>OY728133.1:1503350132-1504699558 GCA_963277665.1 Viscum album
TTGTGATGTCGTAGAAACATAGTTTTCGATGAATGTTTCAACCTAATTGACTATATATCTTATTTGAAAATGGAAAACCCTGGAGTTCCTTTAATGCTATATCCTGACAAATTTCTATACACAGTAAATTCATTTTTCATCTTGTACAGCATGGATCTCAAAGTGAAATCTTCATTTTTGTAAGCATCATACAACGCAACACCTGAATCCCACAATAATTTCAAATCTTTGATCAATGGAGCCAATTAAACTTAAATATCATTACCCAGTTGTTTTGGTCCTGATATACTCATAGATAACAAGACTTATTTTTGTTTCATGCATAACCATGGTGGTAATTTATAATTTAACAACATTATCGGCCATGTACTGTGACTGCTTCTTTGAAAACGAAAAGGATTCACTCAATCTAGAGATAACACAAGATCGAGGTTTCTCAGCTCATTTCCAAATTCAAGATACTCATGATCAATTCTCTTCCACTGATTAGTGTCTATCGGGTGACATAGTTTCCCATTTTTAATTCTTGAATCTTCATGCCATGTCAATTTTCCGAATGTCTCCTCACTTATATATAGCAGCCTAAACCTTGGAATGATTGGAAATTACCATACAAAATTTGTAGGAATGGATTCATCTTTCTTGTATCAAGAAGAACCACACTTTGGGAAATCATTAAGGGATTTTTGGTCCTTTTGAAATGGTATACAGTCATTCGGATAGGAGTGTATTATTTCATAGATCATACCCAATGAGCGTAGAATTAGTTTGGTGCCGTATGTTCAGATCAGGATATCATTATCTTCTAGGACCATGTCATTCAGGAGAGTAAGTAGTTATGTAAAACTGGAGTAACTCCACTCGTTTCCTTCTTTCAAATTATAAAGCTTCAGTATAGATGACAATGTTGTATATTCACTGAAACCAACATATAGTGGCATCTTGGCACAACTGTTTAACTTCTCAATCAATTTTGGTCAATCACAAAGTTCATATTCAACTGTGCTTGTCATTTCCTCAATACGATCTTCATATTCATTAAAATTTGTAATCACATCCTCCATGCAGTCATCTTCATTTTTTACTCTTATAATCATATTAGATGATCCATAAAACGCAGTGTTATCCCATCCACTTCCTACATTCATTTTTTCCTCATGTTTATTCGAACATGTATAACTTATATCTCTTCCTTGACAGATCAAGTGTTCTTCCAACTCCTCGGGACTAATTTGTATTGAATAACAACAATGTAAAAATGAACAAAGGATTTGAGAATGGTTATATGCACGATCTCTTTCAAACAAGATAAACTCTTTCACGCCATCTTCATACTCTTTTTTCAACTTATTGGCATTCATCCATTATTTATTCATATTCATCCTATTTGACTTAGTAATATTAATATTTAACAATATAATTACACAAAAGATGTTTAACTAGGTTCATCATCCAACTATAATCATTGGAACTATATATGGTAAACAATACCCTTACCTCTCCTTGCATTACTGGGGACTAAAGTAGATCACACCCATCTTACCAACCCCCTGATCAATGGAACTATCTATGAGAATCCCTTGCATAAGAATTTTTTATTATCCCACATGTGATCAATATGCATTGTTGTAAACCGGTTATTTAGTGTTTCTCTATAGACAAACTGTCTTGAGTCAAGAACTATGGTACAAAACTAATATATGGTATGATTTAACATAGAGTGATTGTGAGTGGAATGATTCCCTACATGTGTTGTTATGTTTATTTAACTAGGGTGTCCATAAAGTGTCCCATAGAGTCCTATAGTGATGTGGATTTCGAAGATTCAGTGAAATTGAACTAGTAACAAAGTGATTGTGCCATTGAAATGGGTATGGTTTGGATTGATATTCAATGGTGAAGGAAGTATGACATGGAAAAAAATGGCATACCAACCATGGAAACAACCAAAACACCATACAAACACACAATCGTGATCACAATCACAACACCATACAAACAAAAAAAACACAATTTCATATTTTACAAAGCATACCTTATTCAATTCTGCTTGTTAATTAAGGGGTTATCACAAAAGTTTTATCATCATGGTGAATTAATTCATTATCACAAGTATATGTAAATTATCATTTTCAATATTCCAATGTTCAATAGGAACCAACCAATATACAATTCATTTAATGTGTAGACAAGGACCACCAACATCTACGATTTTGAGTGGGTCATTTATCCCATATAATTCACAACATAACCATCAATATCAAACAGTAATAACATGTGAACAAGCGAAAACCAATGAGTAAGAGGAAAAAACACACCACGAAGGTTTTGTTCAGTGCATGGAAGAGGTGCATCCGTGGTATAGGAGAGGCACGCGACAAAAGAGATTTCCAATTGAAAAGAAAACACACAATGAGAACTCATATGTTATATCTATCCAAAATAGGTCTAATTATATTTACGAATGGGACATGTCTGGTCAAAAACACACCAAATCATTTCCATAAAAATCCATCAAAATTATAAAATGGTGATACCTTTATAAAACAAACCAAACAATTTATAAACAATTGTACAAACAAAAAAAACAATTTATAATCAATTATATAAAAATCTCAACAAGTTTATAAATAGTTTTATTACATGCTAACCGGTTTATGAACAATTTTTTTGGAGTCCAAACAAAGTATAAGCAATTTTATAAGAAACCCAAGTCAATTTGAAGGTTACATCGAAGTACAATGGCCTTCATGAAAGAATCCATTGAAACCTGTAATTCTATTGTGACCACTGAATATTGCACCATCTACCACAGATTTTTAGCAATACTTCACACAACTAATATTTCTCATCCTTCATTCCCTCTCACTACAGTTCACTCATGACACACATGCATCAGATTCATTCTTCTATTCATCTGATCCCTTATATTCCAATAATTATACTTCTAGAGCTTGAAAATTTCCACACATCCCATAACCCTGAAGCCCCCCCCCCCCATGTGAAACTCCCACACCCTTCAAAAAACCCTCTACTTCCATAAAATCTTCTTTTATATAATGTCCCACACACCTCTTGATCATTTGTCCATATTGAGCCATCACATATGAAAGATTCTAAAAAACATGACACAAACTCCCACTAAATGGGAGTTCATTGATTTGAACCCATAATCCAATGTCTAGACTCAATATATTTGGTCTTGGAAAATAACATAGAAAAAAATTCAGTCACCCCCTCCAGATGCAGGTTATATGAACCTCTGAAATTTGAACTTATGTGAAAATGACCCTTTGATGTTACATTGATAATACATGTTCTTACTAT
The DNA here is from genome assembly GCA_963277665.1 of Viscum album. Lineage (NCBI taxonomy): Eukaryota > Viridiplantae > Streptophyta > Magnoliopsida > Santalales > Viscaceae > Viscum > Viscum album. The sequence continues at coordinate 1,503,353,460 of OY728133.1, forward strand.
AATCACCTTCAAGAAAAATGTTTTCTACTTAAAGATAATGTCCACATCTAATGGAACACCGATATCCTCCAGGAGTAGCGAACTAATGAACTCCAATATCTAAAGCTTCCACAATCATGTCATTAATCTACTACTATCATAATTTCAATGATCTTTCAGAAATATCTAGAATGACACTCGATGAATAGAACATGTCGCGCGACACCTATGTCTAGAATACTTTTGATATCTAGGAAAACCCATGGTACCACCACCATATTCTAGTGAAATTCTTATGAAAACCTAATAAACCATCTAGTCATTAGATCCCAACAGTCAACCAGCCAAACTCCTTTCGATTCCATAAAAAAATAATCCACAAAAAACCCATTATTCATTCTCTATCATTGATCACTACCACCAATTTTTGAGAGATAAAAAAGAAACATAAGCTTTGATACCACTTATTGGGGACAAGTGGAAATTTTAAGATCATCATTAGTTTTTACTACTGATACTCCAACATAGTTGAATTTAATACAAATGTCTCATTTTAGCCACTAATACTTTCATCCCTCGTGACTTCAAATACCAAAACTGGGATGACCACACACCCCGACAACCACACCTATTTTCCTCCAACTTGGATTCCCCTAGTTTTATTCATCTCGGTATCCTTATTTCAATGATCATACAAGTGAACATGAATACATAGAATATATAAACATGTAAGGATAATGTACAAAGAACATTTTATATAGGAATTATTTTATTCATACTTTAATCTAATTTGTATGGTAGAACAACAACATCACATTTTTATTCCATTGAAAAAATAGAACATGCGTTATAAGGTGAAGTCAATTTTCAAAAAACATACTTAGTTCTCTTGAAGATGTATCACCAATACCATCTTTTGATAATTTTATATCTTCTATGATCCTTCTAGTGCTTTGAACATAGCCTTTTTAATTTCAACCTATGGGAATCTGGATGGACTTAAGTGTAATCCTCTTACTATAGCCACCGACTTTCTGTACTTAGGCCTCATCAGTGTTGGTCAAATCATCTCTTACATTTATTTTTACATGAATCTATACTTACACATGTAGTTCATACCACTCTTTTAAGTAGTCCTAAACTAATCATCCAGTCACAACTTCCCTCCTATAATTTTAGGCATCCTTATGTTGACATGAGTAATTGTTGATTGCTAGTAGAAACTTCATTTATGACCACCAACACTAGTGAATGGTTCATTCTATATCCACTTCAATCTAATGACTTTGATGAACTATTCCTTTTTCATTTTATTAGAGATACTCCCATGCATCATCATTCGAGTTCATGGAACTAATGGACTTCTACAAATCCATAACCTCCTCAAGATATTCAATCAAATACTAGTAGATTCCCCTACCAGTCACCTCACTTCATTTATTTAGATCCATAACCAATGCCATGGGTACTTGAATATAATTTTCCACCTCAATATTTCCACACTCGGACACCACTTTAATCCAACAATTGAACTCATTCATCCAACTACTCATTCTGAACTTATAGTGAAGGCCCTCTCACTAAACATTCAGTGAAGGAACCATCTAGCTACCTGCATCTAGTGAGCTAACATTTTAAGGATTCATTGAACTTGAATTAAACTGGAATTTCTACTATAGGTGAACTGATAGATCCAACTTATAAACTTCTAGTGAACTGAATTGAGCTTCCTAAAATCGTAACTCAATGGTGCTAGTGAACTACTTTTTATCAAAGATCTCCTAAGTGAACTTTTAAAGAGTGAACTTCCAGATCTTTGATTCTTAACCAAGAAAACAATTATCACACCAAACCCTAACATAGGGCTCATAAAGGGGTGGAAAGTAACTAAATAAATACCTTTTTTATCTAGTACCAAACAATCCTTTACTATATATATAGTATTCATACATTTGAAAATACTATTTAAAACCATTTGAAGAAAGTGTAAATCTATGGGAATAGACTAATAACACCAAATAAAAATCAAAATCAGTCCATGGAAGTCATTAAATAAATCCATATATCAAACACACACCCCTTTAATAATAAAGAAAACCCCTAAACCAAGAATCAACCCACTTTATAAATTTTCATTCTTCCAATAACCCATGAACAAATAATTTATCTTTAAAAAAACCTTCATTTCAATTTTATTAAGCATTTAGAATAAACGAAACACAATTTTGAATAAAATTATCATTGAATTATTAAAATAAAACCATTATGTCAATGGGAACCTGAAAGTGATCAGGGAAAATCTTTGACCAATCAAATTTAGATAACATATACTTCATTTATCTAATTAAAAAACATGTTTAGAACATCTAGAATAAAAGGAATTCTCAAATAAATGGAATGAAATATAATTACCTACAAAAACCAATGTATGGGTTCATCCAAACCCAACGTACCCTATGGAAACCAGGAAAACCTCAATAGATAGTTGTTGGAGGATATCTATGCGTTGTAGAGGTGGTTGTCGGGATGGTCGTCGGATGAGGAGGGTACGCTGGAGTAAGTCAGGTGGACAAGGGGGTCGTGCAAGTAGGAGGAGGAGGAGGAGGTAGAGGAGGAGGTGAAGGAGGAGGTACTGGCGGTGGTGGATATGGATAAGTCGGTAGCTGCGTAGGAGGAGAAGGTAGCGATGGACGGGGGGGAGGAGGGGTCGCGAAAAAGGAGGGCTCGATGGTGGAGGAGGGCTCGATGGTGGAGGATGGATCAATGGCGGAGGATGGCTTGACGTCTCAACGGAGGAGGAGGGATTGATGGCGAAGGAGGGATCGACGGTAGAGGTGGGCTTGAGGCCACAGGGGTCAGCATCTGTGAAGTCTTGAAAGGGTGTGAGGGAGGAGGAGCCTATTAGGGTTCTTTTATAAAACTCGTTTTTTCATTTATCAGCGCTAGTTAAAAGTGTTGATAAAGGTATGTTTTATCATCACTAAAATAAAAAGGCACTGATAAAACATACCTTTAATAGTGCTTTGTTAGGGTTGATAAAGATAAGCCTTTATCAATGCTAAAAAAGCACTGATAAAAGACATATTTATCAATGCTAAAATTATAGTGCTGATAAAGGTATAATTTTAATAATTTATTTATATTATTATATATTTATTTAAAATGATACATAGGATAAATATATATTTATCTATTAATAATTATAACTATAAATATATTTATTTATTTATTTATTTATACTTATTAAATTATAATTTAAGTAATTATAAAAATATAAGCAATATACTTATTATATTTATAATCATATAAATATATAGAATAAATATATTAATTGTATATATTTAAAATATTATAGATATATATAACTATATTTCTTCTAATTTTATAAATATTTATATGAAATATATATATATTTATAAATATATTTATAAATATATATTTATTTATTTATAGTTATAATTATAACTATAAATAGTGTATATTTATAAATATTTATATATAACGGTTAATATATATATTAAAAAATTATAATATTATATTTATAATTTTATATATATATATATATATATATAGTTATAATTATCATTACAAATGTATTTGAAAAGTATTTATATATATCATTAAAAATATAATAAAATATATTTATTATTTAAATATATTTAATTTAATTTTATAAGTATATTTTTTATAACATATATAGTTCATATGGGTAACATTATGAAGTAATCAATATACCACATCAAAGGACAACGTGATGTAATGTATAAATGAACATTCATGCATGATACATAACATATACACACGATCAATATATTCATTGACCAAATTCATTGGAAAACACATATATATTCAATAATTTTAATTATAAATATATATATTAAAAATTATTATATATTTATAAATATATTAAATATATTAAATATAACAAATATAATAAATATTATGAATTAATCTAACAAATCGAATAAATATAAATATAATAAATCTCTAATAAATATTATAAATATAATAAATATATTTATTATTTAATGTAATTGAATATAATCTTATAATTATTTAATTATATATATATATATATATATATATTTAATTATAATCTTAGAAATACTTTTTTCAATTAAAACATTATATATATATTTTTGAATTATTAAAAAAATATATTAATATAAACAGTTGTTTATTATTTAATGTATATAAAGAAAAATTATTTTTTAATATAAATATAATAATTTTATATAAATTAATAATATTTTTTATTAAAAAAAATTATCAGCACTACTAAAAGCCCCGATAAATTTACCCTTTATCAACGCTAAGAAAAGCGCTGATAAAGGCTATATTTATCGGGGCTTTTAGCTAGCAAGGATAAAGGTCCACCCCTTTATCAGCACTTTCTTCTTAGTACTGATAAAAGGCAGCGCTTTGCTTGCCCTTTTTTGTGGTAGTGTCCCCTACACATAATCCCAAAACCCATAGAATTATCTTATGAAGGTCATGTAGATCACATGAGTATGGGTATCATGTGATGTCATGATCATACTCATTGAAATATAGGTAATACAATGGAAAACGCCTTAATTGTACTCACTATGGACCCTCACATGTTCTTATCAATTTAGTGGAAAGCCTTTATGCATGTTCATAGTCTCCCTCAAATGGTTTAAATGAGTTCATGTGAATCACATTATCAATTGTTCATCATTCTTGTGCTTAGGTATGTGCATATTATTCCATGGATAAAACAAACTTCCACCATGAAATCTCTATGTTGTACGCTATCGACATGGAAACTCAAGAATTCATCTTTACCCATGAAACTTTAAGCATAATACCTTTGTACATGTTTTACTCAACCCTGGGTCTTTCTCCCTTTGTCATGTGAGTGATCCTAATCATGTTCGAGAGACCACACCCAATAAAAGGATTAATGTCACATGATCACAGAATTCTCCATTGATCTCACGATGTCTTAATTTGACAGTGGAAAAGTCATATTAGTCATGCGACAATCCTTGGACAATTCAGGTTGATCTCAGGAAATATGATTGACATCTCATCATTTCCATGTTAAATAATGAGGAAAAATCATGTTGATATAGAGTCATCCCCTTGAAATATTTTTATTATCAAAAGATAATGGTAAAACATCGCTCAAGATGTCCTCTCAGTATTTTTTGGATGTGGTTATGTTTGTTGACAAAGCCAGATGACATCAAATGAGTATGGTTGATATTTTCCAAAGATAGGTTTCTAAGGTGGCATAGTTTCCCTGTGTTTGCAAACTTTTTGGGCCTCAAAATCAAGAATTACTGTTTGGAAGTGTATATTTTTCTTTATAGGACTGGATGATGTGAAGAATGATGAATGAAATAGGTAAAGGAATATAAACAAGGATCTCAGGAGATGGACCGCGTACCATGTATGGGAAGGGTACGCGGTCGTGTACCAAGTAGTAGGAATGGTACGTGGGAGAATTTCGCGAAACCGAAAATGGCTTGCAGTGGAAGGTAGTGTGGTACGTGGATGGATTATTGTTGGAAAAGGAGATGGACCGCATAGAAGAAAAGGCAGTATGCAAACCGCCTTGAAAAAATTGTTCGTGGAAGGCTTGTGGTTTGCGGTGGCAGGAGAATCGATATGCGGTTGAGGCTGTACCGAATCAGTGACTTGGTAAATCTTGGATTAGCGAATTTTTTGGATATATTTTCCTATATAAGTAGTGATAATCTCACCGATTCATTGTGATGAAATATCATTAGAGAATATTTTTTTCTCTGAGAATTCGGTAAAGTCTAAATGAAGTTCATGAGAGAGAATTCTGTGAAGGCTGAAGTGGTTCACGTGGAAGAAATTCCAAAAAAGGTTTTTGTGAGAAATAGTATATTGAAAAGGACATAGTACGCAGAGGATGAAGTCCGGTACACGGAGAAGGAATTCTGGTACTGAAGGAGAGATAGTCTGTAGAAGTGAAGAAAGTCTGCAAACAATAAATAGTTCATAGATAGAAGGTGTTTCATAGAGGAGGTTGGCAGAGTCAGTATGTAGAGGCAGTATGTGATAGAGAAGGAAGAGGTCACCCACAGAATAAGGGTGATTCGTAGAATCATAAGCAATATGCAGAAGAGGTGATCCGTGTACCATACCTTGTACGTAGTACATAGAGGAATAAGGAGGTTCGTGATTTGCAAAAAGAAGCTTGTAAAAGCTTCAAATCAGTTTGCGAAAGTATTTTCTAATACCTAGATATACTCGAGAATGTGGACTTCATATACGGGTGAAAAATGAACTTCAACATAGAATATACCTAAAGTTGTGGATGCATGAATTCATGAAAATAATGGGACCTACATGTCTGTAAACTAATTTTGACCTACATGTCTATAAACTGTGTGTGGATTCCATTCCAAGAGCGGTGAGTGTAGAAGCCACTACTACAAATATGGATTATAATAGCGCTGAAAATGGCCTTTAACAGCGCTAAAAAAGCACTATTAATATCGGTGAAGATAAAGGGTGTCCCCTTTATCAGTGCTAAGCAAGCGCTGATAAAGGTAGTATTTATCAGCGCTGATAAATGCCAAAGATCCTATCCAAAACCAGAACCTGCACAGAACCTGCCCAGCACCTGCACACATTACAGCACCTACACAGAGTCCAAACAAAACCTGCACACAGTAAACACAACACCCACACACAAAGCACAGAAGAACAAAAATGATACATACATTTGAAATCATGAATACAAAACAACACGCTTCTATATACATTTCAAATAATGTTTAATTTGGTTACAATTACATTTATCCAACAAACAGTTAAAAACAATGATGTTCCATCCTTTTTGCATCCATCCGCTCTAAAAAATTGTCGTCCATGGCGGCGGTTTCCGAACAAAGCATTCAAACTGAGGAAAAAGATTTCACCTACATAATAAAACAAATATTATTTTAGTAATACAATAATGAAATAAAGAATGGGGTTGCTAAATGGAATTATACTAGTGAGGCACAAAACATAAAATAACCAGTTAACGAAATTGGTGCATGGTTAGGGATAATCATCTATAATAATCAAATGGCCCAATGTTTAGTAGAACATGGGCTATTTAATGATTTGAGGGGGAATAGATAAACCTACAGTTTGGTTCTAAGGTTATGATGGTCTCACATTGATGGTTAATGGTTTGTCAAATAATGTGATGAACTTGTGTAAGGTATGAGTTTTTGGGGAAATATCTCTATATGTTTGAATAATGGATTGTAAGCCACTCAATGAAACTATACGGATTATAAGTGTGTGTGTATTGATTCCCACATTGTTGGAAAATGATTTATTTTACCCTTAGGCCTAATAATTCACCTAATTAATTAATGGAATTAACAAATTATCACTATCAACCATTAAAGTGGGTTACCCTCATATATCCCTCATTCCACTCAACAAAATCCTTTACACACACTCTCATACTTCTCCCTTCCCCCATGGGATATCTCCCTTACTTTTTAGATAAATCAAATATTATCAATTACATTAAAAGAGTGGTGGAATATCTTCAACCATATTTTCCTCCTCTATTGGATACCAATGATGGGCCTTTTACAATGACATTAAACCTTGGCTATATACCTATATCCATGGTTTAATACCATGGATATATGTCCCCCCATTCCATAAAAAATAAGCACCCCTTCCCCCTTCCCCAGCACACCCCCCACACACTGCCCACCCCCGAGCACACCCCCTACCCCTGTACACTCCCTGCCCCCTGAACACCCCCTGCCCCCTTCCCCAGCACACCCCTTCCCACCACTTCCCCCTACCCATTCCCACCCCCCGCCCACCCCCTACATATTTCAAAAGAACCCATCACACCCCCTACCCCATCCCTCTACCACTTTGTCCCCTTCCCCCTCCCCCAGAAAACCACCCCTACCCAGCACACCCACGGTTTAATACCATGGCTATATGTACCCCCATTACATAAAAAAGAAGCACCCATTCCCCCTTCCCCAGCACACCCCCAACACACTGCCCACCCCCGAGCACACTTCCTACCCCTGCACACTCCATGCCCCCTGAACACCCCCTGCCCCCTTCCCCAGCACACCCCGGCCCACTGCACTTCCCCCCTGCCCATTGCACACCCCCCTACCCACCCCATACATATTTCAAAAGAACCCAGCACACCCCCTACCCCTTCCCCCTACCACTTTTCCCCCTTCCCCCTCCCCTAGAAAACCACCCCGGCCCTCTCACCCTGTCCCCTGCACATCATAAACAAAATACCTTTTATGGAAATTGTGCTCAATTTACATTATACACATCATATATATCAACACATTCTCATGTACATTCATTAAATGTAAATACACGTATATAGACTCTCTACATCTCATAAGAAAACCCTCTTTAAAATTCACAAACACAATAAATCCATTTGAAAACACCCATAACACAACTTTCTCATTTCTTCAAACACATTTAAAGGACTTAAGCATGAAAATCCACAAGAAATACAACTGCATTCATTTTAAAAATAACTTTCAAGTCTATACACACCCCAAATTCCTTTGATAACACATTTTTAACCACACAAACATTTCATATAGTACACTTAGCAAGCAAATACAGCATAATAAAATCATCATATAATGTAAAAGCATGGAATCACCTACATAAAGCGTGGAATATTCTAAAATATGCTGGAAAACCTAAAACCACACCTGCACAATACCTTAATAAGGACTGATTAAACATTAATATTGAATATATTAATGGAAACCCATGTTTAACATGTGGTATTCCATGAGTTTAACATCCCACAAGGATAAAGGGTCATGATTTAATGTCTTATAGAGATATAATAAGACCTATGTGGATCAAAACACTTATAAAGGTGGATCAGGTAGGAACATCTCTAGGAGGGAGAACCTGGAATGTTTACCTTATAGATGGATCAAAACGCCCAATGAGATCTGACCCATGTGTGGTGCATCCCATAAAGGTAAGGTTTCTCATTTTGAAGACTTATTAGGATTCCACTAAGGGAAATACAAGTGGGAAAATAAGCGACGGTGTACCCCAGTGAGGGGGTCACCATGGTTTACCATTGGTTGGGATTTAACCTCGTAGAGGCTTCCTACGTACCCTATTTAGAATACAGGGATCAAAACCCATATATTTAAAAGAGGTATGTTGTGGGTATTACCCATGGTTAGCTTCCCTTCACACTAGGAATACTCTTGGTTGGATGAGTATGGGTTTTGTAGGGCTTATGCATTGTCAGATTATCAGGTTCTTCTAAGAGTAGCAATGGGATGAATGGTACATACGTGCTAAGATGGACCATGTGAATGGCATGATCCTTGTAAAGAGTTACGAGGCACAAAAAATCATGTGGAGCTATCTGTAAACATTATTTATGGTGGACAAGGGGCTTATCAGACTCCCCATACCTCCCATAAACACCACAAAACATCACAAGGACTAGATTCTACATGATGGTGCATCACAGGGTTGATTATTTTGATGATGTACTGGTAGTTTTATCTTCGATTTCATCTCAACCAGCCTTTCCCTTACTTGAATTATCCTGGGACACATATTTTGGTTCCAAAAAATCCCTCAACGATACTGGTTATCTCATGCATCTACCAAGAAATAATTGTGCAAGTCAAACAACAACACATGTGATCAAATACAAGTTCAAACAAACGAGATACAAAAAATGTATTTTGTTGATCCTAGGTGGTTTCTTCGTTCACCCCATACGCACTGCACACCATCATTCCTTACTTCAATATTGATTTTTTCAAATATCAATAATATGAATCTGGGGATAGAAAACATTGAGTAATAAATTAATATTTCAATACATCAGAGCATTCTCAATTCACCAATGAAGGTTGGAGGATAATCAATGATCATATATAGATAACATAAGTGGTAGGAATTCACCTTTATCCTATTTTTGTACAATCTTCCATCAGGTATGTTTGCCCATTCGTTTCTAAACACATGTATATCATCTTCTGAATATGATTTTTTGCGATAGTCATAGTAGTACTGAAAAAATATAAATACACAAAGGATTAATAAATATTTTAAATGAACTCGTAATTATTTTCAAAAATACCTCATCAGGGATGCTAGTTTGTTGATAAAATATGATCTCTTTCATAAATTTACAAACATAATAACCACAGTCCTTTCCGTTTGTTTGTTTTGGACACTACAGAAACATTGACAACAATAAGTAATTTGTTTTGATATGTTTTTGGATAGTGAAATGTTTTTATATATACCCGGATACTTTTCCAGTTGTAGATCTTGTAGGCGTGCTCATCCTTATGTCTTGGATTCATTCCATGCATTAGACGATATTGATGCACCACCCTATCATAATAAAATCCTCATTAAAAGATAAAATATATTATATAACTAGATGTTTAGTTTTAAAATGTTGGATCTAGTGTATTACAAATTAACAAATGCCATCATCTGTGGTCGGTTTGTTGGATATCCATGCGTTGAATCCAGAAAATAAATCTTTGGAATATCCAAATTGACTGTAATCAGCATCCAATGCTCCCTAAAAATAAAAAAAAAGAATAAGTAAAGAATGAAATGAAAATATAGTTAATATGATTAAATTATAGAGTTTTACCCCTGCATCATTGGTATTAAAAAGAGTTTGTCATCCATAATTTTGTTTTCAAGCGATTTGAGCAGAGATGACATTATTGCAGCCTCTTTAACAGAATCTATTTCATCTTTTGAAGATGTGGTGTGAGGAATAACGAGTCCAAATTTTTGTTCATGGGGAAATCCCTTCAATTGTTTTTCATATATACATCTGTGACAAATATAAAATTTATTTACTCAAAATTATCAGAGTATATCAGCTTTTGTAAAATCAAATCATGAAAACAGACCTCATGTATACATTTACAACTGAGGCGCCTAGCCATTCATACTTGAGGAGTTCATTTACATTTTCAGAACTAATGAAATCTGATATCTCCTCTCCATACATATCTTTTTCGAAATAAACTATGTGAGTACTGCCGTATTTCAACTTTGTATCCACATGAGCCTGCAATGATATTAACTGTGGATATAGAACGGGCGGGGTGAAGGTGCTCTCAGTAGACCATTTCAATCGGTTGGTCAATCCTTGAGATAGTTTTGAGCTGATATTTCATTTCACCCCACAATATTTGTCATTCTGTAATAACAGTCATCGGTTCAGAACTTTTTTCATTAAATGTTAAAGGTCCAGCTTGAAAAATAAATTAGAAATGAATACCTTTTTGTCGACATGTTTTTTTACAAGAACTGTCGGCCATGCGATGAATGTTCCAACAACTTTTTCAACCGTATGAATGTTGTCATCAGCATTTGGAACAGGTAGCTCAGCACTCGGCTCATTAGCTACGTTAATTAACACTCTAAGATGATCTTTTGGAAGCTGTCTGTTGTGTAGCTTGACGTTTTGCGTATTGAACATCATAGCCCTCGCTACAAGGTGATAGGTGGGAGTTGATAAATATAAATCACATTCATTTTCACCCTATGGAATATTAGTATAGGAAAGGTATCAGTGTCTATGTAAATCACATTTCACAGAAACAATTATTAAAACATTGATTAACTCATCTATGTCAGGTTTTTTAGGGGAATGTCTCGCCTCAAAGCTGGTGGGGGGTGGGGCGAGATCGTCACGCACGGGTTGTTGTTGAGTTGTTTCTTCTCTTTGCCTCTCCCCCATCAATTTTTATATCATCTCTTGCTGGTATTTTATTTCTTCTTGAAAAATAGATAATTGTTCTTGCAGCTTTTCCATTTTTTCATTTTGATCCCCCACTTGTTTTTGTATTTGAAAATATGTTCGGGGTGTCACCCCAAAACCCGCACCTCTGACGCGGCCATACTTTTCTGGCTGCTTCAAGGCTGCTGAAAGTATGTCTACATCTGGGGCAGTTGTTGTTGATTCTTGTGACTATTTCAGATAGAAAATATAGAAAAATAAGTAGTTATTGTAATGTAATAGGGATTTAAAGCAACTCAAATTTATATTATTTCATACTTACACATGTTCCCCACACTTTTTGTGTGTTTTCATCTATCAATGCCCCCTCTTTATTTACATGAGCCTCCTTCCATAGCACATGGCGTGGGATGGATATGGCTTTCAATTTAGATTCATCAATCTGCATATAAACAGAGAAACATGGTTATGGTGTTGTTTTATGTCACATACTAGTAGTAGGGTAGATTTAAAAGACGTACCAATTTTTTCTCAAGTTCAGCGTACCCCATCCTTGCTTTACGGTAAAAGTACGCTGCTTCTGTTGCGCGTTTTTTATTTTCAGCACTGACTAGCTGTTTCATAAATAAAAAACTGTCAATCAGAGTGATTAATACAAGAAAACGTCAAACAACATATTACCCCACACAATGTACCTAAAAAGAATGCTCCCCACAAAGGTTGCTAAACGCATCCCACACTCCTTGGGATATCAAGTGTACGTAAAGAGGAGGTGGGTGCAGCTTGATTTTCCCTTCTGCATCTTTAAGATGATATTTCGTTAAAATTGTGCAGAAACTTCTATGAATCTTTCCTGCAACTCTTAATACATATTCCTTGTGTGAGACATCTACTATAAATGCACTCTTCAATGGATGATGAAGAGTAAGTCAATGTTTTGGTATTTTATTTTATTTTAATAAATTAAAAAAATGATATCATAATGTTACCGTAATCTCTTCCCACATTAGTGTCTTCAGCCCGGTGACAACATGGTGCCACGAATGTACATCAATCGGCAGGCGTTGCCGAGTGACGATTCTAATGTAGATACTAAAGATGGCTCTGTTGGGCTTAACATGTTGGCCTCGCTTATTCCATCCCACAACAAATTTGATGCCTTTTGATTTTTCCTTAAGGATTTTGGCCAACACTGTCAAACTACGATGCTCTTGTATTTTTTTTGCACTTTCAGGGCTTCATTTTCTACCATTTCTTCAGAAGTAGCATCAATATCTTCCACCGGAGCACTAGCATCGACAATAGGACCAGCAGTAACAGGTTGAGAAACCTGTTGTACCTCAGCACTGGGACCAGCAACAACAGGTTGAGAAACCTGTTGTTGCTCTGTACTAGGACCACCAACATCTGGTTGAGAAACCTATTGTTGCTCTACAGTGGGACCACCAGCTGCTGGTTGAGAGACCTTTTGTGCCTCAGGATTGGGCGCATCAGCAGGTGCAGAAGTCATTATCTATAGAAGTGGTTTAATATTTAATTTAGATTACATAAAAACAGAAGCGAAAAGATAATAACATAATGTAACACAATGTATGTTATAATAAACAAATAACCTGATTATTGTACTCTCTTTTTTTCTTTAAAGGCTGAAGTGATTTGACTCCTCTATCAACTATGTAAACTTGTTCATTGTGGTCTCCTCTGACATACAAAACTCCATCTACATTTGGACCGCTGCGAAATGATTGTGAAGTCCCTATAAAAGGGTCAACCTCTGTTGAACTTTCATCTGACCCTTCAGTTGTTTTGGTCGATAACATAACAATTGACCAATTTCGGTTTGCGGGGTCTGGAACATAAAATACTTGTACTACATTTGATTCCATTATAAATGGTTCGTCTTTCTCCCCTTCCTTATTGAAATCAACTTTCATGAATCTTAATTTATCTATTTTAATAGCACTCCTATTATCAACCCACTTGCATTGAAAAATCGGCACTTTGAATTTCATATAATCCAACTCCCATATTCGTTTGATGGTGCCAGAGTATGACATATTCGCATTAATTGGATTTTTTTCCTTAGCACCGGAAACATGCATCGCCTCAGCCACAAGTGTAACCCAACTATTCTGCATGGTACTATCTTCATCATGTTAATTAGTATAGAATGTATAAGCGTTAACTGCATAAGCATTGTAAGATAATACGTACACACTTGCTCCTCCGGCCAGCCATCGAAGTCATTCTGAAATTGAGTCTAGATTCTCATCTAACTGCTTAAAAATATGGTCTCAAAACCATCCTATAAACTATCGATTATGTGTATCTGATATCCATTTTTCATCCCTAGATGGATTCAAACGCCTAAGAATTTCATTGTGGGTTTGAACATATGGGTCAACGTCGAAACTTTTATGAAAAATGTAAAGGTGGGCCTGCTCTCGATCTGTAATATTGATTGTGACAACCTCTCTTCCATAAATTCCTTCACCCTCAAGCCACTTAGTGTGATGAGATTTCGGTAGGCCAATGATTTCCACACCAGACAGGTATTCGGTACAAAATTCAATAGCTTCCTCAACAATATATTTCTCCGAAATACAACCCTCTGGCCGACTTTGGTTTTTGACATACCCTTTCAAAATCATCTTATACCATTCAATGGGGTACATCCATCTATAATGTACATGACCACATAGTCGAATATCTCTCACCAAATGAACCATCAAATGAACCATCATATCGAAAAATGTCGGCGGGAAGAACATTTCCATTTCACATAATATGACTGCAATTTCTCTTTCCATAGTTGGCAATTTCGCCGGGTCTATAAATTTATTGCATATAGCATTGAAGAAGAAATAGGGATTTTTAAATTTATGGCGGACATTCTTGGGAAAAATACAACATAAATCTATAGGAATTAGATCTTGCATCAAAACATGGCAGTCATGTGATTTCAAACCCTTTAATTTTAAATCTCCCTTTGAAACGATGTTCTTGGTATTTGATGAATTCCCCTCTAGAACCTTTACGTCATTCAAGAAGTTGAAAAACTGATATCTCTCCTTCCTGGAATGAGTGTAAGCAGCAGGAGGAAGAAATGTTCGTTTTTCACCCTTCACTGGTGCCAACTCTTCTCATATTCCCATCACAACCATGTCCAATCTAGCCTTAATTCCATCCTTTGTTTTTTCGGGTGCATTTAGAAATGTGTCGATGACACTATCACATACATTTTTTTCAACATGCATAACATCAAGAAAATGTCTGACATACAGACAATTTCAGTATGGTAATTCAAAAAAAACTGATCTCTTTTTCCAACCGCTTTTCGTAAGGTTTTTCAAAAAAGGTTTACCAAAAGTAGTGTCCAAATATTTCACTTTCTCAAACAATTTATCACCTTTTAGTGAAGACGGTGTTGTACGTTCCTCTGAACTTCCGTCGAATGATGTCGTCCAAGATCGGTTCTTATGTCGTCGGGGTAGAAATTTGCGATGTCCTAGAAACACGGTTTTCGATGAATGTTTCAACCTAATTGACTGTGTACCTTGTTCGTAAACAGGACACCCTTGAGTTCCTTTAATGCTATATCCTGACAAATTTCCATAAGCAGGAAAGTCATTTATCATCCCGTACAACATGGCTTTCAAAGTGAACTGTTCATTTTTGTAAGCATCATACATCGTAACACCTGAATCCCACAATATTTTCAAATCCTCGATCAATGGGGCAAATAAACATCAATATCTTTACCAGGTTATTTTGGTCCTGATATAAGCATAGATAACATGATGTATTTTCGTTTCATGCAAAACCACGGTGGTAAATTATAATTTACCAACATAACTGGCCATGTACTGTGACTACTGCTTTGAAAACCAAAAGTATTCACCCCATCTATAGATAACGCCAGACGAAGGTTTCTCGGCTCATTCCCAAATTCAGGATACTCATGATCAATTCTCTTCCACTAAGGAGAGTTTGCAGGGTGACATAGTTTCCCATATTTAATTCGTGTATCTGTATTCCATGTCAATTGTCCTGCAGTCTCCTCACTTCCATATAGGCGTCTAATCCTAGGAATGATTGGAAAGTACCATACAACTTTCGTAGGACTAGAATCATCTTTCTTGTATAGGGAAGAAACACACTTTGGGCATTCTTTAAGTGATTTGTGGTCCTTGTGAAACAATATACATTCATTCGGGAAAGCATGTATTCTTTCAGAGATCATACCCATCGATCGTATCATTTGTTTGGCATCATATGTTCGGCTTGGGAGTTTATTATCTTCTGAGAGCATGTCATACAGGAGAGCAAGTAGTTCCGTAAAACTAGCGTCACTCCACCCATTTCCTGCTTTCAAATTATACAGCTTCAATACGGTTGACAATGCTGTATATTTAGTGCAACCAGCATACAATGGCGTTTTTTCACAACTCTTTAACTTCTCAAACAATTTTGGGCAATCACGAAGTTCATCTTCAACTGTCCTTGTCATTTACTTAATACGGTCTTCATCATCGTTCACATCTGTAATCACACCCTCCATACGATCATCTTCATTGTTCATGCTTCTAATCATATCACATGATCTATAAAATGTCGTGTTCTCTGCTTCACTACCTACATTGTTTTTTCCGCATGTTGATTCCAACATGTATAACTTCGATGTATTCCATGACAGATCAGGTGTTCTTCCAACTCCTCTGGACTAATTTGTATTGAATAACAACAGCGTAAACACGGACGAAGGATTTGAGAAGGGTCACATGCATGATCTTCTACAAACTTGATAAACTCTTTCACGCCATCTTCATACTCTTTTGTTAACCGATTGGCATTCATCCATTCTTTATTTATGTTCATCATCTTTATGGGTTCGATCTTGAGAACTTGTATAATATTATGTTTTAATTAATTAGGTAGCATTTTTTGGGTTTTATAAAAACAAATCATGGTACAAATGCCTTTAAACACATTTGAAATCCATATACATGGTGTGTCCAGTAGGGTGAACATCATGTATGTATAAGATACCTGATTTAATCTGACATATATCAAATTTATTCCAAGTTAGTCTTACAAAGATTGAATGATGACTTAGAAAATACATGACATGTGAACAAGAGGAAACCAATGAGTAACAGGAGAAACAGTAATAAATATGATGCTATCTCAATGTACTCAAGGTGATGATAAGATGTTGGTCAAGATCAACTATGGGTTAGGAGTACACTAATATTTAATTAAAAAAAATACTAAAAATCGATCCATAAAAGGATGAAATATCCTATTCATCAAGTCCCTTAATACAACCAATGCATTAGTTAAACCAAAAATCATCGCTAAAAAATCATACATGCCATAACTACTCCTAAAAGCAGTCCATGGTAGGTCCATCGATGTCCAACTCATCTAATGGTATCCTAATGTCAAATCTATCTTAGAGAAGATCATAGAACCTCATATATGATCAATGTGACTATCAATGCGTGGATGAGGATACATATTCATGACTCTCTTCAGGTTCAATCTCCAATAGTCCAACAAAATAATAAATACTAATCAACCATCTATTTTAGAGAACTATAAAACCCCATGGTAAAGTACTATGCCATATAAAACCATTATATTCTATATCATCAAATTGTAATTCAAACAACTAATTCTCTTTTGGTGTTATTTTAGAAATTGTGATAGAAACTGAATTTTCTCCCAAAACTAACTAGATTATAAAGTTTATCTCTTTATTAAGAAGTAAATTGTATACCTCATCAGTGAAAACATCCTAAAAATGTACTGGAAAAAGAATCCTACAGTATTCTAGAAACATCTACAATATGCCTGACTATTTGAGCCATTAGGGTACAGTAAATATATAATTATAACATGCTATTTAAAATGAAATGTGGAAACAGGAAATCATACAGACTCATGATAAACCCATAATACAAAACAAATCACCTAGTATGTCTGTCACATATACAAATAAATAAATTAGAAAAAAAAACATTGAGGATCTACTTCAATCCCCAAATTCCAACTCATCCCATCTCTAAATAGTATCAGAGCTAACCCATTTTATCATGATACACTACTGGAAATAGCATATTTCCCAACGGTTCAGAACCATTGGGATAGGCTAAAGAACAATTGGTATATCTTATACCAACAGTTCTGCCAACCGTAGGGAAGTAAGCCATTGGGAAAATGTTTTCCCAATGGTTTATGTAGAACTATTGGGATAGGTTGGTTACAGTAACCTATCCCAACGGTTTGGTTGAACCATTGGTATAATTTTTTCCAACGGTTCAACCAAACCATTGGCAGAAACCTCTTTGAGGAACCTTTTCCAACGGTTTACAAAACCATTGGGAAAGGGTTTTTTCCAACGGTTCTCATTGAACCGTTGGTAAAAACATCATACAAAATGTATGCCAACGGTTTGAAACCGTTGGCATAGGCTATGCTGTGCAAATTGTACAACAACCTGCAATTTTCCTACAATTTGCACAAGTGTGCAATCCCATTCTTGTCAGTTGGGCTGTAATTATCCATTCCCTCTCCTTTCTAATTATTTAACATATAATTCATACACATTTAACATTGCACCCTAGAACTATAAACATCCAGAATTAAATCATAATTTATAACGTAATTATAAACATACATAATTGATTTAGAATTCAATTTAAAACCTAGATGACAATTATATGTCGAATCTGGAATTCAATTCATAATTGAATACATACATAATTTAATTATCAATTATCAATAAAATACATAAAAATTGAATAAGTAATTATATGTGTTATACACAATTATGAATACATATAAGTGGTTTATACTAAAAATATTGTCCATTTTAAACATTATACAAACACTTGGAGTGATACCAGCCACAAAGTGTCTCGGATTGAGGCGGGGTTGACTCGTACGCGTCACATATGACCCATGTATCGTTTTCCTAAAGCATCGACACATTAATAATCCGTTTGGTCAGTTTTCTGTATGTCATTAAAATGTTGTCCATTTTAAACAAAAGAGAGACACTTAGAGTGATCCCGGCCACACTGCGATTTGGATTGAGGAACGGTTGACTCGAACACGTCACATATGACCCATGGATCATTTTCCTAATGTTTCAATAGAATCCGAATGTGTTTGGTCAGATTTCCGTATATCAGTTGTTGTTTTCAATTAAAATGAAGTCCATTTTAAACTATAGAGAGACACATCGAGTGGTGTCGGCCACTCCGCACCTCGGATTGAGGCTGGGTTGACACGTACCCATCACATATGACCCATGTATCATTGTCCTAATGTTTCAACTAAATCCGAATGCGTTTAGTCAGTTTTCCGTATGTCAGTTGTTGTTTTCACTTAAAATAAAGTCCATTTTAAAATAAAGAGAGACAATTTGAGTGGTTTTGGCCACACCGCGCCTTGGATTGAGGTGGGGTTGAATTGTTCACATCATATATGACCCATTTATCATTTTCCTAAAGCATCAACACATTCAGAATGCGTTTCGTCGGTTTTCCGTATTTCATTAAAATGTTGTCCATTTTAAACAAAAAATAGACATTTAGAGTGATCCCGGACACACTATGACTCAGATTGAGGTGAGGTTGACTCTAACACGTCACATATGACACATGGATCGTTTTCCTAAAGTTTCAACAGAATCTGAATGCGTTTGGTCAGATTACCGTATGTCAGTTGTTGTTTTCAATTAAAATGAAGTCAATTTTAAACTATAGAGAGACACTCTGAGTGGTGTTGAACACTCCTCAACTCAGATTGAGGCTGGGTTGATACGTACACATCATATATGACCCATGGATCATTTTCCTAAAGTTTCAACTGAATCTGAATGCGTTTAGTCGGTTTTCCGTATGCCAGTGGTTGTTTTCAATTAAAATGTTGTTCATTTCAAATAAATGTGAGAAACTTTGAGTGGTTCCGGTCATACCAAGCCTCGGATTGAGGTGGGGTTGACTCGTACACATCACATATGACCCATGGATTGTTTTTATAATGTTTTAATGGAATCTGAATGCATTTGGTTGGTTTTCCGTATGTCATTTTTTGTTTTCGCTTAAAATGAAGTCTATTTTAAACGAAAGATAGAAAATTTTGGTGGTTCTGGACACACTGTGCCTCAGATTGAGGCGAGGTTGACTCGTACATGTCACAAATGACCCATGTATCGTTTTACTAAAGGTTCAATAGAATACGAATGTGTTTGGTCATTTTTCCTTATGGCAGTTGTTGTTTTCACTTAAAATGAAGTCCATTTTAAACTAAAGAGAGACACTTTGAGCGGTTCCAGCCACACCGCACCTCGGATTGAGGTGGGGTTGACTCTTTCATGTCATATATAGCCCATGTATCATTATACTAATGTATCATCACAATCAGAATCCGTTTGGTCGGTTTTTTATATGTACTTAAAATGTTTTCCATTTTAAACAAAAGTGAGACACTTAGAGTGATCCCGGAAACAATGAGACTTAGATTGAGGTGTTATTGACTCAAACAAGTCACATATTACCCATGGATAGTTTTCCTAATGTTTCAACAGAATCTGAATGCGTTTGGTTGGATTACCGTATGTCATTTGTTGTTTTCAATTAAAATGAAGTCCATTTTAAACTATAGAGAGACACTTCGAGTGGTGTCGGCCACTCTATTCCTCGGATTGAGGATGGGTTGACACGTACACACCACATATGACCTATGGATCATTGTCCTAAATATTAATCTGAATCTGAATGTGTTTTGTCGGTTTTCCGTATGTCAGTTGTTGTTTTCATTTATAATGTTGTCTATTTCAAATAAACTTGAGATGCTTTGAGTGGTTCTGGCCACACCTGGCCTCGGGTTGAGGCAGGGTTGACTTTTACATGTCACAAATGACTCATAGATTGTTGACCTAAAGTTTCAACAGAATCTGAATGCATTTGGTCAGTTTTCCGTCTGCCAGTATTTGTTTTCAATTAAAATGTTGTACATTTCAAATAAATCTGAGTCACTTCAATTGTTGGTGGTCACACTAGGCCTCGGATTGAGGTGAGGTTGACACTTCAAAGCATAAAGGTACCATTAAATACTTTCATTGGACAACTTGTTTTGGAAATTGTTTATCTTTATCTGTGCCTTGTACTTGCACCCATGAATTTTAAGGTGAGTATGTGTACACGATAGTTGACCTTTTTAGAGAATAGTTTTTTGAAGAGTATAAGAGACATGAAGCAATTAAGATCATTAGAGTGTTGGAGAAAATGTGGTTGCTACAAATAATGTGGCAATTGGCTTGTGCAACGTGGCCTAAGTTACAACTTGTAGGTATTGTACTTTATTTTTTTCTAGAGGCTTTCAGTGTAAATGCATTTTGGAATGATCATTGCTATTCATTGTATTTTAGGTTCTTTTGACAGCCGAGGGGAAAGGGTGGGGTCTGCAGACATTGGAGGATATGTCGAAGGGTGATTTTTTGTGTGAATATGTTGGAGAAAGGGCCTCTTTTCCCTTCAAGCTCCCCGAACCCCAATCACCATTGGGGTTCAGGGAGCTTGAACGGAAAAGAGGTTGTTTGGTTAGTTGTTAGATACTATGGAAATGTTGCAAAAATATAGGATGTAATTTCCCATAAAGTCACCCTTATACATATACTCCAATGTCTGTAGACCCCACCCTTTCCCCTCGGTTGTCAAAAAAACCTAAAGGACAGTGAATAGAAATGATCATTCCAAAATGAATTTACACTGAAACCCTCCAAAAAAATAAAGTACAATACCTGCAAGTTGTAACTTAGGCCGCGTTGCACAAGACGATTGCCACACTATTTGTAGCAACCACATTTTCTCCAACACTCTAATGATCTTCATTACTTCATGTCTCTTATACTCTTCCAGAAACTCTTCTCTAAGAAGGTCAACTATCGTGTACGCATACTCACCTTCAAATTCATGGGTGCAAGTACAAGTCATGGATAAAGATAAAAAATTTCCAAAACAAGTTGACCAACATGCATCATCATCGATGTAAGTAAGATAGAAATTCACATGGACATTCTTAAAGATATGATTTTGATGTATATAGTGAAAGGGTGGTGGATGTTCATTGTTGATGTTGTTCGTCTACAAGACTTTCACCTTCTCTTCTACTCTCTCTATGTCTTGGACATCATGCAATAGCCTTATATCATGTGGGGTAAATTGAGGTTGCTGACCAACTATGGAACTGCATGATCTTTCATGTCCAGTTCCCTCAGGATTGTTTTTCTAATCAAGCTGCTTCTGATCATTAGTTGCATGTAAAGGTGGTGCAGCAGCCTCCATGATAGATTGGAAGTTGACCAATCCATTTGATGAACAATATGGGATGTTAAATCTGACATTAAGAGCATCCAACACAGGAAATTGTTCCAATGATTCGGCAAGTGAGGATACATTTAAAGATATTTCATGTGTTTCATCAAGCGAGTCAATTCCTAGTTCCAAAAAGCATTCACAAACATCACTCATCAGTTTCCTTAGGGATAAACTTGGGTTCATGGATTTTTATGATCAAAGAGATATATCCTCTAATGATTTTACAATATTGATTATTTATTTATATTTTGGTACTACAATTACTCTTTTCTTGGAAGATAACCATGCCAACCCATATAATCCTGATTCCATATAGTAGTATGTATAAATCCTAGAACCTTGGAAATTTTAGTAATCATCATGATTATAATAGGAAAAATTCCAATCTCTAAGACGTAGTTATATTTGACATATATCCATCATTCATACATGTCTATTCAAAGAAGGTGCTCTAATGTAATCTGTAGTCATTAGGATCCATGATGATACATGGGAGGTAATCCTAAAAGATAAAATAGTCAGTAGGCTTTATAACCTATTCATACTAGGTCACCCAAGGAAATCCATTGTCGGTAAGCTCTAAAATTAATCCCTATAAAGTATTCATATAACATCAATAGTCATTGTGAAGAATCATATTTCAAGGGGTGAACCTAGGAAACCCATTGTAATCTAGCTGAAATATAATCCTTGAGTGTTATTATTAGTTGACCAATAGTCATTATGAATCATCTTTGATTCCAATACATGACCATAAAAAAATCCATAACCATCAGAGATAATCCGTTGGTTTTAATCTTATAAGATAAATAGTCATCATTTTTCATCACCAATTTCTAGGCGGTGAACCTAGAAATACATTAATAATAAACTATGAACTGATACTAAGGAGGAAATCTTATGAGATCATAAGTCTAGAAGAATCATCCCAGATTATTTAGTGGTGGCCCTAGGTAATCCATATTCATCTTTTTCTAATCATATAACTATGAGATTACGGTATGTGATGAAAATTAATATGCACCCATCATCATTTCTATTGGGATAATCTTTGGGAATCCATATAACAATAAGATTAAAAAATATTTCCTTTGTATCTCATACATAAATATTCAACTCAAAGGGGTAGAACTTACCGCCCATGGTAACTCAAAATAAAAAAAAATGAAAACACGGGTTGGTTATCCATAGATGTTATCACACATAACCTTGGTAGACCTCTAACACATGTGAACCATTATAACTAACCAATTACCATATACTTCATCTTGGAGTCAAGATATCCCTATGGAACCTATAGGGTGTCCAATTCAACATCATTCACAAACAACCCACTTGTGTTGCTAAATATCGATAACATCTCTTATTTTGAAACTCATCACTAATTATGAATCACATCCCTAGAAATAATCATAATCACATTAAGACCACACTATCTATTATAGAAATCCTTACTGGAATTAGGCTCATCATATGGTATCATTCCTATCTCACATCTATATTCACTATTTGGTCCTCAAACACACAATATATAAATAATATACCAATGGAATACCATCCCTGGAACTCACATCCCACCTTGAGAGCACAAGGAGGAGGAGGACGAGGCGACGGCGGTCATGGTAGCGAGGGTGGAGGTAGCGGTGGCGGCAGAGGTGGAGGCGATAGCGGTGGCAGAGGCAGCGGCGGTCGCGACAGCGAGGGTGGAGGCGGCAGAGGCAGTGGCGGTCGCGGTAGCGGGAGAGGGGGTGGAGGCGGCAGCGACGGAGAAGGAGGAGGACGAGGAGGACGAGGAGGAGTAGGACGAGGAGGAGGAGGACGAGGAAGACGAGGAGGACAAGCAGGAGGAGGACAAGGGGCCTGGTTCGGCTTCCGCGAGAGCTTGACCACGTGCAAGCTAGGATGTCCTATTAGGGTTATTAAATAAAAACCGACAGAACCTTTATCAGCCCTCATTAAAAGAGATGATAAAGGTATGTTATATCAGCGCTAAAATAAAAGAGCTGATAAAACATTCATTTATCAGCACTTTTTTAGCGCTGATAAAGAGCTCCCTTTATCAGCGCTAAAAAAAGTGCTGATAAAGGCATACCCCTTTATCAGTGCTTTATGTTTAGCACTGATAAAGGGCAGTGCTTCCCTTTCCCTATTTTGTGGTAGTGAAGAGGAATAAGGTGACCCTTTCCACTAGTAGGGAGCTAGAGAAAGTGGTATAGGGAGTGACCCTTGGGAATGTAGTGATCAGACCCTAAATTTTGTACAGGCAGTGATCCTAGGCATAGAAGGTCTAGCCTGAACATTGTACTCATTATTGGTTGTGAGCCTTAGTTTATTTGGTAGATCAACACATCGCTGCTATATGCTCCTACGATGTAACCCTATGAGGGTGAACCAAGTAAAAATCATTGTTTCATGTTCATGATTTTATATCTATATATATATTGCTATAGGAAGAAGATAGAATTGAATTTTGTTTAATAATGAAACAAGATCCAAAGGGGAAAATTTTTTAATCTGTCATACCCTGATTCACCCCCCCCCCCAGGGTATTCAACCTTGTGGACCTAACGATTTGTATCAAAGGGATAGGTTGAAAGTCATTGTTTCTCTGTCAAGAAAAAGAAATAGAGGTGGTCAATAATGAATGAATTCCACTCTTTGATGGAAATAATTTTCAACTATGGAAGAATCGAAGGCATCACTACTTCCAATTAATAGGGATGGATGTCTTCACAACAACTATGCATGGAATATCTTCTGACATTAATAGTGGTACTTTATCAGATGCTAAAATAAGGGAATTGGATACTGACACTAAAGAGATCAATACTCTAGGGGGAGCTCTATCAAATGAAATTTATAAAAAGGCAATGTTTTGTAAAACATCACATGTAATGTGGGAAAAATTGTTGAACATTTATTAGGGAGACACAAAAGTCAAAGAAGAAAAGCTGCAGGTTCTATGGAACAAGTATGAGGATCTCATAATGAACCACAATGAGACTATTTATGCATTCTTAAACAAGATAAATTTTATTGTGGAAGACATGCAGGGTCTTGTATAATTCATTGAAGATATAAATATTGTGAAACATGTCTTGAGGAAACTTTTACCGCGGTTGAGTCTAAAAGTTTCAGTGTTGGAAGACAAAGACCCAAAATAGCTAACACTGGATAACGTATACAATACCCTTGTAGCATATAAAATAAAAAATATGGTAATGATGATGTGGAAAAATGGATTTCTAAAGAAGTGGCATTCAAGGCCATAAGGAATCTCTCTATTGAAGATAGTCTTGAGGAGGAAAATATGGATGATTTCATGTCATTTATATCCTCCAATATGCAAATGGAAAAAGTACAGTTCAAAGATAAACTTCCATTTTCATGATTTCAATGTAGAAAGATTGGTAATTTTTTTAGCAAAGTGTCCTAATATGTTCGATGATGAAAATAAAGAAAATGATTAAATTCCACAAAATAACTATTCATCAAATGAGAAAGGGAGGAGAAGTTCTATGAGAAAGTTCTTCAAAAAGAAGAATATACTTTCAAAAGAGGTTGAAAGTTTAGAAAAATCTGAGGTAGAAGAGTTGGAGGACTACAAGGATCATAAAATAGATACTTTGGTGGCAGTTGTCAGAAATTCATTAACAAGAGAAGAAAGTGACAATGAAGGAGGAGAAATTGAAGGAAGAGTAGATCTTCATGCTCAATTAGAAGCTGCCCTTGAATAGGTAGATATTTTGCGTGCCAAAACAAAGAAATATAACAAATTTTATTGTCATTCCAAATTCTTTATATAGTGGTAGGAAAAGGAGAATTTTGAGCTGAATATAGAAATTGAAAAGTTGGGGTCTTCAATTCCAGAGATCTCAAAAAAGGTGGTTCATTACAAACTCAAAATTGAAGAACAGAAAATAGAAATTGATAGTTTGACTGAAACTGTAAAAGATCAAATAAAACATATCAAACAACTATGTTTGATCCTTTGTGGGATAGTAGTTTTAATAATCACAAATCAAGCCAATTTACAAGTCCTGATAATTCACATGTTATTTTTTAATTAATGATAATCATGCATATTTATAAATGAATAGATTATGTCACATGGTATAATAAATTTCATTAAGTCAATAAATTATGGATATTGATGTTTCAATATATTTACAATTGTATATTTACATGTAATTATAAATTTCATTTAATCTAATATTGTTCAATATAAGATAGACACTTTGTAAGTTTTTTCAAAGTCCCTAACACCGATTGGTTCGAAGAGTCACTGATGGCCGACTCACTGATAAGGATTAACCTATCGAAGAATACACTGGTGAGAACTCACTGATAAAACAAACGAAACACTAAATGGAAAGTCACTGATGGTCGGTCACACTGATAGTTTAAGTGACTCACTGATGGAAGACTCACCGAAGGGTGACACACCGATAGTTCAAAGGGCTTACCGATGGATGAGTCAAAGATTGGTGACACATTGATAGTTCAAAATGAGTCACTGATGATGACTCACCAATGCCTGGATAGACTGATAGTACAAATGACTCACCGATGCTCAATGTCACTAATACTAATGGGAAGGACTCACCGATTTAGAGAGTAACTGATGCTGATAAACCAATGCTAATGAATTACCGATACAGATAGTCACCAAAACTGACAGACTAATGCTAGTGACTCACCAATATAGAGATTCATCGATGCTGACAGACCGATGCTGATAGACTGATGCTAATGACTCACTGATACTTATGACTCCCCGATATTCATAGAAACTGTTTTTATTTTATTAATTCAAATTATTATCTAATGGCCATATTTAGAAAAATTAATGTTTCTAACATTATTTAATGTTGTCTATATGATATTCAGGATATAGTATGAGGCACATGTACATGGGGAGATAATTATGCCCGATGTACCTCAAATTATAAAAGAGTTACCAGCTAGATAATTCGATATACACAAAGATATCTGTAAGAAAAGAAATCACATAAAAGATATAAACTCCTAAAACTCCCAAGCATACATTCAAAAACCAAAAATTCAGAAGGAAGAATACATAGGGAGATCAAAAAGTCAAGTTAAACTTGCTGAGCTAATCTTAACATCATTCAAACCTGAAGCTAAACATCTCATTCTTCTAGAGGCCATAACACAAAAGCTATGACACTTCGTTTTGGAGTCAACTTCCAGAAGAGGACTTGAAATTCAATTACACTACATCAAATGAGTTTACAGCTTCATTTCAGAACATATAAAGCTTTATAAACCTAACTCTATATCTTTTTTGTTGTTGTGTTTATTTATTTACATTTTTGAGTAGTGTTTGTATCTGTCTACTACACACACACTAACTCTCATGAATAAGTGGAGGATAACTGATATCCTCAATCTCAAACCCTATTTATCCTTTTTTATCCCACGTAGAATAGTGGAAGAGGTAAAGTGTGACCTATTTTTTGTTATTCCCACAAAGAATGGTGGTAGTGGTCAAGGGTGACCTGGACATCCTTGTGTGGTGTTGTGAAAACCGATCCAAGGTGTGGATCAAACTTGTTTATTAATTTAAACCACTTTGTGGATGGTGTTCACCAAGTGAAGAGGACTAAGACTCATCTTAAGACTGAACCACTTGTTTTTAATTCTGTTGTTCCTATTTTTATTTTATTTTACTATGTTTTATAATAATATTCATTAAAACAAAGTCAACCTATGATAGTTAGTTTAGAACGTTTTTATAATTGTTTTGAATAGGTAGGTTAGTTTCAAAAGTTATATTGATCTTTAGATTAGTATAGTTGATAACTAATCAATCTCTTGAGAAATTAATTGAACATTCAGAACTCTTGTAAATTCACTACAAACTGACGTGCATAATATTTTTAGTTTGGGAAAATTCCCAAAGAACCAATTTTAACATAATTTTTTATAGATACTCAATTCACCCCCCTCTTGATTATTCTACTTCGACCAACATTTGGTATCAGAGGGTTTAATAATTTATCAGTTTTCAATGTTTTCTCAAAAAAATAATCAACTATGATTGTAGTTTTATTTCAAAGATATTAAAATTTATATTATTTATAATTTTTTATCTCTTTGAAATCTTTTACAAAATTTATATTTTGGACAATAT
The DNA here is from genome assembly GCA_963277665.1 of Viscum album. Lineage (NCBI taxonomy): Eukaryota > Viridiplantae > Streptophyta > Magnoliopsida > Santalales > Viscaceae > Viscum > Viscum album. Next base: position 1,503,381,757 of record OY728133.1, read on the forward strand.
ATTAGAAGGAGCTACTACAAATAGACCGCCTTTTTTCAATGGAACAAATTATGATCAGTGGAATCTTAAAATGAATTTACATTTAGAAAACATGGGATTTGAAATCTAAAATGTTATTTAAAGTAAATATGAACTCCCTAAAACTACTAGAAACACTTGGGATGAATCTACTAGGACTGCCTATAACAATAACTGTAAAGAAATAAATCCTCTATATTGTGCACTAGGATATGAAGAATTTAATGGAATTTATGCTTGTAAAATTTCTCATGAGATTGTGGACACTTTAGCTATTTCCCATGAGGTAACAACTAATGTGAATGATATAATATGAAATAATTATACTATTAAATATGAAAATTTTAGAATGAATCCTAATGAATATATTTTTTATATGTATCTCAGGTTCAATGAAATTGTGAACACCATGATTTCTTTAGGAAGAGTTATTACAGCAAAGGAGCAGATCATGAGGATTCTGCAATGCTTACCAGAGAGATGGTGAGGGACATCAGTATCCATAATAGAATAATACTACATTGATAAACTTCCATGGAAAGAACTAATTGGAAAATTAATTATGTATGAAGAGGAACTAATAGTGAATCAGGAGAAGGAAGAGACAATGAGAAAATCGATAGATTTCAAGACTACCACTTCCAAGAGTAAAGTCAAAGAGAAAGTTCAATATACTATTGAGAGCACAAGTAGTGAAGAATCATCTTTAGTCAGTGATGAGGAAATGGCCCAGTTTTCCAAGAGATTCCGAAAATTTTACAGAAAGAAAAATTTCTTCAAGAAACCAAACATTAAAGGAAAATATGACAAAAAAGTCAATTGGAAAAATGAATGAAGAATCCTGATAAATCAAAAAAAAAATTTCTATGAATTAAATAGGAGAAGGGATTTCAAAGATGACTATCCAAAATTAATGTATGAAAAGAAGTATGAGAATAAAGATAGAAAATATAAGAAATCAATTAAGGAAACCTGGAGTGCATCCGAGGACAGCTCTAGTGAATCTTCTTCTTCTAAAAATGAGAATGAAGATATAGAAAACATGTGCTTTATAAAAAATACCTTTGAGGTACTCTTAAACTCTCATGCACCTAATAACTATTATTCGAGAGATAAATTTGAATCTGAAAATATGAAAAATGTTGAACTGTTTGAGTATTGTAATATGCTAGAAGATACTTGTAATGAAATAAAGGATAAATACAAATCATTAAATAAATTTCATGCACTCTCTAAAAAATTAAATCTGAGATTATTGTTGTGAAAGAAAAAAATGCACAACTGCTAAAGGAAAATAATGACCTAAAGTTATCTAATGATCAATTAAAGAAGGATCTGGAAAATTTAACCAATGGTAAAAAAAATTATTAAATTAATTTTTAAATAGATAGCTCCTAGGTATACTAATGGAATAGGATGTCAGTCATGACAAAGAAATTTATCAAAAACACATTTTATAACTAAAACTAGAAAAGTTTCTTCTCTATCCAAAAATCAAGATTTTACTGCAACTTCTAGTTCTAAAAAATCTTTTACTGTCTTGAGGTTTTATATACCAAATAAAGTTTATTTTTCAAATACTTCACAATATACATATAGGAAACCCATAAGACAATTGTGGGTTGTTGAGCCTTTATTACTAATGTTTCTAGACCCAAAAAAATATGGGTACCAAAAACTTTTCTTGGATAAATTGTTTTATAGGTAAACTGCCTAAAGAGTTTATGTAGAAATCCTTTGTACTTGGATAGTGGTTGTTCAAGACACATGACAAAATATTACTCAAGATTTAAGAATCTCATCAAGATTTATGGAGGAAATGTTACATTTGGTGAAAATGGTAAAGGAAATATCATCAGCATAGGTCAGATTGGTTGTAGTACCCCTGGTTTCTGGTATGTAACCCTTACGTGATGCTTTTATTGGTTTTAAAAGTTAAGGGTAACGTATGGGAGAGTCGAGAGATCCTGGACTGATGTTTGAAGCAAAGGGGAAGGCATACGGGTGGCGCACAGTTTGTCAAACCGTGCGGTCAAACCGTGTGTGGCTGACTGAGGAGGCAGTGGCTTCCGCACAGTCGACGCATGGTTAAGGGAAACCATGTGATGAGTCCATGCGAGAAGGGTTGCCGAGGCACTTTCAAATTCATGGTTATCCCACGGTTTTTCAAACACATCGGACTAACCGTGTGGTCACTTAAAATTAGATCCTTAAATTGTGGATCTAAATTTTTTTGCCTCTAATTTCTTCATTAATGCTTCTAAGAGGCCCTAACTCGGGATTTTGGTTCTCCTGAGGTCAAAGAGGGTTATCCCGTCATTTTGGAGGCAATCCAGGGTTTCTCTTGGCAAATCGATGCTAGATTCATGAGGTATGTGATCGTTCTACTTCGTTCTTGAATGGTTTCTTAGATCTACCTAGATCTATTTCTCCATTTCTCTTAGTTTCTTAGATCTACACCTGTTATGGATAGATCAAAGGGTTTAGATGAAAAATATGATGATATTTGGTCTTGGTTGTGTTAGGAAAAGAGATCTAAGGTGGGTTATTGGATATTTGACTCGGTTTTCTTGAGCGTTCTTCATCTGTTGCTTGGTTTCGCCTTTTTGTTGAGGTAGCTGGCTTCACTCTCGACTCCTCTTGTTATAATTGGTTGGATTAGTTTCAAATTAGTTATTTGAATGGTATTTTTTGTGAAAAGCATGGAATAAATCTTCTTTAGTGATGATTTATGGTTTTGATGAAATTGTAAAATCTTGGTGAATTGTTGTGCAAAGTGATTTGGCTATTGGAATTTAAAATGTTGATTTTAAATTATGAAATTTCTGAAATTGGTAATGGTTTTATGAGAAAAGAGTTTTCAGTAAAAAGGTTGTTTTATTGAAATGGTGTGAATTGGTTGAACACACTTGGTTTTGATGGAAATGGTTTTCAATAAAGGGTGTTTTATTGAAAGGTTGATTTTGGAATGATTGTTGGAAATGTGTAGTGTGTGTTCATATTGCATTGTGCGAGGGTTGGTTGAAATAGAACCTTGTGCTCAGTGCCAAACGTTTAATGGAAGGATGGTAACTATATGTACGAGGCATGGTTGAAATATGACCTTGTGCTCAGTGCCAAATGTGTAATGGAAAATGGGAAATAATTACCTTGTGACGAATTGGTAGATCGATGAGAGATCTCTCATGAGTATGGAACTGTCATAACGAAGCATGCATGGTTGATGTCACAAATTTTTGAAATGTTTGGGTTGCAAAACAAGATGTTTGTGAAATTATTTGGAAATTTGTTTGGTTATTTTTCTGGAAAAATAATGTGTTGGAAAAGTTGGTTTAAATTTTACTTTGATTATTTTGAGCAAGGATGGTTTTGGAAAACTAGTTTATATTTAGTTATGAACTGATTTGGTGAAAATGTCTTATATAAACTGTTTTTATATAAATGTGGCTAACTCTTCTATCCTAGTGGCGTGAGTAGGGAAGTAATTGGAGAAAACCTACTGAGTCTTATACTCACCCCTGCTTTGGAACCTTGGTGCTTTTGTAGATGTTGTATTACGAGACACAGGTAAAGGTAAAGCATCCTCTTACTAGTGGCTTGTGTTGAAGTTTGGGAGATGTTGTGGATCTTGGACCTTGTGGAACACTGAGCCATGGTGTCTTTTGGGAGTCTTGTGTTGTTGTCTTTCTGTTGTGTACTTTGATGTTTGGTTGGTCTTCCCCTGTTGTGTACTTTGATGTGGTTTATTATAAATAAATTTGTTTGTTGGTCTTCATTTGTTCATTCATTATATAGTGAATGGTTAATGGGTGAGTTATTTTTCATAAAGGGTAAATCGTCTCCCAATTGTAATTGAAACCCTTCGGCATTTATTTCCAGCCAAAATGGTTTGGAAATTTGTTTGGTTATTTTTCTGGAAAAAATAGCGTGTTGGAAAAGATGGTTTAAATTACACTTTGATGCTTTTGAGCATGGATGGTTTTGGAAAACTAGTTTATATTTAGTTATGAACTGATTTGGTGAAAATGTCTTATATAAACTGTTTTTATATAAATGTGGATAACTCTTCTATTCTGGTGGCGTGAGTAGAGAAGTCATTAGAGAAAACCTACTGAGTTTTATAGTCACACCTTCTTTGGCACTTTGGTGCTTTTGCAAATGTTGTATTCCGAGACACAGGTAAAGGTAAAGCATCTCATTACTAGTGGCTTTTGGTGATGTTTGGGAGATGTTGTGGATCTTGGAGCATGTGGACCACTGAGTCGTGGTGTCTTTTGGGAGTCTTGTGTGGTTCTCTTTCTCTTGTGTACTTTTATCTTTGGTGGGTCTTTTGTTGTTGTATACTTTGATGTGGTTTATTATAAATGATGTTGTTTGTTGGTATTCATTTGTTCATGCATCATATAGTGAATGGTTAATGTATGGGTTATTTTTCATAAAGGGTAAATAGTCCCCCAATTGTAATTGAAATCCTTCGGCATTTAATTCCAGCCAAAATGGTTTGGAAATTTCTTTGGTTAATTTTCTGGAAAAACAAAGTGTTGGAAAAGATGGTTCAAATTGTATTTTGATACTTTTGAGCATGGATGGTTTGGGAAAACTAGTTTATATTTAGTTATGAACTACTTTGGTGAAAATTCCTTATATAAACTATTTTTATATAAATGTGGCTAACTCTTCTATCTTAGTGGCGTGAGTAGGGAAGTCATTGGGGAGATCCTAATGAGTTTTATACTCACCCCTGCTTTGTAACATTGTTGATTTTGATGATGTTGTATTCTGAGACATAGTCAAAGGTAAAGCATCTAATTACTAGTGGCTTGTGGTGATTTTTGGGAGATGTTGTAGAGCTTGGAGCTTGTGGACCACTGAGTCGTGGTGTCTTTTGGGAGTCTTGTGTTGTTCTCTTTCTGCCGTGTACTTTTATGTTTTGTTGGTCTTCCACTGTTGTGTACTTTGATGTGGTTTATTATAAATGAAGTTTTTTGTTGGTCTTCATTTGAGGGTGCATGAGAAAAATTACCCAACACATGATTTGGAGTTGGCTGCAATCGTTCATTCTTTGAAAACATGGAGACACTATATCTTTGGTAAGAAATGTACTGTTTTTATGGATCACAAAAGCTTGAAACACATTTTCTCACAGCGAGATTTGAACCTGAGCTATAGGAGATGGATAGAGTATCTTCAAATGTCCGACTTTGACATAATGTATACACCGGGTAAGGGAAATTCAGTGGTCGATGCATTAAGCAGGATGTCGTATGCTCAGTTGGAAAAGGAAGCTTCAGATGAATGGCATTTGATGTCGGTCTTAGCCGACATGCAAGTGGAATTTGAAAACTGAGGTGATGTTGCAGTTTTCTTTTCAGCTACGCTTATTCCTGATCTGATATAAGTGGTCAAAGAGGCACAAACATCTGATGTGGAATGTCTAGTAATGACTTCAAAACTCAATGGTGGGGATACCAATGATGGATGGAAACTGGAAGCGGGTTCAGTTTTGTGTTTCAGAGATCGGTTGGTTGTACCTATAGTTTTTCAGGAACAACTCCTTAATGCTTACCACCATTCAAGATGGGTTGTACATCTGGGTACATAGAGTATGTATAAGCCTCTAAAGGCGCAGTTTTGGTGGAGAGGCATGAAAAGTAAGGTGGTCAAATTCGTATCGTGATGCTTAACTTGTTAGTATGTTAATGTAATACCCCGACCCCAGTTACCCAGAGTCGGTGCATTATTACGTAACATTGGCATGATCACAAAAGATCATGTCTCGAAAGACTGATTAGTTTAGTAGCCTTGGAAACACTAGATACATTCATAAACATTACATTACATCATAAAGTGAAAAAAAAACAATAACATGGTCTCCATAGTCCACACTCATATCCTGTTCTGAATATCCCTGCAGGTCATTCATAAAATACTTCTTCACATTCTGGAAAAATTAAAACATTGAAATGGGTGAGCTCAGATGCTCAGTAAGGATAACAATATAGCAGAAACTTTCATAAATAAACATAATCATTTAAGGCAATGTATAACTGAAACATAAGATTTTTAAACTTGAACTTCAGCATAATATGGAAAAATAAAATGAAATAATGCCATTTACTTATTGACATGGATATTCTACTAGTCAAATAATCCCATGCAATATCAATAACCACTTTCATAATGATAGAATGCATAATGTCATACTATCATAATCACGTAGCCAAGGCCTCGTGACAAGACTAAAAATAAGATTTTTTCAAGGCCTCGTTCCAATACACAAGTTTTTCTCATGAGACCTACCGATGTATCGAGGGGCTATAGCGGGCTCCACCCATCACTTATTAATTCCAATGCATTCCTTATATGAAAAGGTTTAAACATATCATAAACCATAATAATCTTATCACATAAAACATGCATAAAGGACACATAACATTTCCACATTTCAATCACAAGATATCAATACAACACATTGATATAATAAAACCATTTTCAATACCAAAAGAAAAGAAAATTAAAACTTGGTATTTATTTTTCATTTTAAAAAAAAGTTGTGGCTTGTGGAGGAATCCGAAACTCAAATAATGGTCATGGCGGCGGAGAAGTCATTGTTGCCGCATACGTATGACAAAAAAACATTCCCTTTTGTTTTTTTAGTAAAACACTTCGTATAAAAAAATATTTCTTTTGAATAAATGTAAAAGTCAAAGGGGTTTATACACCGTACAAAAGAAAGTCGTGTATAAAACAAAATATGCCTCAATGAAAGGAGATTGAGATGAAGTCCCTTACGTCGTGTCCGACATGACTCAATCATACTTTGACCTCCTGAATAATAAACTAGAGTTAATTTCTACTTTCTTAAGAACCTTTTTCAAGTTCATTAATCATTTTATATCACTTATTACCATGTTATGAACATTATTTAATTATTTTAGTTAACAATGGTCATTTTTTCGATCTTTGATACTTGAGTCAAAAATAAACATCTTATAATTACAAGTTGTTCATGTGGTAAAATAACCATTATATCCAGAATTATATTCATGATGTAGATATCATATATATCATATATATCCAGTATAAATATGCATTTATATTATTACATAACATTTAGAGGTAAGAAAGGACATGCACTGTTCATGGAGACGGTAAGCCGTACGTATGCATGAACACTAATTTAATTTATACTTCTTATTTAATAGAATGAGAACATATTTATATAGAGGTATATTATAATTAAAGTATAATATCATATATAACATCATTTACTCCATCCTTTATACATCCCACATATGGCATTAACGATTCAAATAACTTTGAGGGGGAGGTAGTCCGCACTTCCTAAAATGAAATTATCACGTTTACCCATAATGGAAACCATAAAGGTATGCCATAAATGAAAAATAAAGAATAATAAGGAAAACATAAACATAATATATATCATATATAAATATAGTGACATATTAATGGCCACCATGAAAGGTGTTAAAAGAAGATTGAACAATCATTGTTTCATGAGGTAGTAATTCGCCACCCACAGAAACGGTATGTTCTTTAACCATTAGACGAAGGTGTGTGTAAGTGTAAATCAAATCCTTCTCATAAAAACATCCTATTATATTGAAGATACTGGTTTTGTTACAAAATAAATGAATAAAAATATTTTGAGGGGTTGGAGAATCAAAATAAAACAAAAGAACATAATAGAAGACGTTACCTTAAAATTAGGAAACTATTTTTTATTTGAGACAAATGATTCCTTGGGAAAACTTATGCCCAAATTTTGGCTTCTATAAGAAAGAGAGGAAATTTGGGAGAGTATTTGGGCCAATTTTGGCCGAGTAAATTGGCTTGAAGGTGTGAATAAGGTGGTAGAGGTGGGGGACTTTATAAGAGGAGAGGAGGGGAACTCTTGGAAAGTCATGAAATGTTACATTATTATATAATGAGTTTCGTATTTTAAAGGTCCAAAAATTATATATTTCAAGGATAAGGTGATAAGGTTTCGAAATATACCCATCCAATAGGTTTTTTATAAGTTTAAGTCTTATATTTGACATTATCTTTTCATTTTATTTAAATCGTTAATTAATGAGGTAATCGCTGCATCATCATGGTGTCATAAAAAATTTAATTTATTTAATGTCTAAAAATTATAAAAAACTATCATGATTTAGGAAATATTTGTATCTTTCCAATTAACATTTATAGTCAAAACTTTACCTTATATAATCCCATGTAATAATTGTTTTAGTAAAAGAACACATGTTTGTGACAATTTTATTTTTACTTTAAATAAAAAGTTATTAATGTCATTTTCATAACCATGTAGCTCCATGGGGTCCCCAAGTTGACCCGTGTATTTTCTTGGTCGGCAATGACTCATCCAATAAGGGTAGGACAAGTGTCAAGATATTTTCATATTTTCATAATATCATTTTTACCTTAAATTTCACTAATTACCTTTAATCGCGATTAATAAAACTTAAAAGTAACTATTCACCGAAAATTATTTTAATCCCATTGAACCACAATGTACTTCCTAATGAAAATGATGTATGTAGTATTTTTTAAATTCAAATCACTGAGGTGGTAAAAATTCATTTAAACGAAAAATCAGTTTTTTAACTACCACTTAGTGGTTTCACTATTCATCAAAAATCGATGTTTTTCATAAAAATACCAAAAATTCACTCTAAGCTATATTTGATATTCCAAATTCTAAAATGATGTCAGTTTTACCAAAGTCAAAACATAAAAGTTTCATTAATTATTTTTATAATTAATTCCCGTTGTCAAAACAAATAGCGTGTTTTCAAGAAAGAATATCAATCAAAAGATTGACAATTGTTTATGTCCAATTTCAAAGTGAAATTAATTCTAATGACCACCATTGGATAAAATGGTAAAATTATATTCTAATTATACTTTAAAACCACTAAATGGTATAATTTATCACTATTAATTATATTTATTAAAAAAGTTGTTTTTAATTAAAATTTAGTAATTTTCACTATTCATCAAAATATAAAAGTTATCCGAAAAGTTCCAAAATTTCACCCTAGGATAAATTCGATATTCCGAATCCAGAAATAAAGTTCATTTTGAAAGATAAAATTTATAAAATTTCAAAAAGTATGTATTACTATTCATAACTGCTAGTTTGATTGGTTGTTGTGTGTGTTAGAACTCGAAGTTGCGTACAACACACGCTACTGTATTATTCAAAGAGAAGCATACTGTGGAAACTTTGGGTGTTAGATTCTCCCCTCCTTCAAATAATTTCGCCCTCAAAATTTCTTATAATATCACTATATAAAAAGACTTGGGTGACTCTTCATCATAAGTTCCTCAGGTTCCCACGATGCCTCCTCCATCTTATGGTTTCTCCATAGAACTTTTACCAGACGAGTCGTCCGGTTTCACAGCACTTGTTCTCCTGTATCGAGAATCCTGACAGGCTCTTGGCAATAAGAAAAATTGGGTTCTAGTTCTAATTCCTCATAGGTGAGTACATGCATTGGGTCATGCATGTATTTTCTCAACAGTGATACGTCGAACACATCATGAACTTTGGAGAGACTTGGCGGCATTGTCAAATAGTAAGCTACAGCCCCAATTCGTTCTAGAATTTTGAATGGTCCAGTGTACATGGGACTCAATTTACCCTTCTTACCGAAACTTATAACTCCCTTCCATGGACATACCTTCAAGAAAACATGATCTCCTACCTGAAATTCCAAATCCTTCCTTCGGTTGTCATCATAAATCTTTTTCCTACTTTGAGCTGCTTTGATGTGGTTTTAGATTACCTTCACCTTTCCCATCATTTCCTCCACCAGTTCTGGGCCTACAAGTTTTCTTTCACCAACGTCATCCCAACAGGTTGGTGTGCGACATCTCTTTCCGTATAACACGTCATATGGTGCCATCTGAATACTTTAATGGAAGCTATTGTTATAGGAAAATTCTACCATAGGTAAATATTGATCCCACATACCCTGAAAGTCAAGTGAGAATGATCTCAACATGTCTTACAAGGTTTGTATAGTTTGTTCTGATTGTCCATCTGTTTGAGGGTGGTAATCAGTGCTCAAACAAAGTTCAGTATCCTAGGCATTTTGAAGACTTTTCCAAAATCTTGATGTAAAACGGGGATCACGATCTGAGACAATCGATATGGGTACTCCATGAAGTCTAACAACTTCATTAATATATAGTCTTTCTAGACGTTCAAGTGGTAGATCTTCTCTTATAGCAAGGAAATGTGCTGACTTGGTAAGACGATCAACAATGACCCATATTACGTCAATCTTTCCAGGAGTCTTTGGTAGTCCCCCGACAAAGTCCATCGTGATATTATACCATTTCCACTTAGGTATGGGAAAAGGTTGCAATACTTCTCTTGGTTTTTTCCTTCCAGCTTTCACTAGTTGACAAATCATACATCTTGACACAAAATCAGCAATCTCTCTCTTCATGTTTTCCCACCAAAAATGTTCCTTCAAATCTCTATACATTTTGGTGCTTCCAGGGTGTATAGAGAAATTGGAACTATGAGCATCATCCATCAATTCTCTGTTTAGATCAGGTATATCGGGAACACAAAGTCTCTTCCCAAACATCAAAATTACATATTCGTACACAATGTCACTCAATTTCCCATAATTCAGAGCTTTAATCTTCCTTTGTAACTCTCCATCACCAGTCTGAGAACTCTTTATCCTTTCTAGTAAATATGGTTTGGCAACCATTTGAAAAATCATTGATGTTTAAGCTTCCATGGTGATTACCATATCCATCTTTACTAGATCCATGTATATAGGATCCTTTTCAACACTCATCTTGTTAAAAACTCCAGGATCATTTCTACTCAAAGCAGCTGCCACCTTATTTGCGTTCCATGTGTGGTAGTGTATCGTGCAATCATAATCCTTGAGTAGTTCAAGCCATCTCATTTGCCTCATGTTGAGTTCTTTTTGTGAGAAAATATACTTCAAACTCTTGTGATCAGTATAAATCTCACATTTTTCACCATAGAGGTAGTGTCTCCATATCTTCAAAGCAAATATCACAGCTTCAAACTCATGATCATGAGTAGGATAGTTTTACTCAGGATTTTGTAGTTGTCATGATGCATAGGCAATAACCCAATCATTATTCATTAAGAAACAACCAAGTCCTTTCATTGATGCATCACTATAAATAATGAACCCATCATTCACCGATGGTAGAGTAAATATAGAAGCATTGACTAATATCCTCTTCAGTTCGTCAAAACACTCTTCACACTCTTTTTTCAGACAAATTTAACCCCTTTACATGTGATCTTTGTTAATGGGTTAGCCAATCGGGCAAAATTCTAGACAAAATGTCGATAATAACCTTCCAAACCAATAAAACTGCATACCTCTGTTATACTCATCGGTGCTAGCCATTCTTGGATTGCTTTGGTCTTAGAAGGATCAACAGAAATCCCATCCTTAGAGACAATATGGAAAAGAAAATAAATCTCTTGAATCCAGAATTCACACTTGCTAAACTTCCCATATAATTCATGTCTTCTAAGAGTCTTCAGGATAATGCGCAAGTGAATTTCATGATCTTCGTAGCTTTTTGAGTATACCAAGATATCATCAATAAATACCACCACAAAATCATCAAGATTTTCCTTGAAAACTATATTCATTAGATCCATGAATACATAGGGTGCATTAGTCAATCCAAAGGGCATTACTGTAAACTCGTAATGCCCGTACCTTGTTCGAAATGTTGTCTTCGGAATGTCTTCCTTCTTCACACATAACTGATGGTATCCATATCGAAGATCAATCTTTGAAAAGTATTGAGCTCCATCCAGTTGATCAAATAAATCATTAATGCGAGGTTGGGGATACTTGTTATTTATTATTATGGCATTGATCTTCCGGTAGTCAATGCACAACCTCATAGATCCATTTTTCTTCTTATCAAAAAGGATAGGGGCTCCCCATGGAGAAACACTAGGGCGAATAAATCCCTTATTACTCAATTCCTATAGTTTTTTCTTTAGTTTAACTAATTCTACAATGGCCATTCTATAAGGGGTCTTCGATATAGGCCTTGATACATGAATTAAATCAATGGAAAACTCAACTTCTCGTTCTGGAAGATGTCCTGGTAAATCTTTAGGAAACACATCTATATATTCTATCACAATAGGTATATCCTCTATTTGAACATTCCTTTCCTCTCCCTGAGTCATTTCATTCTCTTCCTCTCCAATAATTGAATTTATTTGAGCTACTAGGGGTGGATCTAAATAAGAATTAGGTGGTGATGATTCTTCTATAAAGATAAGTTGTTCCATATCATCATCATCAAAAATCGTAACCTCCTTCTTCTTACAACAAATCTTTGCATCATAGTCCGAAAGACAATCCATACCAAGGATTATATCAAACTCAATCATAGGTATGACAATGATATCAGCAGATAAAGAACATTTATGTGCTCTAATGGGGACTGATTCACAAAACTTTGTTGCAATGATACTTCCCTTAGGAGTTTTGACTGAAAATTCTCTTGTTAAATCAAATTGTAAATATCTAATTTTCTTAGCAAACTGGGAAGATATGAAACAATGAGATGATCCAGAATCAAATAATGAATTTTCTAAACTTGAGGAAACCATTAAATTACCTGCCACCACATCTTTCGGAGCTTTAACCTCAGCAGTAGTGATATCATAAGCTTGGCCTTGATCCCTTGGCCTCTTCTGAGGTAAGTTCCCATGACGCTTAGGACATTCATTTGCATAATGACCCATCTCTTTAAAATTATAGCATTCCACATTGACAGCAACTCTCTTTCCCTTGCAGTCATGAGCTTGGTGGCCTTTTTCAACACACTTGTAACAGACTCCCATTCCCTTCAAGCAAGTACCGGGGTGTTTCTTCCCACATTTACTATAGGAATGATATATAACTTTTCCCTTCTTCCCCTTATTTCTATTTCCAGATTGATCAGAAGGTCTCTTCTTCTCTTACTTCTCTTTAAAGTCATAAGACTTAGAGAATTCTTTTTCCGTCTTGATAGCACATGAGAGAATATCTTCGTACGGCAAGAAGGTTTGTGAGACTAATGCTCTATGGAGAAATGGTTTTAACCCATCAAATAAACGATCAATATTACTTCTTGGGTTACGTATATAATCTACAGCATGCCTCGCTAACCTTGTAAAGTTAGCCTCATACATTGCGACATTCTCATCCTCCTTCTGCCTCAGACTCAGAAATTGCCTTTCCATATCTTCTCGATGGTCATGTGGAAAGTATTTCTATAAGATAATTTCCTTAAACTCCTCCATTCCATACTTGATACTTCTTCTTATTCCTTTGTGTTTTGAATCAGTGACCACCATTGATCGGCATCTCCAGTGAGGCGGTAAACTACCATGACAACTTTCTCCCTTTCTCTACTCCCCAAGGCATGGAATATTTTCTCTAAGGAGTTTACACATTGCTCAGATACTAATAGATTTGTACCCCCATTAAATGTTGGCGGTTGTTGCTTCATGAAATGATCTAACATTGATCCTCCACTTTGCGGATCAGGGTACTCCATATGAGTAAGGTTATTATTCACAACTTGAGTGAGTTGTCCCAGTATGGTGATAAGGTGATCAGCCCTAGTTGTATCACCAGCTCCACTATAATTATCTTGAGAAGGAGGGAAATACCTACATGGATTTCATTCATTTATACAGTTTCCATTCCTTCCACTGGGCACTATTTCTAAACAATGTCATAAACTATATTAGTTTATGAATAGAAATAAAAAATAACAAACTTTCCAAACACCTAACATAAATTGAACAGTTTATGGATATAATCCATAATCATAAAAAAAATTTCTTTAAGGAAGTATATACTCATAAATCATTCATAATGGTTTGTAAATAAATTGTGAATTATCCTAAGCATATCCCCCAGGAGTGTCGTAACCAAGAGTGCAGTAAGGCTCGTTGTCGTGCACCAGTTCCTGTTCAAGTCTAGCTCAAAGCAGTGTTTTCGGGTTTTACCCCTAGGCACATCTGTGCCAGAGCCGCCTCTACCTACTCATATCCAGACAAGGATGTATTGCTCGGAAAATACACAAAATCTATACTTTACCAAAATTCTCGGATGTTCTTCTATACTAATCCTCAAAGTCTATCTTAAGGCAATGTGCTCCAATCAGAGTTTATCTAAATCTAGTTTCCAAGGTTACTACTAAAATGCCTATGATACCAACTGTAACGCCCCATCCCCAGTTACCCAGAGTTGGTGCATTATTACGTAACATTGTCATGATCACAAAAGATCAAGTCTCGAAAGACCGATTAGTTTAGTAGCCTTGGAAACACTAGGTACATTCATAAACATTGCATTACATCATAATGTGAAAAACTAAAATAAAATGGTCTCCATAGTCCACACTCATATCCCCTTCCGACTATCCCTGCAGGTCATTCATAAAATACTTCTTCACATCCTGGAAAAATTAAAACATTTAAAGGGGTGAGTTCAGATGCTCAGTAAGGATAACAATATAGCGGAAACTTTCATAAATAAACATAAACATTTAAGGCAATGTATAACTGAAACAAAATCCTTTTAAACTTGAACTTCAGCATAATATGGAAAAATAGAATGAAATAATGCCATTTACTTATTCAAATTGATATTATACTAGTTGAATAATCACATGCAATATCAATAACCATTTTTATAATGATGGAATTCATAATGCCAGACTATCATAACCACATAGCCAAGGCCTCGTGCCAAGACTAAAAATAAGATTTTGTCAAGGCCTCGTGCCAAGACACTAGTTTGTCTCATGAGACCTACTGATGCATCAAGGAGCTATAACGGTCTCCACCCGTCACTTATTAAGTCCAATTCATTCCTTATATGAAAAGGTTTAAACATATCCTAAACCATAACATAATCGTATCACATAAAACATGTATAAAGGAATCATAACATTTCCAAATTTCAATCACAATATATCAATACAACACATTGATATAATAAAACCATTTTCAATACCAAAATAAAAGAAAAGTAAAACTTGGTATTTCTTTTTCATTTTAAAAAAAATTTATGGCTTGGAGAGGAATCCAAAACTCAAATAATGGTCACGACGGCGGAGAAGTCGTTGTTGCCGCATACGTACGACAAAAAACCATTCCCTTTTGTTGTTTAGTAAAACTCTTCCTATAAAAAAGATTCCTTTTGAATAAACGTAAAATTCTAATGGGTTTATACACTGTATAAAATAAAGTTGTGTATAAAACAAAATATGCCTTAATGAAAGGAGATTGAGATGAAGTCCCTTATCTCGTGTCCGACTTGACTCTATCGTTCTTTAATATACTGAATAATAAACTGGAGTTAATTTCAACTTTCTTAAGAACCTTTTTCAAGTTCATTAATCATTTTATATCACTTATTACCATGTTATGAACATTATGTAATTATTTTAGTTAACAACGGTCGTTTTGTCGATCTTTGGTACTTTCGTCAAAAATGAACTTCTTATAATTACAAGTTGATAATGTGGTAAAATATCAATTATATACAGAATTATATTCATGATGTAGATATCATATATATCATATATATCCAGTATATATATGCATTTATAATATTACATTACATTTAGAGGTAATAAATGAAATGCACCGTTCATGGAGATGGTAAGTCGTACGTACGCATGAATGCTACTTTCATTTCTATTTAGTATTTAATGGAATGAGAACATAATTATATAGATGTATATTATAATTCCAGTATAATATCATATATAACATCATTTACTCAATCTTTTATACGTCCCACATATGGCATTAACGATTCAAATCACTTTGTGGGGGCGATAGTTCGCACTTCCTAAAATGAAATTATCGCGTTTTCCCATAATGGAAACCATAAAGGTATGTCATAAATGAATAACACGTATTAATAAGGAAAACATAAAAATAATATATATAATATATAAATAGAGTGACATCTTAATGGCCACCATGAAAGTTGTTAAAAGAAGATTGAACGATCATCGTTTCATGAGGCAGTAATTTTCCACCCACAGAAACATTATGTTCTTTAACCATTAGACGAAAGTGTGTGTAAGTGTAAATAAAATCCTTCTCACAAAAACATACTATTATATTTAAGATACTGGTTTTGTTACAATATAAATTAATAAAAAGAGATTAAGGGGTTGGAGAAGCAAAATAATACAAAAGAACATATAAGAAGATGTTACCTTAAAATCGGGTAACTCTTTTTGATTTGGAAAAAATGCTTTCTTGGGAAGACTTCTGCCCAAAGTGAGGATTCTATGAGTAATAGAATTAAGTTAGGAGAGTATTTGGGCAGATTTTGTCCGAGCTAAATGGATTTATGGTGTGAATAAGGTGGTAGAGGTGGGGGTCTTTTGTAAGAGGATAGGAGGGGCACTCTTGGAAATTCATGAAATGTTACATTATTATTTAATGAGTTTCGGATTTTAAAGGTCCCAAAATTATATATTTAGAGGATAAGGTGAAAATGGTATTAAATGTACCCATCCAATAGGTTTTTGACAAGTTTATGTCTTAGATGTTACATTATCTTTTTATTTTATTTAAATCGTTAATTAATGAGGTAATCGCTGCATCATCATGGTTTCATAAAACATTTAATTTATATAATGTCTAAAAATTATAAAAAAATATCATGATTTAGGAAAAACATTTATCTTTACAATGAATATTTATAGTCTAAAAGTTACCTTATATAACCCCATGTAATAATTGTTTTAGTAAAACAACACATGTTTGTAAAGATTTTATTTTTACTTCAAATAAAAAGTTATTAATGTCATCTTCTTACCCAAGTGGCTCCATGGGGTCCCCAAGTTGACTCATGTATTGTATTGGTCTGACATGGCTCATACAATAAGGGTAGGACAAGTGTCAAGATATTTTCATATTTTTATAATATAATTTTTACCTTAAATTTCACTAATTACATTTAATCGCGATTAATGAAACTTAAAAGTTACTATTCACCAAAAATTATTTTAATCCCATTGAACCACATTTTACTACCTAATTACAATGATGTATGTCAGATTTTTTAAATTCAAATCTCATAGGTGGTAAAATTTCATTTAAACGAAAAATCAGTTTTTTAACTACCACTTAGTGGTTTCACTATTCATCAAAAAACGATGTTTTTCAGAAAAATACCAAAAATTCACTCTAAGATATATTTGATATTCAAAATTAAAAAATGGTTTCCATTTTACCAAATTCAAAACCTAAAAGTGGAATTACTTATTTTTATAATTAATTCCCGTTGTTAAAATAAATAGCGTGTTTTAAAGAAAGAATATCAATCAAAAGATTGACAATTGTTTATGTCCAATTTCAAAGTGAAATTAATTCTAATGACCACCATTGGATAAAATGGTAAAATTTTATTCTAATTATAATTTAAAACCACTCAATGATATAATTTATCACTATTAATTATTTTTATTAAAAAAGTTTCTTTTAATTAAAATTTAGTAATTTTCACTATTCATCAAAATATAAAAGTTATCCGAAAAGATCAAAAATTTCACCCAAGGCTAAATTCGATATTCCGAATCCAAAAATGAAGTCCATTTTGAATGATAAAATATATAAAATTTCAAAAAGTAGGTATTACTATTCATAATGGCTAGTTTGATTGGTTGTGGTGTGTGTTAGAACTCGAAGTTGTGTACAACACATGCTACTGTATTATTCAAAGAGAAGCGTACCGTGGAAAATTGAGGTGTTACAGTTAAAGCAAAGAATCAGAGACCAGCTGGTATATTACAGTATTTACCTATCCCAGTGTGGAAATGAGATAAGATAGCAATGGATTTTGTTACAGGTCTTCCAAGAATGGTCCGAAAACACGATTCCATTTGGGTGGTAGTGGATTGTCTAACCAAGTCGACCCACATAATCCCAATTCGTGAAACTCATACGATGGAAGATATTTCAAAAATATATTTTTGGGAAGTGGTAAAGAGGCATCGTGTACCAGTGTCTATCGTCTCAGATAGAGATCAGAGGTTCACATCTCGTTTCTGGCGATCCTTACAAAAAGCTATGGTGACTCAGTTGACGATGAGTACGGCGTATCATCCTCAGATGGATGGGAAATCTGAGCTGACGATACAATCGTTGGAAGACATGTTGCGGGATTGTGTAATGGACTTTGGTGGATCATGGGAAGAGCACGCGCCTTTAGTGGAGTTCTCATATAACAACAGTTATCGGGCCTCGATACAAATGGATCCGTTTGAAGCATTTTATGGGTGTCCTTGTCGTTCTCCACTATGCTAGGTGGAAACTGGTGAAACATCACTAGTCGGGCTGAGACTTTTCCAAGAAACAATGGAGAAGATTCAGTTCATTAGAAAGAGGATGGAGACAGCTCAAAGTTGCCATAAATTTTATGCAGATCACCGTTGCAGACCGTTGGTGTTCGTTGTGGGTGATCATGTCTTCTTGAGGATCTCTCCAAGACATGGACATCGTCATTTTGGGAATCAGAGAAAATTATTTCCACATTATATAGGACCTTTTGAGATACTGGAACAAGTTGGAGAGGAGGCATATCGGTTGTCATTACCACCACGGTTCAGTTTGCTGCATAATGTGTTCCATGTATCTCAGTTGAAGAAGTATCAGCCTGATCCAGACCATGTGATCAGATGGGATCACGTTGACCTAGTGTCAGAGGCTTCGTTGGTACATATCCCGGTGCGGATTGTGGATAGGCAGGATAATTTCTTGCGTGGTAAAATCAATGGTCTATTGTGGGTTTTGTTGCAACATGGTCAGATTCAGGAAGAGACTTGGGAATTCGAGAAAGAAATGAGAGAGCAGTGGCCAGAACTGTTTCAGACAAGCACTGGGTTTCTACTTTCTAGGGATGGAAAGGCCAATGGTGGGGATAATGTAGTACCCCTATTTTCTTGTATGTAACCCTTACTTGATGCTTTTCTTGGTTTTAAAAGTTAAGGGTGACGTATGGGAGAGTCGGGAGATCCTGGACTGATGTTTGAAGCAAAGGGGAAAGCGCATGGGCGGCGCACAGTTTTTCAAATCGTGCAGCCAAACCATGTGTGGCTGATTGAGGAGGTAGTGGCTTCTGCACGGTCGGCGCACGGTTAAGGGAAACCATGCGATGAGGTCGTGCGAGAAGGGTGGTTGTGGCAGTAGCCAGCGCACGGTTAGCGCACGGTTTTTCAAACCGTGTGGACTAATCGTGCGATCACTTAAAATTAGATCCTTAAATTGTGGATCTAATTTTTTTTGCCTCTAATTTCCTCATTAATGCTCCTAAGAGGCCCTAACTCGGGTTTTGGTTCTCCTAAGGTCAAAGAGGGTTCTCCCATCATTTCGGAGGCGATCCGAAGGCTTATCTTGGAAAATAGAAGTCAGATTCTTAAGGTATGTGATCGTTCTCCTTCATTCTTGAATGGTTTCTTAGATCTACTTAGATCTAATTCTCCCTTTCTCTCGGTTTCATAGATCTACGCCCGTTATGGGTTGATCAAAGTGTTTGGATGCCAAATATGATGATATTTTGTCTTGGTTGTGTTAGGAGAAGATATCTAAGGTGGTTTTTTGGAGATTTGACCTGGTGTTCTTGAGTGTTCTTCATCAGTTGCTTGGTTTCGCCTTTTTGTTGAGGTAGGTGGCTTCACTCTTGACTCCTCTTGTCAGAATTGGTTGGCTTAGTTTCAAATTAGTTATTTGAATGGTATTTATTTTGAAAATCATGTAATAAATCTTCTTTAGTGATGATTTATGGTTTTGATGAAATTGTGAAATCTCGGTGAATTGTTGTGCAAAGTGATTTGGCTATTGGAATTTTAAATGTTGATTTTAAATTATGAAACTGCTGAAATTGGAAATGGTTTGATGAGAAAGGAGTTTTTAATAAAAATGGTGTTTTATTTAAATGGTATGAATTGGTTGAACACACTTGGTTTTGATGGAAATGGTTTTCAATAAAGGGTGTTTTATTGAAAGGTTGATTTTGGCATGATTGTTGGAAATGTGTAGTGTGTGTTCATATTGCATTGTATGCGGCATGGTTGAAATAGGACCTTGTGCTCGGTACCAAACGTTTAATGGCACGATGGTAACTATATGTACAAGGATTGGTTGAAATATGACCATGTGATCTGTGCCAAAGGTGTAATGGCGCATGGGAAATAATTACCTTGTGACGACTTGGTAGTTCGACAAGAGACCGCTCATGAGTATGGAACTGTCATAACGAAGCATGCATGGTTGATTTCACAGGTTTTTGAAATGGTTGGGTTGCAGAATAGGATTTTTGTGAAATGTTTTGGAAATTTTTTTTGTTATTTTTCTTGAAAAATAACATGATGGAAAAGCTGGTTAAAATTGCACTTTGATACTTTTGAGCATGGATGGTTTTGTAAAACTAGTTTATATTTAGTTATGAACTTATTTGGTGAAAATGTATTATATAAACTATTTTTATATAAATGTGGAAAACTCTTCTATCCTAGTGGCGTGAGTAGGGAATTCATTAGGGAAAAACTACTGAATTTTATACTCACCCCTGCTTTGCCACTTTGGTGCTTTTTCAGATGTTGTATTCTGAGACACAGGTAAAGGTAAAGCATCTCATTACTAGTGGCTTGTGGTGATGTTTTGGAGATGTTGTGGAGCTTGGAGCTTGTGGACCACTGAGTCATTGTGTCTTTTGGGAGTCTTGTGTTGGTCTCTTTCTGTTGTGTACTTTGATGTTTGGTTGGTCTTCCGCAATTGTGTACTTTGATGTGGTTTTTGATAAATGAAGTTGTTTATTGGTCTTCATTTGTTCGTGCATCATATAGTGAATGGTTAATGGATGGGTTAATTTTTTACAGGGTAAATAGTCCCCCAATTGTAATTGAAACCCATCCGCATTTATTGCAAGCCTTTGGTGTCTTGGGGATGTCGCTTAAGGCCTAGTAATGACTCATTGCACTCTCAAGCCAATGAGAATTGGCGGGTCATTAAATTGGTAACCCTAAGTCTATTTCTATTTAAAAATTGCTCTATGTTGGTGGATTATAATATACCTTTCTTAACATATCTCAACTTTTTTATGATGGATTTAATGCCAAATTTAAAAATTATTCATGCCATTTTTTTATGCCAAAAATAACTTAGTATTTACTACTCTTAGAAATGATAATGTATATACTATAAATTTAAAAACACTAGCATCACCGAATGTTTCTTACCTAATATTCTTTCACAATGAGTCTTGGATCGGGCATAGAATACTAAGACATTGTAATGTAAAATCACTTAAAAAATTTACCAGAAACGTTTTAGTTAAAGAACTTCCCAATATAGAAATTCTAGACAATTGAGTGTGCAATCCTTGTCAAAAAGGAATAAAACATAAAATCTATTTCAAACCAAAGAAATAATTCACAACTTCTCAACCTATCGAGTTAGTTCACATGGACTTGTTTGTACCATCTATAGATTCAAGTATTAATGGAAATCACTATGTTTATAGTCTTGTAGATTACTTCTCTAGGTATACTTGGACCTTTTTCTTATCTCACAAAAGTGAATCTTTCTCTCATTTTACCAAGTATGCTAGGACTCTCGAAAATTTTAGTGGACTTAAAAAATTTAATCCTTAAGTAGTGATCATGGCCATGAGTTTAAAAACCAAGAATTTGAATATTTTTTCTCACACAATGGCTATAGTAATAAATTCTCTTCCCCTAGGACACCTCAACAAAATGGAGTTGTAAAAAGAAGAAATAGAACCTTACAAGAGATAACATGAACAATTCTTAATGAATATGATTTACCTATTTAGTTTTGGGTTGAGTCAGTGAATATATATTGCTATATAATTAATAGATTCTTAATTAGGCATATCCTCAAGAAGACTCCTTATGAGTTGTGGAATAATTGAAAACCTAAAGTTAGTTATTTAAATGTTTTTTGTTGAAAAGTCCATATTATTAACACTAAATTTGGTAAATTTTCATCCAATGGTGATTAAAACCTCTGACCATCCTATAAAGAAATATGTTCAAACTTCCAATTCTAAAAATTCCCCAAATTCTAGCTTTAATGAACCAGAACCAAGTGATGAACCTGAAATAACTATCACTATATTTACTATACCCACTATTACCCTTAAAAATCATTCCTTAGATGCTATAGTTGGAGATTTAGACATAGGAACACAAACAAGAGATTATTTTAGAAATAATGTTGAACATCAATAATTATTGTCATAGATTGAACCTAAAAATATCAATGATTCAATAAATGATGAATTTTTGGTGATGTTTATGCAAGAATAGCTTAATTAGTTTTAGAGAAATAAGGTCTAGAAGCTTGTTGACAGACCAAACAATACCTTGACCATATGAACTAAATGGGTGTTTAGGAATAAAGTATATGAATCTATAAATATAGTTAGAAACAAAGCTAGGTTGGTATCACAAGGCTATAATAAATAAGAATGAATCAATTATGAGTAATATTTGCACCAGTATCTAAGCTTGAATCCATTAGAAACTTACTTTCTTATGCAATACACTTGGATTTCAAACTCTATCAAATGGATATAAAAAGATCATTATTAAATGGTTATATAATTGAGGATGTGTTTATTGAACAACACCTAGGTTTTACAAATCCATATTTTCCAAGTCAAGTTTTCAAATTAACTAAACCTTTATATGGTTTGAAACAAGCTCCAAGATCATGGTATGATAGGTTAAGCAACTTTATACTTTCTAAAGATTTTAAAAAAGGAGTTATAGATCCTACTTTATTAATATAAATAATTTCTAAAGATGTTTTAATAGCTCAAATATATATATATATATATGATATTATCTTTGGATCTTCTAAAAATTCTTTACGCAGTGATTTTTTAAAAATGATGCAAAGTGAGTTTGAAATGAGTTTGATGGGTGAACTTAACTATTTTATTGGATTTCCAATATTTCAAAACAAATAAGGTATTATTATAAATCAAATTAAATATACTAAATATATTTTTAAAATATATGGCTTTGATGGAATTAAGAGTAGTGAAACACTTTTGAGTTGTACATGTAAGTTATATCTTGATGAAAATGGGAAATATGTTGATCAAACTTCTTATAGAGGAATGATTGGAATTTTTCTTTACATAACTACTAGTAGGATAGAAATAACGTTTAGTATGTTTATGTGTGCAAGATTTCATGAAAACCAAAAATATTCATATTTAAATGTTGTTAAAAGAGTTTTCAAATACCTCAAATATACAACTGATTTAGGATTATTCTACCCCAGAGGAAAACCTTTTGATATGGTTAGTTATTATGATTCTGACTTTGGTGGACATCAAGTAGATAGAAAGAGCACCTCGGGAACATGTCACTTTTTGGGAAAGTATCTAATTTCATGGTGTAGTAAAAAATATTTTTGCATTGTCAACTGCTGAAGCAGAGTACATTACTGCTGGTAGTTATTGTGCACAAATTTTGTGGATGGCATATACATTATTTGACTATGGATTTCAATTTAGACATATCACCATAAATTTTGACAATACAATTGATATTAATTTCTCATTCTAGAATAAAACATATTGATGTAAGACATCACTTTTTGAGATATCTCTATCAAAAAGGTGATATAACTCTTGAGTTTATTGGGATTGAGAATAAACTTGATGAAATTTTTATCAAACCCTTAAACTATGAGTAAATGAGCTACATCATATATGAACTATTAATAATAAATCTATAAAGATTGTTTATCCTTATCCCCTTAGAAAAATTTGTTTTTCTGTGACATTGATCACTATGAAACTGATTGTGTCACACCGATCATGTGAAACTAATCAGGTGAAACCAATCGAGTGAAACTGATCAGGTGAAATCGATCAAGTGAAACCAATCAAGTGAGACTGATCAGATGAAATCAATCAAGTGAATGTGATACCATTAGACTAGAACCAATACAGATAGGGATTTTTTTAGTGAATATTTTCATCTATATATTTTAAGTAAAATGACGTAGTTTTATTATTTTAATTTTACCGTTATTCCATTCTGTGTTTTTATGAAGTAAAATCCCTAAATAATAAAATTAAGTTGATCCACACTTAGACCATTCACTACCCTAACTACCCACTCTAACTTTTACCTTTTAACTTCCTTCTTTAAACCAAAACCTTCAGAATGGTGAGGATGAAACATGCGATGGAAGGATCAAGTGAATCATCATCAGATAAGTGTCAGAAATTTGAATCTAGTAGTGCGGCAGGTTCTATGAATCAAGGGTTGGGAAGATTCATAGTAACTCCTGAGAAAGAAGTGCATTATGGGTTCCTTTTTTTGATCAAGTCTCTCTTGCTGAAAGTTTTGTAATCACAATAGTGGATCAGCTGGTTTGGAAACAATGGTATACCTTCTATACCAAGCTGGTACACCAATTTTATCTCAACTTGAAAGTGTTTTTGGAAGGATCCGAGGAGGCTCAGATGATGTCTGTGATAAAGGGAAAATAAATTTATTTTTATTCAAGTGAATGGGATTAATTCTTAGATATGCCTCATGAGAGCATATTTACTGACTACCAAGGTAACATTCCACTAACTTCAGATTTATTTTCTTATAAAAATGCATTGAAAGAGTTGACTAGAAATGAGGATTCAAGGAGTTTTACAGCTTTAGAGTTAGATTGAGAGTCCAGATTTCTTTTCAAATATATCTAACACCAAATTTTCCAAAGGAAGGGAGATTTTGATGCATTGAAGTATCAGGATGTATTCTTGATTTATTTGATGAAGAATGGGGTGAAGGTGAATCTTTTTAGGATCCTTATGGTACATATTTTTGATATGATCAAACCCACTAAAAAGGAAACCTATTTATATTACCCAAGGATGATTTCTACAATGTTTAAGAAGATCGGTTGTGTGGAATATGGAGATGAGGTGATCACTGATTGTAGTGGTTCCTTCCTACACAATGATATCTGCAAAAGGATGAAGATTGTTTGGAACCCATGGAGGATAATGTGGGTATCATATGAGGAGAATCTTTATAAGGATTATAATCCTATTGATCATCCTACCAGGCCAAGGGATCAAGTTGATCCTGGTCTTAAACCTAGTGATCATGTTGTGTATTCAGATGAAGAGGAAGTTGAGCCTGAGTTTCTAAGAGAAGAGGGTCCCCTATAGATGATAGGAGTGGATCAAGAATTGCTGAAATCTGTAAAGACATGTCATATAGACCTACCAGTCCACCATTATAATTACCCTCTTGAGAACCTTTGTTGGATGATGAACATGAGGAAGAGACTGAAATATATTAAGTTAAAGGATATGAAAGCAAGACTGATGGTGATGATGAGGATGACGATGAGGTTGATGATGAGGATGATAAGGATGATGAAGGTGAGCATGTGATCGACTCACTAAAATTCAGACAAGAATAATTCAGTTCATGTGAAGAGTATCTACATAGAGATGATGATGAGGCAAGTAGACAAGATGATGTTGATCCTATTATAGAGGATGTTGTTGATCATTTGAATTGACATAATGGCAGTGAGGATGGACGTGACTATCCTAATGATGCTCAAGGTATGATTTAGGAACTTAATGATATTATGGATGGAGGTCAAGAGGAATAATTTGAAGCTCAGATTGCACCTATTCCTTGGAATTATGGAGAACGTCAAGTGGCTAGAGTGGCTGGAGTGGCTGGAGTTCAAGAAGAAGCTAAAGTTAAGATATAATCAGTGCCTCAGAACGTTATTTTAGCTGATGGTCCAGATTATGAAGATGGAGCACAAGTTAAGGGTGATCCTCAAGGAATATGAGTAAGAATTGATATTGTGGATCCTAGAGACTGGACCTATTCTGGCGAGTGGAATAGAAATCCAGGATATATCCTATTTGGGATGGATTATGAATCAGATGAGGAGATGGTAGCTATTCCTCCTGCTTCACAAGCTGATGTGGAGCTAATTTTTCCAACTTCACCTGTCTTACCTAATGTTGATGAGCCTATTGTACCATCCATTCCTATTAAAAATGTCACTAAGTATGATCTTGAACAGTTCAAGGTTATTGTATGTGAATATGTGAGATCCTCAGTCGCACGATGCATCTCTTCTTTTATCTCATTAATGTGTTTCCTGCAAATGATTACGCGATGTTTAAAAGATCAACTTATGCAAAGAAAACATGTAAAAGTTATACAAGCACATTGATAAGATACTTACTGCATTAATGGTGCAACTGATGGAGTATTGAACAAGATATATCGATGTGCTTGTATCCACTCGATGTTGTCCATATCAAATGTGGTTCCTTCTCCAACTGGACCATCATGAATCCGAGAGGGCTTATCTAATTTTGTTTCAACATCCGTAAGATATTCTGCACAAAAGGTAGTACACTCATCCATCAAATAACCATTGGCTATTGATGCCTCTGGACGAGCTCTGTTGCGTACAAATCTTTTCAATGTACTCAAATACCGTTCAATAGGATACATCCACCTGAATTGCACTGGACCAGCAGCCATTACTTCATCAGTTAGGTGCACTGTCAAGTGGACCATAACATCGAAAAATGAGGGGGGGAAAAGTTTCTCAAAGTGACAAAGCGTAAGTACAATTCGGTCCTGCAAACTTTTTAAATCACTCATTCGTTGATTTCTTAAACAAAGCTGTCTAAAAAAATTACTCATCTCAATCAAGGGCTGAACAACATTGGGGGATAAACAATCACAAATTGCGATTGGAATCAACTGCTGAAGTAATATGTGATTGTCATGACTTTTCAACCCTTGCAATGTCTTGCTCGTCAGATTCACACACTTTGAAATATTAGAAGAGTAACCATCAGGCACCTTGACCATCTTCAAAATGGAAAGAAATGTCTTTTTCTCCTCTGTAGTCATCGAATACTGTGCAGCAGGCATATATGCCTTGTTTCCCTCAGCTAACTGTAAATGCAACTGTTTCCTTAAACCCATTTCTTCCAAATCACGGCGTGCATTAACATGGTCCTTTGACTTTCCACTGACACCTAAAATGGTCCACAATATGTTATCACAAACATTTTTTTCAATGTGCATGACATCCAAATTATGCCTCAACATGTTAGTTTTCCAATACGGAAGACTATAAAAAATACTTTTCTTTTTCCAATTGTGACTGCGCTGCCTACCCGCAGCACGAATATTACGTACTGGAGGAGCCACCAAATCCTGAATTTCATATACCGTGCGAATGTTTTCTTCCTCAATCTGCGATAACATTTCGACTCCTGTCATGATCTTTGGTGCTGGGCTGAACTCTCTAGAACCATCAAATGCCACTCTGTCCTTTCTGAACCTGTGCTGGGGAGGGAGAAAACGCCTGTGACCCATGTACGCCCATTTTTTGGAATGTTTAAGCCATACAGATTTTTTACTTTTATTGCAACAAGGGCAAGCAAATTCCCCTTTCGTACTCCAGCCTGATAAATTTGCATAAGCTGGGAAGTCATTGATTGTCCACAATAAAGCTGCATGCAGTTTGAACATTTCATTCGTTTCGCAGTCATAAGTCATCACACCATCGCCCCAAAATTCATTCAACTCATCAATCAATGGCTGAAGGTAAACATCAATCTTATCCCCCGGACTTTTAGGTCCATCAATAAGAGTGGAAAGTAATATAAATTGTTGCTTCATACAAAGCCACGGAGGAAGATTATATGGAACCAACACCACGGGCCATGTGCTATGAGTTGCACCAACCATAGACTTGAATGGATTGAAACCATCTGCTGCCAATCCCAATCGGACATTACGAACATCTTTAGCAAAGTCGGGATGTCTCTTATCAAAATCCTTCCATGCATGAGAGTCTGCCGGGTGGGTTAACATGTCACTTTCATGAACTCTTTCTGCATGCCATCTCATTAAATTAGAAACTTTAGATGACATAAAAAATCTTTTCAACCTCGGTTTAAGGGGAAAGTAACGCATTTGCTTTACGGCAATCGGTTTCCCCTGTATCGCAATCTGACTTTGATGAGTCTTATTTCCCCTGTTCTCTTTCCACCTGGAAGCGCCACAAACCGTACAAATATCCAAATGAGCAGTTTCATTTCTAAACAACATACAGTTGTTTGCACATGCATCTATAGTCTCATATGTAAAACCTAAGTTCTCTGTCAACTTACGAGCATAGTAATACGACTCAGGAATCTTAGCGTCGACAGGAAGAACTTTTTTCAATAAAACCAAAAGCATGTCGAATGATGTGTCTGACCAATTATTCAAAGTCTTCAAATGCAACAACTCCACGATAAACGACAGTTTATTGTAAGAAGTACATCCAGGATATAATTCTGTTTTCGCATCATCAAGTACTTCATAAAACCTCCTCGAATCACGATCTGCACCAGAGCGAAGATTTATCTCACCGGTCTCAAGATTCTGGATGTCAATGCCTTCAGGATCAAACCCACGTACCATTTCAGTAAGAATTTCATGCATTGGATCAGTCATCCTTGCATCAACATCCATCTGAGCTGCATCTGTATTTTGACAACGAACATATTCTTCTCCATGACGAGTCCAACTCTTATAATTTTTCAGAAATCCATTAAAGAAAAGGTGCTCCCTCACAGTATCTCGTGTGAATTGATATCTGTTAGCACATTTTCTACATGGACAACTAATATAGTCACTTTCAAATCCTCTCGTGAACTCAATAAACTGCATAATGCCATTGAAATATTCTCTAGACGTTCGATTTGGAAGATCAATCCAACTCTTATCCATAATAATATCTGTATAACAAACATTTACACAATACTTATTAAATTTACATTTTTCAAATCAACTATATTCAAAATAAATATTAACCATTTTATGAACCATTGATAAAATAATAATGTAACTGAAAGCTCATGTTACCTGATTGAGCTACAAACCTGAAAGGGAGGGGAGCCGAAGGCTGTGCTGCGAGGGAGAGGAGGCAGTGAAGGGGAGCCGGAGCCAAAGGCGGTGCGGCAAGGGAGGGGACGGGCGGCGGCGGCGGCGGGGAGCTGGAGGAGAGGAGGCGGTGAGGGGACGGGGGACGCGCAGCGAGGGGGGGGGGGTGTCCGGGGTCGGAGGGGGCCTTCCGAGGTGCGGGGAGGGGTGTCTGGGGTGTCGGGGGCCTGTCAGGGGTGCGGGCAGGGGTGTTCGGGGTGCGGGGGTGTCCGGGGTGCGGGGGAGGGGGGGCTGTCTGGGGTGCAGGGGGGCTGTCGGGGGTGCGGGGTGGGGTGTCCGGGGTGCGGGGGGCCTGTCCGGGGTGCGGGGGGGCTGTCCGGGTTCGGAGGGGGGGTGTCCGAGTGCGGGGGGGGGGGGGGGGGGGGGGGGGGGGGGCTGTCCGGGGTGCGGGGGGGCTGTCCGGGTTCGGAGGGGGGTGTCCGAGTGCAGGGGGGGGCTGTCCGGGGTGCGGGGAGGCGTCCGGGGTGCGGGGGGCGGTCCGGAGTGCGCGGGGGGGTGCTGTCCGGGGTGCGGGGAGGCGTCCGGGGTGCGGGGGGCGGTCCGGAGTGCGCGGGGGGGTGCTGTCCGGGGTGCGGGGAGGCGTCCGGGGTGCGGGGGGCGGTCCGGAGTGCGCGGGGGGGTGCTGTCCGCGGTGCGGGGAGGCGTCCGGGGTGCGGGGGGCGGTCCGGAGTGCGCGCCGGGGGCTGTCCGGGGTGCGGGTGCCGTCCGGGGTGGGGGGGAGGGCCGAGAGGCCGGAGGGCGGCGGCCGGAGGCCGGAGGGCGGCGGCCGGAGGCCCGAGGGCGGCGGCCGGAGGCCCGAGGGCGGAGGGCGGCGGCCGGAGGGCGGATGGCAGGCGGCGGGGGAGGCCAGGCGGCCGGGGAGGGCGGGCGGCGGGGGAGGGCGGGCGGCGGGGGAGGGCGGGCGGCGGGGGAGGCCGGGCGGCGGGGGAGGCCGGGCGGCGGGGGAGGCCGGGCGGCGGGGGAGGCCGGGCGGCGGGGGAGGCCGGGCGGCGGGGGAGGGGAGGGCGGCGCGAGGGAGGGCGGCGAGGGAGGGTTAGGGCGAGGGATCGAGGGAGAGGAGAGTGCGCGGGGGGGGGGGGGGGGGCGCAGAAACCCCCTGAAATTTTTTATTCAGCTTAGCGACCGCCATTGGCGGTCGCTAATGCTGACCTATAGCGACCGCCAATGGCGGTCGCCCGAGTCTGGGGGGCTCCAATGCCCCCTTTTCTAGTAGTGGGAGATATAGCCCAACCTAATCACTATCATCGAGACCATTAATAGAAATAATATAGTGCTGAGAGAAGAAGTGAAGAAAATGATTCATTAAATGGAATATCTGTCCAATTATTTGAAAACCACACATGGTGGTGTTATAGAGGTTCT
This sequence comes from Viscum album, assembly GCA_963277665.1. Lineage (NCBI taxonomy): Eukaryota > Viridiplantae > Streptophyta > Magnoliopsida > Santalales > Viscaceae > Viscum > Viscum album. Next base: position 1,503,412,258 of record OY728133.1, read on the forward strand.
TATGAACCTTTTTACATGTCTACTAAGTGCATATTGAAAAGGTTGAAGGAGGATCATGGGAAGATGATTTCTAGTGCATCTAGTTCTAAAGTTACTAGGCTTGCTGATACTGATATGGGGTCCTTTAGGACTATGATAAGAGAATAGGTGAGGTCTATTCAGAATTATATGATAAAGATACCCTTTCCAAAGTTCACAGGAACACTGACCTTGTATATAACATGGTGAGATAGTGTACAAATGAGGCATCTGCTGCTCAAAAAAAGATCAGAAAAACAGTGGACAAGTATTTCTCAAAAATATACACAAAGCATGATCTGAATAATAACTTTAATTACTTGTCTAAGAACATCAAGATACCACCAGTGATTGAGGCATTCATGCGGCAGGTGATCCATTTGAATGATTTTACACCCACATTGGAAAAGTTCATGGAAAACAAGGATTATTTTAAAAAGGTTATGGAGTATGGGGTGAAATCATAAATGATTTTATCAAGATTTTGAATCCCTAATTGCATGTACAGGATGAAGATATTGTGGTCCCTATAGATACTTCCATTGGATGTGGTTCACTGCCTCCTTCTCAGATGACAGTATCTCAAGCTTTATCTCAGATCTATTCAGTTATCCAAGAGTATCCTCAATGTTGTGTTTTTTCAGAGCAGAGACCAAGCCTTGAAACTAATGTTCCTATAGGTGATCATTTAACTGTTATCACCCTTTGATCATCCATTCCTCCCTACAAAAAACCTCCTTCCGAACCTACTATTGGCCCTTTAGACAATGGGAATGCTCCTCAACCTCCCAAGTCTAAGCTATGGATTTTTTTGATAAGGATTTGTACTTTTATTTTGATGATTGTACTCTTTGTACTTTAATGAATTTGAATTAAATAAGTTTTAGTTTCTTTTTTTATCTTTTCTATTTATTTTCACCTTTTTTCTAATCCCAAAAGGAGGAGAAATATGTAGATATCTATGGATATCTATGAATGGAAAAAACCCTTAACCTAAGGGGGGTCCTACCTTTGGCATAGGAAATATGGAATGTAATCAACATAAAATATATATATATATCCCTCCTCTGATTTGAATCACTATGACTGATCTAATGAAATTATTGAGGGGGGGCATAAAAGGAAAGTCCTTATGGTTATATTGAGAATTCACACTCACTGTTTGGTATGATAAGTTAAGTCATTATTTTCCTTAACATCTTGTATAAATCATTAATGCCATTATTTGTGATTATCAAAAGGGGGAGATTGTGGGACCCTTTGTGAGATAGTTGTTTTAATAATCACAAATCATGCCAATTTAGAAGTCCGGATAATTCACATATTATGTTTTATGTAATGATAATCATGCATATTTATAAATGAACAGATTATGTCACATGGTATAATACATTTCAATAAGTCAACAAAATATGGATATTTATATTTCAATATATTTAAAAATGTATATTTACATGTAATTATGAATTTCACTTAATCTGATATTGTTCTATATAAGACAGAGATGTTGAATTTTTTTTTCAGAGTCCCTAACACTGATGGGTCAAAGAGTCAGCAAAAACCAACTCACCAATAAGGACTCACCGATCGAAGAAGACACCGATGAAGACTCATCAATAGAAAAAATGACACCCTGATGGACAAGTCACTGATGGTCAGTCATACCAATAGTTCAAGTGACTCATCGATGGACGGTTCACCAATGGGCGACACACCAATGGTTCAAAGGACTTATCGATGGATGAGTCACAGATGGGGAACACACCGATAGTTCAAAATGAGTCACCATTGATGACTCAATGATGCCCAGATTAACTGATAATACAAATGACTAACCAATGCTCAGAGTCACCGATACCGATGGGAAGGACTCTCTAATACAGAGAGTCACTGATGTTGATAGATATATGTTAATGACTCACCGATACAAAGATTCATCGATACCGATAGACTTATGCTAACATACTGATGCTAATGAATCACCGATACGAGAGTCAATGATGTCGATACATCAATGCTAACAGATCGATGCTAATGACTCACCAATACTTATGAATCACTGATAGTCATAGAAACTATTTTTATTTTATTAATTCAAATTTATATATAATGGTCATATTTTGATAAATTAATGTTTCTGAAATTATTTAATGTTTTCTATAGGATATTAATGGGACAATATGAGGTATATGCACATTGGGAGATCATTATGCCTACTGGAACTCAAAGTATAAAAGAGTTACCAGTTGTATCATTTGATATACACAGAGATAGCAATGAGAAAAGAAATCATGTAAAAGAGAAGAACTCCTGCAACTCTCGAACATACTTCCAAAACCCACGAATTCAAAAGGAAGAACACATAGTGAGATAAAAAAGTCGATTTAAACCTGATGAGATAATCTGAACATCATTCAAACAGGAATCTGAACATCTCACACTTCTGGAGGCTAGAACACAGATTCTACGATACTCTGTTTTGAAGTTAACTTCTAGAAGAGGACTCGAATGTCAATTTGACTACATAAAATGATTCCATATCTGCATTGTATAACATATAGAGCCTTTTAAAACTAACTCTACATCTTTATCTCTTTTGTGTTTATTTATTTACATTTCTGAGCAGTGTGTGTATCTGTCTGTTACACACACAATGACTCCCATGAATAAGTGGAGGATACTTGATATCCTCAATATTAAACTCTATTTATCCTTTTATATCCCATGTAGAACTGAGGAATAGTTAAAGTGTGACATGTTTGTTGTTATTCCCATGAAGAACTATGGTAGAGGTCAAGGGTGACCTAGACATCCTTGTGTGTTGTTGTGAACCCCAATATAGGGTGTGGATAAAACATGTTTATTAATTTAAACTACTTGGTGGAAGGTGATCACCAAGTGGAGAAGACAAAGTATCCACTTGAGACTGAACCTATTGTTTTAAATTCCACAGTGCCTACTGTTATTTTATTTTACTAATTTTGTAACAATTTTCATTCAAACAAATTAAAACTATGATAGTTAGTTTAGAAAGTGTTTATTAATGTTTTGAACCAGTAGGTTAGTTTCAAAAGTTATATTGGTCTTTAGATTAGTATAGCTGAGAACTAATAAATCTATTGAGAAATTAATTGAACATTCATGACAATTATAAATTCACTACAAACTAAATTGTATTATATTTTTAATTTGGGGAAAATTTCAAAGAACCAATTTTAACATAAATTTTTATAGATACTAAATTCACCCCCTCTTGATTACTCTACTCTTACCAACAAACTATAAGAGGAAGTCGCCAGTCTGCTAAGAACAATTGAAGATCACTAGAAACATCTAACTCTCAGTTAAACATCATGAAAGAAGAGTATATAGGAAATAGAGAAAGTGAAATTTGTGTGGGGTGGTACTAAATAAAAGAAGCACAAATCAACTCTGAATGATAAGGCTGGTATGGGGATTGATTTAAAATAGAAATCAGTCATGGTTCATGTCAGACCACAAGCACCCACTCCAAGACTGGAGATCAATTTGGGTATGAAGTAGAATGATAAGATTCAAAGAACCCAAGGCACAAGTAGCAGTGTATCATTTCCACATAGGAATGTACCTCACATAATATGTAATTGTTGTGGTAATATGGGACACTCTCAAAATGTATGTTCCATAGAAAAGATGTACTAAAGGGAACAAGTTCGACAAAGGTGTTCGTACATAGCTCAAAATTCCAAGTCATCATATGATGGTCTTTGTTTCAGTTGTAAAGGATTCGAACATATGGAAAGATATTTCACATCAACAATGGAGAGGAATATGATGAGGTAGACTAAACTTGTTCATAAGAATCTACTAAATGTATCATCAAGAGAGATGGAAATTCAAAATCGATTTGCAACTCTGTAAGTTCAAGCTAGTCCATCATATGCTGAGGAAGATCAAGATTATAATTATTATTGGGTATGAATTCAAATACTTTTGTGAAAAAGAAAACGTTTGAGCTAGTGATAGTTGTAAAAATTTCATTCAAGGCATCAGATCGCACTAGGATATGGATCATTGAAAATGGATGCACTTCCCATATGAAATGAAATAAGGATCTAGTAACTGGAATTAGGTATGGTAAATAAGGTATTTTAAGATTTGGTAATGATGAGGGATTGAAAATTATTTTTTCAGGAAAAGACAAGTTTGGAGTAAAAGATATGAGATTACCAGATTTGTTGGTTGTTGAGGGGCTTAGTAACAACTTTCTTAGTGTCAGTCAATTGTGAGACTCAGGGCATGCCCTCAGTTTTTTCAATAAATTATGTATCATCAAGGAAAAGGATGGTGCTATTGTGTTGCAAGGAAAGCATACGAAAGGGAATATTTACCTCGTAAGTGGAGAATAATATATTTGATTTCTATCCAAGGATGAAGAAAACAAGTTATGGCATAAGCGTCTTGTCCATATAAACCAAGAGTCCATGAAATATTTGGTAAAATGTGATGCTGCTCAAAATATCCCTAGATTATCATGTAATCATACTCATACATGTGATGCCTGCCAATAAGGGAAGATCATTATAAAGACATACAATCTAAAGGAAAATAAAATCAACAAGATTTCTTGAGTTGGTGCAAAATGATGTGTGTGGTCCAATTTATCCAAGATCTATTGATGGGGGGAGATATTATGTTCTCTTCATTAATGAATATAGAAGAATGGTATGGGTTTCAATAATCACCTAAAAATCTGAAGTGATCTGTTTCATTTCAAGATATCGATGAGAATATGAAAACATGTTGGGTCAGAAAATTTAGACGATTTGAACAAATGATAGAACATAGTTCGCAAATAGCCAAGTATAGGATTATCTCAAGAAACATGGGATAAGGAATCAAGTTTTAGCAGTAATAACTCCACAGAAAAATGGAGTAGTTGATATAAGAAATCGAATTTTGAATGGCTAGAACAATGCTCATTGAGAAATATATTCTAGAGATGTCTTGGAAAGAGGCAGCAATGACAGCAGTCTACGCATCAAAAAGATCATGATTGTGCCCAAAAGAAGAGAAGACTCCATATGAGCTATGGTATGGAAAGAATTCATCATTGAAATATATTCGAGTTTTCAGAATTAATTGTTTCATTATCAATAAGGATAAACATAGGATGTTTTTAATCATATGGAGATAAAGTAATATTTATTGGATACTCAAAGAAGAGTAAAGAATAAAAATTCTTAAATAAGAGGATAGAAAAGATAATTGAAATTCATGATGTGTCTATAGTGGAGAATGAACAGAATCTTCAGCAAATACATGATCAGACTTAAGAGGATAGTAATGAAGATATGAGTAGGTCAGGAGAAGCTCTATCTCTATAGGATGATTCAGAAAAAGACTTAGATAATGAGAACAAATCAATGTCTTCCCAGAGACCAGTGAGAAGAGATAAAATTGATAGGAAAAACATAATTGGTGATCAGACAGCACCAGTGCAGTCAAGGAGGATAAAGTCTCTACAGAAAGAATCATACTTATTACAAGTTGATCCTAAATACTTTGATGAAGTAGCTGTAGTTGAGAATTGGGTTCAGACAATGAATGAAGTGTTTGAACAAATTGAGAAGAATCAGACGTGGGAAATGGTTTCAAGACCAAAAGAAAAGAATATCGTAGGGACAAAATGGGTATTTCTTAACAAAATGAATGAATACGGTGTAATGATTCGAAACAAATCACACTTGGTGTGCAAAGGGTACTCTCATGTTGAGGGTATTGATGTTTATGAGATGTTTTCACCTATTTCAAGGTTAGAGACAATCAGATTATTCTTGTCCATAGTTGTGAAATGAAAGTTTAAAGTGTTCCAGATGGATATCAAGCCATCATTTCTAAATGGAGTTATGGAAGAATAAGTCTACATTTAGAAACTATGTGGTTTTCTCATTCATGAATATGAGAATAGAATCTATTAGCTGAAAAAAGGCTTTATATGGTCTGAAGAAAGCACCAAGAGCATGGTAATCAAGGATTGATCAGTTTCTAAAGAAGCTTGGTTTTCATCATGGTAGAGTTGATTAAAATTTTAATTTCAAAAATGAAAATTGGAAAAGGATGATGGTGTTGGTTTATATCTATGAAAAAATCTTTGGTGGATGAAATGAAGCATAATGCAGACAGTTTTCTGAATACATTAAAAGCGAGTTTGAAATGTCGATGATTAGTGAGCTTAAATTTTTCCTTAGATTACAAGTGACGCAAGGAAGGAATGTAACTTTTATTTATCAATATAAATATTTCAAGAAGTTTTTGAGATAGTTTGGAATGGGTAATTAAAAAGAGACGAAGACTTTGGTTGTTACCCAGTTGAAACTGTCACGGGATGATGAAAGTAGGGCAGTTAATATCACATAATATAGGAAAATCATTAGAATTCTGTTGTACCTAACAACGACAATGCTTGATATTGTTTTCACCACATGTTAAGAAGAGAGATATCAAATCAATACCATATAAATTCACAAGATCATAGTGAAAAGAATACTTTGGTATATCAAATGAACTATGGATTTTGTTTTAATGTATAATGACAAATCTCAGTCAAAGTTATTGGGATATACAAATGCAGATTGGGCCAGATTAGAAGATGATAGGAAATCAATGTCTGGAGGTGATCTTTATCTTGGAGGATTGTGTATTTATTGGTTGATAAAGAAACAAGATTTCAATTCTTTGAACACCACAAAAGATGAATATATTGCAGTTACTCAACCCTGCATACAACAATTGTGGATAAAGCAGCGGCTAGAAGATATAGGAGTTGTAGTGAAATCTCCGATCAGAATTCCTTGTGATAATTCAAGTGCTATAAATTTGATCAAAAATCTAATCCATAACTCAAGTACAAAGCACATTGAAATCAAGTATCATTTCATCAAGGAGAAGGTAGATAAAGGGATTGTAAAGTTGGAGTATATGCCTACAGAACAACAAGTTTCAGATATTCTCATGAAGGCACTACCCAAAGAAGCATTTGAAAGGCATCAATTGGATATAAGAGTCCAGTCCACTTTCCTCACTTGAAAAATTGTGGATGTTGTTCCCCCTCTCCCTGAGGTATGATGTGTTTTTTTCTAATATGCTTATATGTGTTCTTTTCTCTATTGCAGACTACATTGAAATGCCCATTCGGTTTGTTGACAAAGGGGGATAATGTGTGACTTTTCTAGAGGGAGAAAAGAAATGGGGAGAATCTGTTAGGTGGAGCAGTGAGATTGGGGGAGTTGAAGATGAGCTGAAGCTATTTGGAGGAGTTATAACATAAGGGGTATTAAATCTGACAATGCTATAAGTGATCGATCAAAGATTACATATCATGATAGATGAGGTTTGTGATAAAATCAGGTGGTTGGTATCAAGAGCTACTGTCAGAAATGAAGTGATTCATTGATAAAATTTTCATTATACTCTTGTTTCTCACACTGAGCATGTCTCATGTAGGCTTAGTGTAACACCCCATGTTTCCACGGTACACTTCACTTTGAATAATATAGTAGCGTGTGTTGTATGCAACTTCGAGTTCTAACACACACCACAACCAATCAAACTAGCCGCTATGAATAGTAATACCTACTTTTTGAAATTTTATAAATTTTATCTTTCAAAATGGACATAATTTTTGGATTCTTAATATCGAATTTATCCTAGGGTGAAATTTTGGAACTTTTCGGATAACTTTTATATTTTGATGAATAGTGAAAATTAGTAAATTTTAATTAAAAACAAATTTTTTAATAAAAATAATTAATAGTGATAAATTATAACATTTAGTGGTTTTAAAGTATAACTAGAATATAATTTTACTATTTTATCCAATGGTGGTAATTATAATTAATTTCACTTTGAAATTGGACAGAAACAATTGTCAATCTTTTGATTGATATTGTTTCTTAAAAACACGCTATTTGTTTTGACAATGGGAAATTAATTATAAAATTAATTAATGAAACTTATATTTTTGGAATTTTGTAAAATAGACATCATTTTTGAATTCAGAATATCAATTATAGCTTAGGTTGAATTTTTGGTATTGTTCTGAAATTTCGATTTTTGATGAATAGTGAAACCACTAAGTGGTTGTTAAGAAAACTGATTTTTCGTTTAAATGAAAATTTACCACCTCTGTGATTTTAATTTAAAAAATCAGACATAAATCATTGTTATTATGAAGTAAAATGTTGTTCAATGAGATGAAAATAATTTTTGGTGAATAGTAACTTTTACGTTTTATTAATCGCGGTTAATGGTAATTAGTGAAATTTAAGGTAAAAATGATATTATAAAAATATGAAAATATCTTGACACTTGTCCTACCATTGTTGTATGAGTCATGGCCGACCAAGAAAATCCATTAGTCAACTTGGTGGCCCCATGGAGCAACTTGGGTAAGAAAATGACATTAATAACTTTTTATTTAAAGTAAAAATAAAATTGTCACAAACATGTGTTATTTTACTAAAACAATTATTACATGGGGTTATATAAGGTAAATATTAGACTAAAAATATTCATTGGTAAGATAAAAAAAATTTATACATCATGATATTTTTTTTAAAATTTTTAGACAATAAATTAATTAATTTTTTATGACACTATGTTGATGCAGTGATTACATCATTAATTAACGATTTAGATAAAATGAAAAGATAATGTAAAATCTAAGACATACACTTGTCAAAAACCTATTGTATGGGTAGATTTAGAACCCTTATCACCTTATACTAGAAATATATAATTGTGGGACCTTTAAAATTTGAAACTCATTATATAATAATGTAACATTTCATGACTTTTCAAGAGTGCCCCTCCTCTCCTCTTATAAAAGGCCCCCACCTCTACCACCTTATTCACACCATAAAATCAATTTGTCTCGGACAAACTCTGCACAAATACTCTCTAAACATATCTCTATTACTCCTATAAGCCTCACTTTGGTAAGAAGTCTTCCCAAGGAAGCATTTGGCTCAAATCAAAAAGAGTTACCCAATTTTAAGGTAACGCATTCTCTTATGTTCTTCTGTTTTATTTTGATTCTCCAACCCCTTAAACTCATTTTATTACATTATTTTGTAACAAAACCAGTATCTTAAATATACTATAATGTTTTTATGAAAATTATTTGACTTACACTTACACACACCATCGTCTAATGGTTAAAAAACATATTGTTTCTGTGGGTGGCGAATTACTGCCTCACGAAACGATGATTATTCAATATTCGTTTAACACCTCTCATGGTGGCCATTAAGAAGTAAATATATTTATATATGATATATATTATGTTTATGTTTTCCTTATTCTTCTGTATTTCTCATTTATGGCATACCTTTATGATTTCCATTATGGGTAAACACGATAATTTCATTTTAGGAAGTGCGGACTACCGCCCCCTCAAAGTGATTTGAATCGTTAATGCCATATGTGGGACATATAAAGGATAGAGTAAATGATATTATATATGATATTATACTATAATTATAATATACCTTTATATCATTAATACTTCATTCCATTAAATACGAAATAGAAATGAAAGTAGCGTTCATGCGTAAGTACGGCTTGCCGTCTCCATGAACGGTGCATTTCATTTCTTACCTCTAAATGTTATTTAATATTATAAATTCATGTACATAGTGGATATATATGATATATATGTTATCTAAATCATGAATATAATTCTAGATATAATGAATATTTTTCCACATGAACAACTTGTAATTATAAGAATTTTATTTTTGACTCAAGTACCAAAGATCGACAAAACCACCGTTATTAACTTAAATAATTACATAATGGTCATAACATGGTAAAAAGTGATATAAAAGAACTAAGTAACTTGAAAAAGGTTCTTAATAAATTATAAATTAACTCTAGTTTATTATTCTAGAGATTAATGAATGATCGAGTCAAGTCGGACACGAGGTAAGGGACTTCGTCTCAATCTCCTTTCATTGTGGCATATTTTGTTTTATAAACAACATTATTTTATATGGTGTATAAACCCCTTTTAATTTTATGTTTATTCAAAAGTAATATTATTTATATGAATAATTTTACTAAACAACAAAAGGGAATGTTTTTTTGTCGTACGTATGCGGCGACAACGACTTCTCCGTCGCCGTGAGCATTATTTGAGTTTCGGCTTCCTCTACGAGCCATAACTTTTATTTAATATGAAAAATAAATACCAAGTTTTACTTTTATTTTATTTTTTTATTGAAAATGGTTTTATTATATCAATGTGTTGTATTGATATCTTGTGATTGAAATGTGTAAATGTTATGTTTCCTTTATACATGTTTTATGTGATATGATTATGTTATGGTTTATGATATGTTTAAGCCTTTTCATATAAGGAATGAATTGGACTTAATAAGTGATAGGTGGAGCCCTCTATAGCTCCTCGATGCATCGGTAGGTCTCATGAGACAAACTAGTGTCTTGGTATGAGGCCTTGACAAAATATTATTTGTAGTCTTGGCATGAGGCCTTGGCTATGTGGTTATGATAGTCTGGCATTATGCATTCCATCATTATGAAAGTGGTTATTGATATTGCATGTGATTATTTGACTAGTAGAATATCCATGTGAATAAGTAAATGGAATTATTTCATTTTATTTTTCCATATTATGTTGAAGTTCAAGTTTAAAAGGCTTTTGTTTCAGTTATACATTATCTTAAATGTTTATATTTATTTATGAAAGTTTCCGATATATTGTTATCCTTACTGAGCATCTGAGCTCACCCCTTTCAATGTTTTAATTTTTCTAGGATGTGAAGAAGTATTTTATGAATGACCTGTAGGGATAGTCATAAGGGGATATGAGTGTGGACTATGGGAACCATGTTATTGTAGTTTTTCACTTTATGATGTAATGTAACGTTTATGAATGTATCTAGTGTTTCCAAGGCTACTAAACTAATCGGTTGTTTGAGACATGATCTTTTGTGATCATGCCAATGTTACGTAATAATGCACCGACTCTGGGTAACTGGGGTCAGGGCATTACAGTTGGTATCAAAGGCAATTTAGTACTAACCTTGGAAGCTAGATTTAGATAAAATCTTATTAAAGCACATATCCCTAACATAGACTTTGAGGATTAGTATAGAAGAACTTCCTAGAATTTTGGTATTATAGAGATTTTGTGAGTTTTCTGAGAAATACATCCCTGTCTGGATATGAGTAGGTAGAGGAGGCTCTGGCACAGATGTACCTAATGGTAAAACCCGAAAACACCGCTTTGAGCTAGACTCAAATGGGAACTGGTGCACGAAAACGGGCCTTGCTGCACTCTTGGTTACGACACTCCCGGGGGATATGCTTAGGATAATTATCATTTTATTTACAAACCATTATGATAGGTTTTTGAGTATATACTTCCTCAAAGAAAACATTTTTATGATTATGGATTATATCAATAAATAGTTCAATTTATGTTAATTGTTTTACATATTTGTTATTATGTATTTTGATTCATAAACTAATATAGTTTATGACATTGTTTAGAAATGGCGCCTAGTGAAAGGAATGGAAACCATATCAATGCACACACTCCATGTAGGGATTTCCCTCCTGCTCAAGATAATTATAGTAGAGATGGTGATACAACTGGGGCTGATCACCTTATCACCATACTGGGACAACTCACTCAGGTTATGAATAATAACCTTACTCGTATGGAGCACCCTAATCCGCAACATGGAGGATCAATGTTAGATAGTTTCATGAGGCAAAAACTGCCAACATTTTATAGGGGTTCAAATCCATTAGTAGCTGAGCAATGGATAAACTCCATAGAGAAAATATTCCACGCCTTGGGGAGTAGCAAAGGGAGAAAGTTGTCATGGAAGTTTACCGCCTCACTAGATATGCCGATCAATGGTGGTCGCTGATTCAAAACACAAAGGAATATGAAGAAGTATCAAGTATTTAATGGAGGGAGTTTAAGGAAAAAAATTTAGAAAAATACTTTTCACATGACCATCGAGCAGATATGGAAAGGCAATTTCTGAGTCTGATGTAGAAGGAGGATGAGAATGTCGCAAAGTATGAGGCTAACATTACAAGGTTAGCGAGGCATGCTGCAGATTATATACCTAACCCAAGAAGTAATATTGATCGTTTCTTTGATGGGTTAAAACCATTTCTCCGTCGAGCATTAGTCTCGCAAACCTTCTCGTCGTATGAAGATATTGTCTCGTGTGATATCAAGACGGAAAAGGAATTCTCTAAGTCTTATGAATTTAAAGCGAAGAAAGAGAAGAAGAGACCTTCTGGTCAATCTGGAAATGGAAATAAGGGGAAGAAGGGAAAAGTTGAATATCAGTCCTGTAGAAAATGTGGGACAAAACACCCTGGTACTTTCTTGAAGGGAATGGGAGTCTGTTACAAGTGTGGTGAAAAAGGCCACCAAGATCATGATTGCAAGGGAAAGAGAGTTGATGTCAATGTGGAATGATATAATTGTAGAGATATGGGACATCATGCAAATGAATGTCCTAAGCGTCTGGGGAACTTACCTCAGAAGAGGCCAAGGGATCAAGGCCAAGCTTATGCTATCACTACTGCTGAAGTTGAAGCTCCGAAAGACGTGGTGGCAGGTAATTTAATGGTTTCCTCAAGTTTAGAAAATGCATTATTTGATTTTGGATCATCGCATTGTTTCATATCTTCCTAGTTTACTAAGAAAATTAGATATTTCCAATTTGATTTGACAAGATAATTTTCAATCAAAACTCCTGAGGGAAGTATCATTGCAACAAAGTTTTGTGAATCAGTCCCCATTAGAGCACATAAATGTTCTTTATCTGAAGATATCATTGTTATACCTATGATTGAGTTTGATATAATCCTAGGTATGGATAGGATTTCTGACTATGATGCAAATATTTATTGTAATAATAAGGAGGTTACAATTTTTGATGATGATGATAAGGAACACCTTATCTTTTGAGCAGAATCGTCAACAACTAATTCTTATTTAGATCCACCCCTAGAAGCTCAACTAAATTCAATTATTGGGGTGGAATAGAATGAAATGATTGAGGGCAAGGAAAAGAATGTTCAAATAGAGGATGTACCTATTGTGAGAGAATATGTAGATGTGTTTCCGGAAGATTTACCAGGACATCCTCCAGAACGAGAAGTTGAGTTTTCCATTGATTTAATTCCTATATCAAGGCCTATATCGAAGACCCCTTATAGAATGGCCACTGTGGAATTAGTTGAAATAAAGAAACAACTAGAGGAATTGAGTAATAAGAGAATTATTCACCCTATTTTTTCTCCATGGGTATACCCTATCCTTTTTGTTAAGAAGAAAGATGGATCTATGAGGTTGTTCATTGACTACAGGGAGATGAATGCCATAACAATAAAGAACAAGTATCCCCTACCTCACATTGATGATTTATTTGACCAACTACATGGAGCTCAATACTTTTCAAAGATTTACCTTCAAACTGGATACCATCAGTTATGTGTGAAGAAGGAAGACATTCCGACAATAGCATTTCGAACAAGGTACGGGCATTACGAGTTTACAGTAACGCCTTTTGGATTGACTAATGCACCCTCTGTATTCATGGATCTAATGAATAGAGTTTTCAAGGAATATCATGATGATTTTGTGGTGGTATTTATTGATGATATCTTGGTATACTCCAAAAGCTACGAAGATCATGAAAGTCACTTGCACATTATCCTGAAGACTCTTAGAAGACATGAATTATATGGGAAGTTGAGAAAGTTTGAATTCTGAATTCAAGAGATTTCTTTTCTTGGCCATATTGTATCCAAGGATGGAATTTCCATTGATCCTTCAATGACCAAAGCAATCCAATAATGGCCAGCATCGACGAGTATAACTGAGGTATGCAGTTTTATTGGTTTGGCAGGTTATTATCGACGTTTTTTCCAGAATTTTTCCCGATTGGCTAACCCATTAACGAAGCTCACACGTAAAGGGGTTAAATTTGTCTGTAAAAAAGAGTGTGAATATTGTTTTTAAGAACCTAATAGGAGATTAGTCAATTCTCCTATATTGACTCTACCGTCAGGGAATGATGGGTTCATTATTTATAGTGATGCATCCATGAAAGGACTTGGTTTTGTCCTTATGCAGAATGATAGGGTTATTGCCTATGCATCACGATAGCTAAAAATTCATGAGCAGAACTATCCTACTCATGATCTTGAGTTAGCAGCTATGATATTTTATTTGAAGATATGGAGACACTACCTCTATGGTGAAAATGTGAGATTTATACTGATCACAAGAGTTTGAAGTATATTTTCTCACAAAAAAAACTCAACATGAGGAAAAGGAGATATCTTGAACTACTCAAGGATTATGATTGCATGATACACTACCACCCGGGGAAGGCAAATAAGGTGGTGGATGCTTTGAGTATAAATGATCATAGATTTTTGAACAAGATGAGAGTTTAAAAGGATCCTATATACATGGATCTTGTAAATATGGATATGGGAATCGCCATGGAAGGTGAAACATCAATTCTTTTTCAAATGGTTTCCAAACCATCTTTACTAGAAAGGATAAAGAGTTCTCAGACTGGTGATGGAGAGTTATAAAGGAAGATTAAAGCTGTGAATGATGGGAAATTGAGTGACTTTGTGTATTAAGATGGAATTTTGATGTTTGGGAAGAGACTTTGTGTTCCCGATATACCTAATCTAAAAAGATAATTGTTGGATGATTCTCATAGTTACAATTTCTCTGTACACACTGGAAGCACCAAACTGTATAGAGATTTGAAGGAACATTTTCGGTGGGACAACATGAAGAGGGAGATTGCCGATTTTGTGTCAAGATGTATGATTTGTCAACAAGTGAAAGCTGGAAGGAAACAGCCTGGAGGAGTATTGCAACCTCTTCCCATACCTAAGTGGAAATGGGATAATATCATGATGGAATTTGTCGTGGGACTACCAATGAACTATAGAAGGAATGACACAATATGGGTCATTGTTGATTGTCTTACCAAGTCAGCACATTTTCTTTCTATAAGAGAATATCTACCACTTGAACGTCTAGCAAGACTATATATTAATGAAGTTGTGAGACTTCATGGAGTACCCCTATCGATTGTCTCAGATCGTGATCCCCATTTTACATCAAGATTCTGGAAAAGTCTTCAGAAGGCCTTGGATACGGAACTTCGTTTGAGCACTGCTTACCACCCTCAAATAGATGGACAATCAGAACGAACTATACAAACCTTAGAAGACATGTTGAGATCATGATCACTTGACTTTTAGGGTATGTGGGATCAATATTTACCTCTGGTAGAATTTTCCTATAACAATAGCTTCCATTAAAGTATTCGGATGGCACCATATAAAGCGTTATATAGAAAGAGATGTCGCACACTAACCTGTTGGGATGATGTTGGTGAAAGAAAACATGTAGGCCCAGAACTGGTGGAGGAAACGATGGAAAATGTGAAGGTAATCCAAAACCACATTAAAGTAGCTCAAAGTAGGCAGAAGAGATATGCTTACAACCAAAAGAAGGATTTGGAATTTTAGGTAGAAGATCATGTTTTCTTGAAGGTATCTCCATGGAAAGGAGTTATATGTTTCGGTAAGAAGGGTAAATTGAGTCCCAGGTACATTGGACCCTTCAAAATTCTAGAACGAATTGGGGTTGTAGCTTACTGTTTGGAAATGATGCCATGTATCTCCAAAGTTCATGATGTGTTCCACATATCACTATTGAGAAAATACATGCCTGACCCAATGCATGTACTCACCTATGAGGAATTAGAACTGGAACCTGATCTGTCTTATTGCGAAGAGCCTGTCAGGATTCCTGATACAAGAGAACAAGTGCTGAGAAACCGGATGACTCGAGTCTTTTTATACATTGATATTATAAGAAATTTCGAGGACAAAATTATTTGAAGCAGGGGAGAATGTAACACCCCAAGTTTCCATGGTACGCTTCTCTTTGAATAATACAGTTGTGTGTGTTGTACGCAACTTTGAGTTCTAACACACACCACCGCCAATCAAACTAGCCGTTATGAATATTAATACCTAATTTTTAAAATTTTATAAATTTTATCATTCAAAATGGACATCATTTTTGGATTCGGAATATCTAATTTATCCTAGGGTGAAATTTTGGAACTTTTCAGATAACTTTTAAATTTTTATGAATAGTGAAAATTACTAAATTTTAATTAAAAACAAATTTTTTAATAAAAATAATTAATAGTGATAAATTATACCATTGAGTGGTTTTAAAGTATAATTAGAATATAATTTTACCATTTTATCCAATGTTGGTCATTAGAATTAATTTCACTTTGAAATTGGACATAAACAATTGTCAATCTTTGGATTGATATTGTTTCTTAAAAACACGCTATTTGTTTTGATAATGGGAATTAATTATAAAATTAATTAATGAAACTTATATGTTTGGAATTTTTTAAAATAGACATCATTTTTGAATTCAGAATATAAATTATAGCTTAGGGTGAATTTTTTGTATTGTTCTGAAAAACTTCGATTTTTGATGAATAGTGAAACCACTAAGTGGTAGTTAAAAAACTGATTTTTCGTTTAAATAAAATTTTACCACCTCTATGATTTTAATTTCAAAAATTCGACATACATCATTTTCATTAGGAAGTAAAATGTGGTTCAATGAGATGAAAATAATTTTTGGTGAATAGTAACTTTTAAGTTTTATTAATCACGATTAAAGGTAATTAGTGAAATTTAAGGTAAAAATGATATTATAAAAATTTGAAAATATCTTCACACTTGTCCTACCCATATTGGATGAGTCATGGCCGACCAATAAAATCCATGAGCCAACTTGGGGACCCCATGGAGCCACTTTGGTAAGAAAATGACATTAATAAACTTTTATTTAAAGTAAAAATAAAATTGTCACAAACATGTGTTTTTTTACTAAAAAAATTATTACATGTGGTTATATAAGATAAATTTTATACTATAAATATTAATTAGTAATCTAAAAGTATTTCCTACATCATGATATTTTTTTATAATTTTTATACATTAAATATATTAAATTTTTTATGACACCATGATGATGCAGCGATTACCTTATTAATTAACGATTTAAATAAAATGAAAAGATAATGTATAATATAAGACATAAACTTGTAAAAAACATATTGGATGGGTAGATTTAGAAACCTTATCACTTTATCCTCTAAATATATTTTTTTGGGACCTTTAAAATCCGAAACACATTATATAATAATGTAACATTTCAGGACTTTCCAAGAGTGCTCATCCTCTCCTCTTATAAAAGGCCCCCACCTCTACCACCTTATTCACACCATCAAAGCCATTTGGATCAGCCAACCTCTACCGAAATACTCTCTAAACTTCCATATATTACTCCTAGAAGCCTCACTTTGGGCAGAATTCTTCCCAATAAAACATTTGGTTCAAATCAAAAAGAGTTACCCGATTTTAAGGTAAGGTCTTCCCTTATGTTCTTTTGTTTTATTTTGCTTCTCCAACCCCTTAAACTATTTTTATTCCTTTCTTTTGTAACAACAACAGTATCTCCAATATAATAGGGTGTTTTTTATGAGAATTATTTGATTTAAACTTACACACACCTTCGTCTAATAGTTAAAGAACATATTGCTTCTGTGGGGGGAAAATTACTACCTCACGAAACGATGATTGTTCAATATTCTTTTAACACCTCTCATGGTGGCCATTAAGATGTCACTATATTTATATATGATATATGTTATGTTTATGTTTTCCTTATGATTCTTTATTTATCATTTATGGCATACCTTTATGATTTCCATTATGGGTAAATGCGATAATTTCATTTTCGGAAGTGCGGACTACCGCCCCCTCAAAGTGATTTGAATCATTAATGCCATATGTGGGACGTATAAAGGATGGATTAAATGATATTATATATGATATTATACATGAATTATAATATACCTTTATACCATTATGATTTCATTCCATTAAATACGAAATAGTAATGAAAGTAGCGTTCGTGCGTACGTACGGCTTACCGTCTCCATGAATGGTGCATTTCATTTCTTACCTCTAAATGTTATGTAATATTATAAATGAATGTATATAGTGGATATATATGATATATATGATATCTACATCATGAATATAATTCTGGATATAATGGATATTTTACCACATGAACAACTTGTAATTATAAGAAGTTTATTTTTGACTCAAGTACCAAAGATCGACAAAACGACTGTTATTAACTTAAATAATTACATAATGTTCATAACATGGAAATAAGTGATATAAAAGGAACAATGAACTTGAAAAAGGTTCTTAAGAAATTATAAATTAACACTAGTTTATTATTCAAGAGATTAAAGAACGATCGAGTCAAGTCGGACACGAGGTAAGGGACTTCTTCTCAATCTCCTTTCATTGGGGAATATTTTGTTTTATACACAACATTCTTTTATACAGTGTATAAACCCCTTTGAAATTTATGTTTATTCAAAAGGAATATTTTTTATACGATTCATTTTACTAAACAAAAAAAGGGAATGTTCTTTTGTCGTATGTATGCGGCGACAACGACTTCTCCGTCGCCGTGACCATTATTTGAGTTTCGGCTTCCTCTACAAGCCATAAATTTTTTTTAAAATGAAAAATAAATACAAAGTTTTACTTTTCTTTTATTTTGGTATTGAAAATTTTTTATTATATCAATGTGTTGTATTGATATCTTGTGATTGAAATGTGGAAATTTTATCTTTCCTTTATGCATGTTTTATGTGATATGATTATGTTATGGTTTATGATATGTTTAAACCTTTTCATATAAGGAATGAATTGGACTTAATAAGTGATGGGTGGAGCCTGCTATAGCTCATCGATGCATCGGTAGGTCTCATGAGAAAAACTAGTGTCTTGGAATGAGGCCTTGACAAAATCTTATTTGTAGTCATGGCACGAGGCCTTGGCTATGTGGTTATGATGGTCTGGCATTATGCATTCAATCATTATGAAAGTGGTTATTGATATTGCATGTGATTATTTGACTAGTAGAATATCCATGTGAATAATTAAATGGAATTATTTCATTTTATTTTTCCATATTACGCTGAAGTTTAAGTTTAAAAGGCTTTTGTTTCAGTAATACATTTCCTTAAATGTTTATGGTTATTTATGAATGTTTCCGCTATATTGTAATCTATACTAATCATATGAGCACACCCCTTTCAATGTTTTAATTTTTCCAGGATGTGAAGAAGTATTTTATGAATGACTTGCAGGGATAGTCGTAAGGGGATATGAGTGTGGACTATGGAGACCATGTTATTGTAGTTTTTCACTTTATGATGTAATGTAACATTTATGAATGTATCTAGTGTTTCCAAGGATACTAAACTAATCGATCTTTCGAGACATGATCTTTTGGGATCATGCTAATGTTACGTAATAATGCACCAACTCTGGGTAACTGGGGTCAGGGTGTTACACATAGAGTATGTGTTGATTAAATCCTTGATCAATATCTTAATCGCATGAAGCGAATGGTGGTTGAAGATGGAAGGAGTTTTAATTAGGTATCAAAATGCGGAGAATTGTTATGAGAAGAGTTTTCAACAAACCCAAAGTGGGATATTATTGGGAAAAATCCCACAATGTGTCATATTGGTATGTTTTGGGTGTGTTTGTGTTTGTTGACAAATCTAGATGATCGCAAATGAGTTTGGTTGGTATTTTATGAAGACAAGTTTTTAAGGTGGCGCAGTTTCCCAGTGTTTGGCAAATTTTTTGGCCTCAAAATCAGGAATTTTTGTTTGGAAATTTTTGGTTTTATTCATAGGATTGGATGGTGTGAAGAACAATAAATGAAATGAAAAAAGGAAGAGAAATGTAGAGCTCGATAGATGGACCTTATACCATGTTCAGGAAGGGTACGCGGTTGCGTACCAGGCAACAGGAATGGTACGTGGGAGTAGTTTGTGAAACCAAAAATAGTTCACAGTAGAAGGTAGTGCACTACACGGATGGCATGTCATTGTAAGAAGATATCGACCACATAGGAGAAAAGTCAGTATATAGACCTCCCTGGAAAAATGGTTTGCAGAAGGCTTACGGTTTGTGGTTGCAAGATGATCGGTATGTGGTTGAGTCTGTTCCGAAACAATGTTTTGGTAAATATTGGATTATAAAATTTTGCGGATATCTTTGCCTATATAAGGACTGTTAATCCCACCAATTAAGAGAGTCTTAATATCATTATAGAAGATCTCTTTGCACTTAGAATTCGGAAAAGTACAAAGGAAGTTTGTGAGGGAGAATTCCATGAAGGCTGAAGTGTTTCATGTGGAATAAATTCCACTGAAGGTTTTTACGATAAATAGTATCTCGTAAAGGATGCGGTAAGCATCAGAGCAATTATGGTACGCATGGAAGGAAGTCCAGTACACGGAGGAGATACAGTTTACAGAAGTAAAGAAAGTTCTCAAATAGATAATAGTTCGCAGAAATAAGGTGTTTCATAGAGGAGTTTCTCAAAGTAGGTTTGTGGAGTCGGTATATAGAGGCGGTACGCGATAGAGAAGGCATAGTCAGTCCACAGACGAAGGGCAGTTTGAAAAAGTGGAAGTACTATGCAAAGAAGGTGATCTGCGTACCATACCGGTACATATTATACTAAGGAACAAGGTGGTTCTCAATTTAAAAAAATAATATTTTGAAAGCGTAAAATCAGTTAGAGAAAGTATTTTTCCAATACCTAGAAGTACTCGGGAATGTGTAATTAATCTACAGGTGAAAAAGGAACTTCAGCAGAGCATCTACCTAAAGTTCAGGATGTAGGAATTTTTGCAAATGAAGGGACCTAAATGTCGATAAACTATGTTTGACCTAGTTTCTATAAATTGTTTTTATATTCCGTTCCTAGAGCAATGAGCATATGATGAGGAACATGGTGATTGTTTCCACCGGTAGTGAGCCAGAGAAAGAGGCATACGGAGTGACCCTTGGGAATGCAGTGAAAAGACCCTAATCCTTTTAAATTAAGTGAGCATGATCATAGAAGGTCTAGCCCAAACATTGTACTCATTATTGGTTGTGAGCCTTAGAGAATTTGGTACATCGGCACATCTCCATTGTATGCTCCTTGGATGTAGCCCAGTGATGGAGATCCAAGTAAAAATCATTGTGTCATGTGCACTATTTCATATCTATTCATATATTTCTATAAGAGGAAGAGAGAATTGAGTTTTTTTTACAATGAAACATGATCCAAAGGGGAAAAGGTTTTAATCTATCATACCCTGATTCAGTCCCCCCCCCCCATCAGGGTATTCGACCTTGTGGACCTAAAAAAATAAGTGCTTTTGACAAGACTGGTTGATCATGAAATTTCCGATTAACATGTCGGCGTTGTCATGTGATAATCTCAGGACAAGTCATATCGATCATGTGAATCACCATGGATATTTCCACCTTGATTATGTAAAGATATCCTAGAAAACACACTTTAATCGTGCGACAGAGTATTTAACATGTCGACACGGTCATGTGATTTCCCATTGTCATGTCAAAATTATTATACAATAGTTAAAAGATGAGTATGGTTGGTCAATTGATAGTGCATAGTCATGTCTATTTAGATCATGTGAAAGAAACCAAACATGTATACTTTGATTATGCAAAGCATATTGGACATGTATTTTTCACTCATGTGAAGAAAATCAAGAGAATTTTTTTGATCATGCAAAGAACCTAGTAATTTACACATTGGTCATTTAGACAATATTAGGCATTCCAACTTATGTCATACAATGTAGAATGGACATTTCAGAAAAAACCCTTGGATGTGTCTATCATAACATACTGATACCCCAAACATGTCAGGTTGTAAATCAATACATTTATAGCAGATAACCATTACATTTCAGTAATATCTCTTATGGAATTTCAACTTTTTCCAACAAACAATCTTTGACTGATGCCATGTGGACCCCAACCTGAAACCTTTGTCTATATATCCCTTCTATATGTGAAGTGTCCATGGTGAGTATGGGATATGCGCTCATGTGACCCTATCAGTATCATGCTCTCATACAAAACATTTATTGTCACCATATATCTTCATATGTAAAAATATCGTGAATGAGTATGAAAAATAGAATCCTCAGTGTATAATCCATGATTAGTGGTATAATATGTACTTTAAAATTGGGAAGCCTCATGGTGTAAGCCCTGATCTAAGATAATTCATCCTGGTATAAGACCATAGAATCCCTAAAACCTTTGGGGTAAAAATAATGTCTCCAAGAAAGATCATATACCTTATCCCATCATTAGGTTATGGATCCAATGAACCATAATAACAGTTATTCCTACAATAACCATGTAGGACACATTCCTAAGGCCTGACCTCAAATGCGCATCCACTTGGGTATAAATCCCTTCATTTACCAAGTACTCTTGAATTACAAGACTGATGGCACCCATGTTATTATCATTCTACCTTATCCATTAGTGTATGAAAAGTGGGATAAATAATGGGTATCATTTTAAGTATAATCACCAATCATTCCCTCAAGTGAAACAACCCTAACAGTTGGAATAAAATAATTAACTATGAGGGTGAGGCTTCTTGTAACTATCAGGATATGTAGGACATCTTCCTAAGGACAAAGTTCCATACCATATCCTCCATGATACAGCTAATCATACCTCTCAAATGGAAACATTAACGTATATTCCCCACACAGATATGATCACATGAAATGTGTCTGGTGATTTTCTATTTTTTATTTCACACATAGAGTATGAATCAAGTGGGATTATAGGATGGATGTGATTGTATAAATAGAATGAAAACAATTACCTAGTATGGTATCACCCATGGAGTGTAAGTAAGATTACATCTCATATCTTCCCAAAGTGATATACCGTCAAAAAAGAAATCCAGGGCTATTTTATATTCATAAGTCTTGTTTAATGCCTCTATGATTAAATCTATCACAACTCAAATGCCCGTATGATAACTACATAGACTCTGGTTCATATTTAAAATAGTATAAGTAGGATACCACATCAAGTCCTGAGCCTAATATTTCTTTCCTTACCGCGTAAACTTAAACAACATGAATGGGTCCAGTCACATGACCTTAAACTATACCAAATTAAATTTTTGGGTTTTGATTCATGTATTGATAGGATATGTATGATTCCTCATAGAGGTTGAATCCAATCTCCATGACATAAACTTCCTCTCTAGATGAGAATAAATCCCAGAATTCCCAACATGGCCTTAAACTAAAAATTTATTGATAAATAAGAGAGTGAAAAGGAATACGTGATATACATGAATTAGTTTGTATCAATACATTTTCATAATCATGTCATTGAAAAAGGGGTAACCATACCTATATTGGATCAAGGAAAGGATTTCACAAACATATATGAAATCAATAAGAGAGTCTCCAATTAGGGAAAAATTCCCCCTAAAAGGGTGCAATGAGCCCGACCTACCACTCTTTCAACCAATGTGAGTTCCTAAGAATCATTGGGAATTAATCCCTAAAGAACCACCTACCTTTTTAAAGTAGTATTTCACTCAGTTGTTAATGTGGGAACTATTGGGATTTTCAATGGAATATTAACAAATTGAAAACTTAATGTGAATGATAGAGCAATGAGTTGAACCCTCCATAATAAAATTGCCAAGATGAATCCCATCTATGTCATTTCCCCGATGAAACGTATATAGCTTTGATAAATTTGACAAACTGTCACCATTAATATAGTTTCAAGGAATTCAATTAGGTAACAATCTAATATCCAACAATATATTACTAATTCATTCATCATCCATCCCCCCATGTCGCTATGGATATAAACCCTGACTCTATATTCAAATGTGATATACATGTTTTTTTCTTTATCTCCCAATAAACCACACAACCTCAATGAATAAACCAGAACCTATATGTAGAATTATGATAAAAAATACTATTAATCCAACTTGCATCAGTTTATCCTTCAAATACATTGAGATAATCATTATAGTATAATATTAAATGTTGGGTATTTATCAACTATCGAAAGGATTATTCATTGTACATTTCTAATGATCTATACAAGTAATATTCGTATATATACTAATTTTTTATACTGATAATGAAATAGTAGGTCTATAATAATCCATTTTAGTCATTAAATCAAAAATTACAGAAGATTATTCATGTTGTGCAACGAATCTACCTGTATTATTATATATTTTACCAATACAATCATATTTATTATTAGAGTACATGAAAACATGATGACAAAAATTATTTAACATTTTTTATATATAATTATATTGAATAAAATAATAACCCACGTTATGTTTTCCAACATTAATACCAAGAATAATATCAACTATTACAAGATCCATCATTTAAAAAATAGAGGATACAAAATTCATTGTCTCATTTATAACAACCATATTTATTAAAAAATATAAAATATAGTCTATATATACAAACAAAATTACTCTATATTATTTTATATCCCTTTAATAAATACATTTATCTTCATGGTTATGAATAAATCCATTAGATAATATAATAGAATCCAACTTTTGATTTAATTTTTTGGAGATTATTTAATACCATAAAGAGATTTTATTAGTATACACACACTTTTAATTTAGTTTTAAATAAATTCATTTTTGTTGTTCCATGTAAATCATATCATTTATAACTCAATTCAAAATTCATTTTTTAAATTTATTTTATAGATATAAAAATATAAAATGAATCTAATGGTAGAAAATTCCTTATCGATGAAATTTGAGCCATATAGGAATACATATCAAAATAATCAATCCCTTATTTTTTTCTAAAATCTATTGAATCCAATCATGCATTAAAATCATGAATATTACCATTTTAATTAAGCATCATTGCAAAAACCCATTTATAAACCTTATTTTTTTATCCTCTTGGTAAATACATAATGATATATGTATTATTCCCTATAATAGAATATAAATTTAATCATTAATTCAATAATTATAGAAACAAACATATATAGACGTCATAACTTCTTTATATGACATAGGGTCATATTCAATAGTCAATACTGTTGGATACATAATCATATGATGACTTTTTTCTCACTCAATAAGAAATCATATGGAATCTATATAAATAAAATCCTGATGTATATGTTTCTCTGATTAGCCACTAAGTTAGGCTAATATTCATTGTTAATATATATAAGATTCATTTCCTTTATTATTCATAAACACTATTTTAGTGAATTTTACACTTTGAACATCATTTCACATTATGATTGTAATTCCTTCTTAAAATACACTATTATGTGGTACATTTTTAAACGTCATTTAAAGTACCCAATGATATTTATTTTATTATATTATTTAATTTTCAGGTTTCTAATTATATTGGGAACAATTCATACTTGTGGAGTGTTTGATGACTCACATTGGAAGACCACCAAAATGGGATTTCTTGCAAACAATTCTGGAGATGGTAGATTGGACACCATCCCACTGATAATAATGTGGGGCCCAATATAAGGGCCCAATTTAGCCCAAATTTCGTGGGATTATATAAGACATACATAGGAACAAATAATTCGTTATAATCCAGTGCAAATTCGGCCTTAATGGTGGTTATTAAGGCGGACCAATTTAGAGATAAAATTTTGGGCTAGATTCTACATTCCAGAAAAACTGCCCACCATTTTAATCATATCATGGAAACCACATATCCATTAGGGCTGATAATTTACAGATAGCTAGGAGACATCCGGATATTAACTTTTGTATTCTATGGATCACTATAATTCGTCCATCTAGAAGTACATTCAGACACGTCTGTTCGGTGGATGAAAGCTGGCTGCCACCACATGTCAAGGGTGGAAAAATCAACTCTCCCTCAACTTTCCACCCACCTATGGAATACAACAATTAATTGAGGAGACTTGGACTATTGGAGGCTCGACCGAAGGCTTCAAAAATTCATATTTAAGGTAGTGGTGGTGGAGGATTTGATCATATTTTTAGCTTCCTTTAATTGTAATGTTATGTTGCGATTTTTTTGTCTCAAGTTTGTCTTTCACATGTAAGTTGTTCAATTCACTTTAGTTTCTTAATAAAATTTATTATTCTACACTTATTGTGTTGTTATAAATATCAATTGATACTTTTTCCTCAAGGTGTTAATTTATTAACACAAAACCTTGCAAAATTATTCACCCAACGGTGGAGTGGTCATTTTATTTTTATTGTTTTCTTTACTTCTTCAATTCCTCCCTCATGAGTCTACTTCCCGCTTCCATTGAAACCATAACATCAATGGAGGGATAATCCACATATGGGTTGATCTAAGGGAGTAGAAAGGGGCTGTATTGGATGTTAATTATCACCCTATTAATTTATAATCACTTCTTTTAATTGAGATTTATATTTGATAATTTTTAAACCCCATCGTCCTTATTGAATTTAAGGTCACACACTTCAAGTGCTAATTCGAACCTTTACCTTGAAGTGCTCAAAAATTTTATCCTTCATTTGTATAGGTGATTAGTATTAAATTATTTAGGTACTAAACCATCAAGTTAGTATGTTGTTTCATCTTCTTAAATTAACTCATCTCAAATATAAGAAATAGAAAAATTTGAAAAAGAATTTCATCCAATCCACCCCGAGCAATAACCTAGGATCAAATCATTCTTTTAAATTTAATTCACTTAAATGTGTTAGTTATCCTTTAAACCCATCTAAAATCAACCCATGTTGGCCGCTTTATATCCAAAAACTGTCCATAGAATATATGTGTCTGTAGGTTACTTCTTGGGTCTCCATGGATTCGACAACCCAAGCTAAACTACAAGGACTGTTCTACCTTCTTCTCTTGGGTAAATTTGAGTGTGAATCATTCTCCATCCAATGTCAATCACTTAATTTAGGTTAAAATAAAGAATAAAAATTTCTATATTCTATTTTAGTTGAACTAGATACCATAAATGGGATCATTTTATGAGGAATAAACCCTTCAATATCATTTTTCAGAAATTAATTTTTAAAAATCTCTATATTCCTTTATTCACAATGACATTGGTTACCAAATCAATAACTCTATACACTTTTCTATTTTTTTTATTTATAATAGAAACACATTTAATCACTCTATGACCAATTTTAGTTCTTTTAGGATCAGAAACACTATAGTATCTAAATACACCCACACATTGAAATATAAAATATCACGTCTTCAAAGGTTCAAAATATCATAAGGGGATAACATAGTTTTCCATGAAGAAATTAAATTTTCAATATGAAATGAAACTGAAAAATCTTCAAGACATAAATATAATGTTAATGAAATTTTATTAATCAATAAATTTACTATTTTTACTAATGTATTATTTTCCCTTTTAGCTATTTCATTTTTCAAAGGTGTATTAGGAGAAACATGTTGTAGAATTATAAAATTTTTATTTTAATACACATTAAGTTCATTCATATATTATTCACCACCTCTATCTATGTGTAGAGATTTAATCATTTAGTTTTATTGGTTGTCAAAATCCACTTTATAATTCATAAACATATTAAGGGAAACATATTTTTTCTATGAAAATATATAATAAAATATATACTACATTCATATAAAAAATAAATTAATTACACTTTTCTTCTAGGATTTAACAATCCATTTGGTTCAAAAGTATCAGAATTTACTAATTCTAATATATCCTAAATTCTCTCAATATTAGGAAATATTTTTTTAGTTATATTTTATTCAACTCATATTTTACATTTATTACACTAAATTAAAAATTTAAATATGATTAACATCTTCATTTATATTAATGATTTATAACTAAAAATTTTCAAATGATCATTCCATAAAAAAGAGGATTTAATAAAGTATGTAGTTGAATCAATCATATTATTAATAGAAATTTGATAAATGCCAACATTAAAATACCCCTTACGCACAAACATTCCTCCCTTCGACAAGATAACCTTTTTTTATGTGAAAGAAATCCCAAATCCCTTTTTACATGGAATATCATTAGGTGGTAAATTATTTTGAATATCATGTACATCAAACAAAATTACAAGAGTCAGCTTATTTCTAGATGTAAAGTATAATTACACAATTCTATAAATAGTGATATTGATGCATGTGTTATTTTAAATGTATACTTCCCTTAATATACAAATTTTTTCATATGTTTTGAATAATTATTGATCCTATCACACATATACTATTTATATAGAATCAAGCAACCATACCATTGTAGTATAAATTATATTGACATTGGATATCATTGCAATTATTATTTTTTTAATACTATGAATATATTTAGTGGATTTTTTACATTCATTATATATCAACATTACCTTGAAAAATTCACATTATTTCCATAGACTAAGTATTCACATTTCTTCTTAGAAGGATTGCCTTTGTAAATTAACTTTTTAATTTTATACTTGACATGTAAGGAATTGTATAGTGGTTCCTTTACCTCAATGATATTGACCCTGGAATCAGATTTCAAATCCATACCCACATCTATAAACATGTATTCTCCTTAAATGTGAAGAATCATTTTCAATTGATCCATTGAAATATCATCACAAATTAAAATGTTTTATTTACCAAAATTTTCCCAATAATGATAATATTTATCAATAATTACATCAACATATAAATTTTCCGGTCTATTATATTTAATGGACATGTTCTTGTTTGAAATAAATATGTGTTCATTAACTTTTTTCAACATTGTATTATTATTAACCATTGTGAATCTAAGATTATTTTCATTATGAAATTTATTTTTACCTTCTTCCCTAATATTGTTCTTGAATTTAAGTGCATCCCATTTCTCTAAAGAGGAATTTATGTAGTCAAAGTATTTCTATAGAGTAGTAGATAATGTGTTGATGATTTATCCATGACATAAAAACTCATCATCTTAATATTTTTATATATTAAATTAATTTTTTCAACTTGATTCATGTAAACTAGAGTTCCATTGGGATTTGAAATAGTTTTTAGGGGAATGGGAGGAATTATTGGTTCCAAAATGTTAAAAATCAATAAATGTAACTACTTATACTATTAGAAATAAAATACCTTTTATGAGTGAATAAATTTATTTTTACATAATGTAGTTATTGAAGACGCATGAAATTATTCTATTATTCTAGAATCATACATCTTTTCAGATTTAAAATAACATTAATAATAAAAACCATTGATAGTATAATGTTCAAATTGTGATAGTATTACTAGTATTTATATAGGTTTATAATAAATATCAATTGATAATGATTAATGAATTGATGTCCTCAACCAATAGGATCATACACTATTAATCCCAATTATTGGAGCTTTTGATGGAGTTGGCATCACTAGGATTTCCCCATGATCAATCTAAATGTGGGATTCCAAAAATAATAATGTTCAAAACTGTTTATCATAGATGTTCAATCCAATTGTTATCATGTGCAAAACCATGTTAGTTGAACTGGACCATGAAAATCACATGATCATGCCACTTACACATTATGTGTTTTCTCTTGTAATGAAGGGCTATTTATCAAGAACATAATAGTATGATTTATTATGTTTTATTATAATTTCAAAATAATTGTATTTATATATCTTTTACAATATATTTTAAATCATTAAATAAAGATTTTGAAAAAAATTGGTTTGGATATAATGAAACAAAAATTGTATTTTTTTGGAAATATATAGTTTCAATCAAGATGATGTATTTTAATAAATTCATGAAATTATGGAATTAAATTATATTTTAATAATTAATTTTTATTAAATATAAATTATAATACAATTTTATAATGTCAAAAATAACTTTTATAATGATCAGAGAACTATTACTGTAAAAAACCAGTATTTTCCAATAAATGAGGTTTTCTGATTTAAAAGTATAAATTATTCTATTTAGATATTTTTGGTTCATACAAATATTATTTTTGAATAAACCCATCAATATTTTCTAATAATTATTTCTTCATGATTTTTGGAGACACTCAAATTTTTGGGGAAAAATTAATATGGTATTAATATACAGAGTGTATTGTGTAAGAACCTGATTATTCTATGAAGTATATATCATTTAAAATTTGGTAAAATTCTTTATTTTGGACCTCTTATGGATAAATAATGAGGTTATGGATGTTTAAAGGGTTTTTGGGGATTTCTTAGAGCTTCAAGCCCCAACCGGTGGAAAAAATAAATTGGTCGTGTGGTTAGTAGAAACTGTGTGATCCAATCTACATGGTTTCTCATAACAATATAAGGAGTTTCATATAGAGAATTATGGTTCACGGTCAACCAAAATAGTGCACCTCATTAGCACACCCATGCTGGTGGTCTTTATTATTTAGTATATCCATTTTTCATGGTTAGAATATTGTTTCATAAAACGTGAAACCAAATCTTGTAGGGTCCCTCCTTAGGTAGTTGGATGTGCATTATTGGAACACAGATTGGCCAACCAGGGGCCAAAATCTGTAACCCATGAATTTTTTGTTAAAATGGAAAATATTCCCTTAATGATTTATAACTTATCCCCCCTCCTTGTTTTTTACATTTATATCATCATGGGGTCTCTATTAATATCATTGGAAGCTCCCAAGATTGTCTAAGAGAGGTTATTTGATATTTCCTCTATCTAATGTCTGATCAAAGCTTCATTCATCATGTAGGATCCCACATGATATTTGTTATAATATGTTCCCTCACATTCCTTATTTATATTTTATGCTTTTTCTCTACTTAGGTTTGAGTTCTTATGACATATTTTCACGGCATTGATCCATTTTGTGGTTTTTTCCATTTTCGGTCAAAATAAAGGCTAATAATGGATGAAGAGTGTGCTATAGTATTGAGGTTGGTGATCTATGACCCATCCCTCAAAATCTTTCCATTTCATAAATAGTTTACATTTTTTGCATTCCATTTTCACTGGGTGTTGCTTCTTAAATTCATATGCCATACTTATAATCATTGTAGTCATCTTCTAGAGACCATTCTATACATTTTCTTAATGTCCTTGGATATTATGATCTTGATGTCGACCATCCTAAGTAGATTGATTCCTTGTTTTTTCCTTTAGGTAATTTTTATGACTATCTGTGCCATAATTCGAGTGTGCTTGTAATTTTCCTTGATAATTTAGGTGATATTAATTAATAAATTAATTATTAAATGGAATGTACATAAATAAATCACTTGTAATTCACTTATATGAATCATTAAATGGTTGAATATACCAATTTACCTTGTTATACTTTATAAAAGTAATTATAATAAAGATACTAAATGAGTATAATTAGTTTAATTTATTTCTTTTCCTTAGCACACTGTGACATGTTTATTAAAGGTAAAGGATTGTACTAATTAAATGATTATGTCATTAAATTAATTAATGGTTTCATGTCCTATTTAGAATTGTCACATAGTATGCAATTTGATGTAATGAACCAAATGAATTGTTAAATGGAATGAGTATCACATTTCTTAATTAAATTTTAAATTATTTATAAGGTGGATCTTCCAAATGGACCTTTTTATCTATATAGGTGGGGTCAGAAATGAGATATCCTTGGATTCTGAATGGAATTACTTAATCACTAATAAGACACCATTATGACTCAAGGATCTAGTTTCTAATAGAGATACCCACCTTAGAATATGGTCCATGTATACTAGTGGATTCCCTGAATGAAACTATATGATTAGTTCACTATCTTTATAGATATTAAGATACCTCAAATATACTGCTTGGATCCATATTGATATTATCAGACATATGGATCCAAGGATACACCTAAATGGGCCTAGCCATTCTTACCCTATTATTACATAGGATGAGATCCTTGGATTCAGTTATAATATTTTCCAGTGGAATGCCTTGGGAGTTTCCTATTGGATTACACTTAAACCCCTTTGTCGAATTTCATGTTATCACTATAAGCTAGTTCGACCCATGCGGTCAAGGATACCTTGGTAGATATGTTGTATCTACTCATTATTATCATCATTATATTATTCCTTGGTTATAACATGGATCCTCTTACTTTTCCTCTATTACATATAGAATGGTATAAAATTATTATAAACTGGAACAGAAATAATCAAATGATATATGTTCAGAAACCATCTAAGGATAAAGAAAGTATCTGTTTTTTAAATTATTATACTAAATGTAATTATATATATATATATATATTCCTAGACACTGTTTTAATTTTTATTCATAGGCTAGATTGTACAGATTCTATTGGTGGTGGCCTACTAATATTTATCTCACACCCTATCTTGGAGGCTGATGGTACCCGTGAAAATTTAAAGTATGCAGGTGTTGACATGGGGAAGCATCCTCCATTGGACACTCGATCTTTATTAATTACTTGGGATGGATCTTAGTAGTGGATGATTAGGATAGTACTAGGTATTCTGGATAGTTTTTAGATTCTTTTTATTATTTTCTATAGATTTTATTTCTTAATGCAATGAATACATATTTTTAATTTTTTGTATAGATATTAAACTATATTATCATATTTTTTAAACTTTACTCTTGAGATTATGAGTTGATTATTATTGATGGAGACATATACATATTTTTTCTAATATTTTTACAATTATATCATGATAACAATATTTAACTGCTAATATATATCTATTTTACTTTATTATGTAATGAAGGAATTCTCTCCCTGTAAACACATGTTCGGCCCTTGCTGCTAGTTGGTAGCCTCTGGCATATGGGGAGGTGCCCTCGATGCCATGTGGACCACCACCTGAGGGCACCTCTAAGTGGAAGCCTGTTCGGGATGTCACAAAGTGGAATCAGATAGATTATTCTTTTCTTTTCTCATATTAGTTAGGGATACCGACATAATATTTGTACACGATAGATCTTGGTCATAATCCCTACTTGGGAGTAACTAAACCATTTTTGGGGTAAATACCATGTTTTCTAAGAATGAAAAATTATTTTCTTGTATTTTTCTTATAATAGTTTATATAAAATCATTGTATGGTGATACACATGATGTTGATACTTTGACATGCTTTATGGAATTTTACCTTGGAATTTTAAGACAAGAATATTTGATTCATGCATCATTATAGGAACCAATATTTCATATTCCATGAATATTCCACTTTATATAGGTTCATTTTATTTCATTCATTGCTTGTGTTTCTTGTGATTTTTGAGTAAGATATGGTTGTTATATAATCCAATTATTCTATTATATTTTGCAGAGTAATGTAAATGTTTGTCTAAAATGTCATTATCAATATAAATATTTTTTCTATATAGTTTGATGGTGGAATCTTAAATAGATGGATTCTACCCATTTCGATTGTGTCCCTCTGGTAACATGAGTTGGGATTTAGTTGAGACTGAGTGAAAATCAGTTTTAATTTATGATGTGTGTGGGACCTCTTGAATTGGAAGAGGTAATTTATTGAGTTGATCCAGCATATATTACATGATTCAATGTGATACCAAATATATATGGGGTTAAATAGAATTAGATGGGTTTCACTTTCCATTTTAAACTGTATGGGCCTTTATTAGCTGGTAATGATGATCCATTTAATAAAACATTTATATATATATATATAAGAAAATAAAAACCTTAAATTTAAATCATGGATTATAAAATAAATGGTTTCCAATAAATTAAGAGGCTAGGTATAGTTGACCCTTCATTTAATGGAACCACTATAAATAAAATTGAAACAATGAACAATACATTATCCTTATATGTATGTAGTTGGGGTAGTACCTTTTTTAGTGAGATATTATTTGTATTTTCTGATTATTCTAGTTCTTCTATCTAGTAAAATATTATTATGAGGAAAGAAATAGGAATTTTTAGAGCTATACGTCCATGATTTCCTCACGTCTTACACCATGTAGGTGGAAACAACTATACTCCAGAGATGATGGGCCTTGAGTTGCCAGTCATAACTTCAGGAGTGCCCCATGAGGCACTAACTTCTATACCATAGTTATACACTAATGCTCAGTTTTGAGAGAGTTTTCTTCATTTGATTCAGTCCATGATGGTTCCTCTATAACCTGGACCTATAATGGCTGATATGACTCAGGAGTTCTAGTAGCAGCATCCTCCCATATTCTCAAAGGATGGTAGTCCTCAAGAAGTTGAGTCATAGAAGGAGGTCACTCTATCTACCTTAGAGTATCTAGAGATGTATCTAGAGAGGAGGTCCATGCATTCAACATATATGTTGTTTTATTTGTCTAGGCACTAGTGGGATGTGATTACCCAGGCTAGTCTTCATCAGGGCATGGTCTGGGTTGACTTCCAGACTGTCTTATATCATTAACTCTTTCTTTAGATGTTGATACATGACTGAGCTAGAGAGTTCATGCACCTGAAGAAATGTGAAATTTACATCATGGAATATACATAGTTTTGTACTAATTTGAAATTATTTACACATATTCTAGGTATAGATAAGCTATCATGAGTGAGACGTTTAGATTATAGGCTCAAATATGCAATCTACTCATAGGTGAATGAATTTCACCTACCTAATTTTTTTTGGAGATCATTAATAAAACTATTATCACTGAGTGAAAACGGATATAAGATGATAGTAATAGGTAGAGAGAATCATTTCCAAGGTAGGTAAATATTTCTTTCGGTGTTAGTATTCGTAACCTTGATATTTCTCATCAGAGTATTATTGGAGAGAGTATTTGTACTAGAAGCATTGTTATATTCCAACATTGTGGGTAGAAGGGGAATTTGAAGCCTAAGTGTGATGGAGACCCTCAGGAGTACAATTATTTTGGACGTAAGGTTCACCTTTAGAGATTCTTTCACACCATTCCATCTATATCTACTGGAATTGGATCCACACTAGCTCTGCCTTTAAGATAAGGATCAGTTACATCATGTTAGGAAACGAGTTAGTGTAATACCGCATAATTATCTAATAATAAGGTTGTGGTTGTGGTAGCTGGACTACATATGATCATCACTAGATGTGTTGTCCTACTCAGGGAATTACATCTGTAGCAGATGGCCCTGAATTAGGATAGTTGATCGTTTTATACACAATACTTGAGGATCAAAGTGCATGAACTTCTGCAGTATGAGCTACTATTCTACTTGCATCTACTATTTTATCTATATTATTTTCTACATGTGTAAATCACTACTTTATCTATTTATTTACTTTGGAAAGTCTCAAGTTGAAAATTATTTACTTCTATGGTGTGTTGACCCTAGACACATTGTTGGGTATGTGGTCCAAGGGAATAGACCTAGGTAAGGACATCCCCTTTGAGGTAGACATTGTCTCTTCTTATGGTTCCTCTTTGTCATTGAGGTTTCTGGTTTCAACAAAATTCTCATAATGGATTGGTTGGTCCCATATCATTCTTATTTGGACTAATATATTTGTAGGGTATTGATTACATCACCATAGGGTGATATTTATCTTCACAAGGGTGAGTGGGATGTTTAGACTAGTAGATATAGATAGTATAATCATGGGTTGGTTGGACTAACTGATCAGATTACTAGTCTTTCCATAGAGGTGATGGGAATATATATGAATGATTTCCTCCCACACTAAATTATTTTAGAGATTTTTTTCCAGAAAATTTTTATAGATTACCCTTGATATATAGGTAAAATATACGATTGAGGTTGTTCTTAAAAAATATCTAGTGTCCATTCCTCAATATAAGATGTCACCTACTAAGATCTAGGTGGTCAAGATGTAGTTGAAGGATCTTGAGTCTGAAGGCTTTATCATAACTAGTAATTATTCTTGGGGTTTACCCATTATTTTCATTAAGAAGTTAGATGAGACCCTTAGGCTATGCATGGATTATCGTAAGTTTAATCTAATTATAGTTATGTACTGGTATCCACTGCATCGAATAGATGATCTCATTTAAAATCTATGATGAGTTAGGGTATTCTCAAAGATCAACCCGAGATTGGGTTATCATCAGGTGTGAGTTTGGCCATAAGATATAGTACATATGTCTTTCAAAATTGTTAGAATTTATATGAGTATCTCATTATGATTTTAGGTCTGACGAACACGCCCACTATTTTCATGGACTTAATATATATACATAAGGTTTTCCATCCCTATCTAGGTATCTTCGTCATGGTTTTATTGGACGAAATATTAGTGTATTCTTAGACACATAGTGTCCATGATAAACCCCTTGATAAAATTTTGTATACACTGAGATAGAATCAACTATTTTCTATGCTCATCAATTTCCATTTCTAGATAAAAAAAATTCACTTTTTGTGTCACATTATCAAGAAATCAGATGTATTTGTTGACTCAGTGATAGTGAGGGTTGTGGTTTACTTGTAGCATCCCAAGAATGTGATTCATATATGGATTTTCTTAGTTATTTCTAGATGTTATATTTTTTAATATAGAAATTATCATTCCTTGTTGTAAATATAAATAGTCCTAAAAAGAATAGTGTGTTGTTCTTATGGTTGGAAGTGTGCAAGAAATCCTTTCAATAGATGAAAGTAAGGCTTACCTCGACACCTATTCATATTTTTTCAGAGCCTAGAAGAGACTATATAGTAATCAATGTTGCATCAGGAATTGGGCTAGGTGACGTTTTGATGATGGGTGATCGATTTATTGCATACATATCTCAGAATGTTAGGCCTCATGAAATAACTTACACCACACGTGACTTATAGATAGTTGTTTTTTTCATACCTTATGTTTCTAGAGACACTATCTAATGGGTGACCACATTATGGTGTTTACAGACCACATATTCCTCAAATATATATTTATCCAGTGTGACATGAATATTAGAAATTTAATATGTGTTAAATACCATCACTATTTTGATTTTGAGCATTCCTATACATTTGGAAATGGAAATTCAATAATGGATGTGTTGAGCTAGAAAGTGTAGGCCCAAGTCGTATATGAAGCCAATGATGAATAAAAATTGATTTCCATCTTCTTGGGGATGCATCTGGAATTTTATAAGAATCACAAGAAGTATTCTATTATTAACTTAGTAATTACCTATTCTATCATTTATAGGTTAATGAGTAGGTAGTTTTCAGATCCAAATGGCTTGGTTATCAGGGAGAGTATTTTCAGTGATGACCCACATTTGGATTGTTTTGTTGATAAAGAAAACATCCTATGTATATGTTTTCATGTCTAGGTTCCTTCGTATATGAGAGGGGAAATGATGTCAAAGTACCTCACTTCTCAATGGGAAGCTCATCTAGGAATCTCTATTATGTATCGAGATATGATACACTAGTATTGGTGTCCTGGGATGAAATTTCATATTTCATGTTTTTTCAGGAGGTGTTACACCTATTAGTGGGTGTAGGTTAAGCACCAATGGCCTACTAGATTTTAAAATCCATTTATATATAAATAATAGGAATAGGAATATTTTTCTATAGACATTATTGTCGTCTTATTTAGGTCTCCTTGAGGTTGTGACATAGGTTGGGTAGTTGTGGACCGACTGAAAAATTTAACCCACTTCCTTCTTATCAGGGATAACTTCTCAGTTCATGAGCTTGTAAGGTTGTATGTTTTTTAGATAATATGACTACACTAGGTCTATCATACTATTCTTTCAAATATCGATGATCATTTCACATCAATGTTATAAAAGGGGTTACAAAGAGATATGGGTACGCAAGTGATTTTGAACACAACTTTTCACCCTGAAAACTAATGTCCAGTTAGAACAAAAGATACACATATTGGTGGACATGATCCAAGAATGTTTCCATGGTTTCATTGGTTCATGGAAGAAGCATATCCCTCTCACAAGGTCCTCCTATAATAAAATATTTCCAAAAATGATTCAAATGGATCCTAATGAGGTCATATGGAGTAGGTCATGTCGTCCACCCTTATGATGGTTAGTGGAACGAGAGGTAGCATTGGTGTGTCTTAATATCATTCAAGATATTTCATAGTCGGTTTCGTTGATAAGGATGTTTATGTCCACTGGTCATCCTAGATAGAAATATTATGTTGATCACTGATGATGACCTCTTATGTTCGAGGTTGGGGGTTATGTTTTCTTATGGGTATCACCCTGACGTGGTCATAGATAAATACCGCAGAAAGGGATGTCATCACCTCAATATTCCAGACCATTTTTTATTCTAGATAGAGTTAGGGCAGTAAACCATCAGTTTCTATTAACTCATAGCTATTTTTCCATGCACAACATCATCCACGTTTCATAGATTCATTGTTATCATGATGACCCATCTCATAATTTTGATCCCAAAGAGGATGAGTTATATTCTGATGCATTATTTGAGGACTAAACCCTACAATTAATTGATAGAAGTATGAAGGCTCTCTAAGGGTGGTTTATCCCTTTATAATGAGTGTTATGAAAGCACAACTGGGTACATGATGAGACTTAGGTGATTGAGGTTGACATACATTCCTAGTGGATGATGTTGTTCTTAGATAGCATTTCACCTCCCTAGAGAGCATGGGGATGAATTATATTAAGGTGGGGGTAGACTGTGCGAATATAATTTCTCTATGAGGTTTTGATCTATTAAATATTTGTGTACTTTTTTATTATGGACTTATTAGGGATACCTAATGAGATTATGGGTGTTTTAGGGGTGTATGGGGCTTTTTCTATGCATAGAATCCTTGATAGTGGAAGAAATTAGTGGGTCGTACAGTTTGTAGTAACTGTGTGAGTTGTCCTTCATGGTTTATCTAAACCACGTGGGGGAGTTTTAATTAAGGAAACATGGAGCACATTATTCTCTAACTGTGCGCCCATGGCCACATTCCTATATAGGTTGTCTACAATATTTAGCATATCCATATAAAACGGTTTCCACATGGATTCTAAAAATGTGAGGACCAACTATGTGTGGTCCCTCTTTAAGAAGTGGGAGGGACACAATTGGCACATATTTTGGGAAACTATGTGGAAAAACCATGTGACCCAAGAAGTTTTGGGGAAAATGACCAAGATTCCCCTAATGAGATATAACATACCCCCTCCTTTTTTATCATTTCTAGTGGAATGAGATCTATTTTACTCTCATTGGAATCTCCAAGACACAAATTCTAGGTTATTCAATATTTCCTTCATATAGTGTCCAATCAAATCACAGTTTCTCAGGATGGATCTCTCTCAGTAAGAGATATAATATGTTACCTTATTTTCTTAGTTTATATTGTTAGATTTTTCAATATTTCGGTGCAAGATCTTACACTATATTTTTAGAGTGTTGATATGTTCTTTATATTTAATAAAATCTAGGACAAACTATAGGCTGATACTAAAAGAGGATAGTTCTATATGATAGGGGTAGGTAGTTTATGGCTCATCCCTCTCAAGGACTTTCCATTTTATAAACCGTTGTAATTTTATGTATACCTATTTTATTGGGTTAAGTTTCGTAAATTCATAATCCTTGCTTATAACCATTTAACTCATGATGTAGATACCCTTATATACATTTTCATCATTATCTTGGAGGATATGACCTCAACGTCGACCACCCCAAGTAGGAAGTTTCTTTTTTATGCCTTTAGTGGCTTGTTATGACTACTTGTGCCACCGTTCAGGTGTGATTGGATATTACCTTGATAAAGTATGTGTTTTAAATTAATTAATGAACTATTAAATATAAATTTAATTATAGATATCAATTTTATATGACTTATATAAATTTATAATTGGTTTTATGTCCCTATTTTAATTGTTATTCATAATGAATGGAAATGCAATGAAACTTCTAAATGGGTATAATTAAATGATATTATTTCAATCCTATAGAACATATTTTCATGTTTATGAAAGTTAAAGGAATGGAAAATATAAATTCAAATATAATTAAATATGTAAATGGTTTCATATCTTATATATCCTTGTCACTCAACATGAATGGTAGTGGAATGAACCGATGAAATTTCTAAATGGAATGAGTATGACATCGCCTAATTAAAAAATAAATTATTTCAATGGTTCCTATTACATATGGAACTTTTTATCACTATAAGAGTGGTTAAGAATGATCTAAAATTGGATTCTAGAGTAAATTCCTTGAGAACTTAGGAGAAGTCATTCTAACTCAAGGAGCCAGTTTCTAATCGAGATGCCCACCTTGCAAAATGGTGTGTGACTATACGAGGATACCCAACATGACACCATAGGATCCCTTCACTATATTTCTGGATATTATTATACCTCATATACAATCCATAGATCCATATTCTAGTCTTTGGATTCATGGTGACTTGAATACACCCCATTGGTACAAGTCATGCATAGCTCGTGCTTAACTAGGAAAAGATCCTATGAATTAATTAGAATATTTTATAGTGGAATTCCTTTGGTGTTTCCCCATGGAATATGATTATACCCCTTTTCCAGACTGCATGTTATCAGTATGATTTGGCTTGATTCTTGAGGTCAAGGGTGCCTTGGTTATTATCTTGGATAATCTCCTTTTTATCATCATTACAGGATTCCCTGGTTATTCATTAGATCCTCTTAATTTACCTAAATTATATACAGTATGGTTGATACTTATGATAATATGTAACATAAATAATTATATGATATATGTTCAGACACTAGATGAGGTTGATTATTGTATGGGATGTATACATTATTGTACAACATTTACTTTTATATATATACAAGCACACAGTATTGATTTATATTCACATACTGGATTGTAAATGGTTCATTGGTGGTGTCCTATTGAGATTTATCTCACACCCTTTCTGGGCCACCAATGGTACCTAAGCACATTACATGTATGCAGTTGTTCATAATGGGAATTCTTCCACTTTGGAAACATGATCTTTATTTCTTAATAATGATGGATCTTAGTAGTAGATGAACAAACCAGTTCTTAGGAATCTAGATATTTTTTTGTAATTTATGAATCTTTTGTATACCATGTATTTTCGGATAAAATCTATACATATTTCCATTTTTTTAGACACATGTCATTATATCATGATATTTTGTATATTTTATTTTTTTCTTATGAGTTAAATATTATTGATGGACGCTTATTCACGTTGTTCTATGCTGCTTATAAAGTGATATTTTTTCCTCTATTTGCCTATTATTATATATTATTTATACTCCACTATAACGTGATGGAATATTATCCCCATAGACACAACGTGGGCCATCATTACTAGTCAGCAGCCTCTGGTGTATGGGGAGTTGTACTTGAGGTAATGTGGCCGACCAGCTCGGGGCACCTCATTGTGGAATGTGGGTTGGGATGTCAGATATCATATATCATAATGACTCACAAGTGATTTAATATATTCCATAAATTGTATTCAATACCTAATATATATTTAACATTTAAAATAATATTTTTGTTAATTTAATATGCCCACTACAAATCCTCAAAAACATATATCATATATTAAGGTTTTAAAATAATTTTTTTATGAATAAGGATCACATAAACATCACCAAAGGTAATATATTAATTAGATAAATTATTAAAATTTTATTATAATGAAATCTGATTTGAATTGGAATGAAAAATGGGAAAACCCCCATGGGAATGTTTGTGGTTTTGAATACTTTTTTTTTATATAGTCCAAAATTTAATTTTAGAAAATAATAAATAACTCCCCGATATTTTTCTATATACACCCATCTAAATTGTAGAGACCCAAAACTTGATGTACATAGACATTACATTACTTTTTTGGAATACTTAATACATTGCAAAACAGACGCCCAAAGACCGTATTAGTTTAGTGTCTTTTGAAACTCAGAACATAATCTTCTAATCATGGTGAAAGATCTTCAATATCTCCCATAAAGATCTTTCACTTTGTTTTTATTTCCTAAAACATTTCTTTATATCCTAGGGAAAATAAATAAAAAGGGTGATCTCAAATGCTCAGTAAGGGTAAACAATGAAACATTAAACAATCCCTAAACATTTGAACGTAAGAACATGAACATAAAACATAAAAATAATGAGTAATGACATAAATCTTGACAATTCATAATGCATATATTATAAAGAAACATTAATCATGATAAATAACATGGGAAAAAAACATGTAATTGTGTCAAACCATTATGCACATGATATTATTTCCATAGTATCCAAGGCATTGCTGCCAAGTCCATCATAGTGGACAAAGTCCCTTACTGAATCGAGTTCACTCCTCGTTCCAGTCTTGTATCACAGAACCAGATTAACCTGATGTTACAGTCATGTCTATCTCATTAGATATAAATCTTTACCCAATTCATTGGAGGTATATATAGGTCACACACATCTCATAATGAAATAATTCTTACGTGTGACACAACATAAATCATTCATCATAACCCAATGAATAAAATGGGTTTCATAAACATCATCTCATCATAACATAATCCATATAAAACAAATGGATATCATTTCATCATAAGAAAATTTAAACCATTTAAATCATAGAGAAATTATACTTGAAAGATAAACATATTAAATAATGTCATCTTATATGGAAATTGGTTTTGATCAAACATTTGAAATGAATTCTTGAGGAAAATATCATTTCTTCTTTAAAATCATTTTATTTTCACAAAATTCCATGAAATAATAAAAGAAAACGATTTTTTTAAAAATAGTCATGAAATATTGAAGAGTTAGCGTCATGAAAATAAGACATTACAAAACCGTAAAAATCCGTTCATGCTGTACAAGTTAAAAAAACATTCTCCTTGTACTTTTAACAGAAAAGTCAAAAAGTACCACATATGGTAAAAAAAGAAAGATTCCTTTCATAACATAAAGTAAAAGTCAAATAGGGGTAAAAATGACTATAAACATACATGGAATAATATTAAACACTTTATGAAATACATATTTATGGACATGGATTAAAAATATAACCCTAGTAAATACTTACGTATAAGCAATCTCAGATAAAAAATGAGATTTAAAAATTATCCCTTACCTTATGTCCCATTTATTTCGTATGTGTCTGAGACTCCTGTATAGTTGGTTTAAACAAATTATTAACTTGTAAAAAAACCATAATAATATTTATGATATCATATATTATTAACTTATGACATTATATTACCCGTTCATTTGCCAATTCCATGTTAAAGCAGTGTTTTGGGTAAAATTGTTTCATTTATCGTACATGTTTTAACTTGTTGTTCTTGATATTATTAATTATATACTGATTTACTTAATTCTATAATGTAAAACATGATTTGTATATAATTTATATTCATCATATAAATATATATGATAGATTGATAAATGAAATGAAATACACCGTTCATGGAGACGGTAGTTTGTACGTACGCATGAATGCTGTTTTCATTTCCTTATTAAATTGAATGGAATTAAATAAATGAAAAATATATGTACATAAATCTGGTATAATTATTCTGTAATAACTTTCATTATAATTTATTATATATACTTTATAACCATACTTTAATGGTTAATCATGGAAAATGAATCTCATCGCGTTCGTGGAGACGGTTGTCCGTACCTACGCACGAGATACAATATCATTATTTTGATATTAAAATCGCATATAATTGGATGTTATATTATATATACTGAATCATAATAATGTTATATTAATTATTTATAACATTTATACTCATTATTATGTCCATCCAAATGATGAAATGTTTGAATAACAAACTACACTATGACCTGGAGACGGTAAGCCGTACATACAAATGTGTGGTGACATTTTCATTCATAGGATGGATAAAATAACTAATATGGTTGTCAATTTTTTATAATAACATCATGGTATATAGATGATAATATATTTATTATTTTATAATGAAACAACAAAGAAGGAGTAAGTGGAAGAATAAAGGAACTTGAAATAGGTGGTGAGATTTACCTCTTCTTCTGGTTCTTACTTTTGATTTGATCAAAAGGGATCATTAGACTATCTTTCTGACTAAAGGAAGGCCTCTAGGATGAAGGGAGGAAAGTTTATAGTTATTTTTTCAGGGTTTGGCCGAGAAAAATGGCTTTGGAGGTGTGAATTAGAGAGAAGGTGGAGTTCTCTTTTATAAGAGAGGTGAGGGGCACCTTAGGAAAAACTAAAAATATTATTTTTTTAATATATTCATATTTGGTTTATAATGGCTCCAAAGTGTCATATTTCGAGGCTATGGTGGGTATGGGTCAAAATACTCTCAAAAAATATGTTTTAGACAAGTTTAGGTTACCATTTTAACCTTATCATTTAGAT
Organism: Viscum album; assembly: GCA_963277665.1. NCBI lineage: Eukaryota > Viridiplantae > Streptophyta > Magnoliopsida > Santalales > Viscaceae > Viscum > Viscum album. The sequence goes on from OY728133.1 coordinate 1,503,456,666, forward strand.
TTAACTCTAAGTTAACTAATTTAACTTTTACTGTGTCTTCTTGTATTATTACACTATATGGTTAATAAACATACTATAAACTGCCAATAAAACCCCAATTGGTTCATTAATGAAATATATATTATTATATAAGTCTTTTTACCAAACTTTAGATTTTTAGGACCATTATATCAATTAATAATATAATATTAGTTTTAGAAACTCTTTTATGTCAAATTTGACACTATTTGGTATTTTTTCTCTAAATTCATAATAGAGTTATTATTTCGAAAAAAATTCATCTAAACAACCTTAATATGTTATATTCACCTATAAAATTAGTCTAATTCATGAAAATTTTCAAATTAAATTTATTTGGGTATTTATAATATCAATTATGTTAATACTTCATTAATAAGGTAATTACTGCATCATCATTGTGTCATAAATAATTTAAATTATTTAATTTCTAAAAAATATAAAAAAAATACCATTATGTAGGAAATATTTTTATCTTTCTAATGAATATTAATAGTCTAATTTATCTTATTTATAACTCTATGTTAATAACGTTTTAGTTATTAAACTTTGATTTTAACTATTTTAACTCTTCTTTATATAAAATAATAATAAGTGTCCTAATATAATCCAAGTAGACCAAATAGGTTAATATTTTATTCCTAAGGTTGTTTTTTTTCGAATTATACTTATCCAATAGAATTAGGACATGTTTTAGGTAATAATAATATCATTTTTACCCTTAATTACCCTATTTACTTTTAACTGTGGTAAATAAAAGTTAAAAGTTACTATTCACTAAAAATTACTTTAATATTATTGAACTACATTTTAATACTTGATATTAACCATGTCTCTAGGATTTTCTAAATTCAACTCACATAAGCGGTAAAATTATGTTTTATGTAAACTTGCAAATTCTCCTAGGAGGTGGGTAAAAGACGGTAAAAAGTTCAATAAAAATTATTCTAAAATAACTCCAATGAATTACATTGAAATTATATAGGTATTATGTATCTATTTTGACCTAAAATAAATTTAAATAAAATAAATTATTATTTAAACAAAAAGTCAGTTTTAACCAATAAATCAGTGTTTTCACTATTCATCAAAAATTGAATGTTTTCAGAAAAATACAAAAAATTCACCATAATCTAATTTCGATCTTCCAAATCCAAAAATGAAGTCCATTTTGAAATATAAAATTTATAAAATTTCAAAAAGTGGGTATAACTATTCATAACAGCTAGTTTATATACTATTTTAATAACATATCATTGTTTAGTGAAACTTGGTATTGCATACAACGCAAGCTATCGAGGAAGGTCATTCTTGCGTGTAATGCAAGGAAAGTCAGGGTTTCATGTAGGGAAAGCTTCCTTTGGTGTTGCGTATAACATACTCAAAATATAGTTCAGTTATACATTGATCAAAATCTAGACTTGGTGTTGTGTAAAATAAATGTTATTTGAAAGAACTTGAAATTGTGTGCATCACAAGCCAAGAATAGTGTTCCGTATACTACAAGCTAATACAGTGTTGCATATAGAGCAAGATAATATTGGTGAAGTGTCAAAAAAAGACATCAAAGAAATTAGAAATAATAATTCTCATAAAGTCTCAGGGTGTTACATAATTTCCCATTTATCCTCACTCAAATTCCTTGAAGAAAGAAATTATTCTACCCTTTATTCTTTATAGGCCTCAAATGGTTACACTACTCTTTTGAGAAGGTCCTTCCATTCTTTTGTAAACACTCACTCAAGGTATGGGAACCTATCATTCTCCCCTTTATTCATGAACCTTCTTTGTCCTAAACCATTTTATTCCCAATTTTTTATGTATTAATATATTCTTAAAAATCCCACATAATTATATTATTATTTCCATGTGATGAGAGACCCCCTTCACTCTCATTAAGAGGATCCATGAATCATTAATTACCCATATCATGCTAAAAAAATTATCTTATGATTTTTTATTCCAAACATTTCTTCTGTGAATAGACATACCCATTTCTATTCAAGGTTAATAACCTAGATTTACATATCCTTTATTGATTGGGTATATCAATGTATTTTTCCCACACTCCCCAATCATGGTATTAATTTTGATGAAATATGATCCTATATTAAATGATATATCTGGATCAATTATATATGTACATGATGTGAAAGTGATGGATTCTCCTGGAATTATATTACACAAAAATGCATTGGGTAATGTTTTAATCTCTTGAAATTACAATTATGGTGTTCAAGAGGTTATCCTAAGAACAATAGGTTATGTTTTCATGGTGTTTAAACTAAACCTATGTTTATGATTCCATGATGTAATTTTCTACCAAATTCCCATGATTCATTTATGTTATAATTGTATATCATTCTTCAGTGTTAACATTTGTGATTCTAACCCCTTTTACATACCATTGAGATTTATGTTTAATATCATGTAATAATTTCATCATGTTATGATTTTTTATTTCCAATGTAGTATTTATATCTCACCCCTTTCATATGTATGTGTCCAGGTTATCCCACATAGTTTTTAACGAAAAATTTTATTTTAGATCAAATTATGGAATCTTAAATTAATTTTGTTATATCCATGTATCAAGATATTATGTTATTTACCTAATATCTAAAATTAATTGATCTTAAAGTCATATTATGATTTTTCTATGTGTACCAATATGTAATATATCATGAAATTATGTGTATTAAATATATGGGTTTTCATTATTTATATCAAAGAAATGTCATGTTATTTTTTGGAATAGGATTAAAGAACACTGTATAAATCCTTGAGGATAATAAAAAATGTAGTAAACTATAACTAAATATTTCAAAGAATAGAATAACTGGTATCTACAAAAATATACCCCTTTATGGATGATAAAATGGATGTGTATTTGGCATATATCTACCTAGGTGTAATAACCCCAAAACTGTGTATTGAGATTGAATGTATCTTAAATTGGTGAATAAAAATAATCCCTACTATGTAACTATATTGAAATTATAGGGATATATTATTCGGTTTTTTTATATACTCATAATGAACCATTAGTAAGGGAAAATATTCCCATATGATTTTTAATTTGGAAATACAACATAGATAACTTTGAATGAATCCTAGAAATTCATTGGGTATGAAATATATGGAATTTATGAGTTATTCGTTTAATATTAATGGTTTTATGTTTATATGTTTAATAGTTTAAAAATAATCATCCCAAATTTTTCCTTTATTAACATTAATAGATGGATATCAGAGGAACTGAGTCAAAAACCATATTGTGTGGAAGTGTGATTGCTACCAAAATGAAATTCCCAACTCGGTGGGAGAAGGAATCATGAACTTCATTAATATATAGACTCAATTGACATGTAATTTGAACCAAAACCTATATAAAGAGGAATTCCAAAATCCCCCTAAGAAATAAAATTTTCAATTGATATATTTATACAAAAAGTCCTCCAATATTAAGTGGATACTTTGATCCCTTAATTGTGGAAAAATGGATCACCTCCATTGAAAATACATTCTTTTTCCTTAAATGATCTAATAAAGAGAATTTCATGCTTTTTATATATCATATAGGTGGATATGTATATCAATAATGGATATTAGTTAAAAATATGATGCTTTGAAAGTGATCAGATTGATTAAGTGGATGGGATTCTAGATTTTTTTTTAAATAAAAATTTTCCTCACACTCATTGACATAAAATTAATAGGGATTTACTTTATCTTAAGAAAAATGAAAATGAATTAATCAGGTATTATAATTTCAATTTAACATGACTTTTAAGATATTGCTATTACTTTTTCATTACCCCTAGATTTAATGTTGAAAACTTATTCAGTGGGATGAAGCTGAGTATACAGAAAACATTGGAAATTATAGACTTTGATAGCTATAAGGAAATTTTCTGACATTCCCTCAATGTAAAAATGAAGATTATTGAATATAAAGGGTCTAAAAGGGATAATAAGTGTATATTAAATATAAATTCATACATAATGATATATAAATAAAATGGTTGAAATAAATTTCCACATCCCACTTATCAATGTAGATAGAAGAAGAAACATATAAACTTCCTAAAGGGGATGAAAAATAATTTATGTGTAAGAAGGAAGGGATCATAGATAAGGATTTAGGATTAAAAAACCCACCAATTTTATTGAGTAATAGAATTATCTACTCAAACCTTATCTAATTTTCCATTGTTTCAATTTCAAATAATAATGACACTTTTCAAAATCAATGCACTAAGCTAATCTTTGTCGATGAAAACTAACAATAGAAACCACCAAGGCCAATAGATAAAGGGAATGATTATACCTTTATAACATGGGAGGTAAATACCCATAATAAATTTGTGAAATTTACACTAGATATTCATTTAGGAATAGATAACATAATTTTTTATTCTGGTTGTATGCATTTTTATTTATCTCACATGTTTATTATAACTGTTCAAAAACATCCATGAATTATTCATGTAGAGTTATCAGTTAAAACATAAAATTGGGAAATTAATACATCATAAGTATATAAATCCTACCATGTCAAATTTTTTCAATTGAACATTCCATTGAACTTGTGATACTCCCTTTATTTAAATTTACAGCAATTCTGGGTATCAATTTCATTTTCATATATATATCCATCATAAATTTGTGAGATAAGGACATTACCCTCTATATCATGAATGACCCTCTGATTATATAAATTTTTAAGGAGGAGTATGAATATTCTTTAGTAATAACACCTCAAGAATGGATATTATTTCATTTTGATTTAGTTTATCTTTCTCCAATGATTGATATTAATGTAAAGAACATCCTTGATGACATTCCCATTGTATGGGAATTCAATGATGTTATTATTGAAGAGTTTCTTAGTCATCCTCTTAGCCGAGAGGTTTAATTTTCTATCTACCTCATACCCAGATATTTAGAAATATAAAAGATTAAATTTTGCATGGATTTTATTAAACTTGATCGTCTAATGAAGAAACTATAGGTTAATTTGGATTAAGGTTTTATACATACATGTGAATAAACATGGGGTGCCCCAGATATATTCATCAAGAAGTAGATTGGTTCAATGATCCACTTTATCGATTATCATGAGAACAAAAAGAGCATGATAATGAATATCAATCCATTTGAATATAATGATGGATTGGTCGATCAGATATGTGGATTCCATTATTTCTCTATGGTTGTTCTTTGGTTGGGATATTATCATGTAATAGTGATGAAGAAGGATATATACAAGATTTTTTTTCATAAAAGGTATGACCATTACGAGTTCATATTCATTTAATTTGGACTCACTAATTCTACATCAATATGTACGGACATGATGAGTTGAGTCTGTGGGGGTTACCTCAAAAAATTTATGATAGTATTTATAGATGTTATTCTCATTTAATACAATAGTTAGGGGGAACATGATGATATTTTAAATAATATACTAAAATCCATCTAGAAAGTAAAGATGTATGAGAAGTATAGTAAATGAAATTTCTAGCTGGAGAAAGTAAAATTTCAAGGAAATTTTATCACCGGTTACGGGATATTTGTGGACCCTTAAAAAAGTGGAAATAGAAAGTGTCCAAGACTAGCTACTATGATTGAAATTCATATTTTCTGTGGAATATCTATGTACTATTTGAAATTTTTTAGAAACTTATCAAAATTTCCAATCCCCAAAAAGAACCTAGCTTTGAAAGGTGTTAAGATTGTATGGAATAATAAATATGATGAATTTTTTAAAGAGTTGAATAAGACAATAATCACCACACAATTTATCATATTACCCACTAGTGGTGAATTATTTTAAATCTATATTGATGAATCCAAATATGCATTAGGTTTTTTACTAAGGAAATATGAAAATTTGATATCCTATTCTTCCCACTAACTAAATATCCATGATAATAACTAATAAACTCATGATCATGAATTGGATGTGGTATCATCACATTAATGATTTAGCAGCATTATCTAAATGGGTAGAAGTGTGAAATATATACAGATCATTAAAACCACTAGTATATATTTACAAAAAACGATCATAATATTCAACAACAGAGGAGGATAGAGATAATGAAGGATTATTATTTTTCAATCCATTAACATAATTTTAAAGAATATAATGTGGTAGATTCTATGAGTAGAAATAATCCTGCAAATCTATCAATGATGAGGATTTCTAGGGATACAATATCCCTGGACATGAAAAAGATGGATATGGGAATAATACAGGTATCGTCAAACTAACTTGTTCTAATATCCTCTCATCCATATATTCTTGAAAGAATCTAGGAGGCTTATAAAGATGAATATGTTCTAAATATTAAGGTAGAAAATATTAAAAATATCAACTTTACAGAAGAAGGAGTTATATGATTTGGAAGCTGAATATAGTTCCTATCAAAACCAAAACTAAAGAGGGGTCATATAGATGATGAACATAACTCAGTAATCACAATTCATCTTGGAACCACTATAATGTAAAGAGATATAATGAAAATTTTATAGTGTGATAACATGCTAAGAGAGATTATGGAATTCATGTCATGATTCTTGGTTTTCCAATGAGTCAAAAATTAATGATAAATGTATATGGTTTTGATGAAACAATTTCCTATAATATCATGGAAATGTGAAGAAATAACAATGGACTTAATTTTTGGACTCCCTAGGACATCTAAAAGAAATATTTTCATCTGTGTGGTAATCAATAATATTAAATTATTAGAACTTTTCATTTCTATCATGGAGGATTTCCCTCTTTACCAACTCAATTTGACATATATAACATATGTGGTAATACTACATAGAGTTCCACTCTCTGTTGTATTTGATCGAGATCCGAGGTTTACCTCCATGTTTTGGAGAAGACTTCAGTAAGAATTGAATATTGAAATATTAATTTGAACTTATTATCAAACATTGAGGGATGGTGAGAATAAAATGATAATTCAAATACTAGAGGATATATTGATATCATGTTCAAAATATTTCCAATGATTTTGGTATCAACACCTTAACCTATTGGAGTTATTATTTAACTATTTCTAGTCTAGCATTAAAATTGAACCTAATGAAGTTATATATTGAAAGATGTGTAAGTATTTGGCATGATGGGATGATGTTGGAGAGTATATAATGATGGGACTAATCTTATAAATGATATGATAGGTAAGGATCACAAAATTCATCTTTATACGATATCTGAACAATGTAGATATAAATGATGTATAGATATTCATTGAAAAGACCCAGGGTTTTAGGTCAGTGATTAATTATTCCATAACATATCACTATGGATGAATTTAATGTTTTTTGGGATGAATTTAATGATTATTACATGACACATAAGTCCCTTTTAAATCCATGATCCCACCATAGCGGTGGACAATCGACTAGTAATCTCACCTAACCTATCTCAAGCACATGATGTGTTCTATGTAACCCTATTGAGTAAATACCTACCAGACCTCTCACATGTACTAAATATAAAGGTGAAACCATTATTTAATTATCTATCATATGAGTAGAAACCTTTGAATATCAAATATTTTTTATAAAATAATCTACAAAATAAGGAAACTCGCCTGGTAAAAGTGTTATGGACAAACCACATGTTTTGGGAAGCGATATTGGAACTAGAAGGGGTGATAAAACAGAAGTACCATAATATGTTTTAGTGTATAAAATAAAATATTTAATAGAAAATTTTCAAAATGGTGGAATAATATAATGATACAAACTTTTATAAATAAAATTTCTTTTTTGAATGAATAAATTACTTTTTTTAATTTTATTTTAGAAGACACATGAACATGTTTTGTTATTTTGGAATGTTATATACTATAGTATTTAAGAGATATTTATTCATCATAATAACTGATAATATATCCTTTGAACAGTGATTGTTTCATTGGAATATTTGCAGGTTTGTGATAAAATCCAATTGATACAGTCTAAAGAAGTGATGGCCTCGACCAGTAGGATTGTACACTATGAATCCCATTTATAAAATCCTATAAGGGTGATATCATCACTGTTATTTTCCATTAATCAATCCTAATATGGTATTCAATAAAAATTATAGAATAAAAAAATTAATGGGATAAGTTCAAGATCATTGATATCACAACCTGAACCATGTTCACCGAACCACCCTATAAAATTATCATCATCGCTCATCTTACCGTTAGGAGTCTACTAGTGCAATAAATGGCTATGTATCTTTAAATTAATAGTATTAATTTTTTAATTAATAATTATTATATTTAACTCTTTTTAATATTCCCATATAAATTATTAGATACTGAGTTTTATAAAAAATGAATTTGATTTCATGACATTCAAACTCTATTCTTTTTGAATATATGTAATTTCAATAAGCACACACTATTTTAATAAATTATATAATTTTTAAAATAAATTATTTTTTAATAAAATATTATTAATAAATTATGATTTTTAACTATAAATAATAATATAATTTATCACATTCATGAATAATTTTTATAAGGGTTAGAAAACTATTATTGTCAAAAAATCATTATTTTTCAATAAATGAGGATTTTTATTTTTAAAATATTAAATAAAAATAGAGAGAGACTTTTTGGGATAAAATAAATATTATTTTTTAGATCATCATGTCAATAGAAGATAGCATTTATTTTGTCATAATTTCCAAAGACATTCGAATTTTTGGGTCAAAATTAGAGATTGTATAAATATACGGTGTCTACTGTGACATAAAAATGAACCAAAAGTTATGTAATATATTCTATAAATGGTATACACATCCAACTATATATTTAACCTTTAAAATAAATAGTTATCTATTTAGTTGATTGTTTTTATAAACCCTTTTTGAATCTTACAAAGCTAATAATATATATTAATGTTTTAAAATATATATTTTATAAAAAGCACTCTATTACACATTGTAAATGATAATATTTTAATTATATTGATTCGTATAAAAGTAAAAAAATGAAAACCACTTCATTCTGGTTGAAACCCTATGGAAAAACATTGTATGGTTTTTTGGTCTAGATACTTTACTATATAGTGTCCAAAACTAATGTTTGGAAAATAATAAGGACTCTCGTATCTTCTTCAATATAAACCCACCCAAAATCCCATTTTAACCCACTAAAAAACCATGTATCAAGAAATTAATGTACCATTTAATCTATAAATCAACCCAAAAGGTTACCCATACTCTCAAGAAGCTACTCCCATGCTTTTGGAAACACCATCTCAAGGCAAGGGATCCTCTCCTTTTCCTCTTTATTCGAGCACCTTATTTGTCTTATACATTTTTCTTCCAAATTTATCAGGATAGAATATTTTCATAAATATATATCTTATTTACCTTATGATTTTTATATTATTAGATACTCATATCAATCTTATGAATCCCACTCATCAATATTTGAGTACCCCCATTATGCTTCTGAAATTATCCTTTGATTTTCCATCTAGAATAATTTTTGTGAATACTAATCCCCATTTTAACACAAGGGTATTCACATATATGTAACTATAATTTATTTATTTTGATTTCCAGGTATTTATAACACACTACTTAATCTTTTGATTAAATGTGATGAAATATGATCCCATGTGGTATGATCTATGTTGCACAATTATGCATGTACATGATATAAAAGTGGTGAGTGGGCCCAGAATTATATAGCTCTCCAATGCATCAGGTAAAGTTTTAATCTCATGATATTAAATGAATGGTTAGTGTAATTTTATCATAATCATGCTATGTTATGTTTTCATGGAAGATATCATTGACTCATTTTCATGATTCCATGTTTTATGTTGCTGCCACATTCCCATGTTGCCATTATGTTTTATCATATATCATGATTCTATGTTCATGTTATTAATTCTCACACCTTTTATATCACATTTAAATTATTATTAACAAACATGTACTACTTTCATCCTATAATTATTTTTTTTATTGTATTATAAGGCATTAAAACTTAACCCTATCATATATATGTCCCCAGGTTGTCCAAAACAATTTTAAAAGGGAAATAAAAAATTAGAGCACATTAAGGATGTTTTTAATAATTCTATTATATCAATATATGATGTTGTTATGTTTTATACCTAATATATCAAATACACTATAATTTATGATCATTTTTTATTTCTTTATATTACCTTTATTAAATAAATCTTGTAATAAGGTGTATTGATGATATGGGTTGTCATAATAATACTTTAAGGATAAAATCCATTGTTCCTTTCCACTAGGAGAGGATACAATAATTGAAATAGTGAAAATTGAACATATCTTCTCTTATCATGTTTAGGGATTTAGAATCCACATCATAGTTTATTCCATGACTCAAACCATTTTGATTTTTAAAAATAAATGGTAGATCAAATAAGATTTAATGCAATAAACCTTGATGTGTGAATGATTTTCAAATTCCAAAATGGTTTAATTTACACAAAATTATTGGTGTAGAGTTATCTATTTAAATCACCTTTGAGGATTTAAAAATTTGATGTAATGGTTGGAACTAATTTATAATAGTTTGTCTATTATGATATTGGAGGATAATCATGGAATTTTTCAGATCATGGAGATTTAAATTTATATGATCATGATATCCCCCTTATGTATAAATAAAAAAATTTGTAATTCACATGGATTCAAACCAACTCATTTAATTAAATTGTATTTTTATTTGATTTAAACAATGAAAATGTATTAGGGAGGGATATGATCATATTTCAATAATAAAAATCCAATTATCAAAAAAAGTCTATCCATTAGCCATTTTTTTGTAAAAAGATGTTTTCTTTTTTTAGTTTTATATATATAATAAATAATTTTACACAAAAATATATATGTAAAGTACATTAACTACAATTGGGAATATATATAATTTTATGAAAATTTTAAACTCATGAGTCCTCTATTTATATTGGATAGATCTTGGGAAAAAACACCACAAAATTGTGGTATTACCAACAATTAATTCAGAATATTAAAACATTTCCACGACCATATTAATAAAAATAAATTCATAAGATCTCTATCTTCCTTAATCAAAATGATTCCTTTACATTCATCTTCATCTCATAGGGTTTCTTATATCATGGTAGTCTTCATCTAGAGATGTTTTTGTGCTCATATTTATCTATGGATTCAACTATATAGGTTACTGAATAAATTCAAGGGGAAATTTTTAAAATTTTGAGAGGAACTCACATAAGATGCAGTGAGGTGTTGATGCCCTTATTGAATCCATTTCAAGAAAATATGACCCAGTCACCAACCTCCATAGACTATCATTATAAACATTTTTGATCCAATAAGATATCTTCATAGGAATATAATATAGGTTGTGTTAATCCATCTTATGATATATGTATGTTTCAAATGTAAATAAATTTGATTCCAGATACATATTAAAAATGAATTAATTCTTAGTGTTGAAAATACTTGTAGAGACTTATGTAGGACTCTGATCTAGATTTAATGTTCTTAAAAGAACCCCACATGGATATATGCAACAACTATAGATATTTATTTATTTTTTATTCAATTATAACAAACCAATAGGTGTTTTACCCCTCATGAAATTTATGGGTAGTACAGGTGGGGGTTGTTTGTTAATCAAATTTGTAGTACAGCTCCCCACATAATGAGGGTGAATCAACTCCCTTGTATGGAGTGACATAGATTCTATTTAACTTTGGTTTTCCATTATGGGTCTCCCTAAAGTCATCATTTTGTGTCATATTAATTCCCATATAATGAATTGGGTCAAGAAACATATCCCACACATGGAATCTTATGGTTGTCGAGTGTGTTGATGTGGTAGTCCATATTCAATGACCATGATCTATAGGGTATAAATATAGGTATAAACACTATTTAATAATTCAAAAATCATTTCTATAATTCAAGTTTCTTAAAAAATAATCACGATAAAGAGTTATAGTGATATTTAAATGTTTATAAATTAAGAATGATTTTAGGGTTGTTAAAAAATAATGGGTTGTACAATTTAATAAACTAAAAAAATTAATATTCTATTAATATCATAAAAATATATATAAATTTATACTTCATAATTCCATCTAAAACCAAAACCAAACATGGGGATAAGTTTTTATGAAAAAATATATACATTCTAATAACTATGAAGATATCATTTTAAATAAAAAATAAAAATAATGAGATATAAATATTATCAAAAGCATGAAATGAATAAAATAAAAAATAAATAACATGTTTGAACATTTAAAATAATTATATAAAAACTATAACACATAAACACATCATATACAATGAATAAGGATAATTATTTTTCATTTAAACTACGAAATAGAATTGAATCAATTCAATAATATATGAAATCATTATTTGAGGATTATAGTGATGTTGAAAACTAAAATGAAAGGAAGAAAAATGAGACAAGGATTTATATACTATAGATAATTAGAACACATGAAGGTGGAAGGATCGTTACTAGTTTTCAAAAAGTCGAATGAATAATTATAAGATAAAATAAAGACACTAAAAAATATAAGTGTAATAAAATATTACAAGAATGATGATATAAAGGGCCCAAGGAAACATGATCAAGACAACCAAAATGAAACATTAAAATTCTCTAATATAGAAGAACACACAAACTCAACAATGTAAAGATATGTCTACATGTAAAAGAACTGTATGAAAAGAGAATTAAACATGACTAGACTAAGACCACCCTTACAAATGGACATATCTCACCATAATCAGAGCCTCTATAATCAATGTTATAATTTCATCATTTAACAAACCACCTACTTTAGGTTCATAATATAATTCAAATATCCTCAAATCTATATGACTTTCCCTCAATGGAATCCCATCGGCTCCATGACCTAAATAGTTATTCATTTGAGACATAGTATTCTCTTGGGAATATTTTCTATAGATCCATAATCAAGGACCATTGACTAGGAGAATATATATTTTTATTCCCTTATGGTGTTATAGGAAACATATACACTTATCTCTATATCAGTGAACATGAGGGAATAATATGTGTTTATATTATAATGGAATTTCCCATGAAAGACCATATAATTTATCAAATAAGATGAAGTTGAGAGGGGTAAATTACCCTATTCACTAACTGGTGAGGTGCACTACAATAATGAAATGAATGATCAGTTATAAAGTATGGAAATATGGACATATGATATCACATGAGTGGAATAGAAGTACCTACTACATACAAGACCATAGTGAAATGTATCTTGTTGTGATAGAATATGAGTAAGATTCCCCAAATCCAAAAGATATGGGAATATAAATAAACAAATCATTTATCAAACTGGGTCATGTTATCATAGTTGATCAATATTTGAAAAAAAAGTGCAAAACAAGACATGTAGGATGTCTAAAAGATAGGACTATAGAAATATCATGGATCCATAATGATCAAATCCCTAATCAGTTTGAGAGGTGAATTTCAAAATATATTCACTAAATCAAATATATATAATACAGTATAAATGAAATAAATAAAATTATAATAAGTTCTATAAAATTATTAATGCTAATTAGACATGCATAATAAATAGATACATTCAATGTGAATCTAATTTGCAACAAAATATGTAATTCAAAATTAAAAAATCTCCACATAGAAAATTAAAAAAATTGAAACATTTATATATAGAATAATACCAAATTATATCCACATTTATACTTAAATACCTACCACTCGTGATTATTCTACACCACCTATGATCATTATTTTGGGAAAAATCATAAACATGATGCTATAATGGTATTTCAGTATGTCATCCCCAAAACATGTATCAACATGACACAAGTTTCAAGATATTAACGACATACTAAAGTTGTTAAAAATTTAATGAATTAAAAAACTCCAAACATAAATGGAATATGTATAAAAAAATATAGAATTATCACTCTATGAATATTTTATTATGGATATCTGTAACAAGATAACCAGAACCTGAAACACAACGAATAATAGAACAATATCAATGATCTAAAATTATGGAAAACAAAACATCTTTCCTATTTGTAAAGGATTTACTCAACAAGGATAATGAAAAAATAAAAAACTATAAGATGATAAACTCAAAATTTATAGGAAAAGTAAAACCATCTTTACCTAAACCAAGAAAAATCAAGGACTGAATCTCTTATCATCATCAGTTGAGAGTTGAGTCATTCTTCTTGAACAAAACTAATAATAGGACTAACAGTGAAAGAGAAAAATAAATACATGGAGAGTTTATAAGATCTATAATAAAAATAAAACACTTACTAAGTCAATTCAATAATGTTTAATTCCTCGTATGGGTTATAACATAAACGAATCACGTAGCCCCATGGTTCTAAGGAAATTCTATAAAATGTGAGAAAAAATATCATTATTATGGAATCAAGTTATGGATTAAGGAGAAACCCCTCTATTTTATCTTACCTAGACACCTAGGCCTCTCATGTTCCAAGAAACCTATACCAAGACACTATAGTTTTCAATTAGTAATGAAAACAAAATTGTTAGTCAACTTGGAAAAAACACTAACAAAATAGACAACAAACAATCTAAGACATATAAAGTCATGAAACCAGAATTAAATTACTAGCTTGTTCTTATGAAAAAATGGAAGAAAAATATATTTCAAAAGAAAATAGAAATAACAAACCACTCATATTATTACTAACCAATACTATTACAAAATCATTACTTTAATAGAGAACTCCAACCCCAGAATATGATACAGACAGAGAATATAAAACCTAAGGTATTCACTAAGGAATATAGACATTGGATAAAAAATAATATATAATTAATAACAAAAAATATTACTCTTAAATATATAATTTCAAATCAAAATGAAACATTAATGAATGTTGGAAACTAAAGTACATAAAACAAAAAAATCAATTTAAGGAATAATCTAATTTCTAATTTCAAGGAAAAAAATTATACCCAATTCTTCATTGATCCAAACTATCATGCGGTGTGTTGATGTGGCTATCCACAATCAATGATAAGGATCCATTGGGTATTAAATTGGTTAGAAAAAAATCAATATACAAAATTATGCAACGATATATATATTTATAGTGTAATTATAAATGAAACAGTTAAATATGAACAAAAGTTTTAAAATTTTCCCCTGTTTTAGAAATTAAAAAGAATTTATAGTAATTAAAAATAACACGTAGTTCGAATTACAAAACTAAACAATATATCAATATTTCATAACTTTTAAATCCCAATATATAAATTTTTACATGAATATTATAAATAAAATAATAAAAAAACATTTTAATAACATTTTAAAATTCAACATATACATTTCCAAAATATATAAACATGTTTAGGTGTATAATAATTCATAACCATATTAAGGAATCATTATCTGCAGCATGAAATGACAAAAAAAAGGTAGAAAGAAATGATTTTGACATATTAAACACCTCATAAAATGAATTGAAACAAAAAAAATGATATCTAAATGAGGAAATCAATTTCATCACCCATAGATTATATAAATTAATCTCAACATGAATCAAGTAAAAGGTCATTTAGTGATTATAATTATAATTAAGGCATAAAATTAAAGTATTATGAAGAAAAAAAATATATTATGTATTCATCCAATTGGACTATATTGATAATGTAATATCATCATAGGGTTTCAATATTCAAGAAGAAATAGTATAATAGAACAATATGACAACAACAAACATGGATGAAGAAAACTGTATAATAAGAAGGATCTCATGGTCTTAGGGATTTGAGATCACTCAAGGCCCAAAGAAATACCATATTACTCTAATATGGTTAGGAAAATATTTATCAGTCATAATAACAATAACACATCATGTATAAGAAACATAATAACTAAATAATAATTTAGTGGACTGAGACCCCTCATACCAAGGGATTGATTTCACTTTTTTTTTAAGCCTCCATGCTTGAAGCGGTTTATAATGATCATCTAAGAGTCACTATCCTCTTGGCCCATAGTGTAGATAATATATAATCTAAAATTAATATCATACTCTCAAAATAACCACATAAATTCATGTTACATCACCACTATGTATGTACTACATCACTATCTATTAGGAGTTTACCATCTAGATCCATCATTGAGATCCACAAACATTGATGATAGAGGATTTTCTCTAGATATGGTGAAAGAGAGAATTTCATTTATGATACACCACCATTAAACATGAGGGATTACTATGGGGAAATATTCAAGTGTAATCACATAGTTGAAACCTGGCCATCACCAAAAGAAAACACCCTCAAAAGAGCCATGTTGCTCTCATACAACAACCATCTTGAATAATCACAATAAAAAATAAATTAATTAACTCAAAGATATATATATGGATGGTATATATCTCATGGGAATATTTCATGTTATTTTTTCATGAAAAACAACTTGGATACATAACTTGTTGTGATGGCTTTCAAAGAAGAAGCACTCAATCGACCAAATAAGCGAGCCTAAACAAACACAGTATGATAGATAATAGGAACCGCGATCATATTTGGTAATGATATTTAACTAAAAATGTTATAAGACACTTAATATTATAATAAATAATTTTTATTTCTTATTAATATTAATTAATTTGATTTTATAGAGATATATTAATTTTAATAATACTAAATAATTTTTGAGGAAGGAAAATAGTTTTATAATTAATAAATATGTTTACATATATGGTTTTAATTAAATTATTGTTTTCAAAATTTGGGAATTTGAATTAAAAAAAATTAAATTTCATTTTGAATTCATTTTATAAAAAATATATTAGGATTAAATTTTTGGATTTTTATAAAATGATTGATTTTTCATTATATAGTGAAAAAATCGATTCTGGTAAAATTTTCATTTCCTTTAAAAAATTATAGTTAATATTTTAAATTGATCTAAATATAAACTAATTATTTTTTAAATAGATATAATAAAATTTTTATCATTATTATACCACATTTTTTATAAGTACATTTTATTATGTAAAACACATTTTTCTTAAGAAATTGTTTTGATTTGCATTTTGTGTTTTAATTTTAACTTAATTCCATCCTAGATTAGAAATTGAATTATGGAAAATGGGTTCCATATTTCTATTTTAAGGTCCAAATATAGAAAATAGTTCCCTTTTATTTTTTGTCATTATTAATAGTAACCACAATAAATAATTTTCTTAGGGGTATGGGTAAATTAGGTAATTAAGGTTAAAAATAATATTCTATGTACTAAAAAACACACTAATACATGAATTTTTCCTATTGTATGAGTTTATTTTGGCCACTTACATAAATTTTTTAAATATATGGAAACTTGGATTCAAAATTCTCTAATATTATCTTTAATAATATTTAATTGAATGATAGTGCTAAAAATTTCACTTTCGTCTTATTAATAACTATAATATGTTATTATAGGGATAAGAATAAATTATGATATTTTTTAAATGGTAAATTTAAATATAAATTATTTTTTATCATAATTTTTTATTTCTATTCTATTTTTCTGAAATAATTATTTTAAATTTTTATGCAATGAAGACACAATGTTTATTTAATTAATTGAAAAATAAATAAATAATTCTAAAAATACTAAAAGTAATATAAGATGAATTAATTAATATTATCCATGAATCCATTAGATAATTTTAAAATGTTTGGGATGATATAATGGAATATATTTTAATTCCTATAATGGAATGTTTTTTTAAATGTAAAATTAAATTAATAATTTAAATGATCAAATTAACAATATTTAACAAAAAAATAAAAAAATATTATTTGATTTTAAATTTGTAAAAAAACTATCATAGGGTAAGTGATTTTCATATGGAAAAAAATATCAACCATGATCCTTTTTTATGCCACTTTTCCTTTTATAATAACTATCATTACCCACAAATACTAAAAAACATTTTTATCACCATAATCATCAAAAAGGGTTAACACATGTTAAAACAAATATATAAGGGTAAAAAATAATCTAAACTTGTCTAATTATTATTGGATGAGAATATATTGACCCATGCTTATCTTAACATCCAATTATATACCTTTGATAAATTTTTATTTACGTTTTTTTATATTTAATGCTTTCTGTAATTTGAAAAGTGAACCTCCCCTCATTTATAAAAGTGAACCTCTCTTTATCATTGTATAAAACATCAAAAAAAAATTGGATCAATGAAACACTACCCAAATTCCTTCATAAAATACCTCTCTAAATCCTATAGTCCTTTTTTGATTAGAAATCCAACTAAGGAAGTATTTATTTAAAGACCTAAGGAGGTTTTCAAAGGAAGAGGTATGGATTTTAACCAACCATTCTCAATATATTTATTCATCTAACTGTTTAAATCAATATCCTACCATCATAAGATAATAAAATAAGTATCATATAATTAAATAGTTTTTATTATGTTAAATTCAAAACCCATATCCATATAATCTACCATTATATAGGAAATTAAACATTTGTTCAAGTGTATTGAGGACTACTGCCTCGCGAACCGATGTAATTTGTTGATCATAATTTTCTCTAATAGATTGTTATAAATATGGATTTAATATATGTATATATATGAAATTAGAGGCATTTTTATATTTTTTAGTATTAATATATCATCTAATTAATTTCCATTCCATACATTGAAAATTGATAATGGTATTCATGGGTATGTGTAGACTACCACCTCCATAAAGAATTGTGATTAATTTTTCATCACTAAATCACATGGATTAAAATTAAATACATTTAAATAAATAATATGTTATTTATAATAAAATTATAATTATGGTATG
Organism: Viscum album; assembly: GCA_963277665.1. Lineage (NCBI taxonomy): Eukaryota > Viridiplantae > Streptophyta > Magnoliopsida > Santalales > Viscaceae > Viscum > Viscum album. Next base: position 1,503,475,586 of record OY728133.1, read on the forward strand.
ATTAAATAATTCATAATTTATCTCTATCATGATTATTGTAAAATGTAAACATTACTCATTCATACTTATGACCTAACATTTCTATTATTGTAACATAATTCATTTTTCATAACCGTATTTAAGGAAATGTTAGTAACACCCTGAGATTTTGTGAATTATTTTTTTTCAAATTAATTTAACATTTTTTATATTTTTAATTTCAAACAACCCTTATGATAGTTTATTTTTTATTAAATCACTATTTTTGTCTTGTGATATTCACAAAATCAACTTAATCATTCATTACACGCAACATAAACATTATCTTGCTCTACATAGAACAATGAGGTTTACCGAATAATAATATGTTTTTAAAATATTATTATTTAATATAATAAGATATAACCTATCAGTTAAATTATATTTTATGATTATCTAATTTATTAAAAGATTTGGTGAATTTATAGGTTACCAATTAATTAGAAATGAATATGAAAACTGATTGAATATAATAGAATATATAAATATTTTTATGGTCACAATGTTTTCTTACACAAATAAATTAAATTAATTAAAATTAGTGAGTGATATTAATTTAATATATATGATATATAGTAAATAACATATTTTTGGTATTCATCCAGTATATTTGGTAGACATAAGTAAGAATAAACCCAATTTTATGCAGAAAATCTATATTTTTTATAACGGTAGTCATACCGCCTTTTAATGAAGAACCCATTTTAAATCCAAATTTTTGAAAATTTATAGCTTTAATAGGTAAAGGTGAAATTTATGATTTTAATATAATTATAAAATTTAGTTTAGGACAATTTTCTGGTATTTTTCTGTAAGGATTCATTTTTTAATGAATAATTAAAAAAATGGATTTTAGTTCAAAACTACTTTTACATATAATTTATTTATATGGTTAAATTATATTTTAAATAGGTTTAAGAAGTTTAATTAGATACTATTTTTATAAATTAATGCAATTTAGTTTATTTAATTCAATTTCAGATTGAAATTGGACATAAAAACTTAGCAAACTTTTGACTTTTTTTACTTTAAAAACACATAATGTTGTTTTGTTAGTGGGATTAAATTTAAATTAATTTATGCCACATATTTGATTTGAATTTGTAAAAAATGATTTTATATTTGGTATCAACATACTTTTTTTATAAGGTAAAATTATTTTTTACTAAAAATATTAGTGAAGTTAATTAAAATTACTTACATTGCTTAAGGTAAAAATAAGCATAACTAGGGAATAAACCTTAAATTTAAGACCCAAAACGACCTAGAACTTGTTTAAACCCCATTGTATATAAATTATTCAGACATTAACCTTCCGTTAATGACTTTTTATGGTTTGGTATGACTTTTTTTAGGTAAAAACGTGGGTACAACTAACTTGTTTTTAAAAATATCAAGTGAGTCTTTCCCCTTCCCTATAAAAGGCCGCCACCTCTCCCTCTTATTCACACCTCTCAAAACACTTAGTTTCATATTAGATCTGATCGATACACTTCCTAAAATCACTCACATCTTCTTATAATCCTCTCCTTGGGTAGAAATATTTCCAAGTAATCATTTTGTCACAAATGAAAATGAGTTACCCAATTAAGAGGTAAAGTCATCTCTCAAGCTCCTATATTTTATTTTCCTTATACACCCCCTAAAATATTTTTATAACATAATTTTATAAAAACACCAGTATTATAAATATACTATTACATATTTATTCTAAGGGTTAAACCTACACTTACACACCCCTCCATCTAATGGGAAATAAACATACTGTTTACGTGTATGGCGAACTACCCCCTCAGTAAATGATGATTGTTATTTTTTACTTTACCACCTATCATGGTGGAAATTATGATGGAAACTACATTTATATATTATATATATTATATTTATTATGTCTTTAATCTTCTATATTTCTCTTAAAACACATTTCATTTTTTACTTTCCGTTTGGTGTAAATAATGTAATTTTGTTTGAGGAAGTGTGGACTACTGCCACCTCAATGTGATGTGATTCATTCACACACTACATGGAATGTATTAAGGATGGATTATATGGTTTTATATGATATATATAAATTATAATGTTACTTTAATGATATTATATACATATATACATATAGGTCATTTTATTTCTTTCTTTCAATATGGAAATAACAAGAGGAACAACGTTCATGCGTACGTACGACTTACCATCTCCATAAACAATGTATGATATTTAAAAATTATATATTCTATAAATTATTATAATAAAAATATTATGTATTTAAATGATATTTATATCATTTTTTACATTCTAGAATCATGATATGATTCTAGGAACCAACTATATAACAAATTAAGACACATGTGAAGAACAAAGTGAACATTATCCAAAGTGAAACCTTAACATAGGATGGATGCCAAGAGGGTAATATAAGGTCATAATAAAACTATATACGGTATTATATTTATTAATATAGTTCTATAAAAGATTTATAATAAATTTATATTTATTATACAAGTGGTTTTAATGAGTACGGTGAGAGTCAAAACACAAGGCATGGGGATTACATCTCACTTTTTATTTCTGTGAGATGTATGCTTTATTCACCACACCTTATTTTTTTATGGTATATTTAGTGAATGTGAATGTATTTTATATATATTATAATTATATTTATGTGTTTTCACATATCCATTTTATGATATTTCTTTCATGGTGTTTATGTTTTAAAAGTTACCAAATCAGTAAAATAGTTTTGTCTCCATTTTCCTTCTTTGAGACTCATGTTTTGTTATGAGATAAATTATTTTGAGATTCATATACTTCCATTTTACAAGTAATATCACGAATCAACTAATTTTCATTCTATATTAAGATTAATTTATTTTATTTTTCTTATATGGAGAGTATGATCCCAAGTGACCAAGTTGTAAGAGTTTATTGAAACAATCTCATCATTTTTTCGAGATTGTTAATGATTGTGTTTATTTAATGAAATATTATGATCCAACTCTAAATAATGATCATGAATTGTCTTATCCTTTTTTTATTCAATATATTCTCATTTATTAATACCATTTTATAGTCCTTTTTACTTAATATAATGTTTTTACGTAAAATCGGATTGTCTCTCTCTTAGGATGGAAATCTATTATATTCAAAAACCATGTTTTCAAAAAAAATGATTTCAAATGATCTTTGATTCCCACATTCAAGGAAAAAGTATTTGAAAAACATTTTATGGTTTTCAATGCTTCCTTTATATTTTTTCAAATATATTTTTTAAGATAAAGGATTTAAAAAAAGTTTTATTTTTAAAATATAATTTTTAATGATAAAAATATATTTTCCTCGAGAAATGTTTTTAAAAGATCATTAAAAATTATTTCCCAAATAAGATAACATTTTTTGATGTTAATAATGCCTTTTTAGGAAACTTATTCAATGTTTTCATTCATATTATTTATCTAAATGGATTATGTTTTGATGGCATGATGTTTATGAAACCCATTTCTATTTCACGGGTTATATGCTTTTGAAACCCTATTCTTTTCACTGGTTATATTTATGATTAAATGATTATGAAACCTACCATTTTAAAAAATTTATGATATTATTACACGTTTATAATACCCATTTCATTTCATGGGTTATGACATGATTATTTATGATCTTTGGGATATGTATGTATGATTTAATTATGAGATGGGTGGAACCAATATCTCCCTTCAATGCATTGGGTAAAGATTTATATCTCATGATATATACTAATATGGTCATGGGAATGAAACTTGACTAATTATAGGGTCATTGTGGTGAACCATGACTACTAAGATGGTATGAGTAGTGAACTCATGCAACCACGATGGACATGGGAGTGAACCATTACTACTAAGATGGTATGGGGAGTGAACACATACTACCAAGATGATCATGGTAGTGATGCATTGGATACTACATAAATCATAATATATACTTAGGTTTCTACCACAATTTCATGTTTTATTCCTATTTTATTCATTAATGGATTATGTTCTTTAATTCCTTATGATTCATGTGTTATAAAATGATAAGATTTGTGTCATGATTCATGTATATGATCTTTGATATGTAGGGTATGATCTTATATTTTCATGATCATGTTCTCATACAATTATGCTCATGATTATTCTTACATATCTCCCTTGTTTACCCTTACTGAGAATTTGAGCTCAACTCTTTTTATGTATCCTTGTCCAGGTTGTAAAGACATGTATTATGTTGGATGTGTCTAATAAGGGTTTTATCCCAGAAGATCCAAGTGGGAGATAATGTAGCACATTTATTTACTAGTGTTTATGTTCCCATGTTTCAAAAGTAACTAGACTAGTATGTTCTTTGGGCTTCTATTTGTATAATGTTTTGCATATTATGAAATTGTTATGTAATGTCTATGTATGAAAAGAGAGGGTCTCTATAGATGGTATCAAAGAAAAGGTTTGGTTAACCATTGGAAACTAGGATGAGAACTCATTAGTGATATCCCTAGGTTTGTTTCTAAGGATATTTCTAAGGGTGTCTCTAAGGATAAGTATAAGGATGACTTAACGTTTTGGAAAAAGTCCTGGAATTTTGTAAATGATAGAGTGAGCAGTTTCCTATCAATACATCCATGTCTGGATACTACAATTGGATGTGGATCTTCCACAGATTTACCTGGGGGTAACAACTCTGACAAAATGTTTCTGGCATGACTCAAGGTAATATAGTACAACAAATAGGCCTTACTACACACCTAGTTCGACACTCCCAGGGGAAATGCGTCATGAATTTTACAAAAACTTCACAAACCAGTACAAAGGATTTAAATATAATTTGGGTTTGAATAACTTATGATAAACCTAGGGTGTTATAGATTAAAAAGGTGTCATTATTTAGACATCGTATAAGTGATTGTCTTCAGAACTATGTGATTTTATGATATGATAAGTAATGCTCACACTAGGCTTCTGGTTTTAGTCAATGGAGGGAATAAAAAAAACTGGATTAACATTTAATGTGATGGATGATTTTCTAGATGAGCAGTCAATTGGGTTTATGAATGGAGTGAGAGGTGTTGTGATCATCCCTAATCATTTTTCACGGAACATGATTAACATCGTGTACCTTAACCAACTCTCGAATTCACCAAGGAAGAAAAATAAGGATTTGTTGAGATTTCGGGTAATGGAGACCATAGAGGTATGAATATTTGGTTTCATTTATGTCAAGAATGTGGAATGAATCACCTAAGTGAATGTCTTAGAGGAACAAGGATATTTTTTGACTGTGGTAAAGGACACAAATCAAGTGACCGCAAGGGAAAAATTAAGAGTTCAGTTATTAAAATGAATGAGCATATTAGACTCTATAATGAATAATCAAATTTTAAGTGTTTTAAGTGTGGAATAAATTTTCATTATGCAACTAAATGTCCCACTACGAAATATTCTAAAGAAGATCAGAAAAGTTGTATGAGTAATGTATACAATGATGATGATGAAGATATTACATATGAAATGTGAAATGAAAGAGGTATTTGTAATAGGATTAGGTATCCTTGATAATGGAATAAGGATGAATTCAAATTATAAAAGATTTTATATATTTGGATTCAATAAGTATGTTATATAAAAGGTGAAATATATAAGTATTTTCCATTTTATGTTTTTTTAAATAATTTACAATAATATGTGGAATGGATATGATGGAATATAAAAGTTATATAATGTTAACGTGATGTAAAAATAAAACAATTTTTTTATGGAAAAGATAAATGTTAATATGTTCCTTATGTTAAGATATTATTGTTGGGATAAAGATATGTGGGATATTAATAAGTAAGTTGGAAGATATTGATTACCTTTAAACTAATTAAGTACTTGTTGATAAGTAGTTTATGTTATCATGAATGAAGATTTAAACTTCTTGGATTTATAGAATATATCCAGTAATCTATGTAATAAGGAATCATGCATGTTTTATATAATTATTTATGGTAATTCAGGTTAATACCTTGTTTCATGAGAATATATAATGAGGGTATTAACATGTTTGGAATGTGACAAAAAATCTAGTTCTTGATATATGGGGGAATCAATAATAAGTCGATTTCATGAATATATTTATAAAGTTTTGGATTTTCATCTTTGATAGGGGTTATAAGGTTAACTATTCATGAAAATTTTAAGTTAATATTTTGAGGAAGTATTTATGCCCTAATTTTGTGTTGAAAACCTTTGTTAAAAGCCTATTTAGTGATTAATAGTTTTTCAATGATGTCCATCCTATTTATTTTAGAAATTATACTAGTGTGGTTTTAGAAATGGACATCATGTATGTCGGGTGACTACCAATCAAGTCTAGAAAAGTCATGGTTCTTGTACCCATGATTGAAGGACAGTAAGGGGTTCATGCCTACCACTAGCCTATGTGATGTCCTAGTTAATATATATTTAACTTTGATGATTAAAAATATTTATGATTAAATATTAAAGATTAATGTATTAAACATGTTTATTTTTATGAATAGTTATAGATAAATTGTTATACATTTCATTATTTTATGGGCCTTAAGATCTGCTAAAAGTATATTTCAACACTTCAGGGAACAATGTTAATCGATGGACGTCTATTACACAATGTAATGGATGAATTATAAAATGATAAAATCTTAACTAAATAATTAAATTTTGTTTTCTATAAATATATCAAGTATATTTCCTTATATTCATGGTCAATTAAATAATTACTCAGCATTAGGATAATGAACAAAAGAAAATGAGTTTTCCTAATACCTTAATTTTGTTGAACCGGTGGCCTTTTAAATCATCATATATTTCTGAAATTGAGTCCTTAAAATATTCTTTTATCATTCAATTTTTGTGATTGATTACCTCAATCACTCCCTATAAATATTTACGATTTTCCTCTATGCCCAATATTCACTCCCAACCTATGTTCTCCTATGTGGAAACCCAGTTATATATTACACTGGGTAACCATTATGGTTACAACAATCCATTTTAAGGGATGTTTTAGTATTCATTTTTATGATGTGGGTTTCTATGAATGAAACTTTTAAGTATTAAAAATTTGATAACCCATACAAATTTTGAGGGATAAATTTATTTTAAGGGGGTTAGGATGTAACACACTGAGATTTTGTGAATTATCTTTTTTATAATTAATTTAATCTTTTTGATATTTTCCATATCACACAAAAATGAATGTAGTTTATTTTATGTTAAATAACTATGGTTGTATTGTGTTATATTCAAAACCAAGTTAATCTTGCACTAAACTCAACATAAACATTATCATTCTCTACACAGGGCAATGAGGTTTACTGAACAATAATATATTTTTAAAATATTTTTATTTAATATAGTAATATTTGTCCTAGTAGTTAAATTATAGTATTTTATTAACTAATTTATGAAAATATATATTGAATTCATAGGTTATCAATTAATTCAAAATGAATATGAAAACTGATTGAATATAATGGAATATATATATATATTTATGGTGACAAAGTTGTTTTACCCTAATATATTAAATTAATTACAATTATTGAGTGATATTAATGTAATATATATGTTATATATTTAATAAAATATTTTTGGTATTCATCTAATAGATTTGATAGGCATAAGATAAGAACAAACCCAATTTTATTCATAAAAATATTTTTTTATAAAGGTAATTTTACCGAATTTTAATAGAGAACTGATTTTAAATCTAATTATTTGGACTTTTATAGATTTCATATGTAAAAATAATCTTGTTATTTTTAATAGAATTAAAAAATTAGTTTAGGATAATTTTTTGGTATTTTTCTATAAGACTTCATTTTTTTAATGAATAGTTAAAAATAATGGATTTTAGATCAAAACTACTTTTTCATCTAAATTATTTATAAGATTAAATTTTTTTAAATTTGTTTAAAATTTTAATTATATAATATTTTTATAAAATGATAGAATTTAGGTCATTTATATCAATATCACATTGAAATTAGATCTAAAAAATTATCAAACTTTTGAATATTTTTACTTTAAAAACCTACAGTGTCGTCCTGTCAGCAGGATTGTATTTAAATTAAATTCTAAATATTTTGTGATTAGAATTTGAAAAAATAGATTCCATATTTTTTATCATCATAATTTATAATTTCTAATAATATAAAAATATTTTTGGACCAAAAATATGAGCGAATGTAATTAAAATTAATTACATCGCTGAAGATAAAAATAAGCTTAACTGGGGACTAAACCTTAAATTTAAGATAGAAAAATACCTAAAAAAATTTTCAGAACCCATTTTCTGGAAATTATTTGGACATTTACTTTAAAATATTTAGTTTTTTTTGGTTTGGTATGACTTTTTTTTAGGTAAAAATGTGGGTACACCTAACTTGTTTTAAAAAATACCAAGTGGGTCCTTTTCGTTGCCTATAAAAGGGAACCCCGTATACCTCTTCATCAAACCTCTAAAACCACTTAGGTCCGGCCAATTTCTGCCTAATAAATTTCAAAACATCCCTCCCTTCCTCAAATAAGCCTCCCCTTGGGAAAAAAGCTATCCAAGGAAGCCTTTTGGCATAAACCAAAAGGAGTTACCTGGTTAAGAGGTAATGTCTTCTCCCAATCTACTTTCTTTTATTTCCTTTCTCTTCCCATCCAATATCTTTATTCCATTATTTTATAACAACATAAGTATCCTAAATATAATATAATATTTTTATGATAAGGTTTCAACCTACACTTTCAGACACCGCCATCTAATGGGTAATGAACATATTGTTTACGTGTATGACAAACTACCTCCTCACTAAATAATGATTGTTAATTTTTTAATTTTCCACCTATTATGGTGGAAAATATGATAGATACTATGATTATATATGTTATATATTTTATTTATTATTTTTCTAATCTTATTTATTACTTTTACAACACATATATTTTTTACTTTCTATTTGGTGTAAATACTATAATTTTGTTTGAGAAAATGTGCACTACCACCCCCTCAGAGCAATGTGATTAGTTCACATACTACATGGAATGTATTAAGGATGGTTTTAGTGAAATTATTTGATATATATAAAATTATAATTATAATTTAATGATATTATTTAGATATATAAATATATATATCACTTTCTTTCATTCTTTCAAAACAACAATAAAAAAGGAAACAACGTTCATGTGTATGTACGGCTTACCATCTCTATGAACGGTGTATTCCATTTCATAATTCTATATTATATAGATTATTCTAATAAAAATATTCTGGATATAAATGATATTTATATCATGTTTTAAAATCTATAATCATTATATATGTATAGTGAACAACGATATAACAAATTAAGACACATGCGAAGATCGAAGCGAATATTATCCGAAGTGAAACCCTAACATAGGATGGTTAACCAGTGGGTGATATAAGACTGTAATCAAAAAAATATATGGAATTAGATATAATAATATGGTTAATTAAAATATTATAATAAATTTATATTTATTATATAGGTGTTTTTAATGAGTAAAATAAGAGTCAAGACACAGGGTAAGGGGATTTCATCTCACTTTTTATTTCCATGAGATGCATGCTATATTCACCACCCATTCCTATTGTATGGTGTATACTACCCATGATCTTATTCTATATATCTTATTTATAAATTTATGGGTATTAAAATATACATTTTATGATATTTTAGTCATGGGTTTTAATTTTCAAAATTTAACAAATTGGTAAAATGGTTTTATCTCAATTGGACTCATTTGGGACTCATGTTTTGTTATGAACCTAAATTATTTTGAGGTGTATATACTAATATTTTACATTTTATATCATTAATATAATTAATTTAATAACATTTTAAGAATCATGTATTTTTTTTCTTATATGGGGAGTATGATCCCAAGTGACCAAGTGGTAAGAGTTTATTGAAACAATCTCATCATCTGTTTGAGATTGTTAATGATTATGCTTCTTTGATGAAATATTATAATCCATATCCCAAGAACACTCATGAATTTTGTTATAATATCTTTATTTAATATATCCTCATGTATTAGTACCATTTTACACTATTTGGTACTTAATATAATGTATTGTGTAAAATCAGATCATCTCTCTCTTCAGTTGTAAATCAATTGTATTCAAAAACCATGTTTTCAAAAGATCTTTGAAGCCCATTTTCAAGGAAAAAAGAATTTTAAAAACATTTTATGGTTTTTTATGATTTATTTATAAATTTTCAAATATATTTTCAATGAAAAATTCTTTTAAAAAGGTTTTATGTTTTAAAAATAATTTCAAATAAAGAAATCATATTTTCCTCAAGAAATTTATTTAAAAGATCTTTCAAAATTATTTCCCATATAAGATAACATTAATTGGTGTTACTCATGAATTTATATATAAAATATTCAATTTTTTAATTCATATTCTTTATATAAATAGATTATCTTTTTATTGAATGATGTTTATAAAACCCCTTTCTCTTTTACGGGTTATATTCTTTTGAAACCCACTTCTTTTCACAGACCTCATTAAGCAGTATATAAATATTTTGAAATGGTATGTCGAGACTCAAAGTCATCCAAAATATTATATTATAGAATGATATATTGTTTAACAAGATGTTGATTTCTTTCCTATAGATATTGACAACACTGGTCTCCCAAAGTCTCATTACAATGGATGTCTTATGGGTGAAGGGATTTTAGGTGGATATGTTGTTAATATTATCATCACAGAGCAGGAGCAAGCACACCTATAAATTTTACATAATAGTGACGATATTGATCCATACATTGAATCCCAAAAATAAATTTTTATAGATTTTAATCCATCAAGGGATGAAGGATGGCTATCAAATACACATAATAAATAGTTTATAGGATGGTTCCAAGATCAAATTTATAATAATTTATCTGAAAATATGAATTCAATTGTCGAAAAATTTCAACGGTTAGCCAAGTGAAAAAATGAGAATGTTATATCTTGCACTGGTTTTTTAATAAATGGTTATACATTCACTAAAAAAATTATAGATTAGAGGGGAATATTTAGAGGGGGTTATGCACAACCCCCTCTAAATTAATTTTTTATATAATTATAGGGGGTTCTGAACAACCCACTCTAATCATTGAATTTGGAGGGTGTTATGAACCCCCTCAAAATTGAGTTTCTATAAAAATTAGAGGGGGTTATATTAAAACTCTCACTAATTATCAAATTTAGAGGGGGTTCTAGACCCACTATAATTTCTTAAATTAAAGGGGGTGTTGAACCCCCTATAATTTTTTTAACAATTTTTTTTAATATCTAGTTGGATTTTAGAGGGGGTTCAAAACCCCCTATAATAGTTTAAATTATAGGGGGATGAAAACCCCGTATAATGTCTTAAATTGGATGGGCTTGTGAACCCCCTCTAGTTTCTTAAATTGGATGGGGTTGTGAACCCCCTCTATTTTACAAAAATACACAATATATATAGATATAAACATAAATGTTTTTAAAAACATTGTATGAACTTATTATATAAAATACTTATATAACTGTATTTATTTGTATTTATATGTATAAATAAATATAATTGTATAATATTGTGTAAATTAATATATATTTATTTTTATAAATTATAGTTCATATAATTTTAGTTATTTATAATATAAAATCATAAAAATATTATATTAATATATACATAAATATTATTTATTTAAAAATATATCATATAAAGACCCAATATTTTTGTTTTTATAATGTAAATTTTAATAATAATAAATATATTTTTAAATACTATGTTTATTCCTTTATATTATATATAATTAATATTATATGAAATAAAATTTACAAAAATAAATATATATTAATGTGCATAATATTATACGATTATATTTATTAAAATACATATATATATATATATATATTAATGTACATAATAGTAAATATATGTATTGAAATACATTTTATAAATATTTATATAAATTTTATTCCATATAATATTAATTATATATTATATAAATTTATATTTCATATAATATTAACTATATATTGGTGTAAATTATATTTCATATAATATTGATTATATATTATATATATATATATATATTAATTATATATAATATAAAATTATATTTCATATAACATTATATAAATATTTATACAAATCATATTTCATATAATATTAATTATATATAATATAAATATTTTTATAAATTGTATTTCATATAATACTAATTATATATTAATTATATATAATATTATACAGTTTATAAATATATATATATATATATTAATGTAAATAATAATAAATATATATATTGAAATACATTAAATAAATATCTTTTTAAAGGCCTTATATAAATATACTAAGTAAATACTTATATATATATATATATATATATATTCCTTAAATAAATATGAATATAATATATAAATATGTATTTAAGCATATAAATAATTTACATAAATATATAATATAAATGTATTTAATATAATATATGTACGATATAAATCATAAAATAAATGCATAGAATTTATAAAACCAACATATAATTTTTATAGTTTAAAAAACATGTGTAATAACAATAATAATAATTAATAATATTATTTTTATCATACACACACACACATATATATATATAATTATAATATATATATACATATATATTTGTATAATATATTTGGGTAATATATTAATATATAATATAGAATATATATAATTGTATATGCATATAAATATAGTAAATAATATATATAAATATATTATATGTAATTATGTATATATATATAAATATAGTAAATAATATATATTATATAGTAAATATATTATATATAATTTTATATACATATATATATAGTAAATAATATATATTATTATTATTTAAATGTATTTAAATATATTATGAAAATAATATTTATTAAATTAAATAGTCAAATATATATAAATATATTCATGTGTAGTTTAAAAATGAAAATGCATTTGTCATAGTTGTTAGGGGTGGGGGGCTTTGGCGGTGTTTTTTCGATTTGGTGTTGGGATCCAATCTCGGGCAAGGGATATTTTATATATGGAGGGGGGTGTTTGGGTTATGTAGTGTATGATTAGAGGAGTGAAAGGGAGTAGGGATGGGGTTGACCGCTAGCAGAGTGGGATGAGAGTGAACAGTAGAGACTAGGAGTGGGGGTAGAATGGGTCAACTGGAGGGAAAGGACGGGATAATGAGAGAGGAGGAGGGGTCACGAGAGGTGAACTAGAGGGGGCATGTGAGAGGGTTTAGGGGTGTTTTAGTCATGTTGTGTGTTTGGGTCTTGTAGTGCGTGATCAGGGGAGTCAAAGGGAGTAGGTAGGGGGTTGACCACCAGTGGGGCGGGACATGAGTGAATAGGGGAGACTTGGAGTGGGGGTGGAATGGGTCGACTAAAGAGAAAGGAGGGGAGGATGGGAGAGGAGGAGGGGGCGGGACAGGTGAATTGGAGGGAAGAATGGGAGAGGAGGGGTTGGATGGATATGAAAAAAAAACTAATGAAAAACATGTATATAGGGGAAGTTTCTTTAAACCTCCCCTAAATTTGGGTCTTCAAAAAAACTAGGGGTGGTTAAAACCACCCCTAAAATCAATATATTAATTAGAGTGGATTTTAACCCCCTCTAAAATTTCATTTTATAGAAATTTAAGGCAACATTGGAGGGGGTTTTAACGCCCTCTAATGTAACCACCACAAATTCTCCCCCAATTATACTAGCACTTTCTAAAAATCACCCCTAACAACATAGGGCATCCACTTTAGTGGCGGTTCACCATAACAAATACTAAAGAATTTAGAGGGGTTATAACCCCTTCTAAATTAAAAAATGACCCCTTCTAATTGCCCTATTTTTTTGTAGTTGTTTTATACAAAAGAAAACAATAACTAGAGTACAATGAAAAATAGTGGAGTTATGCTTGTGGATGAAGCGATGTACAAATCTGGTTCCAAGGATAGAAATCCAATTTTTGAAAATATTTCATATTTTTTCATTATTGAATAGTTATAAAAGTTAGATTATACAAAATTTCAGGTGCAGATATTCTATTGCAAATGGGTTGACAATAGGACTGCTGTGAAATTTGATGAAATGGGATTAGTGAAGGTGACCTTCAGTGTGGAAGAAGAAAATGACGAGTAGTTCATAATGGAATCATAAGCAGTGCATGTATTTCATGTCTTGGATCTAGAAAACAAGAATTATTTGATTTTCCTACTAAAAACTAAATTAACTATAAGGTTAGATGAAAATTTAATCAAGGGTGGACCTTTTTTTGGGAGATCACAATTAGTTCATTACAGTCCCAATGTAGACAATGTCTAGTATTATTAAGGGGAACACAAATAGGGGATTTGGATTCTCTATAATGGATCCAAATCCCTTCTACATTTAAAAAATATTTTAAAGATAAGGTTAAAATTTTTTTCTTATACTATACTCTTCCTCATAATATTATTTTTTCTCTACTACATTAACATAATCTAAATTAAATGTTTAACAACTCATGCAGACAATGTCTTCTACACATGTAGATGTTACTAATCCTGAGAATGAATATATTTTTTATGCTAAAACTATATAATTATTATGGGATCAATAGCATGTTTATGAAAAAAACAATAATGACGCAGTATCACAATGTTGAATAAAATTATCCAGGAAACAAGTAAGGGTATAAAATATTTGGTTGGCTGGAATCAACATGGCCAACCTATTGAACCCAATAATCTAATTTTTATTAGTTATATTGGGGTTACAACAAGGATTAATGTGTCAATTGATATTGATTTACAGGTCCACATTCAGCTTGTAATGAAGGAAAACCATTGGGAAGATATAAAGATAATGTTACGATATACTTTCTCTATTTTACTGAAAAAAATGTATAATGAAACATTGATTTAATTTTCATTATTCCTTACAATGTTTGTTTATTTTAGAAAATTTACTTAATAAATGTGTCTTAATGACTATTGTAAAATCCCATAGAGGCTTCCAGACTCTTCTTACCAAGTTACATCTTAGGGATACTATGGGGAAAGTAAAGCCCCACCCACCAGTTAGTTATACCCACATGAAAGTAGGAAAAATGGAATTTTTTCATTATTCGTCATGATGAGAAATCAGTCTAGGTGAATTCAGTTGATAATATATTATTTGATTTTATTTATTTTATCCAATTTGATTCAAAATTGTAAATTTATAAAATAGAAAAAGAGTTATGAAAATATATAACATCCATCAAAACCAATGTACCCCTATCACAAAGCAAGGATGGGCTATATTTCACTAGAGAATAAATTGGTATGTATTTAAAATAAAAAATAAAAGTATTATATGATATGAAACAACATATGTTCCTTTATTTATATGAATATTGATAAATCAAAATCTGAAGCCACTTCCATCCCATGTCATGTTCTATGGAAGGAGTCTCGTGTAAATAAGGAGGGTAAACGAGTTGATGAAAACAAAAAAAGTAGTATGGGAAACATGTGTAAGTATGAAATAATAGTAATTAATTATTATTTATTATAGTATTACATAAAAATACGTATTTATTTTCATATGTTTCTTAAATGGTTTAGACATAAGAATTGGAAGTGACCGTACTAAAAGAAAAACTACTTTCAATAGCTTTGAAGTGGTCAGAACAATATGGTCACGTTCGAGGAGTAGGTTTTGAGGATTCTTCTCAAACAAATTTTGAGAAGATAAAACCAAAACAAGATACATATAAGAGGATTAAAGGATTACCAACATAAATTGATAAATTTCAAGATATTGTTGTCTGGTATGGTTTGGAATGTCATGACCCCCTCCCTCTAAAGACACCCCTCCTAATATGGCAATGAAAAAAGGGAGATAATGACCCCCGATTCCAACCTCTAGTAGGCCATGGGTTAGCGACTAGCACCAAGGGTGTACAAATATCACAATATGAGATGCATTACCCATTATAATAAACAAGATCTGGAAATATAATGAATCATCCTTAAAGAACTCCAAGACATAGTATAAAATAGAAACCAAAACCATCCCACATGCATTTATAAAATAAAACTAATATTGACAAAAATATCCAAAGTAAATACCCAAAAGTAAAGCTAATGGAGTGACACAACAACTTTCAAGGATCTGCGCTAGCAAGGTTCAGCACGATCCATGAAATCCTCCTGGAAACTAGAAAACTATTTTATATATATTGGGTGAGTATACATGTTTACTAAATATGAAATCCAAAGTATCTCATAAACATGTTGAAGAAGCATACTAATGCACCTGTGAGAAAATTGTAGAACCAAATAGCACTTAAACAAACATATTAACCATCCTAACCTCACCAAGGCACGATCACCAAATAACGAATGTCAAGTAATATAATATAGATTAAATCACATTGATGATGGGGTACCTCGCACCACTTTCCCACTAGTTAGTCGCTCTCAGACCCCAATGGAAAACGTCCAGGCACTCCAACCTCTTCTGAATATTGTAACGACCCAAAATTTCATTAATGGAAAATCCCTCTTGATCCAGTTAAATGTTTCTTTATGAAAAAAAAATGTTTTTATAAGATGTCAACTTCCTTAGTTTTACGTTAAGATTTGTGACCGTTACTTTTATAGTCGTTGAACAGTGATCATCTGGGTAGTTTAAATATAAGGCTTTAACGAACCAATTTTCTACTCAGACAAAGGAAGCGATGGCCTCATCCAATAGAATTGCCCCTTACGAAGCCCATTTTTCGGAGCTCGGAAAGGAGGTGGCGTCTTTGGGCTTTGCCCTTGACCAAGCCCAAGCTGAGCTTCATCAAGTCAAGCTCGAACGTGATCGTCTACGGGAAAAATGGAAGTTGATAGAGATTACCACTCGAGCAATGTTATCCGAGCAACCCCAAGAGTCGGTCACCATCGCACACCTTACCCTTAGGTCTTATGCGGCTATTTTAAGGGGTTATGTAACAAATAAGTAGCACCATGTTCATGTACATTATTTTTGTATATAATAATGAATATAATTTCTGGTCATTTTTGATACATTGTAATTAGTTTTTAAAGTACAAACGGTGTTTTTAGCTATTATTTAATTAAGAATTATATTTTATTAAATTAAAGGATTTTTGAATTAAATAATATTTTAATAAAATATTATTATTAATATTAAATTAATTTTTATTAAATATAAATGATCTTATAATTTTATGAATGCAATTAAAATTTTTATTAAGGTTTGAAAGCCATTTCTGTCAAAACCCGTGAATTTTTTTATAAATGTCGATTTTTATTTTAAAAGTAAAAATTCACATATTTAGAAAATTATTTAGATAAAATAAATATTATTTTTGGAATCAGGACGTCGAAATTATCCAACGGTGAATTTTTCATAATTTTCTGAGACAGTCAAATTTTTGGGTAAAAATTAAATACCATTTAAATATATAATGTGTTTTATGACATCATAATGACCCAATGGTGATGTAATAAAATACCATAATCCTTATGTTCGGCCAATATATGTTTTATCATTAAAATAATTAGGTTTTGGGTTTGTTTGACTCACTTTTCAAAGCATTAATGGAGCCCTCAAGACTTATTCAACACTTTGCCTTTTTAAATTAATTTCCATGGGAGTGTGACTCACCTCCACATAAGCAACCCTAATTTTTTAATAAGTTCGGACCTTGGACTTGTAAAATATTATTTTCCTCTTTCCTTTTCCAGAAACCATGGGAAAATACCATGGGATGGTTTGTGGTTTGGATTATTTTAATATAAGGGGTCCCAAACCTAAATAATAAAGAATTCTCTCACCTTTCCTATATAAACCCACCCAAGCTCCCACTTCCTCCTCACTCAAAGCCCTTGAAGTTCGTCCAACCTCTGCCCTACTCTCTATAGAATCCTCTCAAGGTGCCCCAAGCTCCCAAGAAGCCTCTCACAAGCCTCTCTCTAGCCTTTGGAAGCACACTTCCAAGTAAGGGTTTTTCTTCCTTTCTCATTTTTGTCAATTTTTCTTTAAGTTGTATTGCCCTTTTAATTTCATTTATGAATGTTGGGGTATGGTTTCGCACCTCTCCCATACTTCCCTCTTATTGTTTGAATGATGTGAGACCCCTTTCTCTCTCATTAAATGCCTCCCATGTACACCCGTTACTATGCCGAAATTCCGAAAGAAACCTTTTTCTCCTCTTTTATATTCAAGCAATACTTTTGTATCATGAATCTAAATTCCTTTTCAATTGTTGGGACATGTATATATATGACCTTCTTACTGTCCATTACATTTAAATATGATGAGTAACCCATTTCTCTCTCATCAGACTTTTTTATGAATTCTTATGTCACGCCGTTACGCTGCCGAAATCACACCGATTTTCTAAGCCAATATCATTGTGTAGTGAATACCATGCCCATTTCTCCATCAAGGGTATTCAACTTTATGAACATTTACTTATTGATTGTAAAGTTTCATGTATGAATTCCACATTCCTTTATCGTGGAATAAATGATTATGTTTTATGAATCCATGTTTTATGATCCATGTGGCACACTTATGCATGAAATGAAATGTTTAAGAAGGGTGCGCCCTGATAGCGCTCCAATGCATTGGGTAAAGTATAGTATCATGATACATCATGTGCAATGAGTGTTGACTCATGCTAATTCAAGTGCAATGAGGGTTTACTCGTGCTTCAAGTGCAATGATGGTTTACTCATGCTCCATGTGCAATGAGCCTTGGCTCATGCTAATTCAATGTTAAGTGTTGTTGCCACATTTCCATGTTGTGATCATCATGTTTTATCATGCCTTTATGTTCATGTTTCTATTATGCTCTATTGATATGCCTATTTCCTAACATGTATTTCACTCCTCATGTTATTCATTGTTTACTCCCTTACTGGGCTTTATAGCTCACCCTTTTCTTATGCATGTCCTCAGGTTATCCCATGCAATGCTAAGTACGAAGGAATGTAGTGGTCATGTAAAGGAAGTTTTCAATAAGGATGTTGTATTTCAAGTTTAATGTTTTTATGTAATGATCCTAAGCCCCAAAGACACTAAACCTCTCGATCTTCTTTGTTGTATCAAGTGAAGTTTTATGTAATAAAGCATGTTTAAGTTGTAATAAAAAGCAGGGTTGTCATAGTTGGTATCAGAGGATAGGTTTAGTTATTTTTGGGATTTGGAAACCCTAGTAAAGCCTTAGATACAAGACTAATCATAATAAAAACATCCCTAAGTTTTGGTAAATACTAAGTAAGTGGTTTATCAAACAAATACATCCCTGTCTGGATACGAGCAGGTAGAGGCAGCTCTGGCACAGATGTATCCTAGGGGTAAAACCCGAAAACACCGCTTTGAGCTAGACTCGAACGGGAACTGGTGCACGACAACGGGCCTTGCTGCACTCTTGGTTACGACACTCCCGGGGGATATGTTTTGATAAATTCACAATCTTAGTATGAACCCTTATTAAGGGAAAAATGCCCCTAAGAATATATGTTAGAACGAAGATCATGAAAAGCCTGGATTGAATCCTATAGACTCATGAGTTAAAGAGATTAAAGTTTATTTATAAGTCATCAACTTTTGTCTTTGGATTACCCTTTATGTGTTACCCCTAACTTTCCTTTTATTCCATCCAATGGCCGGTAATAGGAGAACTCGGGCTAACAACCGTTGTGAAGATCAGTGTGATGATTGTACTTATGAGATGTCGAATCCAATGGGAGCGGGAATCGCGAACTTTGTCACTCTTCTCTCTCAGCTAACTCAAGTTTTGAATAGAAACACTGGTCAAGAGGAACGTTCAACCCCCCCCCCCCCCCAAGAAAGAACAAGTCGCTATTGAAAGCTTCATGAGACAAAGGCCTCCTACTTTTAGTGGATCATCCGATCCCAAGATTGCTGAACAATGGATCAACTCCATTGAAAAGATATTCTCCATTCTCCAATGCTCTGAAAAAGAGAAGGTTCTCCTGGAGTCTTATCGTATGGAGGGTGAAGCTGATCAATGGTGGACGTTGATCAAAAATACGAAGCCTGAGGAGGAGATCGAGGCTTTGGAATGGAAGGTATTCCGGAAGATGTTTTTCGATAAATATTTTCCACGCACCCTCCGTCTTAAGATGGAAAGGGACTTCCTTTCCCTCAAGCAGAAAGATGAGGAATCTGTGGGAGCGTACGAGGCAAACTTCACAAGGCTTGCACGATACGCTTCCGGCTTTGTCGTTACCCCCGAATGCAAGGTTGACCGCTTCTTTGGTGGGCTGAAGCCTAGCTTTCGGAAAGCATTAGCGATCCGTGACTTCGACAGCTATGAGGAAATTGTCCGATGTGCCCTCAAGGTTGAAATGGAGATCGGAGAATCACAGGGGTATCATGGGGACAAGAAGCGGAAGGTGGACTTCAATGCTGGTGGTCCGATGGATAAATCCAATGGCGCTAAGAAATTTCAGCACCCCACTTGCCAAAAGTGTGGAAAAAAGCACCCTGGAAATTGCCTTAGGGGGACAAGAAAATGCTTTAAGTGTGGAAGAGAAGGGCACCTAGCTGTTAACTGTCAGCAAGAAGGACCCGCGGCTGCGACGGAGGGGAGGAACGCTCCGTTCGAACCTCAACGCGTTGTTCAATGCTTCAAATGCAAAGAACCGGGTCATTTTGCAAATCAATGCCCTAATCCAAGGGTTATCGGAGGCAATCAACAACCTCCAAGACAGCAAGGAAGAGCTTTTGCCATCACTTCTGCCGAAGTGAACCCCGACAACGAAGTGGTGACAGGTACGCTAGTTATTCATTCAAGAATAGCGAACGTACTTTTTGATTCAGGTTCTACGCATTCTTTTATATCTCAAAAGTTTAGTAGATCAATCCCTGCACCACCACAAATCATGGAAGTAAAGATATCGGTGAGTACGGAAAATGGGGCAATCATTGCATCCCATGAGTATAAGTCCTCCCCTGTTATAATCTGTGGATTGAATTTCCCGGAGAACCTCGTCATACTCCCTTTGGTGGAATTTGATGCAATTCTTGGCATGTATTGGCTTTCCTTATATAGAGCCAACATAAATTGTCGGGAGAGGGAAATCACACTCCATATGGAGAATCGACCCCCGATTCTTTACAAGTGTCAGGAGGAAGATGAATCTCCTTTAGCTCCATCATCTCAAGCATGGATATTACTGCCTTATGAGCACGCATATCTGGATCAGATGATTGAGTCCAAGGAAGAAACCACCCTTGAAGAAATGCCTATTGTGAGGGAATTCGCTGAAGTATTTCCCGAGGAACTTCCTGGTCTTCCTCCAAGAAGAGATGTTGAGTTCTCAATTGAACTTATACCTGGGGCGCTACCAATATCCAAGACTCCATATAGAATGGCTGTGGTTGAGCTTGAAGAACTGAAGAAACAACTACAGGAGAATCTGGATAAAGGGTTTATACGCCCCAGTGCATCACCATGGGGTGCACCAGTCCTCTTCGTCAAGAAGAAGGATGGGTCAATGCGGCTTTGCATCGATTATCGTGAACTTAACAAAATCACGATAAAGAACAAGTATCCTCTCCCAAGAATCGATGACTTGTTTGATCAGCTGCGTGGAGCACAATACTTCTCCAAGGTCGACTTGCGGTCGGGATATTATCAAGTAAGGGTGAAGAAGGAAGATATCCCCAAGACTGCTTTTCGTACAAGGTACGGGCACTATGAATTCATAGTAATGCCTTTTGTACTCACCAATGCTCCAGCAATATTCATGGACTTGATGAATAGAGTCTTTAGAGATTACCTAGATAAATTTGTGGTAGTCTTTATAGATGATATTCTAATATACTCCAAAACCAAGGAGGACCATGAGGAGCATTTAAGAACTGTACTGGAGACTTTGCGCAAGGAGAAGCTCTATGCCAAGTACAGCAAGTGTGAGTTCTGGTTGAAGGAGGTCTCATTCTTGGGCCATATCATCACAAGCGATGGGATATCTGTGGACCCCTCCAAAACAGATGCAATTGAGGGATGGCCGAGGCCAACATCGGTAACTGATATCCGTAGCTTCTTGGGGTTAGCTGGATATTATCGACGATTTGTGAGAAACTTCTCACGATTGTCCAACCCTCTTACCAAGCTAACTCGAAAGGGAGTAAAGTTTTCTTGGAGTGATGAATGCGAAGAAAGCTTCAAGGAGTTGAAAAGGAGGCTTATCACTGCACCCGTGCTCACTTTACCCACAAGTGGGGAGCTTTTTGTGGTATTCAGTGATGCTTCGAAGAAGGGATTAGGATGTGTGCTGATGCAGAATGATAAAGTGATATCCTATGCCTCAAGACAGTTGAAAATCCATGAGCGAAACTATCCAACGCATGATCTGGAGTTGGCGGCGGTGATCTTTGCCTTGAAAATCTGGCGGCATTATCTCTATGGAGAGAAATGTGAGATATATACTGACCACAAGAGTCTTAAATATATATTCACACAGAAAGAGCTTAATATGCGCCAGAGAAGATGGATAGAGGTCATAAAGGATTATGACTGTTCAATACATTACCACCCTGGGAAGGCGAACAAGGTGGCGGATGCCCTAAGTAGAAAGGATCCAGCAATTCTATCAATGATGAGAATTGAGAAGGATCCAATCTTCTTAGACTTGATGAAGATGGACGTGGTAATCATAAAGAAGGGAACATCATCAATCCTTTCACAAATGATTGCTCAACCATCTCTTTTGGAAAGGTTAAAGGATGCTCAAAAGGATGATGCGAGAATCCAAAAAAAGTGGAAGCTATCAAAAAGGGAAAATCCTCATAGTTTAATGTTAATGAAGAAGGAATTGTGCGGTTTGGGAAAAGACTATGTGTCCCATCAAGTTCGGAGCTGAAGAAGGAACTTTTGGATGATGCACATAGTTCAAATTTCTCTATTCACCCAGGGAGCACAAAGATGTATCGAGATCTCCGAGAAAACTTTTGGTGGGATAATATGAAGAAGGAGATCACCGAATATACATTAAAGTGCCTGGTGTGTCAGCAAGTGAAGGCAGAGAGGCATAAGTCTAAGGGGATGATGCAACCATTGCCCATACCAGAATGGAAATGGGAGAACATCACCATGGACTTCGTCACTGGACTTCCAAGGACATCCAAAAGCAACAATGCAATCTGGGTTATTGTGGATCGTCTTACAAAGACTGCACACTTCATTGCTATTCGAGAGGATTTCTCTTTGGATCAACTGGCACGGATATATATCAGGGAAGTGGTACGGTTGCATGGAGTACCACTATCTATTGTGTCTGACCGAGATCCAAGATTTACCTCTAAGTTTTGGAAGAGTCTTCAACATGCTCTGAATACTGAACTGAACTTCAGTATGGCCTACCATCCTCAAACTGATGGCCAATCCGAGTGGACTATCCAAACACTTGAGGATATGTTGAGAGCGTGCTCAATGGACTTTAAAGGAGGATGGGATCAACATCTTCCTCTAGTTGAGTTCTCTTATAATAATAGTTTCCACTCGAGCATCCAAATGGCACCATATGAAGCCCTGTATGGGAAAAGGTGTAGAACACCGGCATGTTGGGATGAGGTCGGTGAACGTAAGCTGCTTGGACCAGAAATGGTCGAAGAAATGGTGGAGAAGGTGAAAACCATTCAGCAGCATATCAAGGCAGCCCAAAGTCGACAGAAGAGTTATGCAGATAATCGTCGATGAGACCTTGAGTTTAAAGTCGGAGACATGGTGTTTTTACGCATATCTCCGTGGAAGAAGGTCATGAGGTTTGGAAAGAAAGGGAAGTTAAGTCCAAGGTACATCGGCCCCTTCGAGATTCTTGATCGTGTTGGGGCTGTGGCCTATCGACTAGCACTTCCACCTACTATGGCCAAGGTGCATGATGTCTTCCATGTATCCCTCTTAAGGAAGTACATACCAGACCCTTCACATGTACTCTCTTCTGAGGTGGTACAATTAGAAGACGATCTTTCTTATGAGGAGCAACCAGTGAAGATCTTGGATCGTAGAGAAAAAGTTCTATGAAATAAGACAATGCCCCTCGTCAAGGTGTTGTGGAGAAACCACAAGTTTGAAGAAGCAGCTTGGGAGTCGGAGGATATGATGAAGCTAAGTTACCCACATTTGTTTTAGTGTGGGAAAAGGAAAATTTCGAGGGCGAAATTTCTTAAGGGGGGAATGTTGTAACGACCCAAAATTTCATTAATGGAAAATCCCTCTTGATCCAGTTAAATGTTTCTTTATGAAAAAAAAATGTTTTTATAAGATGTCAACTTCCTTAGTTTTACGTTAAGATTTGTGACCGTTACTTTTATAGCCGTTGAACAGTGATCATCTGGGTAGTTTAAATATAAGGCTTTAACGAACCAATTTTCTACTCAGACAAAGGAAGCGATGGCCTCATCCAGTAGAATTGCCCCTTACGAAGCCCATTTGTCGGAGCTCGGAAAGGAGGTGGCGTCTTTGGGCTTTGCCCTTGACCAATCCCAAGCTGAGCTTCATCAAGTCAAGCTCGAACGTGATCGTCTACGGGAAAAATAGAAGTTGATAGAGATTACCACTCGAGCAATGTTATCCGAGCAACCCCAAGAGTCTGTCACCATCACACACCTTACCCTTAGGTCTTATGCGGCTATTTTAAGGGGTTATGTAACAAATAAGTAGCACCATGTTCATGTACATTATTTTTGTATATAATAATGAATATAATTTCTGGTCATTTTTGATACATTGTAATTAGTTTTTAAAGTACAAACGGTGTTTTTAGCTATTATTTAATTAAGAATTATATTTTATTAAATTAAAGGATTTTTGAATTAAATAATATTTTAATAAAATATTATTATTAATATTAAATTAATTTTTATTAAATATAAATGATCTTATAATTTTATGAATGCAATTAAAATTTTTATTAAGGTTTGAAAGCCATTTCTGTCAAAACCCGTGAATTTTTTTATAAATGTCGGTTTTTATTTTAAAAGTAAAAATTCACATATTTAGAAAATTATTTAGATAAAATAAATATTATTTTTGGAATCAGGACGTCGAAATTATCCAACGGTGAATTTTTCATAATTTTCTGAGACAGTCAAATTTTTGGGTAAAAATTAAATACCATTTAAATATATAATGTGTTTTATGACATCATAATGACCCAATGGTGATGTAATAAAATACCATAATCCTTATGTTCGGCCAATATATGTTTTATCATTAAAATAATGAGGTTTTGGGTTTGTTTGACTCACTTTTCAAAGCATTAATGGAGCCCTCAAGACTTATTCAACACTTTGCCTTTTTAAATTAATTTCCATGGGAGTGTGACTCACCTCCACATAAGCAACCCTAATTTTTTAATAAGTTAGGACCTTGGACTTGTAAAATATTATTTTCCTCTTTCCTTTTCCAGAAACCATGGTCAAATACCATGGGATGGTTTGTGGTTTGGATTATTTTAATATAAGGGGTCCCAAACCTAAATAATAAAGAATTCTCTCACCTTTCCTATATAAACCCACCCAAGCTCCCACTTCCTCCTCACTCAAAGCCCTTGAAGTTCGTCCAACCTCTGCCCTACTCTCTCTAGAATCCTCTCAAGGTGCCCCAAGCTCCCAAGAAGCCTCTCACAAGCCTCTCTCTAGCCTTTGGAAGCACACTTCCAAGTAAGGGTTTTTCTTCCTTTCTCATTTTTTTCAATTTTTCTTTAAGTTGTATTGCCCTTTTAATTTCATTTATGAATGTTGGGGTATGGTTTCGCACCTCTCCCATACTGCCCTCTTATTTTTTGAATGATGGGAGACCCCTTTCTCTCTCATTAAATGCCTCCCATGTACACCCGTTACTATGCCGAAATTCCGAAAGCAACCTTTTTCTCCTCTTTTATATTCAAGCAATACTTTTGTATCATGAATCTAAATTCCTTTTCAATTGTTGGGACATGTATCTATATGAACTTCTTACTGTCAATTACATGTAAATATTATGAGGAACCCCTTTCTCTCTCATCAGACTTTTTTATGAATTCTTATGTCACGCCGTTACGCTGCCGAAATCACACCGATTTTCTAAGCCAATATCATTGTGTAGTGAATACCATGCTCATTTCTCCATCAAGGGTATTCACCTTTATGCACATTTACTTATTGATTGTAAAGTTTCATGTATGAATTCCACATTCCTTTATCGTGGAATAAATGATTATGTTTTATGAATCCATGTTTTATGATCCATGTGGCACACTTATGCATGAAATGAAATGTTTAAGAAGGGTGCGCCCTGATAGCGCTCCAATGCATTGGGTAAAGTATAGTATCATGATACGTCATGTGCAATGAGTGTTGACTCATGCTAATTCAAGTGCAACGAGGGTTTACTCATTCTTCAAGTGCAATGAGGGTTTACTCATGCTCCATGTGCAATGAGCCTTGGCTCATGCTAATTCAATGTTAAGTGTTGTTGCCACATTTCCATGTTATGATCATCATGCTTTATCATGCCTTTATGTTCATGTTTCTATTATGCTCTATTGATATGCCTATTGCCTAACATGTATTTCACTCCTCATGTTATTCATTGTTTACTCCCTTACTGGGCTTTATAGCTCACCCTTTTCTTATGCATGTCCTCAGGTTATCCCATGCAATGCTAAGTACGAAGGAATGTAGTGGTCATGTAAAGGAAGTTTTCAATAAGGATGTTGTATTTCAAGTTTAAAGTTTTTATGTAATGATCCTAAGCCCCAAAGACACTAAACCTCTTGATCTTCTTTGTTGTATCAAGTGAAGTTTTATGTAATAAAGCATGTTTAAGTTGTAATAAAAAGCAGGGTTGTCATAAATATACCACATCACATCACATCCGTACACAACTATGCCTCACAACACATCCCTCCCTCACACACTTGGGCCTGACAACACATATCGCCAGCTCACACCTGGGCCTCACAACACATCCTGCCTGCACACACTTGGGCCTCACACACATAACATATCATCCCAAAGACACATGGGATACTGTATCAAAACTCATCCTGAAGACACCTAGTACATCACATCACATCACAACTCAACCCTAAGACAACTGGGACACCCATCACAACTCATCCCAAAGACACCTGCGACACTACATGACAACGCATCCTAAAGACACCTGGGATTCCACATCTCATCATATAATGCACTAATAGAATTTTGACCATCATAGCATGTTCAATACCTAACTCACCTAGAAGAAGTATTAGGGAAGAGTGGGTGGCCATCCATCCATCTTTCCACCAGGATGTTGAAAAAGACACCCCCTGCATGAATATGTGGGTGTCTGGTACCTAGTTCTCAACATGGATGGGGTGTGTAAAGAAATAACAAGAATAATCAAGTATATATATATATATATATATTATGTCAAACACTCAAGACTAACCTATGGGTTCTCAAACAAACAACCAACTCACAAAACCATCACCTCTGTTGCCACCTCTAAATGCATAACACCACACAACAATACACAAACCTCATTTCACATTTCCAACCAATTTCATTGAATCACCCCATTCGTTTCATTATTTGGAATCAAAAACATTTAACCACACAACCCATCATTTACATTTCCAATAAAAAATTTCCATCCCATTAACCAAAATAACCTGTTCCATTTCAATCATTATTAAACAATTATTTATTCATTCCATCACTATTCGGGCATCTAACACAACGTAAGCACATATCACAAATAGATCAACATCCCAATCATACCATCACCTTGACACACCAAAAGCATGGACAAAAAACAAAAAATTTCCCCACACCCCCAACCACACATCTCCATCCCTCAATCATATCCACACAAACCACATATCTCCCCACACCCCAACATCACATCGACATCCCTCAAGAACGGCCACACAAACCACATATCACAAATATATCATGGCTGTAAAAACATATTAAGCATACCCATTTACCCTTCAATTTCAATTAACCAAATATTTATATTTGATTAAGCTGTAAAACCCATAATCCATAGATAAAAAAATAAAACCCCTCCTGCATTACACACAATAAGGATAAATGAGTAAATCCCTACCTCAAAGAATCTTTCCAACTCGTTGTCCACCATAAGGCGAAGAATAAAGCCTGTGAACCAAAGACACACTGTGAGAACCACAGATCAACCTATACAACCCCAAGGATTCATCAAAATGAAATCCAAATGTACCCTCAAACCAAATAAACACAACTATAGTGAAGGCCTGAAGAATAAAGGAAGAAAACTGACCAAAAAGGGAGAATAACTCACCACAGATCAACCACAGATCAATAACAAAATACCACTATGATCAACGGATAAAATAGGGAGAAAAAGGTCTTGATGAACACTTTAGGCACCTAGGGTTCACCCAAAAAAAGATTAAGGAAAAACCACGGCTGAATGAAATAAAATTTAGCTGAATTTTTTTTTAAAACTACACTAAATTGGAGAATTACACAATGTGTAATCCCATTTAACATCGTGTAATCCCTGAGGATCCATTTCTATAGAAAATTGCATCACCTATTCATTTTATTTTATTTTTATAACCCCCATAAATTACATGTTGTGAAACCAACTTTCACATCATGTAATTTTTCTACACTGCATGAAACCCACATTCACGGCCTAAAACCCACTTTCATGTCGTGAAAGTTTTCTATACCCAACTCTTAGCACCCAAAATCCACCAGAATTCCTATAAACACTTCAAAAACCCAAAATTGGAAAACAGATCAGGAAGGCATGGATCATGATATCAGATGACTCTTAAACAATTCTCACCCTCAAGAATTCAAAACCAAACCGAGAAGAAAGAGGGGTTAGAACAACCACCCTGTAAAATACCTCTTAAGAGTCATTCCATACCTCAAACACTACCGCCAACCAAGAACGTCAAACCAAACAACCATAAACATATCACACAACCTAATCACCATAACCACAAGTCGCCTCCTCTCACACAACCGCACTACCACACAACCACTACACAACTATCTCAACCTCCACATATACCAAACCAGAAACTGCTACAAACATCAAACCGCATTGTCCTAAACACATGAATCAAGGAATTCCATCCTCTATTTCATGATATTATCTACTCCATGAGACACTAACTTACCTGTATGGGTTTAATTGCATTGCAGTTAATGTGTCTTTATTAGGAATCTTGTCCTCCCATTTTTAACGTGTTTGGAATTCATCACACATCACACCACACACATCATAAACAAAGGGAAACAACTCATCACATAAACAAGGGAATCCAAATGCCACATCAAAAATAAAAACTGAGTAAATAAAACTCCAAAAAAACTCTGGGTACTAGGCACGTATTTGTGTTTCTCTCTCCCAAGTACTCTCCTCTAGGCCACCATTCCTCCACAAAACACAAACCAAAGAAATGGTTCATCCATGTAGTTCCTTCTCCTGGTGATCCTAGATTTCTACTTGCCACTCCACAAACATCATGTCATCCTCGATTTCCAACTCTCCCCAGTCAAGGACCTGAGATTCATCTTGACGATACCAAATAAGCTGAGATACATGAAAGACATTGTGGATCCTTATGGTAGAAATTCCAACCAGTATTCCAATTTGGAAACTCACCCCAATTCCTCAAAGGGCCCAAAAAACCTCGAAGAAAGCTTAATCCCTCTTCCAATACTTTGCTACCCACATCAAAGTAAAACCTTTAAGAACATGTGGTCCCCAACCTCAAACTACAAGGGCCTCCTCCTATGATCAGAATAAGAATTATGTCGGTCTTATGCTGCTTTAATCCTCTCATGAATAAGTTAAACATTCTCTATCATGATCTGCACCACATCAGGACCAAGAATGGTTGTCTACCCAACCTCTGTCCAGCATAATAGAGAATGACACTATCTTCCATACAAAGCATCAAACAATTCCATTTCAATGGAAGAGTGATATATATTATTATAAGAAAAATATAACAAAGGCAGGTTCCATACCCAAGATCCACCAAATTCCAAGACGCACACCCGCAAAAAATCCTCCAAGTTAAGGATAGTTTGTTCTTTTTTCCCACCTTTCTGAGGGTGGAAAGCAGTGCTGAGGCATAACTAAGTTCCAAAAGCATGATGTAATCCCCTCTAGAATCATGAGGTAAAAAATTCATCCTAATTTGAAACAATGGTCCTAAGAATTCCATGAAACCACACTACCTCATCCATATACCTCTTAGACAAAACATACACTATGCCCAAATCCTTGATTGCTAAGAAGTGGGATAATTTCGTTAACTGAATCACAATATTGTTGAGCTCCAGGTAAACCTATGAAAAAATCCATCGATATATCATCTCATTTCCACTTAGAGACATCCAAGGGTTTCAAAAAACCACCAGGAATAGGATGATCTATCTTTACCAATTGGGAAACTATACATTGAGCCACAAAATCTAACACTAACCACTTCATCTTAGGCAACCAAAACTAAAGCCTCAATCCATGTTACATATTATAAATTACTGGGTGTACCACCAATGGTGAGTTATGAAACTCCAAAAGGACTACTTCATACATCGGCACCAAAACAAATAGCCTTTCATGAAACAAAATATGGTTATAACTATCCTCCAAACCATGCCTCAGGAGTATCACTATGGCCAACATGATCACGCATCACCTATACTTCAGATTCTCCCTACTGAGAATCCTCCACCTACTACATCATTGAAGAATGTACCATCATCTAAAACAAACATCCTCTACCACCATCCATGCTTTCATCTAAGTGAATGGATTAAAACTCCTCCATTTCTCTCTCAGCATCATCAAACTCCCGAACAACACCCTTCCTCTACTTTTTTCTCAATGAATCAGCCACAAAATTCCATTTCTTGAACTGTAGGATATCTCAAAATCATAATCCTAAATAAACTCCATACACATCTACTAAATCAAGTCCATATGTTGCTGAGAAAAGGTATACCTCATGCTCTTGTGATCTGTAAAGGAAAAAAAGTGATCCCTAATGTGGTAATGCTACCACAACATCAGTGCAAACAAAAATGCTACTAGCTTCAGATCATGGGTATCATAGTTACGCTCGTGGGAAAGATAGTACTACCTAGAACCATATGAGAACACTAACTTCTATTGAATCAAGACTCATCCTAATACTAGATGGGAAGAATTACAAAACACATCAAATATCACTCCTTCCTCGTGTAACTTGAGCATTGGACCACTAACCAACCTCCCCTTTAGGTAACTGAATGTTTCCTGGCACAGATCTCTCCACATGAAATCTTGGTCCTTCCTAGACAAATCTGTCAAAGGGCCTACAACTCAAGAGAAACTGGGCATAAACCTCTGACAATAGCCTGTGAGACTAAGGAAACCGGGAACCTCTTCCAAATTCTTGGGTGTTTTGCAAGAAAAAACTACTTTAACCTTCAACAAGTCTACTTCCACACCCTGTTGAGACACTACATGCTCAAAGAAATACACCTATCATTTATAGAACTTTCCCTTGTTAAACATTCCATATATTTGATGGTGTCAAAGAACATAAATGAAAATTATAAGATTCTTGGATGATCCTCCTCTGAATTTGAGTAGATCAAGATATCATAGATGAACATGATGACAAACCGGTCCAAAAACTTATAGAATATAGAATTTATAATCCCCATGAACATGGCTGGTGAGTTCTTAACATCGAAAGGAATTAATACAAACTGAAAGTGGACATACCTGCACCTAAAGTTTATCTTCAATATATCTCCCCCTTTCACCCTCAACTAGTGATATCCATATCATAGATTGATTTTAGAAAACCAACTCGCCCCTCTCAGTTTTTCAAAAAGATCATCTATCTTTGAAAGTGGGTAATGGTTTTTTACAGGCATCTTATTCAACCTCTGGAAGTCTATACACAACCTCATACAACCACCCACCTTCTTGGCGAACAATATTGGAGCACCCCATGGTGATACACAATGATAGATAAAAATCTTCGGAATAAAATTATATGTATGAATTTTTAACTCCTGCAACTCAGGGGGTTCCATCCAATATAGAGACATTGAAATCGGAGAAGCACTAGGATACAAGTCTATTCTGAACTCAACATCACGTCAAGGGGGTATCATCACAACCTACTTAGGGAAAACATATAGGAACTACCCAAATACCCTGGTAACCTATACCATTTCAATGTCTACTAATTCCTCTAACAACTCATCAAAAAAGGAATGAAGGGCTCTACTCGCTAACTACCCACCTAACAACCTCACTCAAAAAAGAAAACCACATGCTAACCATCCACATATGAAAACATGAATCTATTTTAAATGAATTCAATAATTGTACCTATTAAATACAACCAGTTAATGCTATGGTTGAAATCATATGGTTTCATCTCTAGTAAGAAAATATCACCATGAGACTAATGTAGCCTCATCATCAGTCTACACCCCCGGTACACATCAAAAATGCAGGTATGTCCTCCAACTAGTATATTCAACACTAGGGGTATGTGAATCCTCTCTATTTCTACTTTTAGATCATGGAATAGAGCAGGTGAAATAAAAGGAGTGTGCATCTCCATAATCAAACAAGTCACAAACAAGAGTACTAAACAAACTAATCATACCTCTAACGATATTTGGACCCTCTGGAACCACTGCCTCCACTACGTGCAACTAACCATGCCCAAATTCTCTTCCTCTATATTGATGACCACTTCTATAACCATGCTCGGGTCGTTCTCCCTAAACATGAGTAAAATCGAGAGGTTAGCATCTACCTTCTCCATCTCCCCTTGGTAGATCAAAAGCCTTCTACCCTTACTGTTGAAATAGTACCACTAGAAACTTCTACTAAGGATGATGTTGATCCTATCCACCTCTATTAAATTTAGATCAGGTACCCACTATACACTATCTCTCGTGATTTCCACAAACCCCATAATAAAAAAACATTGTCACAAATCTCCCAGTAAAATCATTGAAACCACTGGCCCTAGAAGGTCACAAAGGAAGCTACTGAGTTTGGCTCCCTATCAGTCGAATACTCAATGATCTTGGAACCTGAGACCTTCTACTGACAACTCTTCCCATCGAGGAACCTCGTTGGTTCCATTACCATGGTAAACCACCTCACAAATTCATTTTCCTGGTCAAATCTACCTTCTTCTAAACCTCCATATATATTGAAAATGTAAAAGTAGTTACTAAATACTGGATATAAGGATGAATTTCCTCCTCTAGACATCTCACATGAGACTTCTCATCTAGAAAAGGATCTAGCACAAAATAAAGAAGATCCTTGAACCTAATTCCCAACTCCCACACAGACATGATCCCCTACTAAAGACTAAGAATACCTTGCCTCTTTACTAATTTCATGATCAAAGAAAGTAACTATGCCCGGAACTCCTTCTAGAAATCGACCCACAAAATGTTTTCCTCCTTATGCACTCCCAGATACAGCATCCACTACTGATTCACAACTTCTCACATTTGATTTACTCCCAAAGAGGCCCAGTACTCCATCGGGGACCAAATCAAACTGAAAGTGATCTCAAGCTCCTCCACCCAATTATCTATCTTCACATCTATAACACTGCACTCATACTTCCTCAAAGACTTCCATTGGAAAGCATGCAACATCCTCTGCCACTGATCATACTATTATACCAAATCAACCCTACAGCGATCAACCATATCATCATGTTGAACCTCAAATACTTGAGCCACATGTATACAAGTACCAAGATCCATAGCTGAAAGGGAAACAAGTATTTCCTAATCCTGAGTAGTATGGAATTTTATTATGATATATTTTAATTAACATTATTACATTTTTTATCCATTTCAACTCTCATTGAAAAACCCAATTCAAACAAGAACACAAGTCATTATGATGCATGTATCTCTCCAAGGTCTCTACCCGACAAGCTCTGTAGCCTAACTCAGTTGTTAGATAGGCTCATAGTCCTTACATTTGATCACAAGGGGGGGCTAAAAATCATTTTTCCTAGCTAGTCTTCCCTTGCCTATGTCATTCACCAAAATCATCTAACACGGTTACCATAACAACCCATGAAATCCTCACTGTGCCTAACTCCAAAATCCATCTTATCTTTCAGTCCAGACCTTTGATACCACTCTTTAATGACTCCCTACCTCCAAAGATACCCCTCCTGGGATGGAAATGAATAAAGGAAGATAATGACCCCCAAGTCCTTCCTTCATTAGGCCCTAAGTTGGAGGCTAGTACTAAGGGTGTACAACCATCACAATATTGGAGGAATTACCCTTTATAAGAAACAAGATTGGTAGATTGAATGAATCATACACAAAAAACTCCAAGACATAATATAAAATAGAAACCCAAACCATCCTACATGCATGTATAAAATAAAACAAATACAGAAAAAAAGTCTCTAAAGTAAATACCCAAAAGTAAATCTAAAGCAGTAATATAGAAACTGTCAAGGATTCGAGCTAGTAAGGTCCAACACAGTCCATGAAATCCTCATCCAAACCTGAAAATAGTTTTATATACATAGGGTGAGCATACAAGTATACTCAGTAGGTAAACCTGTTATAACCACTTTGTGTATAAGTTTGTATTTTTTGTCAATATTTGTCAATTAAGATCAAAATGGAGGAGATCAAGAAGTACTCCAATGAAATGGAGGATTGGAAGATCAAAATGAAGGAGATCATGAAGTACTCCGCTGAAGTAGAGGAATCGTGATTCAGATGATTGTTGTACCGATCGTAAGTTCAAAGAACATGTGTCAAAGGTGATACATTGGTTACAACAATGAAGAATGTGAGGTGCAATCCATCTGAGGATGATTAAAGAAGAATGGGGTTTTTGGATGAAGACCATGCAATTCCTCCTTATTGCATGAGAACCATGGGCTTTGATGAAGACCATGCAATTCCTCATTAGTTCATGAGAACCATGGGTTTTGATGAAGACCATGCAATTACTCATGATTGCATGAGAACCATGCAAGAGTCTTCTTGGAGAATTGAATCACATGGTTTGCATGAAGTAGATCATGACGGTTGATGAATAAGACAATGTGCCAATGATTGGAATTCTAATAATGTCGTGCAATGATTGGAATTCTGTGATAGCCATGCACATCACATTGTCATAGAAGATGAGGATGATGAAGCTATGCCTTCAAAGAATACATATCACAATAGTGGAGTTTGTGATAAAAGCAGAAGAGTTGCTGAAGGATACATATCACCAAGAAGAAGTGTTGTTGAGGTGATCATGCTTGTTGACAAAGCAAACAGACGACATACAAATTTGTTGACAAAGGAGATTCCATGGTGGCATGTCGATTTCGAGGACTGTGGACAATGATCCATGTTTTATTCAAGGAACATCGACAAAGGAATGGATGATCTGGAGGCGGACAAAAAGAGCAGATACAAGGTGGCGCCGTTTTCCAGTGTTTGACAAATTTTTGGGGTCCAAAATTTGGAGGTTGGTGAGCATCGTGAAAAGTGGATTTCCATGAAGATCATAATTTAATATGGAAAAGGCATGAGTTTCACGAAGATGGGATGCATGGATTGGATTTTGCGAAGACCAGAAGAATGGAGGCGGTGATTTTTCGCGATTACGTCAAGCTTTGCGAACGGTAGAGGCTGGAGAGATTCATGGAAATGAAGGGCTTTGCAAGGGAGCTTTGCGGCGATGAAGGGCTTTGCGAGGGAGCTTCTCGGCAAAGGTGCGAAGTAATTGAAGGGATTCTCCGTGATTATGACTGGCTCCGCGAATGGAAAATTGCCGTAGTGATTCGTGATTTTGAGAGAATTCCGGCGGGAACTTCAGAGCTTCGTGATTTGAGATGACATGGCATTGACTTCGCGCGGAATGTTCGAGGGTCGGTGGAACTACCTATAAATATAGGTCGACCCCCTTGAGAAAAGCAGAGAGAGCTCTCAACGAAAATCCTTTTCTCTTGGTTTGCAAAGGTCACTCGCGAAGGCAGTGTGCTTCGCGAAAGAGGAGCTTCGCGGCGGCTATTCTAGCTCCGCGAAAGTCTTGCGCCCCGTGTTGGCTCAGTGAGCTTCGCGAAGAGGCAGGAGCTCCGCGATAGCCCAGCATTGCGAAGGCTGGAGCATCGTGAGAGTGCTTCACGATTGAGCTTCGCGAAAAGGCAGGGGCTCTGCGAAGACTTGTTTGAGCTTTCCAAAATTGGGAGCCTTGCGAAGTAGGGTACTTTGCGAAGTCCCTTTCCAAAGGTTGTTCGCCCAGTGGATAGGGGAAAAAGGGGTATTCATCAGTGGATGAAATTTGGACATAAACATAGAATCATTTATTGAGCAATCACACAAGTGATTGTGATTCAGGAAAATGAAGACAAGGGGATCTAGTGCATTCAGTCATTGCACTAAAGAAGAAGGATTGAACTAAAAAGAGCATCAACTCAGGACTCTGATGCAAGTAAAGTCTCATGATGAAAAGGAGACAAAGACCTTCATGTCTATCTATTGAAGAGACCTTCATGTCTATAAACTGAGTGAGACTTCACCTAAGGCAGTGAGCCAGGGGGAGTCAATGGGAGTGACCCGAGGGACGCAGTGTGCTATCCCTAAACTTTTGTGAAGGCAGTGAGCCTGGGACAGAGTGACTGTACCCTAACCTTTGTAATCTACAGCTAGTGAAGCACAGTGGATTTAGGTATTACCGAAAACCTATCGGTGTATGCTCCTTGGACGTAGCCCTTAGTGGTGAACCAAGTAAAAATAGTTGTGTCATCTCTCTACATGTGAATGTTTCATTGCTGGTCATATCCATCATACAGGTTTAAGTAGTTCCTACCAACATGGGAACAAGATCCACAACTTTAAGATGAAAAATTTGACACCCTGATTAACCCCTACCCTCTCAGGGTGTCCTGGGGTCCTACAAAACCAATTTCTCTCATTCACATATGGAAGAAGCATACTAATTCACCTATGAGAAAATAGCAGAACCAAACAGCACCTAAACAGGCAAACTAACCATCCCAACCTCACTAAGGAATGATCACCAAATAATGCATGTCAAGTAATATAATATGAAGTAAATCACATCAAGGATAGGGTACCCCACTCCACTTTCCCACTAATTAATCTCTCTCAAACCCTAATAGAAAATATCTTAGCACTCCAACCAGTTTCTAATATACCACATCACATCCTACCCGCACACACCTGGGTCTCACAACAAATATCACCCACACACACCTGGGCCTCACAACACATCCTTACTTCACACACCTAGGCCTCACAACACATCATATCTCATTCCTATGACACTTGGGATAACACATCATAACTCATCCTAAAGATATCTGGGACAGCGCATCACAACTCATCCTGAAGACACCTGGGAAACCACATAAAAACTCATCCTAAAGACACATGGGACACCACATCACAACTCATCCCGACGACACCTGGGATACCACATATCATCATTCAATGCACTGACAAACTTCTGGTAATCATGGCCTATATAATACCTACCTCACCTGGAAGAAGGACCAGGGAAGAGTGGGTGGCCAA
The DNA here is from genome assembly GCA_963277665.1 of Viscum album. Classification (NCBI taxonomy): domain Eukaryota; kingdom Viridiplantae; phylum Streptophyta; class Magnoliopsida; order Santalales; family Viscaceae; genus Viscum; species Viscum album. The sequence continues at coordinate 1,503,513,267 of OY728133.1, forward strand.
CCATCCATCCTTCCATCGGGATGTTAGGAAAGCACCCCATGCATGACTATGTGGATGTTCGGCACATAGTGCTCAACATGGTTGGTGTGAATATATATATCACAAGAATATACAAGTATATATATATATATTGTCCAACACTCAATCCTAACTTATGGGTTCTCAAACAAACAACCAACTCACAACATTGTCACCTTTGTTGCCACCTCTAAATGAATAACACTGCACAACAAGCCACAAACCTCATTTCACATTTTCAATAAATTTCATCTAATAATATTATTCATTTAATTATTTATCATCAACCATATTCAACCACACAAACCATAATTTACTTTTCCAGTAAAAAAATGCATCCCATTAAACAAACCAACCCATGCCATTTCAAACACTATAAAACAATTATTTATTCATTCTGTCACTACTCAAGAATCTAGACAAAGCAACCACATATCATAAATAGCCTAACATCACCATCCTACCATCACCTCAATTCCCCAAAAGGAGGGCTAACAAACCAAATATCTCCCCACACCCCAACCACACATCTTTGTCCCTCAAGAATGACCACACAAACCCCAAATCGCCCCACAACCCAACCACACATCACCATCCCTCAAGTACAGCCACACAAACCACATATCACAAATATATCAAGGAAATAAAATCATGTGAAGCATAACCCATTACCCATAAATTTCAAATTAACCAATTATTTATCTTTAATTAATCCCAAAAAACTACAATCCATAAATAAAAAAAAGAAAACACCTCCCGTATGATACATAATAAGGAGGAATGAGAGAATTCCTACCTCAAAGTAGTTTTCTATCTAACTACACACCGTAGGGAGAAGAAGAACATCCATGAACCAAAACCACAACATGAGAACCAGAATCAACATATAACACACCAAAGATTCATCAAAATGAAACCCAAACACACCCCAAAACCAAAGAAATGCCACTGCAAAAAAACTCCAAAGAACAATAGAAGAAAACCAACCATGAAAGGGAGAAAGAGCTCACCATGGATCAACCACAGATTTCCAATGAACAACCACCAGGATAGACGGGTCAAATAGGGAGGAAAAGGGCTTGAAGAATAACTCGGGGCACCTAGGGTTTTCCCAAAATGAGAGGAAGAAGAAACCATAGGTGAATGAATGAGAATTCTGCTAAAATGAATTTTTAAAACTACACTGAATCAGGTAATTACATGATGTGTAATCCCATTTAACATCATGTTATCTCTGGGGTCTGGTTTTCAACAAAAAAATGTGTCGCGATTTCATTTTATTTTATTTTTGTAACCCTAATAAATTACATGCCATGAAACCAACTTTCATTCTTTGTAATTATTCTACATGGCGTGAAATCCACTTTCACATCATGAAAGTTACCTGCTCCTGGATCTCAACACCTGATCTCCCCCAGACTTCCACCTAAGACCTCAAACAACCAAAATGTGAAAATTAATGGGATATAAAGGAATAGAATGTTACACGGAATATCAATATATGAGAAAAGGATCAAAAATAACTAGTGGTGGAACAAAGATCCGCACATGAATAACTAAATGACCCTACTATCTTTGAGGATAGTCATTCCCCTCAACTACATACCTTACTCGAGGTAATCAATTTTTCCATTACTCATTCTATTAAATATGAAACAAACAACTTCTCATAACCTTATATTACTAAAACCCTATAGGGAAAAGTTTTATGTTATTTCTATATATTAACACCCATGCACCACTTTATTGAGAGGGGTACGGTGTATAATATCCCAAGAGATAGGCTACACAATAAAGAACTCCCAAAATATTACATTAGATTAAAGATTGTGGTATCTCAATATATGACCACTGGGTTTCCTATTCCACTTGATGATCCAAATATTATAATGGTCAATGATGTTATTGTAACTTTTATAACATGGTCATCTAATCTTTGAAATATACATAAGGCATGTCTTTAACAAATTCTTTTTTATGAAAAACCAATAACAGTTTATGAAAAAAGGTATAAAGTGAGGTATGTTATTATATATGGATAAAGAGATGGGGAAATGGAAGGTCAAATCAGGAAAATCTAATGAATCAAACAAGAAATCAAAGGACTTTCCAATAGTACCTTCTCCCCACCAGTTCCATATCAACATTTATAATCATTACAACTTCATAAAGAGACCACATTTAAGGATAGAAATATGTATTACATTCCATATGAATAATAAATACTTAGAACTTTCATTACATACATAGTTGTTCATGAGAGTATAAATGATATTCTCAAGTTTTAATGGATGGGAGTCTCAGTTTTGAGTACATATATAAGCTCCATTTTCATAATATGTCTATCCAAATAGTGATCTTATATGTTCATTAAAGTTAATAACTACTCTAATTTTCTAATGGTAATTATATTGCTACTATATAAAGGGAAAACAGTGTGAAGCATGATTTTAATTCATTAATACCTATATCATTTATATGGAAAAAACTTATTTAGAGAAGGAAGAAATTGAAAATAATAAAGATGAGCAATACAATGCTCTTTAGAAAAAATAACTGATGACAGACTTTTTGATTCCTAAATTGCAGGGGTAAAAATATACAATCTAATCAAATAAAATATATTTTTATTTTTTCATTACTTATTTGTTTTTTAGGAAGTACTAGATATTGATCACACTGAATCTGGATACCCAAAATATTTATTTTTTTGATCCAATGCATAGATATCCAATAAACCGACCACACATGATGTATATTGTGAATGTGGAATACACTATAGTCAATATTTTATAGATAAACTTTGAATTGTATTTTTTTTTTGTATTTTAACAGTTTTTTTGTTATGATAAGGTTGTTTATAAATATAGTATATTTCATGGAATGAAGTCAATGACTGAACATAAAAAGTATGTAGATTACTTCAAATGGAAATAGATTAAGCTATATATAGAATGATTTAACTATGAAAACATATTTCTAAAAAATGTGAATATTTTGGTTGATGTTTCTATAGTTTTTACGATAATATAATGGAAATTATTTTGGATATTATGTTAGAAATTTTATAAGAGATATCATAAACTATGAAAAGACCAACATCCACGAATATGTAATTTTCAATGCTAATTACAATTTAATTAAAAATAATTCTTAACTATTTGTTTTTATATATTTTCTCATTTATACCAAGATTTATAACAACCTTAGTACACAAAATAAGAAGTAAATTTGTTTATAAATGAGTGGGAAGTGTACATGGTGTCGAAATGTTTGGTGACAAAAAACTTTAGGTGATTACCTGTTATGTGTGTGGTCTAGTATGAGCTATGACCTTAGAAATATATTTGGGGTGTGAATCATTAGTATCGAAATGATTATATATTATTTTTGATATATTTCTCAAGGGGAATTATAATGGTGGATAACAATTTTTTAAGAAATGTGCAGAAAACATGGTGTCATAATGTATGTCGGTATCATTAAGAGGTGAGTTCCTACCACTTATTTAGTTAATTTTCTTATCATTTTATCTAATTTTTTTAGTTAATTTCCTTATCATTTTTAAAATAAAATTATAATAGTTCCTTTCTAGGGTTCCATAATGGGTGGTGGTAAATGAAAGTAGAAAAGAAAAATATAGTGGTTTCACTTTTTTGGGTGGTTGAATTATTTGGCCTACTCAATCATCAATTATTTGGATGATATAATATCAAAAATTGTTGTGAAATCCATAAAAGTAACACATAATGTTTATATTAGTGAAATGGATTGACTAAAACTGATTCTTTTTAATGAATATAATGTAAAATTAAATCATACCACCATTATATCACATAGAATCTCACAATTATTATATTATTAGAGGTGTTTAGCCTATACTTATTATGAATATAGATACTTGTTCACTAGATCACCATCAAAAAATGTGTCCACTGGTTTGTCACTAATATGAATGTGCACATTAATTATATCAGGGCCACTTAAGGAAGTTTTATTTCATATTATATGGTCCAATGAATTTTTTTAGGGTAATGTAATATTGACTAAATTACTTGTATTTTAATTTCAATGATCAAGAGTAATTATATTATAGTTTAATGATATATAACTTGATATAATTTCATTTTAGTTAATTTTATCATCATTTTATCTATTATTTTTTGTTAATTTTTTCATAATTTTTATCGAATAATTATTTTGTTAATTTTCATAGATATCATGAAGAAATGAAAGAACATGTTCCTTTCTGATGGAAGAGGAAACCCCATGCTACCTGAAACATAAAGTGTTTAAGGAAGGTTTCATCTTCCATCAGAATGGAACATGCTCTCTCTGTTATGGTTTTTTGAAGATATTTGAAAGTAAAACACATATCACATACTCAATCAGTCACACCTCAATATGATATAGATTTTGCTCAATAAGACTCGAATTGTATGTTTTAGTTTATAACTTACATTTTAGTTCAAAAAACATATCACGTACTCAAAACTAAGTTAATGAATTAAGATTACTTTGATACTTTATAAAAATAATCCATAAATCATTTGTGATGTATAGAAATCATCTGAACCTCAATCTGACATGTCGTGCAGCCTATATGACTCCAAGTGTTGCTGGAAATGTATTATCTCAACAATACTCTATAAATCTTATTGATTTTAATGCTCAAAAATACCATTTTTTACTGAAGATATTACATTAAGTGTATTTTAGGAAATTAATATTCATTGTAATATTTATTTTGGAATTATATTCAAGTTATTAATCCATAAATAATATTCATCAAATTGTTTAGAATGCATTTTTCTGTTTTCTGGAAACATTGTTCATATCCTATGTTAGTAAACATAACATAAGGAATGAACCTTACATTAAAAATAGTATGTATGGATCATAAAAACTATATTACTAGGAAAGTATGTCTTAGGAACCATATTCTACACAAATGAACCTTGCATTTAGATAGAACCTTACATTTATAAGAAAGGAATGTATCAATCAGTAACCATACACTATGAAAATGAACCTTACATTTTGATAGAACCTTACATTTGTTAAATATAAGAAAGTATGGTTAAGGATCCATAATTAAGTAAGGAACTATATATTTGAGGAAAAAATGTATTGTTCATCAACCTTACTTTTATGATCGACCTTACATTGTAAAACTCACGTTCAGAAAATAAATGCAACATAGTTGAACCCTACATTTGGTATTATTTCATTTTATAAAAGTACCTTACATTTGATTATTCAATGATAGAGATTTAAATTCATGATTTTATCTAAGATTTCTACAATGGTCTTGAAAAAAATAATGATTAATTTAAAACTCATTTACGATTGATTCAAAGACTCCTTGTAACGTCCTGGTTCTGAGTGCCACCCAGAGGTGCCCCATACCCAGTTGGTCACATGGCCTCAAGCACATTTCCCAAAATTCTAGAGGTTTCCGACTAGTAGTGAGGTCTGTGGTGGTGATAGTGGGTAAACTATTCCCTTATTGGAAGAGTAACGAAGTAGAAAGAAACAGATAACAATAACGGAAGTAGTAATAATACCATAAAATAGTAAACAGTGGAAGACTGAAAGTAATAAAAAACAAGAGCACATATATAAAAAATTCATGTCACATATGTATAGGAAAGAAGCCAAACACATCACAATGCTATATGTACAGTAATAAACCAAAGTACAAAAGAAAGCAGGTAAACAACTCCAGCAGAATCGCAAGCCTCAGCTTGATCCCATTCTGTCCAGCTCCACAGCAATCAAGTACCTGCAGTAGAAGGGAGTTTTCCCTTATCTATACCTACAACAATATAATCTATTTTGGCCCAGAATCATGACTCAAATAGGTTGTGAGATGAATCCCAGTAAGAAACCACCCAATGATCTATGCCTAATAGATAGTGAATATATATGGTAGGCAGTAATCAAAATGAAGCAGTAACAAGGATGAACTCAAAAGTAAACAATCCTATAGTTTCAATTACAATAATTTACTTTTAACAAATTAACCAATCAATTACAACTACAAGCAACCCTCTGGTTATTTCTCATAGCCTAACCCCTCTGTTTCAACTACAATTAGGTTATAATGAAGAAACTCTGAGGAAGCACACACCATCAATTCCCCCTATAGTATTGTGTAATCAAAGACCCATTGAGGAAGCACTCACCATCAATTCCCCCTATAGTATTTTAATGGTAACTATAGACACTCTAAGGAAGCACTCAATATCAATTCCTCATGTGGTCTCGTAACGTATCTATAGACCCTTTGAGGTAGCACTCAATGTCAACCAACCCTATGGTATCGCAACGTGATAATTATAACAAACACTCTGGGAAAGCCCTCAATGTCAATTTCTCCTATGGTCTCACTACACCAGGTTCCCGCATCCCCATGTAAAGCATTCAGGCAAAAACGATAATCATCATCCAAAGTAAACCTCAAGTAGTGCTTGGATAAAAAGCTACAAGGCATGGTATAGCATATCAAATAAAGTAATCACTCCAAGATAACAACACTAGGAATGGAAAACAATAGCCTAACAGGCATAGCTAGACCAAATGGCCAAAATTAAACATGCATAGACAAACACATCCATAGCATGGCAATTAACCCTATTCACAACCAAACAAACTCAATTTAAACATACAAAGCATAGAATAAATTAACAGGGTTAAAATCCCTAACCACGCAATACCCCGAATGAGGTTATTGGGAACTTTTTCACATATAACTCAAACAATAACTATGTAAAGGAACAAACCACCTACCTCGGTGTTGTATGATTGATATACGTGAACCTCAGGCCTTTAATCACCCAAGAATGGTGTAGATCAACAAAAACGCTAAAAACGTTCAACCAAGGATATCTCACAAGAGAGGAGAAATCAAGGAACGAGGCTCAAGAAGAAGGAAGTGCTTATAATAGCGATTCTAATTCAATCAATGACGGTCAATTCAGAGAACAGATGAAGAGTCGGGGGCTCGGAGAAGAATTTCATCGTATGGTTTCTCTTGGATGAGATGAAAAGAAAAGAAGGGTGTTCTGTAGATTAGACGTGACCTTAATCCATTTAATGAAATAAAAATAAAGTACACAACGTGTACTTTAAAGGTACACTACATGTACTTTCCTTAACCGGCCCCTGCTTTAGGCGGTCTCCAGGTCACCACATACGGCCATTTATTTAGCTATTACATGGCTAGTACATGGTCACCTATGGAAACTTGATACACGGTGTGTAATTATAAGTACACGACATGTACTCCGAAAATTTCTAGAAACTCCTATTTTTCTTGAAAATAACCAGAAAAGAAAAACTTTCTTGAAAAGAAGATCTGAGTTCTTACAAACTTCCCCCCTTAAAGAAATTTGTCCCCGAATTTCCCTAGAAAGGTGGCGTAGAAGAAGAATCCTCAAACAGCTCCAGCCACTATGATCGTACATCGGCCTCCCTCTCTCAAGCCTCATCATGTACCTACCCATGCTTCCATAGCACTCGTACTATAGGAACAGACCGACCATGGAGAACCTCCGCACTACGATCAACAACCCGGATAGGATTCTCCTCGAATGATTCATCCACCTCTAGATCAATTTCCTCAGGTTGAAAAACACAAGACGGGTCCAAGAAGTAACGTCATAGCTGATAAACATGGAAGATGTCATGCATAGCCTAGTACCTCTGTGGTAACTGTAGCCGATAGGCAACCGGCCTAACTCTCTCCAAAATCTCAAACGGTCTGATATATCTCGGAAAAATCTTGCACTGTAACCTAATCCTCCTATGTCCCAATCTCGGTGTGACATGCAGGAAAACCTAACCTCCAACCTCAAACTCCATAGGTCTTCTCCATCGATCATCATAAGACTTATATCGTGACTGTGGAGTAGTCATACTCTTCCGAATCAACTCTATTTGTTCTATATTCTCCTGGACAAGATGAGGTCCCATCATAGTTGCCTCTCCTTCCTCTATCCAACATAAGGGTGATCAGCATGGCCTATCGTACAAAGCCTCATAAGGTGTCATCTGAATAGTTTCTTGAAAACAATTATTGTAGGAAAACTCCAAAAGAGTTATGTGATTCTCCCAAGAGCCTCTAAAATCTAGGATTTAAGATTTTATCATATCCTCTAGCACCTAAATAGTACACTCGCAATGGCCATCCTTCTGAGGATGGTAAGCTGTACTCAGAAGTACCTGCGTACCCAAGGCCATCTGTAGTCCTTGCCAGACCTAAGAAGTAAAACGTGTGTCCCTGTCTGAAACAATGGAGTGTGGAACCCCATGTAGGCATACAATCTCCTGGATGTACATCCATCCTAGTTCATCCACACTAAAGGTCTTCTAGATTGGCAAGAATTAAGAAACCTTCGTGAGTCTGTCAATCACAACCCATACTGCATCATTCCCTCGGGGCGACCTCAGAAACCCCGTCACTAAATCCATCGCGACATCATTCCACTTCCACTGGGGAATGGATAACTACTGCAAAATCCCTACTGGTCTCTCATGCTCTGACTTCAACTGTTGATAGGTGAAACACATCATTACAAACCTAGCAACATCTCTATTCATACCTAGCCACCAATACTGACAGTTCGGATCTCGATACATCTTTGTGACACTTGGATAACTTACCCAAACTGAGGAATGAAAGTTTTGAATCTACTCCTCGTGTATGTCAGCTGACACCCATACGCGCCCATGAAAATTCAAGGTCTCATCCTCACCTATTTTCCATCCAGAAATAGGGTTTTCTCCTGACACACTCTCCTATGGTTCTAGGCCTTTAGAATCTGATAGCTACCTAATTCGCACTCGATCAAGTAGAGTCGAGGTAACAGCCACAGAAGAAAGAAACATATGTCCTTGTCTATCGTGCACCTCCAAATTCATCTCAGAGAACAAATCCATAAGTTTCCACTCCCTGCTGGCCTTTTGAACTGCCTGTATCTGAGTCCTCCTGCCCAGAGCACCATCCATTTTATTTCCTTTCTTAGGCATGTAAGTAAGCTCAAAGTCAGAGGACTTAAGGTACTCAACCCACCTTTTCTATCTCAAATTTAGGTCACTCTGAGTGAAGATATACTTGATACTTTTATGGTCAGTGAAAACCAAAAAAATATCTCCCAGGAGATAATGTCTCCAATAGCGTAAAGCATGAACAACTGCATCCAACTTAAGATCATGTGTCGAGTAATTCCTCTCATGTGACCTCAACTACCAAGACTCGTACGCATCAACACCTTCCCCCTATATCAGCACTGCTCCCATCCCGATACCTGATGCATCCTAGTACACAGTATAGATCTTTCTTGGCTCTAGAAAAACTAGTATCGGTGCTGAAGTCAACCTCCCTTTCAGCTTCTGAAAGGCTGACTCACAAGAATCTTTCCACAGGTACTTCACACCCTTCTTAGTCAGACCCATTAGTGGTGCTACTAAGTATGAAGAGTCCTATATGAAACGTTTTCAGTATCCATTAATCCCAATAAAACTTCGTACTTCAAATACATTCTTTGGATGCTCCTAGGAAACTGATTCTCTCATTTTTTTGGGTCTATGGATACTCCTGTCTTTGAGATAACATGACCCAAGATGTGAATCTAGTCCATCCAAAAGAGGAATTTTGAGAGCTTATCATATAACATATGCTCTATTAGTGTACTCAAAACTATATCAAGATGTGTGGCATGGTCATGTCGATTGTGAGATTAAACCAATATATCATCCACGAAGACTACCATGAAAGAATCCAAGTATAGATGGAATACCTGGTTCAACAGTTCCATAAAAACTGCAGGTGCATTTGTGAGACCGAACGACATAACCATATACTCGTATAGATCATACCTTCTCTAAATTATTTTAAGAGGTATATCAGATGGTCCAATGTGCAACTGATGATAATCGGATCACAAGTCAATCTTCGAGAACACCCGGGCTCCTGTAAGATGATCAAAGAGATCATCAATTCATAGAAAGGGGTATCGGTTCTTAACCGTCAACTGGTTCAACATCCAATAATCTACAAAAAGTTGGAGGGTATTGTATGCCTTCTTCGCAAACAGGATAGAAGAACCCCAAGGAGAAGTACTGGGTCCTATGAAACCCTTAACATGTAACTCATCTAGCTGGTTCTTGAGCATCTGCAACTCTGGTGTAGCCATACTATAATGAATAATAGACACTGGTGGCACTCTTGGAACGAGCTCAACAGAAAAATCTACCGCTTGCTCTGGAGGAAAACCAGAAAATTCCTCTAAAAAGACATCCCTAAAATGATCCACCACTAGAAGGAAGTCCAATTTTGAAGTCCCCTAGTCATCCAGATAATGAATAGAAATATGGGTTGTAACTCCTCCAAACCCATGCTGCTCAGGCCCCGCTCTGCTTGCCTAGAAAACTCATTCACCCTTATAAAGAAATGATATGCCCTCTAGTGAAGTAAAACTCACTCTGCAGTGATAGAAATCCACAATGGATTGGAAGGGAACTAACCAGTCCATCCTAATAATGAAATCATATCCTCTCGTCTCTAAGATATAGAGGTCCCATAAGAAGTCAAACTCACCAACCTCAAGATGGAACTCCTTTCACTGACGTACACTAGTCGTTCTTGTCCCTAACAGAGTGTCCAGAGTCAAGACATCAGTAGAAGAAAAGATACAGAGTTCAATGCTTTCCACAACAGCAATAGATATAAAGCTATAGAAATCCCCTGTATTGAAAAGTGTAGAAACTAAAACTGAGGCAACTAGAATTGTATCTCAGAGAGTAGAGGTTCTGGGATCCTAGTCCTACTGGGTTTGTTCCACTACAAAAGTCTGGCTTGTACCACGACCATGTGACCTCGTCTGCCCACCCTTAGCTGATCTACCATGTTGTCACTAAAAGCCTAGAGACTGGCTACCACATCCATGAATTACACCTCAGCCTGAACGGACGAAAGGACTCCAGTTCCCAAACTAGTGAGAAACTGGTGGTGTTGAACCTGAATGCGGAGTCATAGAAGAACCCATATCACCAGCTGCTAGTGAAAAGAACAGAAAAAAGCATTGAAGATGACCCATGTTACCACTAGATCAGCGCTCCACTGGGTATTTCAGGAAATGTGGCCTTGTATGCCTGACCTTCCCACATTGGTATCATACCACCTGGATACCTGAAGGTGCATCCCGCCTACTCAGATCTCCATTCGTAGACTCCCTGTGGCGCTTCCTACTATCATTCGAAGAAGTACCAACTCTTGATGCTATAACGCCCTTGCACACAGCTCTAGAAACCCTCGTGTTGCACTTCGTGATCAGTTCCTAATTAATGATAGAAGATATAAAATTCAATCTGAAGATGTTCACTTAAGCCCAAATGTATTACCTGACACCATCCTCAAACTTCCTCACTAGGAATAACTCATATCCTCCTAGAAAGGTTGTAAATCACTTTATCTCTGTGAAGCGAGAAGAATATTCCATTACTGAAAGAGTACCCTTCTCCAAACTCATGAACTCTCGTGCTCGATCGTACTTCAAGTTCTCTGGATAGAAGTAATTGTAGAAGGTATTCTAAAAATCATCCCAATCCATACCCAGCTAGAATCCCATCTATGAGATCACATCCCACCATATCTTGGAAGAATCCCAAAGAATACATGTAGATAGCTTGACCCTCCTCTCCAGAGATGTCTCCAGATACTCAAATATTGTCAGCATGGCTTCTAGCCATGACTCCATAGTCTGGGGTCCTCCATCCCCTAATAATGTGGGAGGATGATGCTATAGAAAGACCCACGTCAAATCTTCCATCGATGGAGTAAGAGGCGGTGCTCCCTGGAAGGTCTGCAACATCCTCATAAATCCCTCTCAGAACTATGCATCAGCACCTGTATCCGGGATAACGGTTGGTGCCAAGATGGGCACAATTGAAGGATCTACTGGTGGTCCCTGATCGGCCATTCTCGGTGTCTAAATACTGCCCAATAACTAGTGTATAACTGGAGTACGTCTCGGTGGCATGACTCTACAAGGTCAAATGCACACCTTAGATTGAGATTAACAAGGAATGAAATTAGAAGTGTAAGAAGGGGACATGAGAAATAAAGCGTTCAATTTTTTTAAAATATGGATACAAGGCATGTATAACACCTACACGGAGTGTTCCCTTAAGCCTTCACATGGTAATTTACATTTTCCAACCTCGGTTGTGTAACACCTAAACACACAGTGTGTTATCAAACACGCAGCGTGTACTCGAATAATCTTCCCTTGGCTGAGTTCTTCTACATGACTAACCCACACGGTTCCCCTAGAACAGGACTACACATCATGTTTGTGCTAGGTATGGCATGTACTATATTATCTTCACCGACCTGTGTTGTTCATCACAAGGCTAGTTACACGGCTGACTCTATATATCATGTTCCATATGCACACGATGTGTATTTTCTGATTTTCTATCCTCCCGTGTCGTTAGTCACACAGCCGGCCGGATACATAGTCTCAACAACACAGTGTGTACATCCGGTATACGGTGTGTCCCACCAAGGATTTCCCAACCCCGTGTCTCTACCCACATAGCCAGTGGCATGGTTAGAGACTACACGGCGTGTACTTAAGAAAAAATGTTCCTTCCCAAACAGAAGGATACATGGCGTGTACTCATAATTACAGGTCATGTATTCTAGGTCTTTTCGGGACAGTAAGCCTTAAAAACTACTCTCGAACCCAAAAAAAACACTGAAACGAACATTAAAGTTCCAAATTCTGATCTGTGAGGGGCCATACTCCACGTGAATCAATGTTTGGCATCTTATAAATTTCATATATAAGCATAAAAGTGCTATGATCCACCAAATTCCAATCTTTGAGTGCCCATAACACCTCAAGAACAGAAGTTTGGCGTTCATTCAAACGAAACCTTATAAAATACAATACCCCATAAAAAGTAGGTATTCTATCAATGAATATATCACAACAACATTCATATCTAGCACAACATATATCACAACAACATGCAATGGTAATTCACCCTAAATGATATGGCAATAATGCATGACATGTGTTCTCTAGAAAGTGCCTATATGATGCATGAGATGGCATACCCTCATATCATTAGGTTGCACAAAAAATAGAACCTTAATAATATTAACTATAATAGAAAAAAAACATGTGAATCACCCAATGGTGAAAAAAAACCAATAGTAATAATTTCAAAACCTGAAAAATTACAATAAATGTGGTAGATTGGATATTTCGTGTACACGGGTTAGCTTCTCCTAGGAACAGCTTATTATGAAGTACCTAATCCTTCCTATCCCTAGCTATAGGCTCCAAACAGTAAGTCAAGAAGAAAAGAATTCCTTTGATACCACTTTGCAACGTCCTGGTTCCAAGTTCCACCCAGAGGTGCCCCGTACCCGGTTGGTCACATGGCCTCAAGAGCATTTCCCGAAATGCTAGAGGCTGCTGACTATATGTGAGGGCCTTGGGTGTGATAGTTGGGAACTATTCCCTCATTGGTAGAGTAACACAGTGGAAAGAAACAGATAACAATAGCAGAAGCAGTAATAATACCATACAACAGTAATCAACGGAAGGCTAAAAGTAATAAACAACTAGAGCACATATATAAACAATCCATGTCACATATGTCTAGAAAATAATCCAAACACATCATATTTTCTAGAAGTACAGTACTAAACCAAAGTACAAAATAAATCAGGTAAACAAATCCAGCTATATCACAAGCCTCAGCTTGGTCCCATGCTCTCCAACTCCACATCAATCAAGTACCTGAAGTATAAGGGCATTTCTCCTTATCTATACCTACAAAAATATAATCTATTTGGGCCCAAAATCATGACCCAAACAGGGTGTGAGATGAATCCCAATACGCAACCACCCAAATATCTATGCCTAATAGTTAGTGAATATATATGGTAGGAAATAATCAAAATGAAGTAGTAATAAGGAAGAACTCAAATGTAAACAATCCTATAGTTTCAATTGCAATTATTTAATTTTAACATATTAACCAACCAATTACAACTACAAGAAACCCTCTGGGTAGTTCTCACATCCCAACCCCTTTGGTTCAATTACAATAATGTTACAACAAATACTCTCTGGTAAAGCACTCACTATCAATTCCCCCTATATTCTTGTATAATCAAAGACTCTTTGAGGAAGCACTCACCGTCAATTCCCCCTATAATATTTTAATGGTAACTACAGACACTCTGAGGAAGAACTCAACATCAATTCCTCTTGTGGTCTCGTAACGTATCTATAGAACCTCTAAGGGAGCACTCAATGTCAATCCCCCCTATGGTCTCACAGCATGATAATTATAACAGACACTCTGGGAAATCTCTCAACGTCTATTTCACATATGGTTTCACTACTCCAGGTTCTCGTAGCCCTGTGTAAATCATTCATGCTAAAATGATAATCAACATCCAAAGTAAACCTCATGTACTACTTGGATAAAAATCTACAAGGCATGTCACAACATATCAGATAAAATAATCACTACATCTTAACAACACTAGGAATGGAAGATAATATCCTAATAGGCATAGATAGACCAAACGTAAAAAATCAAACAATCATGGGAAAACACATTAATAGCATGGAAATTAACCCTATTCACAACCAAACAACCTCAATTAAAACATACAAGACATTGAAGGCATTAGAATGGTTGAAATCCCTAACCGTGTAATACCCTGAACGAGGGTATTGGGAACTTTTTCACATATAACTCAAAGCCTAACTAAGGAAAGGCACAAACCACATACCTCGCCATTTTACGATCAATATACATGAACCTCAGTCCTTTAATCGCCCTAGAATGACGTATATCTACAAAAACGCTAAAAACGTTCAACTGAGTATATATCACGAGAGAGGATAAATCAAGGAACGAGGCTCTAGAAGAAGGAAAATCCTATCGTGGAGATTATAATGCAATAAATGGTGGTCAATTTGGAGAAAAGATAAAGATTCGGGGGCTCAGAGAAGAATTACGCCGTACGATCACTCTTAGACTAGATGAATAGAGAAGAAGGGTTTTCTGTCGATTAGACACAACCCCGTTCCATTTAATGAAATAAAAAGAAAGTACATTGTGTGTACATTAAAGGTACAGAGTGTGTACTTGCCTTAATCGACCCCTGCTTTAGGCGGTCTCCAAGTCACCACACACGGCCATGTACTGGGCCATTACACGTCCAGTACACAGTCACCTGCGGCAACCAGATACACAGAGTGTACTTATATGTACATGGCGTGTACTCCTGAAATTTCCATAAACTCCTCTTTATCTCGAAAACAACTAGAAAAGAAAGACATACATGAAAAAAATATCTGGGTTCTTACAAACTTCCCCCCTTAATGAAATTTGTCCCTGAATATCCCTTGCATGGTGGCGTAAAAGAATAATCCTCGAACAACTCCAGCCACTGTAAGCGTACATCGGCCTACCTCTCCCAAGTCTCATCATGTACCAGCCTATGCTACCATATCACTCATACTATAGGAATATAATGGCCACAAAGAACCTTCGCACTGTGATCAACAATCCGGATAGTATACTCCTCGAATGATGCACCCACCACCAACTTAATTTCCTTATGTTGAAAAACATGAGATGGGTTCGAGAAGTAACATCGTAGATGAGAAACATGGAAGACTTCATGCATAGCCTAGTAAGTCTATGGTAACTATAGCTGATAGGAAACCGGCCTGACTCTCTCCAAAATCTCAAATGGTCCAACATATCTCAGCGAAAGATTTTTCTGTATCTTAATCCTCCTGTGTCCCAATCTCAGTGTGACACACATGAAAACCTAATCTCCAACCTCAAACTCTAGAGGTTGTCTCCATCAATCAGTATAAGACTTATTATGTGACTGTGAAATATCCATCCTCTTCTGAATCAACTCTATATGTTCTGTGGTCTCCTAGACAAGATGATGTCCTAGCATAGTTGTCTCTCCTGCCTCTAGCCAACACAAGGGTGATCGGCATGGTCTACCGTAGATATCCTCATAAGGTGTCATCTGAATAGTTACTTGAAAACAATTATTGTAGGAAAACTCCACAAGAGGTATATGCTTCTCCGAAGAGCCTCTAAAATATAGGACGCATGCTCGAAGAATGTCCTCCAGCAACTGAATAGTACGCTCAGACTGGCCATCCATCTAGGGATGGTAAGTTGTACTCAGAATTACCTACATACACAAGCCCCTCTTTAGTCCATGTCAGGCCCGAGAAGTAAAACACGCATCCCTATCTGAAACAATGGAGTGTAGAACCCCATGTAGACGTACAATCTTTCGGATGTACAACCATCCCAGATCATCCACACTAAAGGTCTCCTTGATCGGTAAGAAGTGATCAACCTTCATGAGTCTATGAATGAAAACCCATACTACATCATTCCCTCAAGGTGACCTCGGCAACCCCATCACGAAATCCATCGCGACATCATTCCTCTTCCACTACGGAATGGGTAACTGCTACAGAAGTCCTTCTCATCACTAGTTCTCCACCTTCAATTGGTGACAGTTGGAACACCTCATTACAAAACCAACAACATCTCTCTTCATACCTGGCCACCAATACTCATAGTGCAGATCGCAATACATCTTGGTGACATGAGGATAAACTGCCCAAAATGAGGAATGAATGTCCTAAATCAGCTCCACACATATGTCTACTGACACCCATACGTGCCCATGAAAACACAAGGTATTATCCTCACCTACTATCCATCTAGGAATAGGGTCTTATCCTGACACACTCTCATGTTGGACTAGGCCTTTGGAATCTGATAGCTTCCTCATTCACACTCGATCATGTAGAGTTGAGGTAACATCCAGAGAAGAAAGAAACATATATCCTCATCTATTGTGAACCTCCAAATGAATCTCAAAGAATATATCCATAAGCTTCCACTCTATATTGTCCTCCTGAACTGCATGTATTTAAGTCCTCCTGCTCAATACACCAGCCACTGCGTTGCCTTTCCCAGGCATGTAGCATGCTCAAAGTCAAAGTACTCAAGGTACTCAACCAATCTTCTCTATCTCAAATTCATGTCATATTGAGTGAATATATACTTGAGACTTTTGTGGTTGGTGAAAAACAAAAAAATCTCTCCCAAGATATAATGTCTCAAATGGTGTAAAGTATGAACAACAACAGCAAACTTAAGATCGTGTGTCGGGTAATTCCTCTCATTTGGTATCAACTACCAAGACCCGTATGCAAAGACATCTTCCCCATGCCTCAGAACTACTCCCAAACCAATACCAGATGCATTAGATTATAGAGTATAGATCTTTACTAGCTCTAGAAAAACTAATATCGGTGCTGAAGTTGTCCTCCCTTTCAGATATTGAAAGGCTGACTCATAAGAATTTTTCCACAGGTACTTCACACCATTCTTAGTCAGACCTGTTAGTGGCGTTGTTAAGCGTGAAATTCTTATATGAAAGGTATGTAGTATCCATACAACCCTTGAAAACTTCATACCTCAAAGATGTTCTTCAGATGCTCCTAGGAAACTATTGCTCTCACATTCTCTAGGTCTATGGATACTTCTGTCTCTGAGATAACATGAACCAAGAAGTGAATATAGTCCATCCAAAAGTGTCATTTTGAGATCTTATCATATAACTGATGCCCTCATAGTGTACTCAAAACTATCTCAATATGTGTGGCATGGTCTTGTCGAGTGTGATATTACACCAAGATATCGTCCACAAAGACTACCATGAAGGAATCCAAGTATGGATGGAATACCCGGTTCATTAGTGCAATTAAAACTGTATGCACGTTCGTGAGACCGAACGGCATAACCATATACTCATATAGACCATACCTACTCCGAAAGGTTGTAAGAGGTATATCTGATGGTCTAACACATAATTGATGATAACCAGATCTCAAGTCAATCTTCAAGAATACCTGGGATCCTCAAATCTGATCAAATAGATCATAAATTCTCAGTAAGGGCTTGACCATCAACTAGTTCAACTTCTGATAATCCACATAAAGTTAAAGGGTGTCCTCCGCCTTCTTTGCAAATAGGACAGGCGAACCCCAAGGAGAAGTATTGGGTCGTATGAAACCCTTAGCCTGTTACTTATCTAGCTACTTATTGTGCTCCTGTAACTATAGTGTAGCCATCCGATAAGAAGAAATGGACACTGGTGCCTCTCTTTTCATGAGATTAATAGAAATTTCTACCTCTCTCTCCAGAGGAAAAACTGAAAAGTCCTCTGGAAATACATCCCTAAAACGATCCACCACTGGAGGGAAGTCCAACTGTGAAGTCCCCTGGTCATCCAAATAAATACAACAAATATGGGCTATAACTCCTCTCAACCCATGGTGCTCGGGTCCTGCTCTGCTCTCCTAGACATCCCATTTTCCCTTATAAAGAAACTATCCTCCCTATAGTGACATAAAACTCACTCTGTGGTGATAAAAATCAACAACAGCTTGGAAGGGAACTAACCAGTCTATCCCAAGAATGAAATCATAGTTTTTCATATCTAAGACATATAGGTCCCATAAGAAGTGAAACCCACCAACATCAAGAGGGAACTCCCTGCACAAACGTACACTAGCTGTTCTTATCCCTAATGGAGTGTCCAGAGTCAAGACATCAGTATAAGAAAAGACACAAATCCCAAGGCTCTCCACAACAACAACAAATATAAAGCTATGGGAAGCCCCTGTATTGAAAAGTGAAGAAGCTAAAACTGAGGCAACTAGAATCGTACCTCAGATAGTAGAGGCTCTAGGATCCTACTCATACTAGGTCTATTCCACTGCAAAAGTCCAGCCTATAACGCGGCCCTGTGACACTGCCTTCTCACCCTGAGCTGATCCACCCTATTATCATTGAAATCTTGGTGACTAGCTACCACAACCACAACCTCCACGTTGTTCTGAATGGCCGAAAGGACTCCAATTCTCAGACTGGTGAAAAACTAGTGGTGTTGCACCTGAATGTGGGGTCATAGAAGAACCCTTTTCACCAGCTTCTAGTGAGAAGAACTAATAGAAGCACTAAAGATGGCCCATATTGCTACAGGATCAGCACTCCACTGGGTATCTTGGGAAATGTGTCCTTGTATGTATGACCTTCCCACATTGGTAGCATGCCAAATGGATACCTGAATGTGCATCACGCCTACTCTGATCTCCATGCATAGACTCCCTACAGCACTTCCTGCTATCATCCGAAGAAGTACCAACTCTGGATGTCGAACCGCCCTGGCCCACAGCTCCAGAATCCCTCAGGTTGTGCTCTGTGATCAATGTCTGGTTAATGATAGAAGATATAGAAGTCAATCTGAATATTTTCACCTAAGTCCGAATGTCTTGCCTAAGACCATAATCAAAATTCCTCTCTAGGAATAACTCATCTACTCCAAGAAAGGGTTTAAAGCACTGTAGCTCTGTGAAGTGAGAAGAATACTCTGTGACTGAAAGAGTACCCTTTCTCCAAACTCATGAACTCTTGGGCTCGATTTTCCCTCAATGTCTCCGGATAGAAGTAATTGTAGAAGGTACTCTAAAACTCATCCCAAGCCATACCCTGTTGGATCCAGTCTATGAGATCACATTCCACCACCTCATAACGGAATCCCGAAGAATATACGTAGAGAGATTGACCCTCCTCTCTAGAGGTGTCTCTAGATAATGGAAGATCATCAGCATGGCTTCTAGCCATGACTCTGCATTCTAGGTTCTTCCATCCCCTGAGAAAGTGGGAGGATCCTACTACTGAAATACCCATGTCAAGTATTCCATCGATGGGGAAGGAGGCAGTGCTCCCTAGAAGGTCTGCATAATCCTCATAAATCCATCTTGGAACTATGCATCGACACCTGTATCTGTCACGACCCATCCCCCGGGGGCCGTGCTGTGACTACCCCAAGCCCGCCTTCCATCGGCTAGGGGCTGGAAACTAGCACCGAAAGGCATATTACCTAAAATCGAGAAGGCATTGCCTTTATATCCTGTAACCACACGCAACCAAACACACAGCAAGATATGAACATGAGTAAACTAAATAGTAAAAATAGTGAGTACAGTAAGTAAAAGGGGCCAGAATACAAGCCCAACCAGAACGTACAAGAAACTGAAAAGTACAAGTAAACTGGAACAGCTCCTGTGAATACCTTCCAAGGATCCTACCTGAAGCGTAGTTATATCTCTCGAACATTCATCTCTATGGTACGCCTCATCTACGTCCACCTCTGAGCTACCTCTAGTCCTGGTACTCTCATCCTCAGTCAGCATTGTCCGTCGTCTGCACCAAACACAACAAGCTGCAGGCATAGCCCTTGTAGGGTGAGTATAACAATACTCCGTAGGGACCCTGACACCCTCAAGGTCTCACAAAATCAACAAAGGATAAAACACATAGCATGAAATCAACTAACAACCTTTCATAGGTATATGCCCATACATATACCTATGTTATCAAGTATACCCATCTCAATCATGAGGAAATACAAGGTCCAAATCAAAATCCCAAATCTCAACTGTTCAAAAAAGGAAGGAATACCACGAAGGTAAGTACCACACGGGTACACCACATAGAAGAATACCACAAAGGTATTACCATGAAAGAAAGTAACACAAGGTACGGACTCATCTCACACCATGTATAACTTGGGTATAGTAGTAGAGATGATTAGATGTAACTACTAATTTATATTACTCTGTTAAGTGGCAGACCCACATAGGATCCTAAATCATCATCAGACCCACATATGATCTTAGTACATCGTCAGACCCACACAAGATCCTAGTACGTCGTCATAACCACACAGGATCGTAGTACATCGTCAGACCCACACAAGATCCTAATACCTCGTCAGACCCACACAAGATCCTAGTACATCGTCAGACCCACACAAGATCCTAGTACATCGTCAGTACATCATCAGACCCACACACGATCCAAGTACATCTTTAGTATGTCATCATACCCACACAGGATCCTAGTACATCGTTATTACGTCGTTAGACCCACGCATGATCCTAGTACATCGTCAGTACGTCGTCAGACCCACACATGATCCTATTACATCATCAGTATGTCGTCAGACCCACAAAGGATCCTAGTACATCGTCACAGCCAGCTACAGGGTTATTGTACTAAGCTCGCTTGTCTCGAGGAGGGTCTTCTCCTCAAGTTATTGGTCGATACTCCAACTGCCATGAAGTCCCATGAATAAGAATCCCAATGTACTTCCATGTAATAGGGGTCTCAACGGAACAGATGGTGCATCAATCGGGCATCTGGTCTGTATGTTATTAGCCATTTAGTTTCAAGGGCCCAGTTGGGTTCATGTTCAATCAAACCTGACCGTACCCCAACATTATCCAAATCTCATTTGGGGTATACTAAAAGGACCATCTCGCCCTAAGGTTTACGGCGTTGTAGATGGTTCATCAAACAGTCGCATGATGCCAAAGTTATGGCCAAAAGAACGTATAGGGTCGAAACTGGTCCGGTTCCGGTCCAATCCGGTCGGACCGATCTGGCCCAAACCGGCAGGGCGCCACGGTGCGGCGGGGTGGCGGGGCGCCATGGTGTAGTGGTGCGGCGGGGCGGCCGCTGTGTAATGGGGCGCCACGGTGCGGCGGGGAGCTGTAGTGGGGCGGGGCGGTCGCGATGCGGCAAGGCAGCCATGGTATAGTGATCCGCCACAGCTGGCTGGATAGCCCACCATCCTCTCCGTGTAGCGCAGTCGCACGCCGCGCCTTTGCTGGTGGTCGGCTAATCCATCTTTCCTTCCTTCATCTCCACGGTACAATCTGCTGCCCCTTTTTAACCGAGCGGCACGGACGTGCGCCGCCGCCCCTGTCGTGCAGCCAGCCTCCGGTTTTCATCTTCCTCCATTGCAAAGATTTCACCAAAAATCACAAGGGATTGCGGAGAGGTCAGGTCATGTTTGTTTGTCCCGCAGCCTCTGCGTTAGAGCGGTAGCAAGCGGTTCACAACATCTAAATCATGAAGAACATCAAGAACGGGTAAGGGAGGTATTTAAAACATCAAACCCTACCTATAAGGTTTGTTGATGTGGCGCGAGATGAAAATAGTGAAGGCGAAGAGGGTACCAACGATCGTCGCCTCCGCAACACGCTTCTGAAGTCGGGCTCTTGTGTCGTCCTCTTTCTTGGCTCTCAAGAATATTATTTGATGTAGATGGCATTCTTCATTTGGAGGAGATGTTATTCATTGGAGATGAGTTTCTCCAAGCTCTCCCAAGCTTCTCCCTTTGCCAAAAATTTACAACCCAGAAAAAAAATGAGAGGTGACAATTTATTAAATTTAATCTATCAATTTAATTTACATTGGCGCAATTAATTGTTTCACAATTAATTATACCACACTGGCATACTAAATTTGGAGGAAGTCCATGGGTTAACTCTTCATTAATGAGGGAGCTCAAGGGGTTTCTCCCATTAAGAGGGTTCAGGTGGTCCCTGCCTTTAGGAATTCAATATGGGGTTTTTAGTTCAGGTGGTCCCCACCTCTTTAACATTCACATGGTGGGTTTCAAAAAAAGTAAAATATAAGTTTATCTTATTTTATTTTTATTTCCCCGAAATAGTGAAAAAATATCTTTCACCCTTGACCCACAACGATTGAGGTAAAGGTCTCCTTAAGGGAATACCAGCATTTTTAGTTCAACGGTGTCCTCGGATTTCAATTCAGAGCACCGGTTTAAAAGTTACAAAAACCCACTCGCACGTTTACCAAACGTACCTGAGAAAAAGTTCAGAAATTCATTCCGGGCACACCGGGCCTCAGAATCATGCCCTGTCAATTTTCGTGGACTCACAAAATTCCCATATAATTAAAAAAATGCATTGAATTTCCAGGTCTTTATAGTATACAGGATAATGGTTGGTGCCAAGATGGGAACGATTGGAGGATCTGTAGGTGTTCCATGATCGGCCATGCTCAGTGTATAAATACTACCCTGTAACTGGCATACAACTGGAGTACAACTTGGTGGAATGACTCTGCCAGGTCAAATGCGAACCTTATATCAAGATGAATAAGGACTGATACTTAGAAGTTCAATAAGGGAATAGGAGAAATAAAGCATTCAATTTTTTCAAAACATGGATACACGGCGTGTATAACACCTACACGGCGTGTTCCCTTAATCCTTTACATGGGCGTGTACATTTTCTAACCTAGGTCGTGTAACAACCAAACACGCAGCGTGTTATCCTAACACACAGTGTGTACTCGAATCCAGTTCCCCTGCCTGAGTTCTTCTAGATGAATAACCCACACGGTTCCCCTATAATAGGACTACATGGCATGTTTGTGCTAGGCATGAAGTGTACTAGAATAAATTCAATGATCAATGTTGTTCTTCACAAGGTTGGTTACATGACTGACTCTACACGGTGTGTTCAATATGCACAGGATGTGTATTTCCTGATTTTCTATCCTCTCATGTCGTTAGTATGACAACCCTGCATTTTGTAACACAATTAAACATAATTTATTACATAAACATCATTTTATACAATATAGAAGATCAAGAGGTCTAGTGTATTTGGGGATTAGGATCATTAAATAACAACTTAAAACATGAAAAACAACATCTTTATTGAAAACTTTCTTTACATGACCACTAAATTCCCTCGTACTTAGCATTGCATGGGATAACCTGAGGACATGCAAAAGAAAAGGGTGAGCTATAAAGCCCAGTAAGGGAATAAACATGGAGTAACATGTGGAATAAAATACATGTTAGATAATAGGTATATCATTACAGCACAATATAAACATAAACATAAAGTCATGATAAATCATGATAATCATAACATGGAAATGTGGCAACAACACTTAACATGAAATTAGCATGATCCAAGTCTCATTGCACATGGAGCATGAGTAAATCCTCATTGCACATGAAGCAGGAGTAAAACCTCATTGCACTTGAATTAGAATATGTAAATACCCATTGCACATGACGTATCATGATACTATACTTTACCCAATGCATTGGAGCACTATAAGGGGCACCCTTCTTAAACATTTCATTTCATGAATAAGTGTTCCACATGGATCATATAACATGGATTCATAAAACGTCATCATTTATTCCACGATAAAGGAATGTGGAATTCATATATGAAAATTTATGATCAATAATTAAATGTGAATAAATGTGAATACCCTTGATATAGAAATGGTCATGGTATTCACTAAACAATGGCATTGGCTTGGAAAATCAATGCAATTTCGGCAGCATAATGGCGTGATGTAAGAATTCATAAAAATGGTTGATGAGAGAGAAAGGTGTGTCTCATAATATGTAAATGAAATGTATATTAAGGGGGTAATATAAATACATGTCCTAACAATTTTAATGGAATTTAGATTCATGATACAAAATAATTTCATAAATGTAAATGAGGAGAGTGAAATTCCTTTCGGAATTTTGGCATAGTAACGGGTGTACATGGGAGGCATTTAATGAGAGAGAAAAGAATATAACATCATTCAAAAATAAATATGGAAGTATGGGGGAGGTGTAAAACCATACCCCAACATTTATAATTTAAATTAAAAGGTCATAACAACATTAATAAAATTGGACCAAAATGAGAAAGGATGAAAAAACCCTTATTTGGAAGTGTGCTTCCAAAGGCTTGAGAGAGGCTTGAGAGAGGATTATTGGGAGCTTAGGGAACCTTGGGAGGATTCTAGAGATAGGAGGGAAAATTTTGGACGAAATAAAAAGGCTTTGACTGAGGATGATGTGGGATCTTGGGTGGGTTTATATAGGAAAGGTGAGGGAATTCTTTATTATTTATATTTGGGACCCTCACATTAAACTAATCCAAACAATAAACCATCCCATGGTTTTTTCCATGGTTTTTTTCTAAGGGAAGTGGAAAAAAATATTTTATAAAGAAAAATTCTGATCTTCTTAAAATAATGGGGTTGCTTATGTGGAGGTGAGTCACACTCCCAAGGAAAACAATTTAAAAAGACAAGATGTTTAATAAGTCTTGATTGGTCCATTAAAGCTTTGTAAACTAAGTAAAAAAAACCCAAAACCACATTATTTTAATGGTAAAACATATATTGGCCGAAAATAATGCTTATAGTATTTTATTACATCACTATTGGGTCATTATGATGTCATAAAAGACATTGTATATTT
Source organism: Viscum album (assembly GCA_963277665.1). Taxonomy (NCBI): domain Eukaryota; kingdom Viridiplantae; phylum Streptophyta; class Magnoliopsida; order Santalales; family Viscaceae; genus Viscum; species Viscum album. Next base: position 1,503,538,546 of record OY728133.1, read on the forward strand.
AAACTGTATTTAATTTTTTTACCCAAAAATTTGACTATCTCAGAAAATTATGAAAAATTAACCATTGGATAATTTCGATGTCCTGATTCCAGAAATAATATTTATTTTATCTAAATAATTTTCTAAATATGATAATTTTCACTTTTAAAATAAAAATCGACATTAATAGAAAATTCACAGGTTTTGAAAAAAATGGCTTTCAAACCATCCTAAAAATTACAATTGCATTCATAAAATTATACAATCATTTATATTTAATAAAAATTAATTTAATAATAATAGTAATATTTTATTAAAATATTATTTAATTCATAAAATCCATTAATTCAACAAAATATATTTCTTAGTTTAATATTAACTAAAAATACTATTTGTGCTTTAAAAACCTTCTACAAGGTAACAATAATAAAATGAAGGTATATTAATTATTATATAAAAAAATAATGTACATGAACATAGTGCTAATGTCTTGTTACATAACCCCTTATAACACCAGTATAAGACCAAAGGGTAAGCTGTGCGATGGTGACTGACTCTTGGGGTGGCTCGGATAACATTCCTCAGGTGGTAATCTCTATCAACTTCCACTTATCTCGTAGATGGTTCCGCTTGATCTTAATATATTCAAGCTTGGATTGGGCTTGGTCAAGAGAAAAGTCCAAAGACGCAACCTCCTTTTCAAGCTCTGACAAATGGGCTTCGTATGGGGAATGTCTACTGGATGAGGCTGTCGCTTCCTTTGTCTGAGTAAATTGGATTTGTTAAAGCCCTATATTTATACTAATGATGTGATCACTATTCCATGGTTGTATTAGCAACGGTCATAATTCTTAACATAAAACCAAATAAGTGACATTTTATATAAACATTTTACATAATGAGTCATTTAATTTGATCAAGAGGGGTTTCCATTAATGAAAGTTTGGGTTGTTACAATCTTACCCCCTTAAAAAACATCACCCTTGAAATTTTCTTTTTCCACACTAAAACAGATGTGGGTAAATATGCTTCATCATTTCCTCCTATTCCCACATTGCTTCTTCAAACTTGTGGTTTCGCCACAACACCTTGACGAGGGGCATTGTCTTATTTTATAGAACTTTTTCTCTATGATCTAAGATCTTCAATGGTTGCTCCTCCTAAGAAAGATCATCCTCTAACTGTACCACCTCTAAAGAGAGCACATGTGAAGGGTCTGATATGTACTTCCTTAAGAGGGATACATGAAAGATATCATGTACTTTTTCCATGGTAAGTGGAAGTGCTAGTCGATAGGCCACATCCCTGACACGATCAAGAATCTCAAAGGGGCCGATGTACCTTGGACTTAACATCCCTTTCTTTCCAAACCTCATGACCTTCTTCCACTGAGATATGCATAGAAATACCATGTCTCCAACTTTAAACTCTAGGTCTCATCGATGGTTATCTGCATAACTCTTTTGTCGACTTTGGGCTGCCTTGATATGCTGCTGAATGGTTTTCACCTTCTCCGCCATTTCTTTGACCATTTCTAGTCCAAGAATCTTATGCTCATCGACCTCATCCCAACACACCGGTGTCGTGCACCTTTTCCCATAAAGGTCTTCATATGGTGCCATTTGGATGCTCGAGTGCAAACTGTTATTATAAGAGAACTCAACCAGAGGATGATGTTGATTCCATCCTCCTTTAAAGTCCATTGAGAACGATCTCAACATGTCCTCAAGTGTTTGGATAGTCTGCTTGGATTGGCTATCAGTTTGAGGATGATAGGCCGTACTAAAGTTCAATTTAGTATTCAGAGCATGTTGATGACTCTTCCAAAACTTAAAGGTGAATCTTGGATCTCGATCACACACAATAGATAGTGGTACTCCATGCAGCCTTACCACTTCTCTGATATATATCTGTTCAAGTTGATCCAATGAGAAATCCTCCCGAATAGCAATGAAGTGTGAATACTTTATAAGATGATCCACAACAACCCAGATTGCATTGTTGCCTTTGGATGTATTCAGAAGTCTGCTGACAAAGTCCATGGTGATGTTCTCCCATTTACATTCTAGTATGGTCAATGGTTCCATCATCCCCTTAGAATTCTGCCTCTCTGACTTCACTTGCCGAAACACTAGGAACTTTGATGTATATTCAGCGATCTCCTTCTTCATATTATCCCATCAATAATTCTCTCAGAGATCTCGATACATATTTGTGTTTCCTGGGTGAATAGAGAAATTCAAACTATGTGCATCATCCAAAAATTCCTTCTTCAGCTCCAGACATGATTTAACACATAGTCTTTTCCCTAATCTCACAATTCCTTCTTCATTAACATTAAACTATGAGGATTTCCCTTTTACGATAGCTTCCTCTTTTTCTTGAATTCCCCATCATTCTTTTGAGCTTCCTTTAACCTTTCCAAAAGTGATGGTTGAGCAATCATTTGTGAAAGGATTGATGATGTTTCCCTTCTTTATGATTCCCATGTCCATCATCATCAAATCTAAGAAGATTGGATCCTTTTCAATTATCATTAATGATAGAATCGTAGGGTCCTTTCTACTTAGGGCATCTGCCACCTTTTTCTCTTTCCCATGGTGGTAATGGATTGAGCAGTCATAGTATTTGATCAGCTCTAACCATATTCATTGGTTCATGTTCAACTCTTTCTGTGTGAATATATACTCGAGGATTTTGTGGTCCGTATATATTTCACACTTCTCCCCAAAAAGATAATGTCACCAAATTTTCAATGTGAAGATCACTGCAGCCAACTCGAGTTCATGTGTTGGATAGTTAGGTTCATGAACTTTCAATTTCTTTAAAGCATAGGCAATGACTTTGTCAATTTTCATCAACACACATCTCAGGCCCTTCTTCGATGCATCACTGAATACAAAAAAAAGTTCTCCACTTGTGGGTAAAGTGAGAACGGGTGCAGTGATAAGCCTCTTTTTCAACTCCTTGAAGCTTTCTTCACATTCATCACTCCAAGAAAACATTAATCCCTTCCGAGTTATCTTGGTAAGAGGGTTGGACAATCATGAGAAATTTCTCACAAATCGTCGATAATATCTAGCTAACCCCAAAAATCTACGAATATCCATTACCGATGATGGCCTCATTCATCCTTCAATTGCATCTGTTTTGGAGGGATCCACAGATATCCCATTGCTTGTGATGATATGGCCCAAGAATGATACCTCCTTCAACCAGAACTCACACTTGTTTTACTTTTCATAGAGCTTCTCCTTCTGCAATGTCTCTAGTAGAGTTCTTAAATGCTCCTCATGATCCTCCTTGGTTTTGGAGTATATTAGAATATCATTTATAAAGACTACAAAAAAAATTCTAGGTAATCTCTAAAGACTCTATTCATCAATTCCATGAATATTTCTAGAGCATTGGTGAGTCCGAAAGGCATTACTATGAAATCATAGTGCCCGTATCTTGTACAAAAAGTAGTCTTGGCGATATCTTCCTTCTTCACCCTTACATGATAATATCCTGACCGCAAATCCACCTTGGAGAAGTATTGTTCTCCACACAGATGATCGAACAAGTTATCAATTCATGGGAGAGGATAATTGTTCTTTATCGTGATTTTGTTGAGCTCATGATAATCGATGCAAATGCACATTGACTCATCCTTATTCTTGACGAAGAGGACTGGTGCACCCCATGGTTAATCACTTGGGAATATAAACCCTTTATCCAAATTCTCCTGTAGTTGTTTCTTCATCTCCTCAAGCTCCACAAAATCCATTCAATACAGGGTCTTGGATATTGGCAATGCTCCAGGTATAAGAACAATTGACAATTCAACATCTCTTCTAGGAGGAAGTCCCGGAAATTCCTCGGGAAACACTTCAGTGAATTCCCTCACAATAGACATGTATTCTAGGATGTTTGCCTCCTTAGACTCAATCATCTGATCCATATACACATGCTCATAGGGAAATTATATCTATTCTTGAGATGATGGAGCTAAAGAAGATTCATATTCCTCCTTGCACTTGTAAAGAATTAGGGGTCGATTCTCAATATGCAGAGTGATTTCACTCTCACAACAATTTATGTTGGTTCTATATAAGGAAAGACAATCCATGCCAAGAATTTCATCAAATTCATCCAGAGGGAGTATGACAAGGTTCTCCAGGATGTTTAATCCAAATATTATGACCGGGGAGGAGTTATATTCATGGGATTCAATGATTTCCCCATTTTTAGTACTCACCGAAATTTTCACTTCCATGATTTGTGGTGGTGCTGGGATTGTTCTACTAAACTTTCGAGATATAAAAGAATGCATAGAACCTGAATAAAAAAGTACGTTCTCCATTATTGAATTAATAACTAGTGTACCTATCACCACTTCATTTTCAGGGTTCACTTTGATAGTAGTGATGGAAAAAGCTCACCCTTTCTGCCTTGGAGGTTGTTGGTTGCCTTCGAAAACCCTTGGCTTAGGGAACTGATTTGCAAGATGCCCTGGTTCTTTGTAGTTGTAGCAATGAACCACGCGTGGAGGTTCGAACGGAGTGTTCCTCTCATCTATCATAGCCGCGGGTCTTTCTTCTCGATAGTTAATAGCTAGGTGCCCTTATTTTCCACACCTATAGCATTTCCTCGTCCCCTTCAGGCAATTTTTAGGGTGCTTCTTTCTGCACCTTTGTCAAGTGGGGTGATGGATCTTCTTAGCACCATTGGATTTAACCATCGGACCTCCAGCATTGAAATACACCTTATGCTTATTATCCCCATGATACCCCTAAGATTCTATGATCTCTATTTCGACCTTGAGGGCACATCATATAATTTCCTCATAGATGTCGAAGTCACGGAATGTCAGTGCTTTCCAAAGGCTAGGTTTCAGCCCACCAAAGAAGTGGTCAACCTTGCATTCGGGGGTAATGACAAAGTCGAAAGCGTATCGTTCAATCCTTGTGAAGTTTTCCTCGTATGCTCCAACATATTCTTCATCATTCTGATTGAGGTCAAGGAAGTCCCTTTCCATCTTAAGCCGAAGGGTACATGGAAAATATTTATCAAAAACACTCTTCCGGAAATCCTTCCATTCCAACGCCTTAATCTCCTCCTCAGGCTTTGTATTTTTTATCAACGTCCACCATTGATCAGCTTCACCCTCCATATGATAAACATCCAGGAGAACCTTCTCTTGTTCAGAACATTGAAGGATAGAGAAGATCTTTTCAATTGAGTTGATCCATTGTTCAACGATTTAGGGATCATATGATCCATTAAAAGAAGGAGTCATTTGTCTCATAAAGATCTCGATAGTGACTTTTTCATTCATATGGGGGGTTTAACATTCCTATTGACCCATGTTTCTATTCAAATCTTAAGTTAGCTGAGAGAGAAGCGTGACAAAGTTCGTGATTCCTACTCACATTGGATTAGGCATCTCATTAGTACTGTCATCACATTGATCTTCACATCGGTTTTTAGCCTGAGTCCTCCTATTACTGGTCATTAGCTGGAATAAAAGGAATGTTAGGGTTAACACATAAAGGGTAATACAAGGAAAAAACTAATGACTTATAAATAAATTGCATTTCCTTAACATATGAATATATTGGCTTCAGTCTGTGTTATCCATGATCTACTTTCTAACATATATTCTTAGGGCATTTTTTTCACTTAATAATGATTTATACTAAGCTTGTGAATTTACCAAAGCATTTCCCCCGAGAGTGTCGTAACCAGGAGTGCAGTAAGGCCCGTTGTCATGAACCAGTTCCCGTTCGAGTGTAGCTCAAAGCGGTGTTTTCAGGTTTTACCCCTAGGATACATTTGTGGCAGAGTCACCTCTACCTGCTCGTATCCAGACATGGATGTATTTTCTTTATAAACCACTTACTCAATACTCAAAAAAACTTAGGGATGTTTTTATTATACTTAGTCTTGTCTCTAAGGATTTTCTAGGTTTTTCTAATCTTAATCCCAAAAATAACTAAACCTATCCTCTGATACCTACTATGACAACCATGCTTTTTATTACACAATTAAACATAATTTATTAGATAAAATTCATTTAATACAACATATAAGATCGATAGGTATAGTGTATTTGGGGCTTAGGATTATTACATAACAAATTAAAACATGAAAAACAATATCTTTAATGAAAACTTCCTTTACTTGACCACTACATTCCCTCGTACTTAGCATTGCATGGGATAACCAGAGGACATGCATAAGAAAAGGGTGAGCTATAAAGCCCAGTAAGGAAATAAACCTGGAGTAACATGAGGAATACAATACATGGAAGAAAATATTCATATCATTACAATACAATAGAAACATAAACATAAAGGCATGATAAAGCATGATAATCATAACATGGAAATGTGGCAACAATACTTAACATGGAATTATCATGAGCTAAGGCTCATTGCACATAAAGAATGAGTAAATTCTCATTACACATGAAACACGAGTAAAACCTTATTGCACATGAATTATCATGAGTAAACACCCATTGCACATGATTTATCATGATACTATACTTTACCCAATGCATTGGAGCGCTATAAGGGCGCACCCTTCTTAAACATTTAATTTCATGCATAAGTGTGCCAATGGATCATATAACATGGATTCATAAAACATCATAATTAATTACATGATAAAGGAATGTGGAATTCATATATGAAAATTTATAATAAACAATTAAATCTACATAAATTTGAATACCCTTGATTGGGAAATGGGCATGGTATTCACTACACAATGACATTGGCTTGGAAAATCGGTGTAATTTTGGCAGCGTAACGGCGTGACGTAAGAATTAATAAAAATGGTTGATGAGAGAGAAAGGGGTGTCTCATAATACGTACATGAAATGGATAGTAATTGGGGTTATATAAATAAATGTCCCAACAATTGTAATGGAATTTATATTCATGATACAAAATAATTTCTTAAATGTAAATGAGGAGAGAGAAATTCCTTTCATAATTTTGGCATAGTAACGGGTGTACATGGGAGGCATTTAATGAGAGAGAAAGGGGTATCCAGTCATTCAAAAATAAATAGGGCAGTATGGGGGGAGGTGAGAAACCATACCCCAATATTTATAATTGAAATTAAAATGGCATAACAACATTAAGAAAATTGGAAAAAAATGAGAAAGAAAGAAAAAACCCTTACTTGGAAGTGTGCTTCCAAAGGCTTGAGAGAGGCTTGAGAGAGGATTCTTTGGAGCTTGGGGAACCTTGGGAGGATTCTAGAGAGAGGGTGGAATAGGATGGAATAACTCCAAAGGCTTTGAGTTTGGAGGAAGTGGGAGCTTGGGTGGGTTTATATAGGAAAGGTGAGGGAATTCTTTATTATTTAGATTTGGGACCCTCACATTAAACTAATCCAAACCACAAACCAGACCATGGTTTTTAAAAAAGGGAAGTGGAAAACAATATTTTATAAGGAAAAAGTCCTAAATTCTTAAAATAATAGGGTTTCTTATGTGGAGGTGAGGCACACTCTCAAGGAAAACAATTTAAAAAGACAAGATGTTTAATAAGTCTTGAAGGGTCCATTAATGCTTTATAAACTAAGTTAAAAAAACCCAAAACCACATTATTTTAATGTTAAAACATATATTGGCCGAACATAAAGCTTATAGTATTTTATTACATCACTATTGGATCATTATGATGTCATAAAACACATTATATATTTAAACGGTATTTAATTTTTTACTCAAAAATTTGACTGTCTCAGAAAATTATGAAAAATTCACCATTAGATAATTTCGACATCCTGATTCTAGAAATAATATTTATTTTATCTAAATAATTTTCTAAATATTCTAATTTTCACATTAAAAATAAAAACTGACATTTATCGAAAATTCATGGGTTTTGACAAAAATGGCTTTAAAACCTTAATAAAATTTATAATTACATTCATAAAATTATAAAATCGTTTATATTTAATAAAAATTAATTTAATAATAATAATAATATTTTATTAAAATTTTATTTAATTCAAAAAATCCATTAATTCAACAAAATAGATTTCATAGTTGAATATTATCTAAAAATACCATTTGTCCTTTAAAAACCTTCTACAAGGTAACAATAATAAAGTGAATGTATATTCAGTATTATATACAAAAATAATGTACATGACCATAGTGATAATGTCTTGTTACATAACCCCTTATGAAACCTACATAATACCTAAGGGTAAGGTGTAATATGGTGACCAACTATTGGGGTGGCTCGGATAACATTGCTCGGGTTATAATCTCTATCAACATCCACTTATCTCGTAGGTGGTTCCACTCGAGCATAACATATTCAAGCTCAGCATGGGCTTCGTCAAGAGAAAATCCCAAAGACGCAACCTCCTTTCCAATCTCTGACAAATGGACTTTGTATGGGGCACGTCTACTGGATGAGGCCATCACTTCATTTGTCCGAGTAAATTGGATTTGTTAAATCCCTATATTTATACTAATCATGTGATCACTGTTAAACGGATATATTAGCAACGGTCACTATTCTTAACATAAAATGAAAGAATTTTACATTTTATATAATCATTTTACATAAATAGACATTCAATTTGATCAAGTGGGATTTCCATTAATGAAAGTTTGGGTCATTACAGTTAGTCACACATCCAGATACATAGTCTCGACAACACGGCATGTATATATGGTACAATGTATATCCCACAAAGGATTTTCCAACCCCATGTCTCTGCCCACAAAGCCAGTGAAACGGTTAGAGGCTTCATGGTGTGTACATACAGTACACAGTGTGTACTTAAGAAAAATTGTTCCTTCCTGAACAGAAGGATGCATGGCAAGTACTCATTATTATACACCATGTATTTTGGGTTTTTCCGAATAGTAAGCCTTAGAAACTACTCTAGAACCCATAAAAACACTAAAACTAACATTAAAGTTCCAAATTCTGATCCATGAGGGCCCATACTCCCTGCGAATCAAAGTTTGGCATCTTATACCTGTCATATATAAGCAAAATAGTGCAATGATCTACCAAATTCTGATCTGTGAGGGCCCATAACACCTCAAGAACCAATGTTTGGAATTTATTCAAACGAAATCATACAAAATACAATACCCTTTCAAAATAAAGTATTTTATCAAGGCATCTAGCATAACAGAATGCATATCTAGCACAACATCTATCATAACAACATGCAATGGCAATGCACCATAATGTCATGGAAAGAATGCATGACATGTGATCTATATCAAGTGTCTATATGATGCATGATATGGAATATCCTCATCTCATCGAGTTGAAACAGAAATAAAACCTCAACAATATCAATGATAACATCACAAAATATTTGAATCACCCAATGGTGAAATCAAATCAATAGTAATAGTTGAAAAAATAGAAAAATTGCAATAAACGAGGTAGATAAGATTTTCCTTGTACACGGGTTTGCTACTCCTAGGAACAACTTATTAAAAAGTACCTAATCCTTCTTATCCCTATCTATAGGCTCCAAATAGTAAGTCAAGAAGAAAATAATTCCTTTGATACCACTTTTCAACATCCAGGTTCTGGGTTCCACCCAGAGGTGCCCTGTACCCGATTGGTCACATGGCCTCAAGCGCATTTCCCCAAATACTAGAGGTTTCCAACTAGCAGCGAGGGACATGGGTGTGATAGTGGGGAAACTATGCTCTCATTGGAAGAGTAATGTAGTGGAAAGAAACATATAACAATAGCGGAAGCAGTAATAATACCATACAATAGTAACCAACAGAATACCGAAAGTAATAAACAATTGGAGCACATATATAAATGATGAATGTCACATATGTCTAGGAAAGAATCCAAACACATCACAATGTTTGAAGTAAAGTACTAAACCAAAGTAAAAAAGAAATAAAGTAAACAACTCCAACACCATTTAAAGCCTCGGCTTGGTCCTATGCTCTCCAAATCCATAGCAATCAAGTACCTGAAGTAAAAGGGAGTTTTCCCATATCTATACCTACAATAATATAATCTGTTTGGGCCCAAAATCATGACCCAAATAGGGTGTGAGAAGAATCCCAGTAGACAACCACCAAAAGATCGGTGCCCAACAGTCAGTGAATATATATAGCAAGCAATAATAAAAATGAAGAAGTAAGAAGGAAGAACTCAAAATTAAACAATCCTATTATTTCAATTAATATCATTTACTTTTAACAAATTAACTAGCCAATTTCAACTACATGAAACCCTCTGGGTAGTTCTCACAGCCTAACCACTCTGGTTCAATTACAATAAGGTTAAAACGAAGACTCTCTGAGGAATCACTCGCCGTCAATTCCCCCTATAGTCTTGTGTAATCAAATACTCTTTGAGGAAGAAATCACCATCAATTCCACCCTATAGTCTTTTAATGGTAACTAAAAACACTCAAAGGAAAAACTCAACATCAATTCCTCTTGTGTTCTCATAACGTATCTATAGACCCTTTGAGGAAGCACTTAATGTTAATCCCTCCTATGGTCTCGCAGCATGATAATTATAACAAACACATTGGGAAATCCCTCAACGTCAATTTCCCCTATGGTCTCACTACACCAAGATCCCACGGCCCCATGTAAAGAATTCGTGCACAAACGATAATCAACATCCAAATTAAACCTCAAGTACTAAATGGCTAAAAAGATACAAGGCATGGAACTGTATATTAAATAAAATAATCACTCAATCCTAACAACACTAGGAATGTAAAACAATAGCCTAACAGTCATAGATATTCAAAACATCCAAAATCAAAAAATCATGGGAAAACACATCCGTATCATGGAAATTAACCCTATTCACAACCAAACAACCTCAATTCAAATATACAAGGCATAGCAGGCATTAAAAGGGTTAAAATCTCTAACCTCGCAATACCCCGAACAAGGGTATTGGGCACTTTTGCACATATAACTCAAATACTAACTACGTAAAGTCATAAACCACCTACCTCGGTGTTGTATGATCGATATATGTGAACCTCATGCCTTGAATCTCCCTATAATGTCATAGATCTACAAAAAATGCTAAAAATTTTCAATTGAGGATATCTCATGAGAGAGGAGAAATCAAGGAACAAGGCTCTAGAAAAAGGAAGTTCTTACTGTGGTGATTCCAACGCAATCGACAATGGTCGATTCAGAGAACATATGGAGAGTCGGGGGTTCAGAGAAGAATCGCATAATACGGTCACTTCTGGATGAGATGAACAGAGAAGAAGGGTGTTCTGTCGATTATACGCGACCCCAGTCTATTTAATGAAATAAATATAAATTACACTTGGTGTAATTTAAAGGTACATGGCGTGTACTTGCCTTAACTGGCCCCCACTTTAGGTGGTATTCCGGTCACCACACATATCCATGTACTCAGTCGTTACACGGCCAGTACAGAGTCACCCATGGCAACTGGATATATAACGTGTACTTATAAGTACACGACGTGTGCTCCTGAAATTTCTAGAAACTTCTCTTTTTATTGAAATCTACCAGAAAAGAAAGGCATACTTGAAAAGAAGATATGGGTTCTTATACTCCTGTTCATTAGAGAAAATCACTCCTATTTTTAAATGAAATTGATACTTCCCTGCTCGATTCGTATTTGAATAATTGTGATCTATCAGAAGATTTTCTTGGATCTTGAATACCAAAGCAGACTATCTGATATATATATTCTATCATAATTTCTTTTTAAATATAGAAATAAGACTATATACCTGTGAATATCTTTTGAATATATATTTTTTATAAGGATCAATCGACTATGTTATTTACAAAAAAGGATACACTTTGGAGATATATATTTTCTACCTTGAACAATTTATTTTTTGTTACTAATTTTATTGAATATCATTTGCAACTAGGATCACTTCATATTCATTATTTCGTGAATAATTTCTTTTCTGAAGAAGAAGATACATATATTATCAGTTGTTGTTGCTGCAACTATGAAGTTCAACCCGAACCATCATTAAATCAAACTCTTTTTATTTATTAGAGTTTTGTCTACTCGAACTCAGTTTTGGATGATGTTTCAGATTCTTATACTATGTTGTGGATAACTATTTCCCTGTAAAAGAACTAGAAGTATATATTTTAAACTTGTTGTAAAGGTGTCAACCTCCAGTACTCAGTTGCGGATTTGAAGACCTTATGATTATAGGACCTTTCTATTAAAATTCACCATGATTGTAGAGAGAGAATTAGTGGAGTAGACTAGGGGATATTTGTGTCCTAAACCACTATAAAATTGTTGTCTTCATTATTCTTGTTTATCTGCTACTCATACTTATCACAGAAGAGAACGCTGCATATCTGTATAAATCCTAAAGATATTTAAAATCCATAATCTGTAGAGATTTTCAAAAAGACATAATTCACCCCCCACTTTTGTTATATTTGTATTATTCATACCTAATAATTTGTATCATAGAAGATCTTTTTAATAAATCTATAGCATGAATAAAAGAATAAGGTCTATACAAAACAGATGATAATGGATGATCCAAAAGAAGTTACGTCTATGATTCGAGAACCTTATTTTAATGGTGACAACTATGGATGTTGGAAATCACAAATGATCATATATTTAAAGAATTTTGGATTCAAAGTCTATTCAAAGATCATCACTCATTATGTGATTTCTAAGAAACCAAAAATATGGGATGTTGTAATAGAAGATAAAAATGAAATCAACTCAAAAGAAATGAATGTTATTATTTGTGGACTTGGACCTGATGAATTCAATTGAGTATCACAATTCCCTACAGCCTATGAGATGTAGAAAATTATAGATGTCATATATAAAGGAACATATAAAATCTGATTGGTGAGGTATGATACTATAAAACTAAAGTTTAACACCTTTAGAATGTTTGATGGTGAAAGAATCACACAAATGAAAGGACGATTAACAGAAATTGTCAACAATATTACTACCATGGGAGATCCCATCAGTCAATCTATCCAAGTATTGAAAGTACTTAGAGTACTACCCTCTAAATGGAATGGCATATCTGCAATAATTCAATAATCATCCCCTATCAAGAATTTGAATATGAAGGAACTGATTGGAACATTGATGATGTACAAAGAAAAAATGAAAGATAAAGATAATGTTCACAAGATAGTTGTAAAAAGGGAGAACACTGGCCTTAATGTAACATCTAAGAAGCATCAATGAAAATAAAAACAAGATTCAAAAGAAAAAAATCATATTCCTCATACTTTGAAATGGAACTAGCTCAGCTAGCTAGAATGTTTAGAAAATTCTATAAACAAAATAGGCTTTATAAAATCCTTTAAGAAGAATGAAAGATAACCAAGAGAGGTAAGATTCATAGAATACAATAAGTTGGGTCACATTAAACCTGATTTCCCCCAATTTAAAGATGAAAGAAGGAGGACAAAAAAATACATGAAGAATGCATACTATGAGTAGAATAGAAAAAGATGCATCAAATCTATATAAAGTGTATCTCAATACTCCAGTAGCTCTTCAAAATCTTATTTAGAAAAAGTACCACAAAATCATAAATCAAATATGTGCTTTATGGACAAGGAATTATAATATGTATAGACTTATTATTCTTCAATATCTGACTCTAGTAGTTTTTCAAATGATAAATTGGATACATGCTATTCTATGTTAGAAGAAAAATATCATTATTTAATAAAGAAACATAAATCATTTAAAAGTATACATAGTTTTGTTTTAGGTGAAAGAGACACAATGCTAAAGCAACATCAAGATCTAATTAAAAAAAATCAATTCATCTATATCAAACTATATTGATCATGAAAAACAGATTAAAGAATTATAAGATAAATTATAATCTTATAAAAGTGTTTCTAGTATTTTGACAAAAGGAGAAAATTATATAAATGAGATTATTAAAAAGAATTTTATTAAAATATAAAATTTTGGAATAGGAAGCAAGGGTGAAAAATAAAAATTATATAAATTTTTTTTGCCCAAATCAAAATATGATATATATATATATATATATATATATATATATATATTATTGTGGAATAAAAGGTTATTTCACTAACAATTGTTATTTGAGAAATCCACTAATTAGTCATATTAAGAAGGATTTTATTTCAAAAATTATGTATGGAGATAATAATGAAAATTTTGGAAATATTAGGCAGATCTCAATTCCTAGATCTTTGCTTGTTGACACAGTTGGACCCAAGAAAATATGGGTACCAAAACAAAAACATGTTTAATTACTTTTTCAGGAAAAAGGCCATAGGAATTGGAAATCCATATAGTATATGGATAGTGGCTACTCTAAACACATGAGTGGAGAATCATCAAATTTCCATACATTGACTCAAATGGGTGGAGGTCTAGTAACTTTTGGTGATAATAAAAATGGAATGATTGTTAATGTTAGAACTGTTGAAGATCCGAAGACTATCTCAATAAACAAAGTATTATTTGTAAAAGGGATAAAACACAAACTGATAAGTATCTCTCAACTTTGTGATGATGTCAATTATGATGATTTATCTAATAATTCATTCTCATTTTTAAAAAATAATGTGTTTAAATTTAGAGCACCTAAAACTAAGAATGTTTATAATTTTGATTTTAATTCCTTGTGTAAAAAAAAGAGAAATGTTTTACTACTAAGAAAAATGAGTCATGGATTTGGCATAGAATACTAGGACATTTTAATATATATGCTTTACATAAATTATCTAGGAATCAGTTAGAATCTAATTTTCCTAGTCTAAAGTTTGAAAATGATTGATTCTATTATGCATGTCAAAACAGAAAAGATCACAAATCATCCTTCAAATAAATTGAAAAAATTACTACATTAAACCATTAGAACTTATCCATAGGGATTTTTTTTTACCATACAAAGTATAAATTTTGGCTGGTGAATTATATGTTTATGTTTTAGTTAATGGTTTTTCAAGATTCTCTTGTGTTTATTTTCTAAAACTAAAAAGTGAAGTATTCACTAATTTTTAACGCTTTTGAAAAATTGTTCAAAATGAAAAATATTCTAAAATAATTTCATTAAGAAGTGATCATGGTGGAGAATTTGATAACCAAGATTTTAATTCTTTTTTCTCAAATCTAGGTATTAAACACACATTCTCTAAAACAATAACACCTCAAAAAATGTAATTAAAGAAAGAAGAAATTGAACTATTCAAGAAATGGAAAGGACTATGCTGAATGAACACGACCTTCCTACCCATTTCCGGGAATAAGATGTAAAAATAGCTTGTTATATCATTAATAGACTTTTAATAAGACTAATTATTAAAAAGACACCATATAAAATCTAGAATAATAAAAATCATAAAGTAAAATACTTTAATGTTTTTTATGCAAGGTATATATCATGAATACTAAGTAAAACCTTGGTAAATACAATCCAAAATATGGTGAAGGAATATTTTTAGGTTATTCTAGTACTTCTAAATTCTATAGAGTGTTTAACAAAAAGTAAAAGATTATTGAAGAATTATTTCATGTTAATTTTGATTAAAATGACCCTTTTAATAAAAAAGGAAGATCATATAAATGATATTACTAACTATTCAGACAACATGAGACTTGAAACTCCTAAAGCTGATTTTGAAAATAAATTAAATGAAATTCAGTCTAGTCCAGAAGAACATGAAACTGGAGAACCTTAAAGTATCTTACCTAGACAATCTAGAATCTTAAACAACTATCCTTTAGAAACTGTTATAGGTGACCTAGAAACATGAATTATAACTATAAGAAATGTAGGAAACCTAGTTTAATTCTCAACCCTTCTATCGTAGTTAGAACCTAAGTCTATTAAAAAATATTTAAAAGATGAGATTTGGTTGATATCCATGCAATAATAACTAAACCAATTTAAAGGAAATGAAGTTTGGGATTTAGTGGAAAGACCATCAGATTATTTAGTAATAGGAACTAAATAGATCTTTAGAAATAAATAGGATGATCAAGGGATCATAACTAGAAACAAAGCTATATTAATAGCTAAGGGATATAATCTGGAATAAGTAATATATTATGATTAAACCTTTTCACTTGTAGCAAAATTAGAATCCATTATATCCTTTTAGCCTATGTATCTCATATGAATTTTAAACTATATCAGATGAATGGTAAATATGCCATTTTAAATGGTTATTTAATGGAGGAAGTTTATGTTGAACAACCCCTAGGTTTTGAAAATCCTCATAAAACAAATTCCATTTTTAAACTTACCAAAGTTCTTTATGTCCTTAAACAAGAACCTAGAGATTGGTATGAAAGATTAACCTCTTTTTTGTTGGAAAATGGATTTTTTATAGGATTAGTAGATCCTACCCTTTTTAAGAAAACTATTTGTTTTAATATTTTATAAGTACAAATTTATATTAATGATGTACTTTTCAGTTCAAAAAATAAAATGCTTTGTAATGATTTTTAAATCTAATGCAAACAAAATTTGAGATGAGTACGATGGGAGAATTTAATTTCTTGTTAGGATTTTAGATTAATAAAAAAGATTATGAAATTTTTTTAAATAAAAGTGAATATATTATATATTTATTGAAAATGTTTGGACTTGAAAATAGTAAAACTTATACAAATATCATGTTTATTAATATAAAACATGATTTGGATGAAGTCGGGAAACTAGTTGACAACAAGTTATATAGAGGTATGATTGGTAGTTTATTATATCTTACTACTAGAAGACCGTACATAATTTTTCATGTATGTCTATGTGCTATATTTCATTCAAATCCAAATGAATCTCATCTTACTATTGTTAAAATAAATTTTAGATATTTAAAAGGAACTATTTTTCAATATCTTCTTTACCCAAAAATTTATTGTTTTAATTTAATTTCATATTCAGATTCTAATTTTGGAGGTTGTAGATTAGATAGAAAAATTTCTTCTGGAACCTATCACTTTTTAGGAAAATCATTAGTATCTTGATTGACTAAAGAGAAACTCTTAGTTGCTTTGTCAATAGTCGAGGCAGAATATGTGTCTGTTGGTAGTTGTTGTGCCCAAGTTTTGTGGATGAAACACACTCTACTAGACTTTGGACTAAATTTTAATAATATAATTATTTTATGTGATAATACTAGTACAATAAATATTTCAAAAAATCTTATAATTCATTCTATGACTAAACATATTGATATAAGGCATCATTTTTTAAGAGAACATACTCTTAAAAAAGACATATCCTTAGAATTTATAATTACCAAATTTCAATTATTTGATATTTTTACTAAATCACTTCCCACTGTAAGTTTTTATTTTTATTAATGGGGTTAGTAATATTTAATTTTAAATAAATGTTTTTTATTTTAATTTATTCTGTTAATTTCTATGTCGATTATTATTATTTAATATTTTTATTTAATAATTTTTCATATATTTATTTAAATAATTTTATTGTGTTTGGTTTTAAATGGCATGTTTTCAAAAACTAAAAATTTAATGATTACCCTACATAATTGGCATGAGAAACAAAACCATGTCACCATCTATCAAAAAACCCTTCATCTTTTCTTAACCTTTGTTTTCAAACCGTTTCATCTACCAAAGCCCTCATCTTTCTTCCAAACCCTAGGATTTGAAAAACTTCAACCTTCTGATTCTCAGAAATGAAAAAGACATAGTGAACGGATGAAGGTGAACCAAGCTATCCTAAGAATTATTGTGTCCCCTTTAGTAATATTCTTCAATGAAAAGTTGTAGATTTTGAATGGTTGTATGAGACGAATCTTCTGCTCAAGCAAGATCTTGCATTTCATGGTTTGGAATTTCTATTTAATGAGGAAGATAAAAAATTTCTTTGTGAGTTATAAGTGAATTAGTTTAAAAAGAATGAACAATTTATCTTTGGGGTAACTTAATATATAATATCTTATCAAATAGATGATAAGAATTTTTCAATATCCTCAATTGAAATCACTCAGATATTAAAATTCCCCCATGAAGAAGTTTTTTATTTTGATCTTAGATCAATTTTAAATACAGATCATAAGTCAAAAGACATTATGTCATTTATTTTTTGTTCAACCAATATATGGAAAATGTTTGTAAATGGCCTTGAGGCTGACCATACGGTTTTGGTAAAGTTTATTCAGACTAGTATAATTCCAAGGGTTGCTAAGATGGAAAGTATTTTTTACCCATACATGTATATTATGTTTATGTTCATTAGTGACACCAAGTTGAACTTTCCCAGATATATGATAAGATAATTGAGTCACTGTTTTCATTTATATGTAAGTATTCCATTCTATCCTTATGTATAAATCTTTTCTCTTATTCTGTTCAGAAAAAATAAGATCTTTCATTTTGATTCTCGATCTAGATGTCACCACAGTAATGTTTTGAATGTTGGTACTCTAAGAAAATTTGGTTTCTTTTGGAGTAAAGTAAAAGTTAAACTACCACCTATTGGTTTGGATGACCAATTAAAATCTAGATCTTTTGCTTAGGGGGAGCAAGGAAACATCAAGTATGTAGGTTTAGTTCGATTAAGAAATGAAGAAATTGAAGAATCCAAAATAGAAGGTGTTGCTCACCCTAATAAAAGTAATATTCAATATGATGATATATATTTTCTTAATGAAATTTTAGAATAAGAAAACCATAAGGAACTTGTCTTAAGACCAAGTATTTGAGAAGAACCCCAGCATGAGGATCTAGTTTTAGGATATGAAGATGTGGCACATTTAGTACATTTGGAAGGACCATATCATGTTGATGATCAACAGGAAGAAAGTAAATCTCGAGAACTTCAGGTTATTCCTCATCCAGATCATCAGAAAGAAACTTCTCAAGAATAATAGAAAGCTTATAAATTAGTAATTGAAACTACTGGAATTGTTGAAATTCAAGTAGTCTCTGCCATTGGTCATTCCATAGAATGAATTTCATTTGTCTCTAGAGAAAGTACATAAGTCCTTGAAGGTATGTCTTTTTAATTTGATAATTATTTAGTTAAATAATTATATATTTTGGAAGATTCCCCTCAGTCAAGGAATCATGATGAAGGAACATCTGATTCTCTAACAAATCAGATTGAAGATATTTTTGTAATGTTTAACAAGGTTCAGGAGGAGAACTCTATTCTTAATTAAAAATTGGAAGCTTCCAAGAAATCTTTAGAAATTTTGAAAAATTCAACTGCTTTGAGATTGGATGTAGAGTCTATTCAGACTCAGCTTCAAGAATTTAGAGAAAATTTTGCTTCAAAAATGGATTTTGATGCGTTTAAGAGAGTGATGTTAGATCAATTTGGAAAAGTGAAATCATAATTTTTTTCTAAAATAGATTTTTTATATTTGAAATGGTATTTGGTAAGTCGATTTGAATCGATAAAGGGGAGTATTAATTAGTCTAGAGATTCTAACTCTGCACCTCTAACATCACCATATCTGATTAGAAGATTTCAATATATCACATCATTAATGGATGATTTGAATGAAATGATTCAATAAATTTAGTGTAATAGTGCACCTTTGTCAGTTATATTGGATAATTAGAAATATATTTTTGAGAAACTCACTTCAAGTGAACCTGACATGTGACTGTTGCTTAATCAATTCAGTGATAACCTATCTCAATTTTTGCAAATTGAGGAGAATCTGCATGACTTTATAAAATTCAATTTGATTGAAAATTTGAATGTAAGTCAAGATTCAAGAATTTTGATAAAGAAGTGGGTAAAAAATATTTTATAAAGGTTTCAAGGTTAGATAACATATTTAAAAGAAGTTTTTCAGGATGCTCAGCCTTCACCAGAACCAGAAACCACTTCTGATCAAAACCTTTCACTATCTACCAGACCTGTTTTTTAAACCTTTTTTCTCAAACAAAATCCACTCGTGTATTTGTACAGTTTTTATAATAAAACTTCCATTTTTATTTTTATATTCTATGATTTATTTCTATATTTTATTATATGTTTATCACTACTTACATAACCGATATATCATTTTTCTAACCAGTACACTATAACATTCATTTATTGTTCTGTGAAAAAATTGAATGTTTTTTAAATCCTTTTTCTTATAATTTATTTTTGTTATCACAAAAACGGGGATAAATTGGGTATACACAACATTCTTAAAAAAAATAATTAAAATTTTATTGTGTAATCAAAATAATGCATCGAAATAATTAATTTCTAAAACATCAATTATTTTCTTTAAATACTATTTTCTTAGTGTCCACAAAATCCTATATTTTATATAAATTATTTTATGGTTTTTGGGATTATAAAAAATTAAGAGATTGTTGTGAATGTATTGTCTTAATAATACTCTATAAATATTATAGATTTTGATGAAAAAAATACCCTTGTTTGTTTTACTGATGATATTACTTTAAGTGTATTTCATGATATTAATATTTATTGCAATATTTATTTTGAAATTATATTCATGTAACTAATCTACATGGATTATTCATGAAAGAGTTTGGAACAATTTTTAGGTTTTGGAAACACTGTTCATATCCTACATTGGTAAACATAGTGTAAGGAATGAACCCTATATTCAGAGTAGTTTGTATGGATCTTCAACTTAACATTTTCAAGAAAGTAAGTTTTAGGAACCATATGCTACACAAATGAACCTTATGTTTCGATGGAACCTTACATTTGTAAGAAAGGAATGTATGGTTCAGGAATCATATTCTACATAAATGAAACTTATGTTTGGATGGAACCTTAAGTTTGTTAAAGAGAAGAAATGATGGTTAAGGAACCCTTCATAAGTAAGGAGCCCTACATTTGGGAAAAAATGCACGGTTCATCAACTTTAATTTTATGATCAACATTATATTTTCAATATTATGTTTATAAAATAAATTCGACATAGTTGAACCCTACATTTGGTATTTTTTTCATTTTATGAAGGAACCATATGTTTGAATATTCAACAATGGAGATTTAAATCCATGATTTTATCTAGGATTTCTGTAATAATCTTGAAAGAAATAAAGATAGATTCAAATCTCATTTATGATTGATTCAAATACTGAATTTCATTAGAGAAAATCACTATTTTTCTTAAGAGAAATTATGACTTCCCTGGTCGATTCATATTTGAATATAGGCAATCTGTCAGGCGATTTTCTTGGATCTGGAATACCAAAGCAAGCTATCTGCTCTATATATTCTATTGCAATTTCTTTTGAAATATACACATACGACTATATACCTATGAATATATTTTGAATATATATCTTCTTCAAAGATCAATTGATTCTATTATTTTTTAAAGAGGCTATACTTTGGAGATATGCATTTTCTAACTTGAACTGCTACTTGTTTGTGGTTACTTTTATTGAAGATCATTTGCAACCAAGATAGCTTCAAAGAAATTATTTTTTGAAGACTTTATTTTTTCAAGAAGAAGATCCATATAGTGTCAGATGTTGTTGTTGTAACTATGAAGTTAAATCCGAACCATCATCAAATCAAACTCTTTTGATTCATAAGAGTTTTGACTGCTTAGACTCAGTCATGGATTAAGTGCCAGCTTCTTGTACTAAGCTATGGATAACCGCTTCCTTCTAAAAGAAACAGAAGGATCTGTTGTATCCTTGTTGTAAAGGTGTTAACTACCTACACTCATTTTTGTATTTAAAGGTCTTGTGATTATAGGACCTTTCTAGTGAAATTCACCAAGATCGCAGAGAGAGCGTTGGTGGAGTAGAATAGGGGATCTTTATGCCCCAAAGCACTATAAAATTGTTGTGTTCAATCTTTCTATTTATTCACTACTCATGTTTATTATAGAAGATAACACTGCATATCTAAATAAATCACAAAGATATTTAAATTCTATAATTAGTAGAAATTTTCTAAAAGACACAATTCACCCCCACCCCCCTCTTGTGTTATCTTTTTATTATCCGAATCTACCAAGTATGACTTTTTATTTAAAATTAAAATTTTAGTAAAAAAGAAAACTGACATACTAAAAACCAAGAAAATGAATTCAAAATATTTTTATACTTTAGTAAAACTATTCATAAGTCATTTTTGATGTCTAGGAATCAGTCGCACCTCAATTTGATATATGATGTTCCTGGTATGCCACGAAGTTTCTATTATCATTTTAAAATTGACAATTTAGTTCAAAAAGTTTCACTCATTGAAAACTGAAAAAACATACTCAGATTATCTTGATAATTTAGGAAAATGATTTATAAATAATTTGTGATGTGTAAGAATCAATCTCACATTAAACTGAAACATGATGTGACCAGTATAACTCAAAATACATGTTTCTAGTTTAAAATTACATTTTAGTATAAAAGAGAAGTGACATACTCAAAGACAAGAAAATGAATCTATATTTTTTTGATACTATAGTGAAAATATCCATATGTCATTTTTTATGTGTATAAATTAGATACACCTCAATCTGACACACGGTGTGACTGGTATGACTCCAAATGTGTCTTTTTATTTAAAATTGACATTAATTTTAGTAAAAAAGACAAGCGACATACTCAAAATTGAGAAAACACATTATGATTGTTTTTATAATTTATTAAAGTGATCCATAAGTCATTTTGACATGTAGAAATCAGTTTCACCTCAATACAATGCATGGTGTGACCGGTATAACTCCAAGTGTGTCTTTTTATTTAAAATTGACATCAATTTTAGTAAAAAAACAAGTGACATACTCAAAACTATGAAAATGAAATCAGATTGTTTTTATACTTTAGAAAAATGATCTATAAGTCATTTCTGATGTGTGGTGATCATCCTCACCTCAATATGACGCACGATGTCACCAGTATGACCCCAATTGTGTCTTTTTATTTAAAATTAACATTAATTTTAGTAAAAAAGACAATTGATATACTCAAAACCTGAAAAAAAGGATTCAGAATATTTTGATACCTTATAAAAAGAATCCATAATTCATTTTTCATGTGAATTAATCATCCGCACCTCAATAGATTGCACGGTGTGACATGTATGACTCCAAGTGTGTCTTTTTATTTAAAATTGACATTAATTTTAGTGAAAAGGGAAAATGACATACACAAAACCAAGAAAACTCGTTTAGATTATTTTGATACTTTATGAAAAAAATCCATAAGTCATTTTTTATGTGTAGGAATCAGTCGTGTCTCAATCTGATACAAGATGTGCCCGGTCTGACTCAAAGTGTCCATTATTAGTTTAAAATTGACATTTTAGTTCAGAAAGCTTCACCCGCTAAAAACTAAGAAAATATGGTTGGATTATATTAATAATTTATTAAAATGATTTATAAGTAATTTTTTATGTGTAGGAATCAATCTATTTTCTAATCGACACATGATGTGACCGGTATGACTCAAAGTGTGTGTTTCCAGTTTAAAATGACATTTTATTAAAAAAACACAAATGACATAATCAAAACTGAGAAAACTCATTCATATTATTTTGATACTTTATAAAAATGATATGTAAGTCATTTAAAACATGTAGGAATTAATCTCACCTCAATACAACACATTATGTGACTGATAAGACTCAAAATTGTGTGTTTCCTATTTAAAATTACATTTTAGTAAAAAAACAAAAGCGACTTACTTTAAAATTGACATTAATTTTAGAAAAAAAGACAATTGACGTACTCAAAACTAAGAAAACACATTCGTATTGTTTTGATACATTCGTAAAATGATACATAAGCCCTTTTGGTCATTTAGGAATCATCTAAACCTCAATCTGATACACGATGTGGCTGATATGGCTCAATGTGTCTATTATCGGTTTAAAATAGGCATTTTAGTTCAAAAATTGTCACTCACTGAAAACCAAGAAAATTTGATCGAATTGTCTTGATAATTTAGGACAATAATTCATAATTCATTTCTGATGTGTAAGAATCGGTCTCATGAAAAAATGACACATGATGTGACTGGTATGGCTTGATGTGTGTGTTAGTGGTTTAAAATGACATTTTAGTAAAAACAAAAGTGACATAATTAAAACCATAAAAACACATTCATATTGTTTTGATACTTTATGAAAATAAACCGTATGTCATTTTTGATGTATAGGAATCAGACTCTCCTCAATCCCATGCACTTTTTGATTGGTATGACTCCAACAATAGTAGAAATATGGGATTTAACGTCGAATTATTAATGTTTGTTTTTTATAAACCGACACCGATGGTTTGTGCAAGAAATTTTTGGTGTTGGTTTTACAAAAAACGAATGCCAAAAAAATTAATGAGTGGTTTTTTGTGTCGGTTTAGAGTAAAACCGATGCCAAAAACCATAATGCGCTTATTTTTGGCATCGGTTTTAATATGAACTGATGCCAAAAAAATCCGCATCAGTTTTAAGGAAAACTAACACCATAGGTGTTATTTGTGGTGTCGGTTTTCCACAAAACCAACGCTGAAAATAACAACCCCAAAGACTTTTGCCGTCGGTTTTTGGAAAAACCGACGCCGAAAGTCATTTAAAAATTTACAAGATCGGGATACCCTCATCTTCATTGTTCTTCGAGATCGAAACCTACGGTGACTCCTCTTGACTCGCGATGACTTCAAAGCCTTATCCGTGATTTCCAACCACCATTGTTGATGATTTTCTTCCATTTTCACGATCTTCGGTCTATGTTCTTCATTATATGGTCTTCTTTGATTTTCTACGGATAATTTGTTCTCCTTAATGCTATTTTGAGCGACTTTCAATGATTGTTTTTTTCCATTATTGTTTATCTTTATTTTTCATTGTTACAATAAATTTTGTTATAGATCTTGAAGTGCTGAATTTTCCAATGTTGTATACGGATCAAAGTTCAGATTGGAGATCTATTTTCGAGTTAAACATCGAATTTTGTAAGTTTTTTTTTAATTTTGATGATAAATTATTGATAATTTAAAATTAATTTTTATTTGATTCAAATATTAGTTTATAGTTTATTTAAAATGTGTTGGAACGTAGTTAATTGTCATCCATATGAGTGATTAGTCAATTTTCTTGATATGGATTAGAGTTGTATGATTTTAGGTTATGAATTTTTATTTGACATTATGTATAAATGTATTAGTCAATGTTCTTGAATAAATTATACCAAAAACCAATTGAATTATTTTTATCTGACATTATTTATATCTGAAATTATGTATAAATGTATTGGTCAATGCTCTTGACCAATTATATAAGTCAATGTGTTCAATTTGTTTTATCTGAGATTATATTTTTCTTGACTAATTGACTAAATAATGTTCTGAACATATTTTTATCTAACATATTATTCCTCATATGATTGAAAAAATACACTTGAGAGGGGTGGGGTTTGTGGGGATTGAATTAGGTTTACATAAATTATACCAAAAACCATATAATCTACGTATATACTCATTATAACATGAAATGGATCCACAACAACTTATTATTACTCAAATGATTCTATTGTCCTCTCACTCAAATGTGTTGTAAGATATATAAATTTAGTTATGTATTTAATTTCATCTGTCATAATTTTGGGAGTATTAGGATTGATTTCACTTATAATATAATCATTTACTCTAATTATTATTTCATATTACTAATAATAACTAATTTTCACCCTTCAAATTAATGCAATCTTCAATACTTTTGATACATGCAACATCAAAATAATGGAACAACTATGTAAAATTAACTAATAAATTTTAGAAGATTGATATTATAATTTAATTATAATATCAATATAACACATGTATATAATTTGAAAATACAATGTTTACTATTTGTAAATGTGTTTCATATCTGATGTTTTCTATCTGATTATCAATAGTTTTTATTAAATGTGTTTTTGTTTACAATTTATCTGTAAATATATATATATATATATATATGTTTATTTGTTTTAATATGTTCACCAATTATTTTTGTGATATCAGATATTGAATGGATCGTAATTGGATACATTTACGAAGAACCACTAGTGAATATGAAAAAGGAGTTGATGAATTATTGGAATTTGCTAAATGAAATCTTCCAAACATTGATTTGATTTTCTGTCCATCTGTGAAGTGTTTCAAAATGAGAAAGATAAACTTCAGAGAAATCAAGGACCATCTCATTTGTTAGGTTTTTAGCCTTAATTATACACATTGGATCTGGCATGGTGAAAGAACTGAAAATTAAACATCCAATGTTGATGAAAATATTCCTAATGAGGAATAAGATTATATTGAAAAATTAATTCATGATTTGGGTGTTGAAACCATCAAAAAAAACAGCAACTGTTGAACGATTGTATGGAGATTATGAGAAATCATTATTCTCAGGTTGTAGTAAATATACAGTGTTATTAGCAGTGTTGAGAATAGTTTAATTAAAAGAAAAAATGGTTGGAGTGATAAAAGTTTCTCCAACTTACTTGAGCTTTTAAAAGAGTTACTTATAGAAGGCAGCAGGCTTCCGGATTCCAATTATGAGGTGAAGAAAATATTATGCCCAATGGGATTAGGGTATAAAAAGATACATGCTTGCCCTAATGATTGTGTACTGTATATGAAATAAAATGAATATTTATCAAGTTTTTCTACATGTGGGACATCACGCTATAAGATATATTGGAATGTAAACTGATATTCATTCTTAGGTGATGTCATTTAACATCAAGAAAAATCAATTTTGTACTTTCTAATGATATCATCAAATATTTTTTGCATACAATTCTGATATTTCAATTGTGATTCATTTTTAGGTACTAGAATTAAAACTCCTGCTAAAGTAATTTGGTACCTTCCAATAATTCCTCATTTGAAGCGTCTATTTGGAAACTCAATTGACGCAAAAAGGTTACGATGGAATTTAGATGAGCGCATCGCTAATGGTAACTTACGTCACCCTGCCGATTCACCACAGTGGAAGAGTTTTGATAAAAAAAATTCAATATTTTGGAATTGAAGTTAGAAATCTCATAATGTGATTATGTACTGATGAAATGAATACATATTGGAGCCTCAGTAGCCAACAAAGTTCATGGCCTGTTTTGCTGGTAGTTTACAACTTTTCCCCACACTATGTATGAAGAAAAAATATGTTATGATGAGCTTGATGATTTCTGGACCAAAAAATGGGAAATTATATTAATGTGTATCTTTCACCATTTATTGATGATTTGAAACTATTGTAAGAGGGAGGTGTTAAAGTTTTCGATGCATACAAGAAAGAGTATTTTCTTTTGCATGCTATCATAATGTTCACTATAAACGACTTTCCTGCATATGGAAACATATCTGGATATAGTGTTAAGGGACATAAAGCATGTCCAATTTGTGAAGAACAGACTTCATATTATCAATTTCAAAATAGAAAAAAGACAGTGTACATGGGACATCGAAGATTTTTGCGAATCGATCATCCTTATCGTAGATTGAAAAAATCATTTAACAGATTACAATAATACAACCTTCCCCCTTGACCATTGTCATCTGGAGAATATTATGGAAGGGTGAAATATATTGATTCGACATTTGGAAAGAAAAGAAGTCATGGTCATCAAAGAAATATTTGGAAGAAGCAGTCTATTTTTTTCGAACTACCTTATTGGAAATTTTTAGAGATAAAACATAACATCGATGTTATGCATGTTGAAAAAAAAATATGTGAAATTTTGATTGTAACTTTTTTATACATAAAAGGAAAGACAAAATATGGATTGTATGATAGATTAGACTTGATATTAATGAAAATACGTTTGAAGTTAGCTCCCACTGTGAAAGGAAACATAACATATTTACCTCTGGCTTGTCACACATTAAGCAAGATTGAAAAGTTGAATTTCTGTCAGTGTCTTTATGGTATTTAAGTAACCATTGGGTTTTCTTCAAATGTGAATAATTTGGTGTCATTGAAAGATCGTAAATTAATAGGTATGGAATCTCATTCTTTCCATGTGTTGATGTAGCAACTTCTACTAGTAGCAGTGTGTGGTATATTGCTGACAGCTGTCAGAAAGACTATCATCATGTTATGTAATTTTTTCAAATCCATTTGTAGAAAATTCATTATTCCAAATTTGTTAGATGTGTTGGAGAATAAATCAACTCTTATTCTTTTTCAACTAGAAATGTATTTCCCACCCACGTTTTTTGATATAATGGTTCATCTGCTGATTTAGGCCACAACGATGAACATGGTAACAATTTACATAATAATTTTTAGGGAATAAAACATCAAATATGGTCTCATGGGCTACACATGCACATTAGTTACAATATCAGAAAATGTATCTCAAGGCCATACACACACACACACACCACTGTGCATACATCCTAGTATACATCTATTATGAGAAATGTATATACACTCAGCCACCATGGGATATCAACACACACAGAAAAGGAAAAAATCACTAATTTGAAATGAGAAATGAAGATATTCCACTGAGTATATTCATTAGCCATTTCATTCTCATCCTACTTTATCTGATCATCCATTGTAGCACAGTTTACCATCAAACCATCCCATTCAGCCTTAACCATAGATGTCACATTGCCTACAGTGATATATTCTTCCAACATTCGACACTAGAATTCAATGAGTTCTCTCAAGTGCCTCTACAATGTATTTTTCTAATTTTATATAAGTTTTATTGATGCATTTATATTTAACTAGAATCCATGCAAATTTTTCAGTGAATCAAATGTATTTTCTACTTTATAATACAAATGTGTACATAATTTTTTGATTAACTAGATAAAAGTATGTAAGTTATATATTTTTATTGAATGATAAATATTGTTTGATTGATGTGTATATTGTGTTTTTTATAGGTGTTTCAATTTAATTGGAATTTTATTTTTTCTGATTTTTCTAAAAAAATAACTTACGGCATCAATTATTTTAAAAACTGATGCCGTTCTTTTAAAAAAATGGTTTTTGACATTGGTTTTACCTAAAACCGACGCCGAAACCCTCAATGAAAATACTATTTTTTACGTCACCTTTATAGGCGTCGGTTAAAAACCGATGTCAAAAATAAAAAAACGACGTTAAAATGTGTTTTTGCACTAGTGCAAGTGTCTTTTTTATTTAAAATTGACATTAATTTTGGTAGAAAAGGCAACTGATCTACTCAAAAATAAGAAAACGTATTCAGATTGATTTGATACTTTAGTACGATGATCTATGAGTAATTTTGACTTGTAGGAATCTGTCACACCTCAATCTGATACAGAATGTTCCCGATATGACTCAAAGTGTCCATTATGAGTTTAAAATTGACATTTTAGTTCAAAAAGTTTCACTCACTAAAAACTAAGAAAACACACTCAGATTGTCTTGATAATTTAGTAAAATGGTTCATAAGTCATTTTTTACATGTAGAAATCTGTCTCATATCAAATCAAGATATGATGTGATTGTTATGACTCAAATTGTATGTTTCCAATTTAAAATGACATTTTAGTAATAAACAAATGTGACATACTCAACACCAAGAAAATACATTCATATTATTTTAATACTTTAGGACAACAATCTATAAGTCATTTAGGATGTTTAGAAATCAGACTAACCTCAATATGATGCATGGTTTGACCAGTATAACTCCAAGTGTATGTTTTCAATATACATGTGTCATTTTAGTTTAAAACGCACACACTACCACAAAACCGGGTTTCCGCAGCACCACCTTTTATCAGCGCTTTTTTTAGTAGCACTGATAAAGGGGGGGATTTATCAGTGATTTTTCCTAGCACTGATAAAGTTTATATTTCAAAAAAAATCATGAAAAGTAATATATTGTTATATAAGTATTTTTATATTGATATAGATATAATATATGTTTTTTAATTATGTTTTAGATAAGTATAAATAGACTATTGCATTTAATATATAATAAATTTAGTAAAAATGTATTTAAAATATTTTAAAAACATTATTAATTAATAATTTTCTAATTATCATTGATTAATAATCATTTAATAACAATTTTAAGACACAAAAAATCAAAAATAAATTAATAAAAGATCTAAAATAATTTGAAAATGTAACTCAAACTTCAAACGGCCATAAATTTTGATCCGGGTGTCCGTTTGAGCTCAACAGCATATCAAATCAAATATTGTAACAAGTTATATGCTCTAGTCACCCTAGAAAACCTTCTATCACATTTTTCAAGGCCCAAAAAACACAAAACACCTCCAAAACTGAGTTTTTAATGAGGATACTCTGATTTTTTAACATTCAAACTGGTATAAATTCTGATCTGGATGTCCTCTAGGCCTATACCACATATAATATCAATGATTGTTTCATTTTCTTTGATTTTACTGGTTGTGGAGTTGAAAAAGACTTCTATATTATATGTTATGGTCGTTTTAACATTCTATGGGTTTTAAAATACACAAATATATGTATTTATTCGTAAATATGTGTGTCTGTGTCTGTGGCTGTGTCTGTTTGTGTGTGTGTTGTATATATGTATGTATGTATTTATTTATTTATTTATAAACACATAAAAAACATATGTTATAAATGTATTTAAAACTAATCTTATAAATATATATTAATATACAAATAAATATATGGATAAAAAAATATAACGAAATATATATATATAAATATATATAAATATAAATTAATATAAATATAAATATATATATATATACTAATATATGAATAAATATATATGTATTAATATAACAAAATATATTTATATTAATATGAATCTATATTAATATATGAATAAATATAACTATATATATATATTAATATACCAATATATATATATATATAAATAAATATATATCTATTAATATCACTAAATTTATTTATATTAATATGAATCTATTTTAATATATGAATAAATATAACTATATATATATAAATAAATAGATATATCATTAAATAGAGAAAAAAATTAAATAGCTTAGTGGTAAAGGTGCAGGCGCGCAAGGGGGGTCTCGGGTTCGAGTTCGGGTGGAAGCGGGGAGGGGCGTGCGGGCATTTGGGGGATGTGCGGGCAAGGGAAACTCGCGGGAGAGTGGGAGGGGGTCTGCCTAGTGCTAATTAAAGGGGTGGGGGTCAAGCACTATTAAAATCCCCCCTGCATTATATATTCTTTTTAACTTTATTTTTATTTTATTTTTTACTTTTATCAGTGCTTTTTTAGCGCTGATAAAAGGGACCTTTATCAGTGCTTTTTTGAGTGCTGATAAAAGGGACCTCCTTTTATCTTCTCCTCGATTGACATCACTTTTTTAGCACTGTTAATTCCCTTTTCTAGCACTCATAATGGTCATATTTGTAGTAGTGAAATCACGTCACCAAAACGGAGCAAACGAACCTAGATTGTTTTCTCATAATTCTATTTGTCACTGCTTAATTAATTTCCTTATCATTTTTATCTAATACTTATTTAGTTAATTTTCATAGTGATAATTCTTAAAAATAAAAAATAAATGGTGTTACTTGAAAGAATCAACTGCAACTCAATCTGATACACAATGTTCCTAGTGTAACTCAAAGATTAGTTTAAAATTAATAGTTTCTGTTTAATTTATTTCTTTATAGTATCACTAACATAAGTAATGTTTTCTTATATAGGTGAATTATTTTTCTCAAGAAGGGGTGGTTTGTTTGGTAATAACATGAGTGGGGGTCAGGGGTCAAAGACAAAGGAACGTTGATATTTTTGAAAGTATGTGATAATTTGTACTTGATCAAGTAATTGTATAAATGAATATTTGAAATGTCTATAATATAGTGTTTTCTTCTTGTATTTGTGTTGTATATTTTATTTTATTTAAAATCTGTATTTGTACCTATTTTTTGTTGTTTTTTGTGTTGTTTCTTGTATTTGTACCTATTTTTTCTAGTGATGTGGTGTATTGTAAATTTAATAGCACACTAAAGTATGCCCCTTTATTAGTTCTTTTAAAAGCACCAATAAAGGGACGTTTTATCATTTCTACTAAATGTGGTGATAAATTTATCCTTTATCAGTGCTTATAAAAGTGTCAATGAAGAGACCCTTTATAAACACTTTTTTAGCGCTAATAAAAGCTTAGGGCTTTTAATCATGCTTCAGTAGTTAGCTCTTTTTTTAAGCTGACAAATGACATTTTTTTCACTATTAAAGGCATATTTTGTATTAATGTATTATTAAGTATCGGATGCGTTCTAAGTATACATTCCTAATCTATGGAG
This sequence comes from Viscum album, assembly GCA_963277665.1. Classification (NCBI taxonomy): domain Eukaryota; kingdom Viridiplantae; phylum Streptophyta; class Magnoliopsida; order Santalales; family Viscaceae; genus Viscum; species Viscum album. Next base: position 1,503,570,729 of record OY728133.1, read on the forward strand.
GAGATGGGGAATTATTCATTAGGGGATATTCCAATACTAATTTCTAAATAGATCAATACGATATTAAATCACGGTTGTGATCCATCATCACTCTTACTGAAGGTGTTGTGAGTTGGAAGAACTCAAATAAATCCTTGGTTTTTATTCCACAGAAGATTCCGAGTGCATTGTGGCTTCTAAGGAAACTAAAGAAGTAGTTTGGATTCACAACTTCGTCTAATGTCTTGATGTGGTGCATAGCAGTAAAGACACTATCACACTCTATTGCGATAATACCGTAGTGGTGGCTCTTGCAAAGGAGTCACGGTCTCATCAACGAACAAAGCACATACTTCAAAAATATTAACTCTTTAGGGATTTTTCTCAGAGAGTTGATGTCACTATGAGTATATATTATATGGAAGACAACATGGAAGACACCTTAACTGAATCCTTAACTCGATATAAACATGATCATCATGTGAGAGCTAGCGGACTGAAAGTCATTGACAATTGGCTCTAGTCGAAGTGGGATTCTATTAACGTTAGTTTCCTAAAACCAAGTATTTTGTACTTTAGATTGCATGTAGTTTCAAAGAAGTGAATATTAATTAAATAAATTATTATATATCATTCATAGTTCTATGCAAATTTAATGAAATAATTTCACAGAGTATCTGTCACATTGAATAGGGAATATTAGATCCTCGCTATGATAATAACCTTGAAATGTCATTGAGATATTCTTAAACCTTTTTCTGTGGTCAAATAACATTCTATGTGGAGAACATGGTATGTTGAATGTCAGTTGTGAGTACTCATAAGCAGATGAGACTTCATCCCATGAAGTTCACACTTGGTAATATATAAAACTGGAGATTATTAGAATAGACCCACCTATAGGAATTTCACGTGTTTATGTGTCATTGGATATTTATGTCTATGAGTGTGTGTAATGATCATTAAAATTTAATATTATTATTATTTCATGTCATGACTTGTGCACTTTGATGTATTTTCATAAACGGTGATGATATATGATCGTTGCAGAATATGGTGTGTTGGGTGCATCACAAATGATATGTTATTAATGAATAGGTAGAGGAAGGATTTGTCTCTTCTATATTTATGGAAGTTGATGTCTCATCTCTTTGATTGGAATGGAACCATCGAGATAAATTTCATGTCCATTGTGATGCAGAGATATTCATTTTGGATAATCAAAGAAAGATGTGTCAAGCATTAAGAACACAAGTATGCAACATGTTTGATGAGATATCATGTTAAGGGAATTATATTACATATTGAGCATTTGTATGTGGTTTTGTCATTGTGACATATTTTCTTCTTTTGTGAGTGTATTGACATGTTTCTAGACAATAATCTTGGAATTTAGACAAACTTGTCTAATACCACTGAGGAATAGGCCTAGTGGGTCACACACAAAGTCCTTCCTTTGATCATAGTTAAATATTATTTATATTTAACAAGTGGAATAAATATTATTCTCCATGATGAGTTAATATTTATTCAAGATTTATTAAGTGATCTCTAATATTAAATAAATATTTATTCACAATGTAATTTTTTAATAATGTGAATATATAATATATATTAATCTCTTGTTATTCCCATTGCAGTACATTTTTATTAATTAATTAATTAATTAATTATTTTAATATTAAATAAATATTTATTCACAACTATGCGAATAGAATATTTATTATTTAATGAATGAATAAATATTTAATAACACTATTTATTCGAATATTCGATTAATGTCAGGGATGATGAGCGAGCAAAGATCAGATCTGATGACAAATATTAATTTTCAAGACCATAAAATAATATTTTTCATTATGCTAGTTAGCTCACATCATGGAATAAAATAATATTATTACTTTATTACATGACATGGGATTTTTCAGGATTTAATATTTTATTAAAGGGCCTTTGTGCAATTAAATAAATATTAAACTCTAACTTTAGGTCTATAAATAGATCGTTATCACATTCTAGATAAGGTTAATCATGTGCATGACAGATTCCACTTGTGATCTTCCGCCTTTTCTCATTCTCTTAAGAATGAAGAGAACCAAAGAGATTCCCTCAAGCCCTACCGAATGTGAAGCGATCAAAGGTGAATAACAAAATACGATCAATCAATCATGCTAGAACTTGATGATTCATCGGTGTTGTTCAGATATCAAAGGAGCACATGTGGATCGCCACTAGAGGGGCTCTACATTGGGTCTTCACAATGAAATGGCGCTACACTGGTCGGGTTAAAACTATCAACATCCTCAATATAGGAATATCTCAAGATCAAGGTAACCTTTCTTCTAATGCTAAAATTCATTATAAAATTGATGTGAACAGTTCTTCTCTTGATTCCGGTGTTTTATTTGTCAATATTTTTCGGGAAAAAAAATTAGTCATGACATTTGTGGCTTGTTCATTGCGAATGATATATCGAATTCCAAAAAAGCTATGTTGATAATATGTCCAACATGCTCTTCCATTATGCCTGGAACCAACACTTCATGGAAATTATTAAAATAAGAAGAGGATGTCATTTAAAAAAGATATAACATTGAAATCGGTTAGGATTTAGAAAAGTAAATTTTTTTTTGAAAACAATAATTTTTTTGGAAAAAAAACAACAATCTTCTTTGATATCAAATGTTGGTTAGGGTAGAATGAGATGATGGAGTGAATTGCCTTTTAAAAATTAAAACAATAAATGAAAAGGACATATTCAAAACAAAATCATTTTGATATGATGAAGTGAAAAATCTAATCCAAATTATAAATGATAATATCAAAGTTAATTAAGCAAGTATGAACAATAGAAAATGGATTAATCAAATTTATATAATTATGTGTATTAAGATCAGATGATGCAATATGTAAACAGATTTAGAGAGAAAACACGGTGTGATAAAGGATTTTGACTATAACTTGGTGTGAGCCCCTATGTCTCCTCCCCTAAGATTGAGAGGTCTATGTTATTCTCTTGATGTAAACAAATATCAAGAAATCACATCCTCCCTTGATTTTTTATGAAGGTAGTAAGAAACCCGCCTCCCTTGATTTTTGTTGGTTGTAGTAAGAAACTCGCTGTAGAAGGTAGGATGATAAGTGAAATATTTTCTTGACGCAAATCTGTTATAAAGTTGGTCTTGTATCTCTCAAAGGATAGGACAAGATACGAGCGATAGATACAAACAATGGTCGATGAGAGCCTTTGATAAATGAGAAATGGAAAATTGCTTTGAGAGAGGACTTGGAGATTGATAAGAAACCGCTAGAGATATATCATTGATGTGATGATAAAACTAATAATCTTCCACGCCACCAAGGTCCTCAATTTATAGCCTCCAACGGAGCTAGGAATCTTATGGAATTTGATGAGATCATTAAGCATCGTCAACGGCCAATTAAGTGGCGCAAGACCCACCAAAATGAAGAATTTGACTTTGCTAGATGGGCCCTATTGGCCAACTGCTCGATGCCATTGGATAGGTGGTGAGTTTATTGGGGATTCCCTAGTTCTGCCTACTTCCCCAACTGGTTAATGGACTCCTGGAGGATAAGAGGCTATTGTCCACACCGTCAGTTGGCCGGTGGCTCTGCACTGATGAGTCAGTGTTGCCTGCTGCACATCAAACTCAGCTAGTGCAACCTTGACTTCCTTCAATGGTCATCTATTGGTCTTCCAACTTCATTAAAAGATCATTAAACATCAATTAAGATGGGTCCAAGCCTTTAACAAGATCATCAAGAAGTCTTTGAATACACTTTAATAACTTCATCAAGATCATCAATGACACCAATTAAAGACCAAGTGGTGAGATAAGAATTCATTCAAATGAAAATGTTAGATACATAAGAGAGTGATTTTGATCATTAAAACATCATGAAAGGGGGAGAGGTACAACATCACCAACACTCAACTGACTTGTCAAACCATGGTTGGTAAAATCATCAAATATTTATCGAGTGAATCGTCAAATTATCATCATCGAGTAAATAATCATCAATTTTCTATTGATTTTTGTTATACACAATCATAAAAGTTTCCATAATCATGTAAATAACGAGTCTTGCAATATAGGTTGTCCCATGGTTAAGAAAATATATACATGATTGGTGATATAAGTTACTTCCTTGCAAGTCACGGTTGGGATTAAATTTTCCCTTTGTATGCAATGTCAATTTTGCCTTCTAATATTTCACAAATCATAATATAATAATATTTTTACATAAAATAATCATCATACAGTAATATGAATGGTGGTGGGTCCATTATAGACCACATAATTAGATATAGACTTTGTCTCTAGATAGGGCGAGGTGTGCGTTTATATATTTTAATTGATTGGCGATGAAAAAAGTCAACATTTGATGTCTAATATGTCAAAAGGCAATATTGTGGAATAATCTATCGGTTAAGAGGATAGTCCTCCAAATCCCACTGGCATGATCGTTGCCTTACGCATGGCTGACGTTTATGCGGAGGAATTCATAAATATATATATATATGGGTTTAATATCCACAACCCGTTTATCTTTTATCATAAAATTGGTCCAAATAGGAAAGAACGCTATTTAGAAAACAAGTTTAGACGTTGAGGGAGCACACAATCGTCATTTCAGTCACTCAAAACAGTATCACCGACTGTTGGATGGTTGCTGAAGAACAAAAAATAATATGTCCTAAATCCATAGATAAATTTGAAAGTATTATTGTGGACATGTGAAAGGCTATAAAAAGTGGTTTTCAAATAAAAATTATAAAAAAAATTGCGTGACCACTACAAGAGATCAACCTAGTTATAATCAAAACATGATTTCAACACCGCTAGAAAAAAACTCTCTCAGTGTTAAAAAACGATGTTGATCTTAGAATCATTAAAAATAATCCTCTTTTATTAGTGTTAGAAGGGGGTTTTATCAGTGCTAGAAACAATGTTGATAAAGGTCATACTAGTGCATTACACTATTAAGATTATAACACATTGCAACAACAACAATCAAATACAAGAAAATACAGGATATTGCAAATTCGTGATTTAATGGAAATTAAAATGACATTACAAATAAATGAAAAAACACTATTATAGACACTTCAAACATTGTTTTGTGCAATTACATTAGAAAATACAATTAATCACAAACATTCAATAATATTAACGGTTTCATTATCTTTAGCACTCAATTCTCTCTAAAAAAACTTGATCATGCCATCAGTTGTTGAAAAAAACCACACCAACTCGAGCAAAATAATCCACTTGTATAAGAAAACGGTTCTTATGTTAGTAATACTATATTTATCACCACTAGTTAAAAGTGCTGATAAAAGTGCACCCTTTATCAATGTTTTTTTAGGGCTAATAAAAGACATTTTTACCAATGCACATATAAAACATCTATAAAAAAACTTTATTAATATGTATATAATTATCATATTTGTATTCAAGAAATAATGTTTATTTATATACATTAATTAAAAACGTTAGTTTATAATTAATATAAATATGATATATTAATATATATATTTTAACAATTCAAATATATATATATATATATATATATATATATATATATAATCAAACATCTCGGTCATTAATTTGAAAAAACAAATCAATGACCGCAAAATTTATTAATAAAATGAGAATGTATAAGACATCAAATAAGCAAGTCAACATGACATACAATGCATATAATTAATAAATATATTTATAATTATAATTATAAATAAATAAAAATATATTTATATACTTTTAAAAAATATTTATATTAAAATAATATATATATATATATATATATATATATATATATTAAAGTAATATATAAATATGAATTATATAACTTATAATAAAAAATGAATCTTATTTTTATAATTTTACATATAAAAAACTATCAAATTAATATTAGTCGAAATGTTAAATAGTTTATTTAAATAATAAATATATTTAATATATATTAATATATATATATATTTATATAAATATATTTATAATTATATATATTTTTTATAAATATTTTTATAATTATATATAAATACTTTTTAAATTATTTATTTATAATTATAAATATAAATAATTAAATAAATAATTAAATAGTTATAAAATCATAATAAATATATTTAAATAACAAATATATGTATTGTATTTATAATTATATATTTATAATTAAATATGAATACCTTTTAAATATATTTATTTATAACTATAATTATAAATAAATATATTTATTTAAATAATTATAAAATTATAATAAATATATTTAAATAATAAATATAATTATTATATTTATAATTATATATATTTATATACTGATATAAATATATATAATTATATAAATACACAAAAATGGTGTAGACCATGAAGTATAATTATGTAAATATATATAATTTTATAATTATATTTATAATTGTATAGAAATATTTTTAAATATATTTATTTATAATTATAATGGAAATAAATAAATATATATTTAAATAATTATAAAGTTATAATAAATATATTTAAATAATAAATATGTTTATTATAATTTTTTAAATATATATTTATATAAATATAAATATATATATATATATATATATATATAAATATATAATTATATGCAAATATTTATAAATACATTTATTTGTAGTTATAATTGTAAATAAATACATATATATTCAAATCCGGGTGGGCGCAGGTACTATTACAGTACTATGCAAGCGGTGACGCAGACGATGACGTGGACTGACAGTGATACAGACGATGACGCAAGCAAACGGTGGTGCTGACATGATGCAGGAAGGTGGTGACGCAAGCATAACGTAGAACTAGTGATGCAAGCAAGATGATGCAGGCATGACGCTGCACTGATCTTTTAGACCATGTTACGGGCTTCAACCCACTAGCCCTACGGGCCATGTAAAAATAAATAATCCTTGATGGGTGGGCTATCCCCTTGGGGGGGCTATGACCTGTCTTTCAGCCCTATGTTTGTGGTGTGTGCGTTTGAATGTAATTGTACCCCAAATCACCTAATATATATTTAATAAATATATTTAAATAATAAATATGATTATTGTAATTTTATAAATATATATAGTTATATATTAATATATATATAATTATATATATATATAATTATATATATATATATAATTATATATATATATATAATTATTAATAAATGATTTTAAATGTATTTATTTATAATTATAATTATAAACAGATATATACGTATTTAAATAATTTTATAATTATAATAAATATATTTAAATAATAAGTATATGTATTATATTTATAATTATACCATGATGGCTTGAACCGCGGGTAATAGCCCATGGTTCCAAAATTTATTGAAAATAAAATGAAGCACAACACAAAAGAAGAAAAGATGGGTTTGTGGTTGTCTCTCGCATGAGTTTGCTTTGGCGATTAGGGTTGTCCTCCAATGGCTTTGGCGTCAGTGTCTCCTGCCGACCTCCTTACTCTTCGGTGATTCGATTCCCACTTGTATGCAAGTGCTGCAACAGATGGAGCGGTAGTTGGGAGTATAAGGAAGGATGTGTCGGCTGAGTTTATAACTCTCAATCAATACTTCTCTCTCTTCCAAGGATCGGCGACCGATGGTATTCATTGGAACGGTAATGTGACCCATTGAAGGGCTAATCCAGCGGCAGTCTCAGAACGACTTCAAATCGAGGAGCACTCAATCATTGGGCGACTTGTTTTTCCAAGAGGTTCAGCGTCGTGCAAGGTCGAAGATCTCTTTGAGCGACTTTCAGTTATTTAGGGTTTTGCAAATTTGCGTGTGTCTTTCTTGGAAGGGGCTACTTCCATTTGCCCTTCCCCTCTACTAATATGAAGTTGCGGGTCTGAGAATTTGGCTCGATATCCCTAAAGTTGGGATTTCTACACATCTGGGAATGAGATTGCAGATTCAACCTATTAGAGGTGGACTGCTCATCGATGCAGGTATGGGTTAAGGTATTTGGTATTAACTAGGTACTATGACATCCCAAGATACTCTATGATATTGTGCTGACCATAGGGATCCCCATTAAGCTGGACAAGAGAACTAAAATGGTCTGTTTTGGTCGCTATGCCCGGTTTTTGGACGAAGTTGATTTGTCTTCTGTCTTAGTCGATAGGGCCTTTCTTTCAACCGATGATGGTGAAATTGAGCTGAAGATTGAATATGAGCAGGTTCCCCAGTTTTGTTTGAACTTCAAATAATTGTTCTTGACATTTTGAATTGTAAATACTCAGTTGTTTGTGCTTCTTGCTCACTTTGCAAACATGATGGGACTTCATGCTTTAAAAGGATTCGAAATGGGAAGCATACAACTTCAGATGACATGGGTAATGCTGGTAAGGTTCTGCCTCATGATGATGTGAATATTGTTAATGTTGGTATCCTAGAACCAACTGTTTGTACTTTGATTACATGAATATTTTATGTATTAAATATTAAATTAAACATCTTATTACATATTGTTTATTTTTCTACATTATGTTAATGTAATAATGTCTTAGAGCATTTGTCGCATTGATAAGGTCATAGTAGTTCCCCGCTATGATGAGAACCTTAAAGTGTTATGAAAATATTCTTAATATAGTTCTGCGGTTGGATAACATACTATGATAAGACACATAACTTATAGACCGTCAAGTGAAAGTACTCGTAAGCAGATGAGATTTCTTCTCATGAAGTTCACACTTGGTAATCTACAAGATTGAAGATTATGAGAACATACCCGCCAGTAATAATTCCACATGTTTTGGTGTCATCAGATATTCATATCTGCGAGCATGTGTAATAGTCCTTAGACTTTAAAATTATCATTAATACATGCCACGACCCGCACACTTAGATTTGCTGATGAAAAGCATAACGACTTATGTTGACGAGAAGTAGGGTACGTTTAGTGCGTCATGAATGACATGTTATTAATGGATAATTCAAGGAAGGATTTGTCTCTTCCATATTTATGAAAGTTGATATATCGACTCTTTGATTGAAATAGAACTGTCATCCTAAATTTCATGGTCATGGTGTAACGATGAGTTTATTTCATATATTCAAAGAATGATGTATCATGCATATTGGTTGATGACACCGTCATGAAACTTGCTTGATGAGATATTATGACAAAGAGATTATATTACACAGTGAGCGTTTGTATGTGGTTATCATCGCTGCTGCTTTAAATTGTTTCTCTTGAGTGCCTTAACACATTGCTAGACAGTAATCTGAGACTTTACGCAAACCGGCCGAAAGCCAATGAGAAAGAATCCTAGATGTTCACACACTAAGTGTTTCTATTAGCCTTGATTAAATTCTATTTGAATTTAAGTAATGGAATAAATATTATTCTCAAGATCGAGGAATAATTTTATTGAAGTTATATTGATCACATAAATTAAATAAATATTTATTCACCGAATTGTGAATAAAATATATTTATTTATTTTATTGAATATTTAATAAAATTTTATTTACTAGTTTGTGAATAATATATTTATTTAAGAGAATAAAATATTTATTTGGGTGTTCAATAAATACAAGAGGATTTCGAATGGACCAAGACCGTGTTTGGTGATAAAATAATTATTTACGAGTCGGTAAATATTATTTATCCATTTTGCGCAAGTTGAAACATCACAAAATAATAATAATTATAATAATATTATGTGGCATGAGATTTCATTAATTGTTATAATTATATTTAATTAATGTTATACAATTAAATTTTGTAATCGATATCCCAGCTCTATAAATAAACGGTTATGTCTATTGTGTAAAGAATTCGAAACCAATTCTATGTTTGAGAATAGAGAATTGTTGTGCACAACGAATTCTCTATCGACTCCACCTATCTCCCTCTCAAGAACGAGAAACACAAAAGAGATTTTTTCAAGACTGAAGAATGAAAGATCAAGAACAAAAAACAAAAAACAATTGATTCTCCACGCTAGCACCTGAAGAACGAGTGACATTGCTCGGAGATCATTGGAGCACGTTTGGATCACCGGTAGGGGGATTCTACCCTTGGATCCTCACAAGTGTAATGAAGACAATCCAGAAGGGCCTTTTCGGACGATCAGTAATCATCAACGAAGAAAGTTCATAATCCTAGGTATTTGTTTCTTCTGATATTAAATAAATTAATTATAAATTTGACGTGTACGATCCTCACTCTTGGTTTTGGGAAATGATTATTAAAAGAAATTTTAATATATCTCCCTCCACCGCAACACTTCCACTGCACCTAGAACCAACAAGTGGTATCAAAGGGAGGATACATTTAAATTTATAATTATTGATTTGATTTTTGATCTATGTGCAATTATGGTTAGATTTTCATTTCATTTTATTCGTTATTTAACCTGATTTGAATTAACATGTTATCGACATATAAATCATGTTCGTTCAGTGTTTCAGTTTCTTAGAGATTTAAGAACAAACGAAGAACGACCAGAGATTCCATTGGGAAGTGCCAAATTTTTGACCCGTAATGTTGGGTTACACGGTGTCCGACCAGAGCACACGCTGTATACCCATGAGCATTGTATCTAGATGTGCCGAGCAATTAAAAAAACACAGTGATTTTATTGCACACCGTATGTTAATCGAGCCAATTTGGAATGTGACAAGCGGATATAGGGTGTGTATGTGAATGTGACATGTACACACCGTGTAGTCTGGTCGAGTTAATACGTCAAATCCCTATGTGTGTGACTTGGATATACGATAACCAAGGTACATGACATGTAGCTATATGTACATGCTATGTAGTCTCCCATTAATAAACAGAAATTAAAATTACATTAAATTTGAAAAATTGTAGCATTAAAACCTTATTTTATTGATTGACCCGCAGTTATGTTTTTGATAATTTTGTAATGGTTTTAAATAATTTTAAATGATCAATTAATTTACTATAATAAATATTTCATTAATGGTTCTGCAATATATATTCCATGAATTCCAAATTGATGGGTTTCTCTAATTAAGTTCAGATGATCATTTAGATGAAAGAGAATTAATTAATTAATCAATGCAAGTGTTTTCTTCTTAATAATAAAAAACAAATAATGAAATGAATTCTAGAAAGTTACTTTTTGTATATTCGTTGCATGTATGATCGATTAGAAGCTTGACCAAGACCTATGTATGTGTTCAAATTTATTTAATTAAATTTATTTCATGGTTTTTCAATTATTTAATATTAAATTAAAATATGGCCTATGAGCCATCCCTCCCTCCATTATTATATAAGACATGCATGTCCAATGATATTTATGTAATTCCCTTTAACCAATATTTTGGTTCCCCTCACCTATACGTGAGTAATGAATATTTGTAATTAATGGAGCATCCCAAAGTGCATGGAGAAGGTTCAAGATAAAACCATAATGGAACCAACTCAGTGATATATAGGTGGGCATGTGGAATACTATAGCTCATGCCATGTCTGGCACAAGGAGTTATTTCCCCTAGGTCATAGGTTGATTTAATGTCCGCTCATTGAATCAACTATTAGATAAGCTCATGACCGAGTTATTTAATTAATTATTTATCTTCTTTATAATGCATTAAAATTATATTTATTGATTCAAGACCATTATCACATAAATGAATTAATATGCAAATATGAAATTTAAAAAAAATTGATTATGCATACATGTTTTATCCAAACATGGTTAATTAATTAAGTAAACATCCACTTAAATATTAAAAAGACATGTAATGGATAAAACGAGATACAAATTTATGCATAATAAAATAAAATCCCTCAATATAATATTAAGTCAGACTAAGCGTTCTGTTACTTGATTATGAACAAAAATCAATAGAAATATGTGTTTGACCAACCCTTGTTGGGATACTTACTTTTATAAGGGGGTTTCTTTTGAAGTTTTCGGGTTGACTTAACCATTTTACATCAAAAGGAGTATCCCTTGATAGATTTGGTGTAATTTGGAGGCAAGTGTTGAGAAAATATAAGTTAGGATTTCTGGATTGGGGAGTCCACTCAACAGATCAAAAAGCTAAAAGCCCGTAGTTGGCAAAGACTTGCCTACCTAACTAAATACCTTCAAAATAGCCTGAGAAACCCTTATTGGGGTTATGTGAAGGGGAATATGGATCCATTCCACTAGAATTTCCTAGCAACCAAACATTCCAAGTTCAATGATGAGGGCTATTGGGATTTATAAAATAGTGGGAGATTTAATAAATCAATTAATTTATTATTTCTCATAAAATTTATAATCAAGCAAAGTACTAATAATCTGCTATTTTAATTATAGAATAAAATGAAAAGCTCATCATTCACACTATCCCTACGATCAATATTTGATAAATACAATCTATGCACTGGCAGTAACTTCTAGGAGTGGTTTAGACGTCTTCGGGTTATTCTATGTCGTAAATGAAAAATTTTACGTGCTAGAATCCTCAATGCCTGACTCGCCCACTCAAAAGGCGAGTGATGAAGAGTTCCTAGTCTATTAAAAACATATGAACGACATGATAAACATTCAATGTTTGATGCTTTCATCTATATCTAGTGAACTCATGAATTCTCATGAAAACATGGATGTGTATAGCATGCTTGACCACCACTTTGCTCTTTACCAGGAGAGAGCTAGATAGAAACAATTTGATATTTCCAAGGCATTCTTTCAGAGTAATCTTGAAGAGGGTGCCTCAACTGGGCCTCACATAGTCAATCTCATTGGACACATTGAGTGCCTATAGATTCTAGGGTTTAAACGTCACAAATATTTGGGTACCGATCTCATTCTGGCATCACTCCCTAAAAGCTTCTCCAGTTTTGTTGTGAATTTTAATATGAACAAAATTGAGAAGTATTTTCCAGATCTTCATTTCCTCCTTCACCAAGTAGATAAATATATAAAGCAAAAAAATCCTTCTTTCCTTATGGTGAACAAATTTAAAAGGAAAGAAAAGAGCTTTAAGCCCAAAGCTTCTTCACACCATTCTAATAAGAAGAAGATTAAAGGTGAAGAAAGTGAACAAGATGTTGTCTTTTTCGCATGTGGCAAGAAGGGTCACAGGAAGAAAAACATCACCCACCTAATGAATCTAGGGGAAGCTTCAAGTGTATTTGTTATCAAGTTCAATTTATCTATTTTTTCAAATTTGGTATTAGATATAACTTGTGGTGCTTACATATGTATTCAAATACATGAACCAAGTAGATTCATAAAAATTGACCGAGGGGAGGTAGATCTACAATCAGACAATATATCTATACTTTCTACTATATATACTAGGGAGTACCACCTTAAATTTTCAAACATAATGATCTTGGGTTTAAATGGTTGTTATTATGTGCATTCAGTTACCTAAAACATTATTTCTATATCCAGGGTAGATACAGATGGATTTATTTTCAAATTTGTAAATAAACGTTGCTTATTTTTCAAAGATAATTTTTTTACCTTAAGACACATTTACATAATGATCTTTAAGTGTTGGATTAAATAAATCAAGTAATGCCAATTGATAATGAAGTTACTTCACATGACTCATACCACACCCAACTTTAGCATCACTATCTTGGTCATGTAAATGAAAAATGATTGACAAAATTACATCAAGATGGATTTTTAGATTCTTTCAAACTAAAGCCACTTGGTGTATGTCAGACATGTTTACAAGAAAAAATGACCAAATCCCCATTTAGTGGGAAAAGTGAAAGGGCTAAAGAGATTATTGAATTAGTTCATACAAATGTGTGTGGACCATTTCCTGTTGAAGCAATGGGTGGGTAATCATACTTCATAACATTTACTGATGATTTCAATAGATATGGATATATTTCATTAATGAGGAATAAGTCAAATTATTTTTATAAATTCAAGGAATACAAGAATAAAATTGAGAACCATCTTGGTATGAAGATTAATAAACTCCACTCAGACTATGGTGGAGAATATCTTAATCAAGACTTCATTGATTACTTACAAGAGTGTGAGATCCTATCCTAACTCACTCCTCCTTAAATTCCTCAGTGGAATGGTGTAAGTGAAAGGAGTAACCACACCTTGTTGGACATGGTGAGATCAATGATGAGTCACACGATTTTTCCATTATCCTTTTAGGGATATGCGTTACAAACAATGACACACATACTAAACCAAGTACCAACTAAATCGATAAATGGTATTCCATAAAAATTTTTGAATGTAAGAAAAACCATGTTATTGAATCTACATGTGTGGGGAAGTGAATAATTTGTTAAGGCGTCTTCAGGTAACAAACATCCACCACAAGGCACAACGTTTACCTTTATAGGATACCCTAAGGAAATAAGGGGATATTACCTATACGACCCCTCAGACAAAAAGGTTATAGTGTAAATACACACCATATTCATTGAGAGGGAGAACATATCTAAAATTCATAGTGGAAGTGAGATAAGATTCGATGAAGTTTAGGCTCAAGTCACATAAGAGTTGGTATAAGATTAGATTCCATAAATCCATGTGGAAGAAGAAATTATTCCAGAGACACAGGTATTGTGTAGGAGTACAAGAGAGGTTAGAAAACTATAATGGTATGATTTTATTGTTAACAAGGATGGTGACTCATTATTAGTTGATAATAACGATCCTCTAACCTAAAAGGAAGCAGTAAGTGACACAAATGTTTCCAAGTGGTAATAATCCATGAATTATGAAATGGATTATGTGTACCAAAACCAAGTCTAAATTTTGGTATATCCTCCAGTGGATGTAAATCATGTTGGTCTAAAATGGGTATTCACGAAGAAACAAGACATGAAAGGACAAGTCAGTACTTATAAGGCAATAATGGTTATAAAAGGGTGTAAACAGCGTCAAGGCACTGACTAAGACAAAACCTTCTCACTAGTTGCAATGATGAAATCCATCAGAATTATACTTTACATCACAGTTTACCATAACTATGAGATTTAGAAAATGGATGTCAAAAAAACATTCCTTAGTAGGAACTTTTAGGAAGATTTCTACATGACACAACCTAAAGGTTTTGTGACCCAAAAGGATTCAAATAAGATATGAAAGTTGAAAAAATACATTTATGGATTAAAGAAAACATCTAGGTCATGAAAAATTTGTTTTGATGAATCCATACTGGAATTTGGTTTTATAAATAATTAATATGATCCTTGTGTCTACAAACAGTTTAGTGGGAGTGCAGTTGTTTTCTTAATAGTATATGTTTATGACATATTACGTATTGAAAATTAAATACTAGTCTTATAGTCTATTACAATATGATTGAATAAATTATTTCCCATGAAATACTTGGTAGAGAAAAAATATATTATTGGGATTACGATCCATTGTGATAGATCCAAGAGGTTTCTTTGAAAAGATACTGAATAGATTTAGTATGAAACAACCCAAGATTGGATTTTTTCCAGCGCTATATGACATTCATATTTCCATGAAAATGTGTCCTCAAACCCATGAGGAATTAAATATAATGACAAGGATTCCATATACATCGACGATTGGGATAATTATGTATGATCTGCTATGTACTAAGCTAGATGTTGTCTATGTAATAAGAGCAGTAGGTAGATATCAAACTGATTTAAGTGACCACCATTGGATGGAAGTCAAGACGATACATAAGTATCTAAGTAATACTAAGGATATGTTCCTATTTTATGGAGGAGATGAAGAACTAGTCATCATAGGATATGCATATTCTAGTTTCTAAACTGATCAAGATGACATGAAGTCACAAACGAGATACGTCTTCACTTTGAATGGAGGTATTTTGAGATGGAAGAGCCCAAGGAAGGCGGTGGTTGCATATTATACAGAAGAGTCTGAGTATATTGTGGCTTTTAAGGTAGATAAATAAGTAGTTTTAATGTGAAATTTCATCCAAGATCTTGATGTGGTACCTAAATGTAAAGATACCATCACACTCTATTATGATAATACTACAACGGTGTCTCTCACAAAAGATCCAAGGTCACATCAGTGGAAAAAATAATAATTTAGAAGTATCATCTATTGAGAGATTTTTCTCAGAGAGGTGAGGTTGTAGCGAGCAGTATTTCCATAGAATACAATTGGACAGACCCCTTGACTAAAGCCTTTACTAAAAAAAAACATGATTATCATGTGAGGTCTAGCATACTAAAAGTCGTAGGCAGTTAGATTTAGTCCATGTGGGAGTTTTTTAAAGTTGGTGTCCTAGAACCAACTATTTGTACTTTTATTACATGAATATTTTGATGCATTAAATATTAAATTAAACATCTTATTACAATTTGTTCATTATTCTGAATGAATTTAATGTAATAATGACCTAAAGTATTTTTCACCTTGATAAGTTCATTGTAGTTCCCCACAATGATGAGAACCTTGGAGTGCTATGACAGTATTTTTAATATAGTACTGCAGTTGGATAACATAATATGATGGGATACATAGTATATAGACCATCAAGTGTGAGTACTCGTAAGCATATGAGACTTCTTCTCATGAAGTTCTCACTTGGTAATCTCAATGATGAGAGATTATGAGAAAAGACCCACCAGTAGGAATTAATCATGTTTTGGTTTCATTGGATATTCCTATCTATGAGTGCGTGTAAGGGTTCCTAGACTTTAATATTATCATTAATTCATGTCATGACTCACAAACATAGGTTTTCTAACGAAAATTGTCATTCCATATGTTTGTGGGATGTAGGGCATGTTGGATGAGTCATGAATGACATGTTAGTAATGAATAAGACAATAAAGGATTTGTCCCTTCCATCTTTATGGAATTTGATATCTCGACCCTTTGATTGAAATAGAACCATTTCCCTAAATTCCATGTCCATGGTGTAACAATGAGTTTATTTCAGATAGTCAATGAATGATGTATTGAGCATATAGGTTGATGACACTGTAATGAAAATTTCGTGATGAGATATTTCAACAAAGGTATTATATTACACAGTGAGAATTCATATATAGTTGTCATCATTTTGACTTTAAGTTCTTTCTATTGGGTGCCTTGACCCATTTCTAGATAATAATCTTGGACTTTATGCAAGCCTACCTAATGCCAAAAAGAACGAATCCTAGAGGGTCACACACTAAGTGTTTCTATTAGTCTTTATTAAATTATATTTGAATTTAATGAACAAAATAAATATTATTTTCAAGAGTAAGTAATAATTTTATTTAATTTATATTGATCGCATAAATTCAATAAATATTTATTCACCAGATTATGAATAAAATATATTTATTTATTTTATTGAATATTTAATAAATATTTATTTACTAGTTTTTTAATAACATATTAATTTAAGAGAATAAAATATTCATTTGGGTGTTCAATAAATGAAAAAGGATTTCGAATAGATCAAGACTGTGTCCGATGATAAAATAATTATTTATGAGACGGTAAATATTGTTTATCTATTTTTTGCAAGTCGGTGCACCACAAAAATAATAATAATAATAATAATATTATTATTATGTGGCATGAGATTTCATTAATGGTTATAATTATATTTATTGGATGTTATGCAATTAAATTTGGTAACTGTAATCCTAGCTCTATAAATAGATGACCATGTCTATTGTGTAAAGAATTCAAAACCAATTCAAAGTTTGGGAATCGAGGATTGTTGTGCACAAAGAATTCACTCTCGAATTCTCCTCCTCTATCCCTCCTGAGAATGAGAAAACCAAGAGATGATTTCTTCAAGACCGTAGAACAAGAAATCATGAATAAACAACGCATGACATTCGGTTCACCACACTAGCACTTGGATAACAAGTGACGTTTCTCTAAGACCATTGGGGAACCGTGTGGATCACTTCTAGAGCGATTCTACCCTTGGATCTTCACAAGTGCAACAAAGAAAATCTAGAAAGGCCTTTTTGAATGATAAAAAATCATCAACGAAGAATTTTCTAAGCCCAAATATTTATTTCTTCAGATATTAAATAAATTAATTATAAATATTACATGAAATATTCTCACTCTTGGTTTAAGGAAATGATTATTAAAATAAATTTTAATATATCACCCTCCACCGTAATGCTTTTTCTGTGCCAAAAACCAACAAATATACAGTTTGGTTTGCCTAAGAATGGACATGGATGTGCATATTCTAGGAAGTTTGGTGGTCTTGATGACGATTCTACTGGTGTTTCTTGCACTGGGGGTGGTTAGAGAGCAAGAAACACTATGGTTGTCCTTGAGTCTTTTGGTCAGGATATCAATCGGTAGCGAGCTAGATCATGGGTCGAGATTGTGAAGGAGAGGCAGCCAGGTGACATGGATCTAGCCAACCCCATATTTCTTCTTAGATGTTGGTTCTTCCAGAGCATTATATAGGATATGGACTGACTGTTGTTTCAGAGGCCAATATAGTGATTTTATTAAATAAAAGTGCAGTGTATTTTGGAGAGCCCAATGAGAATGATTCTATAGAAGTGGGCGACCATCATTCGATGGATGGTAGAACTGATGAGACATTAATGGATGCTCTATATGTTGATGAGGATGTTGTTCAAGAATTACCTGACCAACATTTAAAGTAGGTGATGCTAGTTGTGACTAGAGATCATAAAGGTAAGAAAATTTCTATGGATTCAGAGGGATTCCAGTTGGTCATCCCTCAAAAATTCAAAACACATGAGTCTCAGACCCAAACTCTTTAGGTTCCACCCACTTTGATACAATCATAAGTTGACCCTTTAAGGAGATAATATTTGAAAAATTTACCCCAATAGTTTGTGCACCCTAGAGATAGTGAGAATGTGATGTGATTGTATCTATCTCACTCTAATGATCTAATAAAAAAGTCTTATGACTCTTTTGAAAAGGTCTCGGATGAAGATTTCACTATTGCATAAGAATGAAACTATAGTAACACACCTCTAGAAGATCAAGAAGGTGAGAGGCCCAGGGAAGGCCTTAGTAAGGAAGCAACATAATGGTTTTTATTGCCTCTTGAAGCCATCTACTCTCTAATAGATCCAGATGTATTTGGTTTTAATGATTATGCAATAGTTAAAACGATGTTATCAATTAACATTGAAGACATATTCTTCTCTAATGTAGGGATGGATTATCAGAATCTACCATAGAAATCCATGATTTTCTTTACTCTAGGGGACTATTGTGACTCTTCATTGGATGAACATTATGAGACCCCACAAGAGGTAAAGACATAGAGGAGAGGTCGACATCCAAAGGTCAAAGGAAGACATCCTAGGAATTTGAGAAATAGAGGAACTGATAGTGATTTAGTTTCTATTTTAAGCTTCCTTCTTTTGATGTGGGAATTATATGACTTGTTTGACCTGTCTTTATCCTTATAGGCTTTCCTTTTTGTTTAATAAATTTGGGGGCATGGATCTTTAATCAATTACTAAGTCATTTTTAGTACAACATTAAAGGACATTGGAAATAAATGCAGTGAAAAATCATTACCATAAAAAGGAAAGTGAACAACTACTCAAAAAATAGGAGAAACTTTCATCAGTTGAATCAACCACCTCCTCTACCTCTCGGATGATGACCCCTTCACTATGTTTTGGGTTATTTCCATGTCACATCCACCCAAGAATCAGAATCATCCAGTGGGTTTGAATCCTCAAGTGTGCAAGGATCCTGCTCACCATCCGGAGCAGCTTGAGTGTCGGCTGATAATCCATCAACTCGAATAGATCCATGAATGTTCCCAAATTCTCCACAGAAGCCCTCCTTGCTATTCGACCTGTTCAATATGTCATGCAGACTAAACCTTTTTTTAATATATTTACTTATAATTATAATTATAAATAAATATTATATATATACATTTAAAGAATTATAAAATTATAATAAATATATTTAAATAATAAATATAGTTATTATATTTATAATTATATATATTTATATATTGATATAAATATATTTAATTATATAAATTTATGAAAGTGGTGCAGACCATGAGGTATAATTATAGAAATATATATAATTATATAAATATATTGATACTCTTATAGAAATATTTTTAAATATATTTATTTACAATTATAATGAAAATAAATAAATATATATTTAAATAATTAAATAATTATAATAAATATATTTAAATAATAAATATGTTTATTATAATTTTATAAATATATATTTATATATTAATAAATATAATATATATAAATATAAATATAAATATATTTATAATTATAAGAAAATATTTATAAATATATTTATTTATATATAAATACATATATATTTAAGTAATTATTAAATTATAACAAATATATTTAAGTAATAAATAAATATATTATATTTATACATAGTTGGGGGCTTACCCGAGTGGTGAAGGCTCCCTATAATCCTGCATAAGACCTGAGTTCAAATCTGGGTGGGCGCCAATTTCCATAGAAAGTGGGTGACACATGCATGATGCATGACGCAGGCAGACGGTGACACATACATGACGCAAGCCTGGTGACACAGGCAGTATGATGCAAGCACATTGCCCAGGGCCTTCGGGCCAGTTAGTGGACCTGTGGGCCATGTAATAGGCTTCATGCCCACTGGGCCTTTTGACCATGTATTGAATAAATAAGGCTATATGTGTGGGCTATCCCTTGGGGGGCTATGACCTGCCTTTCCATCCTGTGTATGTGGTGTGTGTGTGTGTGTATTTAATGTAATTATACCCCCAAACACCTAATATATATATATAAATATATAATTTCATATAATTCCTTTTTAAATATATTTATTTATAATTATAAATATAAATAAATAAATATATTATTATGATTAGATATTTATCAACACTATTTTATCACTGATAATGACTGATCTTTATCAGTGCTAAAAAAGTCCTGGTAAAACTCCTATTTATCAGGGATTTCTTTTTTAGCGCTGATAAAGCCACTATTTATCAGTGGTTTTTTGAACGTTCTTTTAAAACCCTTACCGATTCCTATAAAAATAACCTTAATCGAGTTGTCACTTCTCACACCTCTAAGATCTCATGGAACCCTACTGTCGCTGATACTGCTCTCACTGAATCTTACCACCACCGCCTCTCTCAATGAAGCAATCCTCTATAAATCTAAGGTACATGTGGTGATTTATTTTTTGTTTCACTGGATCTATATTCCTCTGATTTTTGTTGCCTCCATCATTCAATTTTCACCCATTTCAGTGGTTTGACCTTAGAAAGTGCGACATCCGGTGGTTTTGGCGGGTAAGATAGTTCGACCTTAGTAAGTGAGGTGTCTGGTGGTTTGTACATAATGGTGCGGTCTCAATATTAACTACCTCCCCCTACCGAGACCCCCTTCCCCTCCCAGCGTTGCCACCATCTACTGTAAGAACCCGAATCTTCATTTCAGGTATGGATCTTTATTTCGGGTTGTTTTTAAGGAAAATGAAAGAATTGGGAAATTTTCTAAGTACACGTCATGTAATTTTGAGTACACTCCATGCACCAAGTTGTCACATGTAGCTTTGTACTAGCTGTGTGAGTGACTTGACAGACCGCCTAAAATGAGGGCTGGTTGAGACTAGTACACGACATGTACATTAAATGAACACAATAGGTACTTTTCTTTTTTATTTGATGATTTAGAGTGGGGTCGTGTCTCATCTCTAGAAAACACTTCTTCTTCCTGTGTTTCGTACAAGAGAGTGACAAATGGACAAAAAACATCGATCCCCTCCCGATTCATCATTAGAACTTCGATTAAGATGTTGTAAGGTGCATTGGATCACTACGGGAAATTTTATCATTACCAATGGTTTAAAACCATTAGTAAAGGATGGAAAACTATTGGTATAAACTACACCAACGGTTGTCCAAACCATTGGGTCTTGAGCCATAGGGATAGACATATCCCAATGGTTCTATAAGAACCATTGGGATATGTCTGAAAAATTAAGTATATACCAACAGTTTCAGTAAACCATTGGTATAAATGATTACCAACGGTTTTAAACTGTAGGTAGTAGCATGAAATATCTCTATAACATTGGTTTACAAAACCGTTCGTATAGACTTTTACCAACGATTTCCCATAAACCGTTGGTAAATATGAAGTAAAATTATCTCTTCCAATGGTTTACAAACTGTTGGCATATACTTATACCAACAGTTTACATAAAACTGTTGGTAAATATGAAGTACTATTATCTATGCCAATGGTTTACAAAATATTGTCATATACTTATACCAACAATTTACATAAAACCATTGGTATATGTTCTGATTTTACACATATGCCAATGGTTTTAAACCATTGGCATATCCTTTTTATACTTGAAGCAAGTTGGCTTGCTGGCCTCCCCCTGTGTAGCTGCAACAATTCCACCAGGCCTCCCACTGTGCAGTTGCAACAATTCCACCAGGCCTGAAAAATTCATACACAACAGAATACATGCATAATACATACTCATACAAAAAGTAACACAATACACAGTGAATAAGTATACCTGCATAATACATATAGAATTCAGTATGAATTCATACAGAATTCATCCAACAAATAATTCATACATAAATCTAAATACCTCCAATTCTGTATTTAATTACCCTCTACACACATACCGAATTAACACATAATTCATAAGGTAATTAAAACAAGTATACACATACAACAAGTATACCCAGGGGAGTGGGGTGGTGTCCAGGGGGTTGGGGGGCATTCTATGGGGTGGGGGGTGTCCAGGGGGTGGGGTGTCCAGGGGGTGGGGTCGTGTCCGGGGTGGGGGGTCTAGGGGGTTGGGGGGTGTCCAAGTGCGGTGGGGTGGAGTCCCGGGGGTTGGGGGGCTTTCTAGGGTGTGGGGGATGTCCATGGGGTGGGGAGTCCGGGGGGTGGGGTGGTGTCCGGGGGGGGGGGGTGGTCTCGGGGGTTGGGGGGGGGGGCTGTCCAAGGGCGGTGGGGTGGTGTCCAGGGGGTGAGTGTGGCTGCCCATGGGGGGGGTGTCTAGGGGGTGTCCTGGTGGTGTGGTGGTGTCCAGGGGGGGTGGGTGGTGTCTAGGGGGTGGGGGGTCCTAGGGTTGGCGGTGTCTAGGGGTGGGGGGGGGGGGGGGGCTATCCATGGGGGTGTCCAGGGGGTTGGGGGGGGGGGGGTTCTTTCTACGGGGTCAGGATGTACATGGGGTGGTGTCTAGTGGGTGGGGGAGGTCTAGGGGGTTGGGGGGTGTCCAATGGGTGTGGGGTGATGTCCAGGAGGTGGGGTGGTTGTCCATAGGGGTGGGGGTGTCCAGGGGGTGGGGGGGTCCAAGTGGTGGGGTGGTGTCTAGGAGGGGTGGGGGCTGTCCAGGGGGCTGGGGGTGTCTAGGGGGGTGGGGGTGTCTAGGGGGGTGGGGGGGGGGGGTGTCCAGGGTGGTGGTGGTGGTGGTGGTGGTGGGGGGGGGGGGTTGTGGTGGGGGGCTGTCCATGGGGGTGGGGTGGTGTCTAGGGGGGGATTTAATGGTTTTAATGGAATTAATTTCATGGATTTTAATATCATTGATATTTTTAAAATGGTTTTGGAATAATGTTTATTTCAATAGTTCGGGTTTCTTTAGAAAAAAATGAACGCTTTTGGTGTGTATGGTAGGAAGGGGGATTTGGTTATTAGGAAATGGATTACATTTTTATTTTGGGACAAAAATACTATATGATTTTTGTAATGGAACCTTAAAAGAGATTTTTATAAACCATTGGGGAGTTTTAAATAGAAATAAGTCTCTATTATGTGATTTTGAAATGGTTTTATGAAGAATTATTTATGATGTAACTTTATGGGATTTGTGATTTTGTGTCCCTTGATTTAGAACATCATATTATTGTACTAATGATTTTGTTTTTGATAATTCTTTAGAATGTTACCACTATAAACGAATCAAAAATTCTATAAGGGGATATCTCAGGTAGTCATTCTTGTGATCCAGCTATTGTCTTCCTAGTCTTGGTCTCTACTCAAAATCCTGTGGAAGTGGAATAGCCATGTTCTTCTTGGATCATTTATTATCCACGGGAGTTTCTAAAATTCCATCCACTATTTTTTATTGGTGATCGAGGATCCCAAGAGGCAACAAAGTGGCTATCTATGATTAATCGAATCTTCGAGTTCTTTGAAACCCTATAATCCATGGGGGTGGGGGATGTCTGGGGGGGATGTCCACGGGGGTGGTAGGGATGTCCAGTGGGGTGGGCGGGGCTGTCCACAGGGGTGGGGTGGGGGTGGGGGCTTTCCAGGGGGTGAGGGTGTCTAGGGGGTGGGCAGGGCTATCCAGAGGGGTAAGAGGTGTCCAGGGGGTGGGAGGGTTGTCCACGTGGGTGGAAGGGCTATCGAGGGGGTAGGGGGTGTCCAGGGGGGTGGGCAGGTTGCCCACAGGGGTGGGGGCTGTCCACGGGGGGAGGGGGTGTTCAGGGGGGGGGTGGGCGGGCTATCCATGGGGGTGGGTGGGTTGTCCACTGGGGGGGGGGGCTATCCAGGGGGCTACGAGGTGTTCAATGGGGTGGGTGGAAATTACACAAGGGTTGTAGGGCTATCCAGGGGGGTACGGGGTGTCCAAGGGGGTAGGCGGGCTGTCCACGGGGGTGGGTGGGCTGTCCAGGGGGTAGGGCTTATCCAGGGGTGGGGTGGGGGTGGGGGTTTTCCTGGGGGTACTAGGTGTCCAGGGGGTGGGTGGGGCTGTCCAAGGGGTACGGGGGGTGGGGGAGGGGGGGGGGGGGGCTTTCCACGGGGGTGGGTGGGGGGGGGGGGCTGTCCACGGGGGTGGGTGGGCTGTCCATGGGGGTGTCAGGGCTATCCAAGGGGTACAAGGTGTCCAAGGGGGTGGGATGGTTGTCCACAGGGGTGGGAAGGCTATCCACGGGGGTGGCGGGGGTGTCCAGGGGTGGCAGGGCTGTCCAGGGGTGGGTGGGGTTGTCCAGGGGGTACATGGTGTCCACGGGTGGAGGGGCTGTCCACAGGGGTGGGTGGGATATCCAGGTTTGGGCAATGCTATCCAGGGGGGTGGGCGGGGCTATCCAATGGGGTGCCTGGGGATGTCCCGGGGGGTACGGGGTGTCCAGGGGGGTGGGCGTGGCTGTCCAGGGGGGTACGGGGTGTCCTGGGGGGTGAGTGGGCTATCCATGGGGGTGGGGGGGCCTTCCATGGGGGTGGGGGAAATCCATAGGGGGACGGGCTATCCACGTGGGTGGGGGGCTGTCCACGGGGGGACGGGCTGTCCAGGGGGGTGGGCAGGCTATCCACGGGTGCAGGGGACTGTCCATGGGGGGAGGGGCTGTCCAGGGGGGTGGGCGGGCTGTCGACGAGGGTGGGGGGCTGTCCACGGGGGGAGTGGTTGTCCAAGAGGGTGGGCGGGTTGTCTACGGGGGTGGGGGGCTGTCTAGGGGATGGGTGAATCAGTCACAACAAATCATGAAGTCAGGTTTTATTATTTATAAATAAAAAAATAAAGATAAGGTGACCTACCTAATCACAAATATATTCAGGCACAACAAATCAATAAGCATCAAAGGTCTGTAATATCAGTAAAAAATATAATGGATCAATTTGTCCCTCATCACCATAACTATCATCACTGTCATCATTAGCCTCTCCCTCATCTTCATCGTCGTCCTCATCATCATCCCCACCCTCCTCCTTGACCTTGTCCTCAGCCTCGACCACCTCATCACCCTCCTCCTTCGCCTCACCCTCCTCCTCCACCTCGGCCTCCTCCTCACCATTGTCTCGAAATCCACTAGAACATTCATCTGTTTCACCATATATAGTAAAAATCAATGTCATATATTCATCACAAGATGTGCTGGCCTCTGGAGGAAGTGTTGGATGTAAAACATCCATCAGTTTCATAAATGTAGTGTTTTCCCTAGTAGACTGTTCTACTATCTCTGTGGCCCTTTTTTCAGCCTATTATGTCTGTGCCTTAACCTGCTAGAACTCAGTGGCACTACAACTCGTACCTGAGGAGGGCCAATACCACATTGTAACTATACTCTTCCCAGGTCACCAGCGTACTCTACCAGGGTGCTCATCCCCCAACACCTGATGTAAGTGATCATTTGGCCCAAAATTGTCAGGTTCCTAGGCATCAAGGGCCTCTAAATCATCCCTTTACAAATATAAATAGATTATTAAGTTACAAAATATAGATTAAAAGTTTAAATCAAAAAATTAAAACTTACAACTTGCTGCTAAGTCGGTTCATTAGCAGCACTTCAATCTTTCTTCCTTCTACACGAGAAAAATAGTTTTTCTCAAGGCACACATCCTTCTATATTAAATTTATGCCCTACAATGACATTGAAAATAATAAACCATAATTAAAAATAGGTTACCAATAACTCATTTCATAACTAAAATTATATAACAACTTTAGAAATAAAATAAATTTTGGAGGTAACAATAGAAAGTGAAATTCGTAAAGAAAATTTATAATCTGTCATACCCGCTGCCTCTCATGATCTCGCACCATTGTACTTCCCAATGTGTTGAGGTATTTTTTAGCATCAATATTTTTTTTATTTCTTCTAGATGAATACTAAATAAAAGTAAATAATTATTATTAATGAAAAACATGAAAATTTTCATTTAAATACCTCTAATGCGATTAATACCTAAAATTGGATAGTCATCCGATGAGTAATCATCTGTTGGTACTATTCTAATGGAGAATCATCAAAAATATGGACCACCTCTAACTCTTTTCACACTCTAGAATTCCATCCAATGTACATCTCATTCTTATAAGCTCTCCAAAGCTCACCTAAATCCTTTAGACGTGCTAGTTGTGCATCCTCACCATCGGGGAAATTAAACCATTGCTGAAAAAAAAACATTAGTTCATATAAATACAAAAAATAATATATTGCATTAAATAAAACTGATTTTTACGCATATCAATGCCCAATATTTATCCTTGACATCATTTGGCAGCTGTCTCCATGAGTTCGGACTAACAGGAATGATGTCAGAGTATTTGGAAAGCATCTCTAAAAAACTATGTCATTGCTGCCCTGATTTTTCAATCATTTGACTATCTTCATTGTAGTCCACCATCAACTACGTGTATCAGTTCCACACCACATGCATGTGTGTACGCCCCCACCCCTGCCTCCTATCAGTAGATTTATCTGTTATGAATGAAAAACAAATATTTTATCAATACATGTTATAATGAAAATAAATAATGGTGTAAAAATTTGTTTGGGTTGTATAAGTATACCGGTGGTAGTCTGGTCAATGGGCGCCGCTGGATCCATAAAAACTAAAGGAAAACCCTGTATAGATGGATTGGGTACCAATGTATTCTCTTCAGGGATATGATCTGGTGGAGATTGAGTCGAAAAAGATGGAATATAAAATCTCTAAGAAGAAGGAAGTAGAAGTAAAAGAAGATGAGAGTGATGGTTGGCCGAATACTGGATGGGGAGTGGGAATCATCATCGGATATGGTACAGATGGGTGAGGAGGCTCAAATGTAAAGGGTGGTGAAAACATGGGAGGCCTAAATATACCGTGTGTCCCTAAGGACACACCAGGATCAGAATGTGGGATGGATGGTATGTCAGTGGGAGGGGCAGGGTTTAATCGGGTACGCTGACCATATCGTTTATCTCTCATACCACCCCCTCATACAAACACCCTGAGTACTGGGACCACTACTAGGATGCTCATCAAATAACTATCACCTAATAGATGGATCCTACAAAAATGTTTAAAAAAAATTAATCACATGGCATTATATATTTTTAAAATAAATATATTTGAAATAAAATACTCACTGTAGGCACTAGTGATGGAATGCCCAATTCAGTCATGCGACGATTGTTGTCCATAATCTATTTTTATCGCCTCTCTTCAATTGTTTTTATTTCCTGAATTTTAAAACAAATATGAAAGTAAATAGAAAAGGATAACTAATGTGTAACCCAAAAAACAAAATAAATGAGAGGGAATGAGGGGATTCGGGGATAATTAAACTATCCATTATTTTAGGTGAGCTTAAACAGATATATAATAAAGTTAATAAATCGTACATGATGTAATATAGAAATTTATTTTTTAGTATGATGGTTATTTGTTGGAACCAAGGTTGTATTTTTTGTCAATAGTTGTCAATGCAGATCAAAATGAAGGTGATCATGAAATACTCCGATGAAGTAGAGGAGTGGTGATTCAGACGATTGTTATACTGATCGGAAGTTCAAAGAACATGTGTCAAAGGTGATACATTGTTTACAACAATGCAGAATGTGAGGTATAATCCATCCAAGGATGATTAAAGAAGAATGAGGTTTTTGGATGAAGACCATGCAATTACTCATGATTGCATGAGAACCATGCAAGAGACTTCTTGACGAATTGAATCGGTTTGCATGAAGTATATCACGACGGTTGATGAAGAAGACAATGTGCCAATGATTGGAATTCTATGATTGTCGTGCAAGGATTGGAATTCTGCGATAGCCATGCACATCACATTGTCATTGAAGATGATGGTGCTAAAGTTGTTCCTTCAAAGACTACATATCACAATAGTGGAGGTTGTGATAAAAGCAGAAGAGTTGCTGAAGTATACAGATCACCAAGATAAAGCGCTGTTGAGGTGATCGTCCTTGTCGACAAAGCAAACAAATGACATACAAATTTGTTGGCAAAAGAGTTTCTATGGAGGCAGGTCGAGTTCGAGGACTGTGGATAATGATCCATGTTTTTATTCAAGGAACGTCGACAAAGGAATGGATGATCTGGAGGAGGACTAAAAGAGCAGATACAAGGTGGCGCCGTTTTCCAGTGTTTGCCAAATTTTGGGGGTCCAAAATCTGGAAGTTGCTGAGCATCGCGAAAAGTGGATTTCCAGGAAGATCATAATTTAATATGGCAAAGGCATGAGTTTCGCGAAGATGGGATGCATGGTTTGGAAATCGCGAAGACTAGAAGAATGGAGGCGGTGAGTCTTCGCGATTACGTTAAGCTTCGCGAACGGCAGAGGGCCGGAGAGCTTCGCGGCGGTGAAGGGCTTTGCGAGGGAGCTCTGCGAACGAAGGTACGTGCCGCGAAGGAATGTTGACGGTGTGCTTTGCGAATTCCAGAGTTGAAGAGCTTTGCGGCGATGAAGGGCTTTGCGAGGGAGCATCGCGGCGAAGGCGCGAAGGAATGTTGGGCTTCGCGAAGGGAACTTCGCGGCGCTGTCGCGAAGGTATGTTGACGGTGATTCTTCGCGACTACGTCAAACTCCACGAACGAAAGATTGGCGTGGAGCTTCGCGATTTGGACAGATTTCTGGCAAAAACTTTGGAGCTTCGCGATTTGAGATGACGTGGCGTTGACTTCGCGTGGAAGGGATGAGGGTCGGTGGAATCGCCTATAAATAGAGGCCGACCCCCTCAAGAGAAGGAGAGAGAGCTTTCAACGAAAAACCATTGCTCTCGGTTCGCAAAGGTCACTCGCGAAGGCAGTTTGCTTTGCGAAAGTTGAGCTTCGCGGCGGCTATCCTAGCTCCGCGAAAAGGTTGCGCCCCGCGTTGGCTCATTGAGCTTCGCGAAGAGGCAGGAGCTTCACGGTGGCTTTCCTAGCTCCGCGAAAAGTTGTGTACCCCGCGTTGGCTCGGTGAGCTTCGCGAAGAGGCAGGAGCTCCGCGATAGCCAAGCATTGTGAAGGCTTGAGCATCGCGAGAGTGCTTCGCGATTGAGCTTCGCGAAAAGGCAGGGGCTCTGCTCAGAATTGCTTGAGCTTTCCAAAATTGGGAGCCGTGTGAAGTAGGGTGCTTTGTGAAGACCCTTTCCTAAGGTTGTTCGCCCAGTGGACAGGGGCAAGAGGAGTATTCATCAGTGGATGAAATCTGGACTTTGATAGAGCATCAATTATTGAGCAATCACACAAGTGATTGTGATTCAGGCAAACAAGAACAGGGGATCTAGTGCATTCAGTCATTGCACTAAAGGAGGATTGAACAGAAAAGTGCATCAACTCTGAACACTGATGCAAGCAAAGTCTCATGCTGAACAGGAGACACAGAACTTCATGTCTATCCATTGAAGAGACCTTCACGTCTATAAACTGAGTGAGACTTCACCCAATAGCAGTGAGCCAGGGGGAGTCAACGGGAGTGACCTGAGGGAAGCAGTGAGCTGTCCCTGAACCTTTGTAAAGGCAGTGAGCCTGGGCCAGAGTGACTGTGCCCGAACAGTTGTATCCGCAACTAGTGAAACATAGTGGATTTAGGTACGACCGGCAACCTATCGGCGTATGCTCCTTGGACGTAGCCCTTAGTGGTGAACCAAGTAAAAATAGCTGTGTCATCTGTCTCTGCATGTGAATGTTTAATTGCTGATCATATCCATCATACAGGTTTAAGTAGTTCCTACCAACGTGGGAACAAGATCCACAACTTAACAAAGAAAAAAGTTGCCACCCTGATTCACCCCTCCCCTCTCAGGGTGTCCCGGGGTCCTACAAGTGGTATCAGAGGGAAAGGTTAGCGTATGTTGGATATTCTCCAGTAATTCTATTGAGAAGAGGATTTGAGTTTCTTTCCTAAAGTCAACAATGAAGAGAAGTCTTGATGAAGTTTCTGAGCAGACGTCTACATCTAGCAAGACCATGACAAATAGGAAAAAGAAATAGAAGAAGCAGCTAAAGAAGTCCCTCATATCCAAAGAAGATGCAGTGTCTTGTTCTCCATGCCATTCCAAAAATGAAGAAACATCAGGCATGGAAAGTATCGAGAAGGTGACTCAGAATTCTTCCAGTGGAAAGGATGACACCCCCAATTCACGCTTTCAAGAAAAACTCAAAACATATATGCATGATATTCCAGAAGAAAGGGCTGTTATTATCTGTAGCCTATTTCAATCTATACAGGTTGAGATCACTAGACTTGAAAGGGAAGCGGACAATATGGAAAAGGGGCTGGAAGGAAAAATTATTGGAAGTATGAAGCTCACCAAACGGGTGAAAGCCCTTGAAGAAAAAGGTGAAGTTAGCAATACTCTGGAAGAACGGATCCATGCACTTGAAGCTGAGCTGAAGAAGAACAATGAAGTCAAGAATTTTTGTCTGGAAGAAACTTCCATTAAATTCAGGGAACTTGACTCTTTGTTACAAAACAAAGTTAAGATGCATGAAGATGAGGTTGAAAGGTTGAAGAAGAATTGTGAAGAGAAGATGATCATGATTGAAGATCAGAAGATCATCCTCAATGTTGTGGGTCAAAAATTGGAAGCTCAATTGACCAAGATTGAGAACACACATATTGAGACTTCACAAAAGAATGAAATGAGTGATGCTTGCACTCAATGTTCGTTGGAGGAGTCTAAAGCTGAAATGCCTCCAACATGTGACAAGAAGATTATGACAACTCTTGACTATCCACATCAAGAATCAGTTGCTGCCGGTACTCAATGCTCAATGGAGGATTCTATTGTAAAAAGACCTCCAACATGTGATAAGAAGATCATGACTTCGCTCATTGACCTATCACAGGCAACTGAGAAAGTGAAGGTACCATCCAGACCATCTTGCACTCATGTTTCTAAATACACTCCGGCAATCAGTGCTGGTGGAAAGAAAAGCTCTAAACAAGTATGGATGAGGATCAATGAGAAGAATAAACCTACCACCATGACTAGGGTGGATAGGAAGAAAAAGGAGGAAGCTTCTTCCTCAAATAGAGCACAAATGATTAAGCAGATGGCCCAACAACTTAATACTGAAGAAACAAAGAAGAAAAGATTTGTGGGCCAATGTTGGTGCTGCAATAGATTTGGGCACTGTGCACTGGATTGTTTTTATAATCCCTTTCATGGAAAAGCACAGGGAAAGCCTATATCCAAGGGGAGGAATCCAGAGAAGAAGAAGCAACATCCACAGGTCCAGAAGCATCTGTTTACAGCAAACCGATTTGGAATGCTTGATAACATCTGTGATGTATGCAACGACAGTGGTCACAAGAATGGTGCATGCCTAGGTCAACAGATATCCAGAGCTGATAAGAACAGAAGACCACAAAATCCATCTATGTATGAAGAAAGTACCTTGGGAAGAAATCAGAAGAATATGGCGAACACACCACTCCCCAAGAAGATTTCAAGTAGGCAAGCTGAGAAGACCCAAGATTTTAGATCCATGAAATTGAAGGGTCATTCATCCAAAAGAAACACTAAGTGGGATGAATCTCGGATGAACCCATGTGGAAGACCTAAACCAGCTGCAAATGTTCCAAATGACATATTGGTCATCTGGCCAGAAGATTTGAAACGAATGAGGAAACTTGAAGATGAAAAGGCCAGGGCTGGTGATAAAGGAAAAGGAAAACTTTCACATGATGAAGACACGGTGCTTGAGAGATTGCAAACAAAGAGAAGCACTCGTGTCAAAGAAGTTCTGTGTGAGAGATGCAAGAAATCTTGTCACATTGCAAAGGGTTTCCTAACCTTAATACCAGAGCAAGAAGCAGTCCTGAAGAGGAGTAAGAATTTATCATTCATGATGGCTGCTAAGCAGAACAATTCTCCACACAAAGCAGAAGAAAATGTGAACAGAGCCATGCCACACCAACAGATGTCAGAACATATGTTTAAGGGTGTAGACATGAAGACTGGAGTGAACAAAGGAACATGGTTGAGAAAAGAACCTCAACCATGCAGGTCTTGATGATGAAGCAAGGAGGATCCACCTTATTCCCGTAATCATTTGTGTATTGTATTTGTGCTAACAATGCAGGGAATTGAAGGGGAAGCATACTCTCAGGGGGAGAACCTGAGAAGTAGTGAATGATGTCAACTCTTGATAGAGAAGCTGAAGAAGTTTCCATCCTTAGTAGATTCTTCAATTGATATTCAAGGATTATGATGATGAAGGATCACTCTTGATGAAGATGATGAGGAGTGTTTCCCTTGAGGGGGAGAAAAATGAAGAAGCTTCCATAATCACTGTTTCAATCAATATCAACTCCAGGTGGAATCAAAAGCAGTTATTCTGTGAATTTCTTGAAGAACACACCAATGGAGAAGGTATGTAATTTCTCAATCTCTATCCCTTGGTTTCTCAGATCAAATATTATTTTACAAAGGGGGAGTAACTGAATTGATCAGTGACATAAAGAGAATGGAAGTGCCCCAAGGTCACTTATACTGCCGATTTCACTTGAATGTTTTTGATCCACATGCTGATGTGAGTGCAAGAGTTTTAGGTTGGGTTTTCTCTATCATAGTGATTTTTATTATGCCTGAAATAAAAGTGGTAAACCCTTTAAGACAAGATACATGAGTTCTCATCTCATGTTGGTATCATGATCTGTGAATAATGGATAGCATTGTTGACTTAATCAAATCCTCTTGTTTTCTACATCGAGCATTGCTCAAGTATACTTAGAGTGAAATGATTAATGAAACTTTGCTTAAGTGAGGATTGATACCCTCCCTACCATGCGCTTTGTATTTCTTGTCAATAAGGGGGAGAGAAAGTGAAATGCAGAAGATTCTCATTTTGACATTGACGGATTCATTTCAGAAGATGTTTAAGGTATTGACAACAAAATACAAAGG
The DNA here is from genome assembly GCA_963277665.1 of Viscum album. NCBI lineage: Eukaryota > Viridiplantae > Streptophyta > Magnoliopsida > Santalales > Viscaceae > Viscum > Viscum album. The sequence continues at coordinate 1,503,604,263 of OY728133.1, forward strand.
GGGAGATTGTTGGAACCAAGGTTGTATTTGTTGTCAATAGTTGTCAATGCAGATCAAAATGAAGGTGATCATGAAATACTCCGATGAAGTAGAGGAGTGGTGATTCAGACGATTGTTGTACTGATCGGAAGTTCAAAGAACATGTGTCAAAGGTGATACATTGTTTACAACAATGCAGAATGTGAGGTATAATCCATCCAAGGATGATTAAAGAAGAATGAGGTTTTTGGATGAAGACCATTCAATTACTCATGATTGCATGAGAACCATGAAAGAGACTTCTTGACGAATTGAATCGGTTTGCATGAAGTATATCACGACGGTTGATGAAGAAGACAATGTGCCAATGATTGGAATTCTATGATTGTCGTGCAAGGATTGGAATTCTGCGATAGCCATGCACATCACATTGTCATTGAAGATGATGATGCTAAAGTTGTTCCTTCAAAGACTACATATCACAATAGTGGAGGTTGTGATAAAAGCAGAAGAGTTGCTGAAGTATACAGATCACCAAGATGAAGCGCTGTTGAGGTGATCGTCCTTGTCGACAAAGCAAACAAATGACATACAAATTTGTTGGCAAAAGAGTTTCTATGGAGGCAGGTCGAGTTCGAGGACTGTGGATAATGATCCATGTTTTTATTCAAGGAACGTCGACAAAGGAATGGATGATCTGGAGGAGGAATAAAAGAGCAGATACAAGGTGGCGCCGTTTTCCAGTGTTTGCCAAATTTTGGGGGTCCAAAATCTGGAAGTTGCTGAGCATCACGAAAAGTGGATTTCCAGGAAGATCATAATTTAATATGGCAAAGGCATGAGTTTCGCGAAGATGGGATGCATGGTTTGGAAATCGCGAAGACTAGAAGAATGGAGGCGGTGAGTCTTCGCGATTACGTTAAGCTTCGCGAACGGCAGAGGGCCGGAGAGCTTCGCGGTGGTGAAGGGCTTTGCGAGGGAGCTCTGCGAACGAAGGTACGTGCCGCGAAGGAATGTTGACGGTGTTCTTTGCGAATGGCAGAGTTGAAGAGCTTTGCGGCGATGAAGGGCTTTGCGAGGGAACATCGCGGCGAAGGCGCGAAGGAATGTTGGGCTTCGCGAAGGGAACTTCGCGGCGCTGTCGCGAAGGTATGTTGACGGTGATTCTTCGCGACTACGTCAAACTCCACGAACGGAAGATTGGCGTGGAGCTTCGCGATTTGGACAGATTTCTGGCAAAAACTTTGGAGCTTCACGATTTGAGATGACGTGGCATTGACTTCGCGTGGAAGGGACGAGGGTCGGTGGAATCGCCTATAAATAGAGGCCGACCCCCCCAAGAGAAGGAGAGAGAGATTTCAACGAAAAACCATTGCTCTCGGTTCGCAAAGGTCACTCGCGAAGGCAATTTGCTTCGTGAAAGTTGAGCTTCGCGGCAGCTATCCTAGCTCCGCGAAAAGGTTGCGCCCCGCGTTGGCTCATTGAGCTTCGTGAAGAGGCAGGAGCTTCGCGGCGGCTTTCCTAGCTCCGCGAAAAGTCGTGTACCCCGCGTTGTCTCGGTGAGCTTTGCGAAGAGGCAGGAGCTCCACGATAGCCAAGCATTGCGAAGGCTTGAGCATCGCGAGAGTGCTTCGCGATTGAGCTTCGCGAAAAGGCAGGGGCTCTGCTCAGAATTGCTTGAGCTTTCCAAAATTGGGAGCCGTGTGAAGTAGGGTGCTTTGTGAAGACCCTTTCCTAAGGTTGTTCGCCCAGTGGACAGGGGCAAGAGGAGTATTCATCAGTGGATGAAATCTGGACTTTGATAGAGCATCAATTATTGAGCAATCACACAAGTGATTGTGATTCAGGCAAACAAGAACAGGGGATCTAGTGCATTCAGTCATTGCACTAAAGGAGGATTGAACAGAAAAGTGCATCAACTCTGAACACTGATGCAAGCAAAGTCTCATGCTGAACAGGAGACACAGAACTTCATGTCTATCCATTGAAGAGACCTTCACGTCTATAAACTGAGTGAGACTTCACCCAACGGCAGTGAGCCAGGGGGAGTCAACGGGAGTGACCCGAGGGAAGCAGTGAGCTGTCCCTGAACCTTTGTAAAGGCAGTGAGCCTGGGCCAGAGTGACTGTGCCCGAACAGTTGTATCCGCAACTAGTGAAACATAGTGGATTTAGGTACGACCGGCAACCTGTCGGCGTATGCTCCTTGGACGTAGCCCTTAGTGGTGAACCAAGTAAAAATAGCTGTGTCATCTGTCTCTGCATGTGACTGTTTAATTGCTGATCATATCCATCATACAGGTTTAAGTAGTTCCTACCAACGTGGGAACAAGATCCACAACTTAACGAAGAAAAAAGTTGCCACCCTGATTCACCCCTCCCCTCTCAGGGTGTCCCGGGGTCCTACATTATTTACTATGTTTCATCAGTCTATAAAAATCATGGAACATTGATTATACTGGATTCATAAGGGGTAAAGCAGTTGTCAAAATTAAGTAAAAATTTAATTTCATTAGCCTATGTAGATGATGCAGGTTTCAATACATGTTTTGCAGAAGAATACAAAACATCATGATCATTACCTAGTAAAATGTTAAAGAGAGGGCTTAGAGTTTTAAAAATTCTATACAAACCACAGTTAAAGCATTGAAATGTTCACCAAGTTAGAAATGTTGGTTTCGTAGGTTTGAATACAGTTCAATTCCAAATTAGAAAATGCAATTCAATTTAAATTGCAACCAATAAATATTGAAAATTCACATAACGGTCTAGTCAGATACAACATATTTGTAATCAATATTAAATTAATTTGAATAGTACCAACCTTAACAACCCAAGTCAAGGTAAACCAAAAGAATTGACAACATGAATGAATGATTTTATATATTTCCCACCACAACTTCAGGTTCACAGTAAACTCTGAAAATTAAGCTTTCAGAGTAATCAAAAGTAATAAATGGATTTTTTCTAATGGCAGTAGGGATGCTGTCAACTCCATCATCACCATCATCAAAAATTTGTCTTGTAATTACTTCAATATTGAAACAAAATTCAGGTCAAAGATGGACTTTGACATAGAAAACTTATTTCACCATTGATTCCAATACATATGGTTCATCAGTAGAAAGAGTGAGAGTCATATCAATTAATCAAAATCCACAATAATCAATAAATTTCCCCTGAATCGTCATCGAATCAACCCACTTTCATTTCATAATCGTGACTCATCCATGAGAATAAAAATCCAATATTATTATTTTTTCAATGACTCCAAAATAAACTATATTTTCAAATCGTAGTTTACTATCTGATGCACTATCATAACAATATTTTGTGGTTATAACCATAAAACCATCATGTTGTGTTCTCATGTTCTTTTCCCATTTAGTGGTAATAAATCTTTACCCATTGATAACAACTGACTTACAATCATGAACCACGCTATTAGGATCAAAAGACAAAGCTCTTATTTCTACAGAGACAGATTCAACATGAAAAATCAATACCTAAAATATAAATCAATATTAAACTTAATTAAATATTGTTTTAATTATTTTAAACAGTAATATTATTACCTTCAATTTTAACCAAGAAGAAAACTCTTTGCTATGAAAAGTCTCCCACCTTCTCAAAGATAAAGAATGATGCTTTCTATTTATCATCACTTTATGTTACCAATATATAAAAATAGGAATAGATTAATATATATATATATATATAATATATACATATTGAATTTATTAACAAGATGTAGTCATCAAACAAATCACAGTTGAACAAAATTGTGCGATGTGTCATCTCCTGCTCTTCAAGGCTTAATTTCGTCAATGTATATGATCCAAGAATTCCTCCTGTTTGAGGAAGTGATGGGAAACTAGGTTCAATTTTCTCATACTATTCTTCTTCATTTCTCATTGGTCTGTTCATTCTTGTAGTAAGATTAGACAAATACATAGAGCATAAATCCATATATTCTTGAGCCAAGTAACTGTTCATGATAGAACCTTCAGGATGATTCTTATTATGGACATAAGAATGTAATGTGTACATATTTTTTTCAGTTGGATACATCCAACGAAATGAAATAGGTCCCTAGAGAAGTATTTCAGTTGGAATATGGACAGTTAGATGCAACATGCATGTGAAAAATGATGGAGGAAATATTTTCTCCAACTCACACAAAATTAATGGGGCATCTAAGAACATTTTTTTGCAAGAAAGACCTGGACAACTTCTTAGCACAAATTTCTCTAAACAAATGGAACAACTGAATAACATCCACCCTTACATTATTTGAAAAAAGATGATGAATTGCTATTGGAATCAACTCATGTAGAAGGATGTGATAATCATGAGTCTTCAATGATTGTAGCTTCAAATCTCTTGTGTTGACCCGTTTGGATATGTTGCTTGAATAGTCATAAGGAACTTTAATAGTTTTATAGTACTTCCAAAAATTTATTTTTTTCTATAGGTGTCATCACATAAGAAGCACATGGAACTTGCCATTTATTTTCACTGATACGCACAGGATGCAATTATGGTATAATTCCCCAATCCACCAAGTCATGTTGAGACCATAAACCATCTTTTGTATTTCCCTTAACTTTTAGAAGAATTGAAAACAACATTTCACATATATTTTTTTCAATGTGAATTACGTCTAATAAATGAATTAAAAAATTGGTTGACCAATAAGGCAAATCAAAGAAGATACTTCTCTTCTTCCAATTGTAATATGTTCTAGTGGAAAAATTCTTTCTCTTTCCAGATTTAATTTGACTCTTATCGAATGAAAAACTGAAATATTTCAATTCATTAAGCACATAAGTTCCAGAAATATTCTGAGGTGGATCATCGGTCTCCATGGTATTGTCAAATCTTCGATGATTATTTCTATATGGGTGGTCCATTGGAGAAGAATCATTGATGTACCATAAAACTGAAACTAGAATGATGTTTCAGTCTTCTGGATCATGTATTCTTCATACAAACAGGACATGATAGTTTTCCCTTCATGATCCATCCAGACATCATTGCATAAGTAGGAAAATCATTGATCATCCACATAAGCACAATACACATATGAAATATTTCTTTTGAACATGCATCGTATGTGCGCACACCCACATCCCAATGAAGTTTCAACTCATTTATTAAAGGTTGCATGTATACGTCTATATCATTGTCGGGACCAGAAGGTCCATATATGAGTATAATAATGAATGTGTATGGTTTTTTCATACACAACCATGGGGGAAGATTATAAATGTGTATAAAAACTGTCCATGTGATGTGCAACGTAAGAATCTGCCCAAACAGATTAAAACTATCACATGAAAGACCCAACCTCACATTATGAACATCAGCTGCAAAATCAGGATATCGAGAATCAAATCTCTACCATGAAAATCCATCTGCAGGGTGAACCATATCATCACTAGTCTTCTTTCTCTCAGTATCATTCCATTGCATTTTTTTAATATTTAATCATACATAAAAAGATTCTGGAGTCTTCGGATCACTAGAAAGTGACACATTACTTTCTATGGCACACAAGATGGTGTTCCATCAACTTTTGGCTTTCAGCGTGATGTGGCACATTTTATACAATCATTTAATTCAGCATTTTCCTCCCAGAATAAACTACAATCTTTCAAGCGAGTATGAAATTTTTTTCTTGAAAATCCATGTTCCTAAACTAACATCCATGCCATATAGTGGTTTGAGGGAGTATCTGCATCATCTGGAAGTAAGTCCATCCAGAAGGTAAGAATGTAATTAATTATAGTATTATAAATCCCATAAATAGTTTTCCCAAGAAACAATCTGATTAAAAATTCTAGATTTTTCATTTTACCACATTGTCGATATACTGGAGTCATGGAAACATCATTCAATTTTTTCACCCTGAAAACATCATCATTTTCATTAGATGTATCATGTATTCTCATATCAAAATCTTCTTGGGTTAGAATCCATTATTTTTCATGATGATGAATAAACGGAAACCGGCCATATAACAAATTCTCCAATATAGTCCTCTCATTTGGATCATCAGTAATTTGAGATGTCATTTTCTACCCATTGTGATACCACACAGAGTAGTTTTCTTGAAAACCATATTTGGTTATGTGGTAGCTAACTTCTTCATGGCTCAACCAATGTCTTCCAACACAATTGTAACAAGGTTAGTGTATGTGACCACTATCTGAAGCATTGTGAAATGAAAAATCTAAAAATATCTCCAAATTGTTTTGAAAATTGTTAGAGATCTGATCGGTTTCATACATCCAACTTCTATCTATTCTGTAAAAAAAATTATTATAAGTCATTTCAACAAAAACAATTCAATAAGATTGATGTTTCTTCAAAAATGTATTTAAGTAAACAAGAAATGTTAACTTTATATGAGACACACTACTCTATATGAGAATCATAATATAAAAGACAACAAAATACTATATTTATAACAAAATATCTTTTAAGAACTATATATGAGTGTCCAGGGGGTGGACATGCTGTCCAGGGGGGTGGCGGGGGTGGCGGGGCTATCCAGGGGGTATGGGGTGTCCAGGGGGTGGGCGGGCTGTCCACGGGGGTGGTGGGGTTGTCCATTGGGGTTGGGGGTGTCCAGGGGGGGTGGAGAGGGGGGGCTTTCTAGGGGATGGGGGGCTGTTCAGGGGGTACAAGGTGTCCAGGGGGTGGGCGGACAGTCCAGGGGGTGGCAGGGCTGTCCAGAGGGGTACAGGGTGGTGGGCGGGCTGTCCACGGGGGTGGTGGGGCTGTCCCGGGGGGTACGAGGTGTCCAGGGTGTGGGCGGGCTGTCCACAGGGGGTGGACGGGCTGTTTACGGGGGGTGGTCAGGCTGTCCATGGGGGTGGAGGGGCTGTCCAGTGGGGTCAGGCGTGTTGTGGGGGTGGGGAGGGGGGCTTTCTTGGGGGGGTGGATGTCTGGGGGGATGGGGGGTGTCCGAGGGGTGGTGGGAGGGTGTCTAGAGGGGGTGGGGGCTATCCATGGGAGTGGGGGGCTGTCCAGGGGGTACGAGGTGTCCAGGGGGTGGGTGACCTGTCCATGGGGGTGGCAGGGCTGTCTAGGGGGGTCGGGGGTGTCTAGGGTGTGTGAGTGTGTGTGTGTGTGTGGGGGGGGGGGGGAGCTTTCTAGGGGTGGGGGATGTCTAGGGTGTGGCGGGCTATACAGGGGGTGGTAAGGCTGCCTAGGGGGGTACGAGGTCAGTGGGCGGGCTGTCTATGGGGGTGGTGGGGCTGTCCAGGGGGGTACGAGGTGTCCAGGGGTGGGCGGGTTGTCCATGGGGGTAAGGGCTGTCCAGGGGGTACGAGGTGTCCAAGGGTGGGTGGGTTGTCCACAAGGGTGGTGGGGCTATCCAGGGGGGTCGAGGGTGGGGGGGGGGGGGTCCAGGGGGTGGGTGGGGGGGGGGGGTTCTAGGGGGCTGGGGGTGTCTAGGGGTATGTGGTGTCCAGTGGGGAGGGCAGGCTGTATAGGGGGTGGAGGGACTGTCCAGGGGGGTACAGGGTGGGTGGGAGGGCGTTACACGGGGGTGGCAGGGCTGTCCAAGTGGGTACGAGGTGTCTAGGGGGTGGGCGGGCTATCCATGGGGGGTGGGCGGGCTGTCCACGGGGGGGTGGGTGGGATGTCCACGGGGGTAGCAGGGCTGTCCACGGTGGTGGCAGGGCTATTCAAGGGGGTGGGAGTGTCCAGGGGGGCTGTCCAAGGGGGTGGGGGTGTCCACCCCCAAACTAGGGTCATAAAATCCAATCTTTATCCAATTATAGCATGATTTCAAGATTATTATAGATGACTAAGAAGATTGTTGGTGTAAACCATGAATATCATACATATAAATCACAACACACCCCACTATAAACTCACCACCAAATATCATACGTGGATCAGATTTTATAAGCCATGTTTCAATGGGACACTACTTATAGGATTATGAGCCTTGTTATATCATTAGGTGATATGGAGTTGTACAAATATTAAATTTGTATGAGATCAATATGGATAGTAGATAAGAACTTGAGTGAGATTTCTTTGTAGAGATCACTTCTTCTTGGAAGGGTAAGAGTGAGTGTTGGTATGGAACTTCAAGAAAAGTCTTAATGTGTGAAAGCAACTATACATTGGTTATATTTGATTCCTAATTTTTAGATTATTAGAGTAGAAAACCCACCCCCCTCCTTGGAAAGCCTACACCCCCACACACTTACAGCCCCTACCCGCCTTCTCCCCCCAGATAGGCCCCCACCCCACCTGGACACCCCCACCACACCTGGAAAGCCCACCCCCTCCTCCCTGGACAACCAACACACCCCTCCCCCACCTAGACAGCCCACCCCCACCCCCTTGGACAACCCACCCCCTTGACAGACCACACCCCTCCACCACCTGGATAGCCCACCCATTACCACCCCAGGACATCCCACCCCTCCCTGGACAGCCCACACCCCATCACCTACAGCCCCCCGAAAACCCCATGGACATCCCACGCCCCAACCCCACTGGATAGTCCCCCCCACCACTGGACAACCCACCCCCTCCTTGGACAGCCCACCCTCCTCCCCTGGAACCCCTCCCCCACCTCCCTCCTACCGCCGCCTCACTAAGATAGCCCCTCAACCTGGACTCCCCCACCACTTGGACAACCCACCCCCACCCCCACCTGGACAACCCCCCCCGCCACCCCCACTTGGACACCACCCACCCCACCTGGACAATCCACCCCCACCACCCCCACCCGGACAATCCACCCCCACCACCCCCACCTGAACAATCCACCCCCACCTGAACAACCCCCACCTGGACAGCCCACCCCCACCACCCCCACCTGGACATCCCCCCCACCCCCACCTGGACAGCCCACCCCCATAACCTCCATCTGGACACCCCCCCAGCAGGACATCCCACCCCCCACCCTGGACCCCGCACACCCCTCCCCCACCTGGACACACCACCCTGACCCCCCTGGACAGCCCACACCCCTCCTTGGGCAGCTCATACCCCCTCCCCCATACCCTTATAGCCCCCTACCCCCCCGCAGCCCCTACCCCCTGGACAAACCACCTCCACCTAGATATCCCCCACACCTGGACATCCCCCTACCCCACCTGAATCCCCCTTAGGGTAATTTTATTTAAAAACATTTTATTAATTAATAAAGGAAAAACATCATGCATTAGCCATTTCATTCAAAACAACCCATTCAATTTATCAAAACATGACAAATTCAGTTTATCAAAACATGAAAAATTCAATTTATCAAAACATGACAAATTCAATTTATCAAAACATGAATAATTCAATTTATAAGGTTCTATGGGTCACTTAGAAAATGTCATTGGGGAAAGGGGAAATAAACTACATTGTTAATTCCAATTTATAAATTGGGACAAGCACTTAGGAGGTGCAGTGGTGTCTAGGAGGTGTGGTGGTGTCCAGGGGGGCTGTCTAAATGGGTGGGGTGGGGGATGTCTAAGTGGGTGGTTGGGGGGGTGTCCATGGGGAGTGAGGGGTGTCTAGGGAGGGTGGGAGTGTGGGTATCTAGGGGGGTGGGGGTGGGAGAGGATTGTCCAATTGGTGGGGGTGTTCAGGGGGGTGTCCAGAGGGGTGTGAGGGTGGGGAGAGGGGGATTTCCAAAGGGTGGTGGGGTGTCCAAGGGGGTGGGGGTGTCCAGGGGGGTGGGCTGTCCATGAGAGGTGAGGGGTGTTGAGGAAGGGTGGGGTGGGGGTGTCCAGGGGGTGGGGGTGGGGGCTGTCCAAGGGGTGGGAGGTGTCAAGGGGGGGTGGGTTGGGGGTGTTCACAATTCCAATCCATCACCCAACCAACGCCAATTCATCCTCAATATCAATACCCTTCCCATTATTAATTGAACAAAAACTATAAATACAAAATCTAAATGCAAATTTAAACTAACTAAAGTCCACAAAAAGTACCATATCACCCAATAAACAAATGCTTTACCATGTTTGAAGTGTATAACAAAAAATTGAAAACAAATCAAAGGTTTTGGTACTCCATAGGTAGTAGGAACTCTAATTTAGCTGAAATCAAAATAGTAAACCGAAAAAATAGAGGTAGAACATTAAAACTAAGGTAACACTTACTATTTTGAAGTGAAGAAATAATTTTTTTTATTGAATATGGATATATAGCTGGAAGGAGTTTCGCAACAGATACAAATTCGGGAGGATCTCTAGATTAGGGTCTGTAATTGGGCAAGTGGGAGCTGCGGTGCTGGGTATTTGGGGGAAAACATTCCCAATGGTTTTTAAAAACCATTGTTAAAGCATATCTTTACCAACGGTATATTAAAACAATTGTTATATCTTAGAGAAACTAAATATTTCCCAATGATTTTATCAAAGCGTTGGGAAATCTTATGTATATTTACACATTGCCAACGGTTTGAACAAACCGTTAGCAAATGTTGCCTTTTTTTATATTATAACAACAGTTTGAGGAAACCGTTGGTATATATCCATTAGGAAAACATCAGATTCCAGTAGTGGATTCCCACCAGTGACTTCTCTGTTCCCCTAGAGCCTCTCTTTCTGATTTCTACTCTCTTATGATTTATTGAGGGTTGATCATTTTCCCCTTTTCGTAGATCTACATCGTTCTAGGTCGATTCAAGGGCTGATGTTCAAGAGTGTTGATCATACGATATCAAGGTAGGTGGTTTATGCCTTTCTTTGATTTTATTTGGATTATATGTAATTAAAGAGATGAATACCCATGTTTGGGGTTTTGCGTGTTTGGAATTTAACCATGTTTAATACCTTCCATGGTTTGTTTTTTTGAGAAATGGGTTATCACTTATGCATAAGGTTTTATACCTTGATTATGGGTGTGTTTCCCTTGATTGTTGATTATGGTCGTTTGGGTCTAGAATGCCTATTAGGATTTCCTTTTTTTCATGCCTTGTGTTGTTAGTATGGACTTACTGATTATATGAGATGCATGTGATTCACATTGTGAAAGTATGACCATAGGGAATTGGCTGTGAGAGATTTATGAGGTAGGGTCATTTATGTATGAATTGTTTTTATGCTGGACCCATGGCATTGACTATGACAGCTTCCATGTGGTCATAGACCAAAGGGGTTAGACCATGAGAACTACCACTATGGTCATTATTAAATTAATGTTGGACCATTGGGCTTTAAAAGTGAGAGAATCCAGGGGGTCATTATAATTTATTATTTCTATGAAGAGCAAGGGTGTATTGACTGTGAGAGCTACCCAGGTGGTCATTTATAAATGAGTAGTTCCATGTGGGACCAAAGGGGTTAGACTGTGTGATCTTTCCTAGAGGGTCATTATTTATTGATTTAGTTCTATGTTAAACCAAAGGGGTTATATTGTGAGAACTTTCTTAGAGGGTTTCTTATGAATGATTGAATGATTGTAACGAGTCTTCCAAGCCAAAACACAAGCATGGACTCGATCTTAATTGATTGTTAGATGGTCTTCTAAGACGTCTGTTGTTACTGTTACATAATGGATATAGAGCTTAGGCTAGATCCCATGGTTTACATGATTCAATGGATTGAATAATAAATATAAATGAATTTAATTGAAAACTATAGGATTGTTTACATTTGAGTACTTCTTAGTTTATTACTTCATTTATGAATATTACCTGCTATATATATATTAACTGATAGTTAGGCACATATCTTTTGGTGGTTTCTTATTGGGATTCATCTCACACCCCGTTTGGGTCATGATTTTGGACCCAAATTGATTATATGGTTATAGGTATAGATGAGGAAAAAACCCTTATTTATTAGGTACTTGATTGCTATTGGAGCTAGAGAGCACGGGAAAAATCTAAAGCTTGAAATGATTATGGAGTTTACTTAATTTTCATTACGTTGGTTTTATATTATATTTCTATCATTGTGGCTTGTTTGGATGATTTCATAGACACATGTTACATGCATCATTTATATATACTTCAGTTGTTATATTACTATCAGTCTTCCACTATTTACTGTTGTTGTATGGTGTTACTTCTTCCGCTTTTGTTTACTATTTGTTATTCTGTTGTGAATACTTTGCCAAAGAGGGCATAGTTTCTCCATTTTCAGACCTTGGACCTTGTTTCTAGTTGGCATCCTCTGGCATTTGGGGAAATGTTTTTGAGGTCATGTGACCAACTGGGTACAGGGCACCATTGGGTGGAACCTAGATCTGAGACGTTACAATATGGTATCAAAGGAGGGTTTCATTCTGATTTGTCTTACTATTTAGAGCCTATAGACAGGGATAAGAAGGAATAGGTTTTAACGCTCTGACCCCAATTTCCCAGAGTCAGTGCATTATTATATAACATTGGCATGATCAAAAGAGATCAATTCCTGAACGACCGATCAATTTAGTAGCCTTGGAAGTACTAGATACATATATCAGTTTTAAATTACATTATGAAATAAAAAAACAACATTGTGTCTCCTATAAACACACTCATATCCCTTAATGACTATCCCTGTAAGACAATCATAATACACTTATTCACATCCTGGAAAAAATAAAACATATGAAGGGGGTGAGCTCTGATGCTCAGCAAGGATAACAATAGAGTTGAAACTATCATAAATAAGCACAAACATTTTAGGCAATGTATAAGAATAGAACACAAGCCTTTTAAACTTAATCTTTAGCATAATATGGTAAAGATATATCAAATAATTCTATTTAATTATTCACATGGATATTCTACAAGTTGAATAATCACATGTAATATCAATAGACAATTACATAACGATGGAATTCATAATGCCGGACAACATAACCACATAGTCAAAGCCTAATGCCAAGACTACAAATAAAAATATTTTCAAGGCCTTGTTCCAAGACACTAGTTTGTCTCATGAGACCTAGAGATGCATCGAGGGGATATAAGGGGCCCCATCCATCACTTACTAAGTCCAATTCATTACTCATATGAAAAGGGTGAAATATAATCTAAACATTCATATTAAAACTAGCATATTAGATGTCAACTATTTAACCACAAACCATGAAGAGTATAAAAATAGCACATCCACAATCATACATAACTCATTTAATACAATATGGAAGATTGTTTTATAATAAATCAACCTCAATCAAGAATAAAATAAAATGAAGGATATTGAAATAGATGAAAATAATCAGTAAAACTATTTGAGGGAAATATCCCATTTTTCTTGAAAACATTTAAAAGTCACACTATTTATCAAAGAAGTCGTTGAAAATAGATTTTTGAATCAAAGTGTCCCATAACACTTTGAAACTTTTGAAAGGAATTTTAATTTCAAAAAATTCATGTCTATATAAATAAATTCTCAAAACCACTTTTAAAACATAGAAATTAATGAGAAAGATTTAGAAGAATAAATCTTTAAAACATTTAAAAACATATTTTAGTTATAGAGTTCCAAACCAAATGAGAGATGCTTGAATACAGATAATTGAGGAATAAAATTAATAAAAACTTTATAATATCATGAGAATAAATGTATTCATGATATACTATGTCAAAGGACAATATATAAACTATATAAAAGCGAATTGGTGCATAACAACAAAGAAATCTCAATGAAATTTAAATTGAGATGAAATACCTTATAAAGATCCTATCCTTAGATTAAGGTTAAATCAATGAAATAATTATGTGTGAAAAATATAAATACACTCAATATGATTGGATATTATGTTTAAATCAATTATAGGACATTCACACATATTCTTGTAAAAACAAAACCAATGACTTGGATGTTTAACTCAATGAATGGAAATTGAGTTAAGATTTCCCTTATCAAGTTCATATCAATGACTTGAAAATTTATCAATGGAGTGATTATGTTTATAAAAAGTATATCCAAACAAAGGGGAGTGTAAATTACTATATAAAAAAATAAATAGCGACTCCACACATAATCTTGGAGTAAAATAATCAATGAAGTATGCATAAAACCTAATGAGTGGAAATTGAAATCAGAAATTACCTTACTGATTAGGTAACTTACGAAACATACACAGCATGAAAGAAGGATCATACAATGAAGATGTAAATACCCATAAATTAAAGTATATTACACAATGAATATAATCTTGGGTAGTACATACACCACACAAAATGAAATAGTGGAAAATATAGCATAAATATCACGGGAATAAAAAGTGAGATGAGAACCCCTTACCTTGTACTTTTCCTTAGTCGAGGGTATGTTAACCTCCTGTTTAATGGTTAAATCATTTTTATTAAATTATTAAAGAACCACATACATAAATATGATATCATATATGATCCTATAATATTTCTTTGTTAATAATATTTCAGTAGTATCATTGTTTCGGTTGTTAAATGATTCATTTTCCTTTATATGTTTTGTTACACAAGTCATGTTTGATATGGATAGGATTTATTTGATTCATATCGAGAATTATATTATGTTCTTAAAATTTATTTCTAACCATCAAATGAAAATTATTCTTGAATGGTTACGATGGGGAATGAAATATCATCATGTCATGGAGACGGTATTCCGTACGTATGCAAGAGCGACAATATCATTTTATTGATGGTGAAATCATATGTAATTGGATGGTATATTATATATACATAATAATTAATATGTTATATTTATTATTTACATCAATTATACTCATTATTATACCCATCCAAATAATTATGTGATTAATAACAAACTACACCACAAAGTGGAGATGGTAAGCCGTACGTACACACGTATGGTGACATTGTCATTCATAGGATGGATAGAATAATGAATATGGTTGTACTATATTTATAATAACTTCAAAGTATGTAAAAGGTACTGTAAGATTGAAATAATGATGTTTATTCTCAATATACAATGAGGGGGGTGAATTGTATCCTTTAAAAATTCCTTTGGAACCATTAAAGTTGGTTATAGAACTTTCATTTTCAACCTTAGGGAAAAATATGTTTAAAAAAGTTAAACAAGGTAAATTCACAAAACCTCTTAGTTCTAAAAACTTACTAGATTCTGGAAATATTTTCCCAGAAATGAAACTTATGAAAAGTAAATAAGGAAAAATATTCTACCTTAAAGCCTATAGAATCTTGCTAATCAGAGTATACAAGTACATGAAAGCATAAGATAATTATACTTTACATATTAATCAAAATTCAGTGGAAAAAAAACATGGAACAATACAAGTAAAAAGTATGAGATCTTTTAACCCAAAGAGTAGGGTATCCAACAACCTTGGATAAAGGTCCCTTGATTAATACTTTAAAGAAAGTATTTATTACCCACACCAGGGTAAGCCCTTGATAAGAATATAGGAGTCTGTCTTGCTATCCCCACAAGCCCTCAAACTTCAAGGCAGTCGGCACCTCTGTCTTCCTTATCAAGGAAGTCCTCGAACATTAAGGCAGTCGAAACCTCTATCTTCCTATCCCTGGAATCTCTTGATTGTACACAAAAACAATCAGAGTCACATGAAGAAAGCTGAACAAGATGTTCAGTACACAAAAATCATGTGAGTATCTCTCTCTAGAAATCACTTCAGCAACATGTAATATCTAGAGCTATAGAACAGTGTTGAGCTCATTCAAATGAGATCCTATTTATAGGAATTTCTCCAATGGTAGTCTCCCTTTTCTAATGGTCATATTTTTTCTTAGATTTTTGAGGGACCTGTATACGGGTCACTCAAACAACAGTTAGTTAGAAAGAAAATGCATGACACAGTTTCATAACTATAACACATGTATGTAAAATATAGTTTCTCAACCAATTATATTTTTCGGAGACTAAGGGAAAATAAAATTCAGAGTCTAAGAGAAAATCATTATAATTATATATTACATGAATATTCGGATTCAGTTTTTCAAGGAATTAATAATTAGAATTCTATAGACTTGAGAGTCTAAATTCTAAGAAATTTGGAACCTAAATTATGAGGAATTCAGAGTCTGAATTCTAAGGAATTCGGAGTCTGAATTCTATGGAATTCAAAACCTAAATTCTGAGGAGTTCAGAGTCTTAATTCTAAGGAATCCGGAACCTAAATTCTGAAGAATTCAGAGTCTGAATTCTAAGGAATTTGAAACCTGAATTCTAAGGAATTTGAAATCTGAATTTTAGAGAATTCAGAATCTGAATTTCAGAGAATTCAGAATCTGAATTTCAGAGAATTCAGAATACAAATTTCAAAGAATTCGGAATATGAATTCAGAAACTGAAAATAGAATACTTTATATCTAAGCATTTATAATATTTTGAGGTTTTAGAAATGAAACCAAATTTTACACTTAGAAATAAAAGAGCTAGGTTTAGTGAAACTAAATCATTAACAATGAAAACAAAGATAAGGAGAAAATTTCCTTGGGAAGGTAAATTTTCCTTAATAAGATAAATCTTATGGGAAAATAAATCTACCTTGAGATAGAGTGTTTGTGATTTTCAAAACATAAAGGAATGGAAAAGTTATAAGCAAACCTTATTGATTCAACAATATCCCCTTTTTGGGAAAGCACAAACATCCGTACTAAAAAGAATCTAAGGACTTAGAAATTTTATGGACTTGAAAATAAAAACTTATCTCCCTTTACTTATGGAATATAGTGAATACGAATAACTCCCCCTTAGTCTTTAGAAACACTAAGGATCGAATTCTTGATTTCCTAAATGAGATTTTTCATTTTCTTGCATTTGAAAAATATTATTGATAAGAACATTCTTCTAGATTAACTCCCCTTGGGGAAATATCTTATTTACTTTGTATTCCTTTTATCATTCCATTCTCCCCCTTTGTGATTTTCAAAAAGGAATAAAAGGGAATGGGAAAAAAATTGGTACCTGAAACATTAGTACTTAACAATGAAATGTATGAAGAATAAAAAAAATTTCATTCATGTTGAAATAATTTGTACAATGAGGAAATAAAACAAAAGATTGGAATGAAATGAAATTATCCCTCTTTGTCCTTTGGCATCGGCTTCTTCACAATGGTTTTTAGATTCTTGAGCTCATTATGATCCATTTATGCTCTCTTAAGAAACTGATCCTAGTCTTCACATTTCTTCTCTAAGGCATGAATTTTATCTTCCAGATCCTTAAGAATGTCTGCCCTATCTTTCAACAGTTCTTCTTTCTTAACAAGATTCTCTTCAATCTCCATTCTACGATCTCTTTCCCTCTTCCAATTCATGTCCATGGAGTTATGCTTTTCATTCATATCCTTAACATCTTGCTTCCATGTAGTCTATTCTAGGGTTAACTTTTCGTTAAAACTATTTGTAAGATCATTGATCTTCCCATCTTCGTTATCAGATGCATCCTTGACATTATCATGGAATTCATCAAAGATTCTAATTTCTTCGATTGTCTTCTTTGACATACTTTTCATCTTCTTGAAAGATATTTTATGATCCTCATAACCAATGAGGAAGGTCTTGAAATCCACCTTTAGTGCAACACATTTTTGAATCAACATGGAAACTGAATCTGACTTCTGATGTATCGTATGATGAAGAATTTGGCATCTTGACTCTATGATTTGGAATAAAGGAATAGTACCGACCACCTTTTTCAATGACTGAACAAAAAAATCACGTCTGAGGGAAGATGATCTTGAATCCGAATGTTTGGTTGGTGAGGATTCTTTTTCTATGACTTTAGCTTTCCTCTTTGATGAAGCACCAACATCTTTCTTCTTCACAACATATTTACTAGGTGTATCTACCACCACCAACTTTCCCTTGTCATCTTTCAGAATGATGTCTTGTTCTTTGGGAGATTCATGCTCACTATCAGATATCTGAACAATCTTGTAACACCCCAATATTTCCTAGTATGTTATTTCTTCAAAGTAATTCAATAACTTGCACTACACGCAACACCGAGTTCAAACGCACCACGCCTTACCAAACTAGTCGTTCAAATGCAGTTATGAATAGTATTAATGTAATTTTGAACTTTATATAATAATTATAATTTTATAATCCATATTATGGGTTTCATGGAAATAATGTATGAAAAAATTCAATTTTTTCAGATAAAATAAGTATTTTTTAAAAAAATGCAATTTTACCGCCTTTTAATGAAGAACCCTTTCAAATAAAATATTTGAAATGTATATATATTCAATTTGACTAAATAAATTTATTATTTAGAATGGGGACATCAAAATTTACTTTGTGTAAATTTTTGGAATTTTTCCGATAAAATTCAATTTTTAATGATTAGTGAAAAATATTGTATTTTAATTCAAAAGTGCCTTTTAATCTAATTTATTTATATGGTTAGATTATACTTTTAATTGGTTTTAAAGTGTAATTAGAATATATTTTTACCATTTAATCCAATTTTGTTTATTTTAATTAATTTCACTTTGATGTTGGACATAAACAAGTGTCAATCTTTTGATAGACATGTTTCTTAAAAATACGCCTTTTGGTTTTGACAATGGGAATAAATTTTCAATTAATAAATGAACCTTATATATTTTGAATTTCAAAAAATAGACTTAATTTTTGAATTTGGAATATCAAAATTAGCTTAGGGTGAATTTTAGATATTTTTCTGAAAACATTCAATTTTTGATGAATAGTGAAACAGACTGAGTTGTTGTTTAAAACCGACCTTTTATTTAAATAATTATTTATTTTATTTAAATTTATTTTAGGTCAGAATATATACATAATACCTATATAAGTTCAATTTATTTCATTGGATTCATTTTGTAATTATAGTAGATATATAAAATTATATTGAACTATTCACCGTCTTTTACCCACCTCCTAGGAGAATTTGCAAATTCACATAAAACTTAATTTTACCACTTCTGTGAGTTGAATTTCGAAAATCTGAGAAAAAAGGTTAATATCAAGGAGTAAAATGTGGTTCAATAAAAAAAAAAATTTTTTTGGCGAATAGTAACTTTTTACTTTTATTTACCACGGTTAAAGGTAAATAGGGAAATTCGAGGTAAAAAGAATATTTTAATAATTCAAAATTACATTAAGACATGTCTTAACCTTATTGTATGAGTAATGACCAAACATGGGTATCTTTGTGTCGATTTTGGGACCCCATGGAGCCACTTATGAATGATAATGACACTTTAATTAATTTAACGTGAAGGCAAAATTGACATAAACAAAAACCTTTTAGTAATTAATTTTTATAAGGTGTTATATAAGTAATAATTTTTACTATAAATATTAATTGGAAATATAAGAATATTTCCTACATCATGGTATTTTTTTATAATTTTTAGACATCAAATAAATTAAATTATTTATGACACAATAATGATGCAGTATTTACCTCATTAATAAATGATTTAATTACATTAAATTATAAATTTTAAAATAATATCCAAAACATGTCTAATTCTTATTGGATGATTTTATTTCAACCATCAGTCATCTTATCTTTGACTCTAATGATTTTTGGAAATTTATAAACTGAATATCATTATATAATAAAATATTATGTTCACACATTCCTAAAGAGCCCCTCCTCCCCTTTATAAAAGGAGACCACTTCTAAACAATTCCTCACACCTCTAAAGCCTTTAGTCTCATCCAAACACTACCAAATTAAGCTACCTACATCCCTCTCTTCCTCCTAGAAGCCTTAACTTAGTCAGATGGCACTTTAAGAAGTCCTTTTGGTTCAAACCAAAGGAAGTTACCCAAATTAAAGGTAACAGTTTCTTTTAACTTCTTTTCTTTTATTTTACTTATCCATTCCATAATATATTTTTATTCCTTTATTTTATAAAAACACAAGTATCCTCAATATACTAGGTTGTTTTTATGAGAATTATTATAACTACACTTACACTCACCTCCATCTAATGGGTGAAGAACATAATGTTTCTATGGATGGTAAACTAACGCCTCACGAAATGATGATTGTTCAATTACCTCCTACCGCCTCTCATAGTGGCCATTATAATGGAACTGTATTTATATATGATGAATATATTATTTTTATGTTTTATTCATGCTTCTGTATTTTTATTTTATAGCATACCTTAATGGATTCCATTATGGATAAACGAGATAATTTCATTTGAGGAAGTGCGGACTACCGCCCCATCAAAGTGATATGACTCGTTAATACCATATTTAAGACATATAAAGGATGGAGTTAATGATATTATATATGATATTATACTGGAATTATAATATAACAATGTATCATTATGTTTTAATTCCATTAAAATAATAAATATAAATGAAAGTAGCATTCATGTGTACGTACGACTTACCGTCTCCATGAATGGTGCATTTCATTTATTAACCCAAAATGATATGTACTGTTATAGATACATGTATATACTGGATATATATGATATATATGATATATAAAGTATGAATATCATTCTGGATATAATGAACTTTTGACCATGTGAACAACTTGTTACTATAATGTGTTCATTTTTGACTCAAGTGCCAAATATCGACAAAACGAACGTTATTAACTTAAATGATTATATAATGTTTATAACATAGTAATAAGTGATATAAAAGGAATAAGAAACATGAAAAAGGTTCTCAACCAAGTATAAATTAACTTTAGTTTATTATTCAGGATATTAAAGAACGAATGGGTCAAGTCAGACAAAAGGTAAGAGGTTTTCATCTCACTCCTTATTCCCGTGAGATTCATTCCATTTTTCCACTTTTACCTTTTGTGTGGTGTATGTAATTCCCATAATTGTATTCTTTGTGTAATACACTTTTATTTATGTGTATTTACATATTCATTTTATGACACTTCTTTTATGGGGTGTATGTTTCGTAAGATACCAAATTGGTAAGGGTTAATTCTATAATCTCTTCATTATCTGAGATTGTTTATACATAATTATCTACTAGGACCTATTTATCATCCACATCCATGTTTCTTAAAAATGTATTTCAAAACATTTTTTACTATTTACTAGACAATGGGTTAAAGTCATTTATACCCTTATGTGTTTTGAAAGGAATCTTTCTGTCATTTTCCAAACAAGTTACCTTTTCACCTTTTCGACAAATTTAAGGTAAGAATGTTTTTTTAACTTATACGGTGGGTGTGGATATTTTCTGCCATTATAACATCATCAAATCTTCCCCTACAAGTTTATAAGAATATTTTCAAAATAAATGTTTTCTTTATAATTATGTGACTTGAAAATGATTTCAAAATAGAAATAGATATTTTTTAAAAAGGGTTTTGATTTCATCTATATCAACATCTGTTGACGGATTTTAAGTATATTTGAAGTTGATTTATTATGATACCAAACATCCATATTGTATTGAAGGTTTTTTGATATGTTTGACTGTGGATGTTCTATTTTTATAACATTCATGGTTTATGGTTAATGTATTGACATGTCGTATGCTAGTTTTAATACGAATGTTTATGATATGTTTAAACCTGTTCATATGGTGAATGTATTGGACTTAGTAAGTGATGGGTGGAGCCTTCTATAGCTCCTCGATTCATTGGTGGGTCTCATGAGACAACTAGATGTGGAATTGGCTGAGTCCCTTTCCCAATTTTGTATATAGTTTAGGCCGAGGACTTAATAATTTTTAGA
Organism: Viscum album; assembly: GCA_963277665.1. NCBI lineage: Eukaryota > Viridiplantae > Streptophyta > Magnoliopsida > Santalales > Viscaceae > Viscum > Viscum album. The sequence continues at coordinate 1,503,625,844 of OY728133.1, forward strand.
CGTCTTGGCCGAGGCCTTGAAAAAATGTTTCAGAATGTCCGGCAATATACATTCCCTCATTATGAAAATAATATTGATGGTTCATGTGGTCATTCGACTAGTAGAATACCCATGATTATGTTTTATTATAGAATTATTTACTCAGCTCACATTCCTTCCATAAAATTATTCATGTTTATTATTGGTAAAGGCATGTGGCTTCAATTATTCACCATTCTTATTATTTATGTAATCTTCCACTGTATTGCTTACCATTACTGAGCGTTTGAGTTCACCCCTTTCTATGTTTTATTTTCCCCAGGATTCCAGGAAGAGTATTGTGATTGATATGTAGGGTTAAGCTAAGGGAATAATGGCATTTATAAAGGATTATTTATATTGTGTAGTATGTTATAAAGTGTAATGTAACATTCATGTATGTAATCCAATTTCCAAGACTGCTAAACCGATCGGTCTTTCGGGACTTGATTTCTTTTAATCATTCCAATCTTATATAATAATGCACCGAATCTGGGTAATTGGGGTCAAGGAATTACAGTTGGTATTAGAGGAATTTTAGCAATAACCTTGGAAACTAGATTTAGATAAGCTCTGATTAAAGCACATTACCCTAAGATAGACTTTGAGGATTAGTATAGAAGAACATCCAAGAATTTTGGTACTATAGAGATTTTTTGAGTTTTCCAAGCAATACATCCCTATCTAGATACGAACAGGTAGAGGCGGCTCTGGCACAGATGTACCTAGGGGTAAAACCCAGAAACACCACTTTGAGCTAGACTCGAATGAGAACTAGTGTACGACAACGAGCCTTGCTGCACTCTTGGTTAGACACTCCCGGGGGATATGCTTAGGATATTTCTCATTTTCTTTACAAACCACTATGAAGGGTTTATGAGTATATATCTCCTCAAAGAATTTTTTTTGTGATTATGGATTATATCCATAAACTGTTCAATTTAAATTAGTTATTTTAAAAGTTTGGAATTATGAATTGCGATTCATAAACTGACCTAGTGTATGCCATTGTTTAGAAATGGCGCCCAGTAGAAGGAATAAGAACACCAGCAATACGTATGATCCAAAGAGTACGAAGGGTCATATCATTCATGGTATTAAGCCAACATTTATAAGGAAAATAGTCTCCCATGTATACTCAACATATGAAGAAATAATATCATTTGTTAGTAAGATATATAAAGAATTCCCTGAGTCCTATGGATTTTAAGGGAAGCAAGAGAAGAAAAGGATGATATAGAGAAAGATGGATAAAGGGAATAGGGGAAAGAAGGATTTCCCACATGTGATAAATGTAGAAATAATCACCTTGGTAAATGATTGAAGGAAATTAGAGTTTGTTATATGTGTGGAGAAAAAGGACACCAAGTACGTGATTGTAAGGGTAAGAAAAAGTTTTCAAATGTAAAATGCTTCATTTGCAAGGTGTTGAGACACTACGCAGATTAATGTCCCAGTCATAAGAGTATACCGCAAATAATGTTATTGGATAATAATCAAGTTATGATACTACCTTAGATGGCGATGAATGACTGGTGTTCTTATATTGTTATTATAGAATTATTTCATTTGAGTGTTGTATCTATAGTATACTGGTTATATGAATTATGGAGATAAATAAGGATTGTACTGAAATACTATTTTATTGAGGATTTGAGATTATATGGTTCTAAGAAAAGTGACTTAATATTAAGCTACACTTTTTGAAAAAATACATGGTTGAAGGAAATGTAATCCTTAATATGGTCCTGATAATGAGGTAGTGATTTTGGAGTAAGAGATGGTTGATTTGGATAAATTAAATCAGATATTCTTGACTACCTTGAAACTGATTAATGATTTGAATATTCCATCATTGTTGGAGTTTACATCATTTTTGGATAGAAGGTGTATATCCAGTATTCTATAAGGAATAAGGGAGCATGAATGTAATCAATAAGGTTTTATGGTAATTCAGGCTGTTGTAGTGTTTTAAAAGAATAACTGATGAAGGTATTCACAAGTTATTACATGGAAAAAAATGATCTTTATTGTGTTTACCTTCCGTATAAATTTTGGAATATGAGTTTGGACAATAGTATTTTGGATAACTCTAAAGGTTGGTATGGATTAAGTTTGAAATTGGATACTATTTTTAAGGTTATTTTTGGATTTTTATAAAAAGGACAACACGCAGACCGTGTGACAACCCATCGCGTCGGACAAAGCTGTGAGAATCGAACCCACAACCATAGTGCAATTGGGATTTATCACCTACCACTGGACTACCTGAAGTCCCAGGATTGTATAATGTAGTTTGTTTTTTTAAGGGTCTGATAGGTGAATTATAAATTTTTTTTTGAACCTTATACGAATCAGATAAATTGAATATTTTTTAGTTCTACTATCTTTTAGAGTGAAAGATGAGTTTGTGGTAGAAATTAGTTAAAGGATGGTACTATACTTGTGAATTATATTTTTTTCTTCTCTTATTCTGTGAATAAATTAATTTTTAAATATTATTCAGGGGATCTTAAAACTAAAAAGTCGTTATCCTAGTACCTTATGTTTTGTTGAACTGATGACATTTTAAATCATCATAGATTGATGGCTTTGAGGCCCTCAATTCTATAATTTTTTGTGACTGATGTCCTCAATCACTCCTTATAAATATTTACGTTTTCCTCCAATTATGTATCTATAATTTCCACCAATGTTCTCCTAATCGAGATTATAATTTGGTGGTGACTTTTTCATTTCCCTTTCCCTCTTATTAAGACTAAATATTATTAACCCAATTTCTGATGTGGGTTTTCCCAGGAAAGTATTCTCTATTTTGAACCTTTTATATTTGAAGAACAATTTCAAATTGTGAGGACACAATTTATTGAAGGAGGGAAGAATGTGACACCCCAATATTTCCTAGTACATTATTTCGTCAAATTAATTCAATAACTTGCACTACACGCAACACCGAGTTCAAGAACACCATAGCTTACCAAACTAGCCGTTCAAAAGCGGTTATGAATAGTATTAACGAAAATTTGAACATTATAAAATCCATATAATTTTAGAATTCATATGATGGGTTTCTTAGACATAATGTAAGAACAAATTCATTTTTTTAGATAAAATAAGTATTTAAAAAAAATGCAATTTTACCGCCTTTTAATGGAGAACCCTTTTTAAATCAAATATTTGAAACTTATATATATTAAATTTGACTAAATAAATTTATTATTTAGAACAGGGACATCAAAATTTCCTTAGTGTAAATTTTTGGAATTTTTCCGTTTAAGTTCAATTTTTAATGAATACTGAAAAATATTGTATTTTAATTCAAAAGTGTCTTTTAATTTAATTTATTTATATGGTTAGATTATCTTTTTAATTGGTTTTAAAATATAATTAGAATATATTTTTAGCATTTAATCCAATGTTGTGTATTGTAATTAATTTCACTTTGCAGTTGGATATAAACAAGTGTCAATCTTTTGGTAGATATTGTTTCTTAAAAATACGCCTTTTGGCTTTAACAACGGGAATTAATTTTAAATTAATAAATGAAACTTCTATGTTTTGAATTTTTTAAAATAGAATTAATTTATGAATTTGGAATATCAAAATTATCTTATGTTGAATTTTAGATATTTTTTCTGAAAACATTCAATTTTGGATGAATAGTGAAAAACACTAAATTATTGTTTAAAACCGACTTTTTATTTAAATAATTATTTATTTTATTTAAATTTATTTTAGGTCATAATAGATACATAATACCTATATATGTTCAATGTAATTCATTGGAGTCATTTTGTAATAATATCCGATATATAAAATTTTATTAAACTATTCACCGTCTTTTACCCACCTCCTAGGAGAATTTGAAAATTCACATAAATCATAATTTTACCGCTTCTGTGAGTTGAATTTCGATAATCCGAGAGACACGGTTAATTTCAAGGAGTAAATTTGGTTCAATAAAATAAAAATAATTTTTGGTGAATAGTAACTTTTTACTTTTATTTACCGCAGTTAAAGGTAAATAGGGTAATTCTAGGTAAGAAGAATAATTTAATAATTCAAAATTACATTAACAATGTCCTAACCTTATTGGATGAGTAATGGCCGACAATGGGCTTCTTTGGGTCGATTTTGGGACCCCATGGATCCACTTATGAATGATAAGGACACTTTAGATTAATTAATTTAATGTAAAGGAAAAATTTCCATAAACAAAAACCTTTTAGTAATTAATTTTTATATAGTGTTATATAAGTAATCTTTTTGACTATAAATATTCATTGGAAATCTAAAAATATTTTCTACATCATGGTATTTTATATAATTTTAAGACATCGAATAACTTAAATTATTTATGACATAATAATGATGCAGTATTTACCTCATTAATAAATGATTTGAATAAATTAGATTATAAATATTAAAATAATATCCAAAACATGTCCAATTCTTATTGGATGATTTTATTTCGACCATGAGTCAACTTATCTTCCACTCTAATTATTTTTGGACCTTTTGAAACCGAATATCATTATATAATAAAATAATATATTCACAGATTCCTAAAGAGCCCCTCCACCCCCTTCTAAAAGAAAACCACTTCTAACCAATTCCTCACAACTCTCAAGCCTTTAGGCTCATCCAAACTCTGAAAAATTAAGCTCCCTACATCCCTCTCCTCCTCCTTGAAGCCTTACCTTAGGCATAAGGTACTTTAAGAGGTCCTTTTGGTTCAAACCAAAGGAAGTTACCCATATTAAAGGTAACCATTTCACTTAACTTCTTTTCTTTTATTTTACTTCTCCATCCCCTAAACTATTTTTATTCCTTTATTTTATAACAACACTAGTATCCTCAATAAACTAGTATGTTTTTATGAGAATGATTCAAACTACATTTACACACACCTCCATCTAATGGGTGAAGAACATAATGTTTATGTGGATGGAAAACTAACACCTCATGAAAGGATGATTGTTCAATTACCTTCTACTGCCTCTCATGGTGGCCATTATGATGTCACTGTATTTATATATGATATATATATTATGCTTTTGTTTTCTTCATGCTTCTATATTTTTCTTTTATAGAAAACCTTAATGGATTCCATTATGGGTAAACGTGATAATTTCATTTGAGGAAGTGCGGACTACCGCCCCATCAAAGTGATATGACTTGTTAAGACCATATGTGGGACATATAAAGGATGGAGTTACTGATATTATATATGATATTATACTGGAATTATAATATAACTATGTATCATTATGTTTTAATTCCATTAAAATAAGAAATATAAATTAAAGTAGTGTTCATGCGTACGTACGGCTTACCGTCTCCATGAATGGTGAATTTCATTTCTTACCCCAAAATGATATGTACTGTTATAGATACATGTATATACTGAATATATATGATATATATGACATCTAAATCATTAATATAATTCTGGATATAATTAACTTTTGACCATGTGAACAACTTGTAACTATAAAGTGTTCATTTTTGACTCAAGTACCAAATATCGACAAAACGAATGTTATTAACTTAAATGATTATATAATGTTTATAACCTAGTAATAAGTGATATAAAAAGAATAATAATCTTGAAAAAGGTTCTTAAGCAATTATAAATTAACTTTAGTTTATTATTCAGGATATTAAAGAATGAACGGGTCAAGTTAGACATGAGGTAAGGGGTTTTCCTCTCACTCCTTATTCCTATGAGAATCATGTCATATTGCCACTATTACATTTTGTGTGGTGTATGTACTACCCATAATTGTATTCTTTGTATAATAAACTTTAATTTATATGTATTCACATATTCATTTTATGATAATTTTTTCTTGGGATGTATTTTTCGTAATTTATTAGGGTTAATTCTACAATCGCTTCATTATACGAGGTTGTTTATACGTAATTATCTACTGGGACCTCTTTATCATCCACATCCATGTTTCTTAAAAATGTATTTCAATTTTTTTTTACTATTTACTAGAGAATGGGTTAAAGTCATTTATACCCTTATGTGTTTTTAAAGGAATATTTCCATCATTTTCCAAACATGGTACTTTTTCACCTTTTCAACAAATTTAAGGTAAGAATGTTTTTATAACTTATATGGTGGGTGAAGATATTTTCCGCCGTTATAACATCATCAAAGCTTCACTTACAAGATTATAAGAATATTTTCAAAATAAATGTTTTCTTTATAATTATGTGACTCTTAAATGATTTCAAAATAGAAGGAGATATTTATCTAAAAAGGGTTTTGATTTCATCTATGTCAACATCCTTTGATGGATTTTAAGTTTATTTGAAGTTGATTTATTATGATACAAAACTTCCATATTTTATTGAAGGTATTGTGATATTTTTGACTGTTTATGTGCTATTTTTATACCATTCATGGTTTAAGGTTAAAATATTGACATTTCGTATGATATTTTTAATACGAATGTTTATGATATGTTTAAAACTTTTAATATGAGGAATGTATTGGACTTAGTAAGTGATGGGTGGAGCCCACTATAGCTCCTAGATGAATCGATAGGTCTCATGAGACAACTGGATGTGGAATTGGCTGAGGCCCTTTCCCAATTTGATATATTGTTTTGGCCGAGGCCTTAATCATTTTTAGACGTCTTGGCTGAGGCCTTGACAAAATGATTCAGAATGTACGAGATTATACATTCCCTCATTATGAAAATAATATTGACAGTTCATGTGGTCATTCGACTAGTAGAATACCCATGATTATGTTTTATTATGGAATTATTTACTCTATCTCATATTAGTTACATAAAAGTATTCATGTTTATTATTGGTAAAGGCATGTGGTTTCAATTATTCACCAGACTTAATATTTATGTAATCTTCCACTGTATTGATTACCTTACCTGAGTGTTTGAGCTCACCCCTTTCTAGGTTTTATTTTCCCCAAGATTCCAAGAAGTGTATTTTGATTGATATGCTGGGTTAAGATAAGGGAATAATGGAATTTATAAAGGATTATTTATGTTGTGTTGTATGTTATAAAGTATAATGTAACATTCATGTATGTAATCTAATTTCCAAGACTGATAAACTGATCGGTCCTTTTAGAATTGATTCCTTGTAATCATTCCAATGTTATGTAATAATGTACCGACTCTGGGTAACTGGGGTCAGGGCATTTCAAATCTTATCTTCCTCAACTTCTTCTTTATCTACATCATCCACTATATCTTCCGGAAGAATAAAATCATGATTACTACTTTCATCATCTGTTGGCTTATTCACTTCTACTTCACCCTTCTCATCTTTTCCTGGTGTAGTAATTTTTGAGGATTTGTCTTGGGAATTTTGAATCAATAATTTTATATATGGATTTCCTTCTCATGGTACTCTTAAACTTGATTTATGATATCATCAATTTCATTCCCTTCTTCTTCCACCTCTTCTTCTTCTTCTATTTTCTCTTCCACATATTCTTCTTCAACTATTTCTTTTTCATGATGTGATTCCAGAATCACCACTTTCTTTCCCAGAGTCTCTGGTAATGGTTTTAATACAAAATATTCTGGTACTGGAATTTGTTCAGAGGCTCTTTCAATAGCCTTGAGAAGATATTTAAGGACCTCTTCTTCTGACAATTTCTTCCTTTGATTCTTTTCTTTTTCTTCCGTTTCAAAATTCTCACCAGCCTTTCCTTCAATGGTTTTGCCTTAGTAGGGTCTAAGCTAAATTTTGGCCCCCCTTCCTTCCAGTTTTTCTTATTCTCTCTCCACTTAGACACTACTTCATTAGGATATGCTTTTTTCTTCTTTGTCTTTGGAGGTACTGACTGAGTTTTCTTGGCCACATGAGTTTTTGTTTTCTCTTCCGGCTTCTTAGCCTTTCTCTTCCTTCCACCTCTCTTAGAGGTTTCAGCCACTTCCGAATTTTTTGAAAAAGATTCTATTTCTTCTTAAAAAAGATCATATAATTGTCTGAATTCATTAGAAAACCCAATTTTCATTCTCCTTAAGGTGTCATCACTCAGCAACATCACTTTGAAATTTCTCAGCTTGGAACTGCATGGGATTTTGAACGATTGAAGGCAAAGAACAATAATCTTTGAGATAATATCTGGATACATAATAATATAAGACATCATATTTCCATTCTTGATATTATAAATCATTACTAAGATATACTTAACCAAGATTACCATTCTAAGGTTCAGCAATAAATCCAATATATAGATACCACTCTTCTTTAGAGTATCCTTATCCCCTTTCCTTGGAATTATAAAGCCTTGAACCCACAATTCATGAATCCACAAATTCGTTGAGAGATGAATGATCTTCAGAGACTTCACTACATTCAATCCAAGAAACTCTATTCCCTTTTCCTTATCAAAAGATCCGGATTCATCAAGTAGTTTGTGAGTACAAAACTCTACTTCACCCTCGTAAGGAATTCCAATAAAACTGGCTACCTTGTTGTATGAAAGAGAGTAGTTCTTTCCATAACTCTTGAAAGAAAATTTATCTCTTCCTCCTACATTGAAAAAACTAACTGTTTCATAGAACTCCACCATCAATTCCAGATACACTGAATCCTGTGCCTTCAATTTTGAAATGGAAAAGGTCTCCCAGCTATTTAACTTAATATTCTTAGAGATGATAGAATCATATTTTTTTGAAGAATATTGGATCAACTAACCTCTCTCAGTATATTTTCCACTCAGAAATTTCCTTAACAGTCAACATTTATTTTTGAGGAGAGGCTTCACTAGGAATCTGGAACTGAGGAAACTTTTGAAGATTCGGAACTGCCTTAAAATATAGAGGCTGAGCTTCAACACACAAGAACATGCAAAATCGATGTGGGACAACATCAGGGGGGCTTTATATAGGCGATTGAAGCGACAATTCATCTTCCATGGTTGATCCAATGGTTGAAAAACTTCTAATCAAATCTGACTGTTGAGATGATAATTGAAGAATGATTTTGATAGGTTCCGATCTTTTGAGGTATTTTAATATAGACATTCAGATTTAAGAAAAAGTGAATCCCAAAAAGTTTCTTAAACAAGATAAAAATACCAACAAGTAAAAGATGATTACGAAAACTTAAGAAAGAAGTCATACCTTCCGGATTGGTAGGAAAATTATTCGTAATAAGGAAAATTTTTCTTGGAGAGATTTAGATTCCAAAAAAAATTTAAAAAAAAATTTAAAGGGAAAAAAATATGATTCCGAAAATTTGATTACGATTTTTTTTAAAAAAAACTTGTTCACAAAAAAAAAATTTTGATTCCAAAAAAATACTTCATTACAAAAAATTTGATTCAAAAAAAAAACTTGATTACGAAAAAATTTGATTCTGAATAAAAACATGATTACCAATTTTTTTTTACTAATAAGAAAATGTGCTCCCCTTATGAAAAGAAGTTTCTTATTGTAAGAAGATAGTTTTCAACAAGAAGTTAATATAGAAGATTACCTTACAATTATCATTCCTAACATCTATTTAATATATTCAAATCTATTAGAGGGTAAATATTTTGTGAAAAAATCAGCAAGTTGATCTTGCGTTCCGATAAATTGAAGAATGATATCTCCTTTTTGTGTGTGATCCCTAAGAAATTGATGCCTAATATTTATGTGTTTTATAGGAGAGTGATGTGCATGGTTTTTACTTAAGGCAATGACACGTGTATTATCACACAATATTAGTGTTTTGGTAAAACTCATACCATAGTCTGTGAGTGTGTGTTGCATCCACAACACTTGAGCACAACAACATCCAGCTACTACATATTCAGCTTCAGCAGTGGAAAGTGCTACCGATTGTTGTTTTTTTCATGACCAAGAGACTAATGAATCACCTATGAAATGATAATTTCCGAATGTACTTTTCCTATCCATTCTACAACCACTATAGTCAGCATCTGAAATTTTTTTTAAAACAAAATAATTTCTAGAAGTATAAAAGAGTCCAAGATCCATGGTTCCCTTTAAGTTGAGAAAAATGCTTTTCACTACCTTTAAATGATATTTCATAGGATTGGATTGATATCTTGCACATAATCATAATAAAAACATTAAATCTGGGCAACTGACTGTCAATTAAATTAGACTTCCTATCATACCTCTAATAGATGTTTAATCTATATGTTTCCCAGCTTCATCAAGATCTAGTGAATTTGAGGTACCAATGAGAGTACTTATACTCTTAGTGTTGTCATATACATACTTTTTAAGAAGATATTTAATATAATTATGTTGGGACATATATATTCCTTCTGGTTTTTGAGAAATTTGAAAACTAAAAAAAATGTTAACTCACCCATCATACTCATTTCAAACTCATATTTCATTAAATATGCAAAGGAATCAGTTAATTATTGCTAAGTTTAACTAAATATAATATCATCAACATAAATCTGAACAGTCAAAACATTTTTCTTATCTTTATTTATAAAAGGGTTGGATCAACATTTTCCTTAACATAATTGTTTTGAAGTAAAAACCATCTAAGTCTATCATACCAAGCATTAGGAGCTTTTTTATGTCCATATTAAGCTTTGGTAAGTTTGAAAACATGTTTAGAATGTTTTGTATCTTCAAACCAAAAGGTTTTTCAAAAAAAAAAACTTCATCTTGAATATAACCATTACGGAAAGCACATTTAACATCCATTTGAAAAAGTTTGAAGTTATAGAATACTGCAAAGGCAAGTAAAATATGAATAGATTCAAGTCTGGCTACTAGAGTATAGGTTTTTCATAGTATATTACTTATTGTTGATTGTATCCTTTAACAACCAATATAGATTTTGAGTCAATATGGTTTTCCTTATGAATTTTCCATTCCTTCATACTTGGGGGAGATTGTTAAGTTAATAAGGTATCCTCATGACTTTACCATTCCTTCTTGTTTTGAAAATCACAAACACCTTATGTTAAGACAAATCTCATTTTTCCCCTTGTTTTACTTCCTGAAGGAAAAATTCCATACACAAGGAAATTTACCCTTACCTAAATTTCATTATTCATATCTATATTTTTTTCCTAAGTGTAAAATTCGGATTGAAACCAAAACCTCAGAATCCTATAATTACCTAGATATGAACCATTCTGTTTTAGAATATGAATTCTCAGAATTCTAGTTACGAACTCTTAAATGTTCTGATTCCAAAGTCTGAATATGAATTCTGGATACAGACTCTTCAATGTTCTAACTCCGAATTCTCCAAATTCTTGTTACGAACTCTTCTGAGTTTTGACTCCGAATTCTGAAAATGAATTCTGGATATGAACTCTTCTGAGTTCTGAAAATGAATTCTGAATATGAATTATAGATAGGAACTTTTCTAATTTCTGACTCTGAGTTCTCTGAATAACAAACTCCGAACTCTTATGAGTTCTGACTTCGAATTCTCATGAACTCTGACTCCGAACTTTGTATGTTCTGGTTCCAAATTCTGATGAATCCAGATTCCAAATTTCCTTGAAATTCAGACTACGGAATTCTATAGAATTCATGTTCCCAATTCCTAGAAAATAGAATCTGAATATCGTTGTATTATAGACTCTGAATTCAATTTTGGTTAGACTCTGAACTTTCATTTACATACATTAAGAATATCATATTTTGGTTATGCATACATTTGTTTAGTAATAAAATGATGTCGTGCTTTCAGTTATCAACTAACCATTGTTTGATTGACACGTGTACAGGTCCCTCTGAAATTCAAGGGAAAATATGACTGTTGGAGGAGGGTGCCAACTGTTGAAGATGTGCCAATAAATAGGAGCTCATTTGAAAGAGCAGGAGACTGTTCTGTGACTCTATAGACCACATACTGTTGAAGTGATTTCTAGAGAGAGAATTTCATTGCTTTGTGCACACTGAACTACTTTTTTAGTTTTTCTTCATGCAACTCTAATTGTTGCTGCATATAATCGAGGGCTTCCGAGGATATGAAGACAGAGGTGCCAACTACCTTGAAGTTGGGGGCTTCCTTGCTGAGGAAGACAGAGGTTCCAACTACCTGATAGTTGAGGGATTTTGGGGATAACAAGACAGCTCCGATCTTCGTATCGAGGGCTTACCTTGGTGTGGGAAAGACAAACTTTCTTGAAAGTATAAATCAAGGGACCTTTATCCAAGGTTGTTGGATACCCTTCTCTTTGCGTTAAAATACTTACTACTTGATACTTGCTTTGTTTCAAGTTTTCCGCTGCATTTGTATTATTGAGGAAAGTATAACTATCTTATACTTCCTTATTCTTGTACTCTGATTTAGTTAGATTCTATACTCTTTAAGGTATAATCTTAGTTGTAAACTTTTGTTAAGTTTCATTTCCGGAATCACTTTTCCAGAATCAAGCAAGTTATTAGAACTTAGTGGTCTTGTGAATTATCTTGTTTAACCTTGTTAAACATAACTATATTTAAAAGTTCCAAAGGAATTTTTAAAAGTACAATTCACCCACCTCTTGTATTTTAGAATCTCATGTTTACATATTTGATCCTACATTTGGTATTGTAGAGTATATCATACTCACCTAACATCTCACAATTGGTATCATTAGATTGGTTCAATCTGAATTAATCTCACGATTAGATTCAGAAGACATTCTTCTTCTTATTACTTTCAGATTTAAATATTCAGAACTGAATTTTCGAGATTCATATTTTTTTTGGGAATATATTTTTCAGAATCACATAGTTTAGATTTATTTTTACTTAAAGTCACTTTTGTTCTATATTTTCCTTGCTTATGATATTTTCTCTTATTTACGGACACATACTATTAACATGTTTTTGTGGAATGATTTTTCTTAAAGATGGCAGGAATCAATGTTGGTTCCATAGGCAATCTAAATCCAACAAGACCACGTATCTTTGATGGAAATGTTTGCGAATATTTGAGAGATCACATGGAGACCTTCATTATCAATACACGTGTTGATAATTTTTTATGCTTACTGGAGGATATAAAATCCCTGATAAAGAAGTTAGTACCTTCACTAATCATGAAAAGCGTGAATATCAACTGAATTATAAGGTACACAATACTTTGATTTGATCCATGACTAGAAACATATATATCCAAATTTCATATTGTGAAGCAGTAAATTGTATATGGAAGAAATTTGAAGTTACTCACATTGGAAATTCCAATGTCATTGAAAAAAGAAGAGCCATGCTTAGAGCTGAATATCATAGTTTATGATTTCCATATGGAGAACCCATATGTAAGGTGCAACAAAGATTCATGACTATTGTGAATAGTTTACAATCTATGGGTGAGAAAGGATTAGATGATGAAGCTCTTATTGATAAGATTATAGACATCATGCGGAATGAATGAGAATCCAAGAGAACAACTATAGATGATAACATAAAGGTTATTAAGATTTCATTAGATGAATTGTTTGGAACTCTTCTTCAACATGAGACTAGAATGAAGACAGATGCTGACAACATAATGAAGAAGAATGGAAATGGTAGGGTTGATTTTACCACAACTTCTACTCATATGAAAGCCAAGACTCCTGAGAGAGTTACTATATACAAATCTATGAAAGTTGTTATCCAATACGAATCTAGTGGAAGTGAATCCTCAGAAAATGAATTAGAAAATCTTGCTCAAAGGATGAAAAAGATAGATAGACAGAGGATATTTCAATCCAGATATAAGAAAAAGGAAAGGAAATTCAAGAAAGATTCAGAAGTTACATGGTATGAATGCAAGAGAGCTGGACACATAAGACCTGATTGTCCTATGCTCAAGAGAAAGGAAAAAAAGTAAAGACATTTGGAAAAAAACAGAATTTTGTATTACAAGGATAAAGATAAGAAAGTCTTGAAAGCTAATGACACCTGTAGTGCCAGTGGTGGTGACTCTTCAGATGAATTTTCGGATTAGGAATCTTCTGGATAGAAGAATCTTGATCTAATAGCCATATTACCTATTGACAATCATTATTTAATGGCTAATGTACATAATGCCGAATCATTGACCAATGTTTATTTGAATTCTAATGATAGTAAATAATATAACTCTGATGATGAAGAATCTTCTTCTGATGAAGATGATACTTTACCTTCCTATGAAGAAGTTTCTAGGTTTTCTAAACTTCTTGAGATTGAGAATTCAAAACTCATGAAAAAACATGATAAGGAAAATTCTAGGAATACTATTCTTACTAAGGAAATATCATATCTTTATAAATATTTTGATAAGAAAAATTCTGATGTTTAAAGTATTTCAAAAAATCTTGAGGAAGTAAATTCTGAGAAGAATAAACTTTCTAAATATCTAGAAAACATAATTTTTAGGAAATGTGTTTTTGAGCCTAGCTCTATCTCAAAATAAAATGTTTGTGAAGACATGAACTTGGTTTTAAAACTCAAATCTGAAATATTTTCCTTGAGGAAGTGTTTTTCAAACTTTACCCTAGGTAATGAAAATTTTGATAAAATGTATTCTCAAATATGACCTCTAAAGAATAGTTTTGGTTTCGGTTACACCGGTTCTAAAACGATTTTTAGCAAGAATTACTTTGTTCCTCAAAGTGATCCATTCCGTACAAAATTCCAGTGTGGTGGAAATTGGGCAATGAATTGTTCTCTAAATAAAACCCACTCTTTAGGGTTTCATAAAGCCTATTTTCTACGAAAATGTGGGTACCAAAAATTTTACTTTTTGAAATTACCGGATCAAAGAATATTTGGATTCTGAAAGTCAAACTTTTTCTTATTTTCAGGAAAATAGGGAAAGTAACAACAGTAATACATGGTACATGGATAGTGTATGTTTCTGGCCTATGACTGGTAACAAAAACTATTTTGAAAATATTATCAAGATGAATGGAGAAAAATTAACTTTCGGAGATAATGCTCAGGGAGAAATTATCGGTATAGGTAACATTGTTCTTTTGGAAAAAACTTTGATTTCTATTGTTTTATTTGTTAAAGTTCTTAAGCACAACCTCATTTACATAAGCCAATTATGTTATGAAAGATACCTTGTGAATTTAAGGAATGACAATTGCCTAGTACACAATTCCAAGGAAGAGTTTCTTCTTTCTTCCCATAGGTAAGATAATGTTTACAAACTAAACATAGAAGACCTTAGAAACCAAGATCTACCTTGCCTTAGTGCAATGTAAGCTCATTATTGGTTATGGAATAGAAGGTTAGGTCACTGTAACCTTTGGAGATTATGAAAACTTTCTAAGAAAGTATTAGTTAAGGATATACCGGATCATAGATTTGATTCTTCAAAAGTTTGTGACCCATGTCAATATGGAAAGAAAACTAAATCATGTTTTAAATTAGTTGGTGAAGTCTCAACTTCTGATGCATTACAGCTAGTGCATAGGGATCTTTTTGGTCCAACACAAACTGGAATCATTGGAGGCAAGTATTATGTATTTGTCTTGGTTGATGATTACACTAGATTTACATGGGTCTATTTTCTAGAAAAGAAGTCTGAAGCCTTTTGTTATTTCCAATGTTTTAGAGCCCAAGTTAAAAATGAGAAAAGCCATCCACTAAAAACTATTCATAGTGATCATGGAGGAGAATTTCAAAATTCTGATTTTGAAACATTTTGTAGTAGAAAAGGTATTACTCACAACTTCTCAGCACCCAGAATACCTCAACAAAATGGTGTTGTTGAAAGAAGAAATAAAATTCATCAAGTGATAACTAGAACCTTGTTGAGTGAGTATTATGTAGCCAAAATTTTTTGGGCTGAAGCTGTAAGTACTGCCTGTTATACTATAAATCGAGTTTTGATTAGAAATTTTCTTAATAAAACTCCTTATGAGTTATGGAATGGTAGAAATCCTAGACTTTCCTACTTTAAGGTTTTTAGTTTCAAGGTATTCATTCTTAATAATAAAGATAATCTACATAAATTTTCACCAAAATCTAATGAAGGAATTTTCTTAGGCTACTCTACAACTTTTAATGCATATAGAGTTTTCAATAAAAACACTTGTACTGTTGAAGAGACAGTACATGTAAAATTTGATGAAACCAGACCTTTTGGTTTTAAACAACCCCAACCTACATCCTCAGATGTGTTTTCAAAAACTGATTATCAACCTTTGATGGAGAATCCTTTTGATAAGGATAATTTTCAATAATATACCACTAAAACATTTACCCCAGAAGACTTCCTACCTTATGTTAATGAACATGTTTTACAAAACCCAAACCAGTTGTTTCCAAAAAATCATCCCAGTGATAGTATCATTGTTGATGTCAATCAACCTGTAAGGACTAGAAGTTCTTAAATAAATTAATTATAACATCTATCATTCCTTTCCCAACTAGAACCAAAAATCACTGATGAAGCTTTAGGTGGTGATGATTGGATTAAATCCATGCAATATGAACTAAATGAATTCAAAAGGAATAAAGTCTGGACCTTGGTTGAAAGAGCTAAAGAAACTTCTGTTATTGGAGTAAAATGGGTTCTTAGAAATAAGTGTGATGAAAATGGAATCATAGTTATAAATAAAGCTATATTAGTTACTAAAGGTTATAATCAACAAGAAGGAATAGACTATAAAGAAACCTATACTCCAATAGCTAGACTTTAATCTATTCATATTCTTCTTGCCTTAACAACATTCTTCAATTTCAAACATTTTCAAATGGATGTGAAATGTGCTTTCCTTAATGGTTATCTTTATTAGGATGTTTTTGTCGAACAAACTCTGGGATATGAAGATACAAAACATCCTGATCATGTTTTTAGATTTACCAAATCTCTGTATGGACTTAAACAAGCCCCTCGAGCTTGGTATGATAGACTTACAGGATTTTCCTTCAAAATAACTATGTTAAAGGGAAATGCATATTCAACCCTTTTTATAAAGAAAGATAAGAAAAATGGTCCGATTGTTCATATTTATGTTGATGACATTATATTTGGTTCAAATCAGCAATCATTAACTGATTCCTTTGCGGATCTAATGAAATATGAGTTTGAAATGAGTATGATGGGTGAGTTTACATTTTTCCTTGGTTTTCAAATCTCTCAAAAACCAGAATGAATCTATATATCCCAACATATGTATATTGAATATCTTCTTAAAAAGTATGGATAAGACAACACTAAAAGTTTAGAGACCCAAAACATGATGTACATGGACATTACATTACTTTTTCGGAATAATTAGTACATAAAAAAAATAGACACACAAGGACTGTAATAGTTTAGTGTATTTGGAAACTCAGAATATAATCTTCTAATCATGGTGAAAGATCTTCAATGTCTCCCATAATGATCTTCCCATTTTTTTATTACCAAAAACCTCTCTTTATATCCTGGGGAAAAGAAAACATAAAAGGGGTGAGTTCAAATGCCCAGTAAGGGTAAACATAGAGAACATAAAACAATCCATAAACATTTCAATAAAATCTAAACATCAAAATCTTGAGCAAAGACATGAATCTTGGAAGTACGTAAGGCATATATCATAAGGGAACACCAATCATGATAAAATATCATGGGAATAAAACATGTAATTGTTGCAACCATTAATCACATGTTATGATTTCCATAGTAGCCAAGGCATTGCTGCCAAGACCATCTTAGTGGACAAAGTCCATTTATGAATCGAGTTCACTCCTCATTTCAGTCCCGTAACACTGAACCAGATTAACTTACCGTTCCAGCCATGTCTATCCCATGATATATAAATCATTACCCAATGAAGTGGAGGGAGATATAGGTCCCACCCATCTCATAATGAAATCATTCTTACTTATGCCACAAAATAAAAATACATCATTCATAATAACCTAATAAATAAAATGGGTTTCATAAACATCATCCCATCATCACATAATCCATATAAAAGAAATGGATATCATTTCATAATAAGAAAAGTGAAACCATGTAAATCATAGAGACATTAAACATGAAACATACACATATGAAATAATTTCATCTTAGATGGAAAATGGTTTTGATAAAACATCTGAAATGAATTCTTGAGGAAAATATCCTTTCTTCTTCAAAATAATTTTCTTTTCACAAAATGCCATGAAATTTTAAAATAAAATTATTTTGTTGAAAATAGTCATAAAATCTTGTAGAGTAAGCTACATGAAAATGAGGCATTATGAAACCGTAAAAATCCGTTCACACCATATAAGTTAAAAATAACATTCTTCTCGTACTTTTGTCAGAAAAGTCAAAAAGTACCTCATATGGTAAACAAAAAACGATTCCTTACATACCATGTAGTAAATGTCAAAAATGGGTAAAATGACTTTAAACATAAATTAATTTTTTTTAGAAAACATGGTCTTGGATGATAAAGATAACCCCAGTAAATACTTACGAATAAACAATCTCGGATAAAAATGAGATTGATACATTATCCCTTACCTTAGGTCCGATATGCTTCGTACGTTTCCGAACCTCCTGTATAATGATTTAAATAATGTCATTGACTTATTACAGAATAATATTCATTGTTATGATATCATATATGGTTCAATTATGACATTATATTACCCATTCTTTTGTAAGTTCCATGTTAAAGCAACGTTTTGGGTTAAATCATTTAATTTATCGTACATGTTTGGACTTGTTGTTCTTGATATTATAACTTATATCCTGATTTACATAATTCCAGAATGTAAAACATGATTTATATATAATATATATTCATTATATACATATATATATGATAGATCAATTAAATGGAATGAAATACACCGTTCATGGAGACGGTAGGCCGTACGTACGCATGAACGCTGTTTTTGTTTCCTTATTGAATTGAATGAAATTATATAGATTACATACATATATATACAAATAAATCCAGTATCATTATTATTTCATATATTTCATTATTACTTATTATATATACTTTATAATCATTCATGAATGGTTATCATGGCGAATGAATCTCATCACGTCGTGGAGACGGTAGTCCATACGTACGCACAAGCGATGATATCATTCCCATGATCGTGGAATTTCATTGAAGTGTATGTATAATATTTCAGAATCAATATCACTTTAAAATAATCATATATAGTTATTTATTTACACCATTATACCCATCCAATTAAGGTGGTGGTCGAAAACAGATTACACCACGGCGTGGAGACGGTATTCCGTACGTACGCACGTGCGGTGATTTCGTTTTCCGTAGGATGGATATATGGTGAAATAGGGTTATTTAATACTTATAATAACATATCAGTATATTATTGATACTGATGTTATTACTTAATAATGAAACAACTAAATAAGAAGAAGTAGAAGAAAAAATAAAGTTGAAAGAATCGGTAATGGATATTACCTCTTCTTTCGACACGCCTTATTGAAACCTCCTCTTAGGGAACTAAGATTGGTCTTTGAAGAAGAACATAACCTCTATAATGTTTCTAGGGAAGTGGATAAGAGAAATTGGCAGGGGTTGTCTGAGATTGAAGTCTCAACGTGGTGTGAGGAAGAGAGGGAGGAAGTGCCCTTTTATAAGGGAGGAGAGGGGCACCTTTGGAATAACAAAAAATATTATTTTATTATAAAGTCATATTCATTTTTTAATAGATCAAAATTGAGTTATTTAGAAGATAAGGCGGGGATGGGTCGAAATCCTCTCATCCAATAGAATTTAGACAAGTTTAGATTTCTATTTTAACCTTATCATTTAGATTTAACTTTAAGTTAAATAATTTTTCTTTTACCGTGTCTTCTTGTTTTCTTACACTATAAGGTTAATAAAGTTACTATAACAAGACAAACGAACCCCAAGATGTTTATTATAAATATATATAACCTTATCTAAGTAATTTGGATGAACCTTAGATTTTTATGAAAAAAATAACAATTAATAATATAATATTTTTTTTAAAAACTATTTTATGTCAATTTTGACACTATTTGGTAATTGATTTTTGTGAAAATCGTAACAGAATGATTAGTTCTAAAAAAGTTAACTAAATCAGTAATAACATGTCATATTAACCTTGAAAATTAATGTAATTCATAAAATGTCTCAAATGACATTTATGTGGGTATTTATAACATCAATTATGTCAATATTTCATTAATAAGATAATTACTGCATCATCATTGTGTCATAAATAAATTAAATTATAAAATGTCTAAAAATTATAAATAAAACACCATTATGTAGTAAATATTTTTAGATCTATAATGAATATTTATAGTTGAATTTATCTTCTGTATAACCTTATATTAAAAATTATTTAATTATAAAACTTTGATTTTAACTATTTTAACCCTTCTTTAAATAAATTAATAATAAATGTCCTAATCTAATCCAAGTGGGCCTAAATGGTCATATTTTATTCCTAAGGTTGTTTTTGGTCGAATTACACTTATCCAATAGAATTTGTAAATGTGTTAGGGTAATAATAATATCATGTTTACCCTTAATTACCCTATTTACTTTTAACCATGGTTAAAAAAAGTAAAAAGTTACTATTCACCAAAAATTATTTTCATCTCATTGAACCACATTTTAGTCCTTGATATTAATCATGTCTCTCAGATTTTCTAAATTCTACTCACAGAAGCGGATTTGCAAATTCTCCTAGGAGGTGGGTAAAAGACGGTGAAAAGTTCAATAAAATTTTTATATATCTAAAATTATTATAAATGACTCCAATGACTTAAATTGAACTTATATAGGTATTATGTATCAATTTTGACCTAAAATAAATTTAAATAAAATAAATAATTATTTAAATAAAAAGTCGGTTTTTGAATAGTAATGTTTTCACTATTCATCAAAAATTGAAAGTTTTCAGAAAAATACCAAAAATTCACCCTAGGCTAGTTTCGATATTATGAATCCAAAAATGAAGTCCATTTTGAAAGATAGAATTTATAAAATTTCAAAAAGTGGGTATTACTATTCACAATGGCTAGTTTATATAACATATCGTTGTTTAGAGAAACTTTGTATTGTGTACAACACACACTTTCGTGGAAGGTCGTCATTGCATGTAGTGCAAGCCAAGTCAGGGATGTGTGTCGTGCAAGATCCTTTTGGTGTAGTGTACAACACAAGACATTAATGAAATTAAAAAGAATATTTTTCATAAAATCTCGGGGTGTTACAAAAAGTATAAGTACTCCCATTGGTACCTCAAACACACTTGATCTTGATGAAGCTTGGAAACCAGTAGATCAAACATCTTTTAGAGGTATGATTGGAAGTTTAATTTACTTGAAAGCTAGTCGTACAGACTTAATGTTTTCAGTATGCTTATGTGCAAGATATCAATCCAATCCCAAGGAATCTCATTTAAAGGCAGTGAAAATAATTTTTCGCTACTTAAAGGGAACCATGGATTTAGGACTATTTTATACTTCTGGAAATGATATTATTTTAAAAAGTCTTTTAGATACTGACTTTGGTGGTTGCAGAATGGATAGAAATAGTACATCTGGAACTTTTTATTTATTAGGAGATTCATTAGTTTCTTGGTATTGCAAGAAACAACACTTTTCCACTGCTGAAGTTGAATATGTAGCAGCTGGAAGTTGTTGTGATCAAGTGTTGTGGATGCAACACACACTCACAGACTATGGTATGAGTTTTACCAGAAAACAAATTTTCTGTGATAATACAAGTGCCATCGCCCTTAGTAAAAACACATCACATCACTCTCGTGCAATACACATAGATATTAGGCATCAATTTCTTTGGGATCACACACAAAAAGGAGAATTAATTCTTCAATTTATCGGAAAGCAAGATCAACTTGATGATATTTTCACAAAATATTTACCCTTTTATAGATTTGAATACATTAAACAGAAGTTTGGAATGATAACCATAAGGCAATCTTCCTTGATTAACTTCCTATTGAACCAATATCCTTATAGTAATAAATTCCTTTTCACAGGGGGAGTACATCTGTCATTAAAGTTTTTCAATTTTTTTCGTAATGAAATTTTTGCAGTTAGTTTTTCAAAAAATTTCATAATGAAATTTTTTTAGTTAGTTTTTCAAAAAATTTCGTATCTGAATTTTTCGTTGTGAGAATTTTTTGTACTCGAAATTTTCGTAATGAGAATTTTTCGTACTCAAAATTTTAGTAATGAAAAATTTCATACTCCAAATTTTCTTAGTGGAATTTTGGTACTCAATTTTTTTTCTCTTAGATTTTTTTTAATAAGTTTTTCATAGTAAAATTTTTTTTAATAAAAATTTGTTCAAGAAGAATATCGCCTATTATGAATAATCTTCCTAGAAATACGAAAGGTATGATTTCCTTCTTAAATTTTTTGTAGTCATTATTTCATTACTGGTATTTTCTTTTGTATCTTAAATTCTCAGATTCTTGTTTTTTTTCCTAAAAACCTCAAAAGATCGAATCCTACTCAATTTTTCCTTGCGACTATCATATCAACCGTTTGATCAGATCAAATGGTTTCCCAACCGTTAGATTGGATTTGGAAGATGAAAGGTCACCTCCATCGCTTATATAAAGGACCCACGAAGGGTTTTCCCTCATCTATTTTCAAGCTCTCGTGTGTTGAAGTTCTGCCCCCTTTCTTAAGTCCATTCCAAATCTTCTAGAGTTCCTCCAATCCGAATGTCTACAGAAGCCTATTCTCAAGATATGTCTACCGTGAAGCCAATCTCAAGTTGGAAAGTGTATAGGGAAAGGTTTGTCCATCATAACTTTTTCAAATATGATTCTATTATTTATAAGAACATCAAGCTTAATGGATGGGAGAGCATGTGCATAGAAAAGCCAGGAAATTAAGACTTGGTATATCTGGAATTGCTTATAGAATTTTATGTGTCAGTTTCCTTCTTTAAGGAAGACGGCAGGGAAAAATTCTCCTTCAAGAGCTATGGAAAAACTTATAAACTCTCATATACCAAGTCAACTAGCTTGTTGGACTTATCATTGGAAGGGGAAGCCAAATTATTCTCTCACTAACTACCGTAGGTACAAAAAAGTTTTATTAAGGTGATTTCTTTGGAATGTCTTGGGCTATCATATGTGAAGACCACAAAGATTGCTCACTTATCTGTCAACAATCGGATTCTGCAGTTATGGGTTCAAGGATTTTTCGTACCGAGAAAAGGTGATAAGGACACCTTAAAGAATAGTGACATATATATCTTATATTACTTGGTAAATCTAATGAAAATCAATCTGATGAGGCACATTCTTATTACAACAGAGAATATATAAAATGGGAATTTGAGAGCTCAAATTATTATGTATCTTGCCTTACTTTCCAAGATGATAGTTCGGTGTCTTGAATCATTCAAGATCCCCTGCACTTCCAATACAAGGAATTGTAAAGTTATGCTTGTATGTGATGAAACTTTGAAAAGAATGAATATGGCCTTTTCTAAGGAGTCAAGAGAATTTTGTGATCTGCCAGTGGGAGAGACAGAGGTTATTTTGGAAAATGTTGAAAAAGCTAAACCATCAAAGAAGGATGGAAAGAAAATAAAGTTGAAGGAAGTAGAAGTATAATATAAAACTCCTAATTCTAAGGAAGTCCAATCCGTACCTCCCAAACCAAATAAGAATAAATCCTACCAAGATGAGGTGGTAGAAAAATGGAGGGAGGACAAGAAGAGTAGAAAATTAAGGGAGCCACAATTTGGTTTGGATCCTGCTAAGGCTAAGGCCTTGAAAGAATCAACCGCCAAAGAGCTTGAGAGGGAAACAAAAGAGAAAAATAAAAATAAGAAGTTGTCAAAGGCTGAAATTTGTCAATCCCTTCTGAGGTATACTGAAATTACATCTGAGAATATTCTGATCCACAATCTTTCTTGACAGAGCCTTTACCTGAGACTCCAGAGAAGAAATTATTTGCTCTGGAAAAAGCTAAAGAAAAACATGTTGATGAAGTGGAAGAAGTAGAATAAGTGGAATAGGTTCAAGAAGAAGAAAAAGAATAAGGAAGTGGTAAAAAAGATGATATTTTAAAGCAAGTCAAAGATTATCAAGACAAGGGAACCCCATCTGAAAATTTGTCACTCCGGACATCTAAAGCCAGATCCTCTAGGCTTTTCACTCCAAAGAAAGATGAATCAAAAGATGAAGAGAATGATGGAAAGAAGGGTGAAGAGAAAGGTGATGGAGAAGTTGATAAAATTTTTGAAGAAGGAAGTCTAAATCGTGATTTCATTCATCCTGAGGATGCTGAGGCTAGAAATCAAAAAGAAGAGGTAGATGAGGATAGTGTTGTGCAGTTGTCTGACAGCGAGAATGAATCCCCTGGTGAGGAAGATGTTCTGAAAATAGATAAGGGTAAACAAGTGCTTATTGACACTCCTAGAAAATCTGTAGTGAAGAAGAAGGAAGTTGGTGGAACTTCAAAAAGGAAGCTTGTTGATCCTGAAAAACAAGCATCACCATGTAAAGTATCTGATTCTGAATCATCTTCACCTGGTTATGATTTTGTTTAACAATCATTAAAGAAGATTGTCGGGTCCATTCCGAATTTTTCAAGTATAGATTCTAGATGCTAGATGCCTCAACATTCTATGAATCAGAAATCAGATTCGGTGTCCATGGTGATGGACAAGTGTGTCAAGATAGAATCAGATTTCAAAACTTTCCTCATAAGCTACGAAGCTCACAGAAAGTCATGTCAGATGATAGCCATCTGGTCAAAGAGGTCGATTCAATAAATGAGTGATCTTGATTAGTTTCAAGAAGATGTGAAGGAGTCTTTTGATATCGAAGATGTCAAAATAAAGGATCTTCCAAACAGATTTAAGGAAAAGCTAAGTCTAGAACAAAATACTCAGATTCAAGAGGTGAAAGACTTGAATGAGAAGTTTAACTCTTTAGCTCAAGGATGGAAGAGGGAAAGATATCTCTGGATTGAGTTCGAAGAGAATATTGTGAAGCAAGAGGAGTTTCTGAAGGCTCAAGCATAAGTTCTTAAGTTTCAGGAAGAGAGGATCAAAGCTCTAGAGAAGAAATATGAGGAAGATCACAAAGAATTCAAAAATATGAAGACTATAGTCAAGAATATGATTCCCATGGAAAAAGAAACAAAATATAATTCAATACGATCTTTTGTTGTATTTGATTTTCCTTGTATTAATTCTTCCAATCATAATGAATTGTGGTTTCTTGTTTTGTTTCGATGTCTATACTAATATTTTAGGTACCATATTTTTTTCCCATTCCCTTAAACTCTTTTTGAAAATCACAAAGGGGGAGAAGGAAAAAGAATTCAAAAGGGGAGAAGGAAAAAGATTTATAAGTATAAAATAAATATCTCTATGTAAGGGGGAGTTTCTCATTAAAAATATTTCCTTACCCAAGATAATGAAAATCCCATTATGGAAATCTAGAATATGATCCTTAGAGTTCCAAAGCCCAAGGGGGAGTTAGTTGTATTCATCTTTTCCAATGTGAAAAGGGAGATAAGTTTTAGTTTCTATGTCAAGAAAAAAATTTCTAATCCCTTGTATTCTTTTTCTTAAGGATGTTTGTGCTTTCCAAAAAGGGGGAGATTGTTGATTCAATAAGGTTTTCCTTATGACTTTTCCATTCCTTCATACGTGGGGGATATTGTTAAGTCAATAAGGTATCCTTATGACTTTACCATTCCTTCTTGTTTTGAAAATCACAAATACCTTATATTAAGGAAAATCTCATTTTCCCCTTGTTTTACTTCCCTAATGAAAAATTCCTTACCCTAGGAAATCTACCCTTACCTAGATTTCATTGTTCATATTAATATTTTTTTTCCTAAGTGTAAAATTATGATTGAAACCAAAACCTCGGAATCATATAATTACCTAGATATGAAGCAATCTGTTTTAGGATCTGAATTCTCAGAATTATGGTTACAAACTCTTCAAAGTTCTGACTCTGAATTCTGAATTCAAATTCTGGATATGAACACTTCAAAGTTATGACCCTGAATTCTCATAATTCTTGGTTATGAACTCTTCTGAGTTCTGACTCCGAATTCTGAATATGAATTTTGGATACGAACTCTTCGGAGATCTGACACCGAATTTAGAATATGAATTCTGGATATGAACATTTCTAAGTTCTGAATCAGATTTCTCTGAATAACAAACTCAAACTCTTATGAATTCTGACTTCGAATTCTCATGAACTCTGAATCCAAACTTTGTAAGTTCTAGTTCCGAATTCTGATGAATGCAGATTCCAAAATTCCTTGAAATTTAGACTCTAGAATTCTATAGAATTCAAGTTCTGAATTCCTAGAAAACAGAATCCGAATATCCTTGTATTATAAACTCCGAATTCAATTTTGGTTAAACTCCGAACTTTCATTTACTTACATTCCGAATATCATATTTTGGTTATAATTACACTTTTTTAGTAATAAAATGATGTTGTGCTTTCAGTTATCAACTAATCGTTTTTGAGTGACACGTGTACAGGTCCCTCTGAAATTCAAGGAAAAATATGACCGTTGGAGGATGGAGCTGACCGTTGAAGCTGTGACTATAAATAGGAGCTCATTTGAAAGAGCTCGAGACTGTTCTGTGACTCTATAGACCACATGTTGTTGAAGTGATTTCTAGAGAGAGAATTTCATTACTTTGTGCATATGAAACTACTTGTTCAATTTTGCTTCATGCGACTCTGATTATTGCTGAGTACAATAGAGGGCTTCCAAGGATAGAAAGATAGAGGTGCCGATGACCTTAAAGTTGAGGGCTTCTATGCTGAGGAAGACAGATGTGCCGACTCCCTAATAGTTGAGGGCTTGAGGGGACATCATGACAGACTCCGATATTCATATCGAGGGCTTACCCTAGTATGGGTAAGACAGACTTTCATGAAAGTATAAATCAAGGGACCTTTATCCAAGGTTTTTGGATACCCTTCTCTTTGGGTTAGAAGATTTACTACTTGTTACTTGCTTTGTTTCATGTTTTCCGCTGCATTTGTATTGTTGAGGAAAGTAGAACCATCTTATACTTACTTATTCTTATACACTGATTTAGTTAGATTCTATACGCTGTAAGGTAGAATATTATTTTTTGTAAACTTTTGTTATGTTTCATTTCCGAAATCACTTTTATGGAATCAAGCAAGTTATTATAACTTAGAGGCCTTGTGAATTATCTTGTTTAACCTTGTTAAACATAACTATCATTGAAAGTTCCAAAGGAATTTTTAAAAGTACAATTCACCCCCTGTTTCATTTGAGCATCTCATGTTTACATATTTGATCCTACATTTGGTATTATAGAGTATATCATACTCACATACCATCTCACACTAGCTTTATTTCTTACTATGATTCCATTTTCATCACACTTATTTCTGAAGACCCATTTTACTCCAATAACAGAAGTTTCCTTAGGTCTTTCAACCAAGGTCTAGAATTTATTCCTTTCAAATTCATTTAGATCATCTTGCATAGCTTTTATCCAATCATCGTCACCTAATGCTTCGTAAGTGCTTTTTGGTTTTAATTGGGAAAGGAATGATAAATGTTTTACTTAATTTCTTAAGGACCTTTTAGTCCTTACAGATTTATTTACATCTCCAATGATACTATCACTGGGATGATTCTTAAGAAACAACTGATTTGGGTTTTTTAAAACCTGCTCATCAACATATGGTAGAAAATATTCAGGGCTAAATGCTTTAGAAACATTTTCTTGAACATTTTCCTTATTAAAAGAATCTTACATCAAGGGTTGATAATCAGTTTTTAAAAACACACCAGAATATGTAGGATGAGGTTATTTAAAAACAAAAGGATTAGTTTCATCAAATTTAACATGTACTGTTTCTTTAACAGTACAAGTATTTTTATTGAAAACTCTATAAGCCTTAGAATCTGTGGAGTAGCCTACGAAAATTCCTTTATCATATTTTGGTGAGAATTTATGTAGATTATCTTTATTATTCAAGAATGAATACCTTGCAACCAAAAACCTTGAAGTAGAAAAGTCTAGGTTTTCTACAATTCCATAACTCATAAGGAGTTTTATTAATAAAAGGTCTAATCAAAACACAATTTATAGTATAACAAGTAGTACTTACATCTTCAGCCTAAAAAAGTTTAGCTACAAAATATTCACTCAACATGGTTCTTGTTATCTCTTAAATAATTCTGTTTCTTCTTTCAACAACACCATTTTGTTAAGGAGTTCTTGGTGCTGAGATGTTATGAGTAATGTCTTTTCTACTACAAGAAGATTAAAAATCATAATTTTGAAATTCTTCTCCATGATCACTATGAATAGTTATCAATGGATAGTTTTTCTAGTTTTTAACTTGGGCTCTAAAAATTTTGAAATAAAAAAAAACACCTGATTTCTTTATTAGAAAATATACCCATTTAAATCTTGTATAATTATCAACTAAGAAAAATACATAATATTTTCCTCCAATGCTTCCAGTTTGTGTTGGACCAAAAAGATCCATATGCACCAACTGTAATGCATTAGTGGTTGAGACTTAACCGACTAATTTAAAACTTGATTTATGTTTCTTTCCATATTAACAAGGATCAAAAACTTTTGAAGAATCAAATCTAAGCTATGGTAGATCCTTAATTAGTCTTTTCATAGAGAGTTTTCATAGGTTCCTAAGGTTACAGTGTCCTAAACTTCTATTCCATAACCAAGAATGATCTTCCATTTCACTAAGACAAGGTAGATCTTGACTCCTAATGTCTTCTAAGTTTAGTGTGTAAACATTATCTTTCCTATGGGAAGAAAGAATAAATTCTTCCTTGGAATTGTGTACTAAACACTTATCATTCCTAAAATTCACAAGTTAACCTTCATCACATAACTTAATTATAATAATAAGGTTGTGCCATAGACCCTTAAAAAATAAAACATTTGAAATCAATGTTTTTCAAGAAAAACAATATTACCTATACCAATAATTTCTTCCAGTGCACTATCTCCAAAAGTTACTTTTCCTCCCTTTGTCTTGATAATATTTTTAATGATGTTTTTGTTACTAATCATGTTCCAGGAACATCCACTATCCATGTACCATGTATTTCTGTTGGTATTATCTTTACTTTCATGAAAATAAGAGTGTTAGACTTTCAGAACCCAAACTTTATTGGATCCAGAAGCTTCCGAAATAAAATTTTTAGGAATCCACATTTTTTTTGGAAAAATAAGATTTATGAAAACCTAAAGACGAAACTTTGTTAAGGAATTTTTTTTCCCAATTCCGACCACACTGAAAGTTATTGTAGAATGTATCACTTTGAGGAATAAAATAATTATTACTAAAAAATGGGTTTAAATTAGTATAACCAAATCCAGAATTATACCATAGAGGTCGTATTTGGTTATACATCTTGTCAAAGTTTTCCTTATCCAAGGTAAAGTTTGAAAAACACTTCCTCAGGGAAAATATTTCTGACTTCAGTCTAATAATCAAGTTTTTTATCTTCAAAAACATTAGTTTTAGCACTAGAGTTAGTCTCTAAAACATTTTTCTTAGAAATTACTTTTTCAAGGTCCTTATATAGATTATCTTTCTCAGAATTAACTTCCCCAAGGGTTTTTTAAACACTTTCAAAATCATAAATTTTCTTATCAAGATCTTTAGAAATATATGATACATCTTTAGTAAGAATAT
This sequence comes from Viscum album, assembly GCA_963277665.1. NCBI lineage: Eukaryota > Viridiplantae > Streptophyta > Magnoliopsida > Santalales > Viscaceae > Viscum > Viscum album. The sequence goes on from OY728133.1 coordinate 1,503,655,462, forward strand.
AAATTCTAGAATTTTCTTTATCAATCTTTTTCTTGACTTTAGAATTTTTATTCTCAAGGAGCTTACCAAACCTAGAAACTTCTTCATAAGTAAGTAAATTATTATCTTCATCAGAAGAAGATTCTTCATTTGAAGATTCATAATATTTACTATCACTATAATTATAATTCAAGGGTACGTTGATTAAGGATTCAACATTCTGTACCTTGTCCATTAAGCAGTGATTTTCAATAGGTAACTTGGAATGTAAACCAAGATTATTCTTATCAGAATATTCCTACTCTGAGGGTTCATCAGAAGAGTCTCCACCACTGGCACTCCAGGTGTCATCATCTTTCAAAACTTTCATAGCTTTAGATTTTTCGTAATTATTTATATTCCTCTTAGAATTATTTTCCTTTCTATCCATTATCGTAATAATAGGAAAATCAAGCCTTATATTCCCATCTCCTTTTCATTCATAACAGGTAACTTCAGAGTCTTTCTTGTCCTTTCTCTCTTTCTTCTTAAATCTATACTGAAAGTCTTTCTTCCAAACCATCTTTTTATTCCATCGAGCATGATTATCTAGTTCATTCTCAGAATGATCACTTTCACATGATTCAGATAAAATATTAACCTTCTTTGACTTGGATATAGTAACCCTTTTAGGAGTCTTTTCTTTATTAGTGGTAAATGCTACAATTCCATTTCTATTCTTCTTCTTATTCAAATCATCATCTCTTTTCATTCTTGTCTCAAGTTAAAGAAGAGTTCCTAAAATCTCATCAAGAGTAATCTAAGATACTTTCCTATTCTCATCAATATATATTCTCTTAGATTCCCACTCATTAGGCATGGTATATATAATCTTGTCCCCAAGTTCCTCATCCTCTAAACCTTTCTCACCCCTGGATTGTAAACTATTGAAAATATTCATAAACTTCTGGTGAACCTTACACACTAGTTCTCCATAAGGAAATAGAAATCCATGATATTCTTCTCTAAGCATGGATCTTATAGTTTCTATAACCTTATATGTACCAAAATGAGTAACCTCCAATTTATTCCAAATACAATTTGAAGCTTCACAAGAAGAAATCTGACTTTATATATTCCTTTTCATGGAACACAACAAAGTATTGCATACCATTTTTTTGTTCATATTCTGACTTTTCTTGAACAATAAAAGTTCTAACTTCCTTATCAGGAATCTTGTAATATCCAGTAAGCATAACAAAGTTTTCCACTCTAGTATTAATAAAAAAAGTCTTCATATGATATCTCCAATATTCATAATCATTCCCATCAAATTTAGGTGGTCTAGTAGGATTATGATTGTCATTCGAACCAACATTAAATCATGCCATCTAGAAGAAAATATCATTCCACAGAATCTTATTAGTAATAAAAGTTTTTAAATAAGGATAAAATTACCAAGAAAAGAAAATATAGAACAATGAAAACTTGAGAAAGAAAAATTATATGTGAGTATAAATATTTTAGAGACCTCCTATGATACCAATTTTTGGATCTAAATAATTATGTACATGCTCAATATACAAGAGGGGGGGGGTGAATTGTATCCTTTAAAAATTCCTTTGGAACCTTTAAAGTTTTTTATAAAACATTAGTTTTCAGCCATAGGGAAAACAATGTTTAAAAATGTTAAACAAGGTAAATTCACAAAACCTCTTAGTTTTACAAAAATTCTAGATTCTAGAAATATGTTTCTAAAAATGAAACATAAGAAAAGTTTACAAGGAAAAAAATTCTACCTTAAATCATATAGAATCTTACTAATCAGAGTATACAAGTACAAGAAAGTATATGATAATTATACTTTCTTTATTAATAAAAAAGCAGCAGAAAACAAACTTGAAACAATATAAGTAACAAGTATGAGATCTTTTAACCCAAAGAGTAGGGTATACCACAACCTTTGATAAAGGTCCCTTGATTTATACTTTAAAGAAAGTATGTTTTACCCACACTAGGGTAAGACCTCGATAGGAATATCGAAGATTGTCTTGCTATCAACACAATCCCTCGAACTTAAACATAGTAGGCACCTCTGTCTTTCTTATCAAGGAAGTCCTTGAACTTTAAGGTAGTTTTCACCTTTTTCTTCCTACCCCCGGAAGCCCTCGATTGTACATAGCAACAATTGGAGTCGCATGAAACAAACTGAACAAGATGTTCAGTACGCACGAATCATGAGAGTCCCTCTCTCTATAAATCACTTCAGCATCATGTAATCTCTAGATTTGTAGAATAATATTGAGCTCATTCAAATGAGCTTCCATTTATAGGCATTTCTCAAATAGTCGGCTCCCTCCTCTAATGGTCATATTTTTCCTGGAATTGCAGAGGGGCCTATACACATGTCACTCAAACAACTGTTAGTTAGAAACATAATACATGACATTGTTTCATAACTATAACACATTCAAGTAATTTATGGTTGATCAACCAATTATATTTTTCTAAGTCTATGGAAAAATAAAATTCAGAGTCTAATAGAAAATCATTCGGAGTCTATATTACATGAATATTCTGATTCTGTTTTCAATGAATTTGGAATCAGAATACTATAAACTTTAGAGTCTGAATTCTAAGGAATTTGAAACCTGAATTCTGTGGAGTTCAAAACCTGAATTTAGAGGAATTCGGAGATAGAATTCTAAAGAATTAGGAACCTGAATTCTAAGGAATTTGGCGTCTGAATTCTGAGAAATTCAGAACCTAAATTCTGAGGAATTCAGAGTCTGAATTCTAAGGATTTCGGAACTTGAATTATATGGAATTTGGAATCTAAATTTCAATGAATTCATATTCTGAATTCTAGGGTATTCAGAATCTGAATTTCAGAGAATTCAGAATAGGAATTTCATAGAATTTTGAATCTGAATTTTAGAGAATTTAGAATCTGAATTTCAGAGAATACGGAATCTGAATTTCAGAGAATTCAGAATCAGAATTTAGAACCTGAAAATAGAATAATTTATATCTAAGTATTTATAGGATTATGAGGTTTTATAAATGAAACAAAATTTTACACTTATAAATAAAATATTTAGGTTTAGTGAAACTAAATCAGGAACAATCAAAACAAATATACGTAGAAAATTTCCCTGGGAAGGAAAATTTTCATTAATAAGATAAATCTTATGGGAAAAGAAATCCACCTTGAGATAGAGTGTTTATGATTTTCAAAACATAAAGTAATGTAAAAGTAATAAGGAAACCTTATTGACTCAATAGGTACTAGATTTTTTTTTTGTATGGAAACAAAAAATAAAGAGTAAATGGAAGAAGAAAAGAACATTGAAAGAGGTGATGAAAAAATTATCTCTTCTTCGGGTGCTTCCTTTTGATTTGAACAAATGGGCTCATTAGGTTGGAATGTAGTTCAAAGTAAGGCCATTAGGTTTAAGTGAGGGTAAATGGGAGGATATTTGAGCAGGGATTGGCCGAGCCAAAAGGTTTTGGAGGTGCGAATTTAATAGAAGGGGAAGTACCCTTTTATAAGTGAGGTGAGGGGCACTTTAGGAAAAGCTTGAAAATATTATTTTATTATAAAATCATTTTGGGTTTTTAATGGTTGTAATGGATTTATTTCAATGATAAGGTAGATATGGATCTATTTACTCTCAACCAATAGGTTTTAGACAATTTTAGGTCACCATATTAACCTTATCATTTAGATTTAACCCTTAGTTAAATAGTTTAACTCTTACCATGTCTTCTTGTATTCTTAAAATATATGATTAATAAACATACTATAAAATGCCAAGAGAACCTACAATGGTTAATTAATGGCATATCTAACATTATTTAACTCCTTTGGATGAATCTTAGGTTTTTTAGGAATATTATATCATTTAATAAAATAGTATTTGTTTTAAAAATTCATTTCTGTCAAATTTGACACTATTTAGTATTGGTTTTTTGTAAAAGTCATCAAAATGTGATTACTTCGAAAAAAATATATTGAATCAATCCTAACATGTCATATTCACCAATAAAATTTGTCGATGGCATAAAAAGTTTCAATGTAAATTTATTTTAATATTTATAATATCAATTATTTTAATCTTCCATTAATAAGGTAATTACTACATCATCATTGTGTCATAAATAAATTTAATTATTTAATGTATAAAAATTATAAATAAAATATCATGATGTAGGAAATATTTTTAGGTTTGTAATCAATATTCATAGTTGAATTTGTATTATGAATAACTCTATATTAAAAATGTTTTAGTTACTAAAATTTGAATATAACACTTTTAACTCTGATTTAACTAAAATAACAATAAATATCCTAATCTAATCCAATTGGATCAAAAAAGATCAAATTTTATTCATAAGGTTTATTTTGGTCAAAATACCCAAATCCAATAGATTTAGTACATGTGTTGGCATAATTATAATATCATTTTCACCTTTAATTACCTTATTTACTTTCAACCGGGACAAATAAAATTCAAAAGTTACTATTCACCAAAAAATATTTTCATCCTATTGAATCACATTTTAATTACTGATGTCAACCATGAATCTTGGATTTTTGAAATTCAATTCACAGAAGTTGTAAAATTACGTTTTATGCAAATTTGAAAATGTGCCAAGAAGGTGGGTAAAAGACGTTAAAAAGTTCAATAAAATTTTATACATCTAATCTTATTATAAAGTGAATCAAATGACTTAAATTGGAATTATATATGTATTATGTATCTATTTTGTCATTAAGATAAATTTTTAGCTGAAAAAAATTATTCAAACGAAAAAAACAGTTTTTATGTACTATGCAATATTTGTTTACTATTCATAAAAGATAGAATGTTTTCAGAAATATAGCAAAAATTCACCCAAAGATAATTTTGATATTTAGAATTTAAAAATGATGTATATTTTCTCCAATTCAAGACATTTAAGTTTCATAAATTAATTTAAAATTAATTCCCTTTGTGAAAACCAGAAAGCAGGTTTTTAAGAAGTAAAAACTATCAAAAGATTGACATGTGTTTATATCCAATTTAAATGTAAAATTACTTCCAATGAACAAAATTATATAAAATGATAAAAATATAATCTATATATACTCTAAAACTAATTAAAATGATAATCTAAAAATATAAATAAATTGGATGAAAAGGCAGTTTTGAATTAAAACAAAATATTTTCCACTATTCATTAAAAAATGAATCTTCTCATAAAATTACAAAACTTTCACCCTAATATAATATTGATTTTCTGAATTCAAAAACTAATTCAATTTCACCAAATTAAATTTATCATAGTTTCTAAAATTAATGTTATTATTGTTCTCAAATGGACATAAGAATTAGTTCCTTTATCAAAATAGTACTTATATTGTAACGAGACTTATAAATTTCCTTATAAATATGATTTATTTATGTGATATAATTATAAATGAAATTTAAAATTTATTTATTAATATTTGTATTACTATATTTAAATATTATGTTATAAATATATCATTTTAATAATTATAATACTAATGTGTTGCTTGGAAAAACTCAATCTTGCATATAATGTAAGCCAAGTCAGTGTTGCATGAAATATAAGATATTTAATTACTTTAATGATATAACTTACTATGAAATATTGGGGTGTTACATTCTCCCCACCTTCAAATAAGTTTTTCCTTGAAATTTAAACTTTGGAACAAAAACTAGGTGTTTGACATTTCAAAACATCTTTGTTGAAATCCCACATCAGAAAAAGTGTCAATAAAACTATCACTTAAAAAGAAAGAAATAGATTTAGAAATGTCACCCATGATAACCCATACTATGGTTCTATGTAGAAAAACGTGAATATGGAAGAGAAAAAAAACCATCAAGTTCTGATGAAGAGTGATAGAAAACATGATCAGGAGAAAGTTAACTACCAGAAAACCATAAACTTGTGACGGGTTAAAGGGTCTTTGATTACCCAGTAGGAAGAGTAAATGGACAACGTTTTGATTTTACATTCCTATTAATAATTTTTTGGAATTTATTTATGATATTGAATAAGAACATAAGGAGATATACTTACTTTTGAAGTAGTGTTTAATCCTTTAATAAATTTCTACCACAAACAAATATTATCTCTAAATGATGAGTATTCAAGATGAATTGGTCACACCTGAAGCGCTAAAATCAACTTCTAGATAATCAAATATTCCACAAAATATGATCTATATATTTCCATTATGTTTATACATTAACCAAAACCAAAATGGTTAGTACAAGATCAGATAAACCAAAAAATGTATAACCCTTTATAATAAGAAATACTACTCTTAATCTCCAAAATTAACCAAAAAATACCCAATGTTCAACAAAGATCATTCAATAAAAAATTGTACTTAAATTTTTTCAAAATAATACAAACTATGTTTGAAACCAAAATTCATAAGGATTTGATCACATAGACTTCCACGATAAATCTTAGAATTTATCTCCAAATAACATCGAGTACTCTTAAAGTCACATACTTAAAAGTAATTAACCTAATCACATATTCTCCATGATAGGTTAATCATTTCGATAAATAATCCAAATCGCTATAAGTCAACAATAAAAACATAATTCTTCCAAAATAAAAAATCCACCATTACTCCTAAAAATAAATCCCATAATATTCTATTTTCCTTATGCATATAGTGTTCCCAAAATAGAGAACATCTTCCAAAATAACATTTATCACTTAATCACCAAATAATTTTCTTATTCTAAGGATATCTATTTGATAAATCATAAGTTCCAAAAATCAACATCTTCTTGATCCATAAAACCATTTAACTAAAAATAATTAGTCATACTAACTAGGGACTTCACTTAGTCCAGTTGTAGGCAATAAATCCCAGTCACACTTTGGTCGTGGGTTCGATTCCCGCAGATTTGTCTAATGCAACGAGTTGTCACCCGGTATGTGTATTGTCCCTTTTCAAAAACTATATAATTTTATAACATTCCTAAAAATGAGATAAATTCCTCAAAAATAACCATAATATATTTTAACCACAAATGTAATCTCATACCTCACATTTTCTTCCCAAAATGTAATAACCTGTAATTGACTCAAATTCAAGAATTATATAAACCCAAATGGTTATTTTTAAATATATCTACAAAAGAAAAGATAATGCTTCCTAAAATAAAATTTTCACATAACAAACTGTAGGGTTACACATACAAGAGAAAAGTATTCCAAATTAATTCCACCAACAAAGAGCATTAATACTTTTAAACATTTCTACATCCATTCATTTCCACATAGGTTCTTCCTTGACTTAGAGGTTATCCTATAGAATAGAGCATTTACTTGGGTAATGAAAAAGTCCCCCAAATTTACAAAAAATGACTGTAAATGGATTATTATGATCATTTTTATTTTCTTCCATAGTTCTCTTAATTTTTCCTCGACCATTATTTTCTTTATTTCCTTCTTTCCCACACATAAATCATTTCTTTATTCCATTGAGACACTTTCCTGGGTGTCTCCTTCCATATTTCCTGCATGATGTGAATTGAGCTTTCTTTTCTCCATGGTCTCCACTATTGGAGGTCTTATCATTCTCTTCTTTTGTCTTCTTTGTTGAGTTTTGGAGTTGGTTAATGTATATTCTTGAAGTGCCCAGATCAGTGTGAATCACTGAGAGGGGGAGGGGGTGAATCAGTGATCCTTTAAAACTTTTTACTAATTGATTCTTAATCAATTAAACCCCTATGGCTTGTTAAGGCCTCGATCCACTCTTCTTGTATCTCTCAGCCTCTCCTCGAATGATGCAGTAAATGTAAAGGCACTGGACACAAGGATTTACAAGGTTCGGCACCAAAGGCCTACGTCCTTTCCATGTTAGTTATACGCCCCAACATGGTTTCTCCATTATAACCTGTTAAAATTACAATGGTCGATACAGAGTCCCACTATATCTCTCCTGAGTCCCACAGGAGGGTCTTTATACTGCGTCCCACAGTGTTACCAGAGTCCCACTATATCTCTCCTTGCCAGTTGAACTTCTCCCTCCACGGTGCCGCCCCGCACCGTGTTTTCTTAGCGGGCGCGCTCTTGCGCCCACCCCTGCCACTTGGGCGTGCTACTAGCGCCCTCTATGTGCTCTCGCGGGCGTTCTCCTGCGCCCCTGCCGCCCGGGCGTGACACCCCCGCATGTCCCTGCCGCCTTGGGCTTGCTCCATGGGATCCCCCATGGGCGTGGCGCCTAGGCCCACATGTTCCTTGGGGTTGAACCCATGGCTGGCCCTTTGCTGGCCAATTTTTTGGCAAAGGATGGAAATAAGACTTTGTTAAAAACAAAGTTCCCCATAAGTTCAAGCCATATCAAATGCCAAATCCACTTCAAGCCTTCTTCCTCATTTCTCCTCTAGGATTCCTCACTTACTAAAGAACCACATTCCTCTTCTATTCTTCATTAGAATTCATCATTCTTCTTCAACATATAATCAACATTTAAGAATGGAATTCCCGAAGGGTCTTCCTTCAACCGATGCTCCTGAATCAAATAATTCATCAAAATTATTCAATGATCCAATCAGAGATCAAATTGGAACATCTTCAAATTCACATGCACTAAGTGATAGTGAATGGAATTCATTAGCACCACTTCATCCACTTAGGAGTTGTGGATGGTTCTCCTCATTTCCTCATGCATTGTTAAGACAATGCATGGTCTTCTGATATTGTTGTGACATTGTATCCAGTTGATACAAGTTATTGGAACTTAAAGATCAGCTCATCAATCGTCAGATGTAATGATGATGCTCCATCATCATCCATTCTTCAAGTGGTGTAACTTAGTATCATCTTGATACAAGTATTGAAACATTAAGATCAGTTCTACAATCGTCTGATATCGATGTGGAGAATATTTCAAGAATAATCTTCAATGTCACTAAGTGAATCTCCTAAGTGGCATGACTTTAAGTACCATGGCCATTATCCATTCATCACCATCACCATCACATCCTTTATCATTCACATATTGAAACTCCTTGACATCCATCCATTCATTCCTTGACAACAACATACCTCATTGACAACAAATGCAACACAGTGCACTTCAATCTCCCCCTTTGTATTTGTTGTCAATACACTAGAGCACATATGAATGGGTCAATATGTGTGCCAATATTTCTCCCCCTTATTGGAAATAAAATGCAAAGGTGTGGTGTGGTTCTCTTTCCAAGATCTCTTCCTCCCTTTGAAAAGTATTTTCTTGAAAAACACTGAGAGAGGGATGATGTCACATGTTCTCTTTAGCAAAGAACCTTTAGTAAATCAACTCTAAGTCTACTTGGGCTAACCCAGTGTAGAAAACAAGAGTGATGTAACCAATATTTTTCAATGCTGTCCACATTTCACTATACATGTGAGATCATGCTTAGCTTCCAGGGGTTTGAAATTTTTCAGATATAACAATAAATTGCTAAATCCTTCATTCTTCTCAAGATGGTATTAAATCTCAGAATCCCATCTTCTACAGATTGGCTCCCCCTCAAGGGGTGCACTCCATTCTGTCCAAACCACTCTCCAGATGGGAATGATAATCATCTTCAATTCCCTGAAATGTTATCACATGTAAATACAATTGGTTAGGGAATAAGATGGAACCTCCTTGGTTCATCAATGTGAACAACAAGGTTGAGAAGATTCTCTCAACCGAGATGTCCCATTTTCACCATTCTTCACACTTGCACATTTGATCTTCAATGATGTTTGTGTTGGTGTGGATCTCAACACCTCTTTAACTTCTTTGTGTGTGAATCCTCTATTTCTAGGTGCCTTCTGAGCACTAGAGTCTCCTGGTGCAATCTTCATTCTTTTGAAGAATCCCTTCTGAGCTGGAATGAATATCATGCATTTATCACTAGTATGTCCGGCTTGATTGCACCTCACACACAGAACATGATCTTCATGTGAAATATTTTTCTTTCCTTTTGCCTTAGCTATTTCCAGTGCTTTATCTTCAGCTCTCTGCAGCTCTCTGGAAAGTTGCAACTGATTAGGCCATGTGACTAACAAGTCATTTGGAAGTGAGGCCTCAGTTTTGGAAATTCCACATGGTTCTTTTGATGCTGTTAAGCTACCTTTCTTAGGCAACCTATTTTCAATCAATCCCTTCTGCTTCTTCTGGATTGATTGTCTTTTTGAGTCCAGTCTGCTTCTATTTAGTTCCATGGCTTGTTCACAAAGATCCATGGTGTGTCCTTTCTTTCCACAGTAGAAGCATGTTTTCTTGGTGGTCCTTCTGGATGCATCACCCTTATTGGATTTAGACTCCAAGGACTTATTTTCCTTTTTCAAAACCTTCTTGGGAGAATATTAAACTTTCTTCTTGATTCCCAAGGATTCCATTTTAGCCAGGTTCAGTGATCTTCTCTTCTTTTTAGCTCTGGATACAGTTGGAGATTGACATGTATCTTTTTGACCACTTTTGCAATCATCCCAGATGTTGTCAAGTAATCCAAATCTATTTGCAGTAAACAGATGTCTCTGGACCTGTGGATGCTGCTTCTTTTCCTCTGGCTTGCCCCCCCTTGGCATGGGCTTCCTTTGTGCTTTTACATTTAGTGGATTGTACCAACAATATTTTGCACAGTGCCCATACTTGTTACAACACCAACACTGACCCACAAATCTTTACCTCTTCATTCCTTCTGATTGCTGGGAAGTTTTCTTGAATTGCTGTGTTGTTTCAGGAGAGCTCTCTTTCTTCATCTTCTTCATCCATACTTGGTCAGATTTATTCTTCCATCCTGCACTTTTTGTGGAAACACATTTAGAAGCATGAGTACAAGATGGTATAGATGGTACCTTCTTCTTAGAAGATGTTTCCCTTTCATTAGAGGATGTCCTTATTTTGGAATCATCCTGCTCAATGCATACTTGTGTAGCAACATTTCTTCTATCAGCTGACTGGGATGTTTCATCTTTGGGTGATTGTAGATTTTTCAATATCACCTCTAGTTCTAAGCATTTCATGTTGAGGGAGTTCTTCTCATCCACAACAGTTCTTAGCCTTCCTTCCCATTTTTCTTCCAGCTGTTTCATCTGGTCTTCATGCACTTTCTTCATTTCTTGCAATGAATTGTCCAGCTCCTTCACCCTTTTGACTTTCTCTTCTAGTTGAGCATCTTTGACAACCATTGAAACTCTGTGCAATTTTTCCAGTGCATGGAAAACTTCTTTGACCATTGTCTTAAAGAATTCTTTCTCAGAAAGGATTCTTTGCAATTATTCACAAGTATCTTCATATCTATCATTGCAAAGAGAAACTGTTTCATCCTTAGCCTTCACCAGCTTTCTGAGAGTGTTGGTTATGCCAACACTTTTTGCCAATTGATCTTCCATAGAATTGGCTTCTTCTTCTAGCTGTAATTTTTCTTCTTGAAGATCAAGGATGCCTATAGTAATACACATTGCCACTTCCTTGGGGACTGTCTTCTGAAGATATTTGAGTGAATTTTGAAGATCATTCATTGTTCCAACTTCATCACAGCTAGGACATGCTTTCTTCAACTTCTTGGCATGTTTCTTCTTTATGTTTTTCAAAGTCTTGAAAGATATCTCCATTTGAGGCTGGTCGCTCATTTCCTCAAATCTGCACTTCATAAAGACTCCCTTGGATATTTTAGAGGCAACCTCACTCTGATACCAATTGAAGTGCCCAGATCAGTGTGAATCACTGAGAGGGGGAGGGGGTGGGGGTGAATTAGTGATCCTTTAAAACTTTTTACTAATTGATTCTTAATCAATTAAACCTCTATGGCTTGTTAAGGCCTCGATCCACTCTTCTTGTATCTCTCAGCCTCTCCTCGAATGATGCAGTAAATGTAAAGGCACTGGACACAAGTATTTACAAGGTTCTACACCAAAGGCCTACATCCTTGCCATGTTGGTTATACACCCCAACATGGTTTCTACATTATAACCTGTTAAAATTACAATGGTCGATACAGAGTCCCATTGTATCTCTCCTGAGTCCCACAAGAGGGTCTTTATACTGCGTCCCACAGTGTTACCAGAGTCCCACTGGCCTGCTCCAGAATCCCACTGAAGACTTCTTCCGCCCTGAGTCTCACAGGGGGCTTCTCCTGGCTCCTCGAGTCGCACGAGTAGCTCTTCTTCTCTTTAGCTCTTCAAGTATCCTCAGCAGCCTGGGATAAAGGCTTCTGGCCTTGCTCTGTACCTCTGCTCACTTGTGATGAACAGGTCTTCTCGTCTTGCTCAGGATTTATCTCCTTTCTCTTAGGATGACCTGGCCTCTCTCTTCAAGAATCTTCAACAGCCTCTGAAAAGGTCTGTTGGTCTTGCTCAGCACTTCTGATCACTTCTGTTGATCAGACTCTTCTCAATTACTAAAAACTCAGACAACTGATATCTCTAACTTCAGTCTGGCTTCAGTCTGACTTCACATCGACTTCATGCACTGAGTGCATGGCATCTATGCATCCTCATGCACTGATTTCATGGCTTCTTAAAACTATTCAAGAACTCCTGGTCTTGGACAACTCAAATGCACACTCACTGATTTGAGCTTGCTCACGTGTGCATGTGCATGCATGCAAGCATGCACTCCCCTTCTCTTCTTCTTGGTGCAGTAAACCCACAAAGGGTGTAACAATTTTTAACACACACCTTCTTACTTCCTTCACACACTTTATTCCTTTTGATTACACACTTAAATGTGTTGTTCTTTAGTGTGAGAGTCTCTTCTTCTTCTAAGTGTATACACACTTCTTAGTGCACACACTAGGTTCGACCTACTTGTTTTTGTTTGCTCACCCAACTTCTTTGTTCACATAGCAAACACAAGGTGCAAGCCTTGCCTTCCACTTCTTGCACACACTTAGCTACGACCTCCCACTTTGCACACACACTTAATGGGTGTGGTCTTCACTTGGTGCACACACAACATGTTCTTCGTTTTGCACACACTTGGGCTTGGCCTACTTCACTTACTAAGAACACACACTTCCTTGTTCTTTTAATCTTCTTCAAAGTGTGCACTTCACTTATGCACACACTTGGTTCTCCATTTTGCACACACAAGGGCTACGACCTCCTCTTTAATTTGCACACAAAAGTTGTGGTGGCCTTCTTGTTTTGCACACAACCAAGTCTACGGCCTTCACTTGTTTTCACTTAGTACACACACTGCCAAGTGTGTTCTTCCATTTTCATGCACACCAAAACTAAGGTCTCGACCTTATTTCTTCACTTAGCACACAAGGCACTAAGGCCCGACCTTCCTCCTCTTTGCACACCCACTGCCCGTAGGGTGTTCTCCCACTTTGCACACACACGGGGTGTGTTGTGGCCTTCTTCTTCTTGAACACACAAAAATGTCTCGGCCTTCCTCCTTCACTTTTCACACACACAAAAATGTGTGGTCTCCCTCTCCTTTTCACACACAAATGCTTACGGCCTCAAAAAGGGTGTGCAAGGTGCGTCCTCACTCTTCTTGTCTTCAATTGCGCAAGTACAATGGACAAGGTAGCCGTTCAAGTTTCACTTGAGTCCAAGGCTGCTCGGGCGCGCAGATGCTACTACCGCGGGGAGCGCAAGTGCTACGGCCGCGCAGGGTGCAGGGCACAAGTAGCCGCGCAAGCTCCTCCTGCCACGCAAGTTCGCGGGCAGATAGGGCTCCTTCTGCTGTGCGAATACGTGGGAATGGACCTCTTTCAGAGCCTCAGGTGGCTCTGGAACTTCAGCCGCACAAGTGGTTGCGCGGTGGCTTCTTTCTTCACGAGGCACAGGAGCTCTCGCGGGTCTCAAAATTTCAGCAAAAATAAATGAGGGCTCGACCTCTCTTTTTATAGGCAGAGATGTCTCGGATCATCCGCATGCGATAAATCTTTGATCTCCCAAAGATTTTGGATCTTCAAGATTCTTTGAAATCTCCTTTTTCTCCTCTGTTCACGCAGGTTCTTTTCCTTCATTATTTTTCACGTACATGCGACTAAAAACGCATGCAAGCCTCTGTTCTTTTCCAATCCATGCAAAATATTAACCAACATAGCCTCGGTACTTCGTTTGCCTTCGTCCGAACTCCAAATTCTCACGTTGTTGCATGCACACCCATTTTTAGGCATGGATGTGTTCTTTATGCTCAGACGATCTCAATGGTGTCTTCGGCTTGATCAATAGTGGCCGGGAGCTCAAGATCGGTGCTTGGAGACCCTCTGGTTCAGCGGGGGACGTCGGGTGGCCTTCGGATGAGCTCGAGGAAGGAGACACCTCGGAGCCGTCGGATGAGGCGTTTAAAAGATCATCAACGACTGGATTAGATCGCGGCACGCGGCAGATGAGATGAGCGGCTGCGATCCAGCGCGCGATCGATCGTGCGGCCAGGATGCACTCCCGGTGAAATTTGCGCGTCCCACATCGAATCGCCGAGCGGATTTTCCGCGGTTTATCAACCAGCCGCTCCTAGAGACGGACAGTTGAACTTCTCCCTCCACGGTGCCGCCCCGCACTATGTTCTCTTAGCGGGCGCGCTCTTGCGCCCACCCCTGCCACTCGGGCGCGCTACTAGCGCCCTCTATGCGCTCTCGCGGGCATTCTCCTGCGCCCCTGCCGCCCGGGCGTGACACCCCCGCATGTCCCTGCCGCCTTGGGCTTGCTCCATGGGACCCCCCATGGGCGTGGCGCCTAGGCCCACATGTGCCTTGGGGTTGAACCCATGGCTGGCCCTTTGCTGGCCAATTTTTTGTCAAAGGATGGAAATAAGACTTTGTTAAAAACAAAGTTCCCCATAAGTTCAAGCCATATCAAATGCCAAATCCACTTCAAGCCTTCTTCCTCATTTCTCCTCTAGGATTCCTCACTTACTAAAGAACCAAATTCCTCTTCTATTCTTCATTAGAATTCATCATTCTTCTTCAACATATAATCAACATTTAAGAATGGAATTCCCGAAGGGTCTTCCTTAAACCGATGCTCCTGAATCAAATAATTCATCAAAATTCTTCAATGATCCAATCAGAGATCAAATTGGAACATCTTCAAATTCACATGCACTAAGTGATAGTGCATGGAATTCATTAGCACCACTTCATCCACTTAGGAGTTGTGGATGGTTCTCCTCATCTCCTCATGAATTGTTAATACAATGCATGGTCTTTTGATATTGTTGCGACATTGTATCCAGTTGATACAAGTTCTTGGAACTTAAAGATCAGCTCATCAATCGTCAGATGTAATGATGATTCTCCATCATCATCCATTCTTCAAGTGGTGTAACTTAGTATCATCTTGATACAAGTATTGAAACATTAAGATCATTTCTACAATCGTCTGATATCAATGTGGAGAATGTTTCAAGAATAATCTCCAATGTCACTAAGTGAATCTCCTAAGTGACATGACTTTAAGTACCATGGCCATTCTCCATTCATCACCATCACCATCACATCCTTTGTCATTCACATATTAAAACTCCTTGACATCCATCCATTCATTCCTTGACAACAACATACCTCATTGACAACAAATGCAACACAGTGCACTTCAATTCTGTTGATCATTTTTTTGGAAAATTGATTCGGAATGAACACAATATCTTTTACTCCTATGAATATTCCATTTTGTTGCTCATTTCCATCACCATGACCACCTTATACATAATTTTCAATGTTATTATGGATTCCTTGGAATCCATCCATTGACTAAAAATAGAAAGCAGAGTGTGAGTAACGATATCCATAAAATCATTTAGAGAATATCATGACACCTTATTTTCAATCTAAAATACCTTAGGATTAACCAAGGTTATTTATTCTCATATTATATTTAAATCCTTCAAATCGTTTTGTAAATAAAACATGAATTATCCTAAGCATATCCTCGAGGAGTGTCAAACCAGGTGCGCAGTAAGACCCATTGTTGTGTACCAGGATACCCCGGGTCAAGACCCAAACTCTTTTTCGAGTTTTCACTCATAGGTACATCTATGAGAGAACCACATCCACTTGTAGTATTGAGAAAAGTATGTATTGATTGGAAAACTCACAAAATCTCTACATTACCAAAATTATAGTCTGTTCCTCTATACTAATCCTCAAAGTCTATCTTAGGTTAATGTTCTATAATTAGAGTTCTTTTTCTAAATCTAGTTCCCAAGGTTTGTACTAAACTTCCTCTGATACCAACTGTAACTCTCTAACCCTAGTTACCCAGATTTGGTGCATTATTACATAAAATTTGCATGATCACAAGATATCTAGTCCCAAAAGACTGATTAGTTTGGTTTCCTTGTATGTACAGATACATACATAAGTTTTACATTACATTATGAAATAAAAAAACAAAAATGTGTCTAATTTAAACACACGCATACCCCATAGCCTATCCCTACAGGTCAGTCATAATACACCTATTCACATCCTGGAAAAAATAATGCATAATAAAGGGGTGAGCTTAGATGTCAGTAAGGATAAGAATAGATCATAAACTATCACAAACAAGCATAAACATTTTAGGCAATGTATAAGACTAGAACACATGCCTTTTAAACTTAAACTTCAGCATAATATAGCAAATATAAATCAAATAATTCCATTTACTTATTCACATGGATATTCTACTAGTCAAATAATCACATGTAATATCATTATCTAATTTCATAATGATGAAATGAATAATTCCGGACATCATAACCACATATTCAAGGCATCGTGCCAAGACTATAAATAAAAATATTGTCAAGGCCTTATGCAAAGACACTAGTTTGTCTCATGAGACCTACTAATTCATAGAGGGGCTATAGTGGGACCCGACCATCACTTACTAAGTCCAATGCATTCCTCATATGAAAAGGGGAAATATAATCGAAATATTCGTATTAAAACTAGCATACAAAATGTCAATACTTTAACCACAAACCATGAATGGTATAAAAATAGAACATCCACAGTCAAACATAAATCATTCAATAAAATATGAAAGATTTTATTATAATAAATCAACCTCAATAAAGAATAAAATACAATGAAGAATATTGACATAGATGAAAATAATTAATAAAACTATTTGAGAGAAATATCCTATTTTTCTTGAGAAAATTTAAAAGTCGCACTATTTAGAAAAGAAGTCATTTAAAATAGATTTTTGAATCAAAGTGTCCCATAACACTTTATAACTTTTTAAAGTAATTTTAATTTAAAAAAATTCTTGTCCACATACATAAAATCTTAAAACCAATTTTAAAACAAGGACATTAATGAGAAAGATTTGGACGAATAAATATTTAAAACATTTAAAGGATATTTTAGTTAGAGACTTCCTAACCACATTGAGAGACGCTTGAAAACAAATAATTGAGGAATAAAATTAATCAAAACATTATAATATCACGAAAATAAAGGTATTAGTTATATACTATGTCAGAGGACAATATATACACCATATAAAAGTGAATTGGTGCATAACAACAAAGAAGTCTTAATGGAATGTAAATTGAGATGAAATCCCTTATAAAGACTGTATCCTTAGATTAAGGATAAATAAATGACATAATTATGTGTGAAAAATATAAATACACTCAATATGATTTGATATTCAATGTAAATAAATTAGCGTACATTCACACATATTCTTGTAAAAACTAAACCAATGACTTGGATATTTAACTCAATGAATGGAAATTGAGTTAAAATTACTCTTATCAAGTTCATATCAATGTCTTGAGAATTTATAAATAGAGTTATTATGTTTATAAATGTATCTCCACACAAAGTAGAGTGGAAATTACTAAATAAACAAATAAATAGTGATTCCACACATAATCTAGGAGTAAAATAATCAATGAATTATGCGTAAAACCCAATGAGTGGAAATTGAAATTAGAATTTTTTTTATCGATTTGGTAACTTATGAAACATACACACCATGAAAGAAGAATCATAAAATGAAGATGTAAATACCCATAAATTAAATTATATTACACAAATAATATAATCATGGGCAGTACAAACACCACACAAAATTAAATAGTGAAAATATAACATGAATCTCAAGAGAATAAAAAGTGAGATGAAAACACCTTACCTTGTACTTTTCCGTTGTTGAGGGTATGTTAACCTCTTGTATAATTGTTAAATAATTTTTATTAAATTATTAAATAACCATATATATAAATATGATATCATATATGATCCTCTAACATTTCTTTGAAAATAATATTTCAGTAGTATCATTGTTTCAGGTGTTAACTGATTCGTTTTCCTTTATATGTTCTTTTACATAGGTCATGTTTGTTATAGATAGGATGTATTTGATTCATATACAAAATGATATTATGTTCTTAAAAATTATTTTTAATCATCAAATGAAAATTATTCTTGAATGATTATGATGGGGAATGAAATCTCATCGCATCGTGGAGACGATAAGCCGTACGTACGCACTAGCGACAATATCATTCAATTGATGGTGAAATAGTATGTAATTGGATGGTATATTATATATAAAGAATAATTAACATGTTATATTTATTATTTACACCAATTATACTCATTATCATACCCATCAAAATAATTAAGTGATGAATAACCAACTACACCATGATGTGGAGACAGTAAGCCATACGTATGCAAATATGGTGACTTTTTCATTCATAGGATGGATATAATAATGAATATGGTTTTACCATATTTATAATAACAGAACAATATGTATAAGGTAATGTATTTATTATTTTTTCATGGAAGCAAAAAAGAATGAGGAAGTGGAATAAGAAAATAACTTTGAAAGAGGTGATGAAATAATTAACTCTTCTTCGGGTGATTTCTTTTGATTTGAACAAAAGCGCTCCTTAGGTTGGATTTCTGTTCAAATTAAGGCCTCTATGTAGAATTGAGGGTATATGGGAGGATATTTGAGTAGGTTTTGGCCAAGCCAAAAGGCTTTTTAGGTGTGAATTTAAGAGAAGGGTAAGTACCCTTTTATAAGAGAGGTGAGAGGCACTTTAAGAAATACCTGAAATATTATTTTATTATAAAATTGTTTTCAGTTTCTAATGGATATAAATTGATTTATTTCTAGTATAAGGTGGGTATGGGTCGAAATAATCTCAATAAATAGGTTTTAGAAAAGTTTATGTCACCATATTAACCTTATATTTTATATTTAACCCTCAGTTAAATAGTTTAACTCTTACCATGTCTTCTTATATTCTTACACAATATGATTACTAAACGTACTATAAAATTGAAAACAAACCTCAAGTTGTTAATTAATTACACATAAAACAATATTTAAATCATTTGGATGAATATTATATTTTCATGAATATTATATCATTTAATAAAATAGTATTTTTTTTAAAAACTCATTTGTGTCAATTTTGACACTATTTAGTAATGTTTTTGTTAAAGTCATAAAAACATTTTTACATCAAACAAAATATATTGAATCAATCCTAAAATGTAATATTAACCTATAAAATTCGTGTATGGCATAAAAAGTTTCAATTTATATTTATTTTAATATTTTTAATATCAATTATTTTATTCATTCATTAATAAGGTAATTACTGCATCATCATTGTGTCATAAATAAATTTAAATATTTAATGTCTAAAAATTATAAAGAAAATAACCTGATGTAGTAAATATTCTTATATTTATAATTAATATTTATAGTAAAATTTATCTTATGTATAACTCTATATTAAAAATGTTTTAGTTATTAAAATTTGGATTTAACACTTTTAACTCTTATTTAAATAAAATAATAATAAATATTAAAATATAATAAAAGTGGATAAAAAGGATCATGTTTTATTCATAAGGTTGGTTTTGGTCTAAATAAAGTTATTCAATATAATTATAACATGTGTTGGGGTAATTATAATATCATTTTTACCTTAAATTACACTATTTACTTTTAAGTGTGGTAAATAAAATTCAAAAGTTACTATTCACCATAAATTATTTTCATCCTATTGAACTAAATTTTACTTACTAATGTCAAACATGTCTCTCATAGTTTTTAAATTTAATTCACAAGAGAGGTAAAATTACATTTTGTGAAAATTTTCAAATGTGCCTAGAAGGTGGGTAAAAGACGTTAAAAATCCCAACAAAATTTTATATATCTAATCTTATTAAAAAGTGACTAAAATGTCTTACATTGGAATAATATATTTATTATGTATATATTTTAACTTTAAGATAAATTTTTAATTACAAATACTTATTCAAATGAAAAAGTTAGTTTTTATGTACTATGAAGTATTTTTTCACTATTCATCTAAAATTGAATGTTTTCAGAAAAATACCAAAAAATCACCCTAAGATAATTTTGATATTTAAAATTTAAAAATAATGTCTATTTTTCAAATTCAAGACATATAGGTTTAATTAATCAATTTAAAATTAATTACCGTTGTGAAAACCAGAAAGTGGGTTTTTAAGATGTAAAAACTATCAAAAGATTGACGTGTGTTTATATCCAATTTAAATGTGAAATTAATTTCAATGAACAAAATTATATAAAATGATAAAAATATATTCTATATATACTCTAAAACCAATTAAAAGGATAATTTAACAATATAAATAAATTGGGTGAAAAGGTAGTTTTGAATTAAAAACACAATATTTTTCACTATTCATTAAAAAATGAAACTTACCATAAAATTACCAAACATTCAACCTAATATAATATTTATATTATGAATTCAAAAATTAATTTAATTTCACCAAATTAAAATTATAATAGTGTGTAAAATTAATTTTATTATTGTTTACAAAAGGACATAAGAGTAGTTCCTTTATCAAAATAGTACTTATATTTTAATGAAACTTATACATTTCCTTATAAATATTTTTTTATTTATGTGATAGAATTATAAATTACATTTAAAATTTATTTTTTACTATTCATATTATTATATTTAATTGTTATGTTATAAATAATTTATTTGAATAATTATAATACTAAAGTGTTGTTTCACAGAAACTCAATCGTGCATATAATGAAAGCCAAGTCAGAGTTGCGTGCAATATAAGCTATTTAATTACATCAATGATATAACTTAATATGAAATATTGGGGTGTTACATAGGTATTTGGTAATAATCTGTGCCCAAGATTAGCTAACTTGTGTACAGGTAAAATCCAAGTTACCTCAAATATTTCAATTTTTTCAAGTTTTTCAATTTTTATAGTTGATTGGATTTCACCATTGGGTGTAAAACTTGTTTTGTGATATTATTATTTATAATATTATTGTTATATTTCTGTTTCAAATCGATGAGAAGAGGTTATTCCATCCCATGCATCATATAGGCACTTGTTAGATATTACATGTCAAGCATTCTAGTTATGTCATTTCAGATGCATTACTGATAGCATGCTATTGTGATAGATGTTGTGAAAGATATTCATGATGTTATGCTAGATAACATGATAGAATACTTTCTATTTTTATAGTGTATTGTAATATGTAAAGTTTCAATTGGATGGATGCCAAACTTTTGTCCCTGAGGTGTTATGGGCACTCTTGGATCAAAATTTAGTGGGTCATGTTTGAACTTTAATTGAGTTTTTTCAAGTTATGATATGAATAATAATGAAAAAATTTGATTTGCGGGGAGTATGGGACCTCATGGGTTAGAATTTTTCATAACTTGGACAATGTTTTATGTTTTTTGGGGTTATAAAGAAGTTTCAGAGGCTTACTTTCTGGAAACCCAGACAACATGGCGTGTGGTGTTACGAACACAGACCATGTGTTCTTCTGTTCAGGAAGAAATAACTTTTCTTAAGTACATTTCGTGTACCGTATGTACACACCATGAAGTCCTTAACCATGTAACTAACTGTGTGAGCAAATAAACAGGGCTGATAAATGTTTTCTAGAATATGCTGTGTACTGAAAGTACACACCATACTGAAGAGACCATGTATCCGGCCGTGAGACTAATGACACGGGTGGTTAAAAATTAAGTAGTACATGCTGTTTCTAGGGTGAACATACCATGTAGTGTTAAACCAGAAGAGAAAAATGTACTTCTAGCCATGTAGAAGTACTTGGGTAGGAGGAAAAATTCAAGTACATTCCATGACTTAGGAGGAACATGCCATGTGTAGTGGTGTTACACGACTAGGTTTGGCATAGGTACACCCCATGTTATGGATTGAAGTGTAAGGACCTGAATCCAATTGCACAGATTTGTTGATTTATTTGATTACATTGGAATATAAACAAGTAATATTCATCCCAATGGACTGGGTAGTTTAGTATTATTGAAAATAATATACATTCATAAATTCAACATTACAACTTAAAATGCAAAACAATATAGAAATTTATTCAACCACATCCATAACTCCTAGGTTATTTCAGTACGTCAATCATAATAATATTCTTCATGTCCTAAGAAAATTAAACATAAGATAGGTGTGAGAACAAATGCTCAGTAAGGGTAAGAAATACATCATAAGATATCATAACAAAAACATTAAAATTTAGAATAAAAAAAAAACATATGCCTTTAACAATAACTTGAACACATTATAGCAGGAATAAGAGTCGAATAAATAAATCCATAATAAAAAATAATCATGGGTATTATACTAGTCTAATAACCACATGAAACATCAATACTATTTTCATAATTAGGGAATTCATAATGCGGGACAGCATAACCATACCGTCATGGCCTCATACCATGACCATAAATATCATTTTGTCAATGCCTTGTGCTAAGACCGTAGTTTGTCTCATGAGACCTACCGATACACTGAGGGGATATAAATGGAACCACCCACCACATTATATGTCCAATTAATTCCTTATATTAATGTGGATAAATATAAAAAACATATACATTTATATTGAACTAATATATGAAATGTAAGTAACTTTCCCCGAACATTAAGCATAAACACTAACCATTCATAGTAAATTAGTGAATGATTTTAAGATAGAACATTCAAAATAATAATAATCATAAACCATTAAATTAAATATGGTAGATGATACAATGAAATATTAATCCCAATAATACATAACAACCAATAAGATTGTTGAAAGAGATGAATATACTCTTATAAAATCTTTGAGTAATTCATGAGATAAATACTCTTTTATTTGAAAAGAAGAGTTCTTTTGGAAAAATATTTTTTTAAACAGAAGTGAATTAATATAGTTTTTTCATAATAAAATGATTTATTTTATAAATATAATGGTTTCAAAAAATAAATTATCGAGTGCCCTTGAAAATAGGTATGAATTTGAAAAATTCCCTTGAATCGGGATTGTATTTTGGAAATAATTTTGAATGTTCCTTTTAAAACATGTAACTACCCATAAAATAAGGAAGGATTATAGTTGGTAGAAAACGCAAACAGAATTTATGAGGAGTTTATAATAATAAATAAGAATTTCATTGAGGTAATTAGACAATAAAAGTAACCCGAATAAAAATGGAGGTTCGAGTGAAAAAACCCTTACCTTAAGTCCGAGTGTGTTACACTCTTGAACTTAAGGTAGAATATGGAATTAGACTTATTAATAACCTATTTAAGAACCTATTATAAATTTATTTAATTTATCATAATTCTGTTTAGTTCATTTATGTCTTTATTAACAACTTATTATATTGAATTTCGTTATTCCAGAGTGTTTGTTTTCTTGATTTTCATAATTGGTTCACCTGTTTCTAAGTAATGGAGTTCATGTTGAATATATCTAAATCTCCAGAATTGAAATTAGATATTATTTATGAACATTAAGAAGTGTTAAGGGTAATTTATATCATTTTTTTACATGAAAAAATGATGAATTATTAGATGAAATATTAATGACATTCACATAGATTATTTTAGCGGTATTTTGATTATTAGGAACTAGTTTCTTCATATGATTTAATAATATGTACGTATACTAGTTCATGAATATTAATTAGGTTATAATACATATATTATAGCCTTTTTAAACCATAAAATGGTTTCATGACCAGTAATGAAGGAGATATTGAAGAACGAAACTTCGTCATCCACGAAGGTTATAAATTGGAACCTCATAGACGTTGATTTAGTTTGTAAAATAAAAGGGAGTGAGTATGAATATTGGTTATGGATCTTACATTCACATGATATAATTTCAGTATATAGATTACACTAGATTTATTATGGTCATTTAGATATATGAGGTGGGGAGAGGATAACAAAAGATGATAAATTGAAATGAAACTAAATGAAAAAGAAGGGTGCTTTACCTCTTGAAATAACCTCCTCAAGGGAAGGTGCTTTAATATTTTGGAAAGACAAAGAGATTATTGGACGTGGGGAGTGACTAGGAAATGGTATTGGGGCAGAACATTGAGGCGATTCAAGGCTTAGAGGAGGGAAGAGAAGAGGGAGTGATGGGGGGTTTTTATAGTGGAGAAGAGGCATGAATTTTGAATATTTTACTCATTATTTTATTATTTCCCTCAAGACAATCAATATTGTTGTTTCATGTGACACCTAATAGTAATAATTTAAGGTGAATTAGAACCAAGTGGACTTAAATCACTTGTTATGTCATAAATAGTGTATTTAACTGATTATTTTTATATACAGTATTTTAACTTATTTCATTATTAATTAAAAATTCATGAATTTAAAAAAAATCCAAAAAAATCACCCCTATCATTTTTCAATGAATAGAATTCAAAAATGAACTCCATTTTTCAAAAATAATTTTCTAAATATTATTAATTTAAATTTTAAATAATGTCATAGTTAATTAAAAAAATTTCAATTTTAAAAGTATAATTAGTTTTAAATCACATTGAAAAATTTATTAAGATCCCATTATATTATTACCTAAAGAAAATAAAAAAATATCATTATTTACTATTCCTATGGTTCATATTACTATTCATAAGGTTATGTTACCATTCAAATTTTTTTTGTTTTTTCTATCAGACTCCAAATGACTTACTGATCACAACTCTAGATGACCATTTATTGAAATTCAAAACACAGAAGTGGAAAAATTTTGTTTAATGGATAGATTATGAAATGTGTTGTTTTGTAGGGACTCAGTGTTTCATGTATTCAATATTTATTTACAAAACCATGGGGTGTTACATTCTCCCCTCACAAAAATTTCGACCTCAAAATTTATTAAATGTTTCCTCATTAAAAGATTTGGGTATGTATTCAACATAAGCTCCTCAGGATCACATGTCGCCTCATCCATCTTATGGTTCCTCCAAAGAACCTTTACCAGACGATTCATAAAATTTCTCAATACTTGTTCTCTCATATCAAGAATCTTAATAGGCTCTTCACAATAATACAGACTGTGATCCAATTATATTTGTTCATAGGTGAGTACATGTGTCGGGTCTGACATGTATTTCCTTAATATTGATACGTGGAACACATTGTAAACTTTGGAGAGACTTGGCAGCATTTTCAAATGGTAAGCTATGACTCCAATTCGATCTGGAATTTCAAAAGGTCCAATGTACCCGGGACTTAATTTTCCCTTCTTACCGAATTTCACAGTACCTTTCCATGAATATACCATTTAGAAAACATGATCTCCTTCTTGAAATTCCACATCCCATCATAGGTTATTATCATAGCTTTTTTGCCCACTTTGAGCTGTTTTGATATGGGTTTGGATAATATTTACCTTTTCTATTGTTTCCTCAATAAGTTCTGGGCCTACAAGCTATCATTATCCAACATCATCCCAGGACGTTAGTGTATGACATCTCTTTCTATATAATGCTTCATATGGTGCCATCTGAATACTTGAATGGAATCTATTATTATAGAAAAATTCTAAGAGTGGTAAATACAGATCCCACATACCTTGAAAGTCACATGAACAAGACCTCAACATGTTTACCAAAGTTTTAATAGTCTGTTCTGATTATCCATCAGTTTGTGGGTGGTAGGTTGTTCTCAAATGAAGATAAGTATCTAGGGCCTTCTGAATACATTTCTTGAATTGTGATGTAAAACAAGGATCATGATCAGAAACAATTGATAAGGGTATACCATGAAGTCTTACAACTTTATTAATATATAGTCTTGCTAAATTTTCAAGTGGTAGATCTTCTCTTATAGCAAGAAAATGTACTGATTTTGTAAGATGATCAACAATGAAACATATCACATCATTCTTTCTTGGAGTCTTTGGTAGCCCCATGACAAAGTCCATCGTAATATCATCCCATTTCCACATAGGTATAGAAAGGGGTTGGATTACTTCTCTAGGATGTTGTCTTCCAGCCTTCACCTATTGACAAACCAAACACATCGACACATAATCAACAATATCCCTCTTTATGTTTTCCCAAAAACAATGATCCGTTAGATCTCTATACATATTTGTGCTACCAGGGTGTATAGAGAAATTAGAGATATGAGCATCATACAATAGTTCTCTCTTTAGCTCGGGAATAGCGGGAACACAGAGCCTCTTTCCAAATTTTAAAATTCCACCTTTATATACGAAGTCAATCAACATACCATCATTTGAATAATTAATTTTCATTAGAAACTCCTCATCACCAAATTGAGAACTTTTTATCCTTTCCTGTTAAGAAGGTTTGGCAACCATTTGAAAAAATATTGATGTGTTACCTTCCTTGATAATTTCCATATCCATATTTACTATATCCATAAAAATATGATCTCTTTCAAATCTCATCTTGTTCAGAATTTTGTGGTCCTTTATACTCAAAGTGTCTGCCACCTTATTTTCATTCACATAGTGGTAGTGTATTGTGAAATCATAATCCTTGAGTAGCTCAATACATATCCTTTTTCTCATGTTGAGTTATTTCTGTGAGAAGATATATTTCAAGCTCTTATGATCTGTATAGATATCACATTTTTCACCATTGAAATAATGTATCCATATCTTCAGAGCAAATATTACTATTTCTAACTCAATATCATGAGTGTTATAGTTTTGTTCATGAATTTTCAATTGCCTTGATGCATAGTAAATAACTCTATCATTATGCATAAGGACACAACCATGCCCTTTCTTTGATACATCGCTAAAGATTAAAAACCCATCATTCCCAAATGGTATGGTTAGGATCAGAGCATTCACTGACCTCCTCTTTAATTCTTCGAAACAGTCCTCACATTCGTTTTTCAATACGAACTTAACCCCTTTACATGTAGGATTTGTCATTGGGTTTTCTAAACAGGTGAAGTTATGAACAAAATGCCGATAATAACCTGCTAAACCAATAAAATTACATACCTCAGTTATGTTTTTTGTAGTAGGCCATTCTTGCACAACCTTTGTCATTGTAGGATCAACAGATATTATATATTTAGAGATAATGTGTCCCAGAAAGGAAACTGATTGGAGCCAAAATTCACACTTGATGAAGGTCCCATATAATTAATTTCTTCGAAAAGTCATCATAATAATTAACAAGTTATTTTCATGATCCTCATAACTTTTAGAGTATACAAATATATCATCAATAAATACCACCACACATTCATCTAGATATTTCTTGAAAAATCTATTCATTAGATCTATGAAAACAAAGGGTGCATTACTTAGTACAAATGGCATTACTGTAAACTTGTAATTCCCATACCTAGTTCGAAATTCTATTTTTGGAGTTTCTTCCTTCCTCACAAGCAACTGATGATATCCAGATCGCAGATCAATATTCAAAAAATATTGGGCTCTATAAAGTCGATCAAATAAATCATCAATGAAAGGTATGGGATACTTGTTCTTTATTATTATAGCATTGATCTTCATGTATTCAATGTACAACCTCATAGATCAATCTTTTTTCTTAATGAAAAAAATAGGTGCTCCCTATGGAGAAACACTAGGGTGAATACATCCTTTATCACTCAATTACTCCATTTGTTTCTTTAGTACCACTAACTCCACAATTTTCATTCTATAAGGGATCTTTGATATGGTCCTTGAACTAAGAATTAAGTTAATGGAAAAATCAATATCCTGCTCTGGTGGATGTCTAGGTAAATCCTCTGGAAAGACGTCAACATATTATTAAACACTAGGTATATCCTATATTTGAAATTTTTTCCTCACCCATAGTTATTTCATTCCCTTCCTCCCTAATAATTGAATTTAGTAGAGCTACCGGGGTGGATCTAGATGAGAATCAAATGGTTATGTTTCTTCCCTAATGATAAGTGATTCCACATTATCCTAAAAAATTGCAACCTACTTCTTCTTATAATAAACTTTAATATCATGGTTCTAAAGCCAATACATACTGAGGATTATATCAAATTCAATCATGGGTAATACAAAAACATCAACAGATAAAGCGAGTTTATATGCCATAATAGGGAATTCCTGACCCAAATTTTTTGCAATGATACTTCCCTTAGAAGTTTTGACTGACAAATACCATATTAAATCAAATTTTAAATATATTATTTTCTTGGAAAAATGGGAAGATATGAATGAATGTAATGATCCAGAATCAAATAAAGCATTGGATAAGTTTAAAGAAACAATTAAAGTACCTACCACCACTTCGTTAGGAACTTCAACCTTCGTAGTTGTGACCGCATATGCTTGTCCCTGCTCCCTTGGCCACTTTTGGGGAATGTTTCCCTAATACTTAGGACATTAATGTGAATAATGTACCATCTCCCTACAATTATAGCACTGAAAATTGGTAGCATCTTTCTTCCCCTTACAATCCGGAGATAGATGGTTGTTTTCTCTGCACTTGTAACAGACTCCCATTCCCTTCAAGAAGGTGAGAGAGTGTTTCTTCCAACAATTACTATAGGATGGAATATTAACTCTTATCTTCTTCCCCATTTACTTATTTCCTTTCCGAGAGTTTTCAGCAACCCTCTTCTTCCCTTGATTTCCATTAAAGTAATAATACATGTAAAATTCATTTTTCCATCTTGATAGAACTTTATACTATATCTTCATATGATGAGAAACTTTAGGAGACTAGTGAACTTCAGAAGAATGGTTTTAAACCATCAAAGAATCGATCAATTTTGCTCCTTGGATTATGTATGTAGTCTGTAGTATGTCTTCCCAGCCTTGTAAATTTTTCTTCATACTTGGAAACATTTTCATCCTCCTTCTACCTCAAAATCAAGAATTTCCTCTCCATATACGCTCGTTGTTCATAGGGGAAATATTTTTCTAGGAATATTTCCTTAAAATAACTCAATTCCATCTCTTATATTTATTCCTCCTCCTTTGTGTTTTTGATTAATGACACCACTGATCCACATCTCTTGATAGATGATACACTGCCATGAAAACCTTTTCTCTTTTGTTACATCCCAAAGTGAGAAATATCTTCTCTAGGGAACATATCCACTGCTCTGCTACAAACTAGTTTTTAGTCTCATTGAATGATGGATATTTATGTCGCATAAAGATATCTAACATAGCTCATCCACATAGTGGATCCGGATGCTCCATACGGGTAAGGTTATTATTCACAACCTGAGTAAGTTGTCCCAATATAGTTATAAGTTGCTCCAGACCAGTCACAACACTAGAGCCAACATCATTATCTTGCATCAGAGGGAAATCCCTACATGGGACATGCACGTTCATGTGGTTTTGATTCCTTCCACTAGGTTCCATTTCTAAATAATGGAATACACTAGATTAGGGTATGAATCATAATGTATAATCTCAATGTATAGAAAAAATACTTAACATAAATTGAAATTCTGTACATATCTAATCTCCTAATCATAAACACGATATCTTTGAGGAAAAATCTACACTTAAATCCTTCATAATGGCTTGTAAAGAAAATGTGAATTATCCAAAGCATATCCCCCAGAAGTGTAAATACCAAGAGTGAAAAAAGGCTAGTTTTCGTGTACCAGGATACGCTGGGTCAAGCCCAAACTCCTTGTCGAAGTTTTCACTCTTAAGTCTATCTGTGCTAGAGCCACCTCTACCTGTTTTATCCAAACATGGATATATTTGTTAGAAATATCCACAGAATCTATTCCTTTCCAAAATAACATGATGTTCTTGTATGATTATCCTCAAAGACTATCTTATGGATTCGTCCTTAATCTATATTTTCTAAATCCAGTTTCCAAGTTTTCTACTAAACTTCCTTTGATACCAATTATAAGGACTTGACCCCAGCTGCCTAGAGTTAGTGACTTATTTGATTACATTAGAATATAAACAAGGAATATGAATCCTAATGGACCGAGTAGTTTAGTATTATTGGAAACAATATACATTTATAATTTCAACACTACAACTTGAAATGAAAAACATTATAGAAATTTCTTCGACCACATCCATAACTCCTAGGTTATTTTAACATGTCAATCATAATACTATTATTCATGTCATGAGAAAATGAAACATAAGAAAGGGGTGAGATCAAAAAATGACTAAGGGTAAGAAATACAACGAAAGATATCATAACATAAACATTAGGCATGTAGAATAACAAAAAACATATGCCTTTAACAATAACTTGAACACATTATGGCAGGAATAAGAGTTTAATAAATAAAGCCACAATAAAACATAATCATGGGTATTCTACTAGCTGAATAACCACATTTAACATCAATAATATTTTCATAATTAGGGAATTAATAATGTGGGAAAACATAACCATACCTTCAAGGCCTCGTTCTGAGACCATAAATAATCATTTTTTCAAGGTCTTATACCAAGACCGTAGTTTGTCTCATGAGACCTACCGATGCACTGAAGAGCTATAATGGGCCCTAACCAACCATGTATATGTCTAATTCATTCATCATATGAATGGGGATAAATATAAACAACATATACATTCATATTGATCTAATATATGAAATGTAAATAACTTTCCCCGAACATTAAGCTCAAACACTTACTATTCAAAGTAAATTTGTGAATGGTTTTAAGATAGAACATCCACATAAAAAATAATCATAATACATTAAATTAAATATATTATATGATATAATGAAATACTAATTCCAATAATACATAATAATCAACAAGAGTGTTGAAATAAATGAATATAATCTTATAAAATCTTCGAATAATTCATGAGATAAATACTATTTTACTTTGAATAGAAGAGATATTTTGGAAATATATATGTATAAAACCAGAAGTAAAGTAAGATTTTATTTTAATAATAAAATGAGTGATTTTATAAAGATAATGGTTTCCAAAAATATATTATAGAGTGCCCTTGAAAATATGTAAGAATTTGAGAAATTGCCTTGAACCGGGCTTGTATTTTAGAAATAATTTTGAAAGTTACTTTTAAAATGTGCAACTACCAATAAAATAAGGAAGGATTATGGTTTTTAGAACACCGAAAATAATTTATTAGGAGTTAATAATAATACATAAGAATTTCATTGAGGTAATTAGACAATAAAAGTAACCCGAATGAAAATGGAAGTTCGAGTGGAAAAACCCTTACCTTAAGTCCAAATGTGTTCCACTATTGAACTTAAAGTCCAGGAATATAAAATTAGACTGATTAATAACTTATTTAAAAACCTATTATATATGTATTTAGTTTATAATAATTCTTTTTAGTTCATTTATGTCCTTATTGATAAGTTATTATATTGAATTCTCTCGTTCCGGAGTGTTCGCTTTCTTGATTTTCATAATCAGTTCATTTGTTTCTAAGTAATGGAGTCCTTGTGGAATGGATTTAAATATCCAGAATTGAAATTAAATATTATTTATGAACATATAAAATTTTTAATTTTCATTTATATAATTTGGTAACATGGAAAAAGTAAGAATCATTAGATGAAATATTAATGACATTCACATAGATTATTTTATCAGTATTTTGATTATTATGCTCTATTTTAGTCATATGATTTAATAATATGTACATATAATGGTTTATGCATATTAATTAGGTTATAATAAATATTCTATAGCCTTTTTAAATGGTTTCATGACCTATAATTAATGAGATATTGAAGAACAAAACTTCATCGTCCATGAACGTTATAAATTGGAACCTCATGGACATTGATTTTGTTTATAAAATAAAAGGGAGAGAGTAAGAATATTGATTATGATTCTTACATTAACATGATATAATTATAGTATATATATTATAATAGAGTTATTATGGTCATTTGGACAGAGGATATGGGAAGATTATAACAAAAGAAGATAAATTGATATGAAACTAAATGAAAAAGAAGGGTGCTTTACCTCTTGAAATAACCTCCTTGAGAACCACCTCAAGGGAAGGGGTTTTGGTATTTTGGAAAGAACAATATCTTCTTGGACGTGTGGAATGACTATGGAAGGGTATTTGATCAAAATTGTGAGGGGATTCAAGGTTAGAGGAGTGAAGATAAGAGGGAGTGATGGGGGGTTTTTATAGTGGAGAGGAGTAAATTTTGAATATTTTACTCATTATTTTATTATTTCCCTCTAGACAACCAATAGTGTTGTTTAATGTGACCCACAATAGTAATATGTTCATGTGAGTTCTAACCAAGTGGCCTTACATCACTTATGATGTCATAAATAGTATATTTAACTGATAATTTGTATATATGGTATTTTATCGTATTTCACTATTCATCAAAAATTCAAGAATTTTTGAAAAATCCAAAAAATTAACCCCTACCATTTTTTGAAATGTAGAATTCAAAAATGAACTCCATTTTTCTAAAATAATTTTCTAAATATTATTAAGTTAATTTTTAAATAAAATCATAGTTAATTTAAAAAATAACAAATTTAAAAGTATAATTAGTTTTATATTACATTGAAAAATTAATTAAGATCTCATAATCTTATTACCTTAAGAAAATAAAATAAAATAATTATTTACTATTCATAAGGGTCATATTACTAATCATATTACTATTAATAATGTAATTTTACTATGCAACAAAAATTAATTTTGTTCTATAAGACTACAAATGACTTACTGATCAAAACTCTAGATGACCATTTTTTGAAATTCAAAACACAGAAGTGGAAAAGTTGTGTTCAATGGTTGGATTATAAAATGTGTTGTTTTTTAGGGACCCAGTGTTTCATGTATTCAATATTTATTTACAAAACCATGGGGTGTTACCTGAAGGGAACATGCTGTTGTGGAGTTATACACACCGTGTAACCCTATTTTGTAAAACTTGAATGTTTTCCTTCTCCTGATCAATTGGTGAACTTATTAGTTTTTGTACTTGATAATATTGAACTGAGGTGTGCGCTTGAACTTACAGAGTCATTCCACCATGATATCATTTGGTTGTTTTCCAGTTATAGGTGATGATCATATACAAAAAATTGTAAATCGTGGAATACTAGCAGATCCTCCCGTTATTCCCGTCTTGGAACCAAATGTTATACCGAACGTAGGTGCTGATGAAAAATTCTGTGAAGTCTTCTTGAGGATGTTACAAACTTTCTAGGGAGCGCCACATCCTGCCCCGTCTATGGAAGAGCTGAAGCGGGTGTTCCAGAAATAGCATCCTCTCACTTTTTATCGGGATGGAGGACAATAGGGTATAGAGTCATGGTTGGAGTCCAGACTTGCTATCTTTGAGTATCTAGAGATGCCTCTAGAGAGGAGATTGAAGCTTTCTACATACATTCTACATGATTCCTCCAAGAGATGGTGGGATGTTATCTCACAGGCAGGATGTCATCGAGATATGTCTTGGGAAGAGTTTCAGAGGACCTTCTATGATTATTTCTATCCCGAGACATTGAGGGATGATCATTCTCAAGAGTTTAGGCATTTGGAGCAGGGAACTCTTTCAGTGATGGATTACTCTTCTCATTTTACAGAGCTTCAACGCTTTGCACCTATTTTGGGAGGGGACAAGTTATCTTTGGCTAGTCAATTTGAGGATGGTCTCAATTATGACTTCCAATCATAGGTGAATATCTTCAGGCTAACTTTAGTGACAACTATAGTGAACCAAGCACTAATCACCAAGTGGAATCTAAGGGAGTTGGGAGCTGTGAGCCATGGAGGTCCAACATCCAAGGTTGGAACTCCTTCAAAAAATAGCAGGAAGCGTCGTTGGGAGCATTCAAGTGATGTTTATTCAGGTATCCAGGTGGTATGATACCAATTCAAGAAGAGTGGGAATACGAGACCACATTGCCCGAAGGACCAATTAGAGTGTCAATCTTACCGCAAGATGGGGCATCTTCAGTGTTTTTTTCTATATTTCCTCACCAACATCTAGTGATAGGTGATCAGTTATGACTCCATATTTAAGAGTAGAACCACCAGTTTCTTCATAATTCATAGAACTGGAGTTTGTCAGACCGTTTAGGTCTAGTAGCTGGTTGTGGCTGTGGTGGTCAGACAATAGGTTTTCAGTGAAAACAGGGTGGATCAGCTCAGGGTATTCAGGCAGGGTCGCAGGGCTGCGATACAAGTCATATTTTTGAAGTGGAGAAGACCTAGTAGGAGAAAGATCTTGGACCCTCTACAGTTATAGGTATGATTCTAGTTGCCTCAGTTTTAGCTTCTTATCTCATTTATATAGGGTCTTCCCTTACTTTTATATTTGTTCTATTGTGGAGATCCTTAGGCTCTATATATTTACTTCAGAGGATATTATGATGTTAAACACTCTGTTGGGGATTAGGACGACTAGTGTACGTCAGTGCAAGGATTTCTTTATTAAGGTTGGTGGGTGTCACCTCTTATGGGACCTCTATGTCTTAGAGATGATTCAATTCGATATCATTCATGGAATGGACTAGTTAGTCTCAATTCAGGACTTTGTTGACTGCTGTCGTCGTAGGGTGAGTTTCACGTCACCAGAGGAAAAGTCATTTCTACAAAAGGGAGAATGGGATGTTCAGATGAGAATAGATGGACCTATGCATCATGGGTTGGGAGGAATTATAGCCTAGAGTGCTAGTTTATATCTGGATGACTAGGGGACTTCACAGATGGACTTTTCTCAAGTGGTGGATCATTTCAGAGATGTCTTTCCAGAAAAATTTTTAGGTTTAACTCCAGAAAGAGAGGTATATTTATTTATTAATCTTATGCCAGGAGCATCATTGGTGTCCATTACTCCTTATAGGATGGATACAATAGAGTTGCAGGATCTTAAGAAGCATTTAGAGGATTTTCAGGTGAAGGGTTACATCCAACCCAATACTTCTCCTTGGGGTTCACCTATCCTTTTTGCTAAGAAGGCGGATGATACCCTCAGACTTTGCATGGATTATTGGAAACTAAAAAAATTGATGGTCAAGAATAGATATCCCTTAATAAGGATTGATGATCTATTTGATCATATTTGAAGATCTCGAGAATTCTGGAATATTGACAAGAGATCCAGTTACCATCAGTTTCACGTTAGACCATCAGATATACCTCTTACAGCCTTTCAGAATAGGTATGGTCTATATGAGTATTTGGTTATGCCGTTCGATCTCACAAACATGCCAACAGTTTTCATGGTACTAATGAACTGATTGTTCCATCCTTGGATTCTTTTGTGGTAGTGTTCATGGACGATATCTTGGTGTACTATCACACTCGACACGACCATGCCAACCATATTGAGATCTTGTTGAGTACACTGATAGAGCACCATTTATATGATAAGATCTAAAAATTCCAATTTTGGATGGAACATATTCACTTATTGGGTCATGTCACCTCTGATACATGAGTATTAATAGACTCATAGAAAGTTAAATTAGTAGTTTCTTAGTAGTGGATGAAGAACATCTTCGAGGTACATAGTTTTATAGGGTTGGCTGGTTACTACATGCACTTTATATTGGAATTATAATGATTAGTAGTGACACTAACGGGCCTGAATAAGAAGGGTGAAAAGTACTTGTGGATAGATTCCTATGATTCATCCTTTTAAGAGATGAAAAGGAGTTTGACTTCAGCATTGATACTAATTTTGTTGGAGCTGGGAAATAGTTACACCATTTTCTGAGATGCATCAGACATTGGGCTAGGAGAAGTGCTTATGCAAGGGGAATGAGTCATTGCGTATGGGTCTTAGCAGTTGAGGCCACATGAGAGGAACTACCTAATGTATGATCTCAAGTTAGCTGTATTTGTGCATGCTTTGTGCTATTAGAGTCATAATATTTCGGGAGAGCATTTTGTGGTATACACTGACCACAAAAGTCTCAAGTATATCTTTACTCAGTGAGATCTGAATTTGAGATAGTGAAGGTGGGTTGAGTACCTTATGTATTTTGACATTGATCTTGTCTACACACCATGGAAAGGCAATGCAGGGGATGATGCATTGAGCTTAAGGACTCAGATATAGGCATTTCAAGAGGCCAATGATGAGTGGAAGCTTATGGTTCTATTCTCTAAGATTCATTTGGAGGTGCACAACATATAGAGGCGTACATTCCTTTCTTTTATATCTATTACCTTTACTCTTCTGGATCGAGTGTGAATGAGGTAGCTATTATATTTCGAAGGCCTAGTCCTATAGGAGAGTGTGTTAGGAGATGACCCTACTCCTAGGTGGACTGTATGAAAGTATAAGGACTTTTGTTTTCATGGGAATGTATGGGTGTTAATAGACATATGTGAGGAGTTGATGCAAGAATTTCATGCCTCTGTATGATAAGTTCATCCTGGTGTCACCAAGATGTATCGAGATCTACATCGTTAGTATCAGTGGCTAGGTATTAAGAGAGATATTACTAGTTTTGTTATGAGATGTTCCACCTGTCAGCAGGTGAAGGCGGAGCATCAGCGACCAACAGGGCTGTTACTACAATTACCCATTACTGAGTAAAAGTGTAATGATGTAACGATGGATTTTGTGATGGGTTTACTGAGGTCACCTCGAGGGACTGATGCAGTTTGGTTTGTTGTTGACAGAATCATTAAGGTTGGACACTTCTTACCGATTAAGGAAACCTTCAGTGTTGATGAGATTGAAATGTTGTACATATGAGAGATTGTATGTTTTCATGGGGTTACACACTCTATCATTTCAGATAGGGATGCATGTTCTACATCTTGTGTCTAGAAGGGACTATATAGGGATTTGGGTACACATGTACTTCTATGTACAACATACCATCCACATACATATGGCCAGTCCGAGCACACGATTTAGGTTCTGGAGGACATGCTACGAGCATGCATCGTGGATTTTGGGGGCTCTTGGGAGAGACACATACCCCTAGTGGATTTTTCATATAATAACATTTTTTAGGAAACAATTCAGATGGAACCTTATGAGGCTTTATACGGTAGTCCATGCCGATCACCCTTATGTTGGCTGGAGGTAGGAGAGGTAGCTATGCTGGGACCTCATCTTGTCCAGGAGACCACTGACCAGGTGGAGTTGATTTGGAAGAGTATGTCTGCTGCACAATCTTTCCAGAAATCTTATGCTGATCGACGAAGATGACCTCTAGAGTTTGAGGTCTGAGATTATGTTTTCTTACATGTCACACTAAGGTTGGGACACAAAAGGATTGAGAGACAAGGGAAGCTTTCACCAAGATACATTGGACCGTTTGAGGTTTTGGAGAGAGTCAGGACAATTGATTATTAGTTACAGTTTCCTTTGAGGTACTGGGCTATGCAAGATGTCTTCCATGTTTCTCAGCTACGACATTACTTTTCAGACCCATATCATGTTTTCAACCCAAGGAGGTTGAGTTGGATGTGGATGCATCCTTCTAGGACAACCCTATTCAGATTGTGGACCATAGTACGAAGGTTCTCCTTGGCTGGTCTGTTCCTCTAGTACAGGTGTTATAGAATCATAGGAAATTAAAGGATGAGACTTGGGAGATGGAGGACGACGTACGATCACAATGGCCAGAGTTGTTTGAAGTTTCTTCTTTACCATGCATGTAAGGGAAATTCAGTGATGAATTTCTTTAAGGGGGGAAGTTTTTAAGAACCTGGATCTTTATTTTAGGTATGGATATTTATTTAAGGTTGTTTTTGAGGAAAAAAATGATGAATTGGAAAATTTTATAAATACACGCCGGGTACCCAGTTGCCGTGTGTAGCAATGTACTGGCCATGTAATGGCCGAGTACATGGCTGTGTGGTGACTTTACAGACTGCCTAAAGTGGGGGCCGGTTGAGGTTAGTACACAGAGTGTACATTAAATGAAAATTACATGAACTTTTCTGTTTATTTAATGATTTGGAGTGGGGTTGCATCTCATTTAAAAAAACACATCTTCATCTCGTTTTGTACAGGAGAGAAATGAACGTCTAAAGAACTTCGAGCCCCTACCGATTCTTCTTTTGACCTCTGATTGAGATGCCGTTTGGTGCATTATATTCCCACAGGTGAGTTCTCTCTTCCCCTAGATCATCTCTTCCTAATTTATCCTCTCTAATGAGTTATCAAGGGTTGATAAGTTTCCCTCTTTTCAAAGATCTATTTCGTTCTAGGCCGATTCAAGGGCCGATGTTCAACGGTGTTGATCGTACGACATCAAGGTAGGTGGTTTGTGACTTTGTTTGATTGTATATAGATTATATGTGATTAAAGTGATGAATACCCATGTTTAGGGTATTGCGTGTTTGTAATTTAACCCTATTCAATACCTTATATGGTTTGTTTGTTTGAGAAATAAGTTATTTCTTATGCATAAGGTTTTATACCTTGATTATGGGTGTATTTCACTTGATTGTTGATCATGGTTGTTTGGGTCTAGAATGCCTATTAGGCTTGATTTTTTTTCCATACCTTGTGTTGTTAGGATAAAGTTACTAATTATATGAGATGCATGTGATTCACATTGTGAAAGTATGAACAAAGGGAATTGACTATGAAAGCTTCCCAAGGTAGAGTCATTTATGTATGAATTGTTGTTACGCTAGACTGAGGGCATTGAATGTGAGAGCTTCCAGGTGGTCTTAGACCAGAGGGGTTAGATTGTGAGAGCTACCTAGAGGGTCATTATTAAATAAATGTTGGACCGTAGTGCTTTGACTATGAGAGCATCCAGGGGGTCAATATAATTTATTTTTTTTATGATGACCAAGGGGGTATTGTCCATGAGAGCTACCCAAGTTTTCATTTGTAATTTATTAGTGCCATCTGAGACAAAAGCGGTTAGACAGTGTGAAATTTACCAGAGGGTTATTATTTATTGATTTAGTGTTATGTTAAACCAAAGAGGTTAGACTGTGAGAACTTTACTAGAGGGTTTCTTATGAATGATTGAATGATTTTGATGAGTCTACCAAGCCAAAGAACCAGCTTGGACTCGGTCTAACATGATTATTAGATGGTCTTATGATATTTTTGTTGTTACTATTACATAGGGGATATAGATATTATGCTAGATCCCATGTTTTACATGATTTAATGGATTAAATGATAAATGTAAATGAATGTAATTGAAAACTTTAGGATTGTTTAGTTTTGAGTAATTTCTAGTTTATTAAATCATTTTTGCGTATTACCTGTTATATATATATTCACCGATAGTTAGTCACATATCTTTTGGTGGTTTCCTACTGGGATTCGTCTCAAACCCTATTTGGTTCATTATTTTGGACCTAAAACTATTATATGGTTGCAGGTATAGATAAGGGTAAGCGCCCTTCTTCATTAGGTACTTGATTACTATTGGAGCTGGAGAGCATGAGACCAAGCTAAGGTTTGCGATGCTGATGGAGTATACTTAATTTTCAGTAATTTGTTTTTGTATTGTATTTCCAACATTATGACTTGTTTGGATTCTTTCCGAGACACATTTGAAATGCATCATTTATATATGTTCCATTTGTTATATTATTTATAGTGTTCCACTATTTACTTTTGTTGTATGGTGTTACTACTTCCACTTTTATTTACTATTTATTATTATGATATTTATTTTTTTTGCATGGTGTTACTACTTACACTTTTATTTACTGTTTTTTATTCTATTGTGCGTACTTTGATAATGAGGGAATAGTTTCCCCATTTTTAGACTGTGGCCCTCACTGCTTATCGGTAGCCTCTGGGGTTTGGAGAAATGCGCTTGAGATTATGTGACCAATCGGGTATAGGGAACCTTTGGGTGGAACCTAGATTCGGGATGTTACAAGATTATGGAAATACAACATTGAAGGAGGAGGAGCATGAAGCGCCCTTTATAAGGTGGTGTGGATACCTCTCCAATCATCAGACCTTTTCCTAGGGGATGCCCGAGGGACATATCCTAGGGAAAGAAAAACCGTGAAAACTAGGCCCAAAGTAGACAATATCACGATCATGGGCTAGACTGGGCCATCAAAAATGGTATCATATCCAGTATTCATTTGATGTTCCAGTGAGGGCGTTGGGTCCTTCAAGGGGGGTGGATTATGGAAATCCCATATCAAAGGAGGAGGAGTATGAATCACCCCTTTATAAGGTGTTGTGGATACCTCTCCCATCACGAGGCCTTTTCCTAGGGGATACCTAAGGGAAAGATCCCAGGTAAGAAAAACCTTGTGCTCTAGTCCCAAAGTGAAAAATATCACGATCGTGGACTAGATCAGGCTATCACATATACTGCCCACACCCTCCCTTAACATTGTCTACTGCCCACCGTCCCTCCCTTACCACCGTCCACCACCCCTTCCCTCCCTTTCCCTCATCCATTGTCCACCACCCCACCCTTGCTACTATCCACCACCCGCCACCCGATACCCCTCCCTTTCCACCTTCCACCATCCTCTACCCATTTCCCCTCTTATGAGACCCCTCCTCCCCTCTATCCCATACTGTCAGCCACCACCCACCCTCTCCCTTGCCCCCATATGCCTCCCTCCGCCCTCCCATGCAACTGTCTGCCACCAAATTCCATTCCTCCCCTCCCTCCCTTCTATGAAAATTGATGTGGAAAACAAATACAAGGAAAAAACATGGGAAACATCATCACCCAATAGAATCTTCTCATTGGAAGAGAATAAATCATGAATATCCTGAAATTGGAAGTGATCTGAGAATCCTTCATCTTGAACTATCTATAGATGGAGTAAATCCTTTTGGTTTTCAAAGCATCCCTCACTGTACATAGAAGATTATATTGGTTAATTATAACTTTCCATAGTGGTTATTCATGAAAAAAAATACATTATATTATCTATGCTTATATCAGGACCAAAACAATTGAGTAATGATATTGATGTTTATTTGGATCCATTGATTGATGATTTAAAATTATAGTGGGATTCAGGTGTTACATTGTATGATGTTTATAGAAATGAATATTTCATGTTGAAATCCATGTTGTAAGGGATAGAAAAAGACATTCCTTCTTATGAATTTTTTTTAGGATATAGCATAAAGGAACTCAAGGGTGTCCATTTTTTAATAAGGTACACAATCAATTACATTGAAAATTCATCGAAGACTGTGTTTTTAGTATATAACATATTTCTACCCTGAAAACATAAGTACTGATCTTGGATGACATAATTTTATGGTATTTTATAAGAATATACAACACTGTTTACACTAATAGGTGATCAACTATTTGTGAAAGTAAAATATATGGACACTGGTTTTAGTTAACTTTTTTCGAAAAACCATACAAAAACCAGTTGGAAAAAGAGATCTATTTTTTTGAATTACCATACTAGAATTGTCTATACCTATGACATTTTCTTAATGATATGTATGTTAAAAAAATCTCAGTGATAGTGTCATTGGAACGTTGCTAAATATGCCTGACAGAAAAAGAATGTAATTAAGGCTAGGCTGGACATTATTGACATGGGAATGCAGGAAGAGTTGGCACCAGTAAAGGGTAAAAAAGGATATTTCTTCCTCCAGCTGCTTTCACTCTTTCCAAGTAGGTGAGATATCAGTTTTGAAACTTCTTAAATGATGTAAAGGTTCCATAGGGGTATTCATAGAATATCAATAATATCATGTCAATGAATGATTTAATGATATAGGGTTTTAAATCACACGACCATAATGTTTTGATGCAAGATCTAATTGTTGTATCTTTATATTTTATTTTCCCCAAGAATGTCTGTCATACATTAACCAAGCTCTATTTCTTTTTCAAAGAAATATGAAGCAAAGTTATAGACCTGAAGAAATTTCCAACTATAGAAAGTAATATTTCAATCATATTATGTGAATTGGAAATTCTCTTCCCACTAACATTCTTTGATATGACGGTTCACTCGATGGTTCACTTGGTAGAAGAGATTTGACTATGCGTTTCTATGAATTATAGATGGTTGTACCCCATTAAAGGGTAAATGAGGATTTTAAAAGGGTATGTAAAAAATATAATCCATCCAGAGGGTTGTATTATAGAGTGATATATTGTTGAGTAATCCATTGAATTCTGTACCGACTGCCTGTTTGGTGTGAAAAGAATTGTTATACCGAAATCTCATCACACTGGGTGGCTTGTGTGTAAAGTAATTTTTGGAATAGATGTTGTCACAATCACTATTGCAGATTAGGAATAGGACCACCTTTACATTTTTCATAATACTCTAGAGGTTTCCCCATATATTGAAATCGAAAAATAAATTCATAGGAATTTTAATCCATCAAGGGATGAAATATGGATATCAAATACTTATAATCAATAGCTTATAGGATGATTTTTAGACCATTTTTTCAGGGAGTGAGATGAAAATCCAAATTTAATTTTAGAACAACTTCGATGGATAGCCAGAGAACCAAGTGTTATTGTATTATCTTATAATAGTTATGTAATTAATGGTTATATGTTATATAGAAATGAACATGATGAAGGAAGTACCATGAAAAATAGTGGAGATACAATTGTGGATGAAGAGATGCATGTATCTGGTACTAAGGACATATATACAATTTATGTGGACATGTCAACATTTGGCATCATCAAATAAATATGGTAGTTGGAATATATAACATTCTATGTTCTAATTTTTCAATGCAAGTGGGTTAATAATAGGAGTGCTATTAAAATAAATGAATTGGGATTCATGAAAGTGAATTTTAGTAAGGAAGGGTACAAAGATGAATAATTTATAATAACATCACATGCAATACAAGTATTTTATGTTCTAGATCCTGCAAACTGAATGTAGTCAATAGTTCTATTATTGACCAAAACTACTGAAGATTTAAATGAAAATTCCACTAATGATGAACCTTTCATTGGAAAGACACAATCATTTCATAGTGGTCCCATTGTATATAGGGTCTGGTATGTAATAGGAGACCATAATGAAGGGATTTGTATACTCAATAGAGGGTTTAAATCTATTCAACCTTTAAAAAAAGAGAGTTCAATAATCATGTTATATATTTTTTTATAATATATATTGAGTTAAATCATGTTATTATCTATTAAGTACTACATTTATTTAATCTAAATTAAATATTGAACCACTTTTACAGATAATGAATTTTGCACATGATGATGCTCCCAATCCCAAGGAGAAACAAGTTTCTCAACCTGCAAATGCTCCCAGTGCAAATGAACAATGAACTTCTACACATGCCAATGTTACTAATTTTTAGGAACAACATATTGATGATATTAAACCTGAGGAAATGGTAGACAGTGAAGATCCGATGTCCCATAAAAAATAGGAGCAACTCATCATGACAGTGTTAGAAAAAATTATTAAGGTGAAAAGCTAATGCATCAAATTTTTGGATGGAAGGAATGTGTGCAGCAAACCTTTAAATCCCAACAAGGACATGTTTAGTAGTTTCATTGGGATAATCACTCGATAGCATGTTCAGATTGATATATATTCATGGAACCATGTTTTAACCATGCTTAAGACACTAATTTGGGAATATTTTATTGTAACATTATAATATCCTTTCTTTATTTTAATAAAAAATAAAATAATGAAACATCGACTTACTCTTCATCATCCCATGTCGAGTTCTTTTATAGTAGATGACTACCACAAAAAATTTGTATTAATTGTTATTGTAATGGCTCATAGATGATTTAGTACAATTCCAATAAAAATATCTCTTAATGATGCCAATGGTAAAATAAACATGCACCCACTGCATATGAATGTACACCTGATAAGCCATGCAACCTAGGATGTGTTTACTGGCTGTCATGTAGAGATATCTTTTCAGGTACATTGTGGCTGGTAATAAATTGTTTGAAAATACATGTATTAATCACTTTGATTAATAATTTTTAAT
This sequence comes from Viscum album, assembly GCA_963277665.1. Taxonomy (NCBI): domain Eukaryota; kingdom Viridiplantae; phylum Streptophyta; class Magnoliopsida; order Santalales; family Viscaceae; genus Viscum; species Viscum album. Next base: position 1,503,699,573 of record OY728133.1, read on the forward strand.
TTATAAAACTACAACTGAGTGATGAAAATAATTAACAGGAATCAAAACCAACACACCCTTACCGTAAAGCAAGTATGATGTACAATTAACTTAAAAAAATTGGTATGTATTTTAAATATACCATAATATTTTTATGTGACATGAAACAAAAATATATTTATGATCCTTTATTTATATGGAAATTGATGAATCCAAATCCAAAAAATCTTCCATCCTACATCATGAGAAATGGAAGGAGTAATGTGTAAATAAATATGGGATACTAATAGATGAAAACACACAAAAAAGTGTGGAAAAAATGTGTAAATATGAAATAATATTTTTTCCCTTTAAATTGCTATTACATAACAATGATTACTTATTTTCATATATTTTCTATCTGAATTTTATATAGGAATCATCAATAGCTGTATCAGATGAAAAACTACTATCAGTGGACTTGAAGCAGCCAAAAAAATATGGCCGCGTTAGAGGTGTGGGTTTTGGGGTGACACCCCGAACATATTTTGAGAAAAGAAAAGAATAGGGAGATAAAGATAAACAAATGGGATAGATGTAGGAATTATTAGGTACCCTTGAAGAAAAATTTCATTGGAAATTTTAGTTATTTGAAAATGTTATGGGGGGGATAAAAGAGAAGAAAAAACTCAAGAACAACCACTACATGAAGTCCCCCAACCCCCACCAGCTTTGAGGCGGGCCATTCCCCACATTGAGCTTTTTAGATGAGGTAATCGATATTCTAATAATTTTTTTGTGAAATGTAAATTAGGTAGACACTAATTCTTTTCCTGTACTAATATTCTATAGGGTGAAAATGAATGTGATTTATATCTATCAACACCCACCCACCACCTTGTTTAAAGGGATAACATGTTCAATATACAAGAAGATACTATACACAATAGAAAACATCCAATAGGTCATGCGAGAGTGGGGATTATCGTATCTCATGATCCAAGCACTAAGATACTTGTTCCACTTGATGATGTAGATATTCATACAGTTAAGAAATCTATTGGAGTATTCATAGCATGACCATCCGATCTTGTAAAAAAACATGTCAACAATGAGGTATTCATTTCAAATTTATTTTTCATACTAAACATTTAACAATTAATGAAAAAATATCTAAAACATTTAATATTATTACAGATGGACAATGTTAAGAGAGTAAAATTAATGGTCAAATCAAAACCCTCTAAAGGATCAACCAATTAATAAAAAATATATTCAAAAAACACCTTTAACCCACATGTTCAACATTCTCATTTACTAAAATTAAAGTTTTATGTAGATACAAGGTTATAAAGTGGTAGTAACACATAATTGATCTTGAAGAAAAAATATATAGAGAGGCCATTACAGATTCATTTCTCTTAGGAATGTAAATGAAATCCTCAAGTATGATTAGCTAGGAGTCTTACTTGTAAATGTATACATGAGGTGTGTTTTCATGATTTTTTTTCTAATAGTTGATATACTATATTAATTATGAATAAATACAATTCATATTTTATGTAGGTGTATATATGAATTCCAATTGAATGGATTACCCCATGAACATAAATACAGACTCATTAGTCCTCACATCACTTCTACAAACTAAACCAAAATGGAATCAGTTTAAATTGATGAAATAGTGGAAAACGTATCCGCATCATTTTAAAAAGAACTTATGGATGACAAAATAATTTTAATACCAATGATTTAAGGGTAAAACTATACAATTTAATAATATCAAATATATTTTCATTACTTTAACTACTTATTTCTTTTTATTTTTTAGGCATCATTGGGTACTCGTTGTGGTCAATTTTGACACTCCAATGATTTATTTTCTAGATTCACTGTATTGATACCCAATAAAATGACCACAAATGATGATGTTTGTGAATTTCTAATACACTAAATACAACATTTTAGAACTAAAATTCAAGTTGTGTATTTTATATTACGTTTTAATGAAAATTATGTTATGATAGGTAGGTGTTTAAATATCATCCAAATCAAGGAATGCAGACAATCCATGAATACAATGAGCATGTAGGCTTCTATGAATGGATCAGTATCAAGGTATATATGATACAATTTCACTATCCAAACACATATCAAAACAAAGTAATTATTTTTATTAATTTTCATGCAGTGTCAAAAAAATGGAATAGATTATGGTTACTATGTCTGTAAATTTATGAGATATATCATATTCCATCAACAAGCTAGCACCCCAAAGAGGTATTTTTGAAGATAATTACTATTTAATTTGAAATATTTATTAATCCTATGTGTATTTATATTTTTCAAATACTACCATTGAAGTTCCCAGTCAGGATCCAAGTATCACTGAGAGGGGGAGGGGGTGAATCGGTGATACCTTTTTCTTTTTATGTTTCCTTCGAATTGAAAAAACCTTCGCCTCCTGTTAAAGATTTTCTTCTCTCCTGAACACACACAACCATAGGAACACATGATTTACAAGGTTCATTACTAAACAAGAGTATCTACGTCCTTGGTATTGTACAGAAATAATCCAATACCACACAAACCACTAGAAAACAATCCTTTGATGTAGAATACAATGATTATGATATACCCTTACACACATGTAGCACTTGGAAAACAATCTGAAATTTCCTATGCACCCTCTTAGCACAAATAGGAAGTTACATTATTTCAGTGCTTTTTCACAATTGAACAGATGTAATCTATGAAGTACAAATCTTCACTTTCCTACCCAGAAGCTGGTAAGAACTTTCATAAGCACAACTGAATATGTGCGAAGACCCCAAATTTTCCACGTAGCCTTTAGGATATTTTTCACGTAATTCCAATGCCTTGCATGTAAAAATTCACTTTTGGCGCAAAAAACTTTTTTGTGCAACTTATTTTTTTTTCGCGCAACCTTTTCTCTTTTTGCGCAACTTTTATTTTTCCGTGCAACTTTTTATCTTTTTGCACAACTATCCTCTTTTCGCGCAAACTTCTTTCTTTTCGCGCTCCTCACCCAGCATATTATTTTATGAACACCAGAGCTCAAGATTTCTTCGAAGTGTTGAGCATTACGAAATGAGATGGGTTCACCTCATATTTATGGCATTTTTGACCCCGCGTGAAAAACACAAATCCGCGCATAAAACCTCTTTCATGCATGTAAAAACTCTTTCATGAAACTTCATATTTCTCACAATGCTCCAATATTTCACGCACCTCATGACTTTGCTAATTTTTGACCTTTTGATCTTGAACACCCTTTGCGCGAAAAACATCATTCCTCTATTTCGTGCATCCCACATATATTTCGCGCAACTTTTCATTTTGCACGCATCACACTGATATTTCATGCATCCATCTCGTATTGCGTGCAACTCGCTGTTATTTCGTGCATCCTGCTAATATTCCATGCATCCCGCTACTATTTCATGCACCACATTATTTTTTCATGCAACATGCCTAAATTTCCACGCACTCCATGCCTTTTCCATTTTTCAATGTTATGACCTTAAATCATGCCTTGTACGTGAAAATATAAACCATATTCAATATTGTGCACAACATCCATTGCCAAAAACACATCTTCATCTCCCGATTTTCAGGCCCTAAAATTTCGAAAACACTGGAAAACTGTGCCACCTTAAACTATGCTTTTATGCCGCCCCCAGATTGTCCATTGCATTGTCATTTATCTCTTCACTTCTTCCAATAACCATTCTTCTGCTTTCATTAAGAACTCCACTATCGTGATATATATCCTTTGATAGACCAGATCTAGCATCATCAGAATTACAATGGGAAGTACTGAAACATCCCATCTTCCAGTAGCATCATTCCTTCAAATCAAAACTGTATATAACTGGAATCATAATTTCTCCCCCTTTCATTAATAAGGCTTGCATCACAAGATCTCATAACTTATGATATTTGTGAAATACATATCAATAAAGAATCTTCTGGTTTTAAGTCCTTTACAAAGTGAATTGATTTATCTTCTTTGACAATAAAATACAACACTCTGGCAATGATAACTCTTCAAACTTCATTCTCCATCCAACTTGGTCCCAACAATCTCCCCCTTTGGATTTTGTGGTCAACCAAGATTCATAAATCACTGAACATTGTAATCTTATTCAATGGATTACTTATCAAAAATTCTAAGCCTATGTGAGATGACTCATTGTAGGAAACAAGAATTATTGAAAACCAAAACCATGCTGTCCAAAAGCAGTGACTAGGAAATTTCATGAGCATACCTCCTCAGCCTTCTTCAGATCTTCTTTCAATATTCTACCTCAGAATTCTTCACATCATTGACTTTCATGAAAAACAACATTATTTCCTACAACCACTCTAACAAACATTTAGAATAGTTCACACACATACATGCTGGATTCACAGCTCACCCAAAACTCCCCCTTTATGCATGCTTCCATAAGGATAGATTTATGAAAAAATTCTCCCCCTTAACAACACTATCCAAAGGTAAGATGAGAGAGGGGACAAACAAACGTACCTCATCCTTTATGAGAAGGAGGTTGGACACCCAGGTTCAACCTCAATTTTTCAAATGGTTCCTTTGGTAAAGGTTTTGTGAAGATATCAACAACTTGTTCAGATTTAAGAACATATTACATCCTCAACTCATTCCTCTCCACCTGCTCTTTGATGAAGTGGTACTTTATGTCAATGTGTTTTGAATGAGAATGTTGTACCTGATTCCTTGTAAGATTAATCACACTCTGATTATCACATCCCAAGAGCAATGGTAGCTTCACTTCAACAAGTAGATCTTCCAACTGAGTATTCATCCACATTAGTTGAGTTACAGCTTGAGTAGTAGCAACATACTCAGCTTTAGCTGTGCTAAGAGTTAATGAATTCTGTTTCTTTGTATGCCAACTAACACAACTTTTTCCCAGAAAGAAAACTCCAACATATGTGGATTTTCAATCATCAACATTTCCTGCCCAATCAGCACCAGAATACCCGAATAGATCAATATTTCTTGAGCCATCATACCTAATTCAAAAATTCGGTGTGCCTTTGATATATCTGAGAATTCTTTTTCCAGCTATCATATGTGATTCTTTAGGAGCACTCTGAAATCCTGCACATAAAGTGACAGCATAGACGATGTCAGGTCTTGAGGCAGTCAGATACAACAGAATTCCAATCAGATTTTGAAACTCTTTCTGATCAACTTCCATTCCTTCTCTATCTATATAAAACTTGGTTCCCACTGACATAGGTGTCGACACTGGTTTCGAATTTTCCATGCCAAACTTCTTCCGAAGTTCCTTAATATACTTTTCTTGAGATAGAAAGACGTGATTCTTTTTCTGTGAGATTTGTAGCCCAAGAAATTATTTCATTTGACCCAGCATGGACATCTCAAATAACTTCAACATCTCCTCAGAAAATCTTTCACACGATCTTTCATCATTCTCAGAAAAGATAATGTCATCAACATAAACAATAATGATCAGTGAAAACTCCTAACACTCCTTGATGCAACGATTGCTATCAACTCTACTCTTTTTAAAATTCATCTTCTTCAAGAAAGTATCTAATTTAGAATACCATGCCCTTAGATCCTGTTTTAGCCCATACAGAGCCTTCTTCAACCTTCACACATATCTTTCATCCTTCCCAATAACAAATCCACAAGGTTGATCAATGTAAACTTCCTCGTCAAGGTCACTATTCAATAATGCATATTTTATATCCATTTGAATGATTTTATAACCTCGTTGTGAATCAATGGAAAGAAATATTCTGATTTTTTCTAATCATGCCACAGGAGGAAAGGCTTCATCAAAATAAATGCCTTCAATTTTTGAATACCCTTTGAAAACCAATATTTCTTTGTTTCTTATTACTTTACCTTCTTCATTCAGCTTGTTCCGGAAAACCCACTTTGTACCAATAATGTTCATGTTGTCCGGATTGGGTACAAGTTCCCAAGTATCGTTCTTCTCTATCTGATCAAGATCTCAATTCATAGCATCAACCCATTATAGATGCTCAAATTCTTCATTTACATCATTCATTTCATCTTTAGAATAAAGAGAAGTATGTGATATAGTATTTGTTGTTATTCTTGTTTGAACCCTCTTATTTTTATCTCCAATAATGTTCTGAGCCTCCACTTGTTTCCTCAACCTAGGATGAGTTGTTTGAACTCCATCCTCATCACTTGAGATTTCTGAGTCAGATTCCTCTTCTTGAGTAGGATTAACACAGTTTGTAACATTATCAGAATTGTTGACAAAATCTTCTCTATCTCGCTCGACTTCCACATCAATATATGACTTCTTTTATTTCTCAGCATTTTCAACAACTTTTACATCTGGATAATCAATAATTATTCCAGTTTATTTGTTGAGGAATCTATATCCTCTTCCTTCTCAAGTATAGCCAAGAAAAATTCCATCATCTCTTCTTTGTTCAAACATTCCCCGGTTTCCACCTTTCTTATTTATAATACATGGACTCCCAAAAACTCTCAAGGGTTTCAGACTTGGAGTTTTTCCATAGAACATTGCATATGGAGTCATATATGAGTTTGGCCTATAAAAAATAGATTCTGAATATAGACAGCAGTGCCCATGGCTTGCCTCCAATAATAATGAGAAAGACTATGTTCAAGTAACAGAGTTCTCCCCATTTCCACCAAACTCTGATTCATTCATTCAGCAACCCCATTTTGTTGAGGTGTGTATGATGAACTGAACTCATGTTGAATTCCATGCTTCTCAAGATAAAATTAAAACTCTTCATTCTTATACTCACCACCGTTATCAGTTCTCAACTTATTCACTGAATATTCACATTCCTTTTCATCTTTTCTCCTAAAACTCTTAAACATTTTAAGAGCACCTGACTTATGTCTCATGTACATAACACAAGTAATACGAGTAAAGTCATCAATGAAAGTAATGATGTACTTATCTCCATTTGTAGATTTCTTTCTCATTGTTCCATAGATATCAGAGTGTATGAGCTCCAAGGGTCTTTTTGAGTGACTTTCAACTCTCTTATGAATAGAGTTTGTAATCGTCCCTTTCTCACAAATAGTGCAACACCAATATCTTCTTCTTGATAAATCGGGCATATCTCGGACACTATATATTTTTGATAAATTTCACATATTTATATGACATATTTTTCCCAGCCTTTTATGCCATAACTGATTTTCATCGACCACACCAATGTAACAAGAGTTCTGCACTTCACCAACATGGAACAAATTCCCTCTTGTACATTGTCCTATTGTGATAATATTCCCATAATTTTCACTTTTCATAAAAAATCCATCTTTTCTGAAGATTACATTGTTTACCTCATCACAGAATTGTGACACACTATGAAGGTTATGTTTCAGCCCATCAATATACAATGTTTTCCTGGATTTCATTTTTACCTTTCCAAGGATGGCTGATCTAACACCTTTAATCCTTAGAGATTCATCATTTCCAAATGTCACTCTTCCTTCTTTGAAGTCTTTCACATTATTCAGAAGATTTAAGTCGCATGTCATATGAGAGGAACACCCACTATCAAGAATCCATGGAAGTTCTCCTTTTCTTGCTTTCAGAGTAGTTTCAACAACAAGAAATTTTTGTTCTCCCTTTTCTTCTACTTTCTGTTGTGCTTCCGCCAATTTCCTAGCCAAGTCAATGTGTTCTGGACAGAGAACCATGCATTCTTTCTTTTTAGACTTAATAGACTTGTCCCTTTTGGCTTTTGAAAAATATGTCTTCTGAATATTATTAACAAACTTTTGTTGCTCTGGTAAAACACTAAGGAAGCCCTTAACAAGATGTCCAGGTTGATCACATCTTTCACAATAAGTTTTTAGTGGTTGGAATCTATTCTCAACATTCATACCAGTCTTCTTAGATATCTTCTGAAATTTATTTTGAGACATTCTATTTTGAAAGGGTTGACTCCCTCTCAATCCTTGTCTTTCAAATACTGTGTAATAGTTTTAATGTTGTTGGTTGAACCAACACATACATGCCATGTGTCCGAATCCACCACAATACCAATAGTAACCATAGAAAGAATATTTTCCTTTGAAACTTTTATACTGATCGGAGTTGTGAATACGATTCTAAAAAACTTTCATGTTTTCATTTGTAACTCTCTTCTTCAGCTCAGATTCATCAGTACCATAAGTATTAAATGTTTATATTGACTCAAGATTTTTATGCACTTCTGATTTTTCAGCATTACTGACTTCGGTCACATAAATGGTCTTTCCAACCTTGTTCTTATTAGAACCAGTTTTGACTTTCATTTCGACCTTTGAAGATAACTTTTTTGGATCCTTTTTTGATTCAATCTTACTAGAACATTCACCAACTTCTGAGATAGAATATTTGAAACTGATATTCATTTCATTAGATTTAAAAAGTTTCTTTTGGACAAGTTCTAACTCTTCTTATTTTTCCTTCAACTTTACTTCAAGATGATCATTACAATTATTTTTATTCTCAAGAGAATTATTCAGATTATTAATCTCTTTTTCCATCTTGATTTTCTCATCAGTAAAACCTTCTGTATTGTTTAATGTAGAATTTTCATTTATAACTTCTTGTTTTCCTTCTCAAGCCTTCTGATATTTCTCAAACATTCTTTGAAATCTTCATTAAGACACTATTCTAATTGTGTTTCTTCTTCATCAGTACTACAACTCTCTTAATCATCATTATTCATAGTTGCAAAAAAATTACTCTCCCTAGATTTCTGAGCATCAGAATTTTCAGATCCAGTCTTAATATCATCATCTTCCTCACTTTTCGAAAAGAAACTTCTTCTTTTTGATTTGAAGACCTTTTTATCCTTACCTCTTCCAGAATATTTATCTTTTCCACCCTATTTCTTCCATGAACTTCTTGGTCTTCTGTCTTCTTCATCACTGTCTTCATTTTTCCCCTTCAGAGGAAAATTAGCTGAAAAGTAGCCAACAACTCCACATTCAAAACATTTCAAAGGAGGTTTCCCTTTGTATTTCCCTCTTCCTATTTTCACATTTTTAGAAAACAAGGAGAGTATTTCATAAAATTTTTGACATACCTTGTTTTCAGAGTCAGATTCACCAGCTTCATCTTCAATATGATTTTTCTTCGACTTCTCTTTCTTTTCTGCCTTGAAAGACGTTTCCCTATCGACTTTTTCTTTTCTCTTCATGGTCTTCTCCCTTATCATCTCATAAGTGATGAGAGTACTATTCAAATCATCAAGAGATAATGTTTCTGGGTCCCTGTCTTCCAGTGATGAAACATTAGCATCAAATTTGTCAGGCAGAATTCTCAATATCTTTTCAATAACTGTAGAATCCTCCAACATTTCACCAAGACATCTGATTGTACTGCCAATGTCATTAACCCTGGTAAAGAAGTCCCCAACAGATTCAAATTCTCCCATTTTCAATCTTCATACTTTAGCCTCCTAATTTTTAGTTTTTCCTTCTTCACTTTTGTATTTCATTCATAAATGATCATCAACTTATCCCAGATTCCTTTAGCTATAGTGACACCTTTCACTCTTAAAAAATCACTCTCAGAAAGTGATGAGAGTAATGCATTTTTATCACTTCCATCATTATCAAGATTTTTCTTATCGATGGGAGTAAGAGGAACCTTGTCATCAATAGAAGGAAATCCATCTGTTGTAGTTTCAAGAACATCATATCCAAGAGACATAAGATAAGGCATAATTCTTTCCTTCCAGATGTGATAGTTCTTTCAATCAAAAATTGGAATCCCCTTACTGTTCACACAACTAAGATTCTCTATCACAACTTCTCTTCAACCACTTCAGAAAAGAATAAATAAAGGGAACCTGGCTCTGTTACCAATTGATGTTCCCAGTTAGGATCTAAGTATCACTGAGAGGGCGAGGGGGTGAATCAGTGATATCTTTTTCTTTTTATGTTTCCTTCAAATTGAAACAACCTTCGCCTCCTATTAATGATTTTCTTCTCTTCTGAACACACACAACCACAAGAACACAAGATTTAAAAGGTTCACTACTCAACAATAGTAGCTACATCCATGGTATGGTAAGGAAATAATCCAGTACCACACAAACCACTAGAAAACAATCCTTTGATATGGAATACAATGAGTAAGATATACCGTTACACTCATGTAGCACTTGGAAAACAATCCGCAAGTGCATGTGCACCCTCTTAGAACAAATAGGGAGTTATAGTATTTTAGTGCTTCTTCACAATTGAACAGATGTAATCTCTGAAGTACAAATCTTCACTTTCCTACCCAGAAGCTAGTAAGAACTTCCATACGCACAACTGAATATGTGCAAAGACCCCAAATTTTCCACGAAGCCTTTAGGATATCTTGCGCACAATTCCAATGCCTTGTGCGTAAAATTCACTTTCGGCGCGATAAAATTTTTCACGCAACTTTTTTTTTTTCATGCAACCTTTTCTCTTTTCACGCAACTTCTATTTTTCCACGCAACTTTTTCTCTTTCCGCGCAGCTTTCCTCTTTTCGTGCAAACTTCTTTCTTTTCACGCACCTCACTCAGCTTATTATTTTATGCACACCAAATCTCAGGATTTCTTCTAAGTGTCGAGAATTATGAAATGAGAGGGGTTCACCTCATATTTATAGGCATTTTTGACCCCATGCGAAAAACACCATTCCGTGCATAAAACCTCCTTCATGCATGTAAAAACTCTTTCACGCAACTTCATATTTTGCATAATGCTCCAATATTTCGCACACCTCATGACTTTTCCAATTTTTGAGCTTCTGATATTCAAACACCCTTTGCGCGAAAAACTTCATTCCTCTATTTCGCGCATACCGCAGATATTTCACGCAACTTTTCATTTTGCACGCATCACGCTGATATTTCGCGCATCCATCTCCTATTTCGTGCAACCCGTTGTTATTTCGCGCATCCCGCTGAAATTTCACGCATCCCGCTACTATTTCACGCACCGCATTATTTTTTCGCACATCATGCCTAAATTTCCACGCACTCCATGACTTTTCCATTTTTCAATGTTCTGACCTTAAATAATGACTTGCACGTGAAAATATAAACCATCTTTAATTTTAAGCATAACATCCATTTCCAAAAACACATATTCATCTCCCGATTTTCAGGCCCTAAAATTTGGAAAACACTGGAAAATAGTGCCACCTTAAACTGTGCTTTTATGCCGCCCCCAGATTGTCCCTTGCATTGTCATTTATCTCCTCACTACTTCCCATAACCATTATTCATCTTTAATCACGAAATCCACTATCGTGATATATATTCTTTGATAGACCATATCTAGCATCGTCATAATTACAATGGGAAATACTGAAACATCCCATCTTCCAGCAGCATCATTCCTTCCAATCAAAACTGTATATGACTGACATCATCATTTATCCCCCTTTCCTTACACTCTGCCAATGCTAACTCTTCAAACTTCTTTCTCCATCCAATATGTTCCCAACAACCATGACTATAAAAAACCATCGTATTCACAAAATGAAATTTATATTTTTAAAAATGAATGGGTAGAATACCTTATGGTAGAATGTAAACATATATAACAAAGATGTGACTTCCTACTTATTAGTTAGTTGATTTCATCATCATTTTATCTAATTTTTTAGTTAATTTTCTCATAATTTCTCTCTAATTATTTTTTATTAATTTTCATAGAGATCATAAAGAAATGACTTCATCAACAAGAATGATTCACTCCTTTAATCTGATCATGCACCCAATCTAATACACGATGTACCTGATATGACTAAAATTTTATGGTTTCAATTTAAAATTGACATTTTATGAATGTATTGTTTAATATTTATGTTTAATTTATTTCTTTATAGATTTAATAACATAAGATTTTTTTTCTTATATAGGTGGATTTTTTTGCTCGGGTTGGTCAGTTTGTTCAAGGATGATCCTGATCATACAAGATTAGACATTGAGGCTACTACTGAAGTAATGACAACAAGAAAATGAGTCATGAATTTATACAACCATCATGAAAATGTGAATTCCTTCTACTTATTTATTTAATTTTACTGCCATTTTATCTAATATTTGTATGTTAATTTCCTTATCATTTTTATCAAAATTATTTAGTTTTTTTCCTAGATTTTGGGAAGTTATATTTTTCCTTAAAATATTTTCAACAAGCCTAAAAATAAAGAACAAGTTCCTTTTTATGGCAGAGGAAACCCCATTATTCTTGAAACGTGATTTGTTTTAGGGAGAATGGGGTTTCTATTCAATACAAATAAAATATGTTTTATCTTTTTTGGCCTTTTTTAGACAGTTGAAAGAAAAAATCATATCACATACTCAATCATCTGCACCTAAATTTGATACACACCATGCTTGGTATGAATAAAACTATACATTTTTATTTTATAATTTACATTTTTGTTTAAAACACACGTCACATAATTAAAACCAGTCAATCAAATTAATATTGCTTTGATACTTTAGAACATCAATCCATAGGTCATTTATGACATATAAGAATCTACTACACCTCAATCCAACACAAGATGTGGCTGGTATGACTCCAAGTGAGTCTTTTAACATAAATTTTACATTAATTATAGTAAAAAGACCAAGTGTCACAAACCAGATCTGGTCGCCATCATAACAGGCACTTGACATGGCCCTTTGAAAGACCCTAAGGGTGTTACCTATCCCCAATGGATTGTACACGTGTTTGGGTATCATAAATAATAGTTTGAGAATGATTTACCTGATTTTAGAAACATAAAAAAAAATAGTAAAACGAATCTGAAAATTACCAACCAAATGATCCTGAAAGAAAATTCAGAACTAAAAATATGGTTTTAAACAAGACACAAGAGGTCCAAAACTATAAAAGATCATAAATTTAAACACTAAAACCACCACATGACAAAGGTAAATAACCCATGGCCTTCTCCATAACACCGTACCAAGGAAAAGAAGATAACATTTTGAACTGCTATCTCCAAAGGCCTTACCCTTACTTATGTCAAACATGATCAAGTCTACTTACACCCGAAGGTGTAAGTAGGGTGTGAGATAATTCCCAATAGGATGTCACCAAGAAAATATTCCGTGCATAATTATTATATGACAAATACATTTTTAATTTTAATGAAAGAAAATAATTTAAATGCTTGAAGAGTTTTAATGAAATCAATTTTTAATGAACACAATTTTAATAGGAACAACTTAAAAAGGGAAGCAGTTTTTTTGAAAATTACTTTAAAGGAAAATAAATTTGTAAAATAAAACACCTTTACTTTTATATTATATCAAATGACACACAATATGCCGATGGTGAGCATGAAGTAATCGGAGAGCACCAACTATGAGAGAGGCCCTATTGGTACTAGTAGGTAGTGGGGCCCTAGAACATCGCGTCTCGGTGTAGAGTGGTATAAGAACCATGATAACATGCATTATCGGGCATGAGCCACTAGTAGGGAACAAACCCATAACCTAGTGGTCTCCAATCAACAACCAAAAGTTTTGTCAGTGTTTTTGTCATCAAACTAGCTAAGTGAAACTGGGCCAATGTCACTTCTATATCACTAACACACTAGTACTAGTCCACCCATCTAGTCCCTAGGATTCCTATTTGTGATCAAGAGATTTCAAATTCATATCATATGTCATTTTAAATAAAAAAAAATAAAAAGGAACTACCTATACCCAACAACACACTTGCACACAAAAAAAAACATTTTGAAATAATACACACACTAAAAATCTTTCAAAACTTAATTTTCATCACTTACGTAATTAATGAAACCATTTACACAGTTAAAAATACCATTCCCACGATTGAAAAAACCACCAAAAAAATTTATTAACCAGTTTGAAAATATGCCACATGACTTTATGCATCAAAAGCGTAACTAAAATCATCTTTTGTAACTAAAAACATATCAATGCCATGCCAAGACACGAATTTAATAGTTAATAAAACACTTTCATAAATAAACCAACCACTGAGAGAATTTACAAAACAATTTCAAAATATGTCGCATGATTTAAAATACCAAAACTCACTCAAAACTTCCTTTTAAAACAAAACACACCTTGACACCAACCAAAACACCAATTTAATCCCTTACACACTTTAATAAACTAACAACACAGTTTATAAAATAGCGATAAATAGATCGACATGTGATTTTTACCAAAAGAATAAAACTCATATTGCATAAACATGTTACTAGTAAATCAAATCATATCAAAACACAATTAAAAAAAATTTATCACCATGAAAACTAATTAAATAAAACACAAAATTGATTAAAAAACAAATTAATTCATCAGAAAATAACTATATGAAGAACCACCTACCTTGGTGTAGAACAAATTCACAAATTTGGTGCACAAAATCCACCACAATTCAATCACACCATAAAAAAACTAAATTATATCCTAAAATCAAACAAAAACCAAAAATTGACATTAAACCTAAACCCTAGGTTCGTCCGAGCCATATTGGGTTGTGGGAAAATGAATTGTTGCTGAACATCATAAGAGAATGGAGCAAAGACCCTTACCTTGATGAATCGAATGCACAACAGAGTGATCTGGTGAGATAGGCTATTGAAGAGGGAGTTTGTGAAGGGGTGTGCACATTGTAGATCGAGAAGCCATGGGGGAGTCATGCATTGCATGGAGGTCTGGTAGGGGGTGTCACGTGACTAAGAGAGGGTGAAGAGAATTGTGTTGGGGCAGCGTGAGGCGGCCCATAGAAGGGATAGGGGTTGTTAAAATCTCTAGGGGGGTGGGAGGAGTTATGGAGCACTAGTTCGAAGTCAACTAGAGGAGGATAGGTAGAGGGAATGAACTGTACAAGGAGGGGATCGGGCTAGGGTTCGATGCACCAAGGATGGGGTGTAATGCAGGAAGAGGGGGGAGAAAGAGAGTAAAGGGAAAAAAATATAAAATAAAGAAAAATAAAATAAAACCTAATTTAACCCAAACAATAATGAGAAAATAATAATATAAATAATAATAGTATTAATGATGTTAAATTTTTTTTGTGACCATAACATCAATAACATAATAATAATAGTAATAACCAAAATAAAATATCAACACAAATTATAATAATAATAATCTTAATAATAATAATAATGATATTATTATTATTATAAAAACAACTCTTAAATAATTTTGTTTTACTCATTTTATTTTTTCATTAATTTTCATGTTCAACTAGTTAATTTATTGACTAACTGCGCATCGGCCAGGCTGCATGCTGTTGTGGTGAATCCACATGGCTTAGACCGTGCCCTGTGCATGCATATGACATTACTAAGAAAAAAACACCCATTTATCATCAAAAGTTCAAAAAATTTCATTCGGGATCAGTCCGTACCTCAACAAAAAAAATTTACAGCCAGATTCAAATTATAAAATAAAAATAAAAATTAATACAGATTTCCAGGTGTGACAATTCTCCCCACCATTACATTTTCTACCCCCAGAAAGTCCCAGAAGTCTTGGCCAACCCATGATTCCAAGAAATATTGTGAGGGAACATTAAACAAAAATTCAATCTCCAGAATACCGAGCATTCAAAACTCCCATAACCTGAAACTCCATAGATCTCAAAACTAGAATCTCTAAGAAAAATAACCAACAGTAAGGAATTCACCTACCAATACAAATACAACATGGAATACCTCAAACCTTAACTTAGGAATCACACGCACCCACTTGATACCTCCAATAACACACGTAAAGTGACCCATTACTTGATCTAACCAATTACCAAGCTTAGGGTCGGGCAGAGCATAAACAAGGGATTGCACCACCAAACACACTTTAAAGACAGAGTTTTCCACAACTTCATCTTATGGTGGTCTCCCCACCATATTATGATTATTTTCAAACATTGGTTATCCAAAACCAAACAAATCACAAACCCAAAAACACCTCTAACACTGGTTTGACCCTCCAAGATCCGAAAGTTATACCAAACCAACACAAGAGGAGACACCAGCGAGACCCGCAGTGGGCCTCCCCACCATTTTAGAATTTTTCTAGCACCACGACACATGTGTGGGAATTCCCAGTTTACTTTAAGTGATATAGACTGAACTCTTCTTCTAGAACACACCAATATGGGCCGACCTACATGGAAGATTCCCACACTGGCCAATACTTCACAACATGCGAGGGTTTTGATAGCCGAAATTCCTAACCAAGAGGCAAAGTGGACAGACATACATCAATTCCACAAGACATGATCATCTCCAAAACGAGTACAATTTCAATCCCTAACTGACCCGCAAGAAGGTAAACTATTCAAAATTCGGAATTCACAGAGTGCACTCACTAGATTTACAAGAATATGTGTTTTCCGAACCTCCTCAAATCCCTAGAACAACTCCCATAAGTTAAGACCACCACAAGGAGACAAGGCCTTTATTCCCCTCACAATAAAAATTAAGCCTTTAAAGATGATTCCAAAATAGGGAAACATAAGTCGTCCCCATTCTAACACTGTGGTCTTAAGTCAGACCAAACCCATACCACGTCCCCAGGACCTATGGCTATGGTGCTGATGTCTGAAGCATCTACTACCTCACAGTCATAAGCTGACCATCTCCAACTGGAACTTCCTCTACTGGAAAAGAAACATACAAACTTCTTCGTGTGTCCCAAGTGGCTACTCCAACCACATAACAACTAAGAATTGCAGCGAATGACTTAGAGTGCCTGACTTACCACACTACAGATAGGCGATTGAGTGTTCTGTCAGACACATAACATGAACTGATGGAAGGATCACTTGAAGAATAGGTCCATTTGGTTCACACTCCTCATCGGATTAGGAAACTTAACTTACCACAATATGAACAAGATAAAAAAAATATTATGAGATTTACTCTATTTTCTCAACACCACCTCTAGGGAACATGAAATTGGGCTCATCGAAGGGTCAACACACCTCCTTCACCATCTATTGAATGGTCGATCACCCATGAGCTCCACAACTTTCCCTCCCCTTCACTTCCTTAGGTACAACCACATGATTAATCTAGTCTCGAGGATCTCTCAACACATCCCGATTCACAAAAAAATAGAACAATCACTTTTCACTAGTTTTTTCCCACTACTCTAAACATACTTGAGGCAACTTACACCTACACAACATTTAGAGTCCCTAAAAAATCGGAGACACTCCCATCTTTCCCAAATCATTCAATGATATTAAATTGACCTCAATGCCTATAAACAACAGAAACAACCAAGAAGAACCCAACTTCATCACTCCACCAAGAGTCGGAGCTGATCTAAGAAGTGAGAGTGACCTTCTGGAAACCCATGAGACCTTTCTAGGGGGAATATCTAAACAAGAAACAAAAAACCAACCTTAAAAAAGACTAAAAACCTCACTAAAAAAACATTCACACTTCATACAGAAATCCAAAAAAATTCCAACTTAAGTCATGAACTCATTCTCAAAGAAAAACACCCACTTAAAAAACCTACAACTGTACAAAAAATACGAAAATCTATTTTTAAACCTTTTTCTTCACTTCGTACTCAAAACCATTTTCCAATTGCGAAACCATTTAAGAACAAAAACCCCTTTTAAATAAAAACCCACTTTTCTTCTCAGGTCCTCTCAAACAAATTAATCGCAAAACTCCCGATATAACCAAAACACATAGGAAAACAATGATTAATTTTCTAACCATTTAACCAAATAAAATTTTCAGGAAACAAGATGGGGCCTTAAGAATCACTCACCTACCACTGATATTCATGGATGCCTCACAGATATGAATTTCTATGCCACTCAGGAACCCATCCACATGATCCACCAACTATCCATTAATCACAACCACATGCACATGTGAGCACCCATAGGAATACCACTAGATAATAAGAGGCTCTTCCATTTTAAAAAAAATATTTCCAAAATAACACACTTTAATTTCAAATAACCCAATATGTTCTTTTAGAAATCCAATTTCAATAAATCAAACGACATATTCTAGAAACAAGTTCTAATGGAAAAACCCCAAAAATCATGTCAAACTCACACCAAGATAAGATAAGAGAAACCCCAAAGTTCACTTTCCTTTTAAAAACCCCTTCGTTCCAACCCAAAAATGAACCAAGACATTAATAACACTAAATCACAAGGACGAAGAACTAGTGATCATGCCTAACATGGCTACATGGTTTAGCATACCATGACCTAAGAAAGCACCAACCACTAGGATTGTCGAACCATACACTCAAGAATCACATGGGTCACTACTCCATGTGAGATTGTACGTAGTACTAGTTTACTCATACTGTTATCCCCCATCCAGACATACCAAAGACGAAAACATAAATCATGGACTACCCCAGGTTACTTGAGGATCGGGAAAATCATGATTTCATGACACACTTCCCGCACCTACCATTTGAGTCCTGACATTTTTATCTTTGATCTACCTAACACAAAAAATAACAAGAACAAACTTCCCTTTGATTCCATTTTTTCATGAACTAGATCTGGTCGCCATCAAAACCGGAACCCGACCCAGCCTATTGCATGAACCGAAGGGTGTTACCTATCCCCATGGGATGGATCAAGTGACCGGGTATCATAAATAATAGTTTGGAAAAAAATTACCCGATTTTAGAAAGATAAAACAACTGACAAAAATCAGTAATCTAAATTTAAAAATTACCAACCAAATGGTCCTGAATGAAAATTTAAAATTGAGAACATGGTTTTAAAAAAGAAAAAATAGGTCTACGACTATAAAAGGACATAAATTACAACACTAATACCACCACATGACAAGAGACATCACCCTTGGACTTCTCCACAACACCGCACCAAGGAAAAGAGGCTAACATCCCGAACTGCTATCTCTAAAGACCTTGCCCTTACCTATGTCAAACATGATCAAGTATACTTACACTCGAAGGTGTAAGTAGGGTATGAGCTAATTCCCAATAGGATATCACCAAGAAAATATTAAAAACATAATTATTAAATGACAAATACATTTGAAATTTTATTTAAATAAGAGAATTTAAATTCTTGAAGAGTTTTAATGAAAGAAATTTTTAATGAAGACAATTTTAATAGGACCAAATTAAAAAGGGAAGCAGATTTTGTGAAAATAACATTAAAGGAAAATCAATTTGTAAAATAAAACACCATTACTTTTATATAATCTCAAATGCCACACCATATGATGACAATTAGCATGAAGTAATTGGAGATCACCAACTATAGCAGAGGCCCTATAGGTACTAGTAGGTAGTGGGACCCTAGAACATTTATTCTCTGTGTAGAGTGGTATAGGAACCATGATAACATGCATTATCATACATGATCCACTCATAGGGAAAAGACCCATAACCTAGTGGTATCTAATCAACACCCAATAGTTTAGTTTGTATTGTAGTCGTCAAACCAGCTAAGTGAGACTGGGACAATGTCACTTCTGTATCACTAGCACACTAGTCTTAGTCCACCCACCTAGTCCCCAAACTTCCCATGTGTGCTAAGGAGATTTAAAATTAATATCATATTTCATTTTTAATTAAACAAATCAACATGGAACTACCTATACCAAACACCACACTTTCACACAAAAAATCCATTTTGAAATAATACGCAAACTAATTTTTTTTCAAATCTTAATCTCCATCACTTATAAAATTAAAGAAACCATCTACACAATTAAAAAGACCATTTACATGGTTGAATAAACCCCCAGAAAAATTTATTAACCCGTTTCAAAATATTACGCATGATTTTAAGCATTAAAATCTTCACTCAAATATTCTTTTTTAACTAAACACATATCGATGCCATTACAAGACACAAAACTTACATTTAAAACCAAATGAACCATGACACTAACCAAAATACCAACTAAATCCCTTACACACTTTAATAAACTAGCAAAACAGTTTATAAAACAGCGATAAATAACTTAACATGGGTTTTTCAAAAAAGGAATCAACTCATAATTCATAAACATGTTACTAGTAAATCAAATCATATAAAAACTCAATAAAAACAAATTTCTCTCCATGAAAACTAATTAAATAATACACATAAATGATTAAACACACAAATTAATTCATCAAAAAATAACTATACATGGAACCACCTACCTCGGTGTAGACCAACTTCAAAAATTTGGTGTGCAAAATCCACCACACATCAATCGCACTACAAAAAAACTCAATTATATCCTAACATCAAATGAAAACTAAAAATCAGCATTAAACCTAAACCCTAGTTTCGTTCTAGAAATATTGGTCATCATGGAAAATGAATCACGTCTGGAAAACAAAAGATAATGGAGAAAAGACCCTTACCTTGATGAATCAAACACACAAAGTGGAGAGATCTGACGAGATCGACGATTGAAGATGGAGGTTGCGAAGGGGGGTGTGCATTGTGGACCGAGTGACCATGTGGGAGTTGTGCATTGCAAGGAGGTCTGGTAGGGGGTGTCGCGCAGCTAAGAGAGGGTGCGAGGGATTGTGTTGTGGTGGCATGAGGCAACATGAGGAAGGGATCAGGGCAAAAAAAATCACTAGGGGGGGTTGCACACTGGTTAGAAGGCCACAAGAGGACGAGAGGTAGAGGGAATTCGCTAGACAAGGAGGGGAGTAGGCTAGGGTTTGACGCACCAAGGCTAGGGCGCGGTGGTGGAAGAGGGGGAAGGAAGAGTTGAAAGGGGAAAAAAAATAGAAAATAAAGAAAAGAAAAATAAAATAAAACCTAAACCAACCCAAAAATAATAATAATTAATAAATAATAATAGAAATAATAGTAATAGTTATGATGTTAATTTTTTTGTCACCATAAAATAAATAACTTAATAATAATAATAATAACCTAATTAAAATATTAACACAAATAATAATAATAATAATAACAACAACAACAAAAACAACAACAACAAAGACAATAATAATAATACTATTATTAATATTATTAAAACAACTCTTAAATATTTTTATTTTATAGATTTTATCGTTGGGTTGAATTTCATGTTGAACTGGTTATTTCATTGAATAAATGAGCACTGAGGAGGCCACACATTGTTGTGGCGAAGCCACACGACTTCGACCCTGCCCTGCGCGTGCGTCCGACATTACGAATCCAAAAACACCCGTTTGTTATCAAAAGTGCAAAAATTTCATTCGGGCTCTGTCCGTACCTTGAAAAAAAAATTTAAAGCCATATAAAAATTATAAAATAAAAAATTTTATTACAGATGTCTGGGTTTGACACCAAGTGACATATTAAAAACCAATCAAATGCATTCAGATTATTTTTATTCTTTAGGAAAATGATCCATAAGTCATTTGTGTTGTGTAAGAACCAACCATACCTTAATCCAATACAAAGTGTCACCAATATGACTCCAAGTGTGTCTTTTTATGTAAAATTAAAATTTTATTAATGTATTATTTCATATTTATGTTTAATTTATTTCTTTATAGTATTAATAACATAAGATTTGTTTTCTTATATAGATGGATTATTTCTCATGGGTTATGGTTTTTTTCAGAAACTAATACTATGGTTGGGCTTTTTTGAGTGGGGGTTGCAGTTTCCAAATATGATGAAACATTAATGTTTTTAAATGTTTGTGGATAGTAATTGTAAATGTAATTATACAAAACATTATTTGAAATGTATATAGTAGTGTTTTTTTCATTTGTGATGTTAAATTAATTTAAATTAAATTATGTATTTGTATACAGGTTATAGGTGTATGTACTACAATGTTCTATTATATAAATAACACATGGCCTTTATCAATGCTATTTCTAGTTCTGATAAAGGGGAATCATAATTTTTTTGGAAGTGATAAATTTCCCCTTTATTATTTCTTTTTTTTCACTGATAAAGGGCCCCTTTTAGTGGAACTAAAGACAAAAGAACTTTTTAAGTACTATTAAAGCTCGTTTTCATGTAGTTAAAGAGATAATATGTAGTAGCAATAAATATAAAACAATACATTAAAAAAATGTCATCTTTAAACTGAAACCACACAATTTGAGTAGTACCATTAATACTGTATGTCATATTGTGGTGATAATGATTCCTAAATCCCACAAATGGATTATAGATCATTATTCTAAATTATTCAAATAATCTGAATGTGTTTTCTATGTCTTGAGTATAACACTTGTGATGTTTACTAAAATGTAATTTTAAACTAAAAATAGGCACTTTGAGTCATATCATTCACACCGTGCATTAGATTAGAATGTGGTTGATTCTTACATGTCAAAAATGACTTATATATTGTTTTACTATAGTATAAATACAATATAAATGGGTTTGCTCAATTTTGAGTATGTCACATGTAATTTTTACTAAAATGTCAATTTAAACTGAAAACACGAACTTTAAGTCACATCAGTCACATCATGTGTCATTTTTACATGACACTGATTCCTACATGTCACAAATTATATATAAATCATTAAAATTAATTTTCAATAAAATCCAAGTGTGTTTTTTAGTTTTTAGTGAGTGACATTGGTTTTTAACTAAATTGTCATTTTTAAACTGATAACAAACACTTTGAGACATACCAAGAACACCATGTATCTGATTGAGGTGAAACTAATTTACACACGTCATGAATGGAGTATGTATTTCTTTTAAAGTATCAAAAAAATATGAATGTGTTTGTTCATTTTTGAATATGTCACTTTTCTTTTTTATAAAAATGTCAATTTTAAATAAATAGACACACTTAGAGTCATACCAATCACATCTTGTGTCAGATTGATGTGTAATTGATTCCTACACATAAAAAATGACGTATTTATAATTTTTATATAGTATAAAAACAATCCGAATGCATTTTCTCATTTTTGAGTCATACCGGTCACACCGTGCATCAGATTGACATGCGACATATTTCTACATATCAAAAATTAATTATGGATCATTTTCCTAAATTATCACGAAATTACAATTTTTTTTCTCAGTTTTGAGTGTGTCACCGGTTTTTTTACTAAAATGACATATTAAACTGAGAAAACAAACTTTGAGTAATAATAGTAACATCATGTGTCAATTTGATGTGAGACCAATTTATACACATAAAAAATTACTTATAAATCATTATAATAAATTATCAAGATAATCCAAGTGGGTTTTCTTTATTTTCAGTGAGTTATACATGTTTTGAACTAAAATGTCAAATTTAAACTGATAATGAACACACGGAGTCATACCAGGTAGAATGTGTATCATATTGAGGTTCGACTAATTCCTACATGTCAATAATGACTTATGGATCATTTTCCTAAAATATTGAAATAATATGAATGTGTTTTCTTAGTTTTGAGTATGTTACTTGTGGTTTTTACTAAAATGTAATTTTAAACTGAAAACAAGCACTTTGAGTCATACTGGTCACACCGTGCATCAGTTTGAGGTGAGACTAATTCCTACATGTCACAAATTACTTATGGATTGTTTTCCTAAATTATAAAGTCAATATGAATGTGTTTTATTTGTTTTGAGTGTGTCACTTTTTTTTACTAAAATATAATTTTAAAGAAAAAACGAGCACTTTGAGTGATACCTATCATATCGTGTGTTAGTTTGACATGTGACTGATTTCTAAATGTCAAAAATTACTTATGAATCATTTTATTAAACTATCAATACAATTCGCATGTTTTTCTTGCTTTTCAGTGAATGAAACATGTTTTGAACTAAAGTGTCAATTTTAAACAGATTACAGACACATTGAGTCATACCGAGAACACTGTGTATCATATTAAGGTATGAATGATTCCTATATGTCAAAAATGAATTATGGAACATTTTCCTAAAGTATTGAAACAATAAAAGTGTTTTTTCTCAGTTTTGAGTATATCACTTGTCTTTTTTTCTAAAATGTAAATTTTAAATAAAAAGACACACATAGAGTCACATTAGTCACACCATGTGTCATATTGAGGTACGACTAAATACTATATATAAAAAATGACTTATAGATCATTTTCCTGAAGTATCAAAAAAATATGAATGTGTTTTATTGGTTTTGAGTATATCACTTACTTTTTATATTAAAATGTCATTTTAAACTGAAAAGACACACTTTGAGTTATACTGGTCAAATCGTGTGTCTGTTTAACATAAGACTAATTCCAACACATCTCAAATAAATTATGAATAATTTTCCTAAATCATCAAGAAAATTTGAGCATGTTTTATTAGGTTTCAATTAGTGACTTATGTTTTGAACTAAAATGACAATTTCAAATTAATAACTGATAGTTTGAGTCATGCCGAGCACACCATATATCAGATTGAGGTGCGGTTGATTACTACACATAAAAAGTGACTTATGAATCATTTTAATAAAGTATCAAAATAATATTATTGCATTTTCTCATTTTTTAGTATGAAACTTTTCATGTTTACTAAAATGTCAATTTTAAATAAAAAGATGCATTTGGAGTCATACTGGTCACACCGTGAATCAAATTGAGGTGTAGATTATTTTACGTGTCAAACATGAATTATGGATCATGTTTCAAAATTACCAAAACAATTTGAATGATTTTTCTTAGTTTTTAGAATTTCATTTGTTGTTTTTAATAAAATGTAATTTTAAACTGAAAACATGAACTTTGAGTCATACCGATCATACCGTTTGTCAAATTGGGATACAATTGATTCCTACACATCATAAATGACATATAGATCATTTTTATAAATCATCAAGACAATACAAATACATTTTCTTTTTTTAGTATGTCATCTGTATTTTTTTCTAAAATATCAATTTAAACTAAAAGAACACACTTTGAGT
The DNA here is from genome assembly GCA_963277665.1 of Viscum album. Classification (NCBI taxonomy): domain Eukaryota; kingdom Viridiplantae; phylum Streptophyta; class Magnoliopsida; order Santalales; family Viscaceae; genus Viscum; species Viscum album. The sequence continues at coordinate 1,503,724,428 of OY728133.1, forward strand.
CATACCGGTCACATCGTGTGTTAGTTTGACGCGATAATAATTCATACATGTCAAAAATGACTTACAAATCATTGTGCTAATGTATCAATACAATTAAATCATTTTTCTCTATTTTTTTTGAGAAACAAACGTTTTAAACTAAATTTTCAATTTTAAACTCATAATTGAGACTTTGAGTGATACCAGGCACACCGTGTATCATATTGAGGTGTAGCTAATTCCTACACATCAAATATGATCTATGGATCATTTTACTAAATTATCTAATCCTTCCAAAATTGTTTTCTTGTTTTTGATTATGTGATGTGTGTTTTGAACTAAAATATCAATTTTAAACTGAAAATAAACACTTTGAGTCATATCAGACACACAATGTATTATATTGTCCTGTGGTTGATTTCTACATGTAAAAAATGACTTATGGATAATTTAATAAAGTATAATCTAAAACTGATAAGAAAATTAGCTAAATATCTAGATAAAATGATGATTATATAAATTAAATAAATAGTAGGAAGTCACCTTTTCATGTTGTCTGTATACATTTTGACACCAGGTATATTTACTATTCATTTATAAACAAATCTATTTCTTCTTTTGAACATTAGGACTTTCAATATTCCGAGTAATACTGAAAAAAATTAAAAAAAGGATTAATAAATATTTTAAATGAAATTATAATTATTTTTGAAAATACCTCTTTGGGGATGCTAGTTTTTTTATTGTATATAAAATATTTCCTAAACATAATAACCATACTATTTTCAATTAGTTTTTTTAGAAACTAAAAAAATGATAAAAATAAGTAATTTGTATTGATATATGTTTTGATAGTGAAATATTATTATATATACCTTCATACTTGATCGCTTGTAGAAGTCGATAGGCACCATATGCTAATGGACCATCCTCATTCCATGATTTTGATGAATTTAAATACCCATATCATAACATAATTTTCATTAAAATATAATATAAAATTTATAAATTGATGTTTATTTATAAAATATTTCTTGCAATGTATTACAAATTTATAAACATCATCACGTGTAGTCAGTTTTTTGGGTATCCATGTATTGAATCCTAAATATAAATATTTGGAGTATCTAAATTGACTACAATGAATAACCAATGCTTCCTAAAAATGATTAATTAATAAAATGAATGAAAATATATTTTATATGATTAAATTTTAGAGTTTTACCCCTATATTGGGGGTATTAAGAAGTGTCTATCATTTGTAAGTTTTCATTCAAAAATTGTGGACAATTTTTCCACTATTCCTTCATATTTATTTGGTTCCAATGATTACTCTTTTGTAGAAGTGATGTGAGGAATAATGAGTCAAAATTTAGGTTTATAGGGATTTCCCTTAAAATAGTATTAATATATATGCCTGCAAGAATTATGATTTTTATTTAGTCATAATTAACATATTAGGAAAGATATTGGAAAAACAAATCCTGAAAACACACCTCATGTATACATTTACAATTGAGACTCCTATACATTCAAGCGTGAGGATTTCATTTACATTCTCAAGACCAATATAGTCTATAATATCCAATTTTTATATCTACTCTTCAAAATCAATTACATTTGTATCACCATTTTCTAATGTTGTATCAGTATGAATCTTTAATGTTAGTAAATGTGGAAGTTGAATAAGAAGGGTAAAAGTACCTTGTGAAGATATTTTCAACTGTTTGGTTATTTCATTCCATTCCATTTGTATGTCTGTAATAATATTCATCGGTTCATGATTTTTTCATTAATTATTAAAGGTCATACATGAAAAATAAATTGGAAATGAATACCCCCTTATCAACATGTATTTTTACAAGATACAATGCCCATGTTACAAAAGTTCCAAAATATTTCTTTACCACATGAATATCTATATCATCAAGTGGAATAGGTTGCTCAACAATCGGCTCATGAGCTACGTGAATCTCCACTCTAACACGACCTATTGGTAGTTGTTTGTTGTGTAGAATATCTCTATGGATATTGTGTATGGTACACCTCACAATAAAGAAATGAGTGAGTGTTAATAGATATAAATCCCAATCATTTTCACCATGTATAATATCAACATTGGAAAGGAATTAGTGTTTTCCTGATTAACACTTCCTAGAAGCAATTATGAAAATATTGCCTACCTCTTCTAAGATAGCTGTTTGAGGGAAATGGATGGCCTCAAAGCTAGTGGGGTGGGGGTATCTGATCTTCACATAATGTCAGTTCTTGTCTTGTTTATTCTCTTTGATTCCCTCCCATAACATTTTCTAAAAAATCTGAATACTAATTATGTTTTTTGTCTATAGTAGAAAACCATGCCTGTAAATCTTCCATTTTCTTATCTTTATCCCCCTATTCATTCATTTTCTCAAAATATGTTTAGGGTGACACTCCAAAACCCATACCTCTATCGTGACCATAATATTCTAGCTGTTTAAAGGCCACTGATAGTAACTATTCATTGGGTATAAATGATGATGATTTTTGTGCCTGTGTTGGATAAAAAATATTGGAAAATATGTAGTCATTATTATGTAGTACCCATTTAAATAATTTTTTTTATTATGTCATAATTACACATTCTTCACAATCTTTTTGTGTGTTTTTATATATTAGTAAGCCTTATTTATTTACATGTTCCTTCTTCTATAGAAAATTATACGGGATGAAATTTGATTTTAATTTTGATTCATAAATCTTCATATAAATATAGGAACAAAATTATTCTATTATTTCATGTCACATAAAATTATTATGGTATATTTAAAATACACACCATTTTTTTTCAAGTGAAGGGTATCCTATCCTTTCTTTACGGTAGGGGTACATTGGATTTTCTACTCATTTATTATTTGTATCACTCAGTTCCTATTTCATATATTAAAAATTATTAATCAAAGTGATTAATACATGTATTTTAAAGAAATTTATTACTAGTCACAATGTATATAAAAGTACATATCCTCTTGATGACCAATAAACACATCCCACACTTATTGGTTTATCAGCTGTGTATACATCTATGGTGGGTGTAGGTTTATTTTCCATTTATCATCATAGAGATGATAGTTCATAAAAATTGTGAAAAAGACTCTATTTTCCTTTCTAGTGAGAATTAATAAAAATTTTATTTGGGATTAATCTACTATAAATGCACTCTTTAAGGGATAATAGAGAGTAATTCAACATTATTTTTATAAAATAAAGAAATTATATCATAATGTTACCCTAATATATTCCAAAAATGAGTGTCTTAAGCATAGAAAAAATATTTATCCTTGAATATAAATTAATTAGCATGGACATACGAGTGGTGATCCCATTATAACTACTAAATATGGTCTTGTTTGGATTAATAGGCTGACCATGTGCATTCCATCCAACCTCAAATTTGATGAATTTTTTTCTGACCTTAATAATTTTTGCTAACACCATCATGCTACGATTATATTGTTTTTTATAGGATATAGGTTTTCAACACATACTATTTCCTCAGCTTTAACATCATTAATATGTTGTTCCTCTATATTTGTAGCATCAGTATGTGCAGAAGGTTTTTGTTCTTCTACATTGGGAGCACCAACATGTTGAGAAACCTATTTTTCCTTAGGATTGGGAGCATCATAATGTGCATAATTCATTATCAATAAAAGCAGTTGAACATTTAATTTAGATTAAATAAATACAATAGTGACTTGATAATAATATGAGGTAATTAATTGTATCTTCAAAAAAATATATAATCTGATTATTGAAATACACTTTTTAAAGGTTTAATGGATTTGACCCCTCAATCTAGTATCCAAATAAATTTATTGTTCACTCCTATAACATATAATACCCATTCTATATTGGGACAATTGTGAAATGATTGAGACATCTCAATTAAAGGGTCATCCTCAGTTGAATTGGAATCTGAACCTTTAGTGGTTTTGGTTGACAATAGAACAACTGACCACTTTTGGTTTGTGGGATCTGGAATATAAAATACTTGTACTACCTATGATTCCATTATTAAAAGTCCATCTATATACCCTTCCTTACTAAAATCTATTTTCATTAATCCCAATTAATCTATTTTAACAACACTCTTATTATAAACACACTTTCATTAAAAAATCGACACTTGGAATGTTTTATAATACAACTCTCATATTTGTTTTACGATGAAAATGTATGACATATTTTCCTAAATTTTATTTATATCCTTAGTACCAGATTCATGCATCACTTCAGCCACAAGTGTAACTCAACTATTTTTTATGGTACTATATTTATCATATTTAATTTTATAGAATGTATAAAAGTTAATTACATATCCATTATTAGATAATAAGTAAAAACTTGGTCCTCTGGATAGCCATCAAATTCATTCTGAAATTGAATCTAGTTTTTTAGTAGACTGCTTGAAAATATGGTCTCAAAACCATCATATAAACAATTGATTATGAATGTTTGATTTCAATATTTCTACCCTTGATGGATTCCAATGCCTAAAAATTAATTTTTGGGTTTCAACATATTGTGAAAACTCTAAATTATTATGAAATATCTAAAAGTGGGTCTTCTTTCAATTTATAATAGTAATTTTGAAAAAATAAGTTCTATAAATTCCTTCACCCCCAAGCTGTCCAATGTGGTGAGATTTCGGAATACCAATGCTTCCACATCAGATAGGTTGTTAGTATAGAATTCAATGACATCCTCAAAAAAATATTACTCTGAAATACAACCTCATGACTAAAATTCAATTTTAAATATACCCATTAAAAATCATCATATATCATTCAATGGGGTACTTCCATCTATAATGTACATGACCACATAGTTGAATCTCTCCTACCAAGTGAACCATCATATCAAAGAATGAATGTGGGAAGAACATATCCAATTCAGAGAATATGATGAAAATTTCCATTTCCATAGTTGGAAATTTCATCAGCTCTATAACTTTACTGCATATAGATTTGAAAAATAAATATGTATTAGTTTACATATGATGGACATTCTTGGAAAAAATGAAATATAAATCTACATACAATATATCTTTTATCAAAACATGACGATCATGCAATTTCAAACCCATTAAATTTAAATCAGTTGTTGAAAAAATATTCTTGATATTTGATGAATACCCCTATGAAACCTTTACATCATTAAAGAACATGAAAAAGTAATATCTCCCTTTCCTAGAAAGAGTGTAAGTAGCTAGAGGAATAAAATATTTTTTTTTCATTCCTCACTTGTGTCAACTCTTCCCGTATTCCCATTTCAATCATGTCCAACCTATCCTTAATTCCAACCTTTTTTTGTAGGGTGAATTTAGTGATGTTCAAATAAAACTATCACATATTTTTTTCAATATCTATAACATCAAGAAAATTTATCATGTACAAAAAATTTTAGTATGTTATTTAAAAAAATGATATCTTTTACCAACCTTTTTTTGTAAGTTTTTTCTAAAAAGGTTTACTAAAAGAAGTGTCCACATATTTTAATTTCTTAAACAATTGATCACCTATTAATGGAGATAATGATATATGTTCTTATGAAATATTATTGAATGAAATTATCCAAGATTGGAACTTATGTCACCGAGGTAGAAATCCTTGATTTCCTAAAAGCACAGTTTTCAATGAATGTTTCAAAATAACTGATTGTGTACCTTGTTTACAAATGGGACACACTTGAGTTACTTTAATGTTATATCCTAAAAAATTTCCATTACTAGGAAATTCATTTATCATCCCATACAATATTGCTCTCAATGTGAAATATTCAATTATGTAATCATTATAAAAGTAACACTTGAATCCAATAATAATTTCAAATATTCACTCAATGGAGACAAATAAACATCATTATTGTAAGATCCTAGGTTTTCCTATGAGGTACAAATATTTTTTTTCAGTTTAAATGGTTATTTATAGCCTAACGTGAGTAACTAATGTGATCATGGGTGTATTAGTGGTGTGTGGGGATTGTTCAGACTCAAAGCCTGACTTTTTGGAAAAAACATAAAGGCGACATAGTTAGGAGAAACTGTGTTGGACATGCCAGACAATTATGCCTAACCATGCGAGGATTAATAGTGGGGTTCTATTAGTTTCACGCCCAGGCGAGGTAACTAAAATTTTTAGAAGATCCAAATCACATGGTTTTCAAATTGTTTATAAAACCGTGTTCACTAACCGTGTGAGATTCCCCTTAACAAAGTGAAGGGAAAAATGTTTGCACACGGTTTAGCCAATAGTGTGACCAAACCATGAAATCCAGAATTTTGGGTGAAATTATAGTTTTCCCCTTAAAAAATATTTAAAACCTAAAACACATTCATTTATTCCTCGGTTGAACAGAACCTCATGCATGTGAGCTTCTTTGAAGGCCATTTGATAGGATTTGATCTTCTTTCTTGATACGAACTCGAAATTGAATTTTATCAGTCTTGTTGGATCCAAAATAGTGATTACTCCCTTCCTATTTGGTTGTTCTTTGTTTTACTTGGCACCAATTGTGTTATATAGGTTCAAGATAATATGTCCTATTTCCTGGTTCTCCATTTGTTCTTTATTTTTCTCTTCATCTGGACCGAATTAGGGATTGATACTGGATAAGAACTCTACTAGAGACCTATGGTAGGTAGTCTATACCATTTACCATATGATTTGGTCTTTTATAAGCCATATTAATGTTGTACCACATGATGTACTTTCTGGTGGTGCCCGATAATTAATTAAATAATTTAATTGGATGATTTGGGACCTTTTAGGTTTCCCCTTGAGTACCATTTTATGGTTACATGTCATTTAGCCTCAACCTAGGCCACCCATGTGGTGTGAACTTATCTTTTCCTATCATTATAATACACATGGAGTGTGTATGAAATATTTCCCAGCTATAATAAGCCTTGTTAAAATGAATTGAATTGAATTGAATTGAATTGAGTTTATTAATAGATGGTCTTCCTCATTTTCCATGTTATACATGATGCGAATTGTTTAACTGTTTAAATGTGGAATGCTATATAAGTTGGATGAACTAATAAAATGTTATGAAATGTGAAATAATGAATGAATTAGATGAATTGAAATGGTAATGGATTCCTTTATTGGTATACCTTGGATCATAATCCCATTAGATGTTGTTGACATTACCTCTATGGATCTTGATAGCGGAGTGGACCCATTGGATGAGATTTCTCATTGAGTCTTGATTTCATGGGATTCCTTGGGCCTTTCTACCCCTTGGATCCATATTTATTGTACACACATTAGATATGTGCTATTTACATGCTTCTTAGACTCCACCCAGGTCTAATTGAGTTTCCATTAAGATACTCATGGGACTCAATGAGGATTCCTTGTACTTTTATACCTTGGATGTAACCTTGTGGGGATTGACACTTTTGATCATATAGAATGGACATGGTTAATGTGACAATTATGGTTATACGGTTCAATTGTGGTTGATATTATATGTAGGACATATTGTGCGACCATGGTTAATATGTTATACATGTTATATAGTGTGTCAATGGAAGACATGATATACTGTGTATAAAACATGTTCGTGGTGTTTATTTATGTTTTATTTATAGCTTCCTTATTATAGGATCTTGAACCCTTATTTATAGGGATCCGTGTTTGGATAGACCATATTTTTCATTACTTGTATCATTGATTCCATGGGCACTTGTTTCATTTTCTCTATACCTATGATATACACTACGCACTTCTTAGCTTGTATTGCACAACATGGATTATTATAGACACCATTGGTGGTGGCCTACTGGGACTGTATCTCACACCATGTTCAGGCTATTTTTGGGTACCCATACATAGTAAATGGATGTAGGTAGGGATCAGGGCAAACACCCATAGTAGGATGCTTGATTTGTGCTATTCATAGGATCAAGATATCACGAGACCAAGATGAGTCTAATGATGCTAGCTAGGATAGTTCCTTTTTTGTCATTTTGGTATTTTGACATATATATTGTATTGATGCATGTATACTTGTTTTGGAACCTTTATAGAGACATGACATGATCATCATATTTATATGAGATTAATTTTGGAATTATATATATATATATATACATATATATGTCTTTTTGATGTTTATCTCATATTCAGTTATTATTGTGCTTCTACTATGATGGGTTATTAGTACAATTGTCATAGTATCTATTCCTACTACTTATTCCTCTTCCAAAATGATTTTTTGGTATTTTCAGAATAAACTACTTTTAAGGGGTTAAGTGGGAACCCACATGGCTTTCACATGGAATAGAAAAAACCAAAAACGATTACATCCATAGAACCATAAACCCAAATTCAAAATTCAAACATTCAAAATTAGAAATGAAAATATATCACCATCAACCACTTCAGACTGGATGCATCGAGCCAACTCTTAATGTCGACACCTCAGTCCATTTGTCTAACTTCTAATCACCACTGTTGCTGCAAGCCATTAAAACCATCAAAATAACATTATTAGAGTCATCATTGGTGCACAACGAACTTTGATGAAACTGAACCCTTTGTCGACACCATCTCATTAGAGAGAATCACAGAACAGAATCCATCATCGCCACTAAAATACAACAAAGTATAGTACCAAATGGGAAATACCATCCATCCACCATCAACATTATCACCGAAGACTGAACCAACAAGAAAACAAAAATAACCATTATATATGGAACCCGCAAAGCCTAAAATGTCATTTTCAATTAGTTAAAACACCATTAACAATATAAATCTACTTCTTTGAGGATGAAAAAAAAAACTACCACAAAAAAATATAAGAAACAAGGACAAGTAGAAACCACACCACCTGAATGGAAGGCCACCAAAATCATAAAAACACAAAATGAGAATGAAAACCCCAATAAATGAGATGAATTGAGGGTCAGTCTCCAAAAACACCAGTGATCGGTCATCCAACATATCCCAAAAAACACATGAAATCCATTTCATCCAACCAATATGGAGCCTAATGTAATAGTTATAGAAAAAAGAGTAGATATTGAATTGAAAAATGGAGACAACGAGCCATGAACCTGAGAAAAAAACAAAATTGAGAATTGAATGTAGAGGATGGTCACAAAAAGACCTATGGAAAAAAATGATGACTGAAATCAATGCTCAAAAGAAGGCTAAGAAAACAGACAAAAAACCTCACCAGATGCTACCACTGATAAAATCCCAAATCACCATATTTTCATTGAGTAAAACAAATATGGGTTTATTCATGATGGTTTTAACAATAAGAGTGATAGTAGAGGTGGATGAGGCCCTATAACCAGCAATAAATATCAACATCTCCAAATAATATGGGAATTAAGGAGTCAATGAAGTAAATAACATGATATAGAAGGAAAATAAGGGGATGATAATGTGAGTGGGAATAGAGTTCGAGAGAAATCCTATCACCATGAGGGGGGTGGAAGAAATATGGAGGAAGAGGTGGCACTGGGACAGAACCCTAGTGCAAGGAGAAGGACAGGAGACCATGAGAGTTGGGGTCCATCATTATTCATTGATATAAATCTTATTCTATTTTATTGGTATGATTATCCACTACGTTACACTATTAAAAGAGGGAATAATCCCCCCAAAAGCTCACCCTTGGACCTAACTTTTAGTCAAAAACCTCTTAGGGGAGATGCTCTTGAGGCCAAGTGACCCATTAAACTAGGGCACCATTCACTAGAATCCGGGTCGGGACATTACAATGTCGTGTCAACAGATTTTATTTTCGACATTATTATTTTTAGATAACAGAAGGCGATTAATAAGAATTAGAATTTGCTAATGAGATGTGCTCGGGAGTAGCTAACCCACGTAAAAGAATATTCCAAATTGCCTCAAATATATATTTTTATTTTCTGGATTTTGAATATTATAGTTGATTTGATTCCACTGTTGGGTGACGCAATTGAATTGTGTTGTGATTATTGATTGGTTTTACAATTTCCCACTAAGATGAGGGTATGAATCTCATGCATCATTTTAGACACTTTACAAGATTCACATTCCATGCATTATGCCATTCCATATAGAATGGATTTCATGATTGCATGATGTTGTGATATGTTACTTATGCGATATACTTGTTATTTTATAAATCATTGTATAGTGAATCAGAAAACATGGTTGGTACTTAGTGTTGCATCTATAACCTAAATAATTTTTTCTTGATTAGGCCACAACAAACACCCTAAGAAGTCAACTATGACACTTTGAGTCATGGACCATTGCTCACATGGATTGTAATGTGTTATGGTATGGATTTAGTGGGTTCCATATTTTGATTCATAAGGTATATGGGACCTTATGAATGAAAAGAGGTGAACCATTTCCTTCAACTATTTGATGTTAAAATTTAAATAAATGTTAACTAAATGGGAATTGAACTTGGTGAAAATAATGAACTTTACCTTGACCCGAATTTAGAGTGGGATGTAGGTAGTATATCTGGTTCTTTTTGAAACTATTTCGTTTTACCTAGTCCTGAATTTAGAATCATGTATAGGGGTAAAAATAGTTACAGGATGGTTTTGACATATCCTATGCTTTTAGATATGAACTTTGGTTATCGATATTTTATGAGGCATGTGTTTTTCATTATAGAGACATGCCACCAAGATGACCTCCAGTCGTATTCCATGAGGGTGTAGATGACCATGCTCTATAGGTCGTGGGGAATAGGATACCAATGGATCCACTTATAGTCATAGTGAAAACACAATTATTTGTTCCAGAAATAGGTTTTGAAGAACATTTTCATGGGTGTTTTACACACTTTATGTAGTCTTTTCAGGGAGCACCACAACTTTCCTTGTATATCGAAGATATGGATCACGTGTTTCAGTAGCAACATCCTCCCATGTTTTTGGAGAATTATGGTCCATAGGATGTTGAGATATGGCTTTAGACTACTTTGTCGATATTTGAGAATCTCGAGATACCTTCTAAGAGGAGAGTGAATCTCATGACTTATATGCTTCAGGGATAAGCAAAGTGTAAGTTTAATGTCTTGAACTAGGATGATATGCTACATGATATGTGTTGGAGGGATTTTAAAACCCAGTTTTATAACTACTTTTTCCCTGATACTCTGAGAGTAGGTTAGGCCAGTTCATTTATGCTTCTAGACTAGGGTGTTATGATGGTTATGGTGTATTTGGAACACTTTACTAAGATACAGTGTTTTGAAATTGTATACCTTTCTAATGAGCTATCGATGGTGAGACACTTTGAGGAAGGTATTTGGAATGTCGTTCGATCTTAGGTCAAAATTTTCATATTGAAATCTATTACCAAAATAGTTAATTAGATGCTGATTACAGAGAAGGGAATCTTGGGGTGTAGAGAAAACCAGTGTAGTCTCTTATCCTAGTGGTTTAGATTTCAATGGTAGGAAGCGATGTTTTGAGGCTTCTTGTGAGATGAGTACTGGCCAAGTTGTTAGTACTAGTAGTGTAGTTTTCTTTCATTAGTGTGGAAAATGGAAAAACATTAGGAATTAGTGTGAACGAGACCCAATTGAGTGTCTAGGTTGAGTAGGATTTTCCACATACAACGTTTTTGTAGGCACTTACCTCCAGTAGTCAATGGTAGGGGTCTACTTTGACACTTGGTTTGGGAGTGGGTTTCACAGCTCTACATTAGGCTGTGATCTATTGCAGTACTGTTCATTTAGGTTGAGGTGGTGGTCATGGAAAAAGTATTCAAACACCAATTGTGACTAGAAAATAGAGTCAGATTTTTCTTGGTAGTGAGGTTGTTTCATAAGGCCATGTTTCAGGCCAAATGTATTTTGTACAGCCTACACCTAAGGAGTAGAGCATTGGGCTGTCTTTATTGAGAGGTACAATATTAGTGGACTTTATGATAGTGTCTACTATTTTTTATAGATACACATCTCATAGTTTCATATTTGTACCTACGGTGGAAATCCTTGGGATTGTGGTACAGTTTTATGAGGGCCTTATGACACTCAATACTCTATTAGGGATCAAAATAGAGTATGTACGATAGTTCATGGATTTTGCCCTTAAGGTTGGTGGGTTTCACTTTGTTTGGAATCTTCTTGTCCTCAAGATGACAGGGTTTTTTTTCATACTCAGGATTGGCATGCTAGTTACATATCAAGCCCATGTTTATTTCTACCACTGTAGGGTGACTTTCAGATCACAAGAGGGAAGAGTTATTATTCACAATGGTGAGTGGGATGTCTAGGAAAGCTAAGCTAGACCAGAGAATCATTGGATGGGTAGAATAACAAATAATATTTTTATTTAATATATGGATGATTAGGGATCACATCTGGAATATTTCCTTCTAGTGGTTGATTATTTCAACGATGTTTTCATGGATGAATCTCATGGTTTTACTCCTAAGAGAGTGGTTGATTTCTACATTTATATATTATCAGATGATGCACCAATATCCATTCCTCATTATAGGAAGGATACTATGGAGTTATAGGAGCTTAAGAGGAAGTTAGAGTACTTAGAGGGAAAGGGTTTTATATGACCCATTACTTCTCTATGGGGTTTACTGGTCCTTTTTCTGAAAAAGATAAACAATAACGTCAGTCTATGCATGGTTATCAGAATTTGAACTAATTTACGGTTAAGAACCGATATCCCTTTCCATAGATAAATGTCCTTTTTGATCAGCTCTGAGGAAATCAAGTGTTCTCAAATATCGATTTGAGATCGACATATCATCGGGTGCATGTTTTAACTACAAACATACCTTGTACAAACTTTCATATCATGTATGGTTTATATTAGTATTTAGTTATTTTTTTTGGTCTCATGAATGAGCTAGTAGTTTTTATGGAACTAATGAACTGAATTTTCCATCCTTATCTGATTGTTTGTAGTTATTTTCAGGGATGATATCTTAGTATAGTGTCACAATCGACACAAACAAGCCAAACATCTTGAGATAATTTTGGATACACTGAGAGAGGACCTGTTATATGATAATCTCACAAAGTTACACTTCTTGATGGAAAAGATTAACTTTATAGGTCATATTATCTCAGAGACAGGAGTATCAGTTGACCTAGAGATGGTGAGAGTTATTGTTTTATGGGAGCAATCCATGAACATATTTGACATAAAAAGTTTCTTGGTGATATATGGATATTACAGGAATTTCATACATGACATCTCATGCTTAGAAACACCACTTACAGTATTGAATAAGAAGGGTGTGAAGTTTGTATAGTCATATACCTATGACTTAGCCTTGCCAAAGCTGAAAGAGAGATTGGCTTCATGTTGATCCTAATTCTCCCAAAGATTGGTGTGAGCTATACTATGTATTACGATGCATCAAGTATCAAACTAGGAGAAATTATGATGTAGGGGGAAAGAGTAATGGTGTATGAGTCTTGTTCGTTTAGACCACACAAGATGAATTACCAGATGCACGATCTCGAGTAAGCTGTATTTTTTCATGCGTTGTGCTATTAGAGACACTATTTACCATGAGAGTGTTTTGTGGTGTACACAGACCACAAAATACTCATGTACATATTTACACAACATGATTTGAATATGAAGAAGTGAAGGTGGGTATATTACCTACAACATTTTGACTTCGAGATTGTATATACGCCTAGTAAGGTAAATTCAATGGCCAATGAATTGAGTATGAGGAATCAAATACTAACAATTTAGGAGGCTAGTATTGAGTGACATCATATGAATTTCTTTTCAGAAATGCACTTGGAAGTGTAGAATGGTTAGTGGTAGACCTTTATTTCTTCTTTATATGTGACCTCTACTCTTATGTATGGAGTGATAATGAGACAACTTTTATATTATGAGGTCCTAGTCATATAGGAGAGTATGGAGGGAGAGGACACATCTCTTGGTTAAACTATTGGTGAGGATGATATCCTGTGTATTTATGGTTATGTATGGGTTGTAGTAGACATACATGAGGAGTGAATTTGAGAGTATCATGCCTCAGTTTAGGAATTTAATCCTAGCATTACCAAGATGTATTGTGATTGACATCGCTAGTATTATTGGTTGATGAAGATACGTGAGGTGGATGGTTTTGTCATAAGGTGTTCCGCTTGTTAGTAGGTAAAGGCATAACATCAGTGATTAACCATAATTTTATAGTAGTCACACATTATTGAGTTGAAATGGAATGATGTTGTGATGGATTTTGTGGCCAGTTTACCAAGTTCACCTTTAGGTAGAAATACTATATGGGTTGTTGTTTATAGGTTCATGAAGGTTGTTCATTTATAGCTGATCAGGGAGACCTTCTCCATAGATAAACTTGAGAGATTGTATATCTATGAGATATTATGACTTTAAGGGGTTCATCATACTATCATTTTAGTTATGAATTCATGGTTTACATCTCATTTCTGTAAAGGTTTGTAGAGGGCGTTGAGTACGCATGTGATTCTAAGCACAACATACCACCCCCAGACTGATGGCCAATCAGAGCATAAAATTTAGGTTATTGAGGACATTATTAGAACATTTTTCCTGGATTTTGGGTTCTCTTGGGAGAGGCATATACCCCTGGTGATGTTTTCCTATAATAATAGATATAAAGAGACTATACTGATTATACCTCATGGGGATTTTATGGTAGGACATGCTGATTTCCCTTGTGTTGGTTAGAGGAAGGTGAGGCAGCTTTATTAACACCAAATATCATGTAGGAGACTTCTGAGTAAGTCTAGTTGATTATAATGTGGATGGATACTATATAGTGTTGACATAAATCTTATTTTCTTCAACATTTATTACATCTAGAGTTTGAGGATGGGGATCAGGTCTGTCACGAACCAACCCAGGCCGACCTTGAACCGGTTACTAGAGCTGGTCCACAACAAGGCCTGAAGGGCATTTCTGATCCCCACAGGCCTTAAAAAAGTTTCAAACATCAAAATTTAACCACTGGGAATGATTTAGACCCTGAGAAAATATAACCAAATAAATAAAGACTGGTGATAAAAAAATTAAAAACTTGCAGTGGAAAGAAAATAAAACCGCACATACTTCCATGTGACCTTCTAGGTCACCACCCAACTAAATAACAACCTTGATCCAATAATGAGAAACTCATCCTGGAGAACCTGAGCAAAGGGAACCTACAAATAAAATGATAAAATAGGCATGAGCATTAAAATGATCAGTAGGGATGCGAAGATAAACCACTAAATCCAAGTGTTCCCCTTTCCAAAAACAATCCAAATCCACTAGTTTGAAATACTGTTACAAAAATAGGATTTTCACATTTTTAATAAACTAATATCACTGTGCCAACTTTGAAAACCCACACACGCTACATAAAATTTACAAATCAATTTACCATTTTATAAACAAAACCAAGCAGGTAATACCAAGGCTGTGCTAAAATAAAATAGGTAAACGAGAAAAGTTGGAAAAAATAGTACAATAGAAAGTAAAAAAGAAATATAAATAATTAAGTAACCATGGGTGATACTAAACATCCCTATATGTCTCCTGGATGTACTTGGTTCATAACCACCTTTCAGCATATGGTGAAGCTCCTAAGTCTATAACTAGTTGACTGCCCTAAAATTGACCAAATCTGGTGGCAATGCCTACATGTCCTAACAACCAATATAAGGGGTACCAACCCATCTAATCGGGGTTGTTTAGAAACCATCAATCGATCATCTAAAAGACACCCAAGAACCCATGGTGGTTATATAACTATGTAAGTAGGAGGCCCCCACACGTGTGACTCAACTCACAAGTTTTCACTGCACTTGCCTACCCTAAAAACAGACGCTTCCTATGCTTTCACCCATAAATGGCTATCCTAGATAGGAGAGCCCCATATACTTATTTATATATATAAATATGAATACGTGTTAAACATCCAAAGTTCAAACCGGGATGTCACATAATTTGATTATCAAAACCACTTTATAAAACACTTGGAGTTGTCAACCAGGCCTTTAGTTTTACATAATCAAATTCCTTAATGAAAATATTGCACATTCTCTTTTAAAACAACTCTAAACACCACTTTTTTATTTAAAAATCCAAACAGGCCTTTAGGTCCAAAGTCTCTTGTGCATTTTTAGTAAAACCATTGAAACTTTTAAATAAAAACACACAATCTTATGGAACAACTAAATGAACCCTTTAGCCTAACATTCACTAAGACACACACTAATGGCCAAATGGGAACACCCTTGAGATTAAATCTTAAACATTTCATAAAAGACACACAAAGGACCAAACATTATTTAGAAAAAAAACCATTTGAAAAAACAAGGGTTTAAGAAAACACTATTTTAAAGGTGCCATCTTCATTTGAGGGAACATTCATGTGTGCACCTAGTGCACCCATGGTTGTTCCAAAATCCAATAGATCAACAACTATCCATAAAGAAACTCGAAAGGACCATTTTCAAAAAATACCATTTTCTTTAAAAATAAACCCAACCATCCACATTGTTTGGAAAACATAAAAACGATCCCCATAAATCCATAAAACCCATTTTCATGTCATTTTAAACACAATTGAAAATTTCAACATCGTCAAACCATATGTGCCAGACTAAGTTCACCAACAAGCAGATACTGTCAAACATAATTAAAGCTAACGATTTGTAAAACCCATAATTTCATCTTACAAGTGGAAAGGCATTTTATCAAATATTTTGGGTTCATAAACATATAAAAAGATTTATTGAAACACGACTTATCAATATTTCAATCCACATACAAAAATTTATTGAAACAATAATGGAATTAATCAAACTTCTTCCGCATTGGTGTGGATAGGAATAATTAAAGAAATACACTAAAACTTTTATTTTAACAACATCTAAAAATTTAAAATACCATAGCAGAACATTTAAAAGAAAAAATTCTGAGAATAAAATAAAATAAATAATTTGAAGAATGAAAATGTCAAAGGAATGCATCGAAAAGGATAAACTCGGATTCACCTACCTCAAACCAAGTGAGGACGCAACGATGCTTCTGTTTAAATATGAACACTCAATGAACCCATTTCACACCCTAGATAATGAGAATAACTTGTGAAACAGAACCCACGGTATTAGGATTTATCCAAAATAAATAAAAGCATCAAAATGGAATAATAAAAAAACACAAACCATAATAAGGGGGTTCATCGCGCATAAGGGAGATGCAGTAAGGAGGGGAGGTGCCGCACTGATTCTGGCCGCCAGAGATGAAGGCTAGTAAGGGCAGGCTGGAGCACCGAGAGGGGAGGGTTGGTTGGAGGGGTGAGGCTGTCTAGTACACTGCAAGACAGAGCAAAGAATGGTAGGGGTGGTCAGCTAGCTAGAGCGGTTGGGGCGAGGGAGGTCAGCTGGAGAGCGGAGGGTGAGGCAGGGAGCATAGAGCAGCGAGGGATGGGGGGTTTGAAGCCATGTTAGAGGAAAGGGCCAGGTAGGGCAGGGTGTCTATGAACCATGTGAGAGGAAGGGTCCATGTAGGTTGGGGTGGTGCTGTGTAGGGAAAACCAAGGAGGGGGAGATGTGGGTCGCGCTGAGGAAGAAGGGGTTGCGGGGTTAGGCTTACGGTTTTTTATTATATAATAATAATAATAATAAAACCCAATAATAATAATAATAATAATAATAATGAAAATAATAATAATAATAATAATAATAATAAAATTTATAAAAATAAAAATAATAAAAATAAAATAATAAAAAGAACAAATATAATTTTAATATTAAGAATAATAATTAAAATTATACAAATAGTAATAATTTCATGCATTTAAATTTGAATAATAAAAATATTAATAAAAATTTATTAATAATTATATTAATAACGATTTTTAAAAAATTAAAATATTATTAACAATTCTTAATAATAACAATATTGTTATCTAAGTAATAATAATATTATTATTACATTTTAAACATTTAACTTATCTCACTTACATAAAACTTGATTTATTTTGAATGATAGACATCTGCACGGGCACTTGGGCCAACCTTGCGGCTACCGCTAACCGTATAGTGCTTGCGCACCAGTCTGAAACCCACCGAAATCATTAAACGTCAAAAAAATTTAAATCCAGACTTGGTCCAAACCATGACGCAAGTAACCAAAGACAAAAAATAATAAAATAAAAAATAAATTTAAAAGTCGAGGTGTGACAAGTTCTTTTTACATGTCTCACTGATGTTAGGACATTGATAGATTAGGAGATAGGGTAATATTTCTCCATGATATGTCAGGCCATTGAAGATTCTTGGTAGAGTCGGGTCAGTAGTCTATCGGTACCTTAGATGTACCGAGCCATGCACAACATCATTTATGTATCTCAGCTACACTATTATCATTCAGACCCATCTCATGCTTTTCATCCTGATGAGGTTGAGTTACAGGTATATGCGTCCTTTTAGGAGAATCCTATTCGTATCATTGATAGGAGTACGCAGTTCTCTGAGGCTGATTAGTTCCTATAATATGGGTGCTATAGAAGCATGATTGTTTATAGGGTGAGAATTGGGAGTGGGAGACTGATGTATCTGCTTAGTGGCCAGAGTTTTTCACAGATGATTCATGACCACCCTTTAGAGGTAAATTTAGGGACAAATTTCTTTATGGGGGAAGATTATATGATCCCTAGTTTTACTATGAAGTAAAAATATATTTTTTTCAATATAAATGGGTGTTTATTGACTAATGTAATAACCCATTGTGATCATGGGTGTCCAAGGAATGTTCGAATCTTGGAGTTTGGATTTTTGAAAAAAAAATAGATAGAACACACAATTAGGAGAAACTGTATGGTAGAGGCTGGATGGTTACCCCTAACCGTGTGAGTCTTGAAAGTGGGATGCTATAAGTCACACAATTTGAGGAAATTTTGAAACCTAAGGTGCACACTTGTGCGAGACACTATTAATTTATAGCAGATCCAAATCACATGATTTGGAAAACTATGTGCACTAACCGTGAAAGGTTCCCCTTAACATAGTGAAGGGTGAATAGTTGGTGCATGGTTTGTCCAACTGTGTAGCCAAACTATGTGGCTTGGCATTTTTGGGTGAAACTAAAAATTTTCCATTAAAAATCTTTAAATCCTAGAAAACATTCATTTCTTCCTCCGTTGAATAGAACCCAATGCAATGAACTTCTTTTAAGGCCATTTGATAGTCTTTGCTCATGTTTCTCGATTCAGACTCAGAATTGGACACCATTAGCCTCATTAGATCCATGACAATGAGTAATCCATTTATCTTATTACATAATTAAATTTCCTTGGTATTAGATACATTATTCAAGTGCAATCTAATATTCTTTATTTCCAAGTTCTACATCCATTCTTCATTTCTCTCTCAATTTGGATCTAATCAGAGATCAATACTAGATGAGCACTCTACTATGGACCTATGGTAGGTAGTATATACCTTTTACTATATGGTTTGGTGTTTTATAATCCATATTTGTGTTGTGCTGCATGCCATACATTCCATTGGTGCACTGATAATTAATTAAATAATTGAATCAGATGATTTGGGACCTCTTAGGTTTCCCCTTGAGTACGATTTTATGATTGGAGGTTGTTTAACCTCAACCTTGGACACCCATGGGGAGAACCCTTATACTATCCAATTGTTATACCACCCATGGTGTGTGTGGGAGTGCTTTCCTAGTTAAAGGAAGACTTATTATACTGATCAAATCCAATTAAATTGATATGATTAGGAGATGTTTTTACTCCTTTTCCATGTTATTCATGATGTGAATTGTTTAACTATTTAAATGTAAAATGTTATATGAGTTGGATGAACTCATGAAATGTTATGAAATGTTAATTTATGAATTAATGTAATGAATTAAAATGGTAATGGATGAATTAGTGGGTATAACTTGGATCCCGATTCCATTGGATGTTGTGGACATTACCTCCATGGATCGTGATAACGGTAGTGGATGCCTTGGATGAGATTTATCCTTACTTTGAATGACCCAAATTCTTTTATATATTTTTTATTAATAATTGGAAAATACAATTTTTAACAGGGTTAAGAGGGAATAATTACATGGACTGTAGGCCTAGAGGCACAAGGCCCAGTATATGGCCCGAAGACCTAATATAACTAACACCACGAGGTCGACCTTCCCATAATATACATATATTTTTCATCAAACTCCCAATATTTTCAAGGATGAATAACTATCATTTACCCATGAATGCAAAGTTCCTGGTCGTGATAGATGATATCATACCCTCTCATTCATCCCACTTTGGTAGCATTGCAAAGCTCGACATTGTTTCCTAAGCCCCATCTAGATATACACCTATTGAGGAATAAATTTTTGTTTTTTTCATCATCCATTCGATGATCCTATATCATTTTTAATCAATATTCCCACCGAAACATCCTTCCACTCCTCCTCCTCCATTATTTCATGAAGATATGCGCCCACCACCCCATCCATCCACTACTCCTCCACTGCTGCTTCACGATTCTCGATGCATGCCACCATCATATAGCCAAACTCATTTACAGTCAACCACCAACCGAACAAGAACCCCCCACCACATCCATACATTGATGATCCTAACCATACCCATCCTCCTACATGATGCAGACCTCTATGATGAATCCCTTTGTTGATGAGCCCGACCACCCCCATGCTACCACATGAAGCATCGTCCATCCCCCGACCACATCTAGCGTCGACCGAAACTCACCTCCCCTATCTTCCATGAACAAAGACGAATACCACCACCATAAATATAAAAATTAGAGGATTAATGGGATATAACCATGATTTATGTAGTATTATGGGGTGGCCTTAACCACTAGGCCATGACCCCAACTTTAATGAGATTTCCCCTTCGGTATTGATTCCATTGGATGCCTTGGGCCTTTCTACCCCATGGATTTAGATTTCTTGGACTCACATTAGACATGTGTTGTTAACATGATCCTTAGACCCTACCTAGGTCTAACCATGTTTTCATTGAGATGATCACGAGACTCAAAGAGGATTCCTTGGTATTCTATACCTTGGATATGGCCTAGCGGGGTTTGACACTTTTGATTATACGACATAGCTGTGGTAAATGTGACACTTATGGTTATATAGTGTGTTCATGGTTGATATGAGATACATGATATATGGTGGGACCATGGTTTATATGGTATATAGGTTATAAAAAATGGCCATGGATGATATGATATACTGTGTATAAGAATTGACTATAGATATTATTTCTATTTGATTTAGAGCTTCCTTGTTATAGTAACTAGACCCATTTTTTGCAGGGATCCTTGTTTGGATAGACCATATTTTTATCTACTTGTATCATTGATTCTATGAGAAATTGTTTTATTTACTATATACCTGTGATATAAATTTTACATTCCTTAGCTTGTATTTCACTTCCTTGATTGTTATAGACGTCGTTGGGGGTGACCTACTGTGATTGTATCTCACACCCTGTTTGGACCGTCGTTGGGTACATGGATAGACTATATGCTTGTAGGTAGGGACTGGGGAAAGATCCCATAGTAAGATACATGATTTTTTTCTATGATTAGGAGCAAGGGAGCATGGTACTGGGCTAAGGCTCATGGTGTTATATGGGATTGTTCCTTTTTGGTCTTTTTGGTATTTTGATACATGTATTATACCGATGTCTGTATACCTATTTTAGATTCTTTGTAGAGACATGACATGATCATCATTTTTACATGAGATTAATTTCGGAATTGTTGTTTAAATTTTTCTTTTGAATGTTTATCTACTGTGTAGTTACTAGTCCAGTGGTCATAATGTCTATTACTGCTGCTTATTCACTGATATAAAGCTTCTTCTATTTGAATGGTATGATTATCATCTATATTAAACTCTGATAAGAGGGTATTGTCTCCCCATAGAAACACTCTAGGGACTCACTGCTAGTCGGTATCCTCTAGAATTAGGGGAGATGTGCTTGAGGCCATGTGACCCACCAGCTCAAGGAACCATTCAATGGTGTTCATGTCTGGACATTACAAATACCATTACCCAGTTGTTTTAGTCTTTATATAAGTAGAGATAACATAATGTATTTTCATTTCATGTATAAACACGGTGAAAAATTATTATTTACCCACATAACCATCCATGTACATTGAGTGGTGTGCGGAAAACCAAAAGGATTCACTCCATCAGTAGATAGTGCATGACAGAGGTTTCTTGGCTCATTTCAAAATTCAGGATACTTGTGATCATTTCTATTCTACCACGGACTGTCTTCCGGGTGATAAAGTATCCCATATTTATTTCTTATATCTAAATTACACATCAATTGTCTCGTATTCACTTCACTTCCATGTTGGAAACTACACCATTGAATTATTGGAAAGTACCATACAAATTTCATAAGACCCGATTCATCATTCTTGTATCAAGGATCACCACACATTGATAATTTTTAAGTGATTTATGGTCCTTGAGAAATAGTATATAATTTTTTTGAATGGAATTTATTCATTTGGAGATCATAAAAATTGAATATAGAATTCATTTACAATCATATATTCGATAAGAAATCTCATTATATTATAAGAGAATATCATTAAATAGAGAAATTAGTTCAGTAAAACTTGAGTCACTCTATATGTTTTCATCTTTTAAATTATATAGCTTTAGTATGGATAACAATGTTATATATTTATTAAAACCATCATATAATGACATCTTTACAAAAATATTTAACTTCACAAATAATTTTGGATAGTCATGATGTTCATCTTCAAATGTCATTATCATTTCATAAAAATGATCGTCATCATCATTCACACCTGTAATAAAATCCTCGATACAGTCTTTATCATTTAATACACTTGTAATCAGATTAGATGATCCATAAAATGTAGTCTTACCCTAATAACTAGCCATATTCAATTTTTAACGTGTTTAGACTAAAATTTATAACTTTTATCTATTCTATGACAGATCAAGTGTTATTCTAACTCCTATCAACTAATTAGTATTGAATAATAATAGTTTAAACATGTAAAAAGGATTTGAGAAGGGTCATATGCATAATCTTTTTTAGACTTGATGAACTCTTTCACCCCATCCTCATACTCTTTTTTCATATGATTAAAATCCATCCAATTTTAATTCATATCCACCCTATTTGATTTGTTAATATTAAATTGTATTATTATTAATATAAATTTATTTGAAAAATTCTATAATATTAATTTACCTAAATAAATAATATTTTACTGTTCAATTCTATAATTATCATTATTTACATTTTTTTTCAATTGTCATTATCTTATATATATTCATTATTAAATTTATGTTGTATTACCATTAAAATTTATATGTCTATTTCAATTAATAATTTTATTTAACAAGATACAATAAATATACTATTATTCATTAGTATTTATTAAATAGTTTCATTTTATTAACAATGAAAATTTAACTGATTTGTTATTAACATATTTTTAAACAATTTTTTTTGATATGTGAAGATATTAAATATGATTATATTCTTAATAATATCATTTTAAATTATTTATAGGATAGTATAGTTATCTGATACATTATATACAACTATCCAAAATAATGTACAGAGATAAATGTTATATCATTAACAACTTATTATCTTATAAAGTCTAATATTATTAAAATATAAATTTATAATATGTAAAACTAGTTTTAAGTATATAATTTATATTATTTATTTAATGAAAACAATTAAAATACACATATAATTATATATTAAAAACCCTAGTTACATCAGATGTTCACAATAATGCTGTAGAAGGAGTGAGAAAATTCAGGTTACTGACAATTTTCGTTGGAGAAATGTCACGCATGACAATTATCAGTCAGCCAAACGTTCAAACTCCATCAAAACATGCGAGGGTGGTGATAGAGAATTCAAATACTTTGAGAAAATTAAAAATTTAAATTGTTAAAATCTATAACGGCAGATTCCAATTCATCCAAGATAGAGTGAGGGAGAGAGATAGAGAGCAAGCGACAGTGAGGGAGAGAGACAACAAACACGGTGGAAGGGATGGAGAGTAGAAGTGATGATGGAAGGGAGGGAGAGAGGTAGAGACAATGCACGATGAAGATGGTGGTTGGGAGGTACAGTAGTGGAAACGATGCAACAATTAAAAGGAGGGAGAGCGACAACAAGGGATCACGATGATGAGGGAGGGAGAGCGACTGCAATGATTCAATTCTGTGAGAGCTTGAATGGTGCGAGCAAGGAGAACCTTATTAGGTTTCTATTTAAAATATTGGAAATTCTTTTATCAGTTCTTTAAAATAAGAACTCATAATTAGTGGTTTTATGAGCTCTAAAAAAGAGCTGATAAAGATCCATTTTAAGTATAAAAAATATATTTATTATAATATTATAATTATATATATATATATATATAATATAATTGTAAATAAATATATTTATAAATATTTGTTTATAATTAAAAAATATATTTATATATAATTATATAATTATATATACATATAATTATATATAAATATATAGTTATATATAGATATTCATTAATATATAAATATATATATTTATAAATATAATAAATATATTTATTATTTAAATATATTTATTATACAAAAAAGCTAAGTCATGTATTTTTATACCGAACTGATGACCCCAAATTTATTACTAAAAGTAAAATATACAAGAAAGGAGGTGGGCCAAATAAGACATAAAATGCCCTCATCAGAAGATAAGAAGCCTACAAAGTAAGTCAATCACTACTCACTCTAGAGCCCAAATTTCCAGGAAATATCCCTCTACCATTTGGGTGTAGACCTTTCCACCATGTCTTTATCCATTTTGGGACCTCATATTCATCATCTGATGATGATTCAAATGAGTCCTTTGGATTGGAAAAAATCATGAATTTCCAAGATAAGTCTTGGAAGTCCATATATGGATTATATCAAACTCCATTTTCAATATTAATTGATAACATCTTTTGAACTGTAAAATAGAAACTCAATCCAAATACCTTCGGCTCTATTAATGATAAAATGACTTTAAGATGCCAAAAAAACCATTCTGCCACTTCCTTGGGGAGGCCTTTTCTGGGACATTCACCTTTCTAGTCCTCTAGAGTTATGATGTTAGAGTTTTTTACCTGTGCAATTTCAAAATCCTTAACTTAGGCCTTTCCAAAGGAGACATATTAATTTTTCATTAGATTAATAGAATGGGTTGGGAAAGACCACACCAAATTGTCAAAAACATCAGCACTCCTACATGATGGATTATTAATTGGATGCTCAATCTGCAAGGGGGAAGCCTGCAAATCATCTCCTAGAGTTTTATCTTCCTCAGACATTTCCCTACATGTCATGTGATTCACAAAGATCACATATTTCTGTTCATCCTCTTTTACAGTTGATTCATGTCTATAAAATATATATTTATTATAATTTCTTAAATATTTAAATAAATAAATAAATAAATATTTATTAATGATTATAATTTTAAATGAATATATTTAAAAATATTTATTTATAATTATAAATATATCATAAATATATTTACCTAATTTTCTAATTATATATATATATATATTTATATTCAAAGCTATTTCATAGCTGCGGAATGTGTAGCATGCTCTGGGCTTGTCAGGGCTCACCACTCGGAGTCGAGCGTAACCCGTACACACATTCTGCAGTTGGGGTGACACTTGAGTTGTAAACCTTAAAATCCTACATAAAAAAGTCTTGGGTTTGAATACTGAAATTACCCTTGGGGGATTTATAACATAGGCGGTGATGCATGCATGATGAAAAAAGGTGGTGACATAGACATGATGCATGCCTGTTGATGCAGGGAGGATGATACAGTAATGACGCTGCATTGGGTCTTCGGGCCTTGTTTACTGGCCACTTGGCCTTAGGCATATGGGAAATGTAATGGGTCTTTATCTACCTAGATAGAAAGATGTATTTGATTTCATAATAAAAATGGGATTTTACCCCAATTGTTTTAAAAAAATATATGTGTAGTTGGGCTTTGACTTAGTGGCAAGCACCCTGTAATGATACATAAAGGATGGGGTTTCAAAACCCATTAGGTGGAGGTACTATATAAGTACCATAACAGCGGTGAAACTATAGCACTGGTGATACTATAACGACGATGACCTCTGTCGATGGTACTGTAACAACCCAAGTACTATAGAAGTACTATTCACTGGAGAAATGTTGGGCTAAAAACATGGGCCATCAGGGACATGTAATGAGATTTAATACCCACTAGTACAATGATCCATATAATGGGTTTCATTTACCCAAAAAACGAGGTCATTTCCTTTGTTTCAATAATAAAGAGGCTTCAGCCTCAACTTTTACAAAAATAAATGTTTAAATAAATATTACAACGTAATTAAATATATTTTTAACATTATTAATGAATATATCATAATAAATGAATAAATAAAATTAAATAAATTACAAAAATATTAAAAAGTGAATTCGTAGCATTTTTTTGAATTAAAGACAAATAAAAATGAAGAAAAATGAATAAATAGATGATATTAATTAAATAAATAACAAAATAATTAAAATTTAATTATATTAACTATACAAAAATATTAATAACTAAATTAAATAAAATTTAATTAAATAAACATACACACATATTCATGATGAATAGGTTAAAATAAATTTATTTTAAAAATGATATTTTTTTCCAAATGTATAAATACATAAAATACTAAAAATAGAGAGATATTAAAATAATAATAATATTAAATCAATAATAGACTTGTATACCCACATACATGTACACACTCCAGACACACACACACACACACATCCACACACACACATATACATACACACATACACACATACCAAGATGGTGTGAACCCTAGGTTATATCCCGTAGTCCAAAAATTTATTGAAAATAAAATATACAAAAAGTAAAAGGGGATATGGGAAATGGGATCTATTAAAAAATCACTACACAATGAAAAAATTAGATAACTATCAAGGAAACGGGAAAAGATTATTCATCCATGGGATTAGCCACTACCCTCACCTCTCGGATGACAACCCCTCCTCCGGGTTTTGTGTTGTTTCCATGTCTAATCATCCAGTTGACGATTAATATTATAATCTGGTGTGGAAATATCCTCATGAGTATGAGGATCCTATTATCTTTCCATACCTAATCCCTCATATAATACCTTCAGATCAGAATTGTTCCTTTCCTTGGCAGTCTCAATGCCCGAGGATTTTTCTTCAACACTGATAACCCCATGAGAATTTCCAAATTACTCATGGAGAAACTCTCTACTATTAGACCTATTTAATATTTCAAGTAGACAAAAACAATTTTTACCAGAGTACGGTGGTGTTGTAATAGTATCATAAGCAACAATTTCATAGCCTTTCACCCTCTGAGAGTGCTGTAATTTACCAACTTCATCCATGGTAAAGGGATTCTCTATATTATGATAGTCCCTTGACCCCCTTACTCATCTATCATAAGGTGAGATCCCCCAAATTACATAGGTTTAACCATAAAATTATCCTTATTAATATTCCACATTTTAGAGGAACCACCACCCAAGCTGAGGCAACTCCTAATGCCAAGAAACCCTTCGTATCAGTCATATTTCTATTAGAATCACTACCTGCATCAGCTTGTGTGGTAGAGTCAGGACCCTCAATTTCATTGGTAATATTTCCAACAACATATTTATTCTGGGATTTACCTCTCAATGGAGCTTCAAAATCAATATTTTTCTTTCCCATGTGATCCCTTGAAGAGATTAATTGTTCATACCTCAAATGAATATCTGCAAATTCTTGTGCAAGAATTTCACCCTTAGAAGTAGCTGTATCAAGACTCTAGACATTGTCAAAAGCCTCCTTTAGTCTCTTTAATATAAATATAAATATATATCTAATTAAATATATTTATATATATACTATATAATTATTTAAATAAAATATTAATATATCATATTTATTTTAATTATATACACATTTTATAATTAATGTGTATAAATAAACTATTAAATGTTTTGACTAATATAAATTTGATAATTTTTATATATAAAATTATGGAAATTAGATTCATTTTTTATTAACTTTGTATAAATAATATTTATATATTATATTTACATATATATACTAAATTTAATATAAATATTATTTAAAAATATACAAATATTTATATGTAAATTAAATTACTCACTATGACCTTTATCAACGCTAGAAAAAAGCGATGATAAAGGTGTCACTTTTATCAAAGCTACAAAAAATGATGATAAATGGTGTAATTCTATTACCATTTGAAAAAATTATTGAAAAATTTTATCCTTTTGTCATCAAATTTTTTATAACTAATAAAAGGTAACTTTATCGACGCTTTTTTGCGACCAGTGATACAATTCCCCCTTTATCAGTGTTTTTTGTTCAAACTAATTAAAGTTACTCCCTTATCAAGGATTTTTTATCTATCATTGTTAAAGGTAAACATTTGATAAAATGAAATATGTGGTAGTGAACCTTAGATATACATGTTCTATTAGTTGTGCCTAAATAGTGCAGGCTATGCGGGTGGCCAATATAATGAATAGATCCTGGAATTCAGGTGAGCGGGTAAGATCATGTTGCTTCTAAAATGGTGGTTCTTATAGTGGAATTATATATTTGGTCTCTATATACAATTAACCCATGACAAGGATGTTTTTTTCAAGTTTTATTCTAAAATTAATTGATTTATTTTGATTTCCCTTTACTTTGTTCACTAATGGGTTTTGGACACTAATTTTTAAAGTAGATATTAAAATGTAGTTATTATCTTTGCATTACAAAGCATTGAATTATAAATGTGATATGATTTTTTATCATTAAAAAACTAGCATGTTGATTTAGGTATTTGAGTTAGAATACATAAAACATTTGGAAGAATCCTACTATGTTTGTACTCACTTTCTACATACACATTGTTTTGCATATTCTGATATTTTTTCCCATGAAATAGATAAGGGGGAAAAACCACATTATCCTAGGTTATCTTGTTGTGATTTTAATGTTTTAGAGGATGTGAAATGTGAATGTTTTTAATGTGTCATTTAGAGATGGATCATGTTTTTTATTATTTATTGTTATGAATTATCTATTTATATACTTGTCTATGTTGTCCATATGCCTCTTTAGTTCCTCATTTTGTTTTATTTATATAATTGTACATATGTGTCTAAATTTTGACACACACCCATGTTATGGGTGATGTATCTCTCCATGGTTGCAAATCTATATGAAATAAACATTTGATGATTTTGAGTTGAATATTGTTTCTCTTTAGAGAATCTAAAGTGAAATTTCAGTTTTGGTGAGTCAAATATAGTCCTGGATATAGTTTTCCCTTTAAACGATGCTTTCCTAATGGAATAGAGGGTGGTTTAGGCTAAGTTTTGATTCAAGTGTCTATTCTTCTAGTGTTTCTCTTTGACAATGAGACAATTTTCTTCCCCTATTCGGCATTTGTTCATATGGATCCATTTTGTTTTTAGTAATTTTTATTGGTGACTCATCCTAGATGTTAAAATTTGATGATTCAAGATTAGTTTTTGGGTGATGTTTGTTTTCATTTAGTTCTTCGTGGAATCATCCATTGTTATATCATTTCTAGTTTAGTGCTTTAAGCGGAAATGGAGGTTACATCATGAAGTGGTTGTGGAAGAAAATGTATTTGGGAGGCATGACCTCAGTATATGCGATAAGTAAAAGAATCAAGGTGGGACACACTGATGATGAAAAATGGTGGTGTGTTTGAAAATGATGGGTGTAGGTGTGATGTGATGTAGTTGTAGTGATCGAGGCATATAATTAAAAGTGATTACTCAAGTTTCTCATGTTCCATGAAGGGGTGGGCTAGGCTTGGGATCACCCGACCCATATTTTTCTTCCACTATTTTGGTGATCTATTGGATTTTGTTTTGTTCATTCATTATTATCTTAGACCTAGTTAATTCCAATTGATATTGTACTTTGTTGTTATATAACCCCAAAGTGGCATTCTAAAAATACAAAAAATATTGATTGGTGGAGTTTAATACTAGTTCACAATAAAATAAAATATGAAATATTAATTTTTTTTATTATGAAAATTTTCATTAATGACCACCAATAAACAAAAAATATTTGAAATTAAATTCTATTTATTTATTATATATAGATGGGATTGTAGAAAACTAAATAACACACACACCCAATCAACCGAGTGGGTTAAGCCTGATCCCTCCCCATAAGGAATGATAAACACCCACTGGATCTTTTTATTAAAAATATGTCCCAATGTACCAGATATGTAAAGGTCTCAGAACATGGGTGGCCTAAAGTCCCAGTGACACAATGTTTGAAACATGGTTTCCCCAAATGAGAATCCTGTAACATGATATGTAACAAGACTTATTCCTTTCCACCCTATGTCAGTAGTCATCATACAATGTTCCAATCTTTAAATCTATGTCACCCCACCAAGGATCATTGTATCATTTTGGATAAGATGCACAATGTTAGGGAACCCTTCCATTCCAAATTAGAGATTCGTATGGGAAGAGGGACGGTAGATAGGTTCTAGAAATCCCATTTCTCTTTTGATCCCTAATATGTTAATGCTTGTGTGGGTTTTCAATGCATATCCTACTTATCACACTGCACCATCCGACTAGTCCCAATGCATTGATAGTCACATGGTAGGGCACCCATCTATCCCACATCAGAAACCCATGGGGAATAATGGATGATGATAGGTTCCAGTGAACCAATCCCTCTCCCGAGGCTTCCCACTCATCTATAAAGGTATATCACCATATTATAACACTATCCAATCACATTGATTCATTCTTCTTATCTTCTTATGTCAAAATTTACCCATTTTTTATGTCTCGAAGGCCGTGTGGCCCAAAGTACCATGATGTCCTAAAGTCCATGTGTCTAAAAAGCCTAATGGTGACCCAAAGGCCATTGATGTTCTGAAGGCCATGTGGCCATATGATCCAAATCTATGGCCTGAAATCCCAATTTGGGTGAATATGTCCACTACTACAGTACCTGTTACAACACAAACTATAATACTAATACAGTAACATAAAAAATAACCCCCACCTATATTTTAACCTGATTCTCAAATGTAGGATAATGGGGTGTTTACCACTAATGTACCACCCCAAATGCATTCAGAAATAAATTCTAATTAACTATAATACTAGATTATTTAAACCAGTGAACATAATCACAAAGGTAGTGGTGAAATTAATGTAAAAAAATCACACTTGTAGTGTATTATCATAAAATTAAGAAGATAAATTATGATTCTAACAAAAATAGAATTATGAACATTAGAATATCAAATAGATTCACTATATATACAAAAAATGGAACCAGTAAAATAGATTATCATAAATAAAAATCATAGCTGGAAAACAATAATGATAAAAAACATCATGTAATGGTTGATATGGGTAGAAAAAAATTAAAACAAAAAATTAAGATATACTTCAATAGTGTACAATATAGATTTTAAAGAGAGTATAATATGAAAATAAGAAGCCAAGAATTCATGTTTTTGATTCAAAAACATTCAATACATGAATATTATTGACGAATATGGAAGGAACCAAAATATTATCAAGCGTTCAATGCATACCAGTTCATTAAAGTAGTAAAGAAAATCCATAAAAGGATATAAAGATTTGTGATCTTTGGTAAATTTTCTATCATACAAGGGGTATAATCATAACTTTTTTCACTATTAAAATGTGTAACAAAGTAAAAAAATAAAGAAATACTCAAGAAGATGAGTGAATCTATTTGATAATGAGAATCTCACTACTCTAGGGATTCATAGTCATGTTGATCTTGAGGATGAAATAATTTCCTCCATCATATAATACTTACACATGCTCACAAACAAATACATATTTTCAGATATAGGTGTATGGAATTTAAAAATGAATGAAGAACTTACCATAACTGAAACATCATTACCATGTTTCAATTAAAATTTTGAAGAAATTGAGACCTCTAGGATCTAATTCATGTTTTCATGGTTGAGTAACCATTAAGTCCATCATCTACGTTCCATGTCACATGTCTAGAGTATAACGCCCAGACCCAACACACACTATAGTAACCAGATGAGAGTATCATTGGACCTTAGGTTAATATCCCTAAAAGGAAAAGGTTATCGACCAGATGTAAGGGTCTATTAAGTGATAACATGGTGACTATAACCTTTGATGGTAAATAAAAATAATATCAACACCACACAATGGAATAAATTTAAAAAAAATACATTAACAATCCAAATACACATATGATCAACTTAATAAATTCATATTATGTTATGTAATTCATAAAAAACTCAATTGATTTCCCATAATCTAATTATATATACACAAATAAAAAATTAATCCAAATAACTACCAACCCGACACCGAGAAGCTACCTGGTTTGTCTTTACAATTTTTCCATCTAGTTCATACACTATCTACTCTCCCTTTTCTACGAGTATCCATATATGTAACCTTTAATTTTTTACTTTACTATATGAAATAAAATCTATATGCATCCCAAAGGACTCATGCATGGTATGAGTATGAACTTTGTTGTCCACCACTAATGATTCAACCTACTAATATCATATCATATTCTAATGTATGAAAATATTAATAAACAATAATCAAAATACACTATAAAACCATCTACACTAATTCTCATCTAGCCCTGAGTGAGACTTTTACTTCCTCGACCAGTGCCTTAGTGTAATAATACATCCACGGTCTATCATACTAGAAGTTCCCTCATGTTTCCTACCAATTTCGCATCACTTGGCATCATGTGCTATATCATAAATTAAAACCATTCCAAAATCAACCATAATATCCCAAATATACATAAATAAACAATATTACCTATCCTATAGTCATTCAACTCTTACCCACTAGTGTCTTTATATCTTAGTGAAACTCAAGTCATGATCACACCCATCATTCTATAAGCTCGAGACATCAGTCCCTATATATTTTACATATATATAGAAATCCTGATACACCCATTCAATGGTATCACAAACTTGAAACTATATCCTTATATGGTGTATCCATCCTCTGTATTGATAGTCAACACTATCACCCATATACTGCTCAATATATAGAGGTTACCATCCACAACAGGTGGACCAAACCACCTCATACGCCTTGTACTGTGTGGACATGACCCTAATGACCTAAACCCCCGTGGAGATACAAAATTAATGAAATCTCAGTACACACCCCAGGGGAACCTCTATCATCATCTGTGATAATGGTTAACACTATCTTCATTACATTAATGAACTATATCTCCTATTTCCCAATGATCAAAATCACCCATAGTCAAACGGGTTACACCTATCACATTGCCAAGGAAATGCATAGATGATTAAAACCCATGAATAACCACTTTAAAAAACATCATATGAAAATAATCATAACCTAAACTCACATTACTGGGAAATATTTCCATACCAGATCACACCCACCGTTTTCCACATGAGACCACCCCTAGGCATCTCTCATAAATATCAAAAACTATAAGTGGATTCATTCTAAGTTACTCACCTGACCTTACCCAATACTTGATTATCACATGTTTTATAAATACATTCATAACACAGAAAATAGATAGGAACCCAAAAATTAGAGTATGTAGGAATCCAATTATTTATGAACTCTAGCTGATTTGAATTTAATCAGAAGAAATCGAAAAATCTGAAAAAATTCATGTTTTAGGGAATAATCAATATAAAATAGGTATACGATTAGGAGAAATAGTATTTAACAAACTAAGGAAGCTAGAATAACCCATAACTAGTTCCTAAAATAACCAACATGAATAACTGATAAGAACCAATTATGATCTCACAAAATTATGAAGGAATGAAAGGGATAATGAAACTAGGGCTCACGAATTCTCATCTAAATACCCCCTTTCCCCCTTTTATAGCCTAATTTCCAATTAATTAATCATTTTCAACATTTTTGGGATAAATATTTAAAAAATAAAAGTATGAAATTTTTAAAAACACTTTAACTCTTATGCACAGATGATCAATACTATGTTACTCTTACATATATAGTTATCCATTTTCCAACTCTCTACAGAATGAATATCACATATAAAAAAACTTATTCTTATGTATAAAGAATTTACATGTACACATATGGATATTACTCTTATATATTTCTTTATCTGTAAATTTAATTTTACATATAAAAGGGCTACCATAATTATCCATTTTTGTATGAAAAGTGGACTCTTATGTATGGATACCCATACACAAGAGTAACTTATTAGAGGAAATTTTCTAATACATATCCAAATTTCTACAAAATTTCACATAGGGTGACTCTTAAAATTTCAAAAATTACTTTTAGACATCACATGGTTCCCTAAAATAACTCTTATGCATCAAAATTTTCCTCTTATATACCAGAGTATTCCAAATTTTGAGTAATTTTCTATAACATCAAAAAATGATGAAAATCATCCAAAAAATCACATTGACTATAAATTATTTAAAAATCACACCAAAAAATACACAAACTTATAGAATACTTCTAAAAATAAAATTTATTATAATTTCATAAAAAAATAATCCTCGACCCTAGACCAATTCCCAAGAATCATTCCCTAGTTTATACAGTCACCCCTAACACCTCGATATTGTCCAAAATGACATGATCAATCCAAGATCTAACCTAAATTACCATTTTTAAATAATCAAGATATTACAACCTCCCCACCATACAGTATCTCATTACTAAGCTATATCAAGACATATACTACCCAACTCTTACCAGAACCCAAGCATCCCACTTAGTATCTTCCTAAAACACTACGATGACGTTGAATGTATTCATCTATTTTCGATCACCTTGGTTACTCGATTCCAACTAGCTGATCCTATTCATGGGTAATCCCTACTATAAAAATAATATACTCAGACTAACCACAACCAATTTATATCACACAATGTCTATATCACACTCATATATTGCACACACACTGACTATCTACATAATTCCATCATCCATCAACTATCATCATCCTGCATCATTTTTATGCCCCCTCCCACCCCGCATGATAACCAATGACCATATATCTCAATCAACATTTTTTTATCACATTTTACACATAAACACATCATCCAACCATACCTATAATACAAAACCACATATAATACACTTAAAATGTTACTCTAACTATAGATGGATCTATGAATTTGCATATGTCAACTTGATCATATAAAGATAAACCAAAGCCTGACTATCTGATGAATGTACTCCCTTGGAAATAACACCCACTATCCGCCAATTTACACACTATTGGGTGTATAGTATATTACCACATCCCAAAAGTGCCATTATATCCCAGCTAT
Source organism: Viscum album (assembly GCA_963277665.1). NCBI lineage: Eukaryota > Viridiplantae > Streptophyta > Magnoliopsida > Santalales > Viscaceae > Viscum > Viscum album. The sequence goes on from OY728133.1 coordinate 1,503,759,932, forward strand.
TAGATTCTGAATCACTCTCAATCCCACCTCAGATGCTTGTGTTTAACATGATCCATAACCCACATATATAGTGAGGTCATTCAAAAAAACCCCTTTAGATTTCCCATATGGCCACATGTATGACACTCTTTCAATGGTTGATCAAAATAATCTCATATATTCCTTAAATTCCCACACTAAAAACATGTCACCAATGATCCTATTCTTAGTGAAATCATCAATATTTTACTCAGACTACCCTGTTGGGTCTCTTCACATCTCCACTTCTAGCTACCTAGAGATCAACTACCTGTATCAACTAAAACCACAATATTCTCAATATAATCCAATTTAATATGTTCCTATACACTATCCATTCCTAGTTTACCTCCTATAAAAATGCGGTCAAATTTAATATATTTTTCTATACCATTATATCATGCATCAAATCACTGCACCTTGACAATCTCATCACTTTCAAACTTTAGTGAAAATCATAAAAAAATCTACAATCCTTGTGCCATGATCCATGAACTAGGTATCTCCATCAAATAGGTGCATAAACCCATGTTACCTCTTCATAATCAACCTATCATGAAAGAAATTCTCAAATAATCTCATCTAAATATCTCTCCTTGTTATACCCTCATGAATACCTGCTAAAATGAGAACATCCCACTGACATTTCACTGGTCCCTTGATCATATACATAGCCATCTTCACTCTCTTACCTGGGGAAATCTCAATCTGATAAAAAATATTCTATACTAACTAAATCTAGTACTCCATTTCCTAATTTATACCCTTTACATGAAACAAATGAGGATTCTATGATTGTAAATCTTACATCAAGTATTCCATAGATGGCTTAGCTTCCTAAGGTACCCGATCAATAATTTGGATGACTCGCACTCGAATAACCTTAATATTATCATCCAACCACTACCATACCTCATTAAGATATAGTGGCTATCCTGTATTCTTCATAACCTATGCATATGGATCAGACTCCCTTTCTACCTCAGGGCCCTCATCCAGTCCATACCTTGGTGGCACCATATCTACACCCGCCTAACACTCAAATGGATTCCATTTTGGAGGAATCTCCCAAAGAAATAAACACTATTCCCAATATAAATAAAATTAAATAGATATCATAAATAGGGAAATCTATAATCGGAAATGTGACACACCATCCCTTAAAATTTCTTACTACACCCATGCTCATACCATCTATACTCATGGACAGACATACCTATGTCAGGTTCATAAAACACACACACCATTCACAAATAAGATCACATGCTTTTTCAAATTAGGAAACACATCATCGGGCTAGTTGATTAGAATTCAACTAAAAAGATATATGGTAAAAATCCATATAGGTTGTTAGAGACACTTTAAATATCCAAACCAATTTTCTTTTCTAGAGATGATACCTTTTATAGGTAAGCTGATTATAATTCCAACATGAAACTATACAAAAAACACTATTTATACTATTGTTGAAAATTTAAAAAACTAAACCCTTTTCCATTATATAACCCAAAATAATAATCACAAATAGGCACACACATGTCACGTGACACCTAAATGTCTAAAATGATGCATGATTACTACCTATAGACTCCCAGGGTGAAGATTCTGTATTAGAAATCAATAACATAAAAAACTCATTTATCTATATCAAATAACTCAACCATAAGCATGAAAATAAGAAAAACGATCCCACTTACCCGAGTAACATAGAATTCATCTCGCCCTTATGCTATCCAAGAACACAACATGGCATCCATACCAAGTTCTAACACATTATCAAACATCTAGTATCCTATACCCCAAATTATAGTACAATACACACTCTTTATCTTCTACCTAAACCTAATCTTCTACCACTTTGTAACATCCTGACAAAAATCACTCTATAGTAACCTAACCAGCGCGTCACTAGGCCCTAGGAATGCCATCCCATATACCAAAGGCCATTGACTATCATTAAAGATATATTGGGTGATATTTGGGATAACATACCATATGAAGTTAAATAACAATTACATCAACATAAAATAGTGGTTTTTTTTTGAAAAATAATAAATAACATGAAAAATACATATATAATCGACTTAATATATGTCTACTATGTCACGTAAGTTATAAAAAACTCAATTGATTGACTATAAGACAATGAAATATGTAAAAGTAAAAAATTAATTTGAATAAATACTGACCCGACACCAATTTCAACACCCCCAAATTTTATGACATATTTCTCTTAAAATAAATTTAATTTCTTCTATATACTTTTTTATAGTCAAAACCAATTTTAAATAAACAATGACATACTATTGAGTTATTATTATTATTATTATATGATATAGTTATCTCCTAACCATGAGATTGGTAGGTATTAATAGGAACAAAAAAATTATGAAAAATTAATTTTTACACATTTAGAAAATTAACTCATTTGTTATAAATTGGTTAGAAAATAAAATAAAATCATTTTAATGTTAAAAGATATGTTTTTATGAAAAACTATTTTATGAATGGAATGTGTCATTATATTTATAAATTAAATTAATAACTACTTATGAATGATTTTAATTAAATTTTTAGATAATATATTCATTAAAATATATTAACATTAATTAATTATGTTTATTATGCAAGGAATGATAATAAAATCATTTTCTGCTTCAAAAATACATTTTCTTGAAAATGGGGTTTATTCCATTTTGTGCGTGAATATTATAATTAATTTATGACACTTTTATAAATTTTATTTTAAAAAATTTATATAATTTTGAAAATCATCATTTCAATATTATCTTTGTGTAAAATTTTGGGATATTTCTAGAAAAATTCATTTTTCTATGAATAGTGAAAAATATAGAGTTCTATAAAATTGTCATTTATTATCATTAAGTCAAGTAATTTATAAGTAAAATTATGTTTTGAATTTTATATTAAAGTAATATAAGTATCCTCTAATTATAAATAATCTAATTAATTATATATTAATCTGTATTATACTTTATTTTAGTAGAAGTTCATTTTTGGGATAAAAAATACAATTTTTATAAAACCTATTTTCATTGTTTTTTATGAATTCTTATCAAAATTGATTTATGAAAATTATTTAAATTTAATATTTTAGAATGAATTTAAAATATTTAATCTGGAGGTTCAATTTTTTTTAAATAATTCTCTTTTATTTCTAGTCATTATGAATAGTTAACACTGTAAAGATTATCACCATGATAATGGTAAAACATGGTTAAAACTATGAGGTAAGGATTTAAAATACTCCTAAAACATACCATTATCCTATTTTATTGGAATTTCTGAAAAATATATGTTTAAGGAATAAAATAACATATTTTAAGACATTATTTTTAATTTTTGAACCCATTCTGGACTCTTATGAATATAAATTATATTTTATCCAAATTAAAATCAAATTTGGGTCTTTTCATTTAATGGTGTGGTTAGAAGGTGATATTAGAGTTTTTATCCAAAAGTCTAAGAAAATCCCATTATTTATTATTTAGCCAAAAAATTCATTTAAATAAACTTCTTACTTAATTTAAAGGAGAAATTATTTTTTATGCTTAGATTATGTATTTTTTGAAAAATTATTTTTCAGGAATTTTATGTTCTTATATTAAAAAACTTTTATGAAACCTATAGAAATTTAATACGATATAATGGATTCCAAATTTTTAATTATAATTTTTAAATTTTTTCATAATGCCTCTTTTATTTTTTATAATATAATTAATTTATCATGGACATATTTTAGTTATCATGGTTAAGTTTAAAATGAGTTTAAAGTGGTTTCAATAGAATATAAGGATTAAAATTCAATGTTATGGGTTTTTAAATAGGTCATTTTTATTGGATAAATTTGAAATTTTATTTTGGTGGATGAGAAAACTTTTAAAATGGGATCTGGAGAGTAATTTCAAGAATTAAAATATGACAGTATGCTGTTTTTAGATGTGGTTTAAGGCCTGGTAAGTGTATTTGAGTTTTGGGTCGGTTTCAAGAGTGTTAGGCTTTGAGAACCAAAGTTCAAGACTCACAAAACTAGGTGAATGGTTGGCGAACTATTAGTGCTAACCGTGCGTCCCATTTGATCTAGAGCATAGTAATAATAAACTATGTGAGGTGGCCAACAAATCATGCGAGATGTATGTAGTTTTTAATAAAGGGTGCGCATGGACTACACATGCTTTTCCAAACCTTGTGGACTATCCCAAATGCTTAGCTCCACTTAGGTAGTGAGTGTGAATGGTTGGCATATGGTTATCTAAACTGTACAACCAAACAATGTGACCTATTTTTAAGGGGTTCCCTTCAGAGAGTGAAATCGCACCATTGGTGCATGTTTAGACAAATTGTGCAGTTTATAAATGGGGGTAAAATTACTAAACTTACCCTCCCTTCTATTTATTTATTCCTCCTTGTTTATTCATCCTTTCACACGCACAATAGGGAGATTCTCCAATTTTCTTCCTCTCCAAAGATTTATCCTTCTTCCTTCGTTTGAGCTCTGATTTCGATGATGTCAAGTGAATTTGAAGTGCAATGGTAACACTATCAATCCTCTTGCTTCCCTTCATAATTATTATTTTTATTTGGAATATTATTTCCATTTGATATCATTTTCCTTATTTTCAGTGAGTTTGTCTAAAAATCTGATTTCTCTCATTTTGGCTTGGATTAGTGGTCAATATTCAAGGAACGGGCACCTATAAGCCTAAGGCAGGTGGTTCCTAGATTTGTTCCTATTTTTACACATTATATGGGATACACTTTTAAATATTTGTGCATGAATATTGTCTTGGTGAAACACATATTAATTAAAAATTATATTTTAATTATTTAATTGATATTGTTATATGTCGATGTTCATGCTCTTGCCTCTTTAATTACATTAATATGAGTTTAGGCTATTAGATGGTTGAATAGATTATACTAGTGGATTTAATTTTATTAGTTAAATTTTTATAAGAATGCATGAGTTCCATAGGAATGTAATTGGAATGGACCAAGGTATTGATGAGATGTTGATCACTAGGATTGAGATGATGGGTTTTATTAGGCTGAAGGAATTGATCAAGATTCATGGGATGGTTTTGACTATCAGAATTGATGTGATGTGATCATCATGTCGAACAGGTTTTTGATGACCATTCCGAGGATGGATGATGAGGTTCACATGTGGAAATAAGGTTTATGGTTGGTGTGTCTTAGGTATGGTTGGTGATTGCTGCTCACCATGACTAGGAAATAACACCGTTCAAGTCATGTGAACACAGATGAGGACTCAATTGAGGTGGCGTTGACCACTCATTGTGGGTGGAGGTCTTCATAGACTTAGAGGCTTTGGGGATGGTGCTGACCATCAATTATGAAGGAAGTTATCACCATTTAAAGGCATGGTTGATAGTGCGTGAGACCATTAGTTGGGGGATGAGGCTCATCGTATATGTTGAGGTCAATGGGATAGGATTATTGAAGGATGGATCTTTCTATGTCTTGAGACATTAGGATATCAAGTCGATGGTGATTTATTACTCATTTGAGGATGGATATTTTCATGCCTTAAGACATCATCCTTTCGAGATGATGGGGATTTGATTAATAGAAGCCCGAGGGACTTGTGATGTAATTGTTGGGTGTGCCATTTGGATAAAAATTGTACTCTATGCAAGGATAAATGAGTTATTTTATAGCTTGAGGTTCTAGGATACATGTTATGGACGAGATACTAAGTTTTATCTAACAAGACTGATCAATGATACATAATTCAATTTTTTTATGTTGGAAAAAGTAGGAAAATGCTTCCTCAGAGCTGTTTAGCATGAGTAAAGAGGGTTATGTATTTAATGGACAATTGAAATTGCTATTTAATTATGTATGCATACACTTTTATAAATAGGGATGTTGGAGAGGCACACATTGGTTGTGGCCTACTGAGTTTATACTCACACCCTACATGCCCCCTTATGACAAGTGTAGAATTTATGGTTTTGAGATCAAGTTGGGGAATAAGATCATGCTCTAGATCATAGTGATCATGGATGAAAAAGTTCATGGGATGGATGGAAGATGAACCATATCGGTTCTTCCTATCAGGCTTGAGTTTCTTTTTAGGATTTTTAGTATCTTATATGATTATCCATGAGAGATATTTCGTGTCTATTTTTCATACGTATGTCGAACATGTGTACATTATCTGGTATGTATGGATGTTGATTTTTGTTTTTTATTTTTTGTTTGCTTATTATTAATTACACTATGTCTATATCTATGCTTCCTCTAATTTTGGTAGTCCGATTCCATTGAGTTATGGTATTATTAACACTCTCATTATCTTCACTAGATGTTATAGTCTCCCCAATATCACCTAATTAGACCCTCACTTATATTCAAAATCTTTTGGCAGATGAGGAGGCATGCCTAAGGACTAAGGTCCCACTAGCCCGAAGCCTAGATTAAGTGGATCTCAAGTCGATGTGCCACAAATGGTATTAGAGTGGTTCTTTGTAGGTTTTTCCTTTTAGAATCAAAATTATTGAATACAATAAAAGTGATAATCATATTTGGTGGGTTATAAATGGTACTAATCTTTTATTTTTTTCTTATTATTTTGTCTATGGTAGACTAGAGATTATGTTTCAATTAAAACTAGTTAAAGAGCTCGTGTTTGGGTTCGTGAATCCCCAGACATGGTGAATGAACAATGTTTCTAGGTGTGGGAAATTGATGTTATGATTTATGCTATTAATGTTGATTAATTTCTACCTCGAGTGGTTCCCTTGGGTGTGATGTTATTGGATTATGAGGTTTTTACCCTTGTTATAATATGGTAGGGGATAAATATTTATAGATAAATTTTGGAATTTAGGTTTATATTATGTGTGTATGTGATTGTGATTTTCGTTGGGAACATAAAAAACATGTAGAGGGATTGGGCTATTTAAAGTGTCAATAAAATTCTAAACAACATTTTCCTACATAGACTTTGGTGGCATTCTACTCAACAAGCCCAAGTATGTAGTTCCAAACATGATTATATGTGATACTATATGTATGATATAAATGGTATTGACTCTAATATGGGTAGAAATTAATAAATTAATGGGGTGAGTAATTTATATTCTCAATAAAAGTTCAACATTTTTTGCTGCATAGAATTTTGGAGACATTCTACTCAGCAACCCCAGGTTGATAATATATAATATTCATGGTATGTGATACTTGAATCTGATATGGATAGGTAAGGGGACTTTAGGCTAGAAGACATGAGATATGGGTGTGTTAGGGAAGTGTAAGGGTGGTGAGATGTGTTTCATTTTACAAATTTCCTTTTTTGGGATGTATATACTGTGATTGAGATTATTGACCATTATGTTTTGTTTATACCATCATTCCACCTAGATGGGATCAAGTGGAGTGTTAGGAGGGTAGTGATGTGGTGCTTCTAGGGTGTACATTGGTTGAGTCCCCCAACGGTTGGGATGAGGCCCTAGAGTGTCATGTTGATCATGAGCTACAAGTAGATGCTCTAAGACAGGTGGGGAAATGACATAAGATGGAAGATTTCGGGCCATGTATAGATGAGAAGATTAGGGATAGCTAGGTTTGAGTTATATAGTGTATTGATATGGTACCTCATGTAGCTTATCCATCCATGGTGTATCTGAAATGTGAGTTCCAGTCTCATCACTCACCATTGTTTCAGGGAAACGGTGGACCGTAGGTAGTAGGGAACTATATCGAGTCTGTGTAGATGATATTAGATCATATTGAGACACCCCTAGGTCAGACGGTGAATCTAGATACTTATATACTCATAGGAATGAAAAAAATGGTGGGATGTATAGGTATATGATGGAAGATATGAGGGACTGACATGGAAGGATTTTGAGGCCAGATTTTGTGATCATTTCTTCCTGAAGATATTTAGGGTGGACCAAGTTCGTGAGTTCATAAATTTTTAGTATGGGGATACATATTTTATATATTATGAAGAACATTTAATTTACCTATCCCAATTCACGTCTTCTTTGGTAATAAATGAAATAACCAGGGTGAGACGGTATGAGGATGGATTATGACATGCCATTAAGGTGAAAGTAATCATTTTATAGTTGAACTTATTCTAAGAGGTGGTGAATCAGGGGGTGATAGCTGAGGGAAATTTGACGAACCAGACTTATTTTTATGAGGTGATAGCACTAGATGAAATTGGAAGTGATTCTTTGGGTACCCAAAAGAGGGGTTGTGAGTAGTCTCAACAGGATAATTATGCTGGAGATTCAGGAAGACCACCGAGAGTGGTTCATCGATGGTGTGATTCTAGTACAGGAAACCAGGTCATTTTTGGGCCCAATGTGAGCAACATAGGAAGGAGTTACAAGCATGAGGCCAGATGTGGAACTAAGAGAGGTTCTTCAGGAAGAATTCTTGGGTAGATGAGAGTTATAGATCAGGTCAAAGTCAAGTATTTGAGGTAGGACCAAGAGTGGTACCAGGAGCTAGTAGTCAGTATTCTACCACAAATATGGGTCATGATAGACACAGACACACATGCACACACAGAGATATAGACCAATCATTAGAGTTAGTGGATAGTAACTACTGAATCTCTATAGGGATCTTGGGACTTGGGAAGTCAGGATTTAGGATAAGTGTATGATGTTGATCTTGTAGGTTCAGAGATGTTCGGGGATCCGATGATGGTTATAGGTATGACTTGATCATAGCATTCCCTTTTGTTTTTAGATATGATTGATATGGGTGCATGAGGTTCACAAAATGTAATTAAACTAACTAGGAACTGGTTAGTATATGGGCATCGATTATCACGAATGATTATATCATATTCATAGGCATCAAGACATTTTATGGGTATGGATATATATATATATATATTTATGGTGTATGATTTTTGAGTGTCATATGTGATGTAGAGACTCTTGAGCATCGACTATGATACAAGATCATATGGGTATCATGTATGTCCCATGTATAGAATGAGAATATGATGAGGTTCAGGAATGATAGTATGTCATGTGGGGATATATATGTTCATGGGATGGTCAAGGAACCATAAAAATGTTGTTTTGGGTCAGAAAGCGACTGGGTAGGTAATTACTAAGGTGGGGATCCATAAGAGGAATTGACCTACGTCTAAGTGAAGGGGGTTGACTGGGGTTATTTTTATGAGATGGGTACTTTTAGTACCATCTCCATGTGAGAGAAAATAACTCAGGGGTGAGCTATTTTAATGAGGGGATATTGTAACATCTTAGGTTTTTGAATGGGTCATTTTCCATAGTAAATTTAATATTTTAGTTCGTTGGTTGGGAAAAATTTTATACTGGGATTCATAGAGTATTTTTGATAATTAAAACATGTTATTACATTGTTTTTAGATGGGTATTAAGGCTTGTTTTGGGAGAATCAGGCTTCGAGAAAAAACATTCAGGAGACACAAAACCTGGTGCACGACTGGCACACACTTAGTGCTAAATATACTGCCCAAACCATATGGTCCATTTCAACAAATTCATGGTTAGAATAAACTGAGAAAGGTGGATATAAAACCATGTGAATTCATACTATTTTTAACAGAGGGTGTGCATGGGCTCCACACAGTTTTCCAAACCTTGTGGCCTAGCCCGAATTCTTAGTTTCACTTAGGTAGTGAGTGTGCATGGTTAGAATATCGTTATCTAAACTATGTGACCTGTTTGATAGGGGGTCCCTTCAAATAGTGGCACCACATGGTTGGTGCATGGTTAGACAAATCAGGGGCTAAACCATGTGGCTAATTAATGGGGGGGGGGGGGAGGGGGAATTATAAAACCTCCCCTTCTTCTATTTATTTTTTTCCCCTCCTTTCTCCTTCCTTTCATGCACATAGTAGAGAGATTCTCTCATTTTCTTACTCTCCTAGTATTTGGACTCATTCCTTTATTTGAGATCTATTTTGGATGCCATCAAGTGTGTTGGTTGGGTAGTAGTAACACTATCAATATTTATACTTCCTTTCTTCCTTTCATTCATTGATTGGAATTCTATTTCCATCCAATCTCATTTGTCCTACTTTCAGGTTGTTTATTTAAAATCCCAATTTCACTCATTTTGGATCAAATTAGAGGCTAATATTTGATAAGAAAGTACCTATAAGCCTAAGGAAGGTGGTGGATATATTTCTCCCTATTTATATGCATTCCTTTGGATGCATTTTTAAAAATGTGTTCATGTGGGGTTGTACTAGTGATACCTTTTTTAATTGAATTTTAAAGTTAATTTTTTTAATTTATATTGTGAGATACTTATGGGAATGCTATTTACTATTTAATTGTGTTAATCTTGTTTTAGGCTATTATATGGTTTAGAATTTTATTTTTGTGTCTTTATTTCTATTAATTAAATTGTTATTTGACTACATGAGTTCCATAGGAACATGGGGGGCGTGAACTTAGGTAATGATGAGATGTTGATCACCAAGACTGAGATGATGAGGTTTTTCAGGTTGAAAACAAGGCCTGAGATGTGTGGGATAGTTTTGATCATCCGAATTGAGTCGATGTGATTTTCACATTGAGATAGATGGTGATGATTATGCTACAGATGGGTAATGAGTTTTTCATGTGGTAATGAGTTTTCCAATTTGTATGGATTAGGTATGGTTGGTGATTTTCGCACACCATGACTGGAAAATAGAACCATTTGAGTCATGTGAACACAAATGAGGACTTAATTGAGGCAATTTTGACCAATCATTATGTGTGGAGGCCTTCGTAGATTTAGAATCTTAGTAGATGGTGTGGACCATTAGTTAAAGAGGAGGTATCATCATAGAAATCCATGATTTATGGTGCATGAGACCATCATTTTAGGGCTATGGCTCACTGTATATATTGAAGCTGATGGACCAAGATTATTGAAGGATATATTGTCTAAGCCTTAGGATTTCAGGATGTCGAGATGATGAAGATTTATTACTCATAGGAGGATGGATATCGCCATGCCTTGGGATATTGTGTTGTTTATCCGATATTGATTCAATGAATAGAAGTTTGAGGGACTTGTGACATAATTTTTTGGTGTGTTGTTGGGATGATAATTATACTCGATGTGAGGCTGAATGTGGTATTATTTGGATTGAGGTGACAAGATACATGTTATAGCTGAGATACTGAGGTTCTTTTAGTAAGAGTAACCAGAGATACATCATTTTATTATCTAAAGTTGGTTGATGTATGTAAATGCTTCCTCGTGGATATCGATCTTGATTAAAGTGGGTTATGTAATTCATTTATAAGTGAATTTTCTATTTAATTACATATTAATACACTTGTATAAATATGGATGTAGGATAGGTACATATTGGTGGTGTCCTACTGAGTTCATACTCACACCCTACATGGGCCCCTTGGAATGTGTGTAAAATTTATGGTTTTGAGAACAGGTCAGGGGCCAAGATTTTTCTCTAAACCATAGATGTCAGGGATGCATAGGTTCATGAGATGGATGGAAGGTATACCATGGTGGTTATTTACATCAAGCAAGAGTTTCTTTTTGGTATTTTGAGTATATCCTTATATGATCGACCATGGGTGATCTTGCATGTATATTTTAATTTTAATATCTAACATATAAAATTTATCTAATATGTATGGATGTTTCTTCTGGGAAGTTATTTTCATTAATTATTATTACATCCGCTAAGTATATATTTTTGATTTCGCTGATTTTGTTAAACTAATTCCGTTGAGTTATAATTTTATTAACACTATAATTATCATCATTAAAGGGAATATTCCCCCAAATATCACCTAATTATACTCTCACTGTTAGTTGGAAGGCTTTTGGATATGGGGAGGCATGCCTAAGGTCCATTGTTTCATCGGCCCAAAGCACCGGTTCAATGGATCCCAGGTCAGGGTGCTACATAAAATGTCTACAAAACTTGTATAAATATGATTTTTGGAGTTTATTTCAACCTTATCACATATTATCTTATCATTTGGATTGAATTTGTGTCACTTGAAATTATTATGATATATATTATATTTAAATATTTTATGTAATTATTAGTTTGTCCTTTCTCCCACTTATAAAAGGGAACCACCCCTTATCATTTATTCACAAAGTTTGAGCACTCCATATCATAAAATCCATTCCATAATACACTCCATGATTCCTTATATTTATACAAGAGCTTTTGATATTTATATAATACCATCCTATGAAGGCTTAAGGTGTAAGATAAAGGAGGTCTCTCAAAAAAGTGGAAATTTTATTACTAGAATCTTTTAAAGTTTATTTTTTCTTCTACTCATAATAAATATAATGTATCCATCATAAAATTATAAAACATTTATCATAAATATAATAAAATCTTATTATGATTTTTGAAAAACTAGTTTCACCTCCTTTCCATCAAATGGGAAATTAAATTATCACTTGTGCGTATGAGTGGACTACAACCTCCACACAACGATATGATTCATTTTACATAATAATCTATTATGATTGGTTGTTATGATGGATTTAATATATATATATATATATAATATTTTTTACATAAATATTATTATAAAATTATAATATCTTATCTACCTTCTTACCTTCCCATCCTTTAGAAAATGATAACGCCATTCTTGTGCACATGCAGACTACCACCTCCACAAAGAGATGTGATTTGTTTTTCATTTCCATTTTACATGGTTTGTAATAAGAATATATTTAATTAACATATATGATATTTATGATATAATTATTATTTTTTAAAGTTGATTTATTATATAACTTTCTTTCAGTCCATCCATCGAAAAGTGAAAACATCACCCATGTGTATATACAGACTACCGTCTCCATGAATTGATGTAATTAATTTTTCCTCACAGCTTTATTTCAATGGTTATAAAACTGTAATAAATAAATAAATATAGAAATTATGTTAATATTAAGAATCTGGAGATGATAAAACTATGAACAAGTTTCAATTACTAGAACCATCAAACTAAAACATGCATGGAAAACATACAAGTTTTCAACTAAATGTTAATTTTTATGAAGGAATTATAAACAAAAGGATAATTATAAATTATAAAGGAATGATAAATAGTATGTTATTTATTAATATGGTTATATAATATATCTATAATTAATATATATTTGTTATACAAGAGGATTGAAAAAATATGAGGAAAGATGAGATTTTAATCGATTCATGTTTCAATCTCATTTTAATCAATATTGGTTATGATTGAATTTCCATTGAGAGAAATTATATGATACTTATATGATAATGGATTAATTTTTCTTATACAATTATTATTTCATGAATTCTGATGTTTTAATATCATTTTCTTCTCTTTTTTACTCAAAATGGCCCAAAAATTATTTTTAGAAAATCCATCCTTATTTATCCTCTATTGGTCTGAAATATTTATCATCTATATTCATATTCTCAAAAATGTTTTCAAGAATGTTTTTGATATATTCCAATGATTTTTTAATGTCATTTTTACCCATGTTTTACTTTATATAAAAATGATTAAATTTAATATTCTTACCATTTACTGAATGTGGTACTTTTTCCTGAAGGTGTGAAAATAATATTTAGTTTTTATGATTACAACATGAACAAAAGATTACGCCATTATGACAAATCAATGATTTGAAGGTTCCTTTGAAAGTTTCCAAGGTTCTTTTGACAGAAATTATTACTTATTATATTTTAAATTTTTATATTTTAAATAATTTATTACAAATTGAAATGTGAATTTTCTTTAGGAAACATTATAGTGATCCTCTAAAGCAATTTTTCCTCTATTATAACATCTTTTGATATTAATTTTCATTTTATAGGGATATGATCCAATGATACCATCCTTATTAGTTCTATGAATGTTTTATGATTATTGTGATTTTATATTTTCAGAACCTATTTATTTTCCATGGGTTATTCTATGACGATATGATGAATGCTTTATGATCTTGTAGCACAGATGTGCATAGTTTTCATTATGTGAAAGGTGGTTATATTGTAAACTAAGTTAGATTTGTAACATTATTAACCATGTTTGGGAGGTTATATTTTGAAAAAGGAAAATTGGTTCCATTATAAACCAAGTATGGGTGTTTATGTTATAGACTAAAGAATTTTGGGTCCGTTATATCCCATCCAATGCATTGGGTAATGATGATAGAGTTAAGAAAATACTAAGAGACTATAGAGTTATGAAACTATTAAAAGATGATGATGTTACATAAATATAAGTTATCCCTAAAAAAATAATTTAATTATCCTATTGAGGTGATTCCATAATGAAAGTATAATGCCCAAAGATATTATTATGATTGTCTATACTTATTCAAGACATATCCTATGAAATGTTCTTATACTTATGATATGAACTCATAGACCATGATTGATTAATGATGATTCATCACTTCATGACTCGTGTATTTTGAAAGGTTAAAAAAATTTTCTACGACACATGATTTATGAGATATGACAATTTGGGTATGAACATAGTGAGTTATGATCACAATATTAAACCCTTATTCTTATCTCGTACTTTTATATGATTATCAACTGATATCTCTCATATTTACCCTTACCATGAATCTGGGCTCACCCTTTATTATATTTCCATTTCCATAGATTATGGAGATAGGTTTTAAGTAAGGTATGTTTAAGAAGGATATAATGATATAATTTTTTTGGGAGATGTTGAATATATTATATGAAATAAGTTGTTTATGTGTCCAATAAATAATGACACTAAACCTTTACGGTTCCGGGGTATATATAATTGTTATATATATTGAATATTAATTTAAAATGATGTAATTTTTATGTATGATATTATCGGGTCACATAAATTAGTATCAGATTAGGGTTTAGTCATTATTGGAGATTATGATTAGATAACATTGATGAAAACCACAAGGATAAGTCTTAGTATTAGATAACATTATAATGTTTTAGTAAAATAGATATTTTAGGATTTAAATAGAAAATACATCCCCATTTGGATATTTTCAAGTGTAAATGGACATGACATAGATGTAGCTAAGTTTAACAACTATGAATTAGGTGTATTGGGTATTAACTTGATCATAACTGATGCACAATGGGCGGGCTTAAGATTTCAAACCTAAGTAGATACTCATGGGGGATATACAATGCTAGGATTTCCATAAAGACTTGTTTTTGAAAGTGATTTAAATGAATTTTTATAAGTTTTTTTGTTTTTCCTTATTGTTTAAAATATTTTTTTGGCATTTGATCAATGAGTTTTATTTTATGTTGATATAAAATGACCCCTAGGTTTTTCTTCAAGAACTTATAATGAAATTTTTTATTTGGAATTTAAATAAAAAGGGGTAGTTTCAATAAAGGTGTACTTAGGTGGTGAGATGTGTAATTTCTAAATAAATGGTTTATGTATTATATTTATTTTAAATTTCATGGGATAATATGAATAACTTGGAATCACTACTATAGAATATGAATTTAATAGTTCTAGAAAAATAATTTCTCAGAACTAAAAAATCATTGTTCATTTAAGTGCCATTAAAAGGTGCCCCGTTTTATCAATGCATGAAAAGTGATTATAAAGGGAGACCTTTATCAGCATTAAAATTTGAACTCATAATAGTGGCCTTTACTAGTGCTAGAAGTAGCTCTAATAAATTCCATATTGTTTTAATGTTCTTTTAAAATTACATCACACTGTAGTAAAAAATTCATGCAAATTCTGGATCTGGAAAATTCATAATTTAATTGAAATAAAAATTACATCACAAATACAAGAAAAATGACACTATTATAGAGAATTCAAACTTTTTTTTGTTCAATTACATTAGCAAGTACACATTATCACAAAAATCCAAAAAACCCAATGGTTTTATTGTATTTGTCACCCAAATTCCTCTCAAAAAATTCCTACCAATGTATCAGTTGATGAAGTAAACAACCCAAATTGAGAAAAAGAATCCACCCATATCTATAAAAAATAAATTAAACATAATTATGTAACAATAAGTTAACAAAATGTTATTTTTAAACTGAAACCACACAATTTGTGTAATACTGGTCACATCGTGTGTCTGATTAAGGTGCATCTAATTCATACACTTCATAAATGACTTATGGATAACTGTTCTAAAGTATAAAAATAATCGAAATTTATTTTCTCAGTTTTATTATATCACTCTTGTTTTTACTAAAATTTCATTTTAAACTGAAAACATGCACTTTGAGTCATACCGGTCACACCATGCAGCGTATTGGAATGTTGTTGATTACTACACATCATAAATGACTTATGGATCATTTTAGTAACAATATGAATGCATTTAGTATATTTTGGGTATGTCACATGTTTTTTTTACTAAAATTTCAATTTAAACTGAAAACACACACTTTGTGTCACATTGGAAATATCTGGAATTGTTTTGATGTGAGACTGATAATTAGACATGAAAAATGACCTATGAATCATTTTCCTAAATTATCAAGACAACCTGATTATGTTTTCTCATTTTTAGTGAGGGATTCACGTTTTTAAATAAATTTTCAATTTTAAACTTATAATGAAATATTTGAGTCATATCAGGAACACCGTGTATTATATTGATGTATAAATGATTCCTACACATAAAATATTACTTATATATCATTTTATTAAAGTATCATAATAAATTTAATGAGTTTTCTCAATTTTGAGTATGTCGCTTTTCTTTTTTATAACATTTCAATTTTAAATAAAAAGACACATTTGGAGTCATACCGATCCCACCGTATGTCATATTGAGGATCAGATGATCCCTATACATCAAAAATGACATAGGGATCATTTTTATAAAGTATCAAAACAATATGAATGTGTTTTATTAGTTTTGAGTATGACACTTGTGGTTTTTACTAAAATGCCATTTTAATATGAAAACACACACTATGATCCATACCGTTCACACCATGAGTCATATTGATGTAAGGATGATTCCTACATGTCACAAATGACTTATGAATGGTTTTAATAAATTATAAATATAATATAAATTCATATTTTTAGTTTTGAATATGTCTCTTTTTTTTACTAAAATGTCATTTTAAACTTTAAACATTTACTTTGAATCATAATGGTCACATCATGTTTCATTTTGATGTGATAATGATTCCTAAATATAAAAAATGAATTATAAATCATTATAAGAAATTATCAAGACAATAAGAGTGTGATTTCTTATGTTTCCATGAGTGACACATGTTTTGAACTAAAATGTAAGTTTTAAATTCATAACGGACGCTTGGAGTTATACTAGGAACAATATGTATTGGATTGAGGTGTGGCTAATTCATAAACATCATAAATGGATTATGGATCATTTTCTTAAGGTATCAAAATAATATGAATGTATTTGATTAATTTTGAGTATGTCACTTGTGGTTTTTACAAAAATGACATTTTGAACTGAAAAAACACTCTTTGAGTCATAATGGTCACACCATGCATCGAATTGAAGTGAGACTAATTCCTACAAATCAAAAATGACTTATGAATCATTTTTTAAAGTACCAAGACAATCTATGGTTTTGAGTATGCCAGTTGGGGTTTTACTAAAATTTTATTTTAAACTAAAAACACACACTTTGATTCATACCGATCACATCGTGAATCAGATTGATGTGAGAGTAATTACCACACATCAAAAATAACTTATGAAACATTTTCCTAAATTATCAAGACAATCTGAGTTTTTTTCTCCATTTTTAGTGAGTGACAAATGTTTTTAACTAAAATGTAAATTTTAAACTAATAAAGTGAACTTTGAGTCATACCGGGAACACTATGTATCATATTGAGGTTTAGATGATTCCTACCTGTCAAAAATTACTTATATATATTTTTACTAAAGTATCAAGAAAATATTAATGAATTTTCTACGTTTTGTGTGTGTAACTTATATTTTTTTACTAAAATATCAATTTTAAACAAAAAGACACACTTGGTGCCATATCTATAACAACATATGTCAGATTGAGGTGTGACTAATTATTAAATATCATAAATGAATTATGGATTATTTTTCTAAACTATAAAAATAATATGAATGTGTTTTCTTAGTTTTAAGAATGTCACTTTTATTCACTAAAATGTCATTATAAACTGAAAACAATCACTTTGAGTAATATCGGTCACCTTGTGTTTTTTCTGAATTAATACTTATTCTTAGTCACAAAAAAGACTTTTGAATCCTTTTACTAAATTATCAATAAAATCTGAGCGTATTTTCCTAGTTATCATTGAGTGACATGTTTTGAAATAAAATGTTAATTTTAAACTAACAATGGACAATTTGAGTTATACCAGGCACACTATATATCAGATTGAGTTATGGATGATTCCTACATATTAACAATGACTTTTGAATATTTTCAATAAATTTTGAAAAAAATATTAATGATTTTATTTGTTTTGGGTATCTCATTTTTATTTTTTTCTAAAATTTAAAATTTAAATAAAAAAATACACCTGGAGCCATACCAAACACATTGTGCATCATATTGAGGTGTTTCTAATTTATTCTTGTCAAAAATGAGTTATCTATCATTGTTATAAATTATTTAAATAATAAAAATTCATTTGATTGGTTTTGAGTATGCCACTTGCGATTTTTTACAAATATTTAATTTTAAACTAAAAACATGCACTTTGAGTCATACCTATCACATCATAAATCAGATTGGTGTGTGATTGATTCCTACATGTCATAAATGACTTAAAGATCATTTTCATAAAGTATAAAGACAATACAAATTAATTTTATTTGTTTTGAGTATGTCATGTGTCTTTTTTACTAAAATGTCAATTTAAAATGAAAACATTCACTTTGATCTTATCAGTCACATCGTGTATCAGTTTGATGTGATACTAATTCATACACATCACGAATGACCTATGAATAATTTTCCTAAAGTATTAAGAAAATATGAACATGTTTACTCAGTTTTTAATGAGTGATACATGTTTTAACTAAATTTTCAATTTTAAACTAGTAACAGACACTTTCAGTAATACCTAGAACACTATGAATCAGATTGAGGTGAGGCTAATTCCTACATGTCACACATTACTTATGGATAGTTTCACTATAGTATTGAAACAATGTAAATGTTTTTTTATTTTTTTTGAGTATGTGAAATATGTTTTGAACTAAAATTTAAACTTTAAACTGAAAACACCCACTTTGAGTCATATCAGACATATAGTGTATAATATTGATGTTTGGTTGATTCCTACAAGTCACATATGAATTATGGATCATTTAAAAAAATTATTAGATAAAAATTATGAAAATATTAACTATTTTTTTGATAAAATGATGGGATAATAAGCTAAATAAGTAGTAGGAAAGAACCACTTCATGATTTCAATATTAATTCTGACAACAAGTATGTTGGACATTCATTTCTAAAAAAAATATATTTCCACTTTTGAATACAAGGACTATCGACTGTCCGACTAGTACTGAATAAATATAAATAAAAAAAGTTTAATAAATATTTTAAATGAAATTGTAATTATATTTGAAAATTTCTCATTGGGGATGCTAGTTTTTTATGGAATAAAATATCTTTCATAAATTTCAATCATAATAACCACATTCTTTAGCATTAGTTTGTTTTGGAAACTATAAAAACATTGATAAAAATAAGTAATTTGTTTTGATATATGTTTTGATAGTGAAATATTCTTATATATACCCTAATAATTATCCAATTTTAGAAGTAGATAGTCTCCTTGTGCTCATGGATTATCCTCATTCCATGATTTCGATGATATTTAAACACTAACCTATCATAACATAATTTTCATTAAAACATAATTTGAAATTTATAACATGAAGTTTACTTGTAAAATTTAGCATGATGTGTATTTGTAAGAACTCAATATGAGGTAAAAATCTATTCTTTTTTATTTTAAATCCATAAATATGGGCTTATATGAATTATCTTTGAGATCACATGTGTATCAAAGTCTTCTAAGGCTTATATAGAGCCCTAAACCCGTGTTTTGTGGTGAAATATGCCAGGTGCATGATTAGTGAAAACAATGTACATGTTTTTTTATGAGGCATGAATCCTATTTTTTAGTTTAAATTATTAAATATGGCCTTATATGAATGAAATTTGAGATAATGGGTATATTAGAGGTGTATGAGGCTTGTATGGATCCCAAAACCCGAGTTTTAGGGTGAAATATACCTGGAAAATGGTTAGTGAAAACAATTTAGGGTAATCTACATGGTAGAAAAAATTGTTCAAGGATTGGGAAGAGATAATAATTGCCTCACATAGTTTAAAAAATCCATACAACATTAGGTACACAACCGTGCAATTTGTATGGAATTTTTTACAGTGGGTTTTGGTACAATTTGTACACGGTTAGTAAAACTTTGTGGAGAAACTTTGTGGGTGCCCATATCCTACTACTAACCATGCACAATTGGTGCATAGTTTGTCAAACAATTTTGTAAAACCGTGTGACACCTTTTATTTTGGAATTTTTTTAATTTTAAATAAAATGAAATTATAATTTAAACCTAAACTCTCATTTTCATCTTACGCACAACAGAGGCAAATTTTGAGAGATTCCTTCATCAACTATCCTTGGATTTGAGTTATTTTCTCCGTTTGATCTTTGATTCCAGCATGGAATGTCTCATTGGATCTGCATCGGTGAGTAATAAATTCCCATTTTAGCCATTCGTAATTTTTCTTCCAATCAATGATTCTATTTAGGTGAAAGATTATTTTCCCTAATTTCAAGTTCTTCATCTCGTATTAATTTTTCTCCTGATTTGATTTGAATTTGGAGTTAACACTGAATGGGCACAATACTACAAAGGTACGGTAGGAGGTCTAAAATTTTCTTATTGGTTTTGGTACTTTATATTGCTAGTTGTTGTTGGGGCACCTATCAATATTATTGGCATGAGCATAAAATTAAAATGATTAATTGAGTTTAATGATATTTGACCTATTAGGGTTTCCCTTAGGTTCCTTTTTAATGATTTGGAGGTTTTTCCCCAACCAAAGGCTACCCATGGGGTGTTCCATGTTTTTTCCATGTTTTTCCCTTTATTGAACCACCAAAGGGATGTGTTCTTGAGATTTCATGGTAAGAGGAAGCCCATATATAAAGGAAATTAAAAAATGGTGGTCTAGGATATGTTTTTCCTCCCTTTATATGTGATTATTGATTAAATTGTTTATGTTGAACTTGAATTGATTAAATGGTTAATTTGGAAAATAAGGAAATGAGTGGGTAAACATAGGTGATATGTTTAAATTTGAATTTTGAATAATGAGTGGGGACGCTCATTATTTTTCTTTAATTTTAATTGTGATATATGAGTGGGAATAATCATGAGAAGAAATTTAATGGGAAAGGTTATATGAGTGGCCAGACTCATATGGTATGAACTGATTAATGGTATGAATGAGGAATTGTCCTTTTGATGCCTTGGATGTTACTCCTTGGATATTTATGTGGTAGTGGACACCTCACATAGAGTATGAACCTTCAGTTTTGATTCTTTGGGATGCCTTAGGCCTTGATACCCCTTTTATTTGGCTTGCTTGGATTCACGTTGGACTTGTTCAATTGACATACTCCTAGGACTCCAACCAATGCCTACATGAGTTTCCATCGAGATGCTCCTAGGACACGAGGATGATGAATTTTTCTTCTACACCTTCGATAGAGCCCTTAATGTCTTGAAACTTTTATTATACTGCCCCACAATGGTGATTGGTCATATATGTGGTTGTATTGCTCGACAGTGGTTGTTCTGACTCTTCTGGTTATACAGAGAGGTAGTGGTTGACTTGATATATATAGAGGTACGAAGAGTACATGTTAGTTATTTTTATGTTTATATTATAGATTCCTTGTTAATATCTTGAAACTTATTTGTAGGGAGACACTTGGGGAAATAGACTATCACTTTATTATTAGTAGATATGACATGGTCACCTTTGTATTTATTTACTACTTACATGCTTTACTTGAACACTACATAGCTTGTTATATTGAAAAACCTAGATTGGGATTATGTCTAACACCCTATTTGGGATGCCTCTAGGTACCCAAATAGAATATATGATTCTATGTATGGATAAGAAGAAGCACGTGACTATAGGTTATTGATTGCTTCTTTGGAGTAGGAGAGATCATAACCAAGTTGAGGCTCATGATGATATTCAGAGATAACACTTTTTGGTATTTTGGGTATTTTGACATAGTTATTGTATTATACTACTATGCACCTATTTTGGATACTGTTTAGAGACATGAATCATCATTATTGTATATCTAAGATTCCTTGTGGATTTGTTATATATCTTCCCGTCTTGTTTATGTATCTATTGTCTAGTTATTTACTGCTTCTGCTACTTGTATGATTTTGTTTCCACTATGTCACACTCTGGTGATAAGGGCATAGTTTTCCCATATACACAACTAGGACCTCACTTCTAGTATAAATACTTCGGAATTTGGGGAGATGCGCTTGAGGCCATGTGGAAAACTGGGCCCAGGTAACTATTGAGTGGAATATGGGTCTGGTGAATTGAAAAGTGGCATCAGAGCCCTTGTTTTCTAGCTTGATTTACTATTTAGTGACAATAGATAGGAATATTAAGGTATTATAGTTTGGTAATAATCTATGTCTTGGCATAGCTAACCCACATATGGGAAACATCCAAATTTCCTTGAAATAAAATTGTTGTTTTCTTGATTTTGAAACTTATTATTGATATGATTACACCGATGGGAGAATCAATTGAATTATGAAGTTAGTATTGGTATTATTAGGAGTTATATTTCTATTGAAATCTAATGAGATGAGGTTATTCCATCTCATGCATCTTTTTAGTCACTTTTTAGAAATCTCATTCCAGGCATTATGTCGTGCCATTTAGGATGTATTACTTGTTTCACACTATTGTGATAGGCGCTGTGATATCTATAACTCTTATTATGATAGATTTATATGATGTGGATATATAAGTGATGCCATATCTTAGTTCATAAGAAGTATGGTCCCTTATGGATTGGAAAGGGACACACCTTTCGATTTAATCATTTAAAATTAATGTGATATGGTGTGAATTATATGGGATCCATATTTTGATTTATAAGGTGTATGTGACCTTATGGCATGAAACTTGGTGAACCATTAGTTCAAATATTTAAAATGAATTGTGACATATAATGAAATGAATATAAATTGAAATGGAAAGTTGAAACGATAAAAAGAGACTCGACCTAGACCCAACTTTTGAGTAGGAAAGAGGTAGTGGCTCAAGTGACATTTGTGACTATTAACCTTTATAGTCCTAGATTTTGGAGAAGGATGTGTGGTATGACATGATTTTAGGAGGGTTTTTAACTTTCTTATGCTTTCGAGCTATGATATTGATATTGTTATTTTCTGGGGTGTGTGTTTGTCATTATAGAGTCTTTCCACCATGACAACCGTAGTTGTATGTCATGAGGTAGGTAAAGACCATGCTCTGGAGGTGGTAGTCCATGTGCTATTGGTGGATCCTCCTTTAATTCTAGTTGTGGTACAAGCTGTTGTTTTGGATTCAGGTGTTGAGGCACAGTTCCATGAGGGGTTTTATTGCTTCATGCAGACATTACACGGAGAACCAAAACATGAATTTTCCATGGATAAGATGACACATGTGTTTCAATAGTATCATCCTCCATCATTTTTGGGGGATAAAAGTCTACAGGTTTCTAAGTTTTGGCTTGAGACTATGCTTGTGATCTTTGAGAATCTTGAGATGCCTCTTGATAGAAGGGTAAATATAATGACATATATGCTCTGTGGGGAAGAAAAGCATTGGTGGGATGTTTTAAACCAAAATTATAGGCAGCAAGACATGGTTTAGGTTGATTTACGAACTGGTTTCTATGACTAATTTTACCCCAAGGATCTGTGGTAAGAGTAGTCTAGTGAATTCATGTGTCTATAGTAGGGTTCAATGATGGTTATGATGTACTCAACATGCTTTAAATACTTGAAGTATTTTGCACTGATGTACCTTACTAACGAGCTATTGAGAGTGAGACTCTTCGAGAAATGTTTCCAACATGCTACTAGATCTTAGATCAATATGTTCAGATTGGCCTCTATTAATGAAATTATGAATCAAGCACTGATTTCAGAGAAGAACCTGAGGAAATATGGGGGTGCAGAGTAGAGCAGTATTGTATCTTGACCTAGTATTTTTATTTCTTGTGGTAGTAAGAAATGTTTTGAGGATTCTCATGAGATGAGTACCTGTCAGGCTATGAGAACTAGTAGCTCGGTTTTTTGTCATCAGTGTGGTAGATGGGGCCACATGAAAAATTAGCGTGATCGTGAATTTTTAGAGTGTAATGATTGAGGTATGATGAGCCATGTGAAAATATTTTTTAGGACCTTACCTCAGTTATGATAGGTAGGGGTCATCTCTGAGACCATGTTTAGGAGAGGGTTTATCAACACCATATCAGGTAGGGAGCTGGAGAAGTGCTGGTCGATTAGGCTGAGGTAGTAGTGGTTGTGTCTTAGGTAGCCAGAAACCAGTTATACTGAGACATCAGAGTTGGACTACTCTGGTTAGTGAGGTTGTGTTACAGGGCCATGATTTAGGCCAGATATATTTTGTAATTCCCACCCCCAAGGAGTAGGGTTCCAGACCATCTATAGTGAGATCTATGATCCTAATAGCCTATACTCTTGCATATTCTCTTTTTTGATATAGGTGCATCACTTAGTTTCATATATTCACATGTGGTGAAAAGACTTGGGCCCATTATACAATCTTCTGGGAGTGTTATGATGCTAGAAACATTGTTGTGGATCCGAATAGAGGATACAAACCAGTTCAGGGAGTTCCCCTTGAGGATTGTGGGTGTCACATCATCTAGAATTTGTATTTCCTCGAGATTACAGGGTTTGAAATCATAATAGGGATAGTCGAGCTAGGTGATTACCAAGGTTACATTGAATCCTATTACTGGAGGGTGACTTTGAAATCACTAGAGGGTATAGTTCATACCCACAAGGGTGAATGGGATTTCCAGGTGATCTGAGATGGACCACAATATTGTTTCATGGGTTGGATGACAACCTAGATTGCTAGTTTGTATATGGATGATTAGGGAGGATGTCAGATAAACTTTACTCCAGGGGATGATCATTTCGGGGATTTTTTCTTGGACAAATTTTCTAGTTTACTTCCCAAGAGAGAGGTTGAGTTCTTCATCTAGCTAGTTCCATGAGCTAAACTAGTATGCATTCCTACATACAAGATGGCTACGATGGAGTTGCAGAAGCTCAAGAGGCATCTAAAGAACATTGACGAAAATGGGTTTATCCAACCCAGTACTTCTTTATGTGGTTTTCTGGTCATTTTTGTGAAAAAATGTGGATAGAACTCTCATTATATCTGTGTATTATCAAAAATTGAAACTACATTTGGATAAAAACTAGTATCCTCTACCACAGATATATGACGTGTTTTATCATATTAGAGAAGCTTGATTGTTCTTGAAATTTGATTTGAGGTTGGGTAATCACCAGGTACATGTTCGACCTATAGACATACATCATAAAACTTTTCATAGCAGGTATGGACTATCTGAGTATCTGGTAATGTCATTCGGTCTCACAAACATGCCAATGGTTTTCATGGAATTGATGAACCAAGTGTTCCATCCGTATCTGGATTCGTTTATAGTGGTTTTCATGGATGATATCTTTGTGTATCATCTTAATTGATACGACCATGAAAAACACCTTAAGAACATTTTGGATACACTGAGAGAGTATCATTTATATGCTAAGATCAAAATGTGACATTTCTAGATGGATAAAATTCACTTCCTATGTCATTTATCTTAGAGATAGGAATATTAGTATACCTAGAGAAGTTGAGAGCTGTAGTTTCTTGGGAGAAGTACAATTTTTTTTTTGACATATAAAGTTTCTTGGGGTTAGATGGATATTACTTGCATTTCATATAGGAATTCACTTTCTTAGCAGTGCCATTGACGAGCTTGAATAAGAAGGGAGTGAAGTTTTTTATGGTCATATACCTTCGATAGAGCCTTTTATAAGATAAAAGGAATAATGAATTCTACACCAGTCCTAATTTTTTTGGAGAAGATAAAATGTTACACTAGGTATTATCACACATCAGGTATTAGGCTAAGAGAAGTTATGTTGTAGGGGGATAGAGTCATAGCATACGGGTCTTGGCATATGAGGCCATATGATAAGAATTTCCCGATGCATGATATTGAATTAGCTTTCATTATTAATTATTTGATATATTGGAGACATTAATTATTGGTAGAGAATTTTATGGAGTACACGGATCAAAAAAATCCTCAAGTACATATTTACATAGCATGATCTGAATTTGAGGCTATGAAGGTGGGTGGAGTATATCCAATATTTCGAATTTGTGGTTTCCTACATTCCTAGGAAAGAAAATGCAGTGGCTGATGCCATGATAAGGAGGACATAGATACAGGTGGTTCAGTCGGCCAGTAGCTAGTGGAAGCTTATGGATTTGTTTTATGAGATGCACATGGAGGTGAACAACAGTCAGGGGTAGACTTTTTTGTCATCCTTAACGGTGACCTCTACCCTTAAAGATAGATTGAGGATATAGAAGATATCATATTAATAGAGGCTAGTCTTGTGGGAGTGTATGGTATGTGATTATCCACATCCTAGTTGGACCATAGGTGAGGATGATATCATGTGTATCTATGGTCGTGTTTGGGTTCTGGTGAACATATGATAGGATTTGATGTGGGAGTTTCATGACTCATCTTGGGTATTGAACCTGATGTTACAAATATGTACCATGAATTGAACCATCATTACATGTGTCCAGTTATGAAAAGAGAGGTATCTCATTTTAATATGAGATGATACACCTGTCAGTAGATGAAGGCAGAACATTATTGACCAACTAAACTTTTATAGTTATTGCATATTCCAGAGTGGAAATTGTAACATCCTAAGTAAGTAATGAATAATAGATATTTTTATCTATGTCTATTAGTGAATTAGATAGTGTTTTAGAGGCTTAAAATGAGAATAAACCCAATCTTAAGCATGGAATACACTAATATTTTTAAAAGATTGTTTTACTGCCTTTTGATGGCAAACCATTTTTAAATATATCTTTTGACAATTTTATAAGCTATGTTTGTCAAAATAAAATTATTCTTTATGATTGGGACATCAAAATTTACTTTTTGTGAATTTTTGGTATTTTTCCGATAAAGTTCATTTTTTTAATGAATAGTGAAAAATGTTGTATTTTAATTTAAAACCTCTTTTTAATCTAATTTATTTA
Source organism: Viscum album (assembly GCA_963277665.1). Classification (NCBI taxonomy): domain Eukaryota; kingdom Viridiplantae; phylum Streptophyta; class Magnoliopsida; order Santalales; family Viscaceae; genus Viscum; species Viscum album. The sequence continues at coordinate 1,503,787,395 of OY728133.1, forward strand.
TATGATTAGATTATCTTTTGAATTGGTTTTGAAGTGAAATTAGAATATATTTTTACCATTTAATCCAATGGTGGTCATTGAAATTAATTTCATTTTGAAATTGGACTTAAACTGGTGTCAATCTTTTGATACTTATTGTTTCATAAAAACATGCTATTTGTCATGACAACGGGAATTAATTATTAAATTAATTAATGTAACTTATATGATTTGAATTTTTTAAAATAGACATAATTTTTGAATTCATAATATCAAATATGGCTTAGGGTAAAGTTTTGGTATTTTTCTGAAAATCTTCAATTTTTGATGAATAGTGAAACCACTAAGTGGTAGTTAAAGAAACTGATTTTTCGTTTAAATGAAACTTTGCCACTTTTGTGATTTGATTTTCAAAAATACGACATACATGGTTGTCATTAATAAGTAAAATGTGGTTCAATGAGATTAAAATAATTTTTTGGTGAATAGTAACTTTTAAGTTTTTAATCGCGATTAGAGGTAATTAGTGCAATTTAAGGCAAAAATGATATTATAATAAATTAAAATACCTAGACACATGTCCTAACCTTATTTTATGTGTCATGGCCGACCAAGAAAATCCATGAGTCAACTTGGGGACCCCATGGAGCCACTTTGGTAGGAAAAGGACATTAATATCTTTTTATTTAATGTTAAAATTAAAATGACACAAACATGAGTTGTTTTACTAAAATAATTTTTAACTGGGGTTATGCAAGTAAGATTTTTGACTATAAATATTCATTAGAAAGATAAAAATGTTTCCTACATCATGATATTTGTTTTATAATTTTTATACATTAAATAAATTAAATTATTTCTGACATCATGATGATGCAACGATTACCTCATTAATAAAGGATTTAAATAAAATGAAAAGATAATGTAAAATCTATGACCTACATATGTCCAAAAGCTATTGGATGGGTGGATTTCGAACCCTTATCACCTTATCCTAGAATTATATCAATATGGGACCTTTTGAATCCGAAAATCATTTTAAAATAAAGTAACATTTCTTTACTTTCCAAGAGTGCCCCTCCTCTCCTCTTATAAAAGGCCCCCACCTCTACCTCCTTACCCACACTTCCAAAGCCTTTGGCTCGGCCAAACCCTGCCCATTTTGTCTCTACACTTCCCTATCTTACTCCTTGAAGCATCACTTTGGGAAGAAGTCTTCCCAAGTAATCCTTTGAGCTCAAGCCAAAGGGAGTTACCCGATTTTAAGGTAATGTCTTCACTTGTGTTCTTTTGTTTTATTTTGCTTCTCCAACCCCCCTAAACTATTTTTATTCTTTTCTTTTGTAAAAACACCAGTATATTCCATATAATAGGATGTTGTTATAATAATTATTCTAGCTACACTTACACACACCTACATCTAATGTTTAAAGAACATACTGTTTCCGTGGATGGCGAATTTCTGCCTCCCGAAACGATGATTGTTCAACATTATTTTAACACCTTCAAAGGTGTCCATTAAGATGAAACTATATTTATATATGATAAATAATATGTTTATGTTTTCCTTAAGCTTCTGTATTTTTCATTTTGGGCATACCTTTATGGTTTCCATTATGGGTAAACGCGATATCTTCATTTAAGGAAGTGTGGACTACCGCCCCCTCAAAGTGATTTTATTCGTTAATACCATACGTGGGATGTATAAAGGATGGAGTTATGATATTATATATGATATTAAACTGGAATTATAATATAACTTTATATCATTATGATTCCATTTCATAAAATACGAAATAGAAATGGAAGCAGCGTTCATGCGTAAGTACGACTTACCGTCTCCATGAATGGTGCATTTCATTTCTTACCTCTAAATGTTATATAATATTATAAATGCATGAATGTACTGGATATATATGATATATATGATATCTACATCATGAATACCATTCTGGATATAATGGATACATGAACAACTTGTAATTATAAAGGGTTTATTTTTGACTCAAGTACCAATGATCGTTAAAACGACCGTTATTAACTTAAATAATTACATAGTGTTCATGACATGGAAATAAGTGATATAAAAGGAATAATGCACTTGAAAAATGTTCTTAAAAAAGTAGAAATTAACTCAAGTTTATTATTCCAGAGATTAAAGAACGACCGAGTCAAGTCGGACCCGAGGTATGGGACTTCGTCTCAATCTCCTTTCATTGAGGCATATTTTGTTTTATACACAACCTTATTTTATACGGTCTATAAACCCCTTTGAATTTTATGTTTATCCAAAAGTAATATTTTTTATACAAAGAGTTTTACTAAATGACAAAAGGGAATGTTTTTGTCGTACGTATGAGGCGACAACGACTTCTCCGCCGCCGTGACCATTATTTGAGTTTCGGCTTCCTCTACAATCCATAATTTTTTTAAAAGAAAAATAAATACCATGTTTTAATTTTCTTTTATTTTGGTATTGAAAATGGGTTTCATAATTTTTTTATTATATCGATGTGTTGTATTGATATCTTGTGATTGAAATGTGGAAATGTTATGTTTCCTTTATGTATGTTTTATGTGATACGATTATTCTATGGTTCTTGGGCATTATTATGAAGACGGGTGGTTCCGTGATAAAATAAGGGCGGGTGAGCCCGATATAGCTCTCCAATGAATTGGGTAACTCGAAGGAGTGAAACGTTAAGGTTTCTCCAAAGAGATTTAGGGAATATACAGTGATGGGTATTCCAAACATAACCAAGAGGGTTACTCCCTACGTAAGAATGTTATGAATTCCTCAAGTTACCTTTATGTCTTATGATTTCTATGATTTATTCATGATTTTATGTGGTATGTTGAAGTGCATATATTTTATGGGTAAAGTATGATTTCATTCTTATGTATATATGTACTCATGTTTCCTTTCCATACTTTTTATAACTCTTACTCAGCTTTTTATGCTCATCCCAAGTTTTTGAAATGTTTTTCATAGGTCAAGGGAAAGGTACATGATATGATGATAGTGTCAAGAAAGAATCCGTGTTTTATTTTAAATATGTTTCCGTTGATGGGAAAAATGAATACTATCTTTTAGTAACCACTTTGTTTAAATGTGGAATGTAAGGCATGTTTTATGATCTAATTCTCTAAAACTCTAAACCTGAAAAGATCTTCAAGGTGTAATCCTGAAATAACTCAAGATTAAGTAAGGTTTAAGGTCGGGGCCTTATAGTTTGTATCAGAGGTCAGTTTAGATAACTTTAGGAGTTAGAATTCTATTAAATGATTATCCAAAAATATTTTTTTATGGGAAAATTGAAATGATATAGCATTCAAATATTACCATGTTTCTTCACCTAAGGTATTTCAGTGTTCAAGATGGTTTTCCACAGAGGAAACATAGAAGCTTTTTTGGGAAGGCATACTGAGGGAAATGACCTTCCAAATCAGCATACAGAGATGGTCAGAATCTGAATTGAGCTATTTACTGTAGTGATGGCTCAGTTGAATCAGGTGATAAATGGTGGTTGTGTTATTGATGATATTTTTGTGTTTTCTAAAAGTAAAGAGGATCATGAAAGATATTTATGAGTTATTTTGCAAACCTTAAAAGAAAAGAAATTGTATGGGAAATTCAGCAAGTGTGAGTTTTGGTTGCAACAAATTTCTTTCCTTGGTCACATTGTTTCTAAAGATGGGATAACCATTGATCCTGCAAAACAAAGGTTTTTGAATAATGGCCAAGACCCACAAATGTAACAGAGATTCGTAGTTTCCTTGGTTTGGTAGGCTATTACCGAAGGTTTGTTAGAAATTTTTCACAGTTATCTAGTCCAATGAATAAGCTAACTCGGAAGGGTGTTAAGTTTATCTGGACAAAAGAATGTGATGATTGTTTTTAAGAATTGAAAATAAGATTGGTGAATGCTCCAGTTTTGGAACTACCTTCCAGGAATGGGGAGTTTGTTATATATAGTGATGCTTCATTGAAAGGACTTGGTTGTGTCCTAATGCAGAATGATCAGGTAATTGCTTATGCTTCACGACAGTTGAAAACTCATGAGGTAAATTACCCTACACATGATTTGGAATTAGCTGCTGTTGTTTTTGCTTTAAAAATTTGGAGGCATCATTTTTATGGAGTAAAGTGTGAAATATATACCGATCACAAAAGTTTAAAGTATATATTCACTCAGAAAGAATTGAACATGAGACAGAGGAGATGGCTAGAATTGATCAAGGATTATGATTGTACAATTCATTACCATTCGAGAAAATAAAATAAAGTGGCTGATGCTTTGAGTCAAGAAAGTAATGCTTCATTAGCAATGTTGCGTTTGGAACGTGATCCTTTGGTTAAGGATTTGATGAACTTTGGCATAGAAGTTGTTGGTGCAGGATGTTCTTCTGTTTTGTTTCAGGTATCAGTGAAATCTTCTCTATCAGACAGAATCAAGCAAGCACAGAAGCAAGACAGTGAGTTGCAGAAAAAGGTAGAGTTGGTTTAGAAAGGTAAGTTGCCTGAATTCAACATTGATAATGATTGCGTTTTGAGATTTGGGAAGAGATTTTGTGTGCCTTGTGATTCAAAGTTTAAGGGAGAGTAGTTATTTGAATCTCATAGTTCTCCATTTTCACTTCATCCTCGTAGTACTAAGATGTAAAGAGATCTCCGGGAGTATTACTGGTGGGATAGAATGAAAAGAGATATTGCTGATTTTACTGTGAAGTGTTTGACACGTCAAAAGGTTAAAGAAGAGCGACAGTTACCGAAAGGGATGCTTTAGCCTTTACCAGTGCTAGAGTGGAAATGGGAGAATATATCCATGGACTCCATTGTGGGATTGCCGAAGACCCCTCGAGGTAATAATGCAATCTGGGTTATTGTTGATCGCTTGACTAAATCTGCTCATTTCCTTGATATACGAGATAATTTTTCCCTAGATCAACTTTCCCGTTTGTATCTTAAAGAGAAAGTCAGGTTACATGGAGTTCCCCTCTCCATTGTATCTGACCGTGATCCCAGGTTCACTTCTAACTTTTGGAAAGGCCTTCAGAAGTCGTTGGGTACTGAATTAAATTTTAGTACAGCTTTTCATCCTCAATCAGATGGGCAGTCATAATGAACAATTCAGACATTGGAGGATATGCTACGTTCTTGCTCTATGGATTATCAGGGAAGTTGGGACCAACATCATTCTTTGGTTTAATTTTCATATAATAACAGTTTTCATTCCAGTATACATATGGCACCATTTGAGGCGTTATATGGGAAGTGGTGTCGAACTCCAGCTTTTTGGGATGAAGTGGGTGAAAGAAAGCTGATGGGACCAGAATTGGTAGAAGAGTTGGCAGAAAAAGTTCATCTGATACAGAAATACATGAGAACAACTCAGAGTAGGCAGAAGAGTTATGCGGACAACAGGAGGAAGGATCTATCTTTTGAGGTAGGTGATGATGTTTTTCTCAAAGTCTCACCATGGAAAAGTGTGATGCGATTTGTTAAGAAAGGAAAGATGAGTCCAAGGCTCATTGGACCATATGAAATTCTGGAGAGATTTGGATCAGTTGCATATCGGGTGGCTTTACCTCTGAGTTTATCTCAGGTACACAATGTTTTTCATGTTTCGATGCTGAGAAAGTACATGCCAGATCCATCTCATGTTTTGAGTCCAGAGGTAGTTCAGTTGGAAGAGAACCTATCTTATGAGGAACAACCGGTCCAGATTCTTGACCATAGGGAGCAAGTGTTACGGAATATGGTGATTAATCAGGTAAAGGTTTTGTAGAAAAACCACATGATGGAAGAGGCAACATGGGAATCTGAAAATGCAATGAGGGATAAATACCTCCACTATTTGATAAGTAAATAAATTGCGGGGATACAATTTTCTAAATGGGGGAAGGATGTAACATCCCAAGTAAGTAATTAATAATATATATTTTTATCTATGTCTATTAGTGATTTAGACAGTGTTTTAGAGGCTTAAAATGAGAATAAATCCAATCTTAAGCATGGAATACACTAATATTTTTAAAAGATTGTTTTACTACCTTTTGATGGAAAAACATTTTTAAATATATCTTTTGACAATTTTATAAGCTATGTTTTTCAAAATAAACTTATTTTTTATGATTGGGACATCAAAATTTACTTTGTGTGAATTTTTGGTATTTTTCCGATAAAGTTCATTTTTTATGAATAGTGAAAATGTTGTATTTTAATTTAAAACATCTTTTTAATCTAATTAATTTATATTATTAGATTATCTTTTGAATTGGTTTTGAAGTGAAATTAGAATATATTTTTACCATTTAATCCAATGGTGGTCATTGGAATCAATTTCACTTTGAAATTGGACTTAAACTGGTGTCAATCTTTTGATACTTATTGTTTCATAAAAACATGCTATTTGTCATGACAGCGGGAATTAATTATTAAATTAATTAATGTAACTTATATGATTTGAATTTTTTAAAATATACATCATTTTTGAATTCAGAATATCAAATATATCTTAGGGTGAAGTTTTGGTATTTTTCTGAAAAACTTCAATTTTTGATGAATAGTGAAACCACTAAGTGGTAGTTAAAGAAACTGATTGTTCGTTTAAATGAAACTTTTGCTGACTCTGTGATTTTATTTTCAAAAATCCGACATACATGGTTGTCATTAAGAAGTAAAATGTGGTTCAATGAGATTAAAATAATTTTTTGGCGAATAATAACTTTTAAGTTTTTAATCGCGATTAGAGGTAATTAGTGCAATTTAAGGCAAAAATGATATTATAATAAATTGAAATACCTAGACACATGTCCTAACATTATTGGATGTGTCATAGCCGACCCAGACAATCCATGAGTCAACTTGGGGACCCCATGGAGCCACTTTTGTAGGAAAATGACATTAATATCTTTTTATTTAATGTTAAAATTAAAATGACACAAACATGAGTTGTTTTACTAAAACAATTTTTAAATGGAGTTATACAAGTCAGATTTTTGACTATAAATATTCATTAGAAATATAAAAATATTTCCTACATCATGATATTTTTTTTATAATTTTATACATTAAATAAATTAAATTATTTATGACATCATGATGATGCAGCAATTACCTCATTAATAAAGGATTTAAATAAAATGAAAAGATAATGTAAAATCTATGACCTACACATGTCCAAAACCTATTGGATGGGTGGTTCTGAACCCTTATCACCTTATCCTATAATTATATCAATGTGGGACCTTTGGAATCCAAAACTCATTTTAAAATAAAGTAACATTTCTTTACTTTCCAAGTGTGCCCCTCCTCTCCTCTTATAAAAGGCCCCCACCTCTACCTCCTTACCCTCACTTCCAAAACCTTTGGATCTGCCAAACCCTACCCATTTTGTCTCTCCACTTCCCTCTCTTACTCTTTGAAGCCTCACTTTGGGCATAAGTCTTCCCAAGGAAACCTTTGAGCTCAAACCAAAGGGAGTTACCCGATTTTAAGGTAATGTCTTCACTTGTGTTCTTTTGTTTTATTTTGATTCTCCAACCCCACTAAACTCTTTTTATTCTTTTCTTTTGTAACAAAAACAATATATTCCATATACTAGGACGTTGTTATAAGAAGGATTCGAGCTACACTTACACACACCTACATCTAATGGTTAAAGAACATACTGTTTCCGTGGATGACGAATTTCTGCCTCCCAAAACGATGATTGTTCAACATTCTTTTAACACCATAAAAGGTGTCCATTAAGATGACACTATATTTATATATGATATATAATATCTTTATGTTTTCCTTAAGCTTCTGTATTTTTCATTTTGGGCATACCTTTATGGTTTCCATTATGGGTAAACGCGATATCTTCATTTAAGGAAGTGCGGACTACCGCCCCCTCAAAGTGATTTTATTCGTTAATACCATATGTGGGATGTATAAAGGATGGAGTTATGATATTATATATGATATTACACTGGAATTATAATATACCTTTATATCATTATGATTCCATTTCATAAAATACGAAATAGAAATGGAAGCAGCGTTCATGCGTACGTACGGCTTACCGTCTCCATGAACGGTGCATTTCATTTCTTAACTCTAAATGTTATATAATATTATAAATGCATGAATGTACTGGATATATATGATATATATGATATCTACATCATGAATACCATTATGGATATAATGGATACATGAACAACTTGTAATTATAAAGGGTTTGTTTTTGACTCAAGTACCAATGATCGTTAAAACGACCGTTATTAACCTAAATAATTAAATAGTGTTCATGACATGGCAATAAGATATATAAAAGGAATAATTAACTTGAAAAAGGTTCTTAAACAAGTAGAAATTAACTCAAGTTTATTATTCAGGTGATTAAAGAACGACCGAGTCAAGTCGGACCCGAGGTATGGGACTTCGTCTCAATCTCCTTTCATTGAGGCATATTTTGTTTTATACACAACATTATTTTATACGGTGTATAAACCCCTTTGAATTTTATGTTTATCCAAAAGTAATATTTTTTATACAAAGTGTTTTACAAAACGACAAAAGGGAATGTTTTTGTCGTACGTATGCGGCGACAACGACTTCTCCGCCGCCGTGACCATTATTTGAGTTTCAGCTTCGTCTACAAGCCATACCTTTTTTTAAAAGAAAAATAAATACCATGTTTTACTTTTATTGTATTTTGGTATTGAAAATGGTTTTCATAATTTTTTTATTATATCGATGTGTTGTATTGATATCTTGTGATTGAAATGTGGAAATGTTATGTTTCCTTTATGTATGTTTTATGTGATACGATTATGTTATGGTTCTTGGGAATTATTATGAAGACGGGTGGTTCCTTGATAAACTAAGGGTGGGTGAGCCCGATATATCTCTCCAATGAATTGGGTAACATGAAGGAGTGAAACATTAAGGTTTCTATGAAGAGATTTAGGGAATATACTATGATGGGTATTCCAAACGTAATGAAGAGGGTTACTCCCTACATAAGAATGTTATGAATGCCTCATGTTACCTTTATGTCTTATGATTTCTGTGATTTATTCATGATTTTATGTGGTATGTTTAAGTTCATATGTTTTATGGGTAAAGTATGATTTCATTCTTATATATATATGTACTCATGTTTCCTTTCCATACTTTTTATAACCCTTACTGAGCTTTTTATGCTCATCCGAAGTTTTTGAAATGTTTTTCACAGGTCAAGGGAAAGGTACATGATATGATGATAGTGTCAAGGAAGTGTCAATAAAGAATCCATGTTTTATTTTAAATATGTTTCCGTTTATGGAAAAAATGAATACTATCTTTTATGTAACCACTTTCTTTAAATGTGGAATTTAATGCATGTTTTATGATCTAATTCTCTAAAACTCTAAACCCGAAAAGATCCTCAAGGTGTAATCTTGAAATAACTAAAGATTAAGTATGGTTTAAGGATGGGGACTTATTGAAATGGGATGATGTTGTGATGGATTTAATGACTGGTTTACTAATGTTACCTTGAGTTAATGATGTTTTGTGGGTTTTTTGACTAACTCATGACAGTTTCTCATTTATTACTAATCAAGGAGACCTTTAGTATAGATGGACATGAGAGGATGTATATCTTTGAGATAGTATGACTTCACAGGGCCTTGGATACTATCATTTCATATTGAAATTCCCTATTTATATCTCAATTTAAGAAGAATTTGTAGAGGGCACTGGTTGTACGGGTTCTTCTGTGAACAACATACCACCCTCAGACTGATGGCCAATCAGAGCATACAATATTGGTGCTTGAGGACATGTTGTAGGAATGTATCTTGGATTTTGGGGAATTTTGGAGTGGCATAAACCCCTGGTTGAGTTCACTTACAATAACATCTATCAGAAGAATATAAAGATGGAACCTTATGAGTATTTGTATGGTTAGCCATGCCGATCACCCATATAGTGGTTAGAGGAAGGTGATGCAACTTTACTGGGAGCACATCTTGTAAAGGATACTTTTGAGAAGGTCTATTTGATTTAGAAATGAATGTACAATGCATAGTATTGATTAAATTACTATTGAAATTTCTACAGATGAACTATATAGTTTGATGTCGGGGAACATGTATTTTTAAATTTCTCACTAAGATTGGGACATAGATGAATTGAGGGACAGGGTAAGCTTTTACGACGATATGTATGGTCGTTCGAGATTATGGGTAGAGTCAGGGTATTATCCTATCGAGTTCAGTTACTCCAGAGGTACTGATCCATTAAGGACATATTCTAGGCATCTCATCTACACCACTATCACTCAGAACCATGTCCCACTTTTTACCCTAATGAGTTTGAGTTACAGGTTGATGAGTCCTTTGGGGATCATCCAATTTATATCGTTGACAGGAGAAAAAATGTTATGGGAGTCTGGTAATTACCTCTAGTATGGGTGCTATGAAAGCATGGTTGTTTACATTAAAAGACTTGGGAGTGAGAGGCCAACGTACTTGCTCAGTTGCTGGAGTTGTTCTCCGGTGAATCTTGGCCACCCTCAACATGGAAACACAGGGATGAATTGCTTTATGGGGGAATATTTTAGGAACCTTGGTTTTTGTATGAGGTAAAAATACTTTATATTTTAGTTTAAATGATTAAATATATCCTTATAAGAATTATCTTTGAGATCAAGTGAGTATCAAAGGTTCCTGAGGCTTGTATAGAGCCTGGAACCCATGTTTTGGGGTGAAATAAGACTGGCACACTGTTAGTGAAAACCGTATGGGGAAGGCCACATGGTTTGAAAAACCATACGAGGCTTGGGCAGAGAGAACAATGGGATCACAAATTTTAATAAAAAAATGACTCATGAGGTGCATTACCATGGGATATGTCTGCAATTTTTGATAGTGGGTTTTTGGCATGGTTCGCACATGTTCAGTCAAATCGCGTGAACAAATCATGCGAGTGTCCATATCCTACAACTAACTATGTTCTAAACCTATGAGACCCCTTTAATTTGGGTAATTTTATTATTCTTAATAAAACTAAAATCAAATTTAAACCTAAACTCTCATTTTAATCCTATTCACAACAAAGGAACATTTTGAGAGCTACCTTGAATAACTATCCTTAGATTTGAGGTATTCCTTCCATCTGATATCTGATTTGATCACAGAACATCTCATTAGATTTGCATCGGTGAGTTTCATTATATTGGTTCATCATTTTTATTCCTATCAAAAATGAAAATTAGGTGTAATATGATCTTACCAAATTTATGGTTTTTTTCCGTTCCTCAATTTTCTACCAATCTAATTTGAATCAAGAGTTGATACTAGAAAAGTACTATACTTCCACGTTACGTTAGGCGGTCCATACTTTTCTAGCTGGTTTTGGTGATTTATAGGGATATAAACTATTGTTCCGCCCACCATAATTTTCAGCATGACCCAAAAAATTTAAATGATTAATTGATTTTAATGAAATTGTACCTCTTAGGGTTTCCCTTAGGTTCATTTTTAATGAGTTGGATCATTTCTAAAAGCAAAATCCACCCATGGGGTGTTCCATGTTTTCACCTTATTTTCACCCTTTGTTGAACCACCCAAGGGGTTTGTTCTTATGCTTACTTGGTAATAGTAATCCCATATATAAATGAAATGAATCAAATGGCTAGTTAGAAGTTTATTTCTATAGCTTTTCATATGATTCATGATTAAATGGTTTATATTGAACCTAAATTTATTAAATGGTTTATTTATAAAATGTGTAAATGAGTGGGTAAACTCAGGTGATATGTTTAAAATTTGTTGTGACCAATGAGTGGAGATACCCATTATTTACCTTGAATTTGAATTGTGATATATGAGTTATTATACTAATGATATGAAATTGAATGTGAATGATTGTTAGGAGCGTGAAACATTTTTACAGGGAGCCTCTTTGGGGAATACAATATCACTTACTTAATAGTAGATATTCCACGAGAACTTTTACATTTATTTATAGCATTCCTACTTTATTTTCACACTTCTTAGCTTTTTATATTACAAAGCCTGGGTTATATAGACATTTAGGTTGTTTTCTACTGGCATTATGTCTCACACCCTATTTGGGATGCCTATGGGTACACAAAAAGACTATATGATTGTAAGACTGGACAAGGGAAAGTTCCCGACTATAGGATCTTGATTATTGTTTAGGATCATGGGATCCTGAGATTGAGTTGAGGCTCTTTATTCTATTTAGAGATAGTACTTTTTTGGTATTTTTGGTATTTTGACATATGTATTGTATTGTACTACTGTGTATATGTTTTGGATGTATTGTAGAGACATGTATCATCATCATTGTATTTATGAGATTCCTTTTTGCTTTGTTATATATCTCATTATCTTATTTATGCATCTATTGTCTCGTTGTTTATTACATCCACTACTTATATGAATTCGTTTCTACTGGGTTACACTTTGGTGATGAGGGCATATATCACCACAAACACACATAGGCCCTCACTAATAGTCGTCGGTCTTTGGTGTTTGGGGAGATGAACTTGAGGCTATGTGGGAAACCATGCATGGGGTACTATTGAGTTTCATCTAGGTCCAATATTTTACAATATTTCATATTGATAAATGACGTCACATGTGCTTGGTTTTTTGTGAATCCATGAATTAAATCCAAAAAACAATTCTTTGGACTCTCCAAATTGACTCCAATGAGTAACTAATGCTTCTATATAAATGTAATAAGTAATTCAATGAATGAAAATATATTTTATATTATTAAATTTTATTTTTTACCCCCATATCATGGGTATTATTAAGATTATATCTTTTATAAGTTTTATTTCAAACATGGCGGGATGTTTTTCCACTATTCCTTCATATTTCTTTAGTTCTAATGAGTAATCTTGTGTAAAAGTGATGTGAGGAATAATGAGTCCAAATTTCACATCACAGGGGTTTCCTTTAAATAGTACTGATATATATATCCCTATAAAAATAATGAATAGTATTTATTCATAATTAACATAGTATTCTAACTATTAGTCAAAAAAATTATGAAAACACACCTCATATATACATTTATAACTGAGACTCCAAGCCATTCATGTGGGAGGATTTAATTTACATTCACATGACCAATATAACTTGTAATGGCCTCTCTATACATATATTCTTTAAAATGAATTATGGTCCTATCACCACTTGATAACATTTTATCCACATGAAACATTAATGTTAGTGAATGAAAAAGATTAACAAGAGGGGTAAAGGTACTTTGTGAAGATATTTTTTATTGGTTTATCCTTTGGATTGTTTTGATTCAACCTTTCAATTCACCCCATTCCCTTTTTCAGTCTATAATAACATTCATATTTTTAGGACATTGTTAATTAAATTTTAAATATTTTTCATGAAAAATAAATTATAAATTAATACCTTCTTTTTGACATGTATTTTTCAATATCTAACAACAATTCATTGAATGTTCAAATGGTAAGCTCGATCGTATGAATATCTGTATCATCATCTGGAATAGGTAGATCGGAGCTCGACTCAGGAGCTATGTGAATAACCACTCTCACATGACTTATTTTAAGTTTTTTATTTGGTATAATATCACCCTGGATATTGTACATGGTATCCCTTACAACAAGGTGATGGTTGGGTTTTGATATATATAAATCATAATCATTTTTACCCAATATAATATAAGCATAGGAAAATGTTGGATCTTTAGTGATGGAAATTATGACTAGAGGAGGGTGGATATTCATTTTAAAAATTAATGACTAAAACAATCAGAGTATAAAATATAAGTATGTAGTGAGTACAATGTTTCTGTGATGAGTTGCAGTAGAAATAAAATGTAAGAACACTACGATTTATAGTTGTCCAGATCACAAAGATCCTACTATACTCCTAATCCTTATCTATTCCTAGATAATATTGTTACCCACTAAGAACCTCACTTTTAATGGTGTGAGAACCTTGTTTGCAGACACTACATTTTAAACAACATGGTGGCAGAAACTACTATGTTACAAGTGACTTACCCTTGTATGTTTACCTGAATTTTGATCGAGATTTACAACCCCAACATCCTTTTTTGTGGTAGAATAACTAGAGAAATAAATACTTTATTTTTATGGGTAAAATCATAAAAAATTCATGAATAAATACAAATATAAGGAAATGGATCACATGAATGGAAACTAATATAGGGAAATTAGAAGATTATCATAAATTTCAAAGATGTTAACGATTGACAGTCATTGATCATTTGTATGTAACAATTTCAAAGATGATTACCTCCTATGATCACAACTAGAGTACATAAGTCAAAAAAGTTCATGAACAATTGAGATTAGTACTAACTTTTCAATGATGTATGAAAAATAATATCTATCAAATGATCTCCACTGGTATTATTTGTATTTCTAGATAATGTCTCTTAGATCATTAAAACAAAGATCCTTTAGAAGCATGTTTTGTCCAACATTTTCATGACACTTATTACAGAATAAGAATAAAATAATATGACTATTTCCTTTGTTTTTGAAGTCCACATTGTAAAAAATAGATCAAAAAAACTTTATATTTATTTATTAAATATTAATGTAAAAAAATTAAAATTTTAAGTATAAAAAATGTAAAAATTTTACAATTATATAATAATGGAAATAGAAATATAATCTTGAATATTATATATATAGTAAAATGATATAAAAATGGTTCATCACATTGATTATATAATTATTTTTTACAGATTGTTACAATTATATTTCAATATAAAATAAAAAACATTTAATAAAGTAAATATTTTAATAATGTTAATTAAAATAAGGAATAAAAAAAATTATAAATAATTTTTAACCAATGGTGGATTACTGATATACTATTAAAACAAAGGGAGATGGATAATTTTATCTACCAATGAAAATATAGAGCGGTGGATTATTTTTTCTACCATTGAAAAAAGAGAGCAGTGGATTATTTTTGCTACCACTGAAAAAAGTTAGAGCTGTATTATTTTTACTAACATTGAAAACTGAAAAAAATGGATTATTTTTTCTACCATTAAAAATAGAATGTGGTGGAAAATAGAAAAAATTCTAAAATTTCACTTACAAGAAAAAAAATCCAACAAAAACAAAAATTATTCCATACTATTGATCAACAAAAGGATTCAAGAAAAGTAATAAAAAATATTTCTAGCATTGGATGTCCCATGGTGACTCATGAACTACTGTTATAGACGTACAATGGTGAATCGTGACCCACCATTAAGGATATCTAATGGTGACTCATGAACAACCAGTGGGTTCCAACAGTGACTCATGACCCACCGTTGGGTTCCAAAAGTGTATCACTAAAAAAATGTAGATGATAAGGAATAAAAAACTGATAAATAATATTTTTATAAAAAATAACAAAATAAATTCAAATTGGAATAAAAAATATACTGCACCTGATCAAATAAGGAAGAGCTCCTATTGGAGCTTGAAGAAGCTTGTGACAAGTCTCTGTACAATAGCTAAAAACAAATAACAATCAGTGGATGAAAAAGATCCACTATTGATGATAAACGATGAGTAAAAAATGACTCATCATTGTTGTCTAACATTGACTTATGATTGATCATTTATGTTCAATAGTGACTCATGAATCACTATTGATGTACAACGGTGAGTAAAAATGACACACCATTGATGTCCAAAAGTGAGTAAAAAATATCCACCATTGAAGAGTAATAGAGTCCCAATCGAGAAACCATCAAAGGAGATTTCAAAAAAGTCAAAAAATGAGGTGAAATAATACCCTAAATAAGAATAAGGGATTACTCTTAAAACTCGAATGAAGATATTAGGAGAATATGCTGAGACCAAGCGAGAGAAAACCGTGATCCTGATATGATTAAAAATATTGGTTAGAAGAAATAGATTTTTTGTGATAGTTTCTAGCGTAATGGAAGATGATGGATGACTGAGGAAGAAGATTTAAATAATTTGATATAAAAAATAACGAGAGAACAAATATGACGCTGGACTTCAAAAATGAGATCAAATGGTTTTATTTGAAAAGATCTGATGAATGAGAATCTATTTGAAATTTTTAACATGGATGAACAATGAACTTAGATCATACTCCCATATTAGTTTGGAGAAATGGCGAGTGATTGGTATATCAAATATCTCATGCTGATCCTTGATTCGAGCTAGTTACGGGGAAAAACTGTCTTACACTTTTCACACACATGGGCCTATGACACAGTGGGAGACCTAGCCCTACCTATGTGTGATACACATGCCTTATACGCCAGAATGTTTTCTATGATCATGCATTATGCACACCATAAGCTCTGTCCACCTTCGGAGATGCCTATGGTGGGCCTTCTCATGGGGTTGACCCAATGGGTCCTCTAAGCGGTTAAGGGCTAGCCTAGGTTCCACACAAAGGATGACACAATTTTTTTACTTAATTCAAAAAATATAAAAGTTAATATAAAAATATAATAACATGAAGTATCAATTTAAAACCCTTACTTAAACATTCTTATAAACAATGTAAAATTATGAATTAATTAAAAAACACGAGAATTTAAAATACATTAGAATTTATTAAAATGTTGATTGAGAATAATTTATCAAAATAAATAACACTTTTAATGTATTTAAAAAAAATTCAAATACCAATAGAAAGGTATCAGTGTATGCCTGATTCAAATTTCACTGAAACAATTATTCCAATATTGATTACCACTTCTAAGACAACTCGTTGAGGGGAATAGTTCACCTCAAAGATGGTGGGGGGAGTGGGGGTGGGGGGGATCTTCTCATAGTTGTTGTTATTGTGTTGTTTCTTTTCTTTGATTCCATCCCATAATATTTTCTGACAACCATTACTACCAATTATGCTTTTCTTCTAGAGTAACTAATCATTCCTGTAACTCTTCCATTTTCTTTTCTTTATCCCCATGTTCATTATTTTCTCAAAAATATATTTGGGGTGAAACACCAAAAACCATCGCTTATGATTTGACCATATTGTTCTGGTTACTTCATGTCCACTTATAGTTTCAGTTCATTGAGTACAGTGATGTAGATTCTTATGTATAAATTAAGTAATAAAGGAAAATATGTAATCATTATAATGTAATACCAATTTAATGAAAAAATAGTTATTATGACATACTTATAGATTCTTCCCATTTTTTTTCATTTTCATCTAGTGGTATCCCTACTTTATTTATAGGTACCTCCATCTATAGCACATGATGCGGTATGGAAGTGGATTTGGATATCGATTCATCAATATGTATATAAATAGAATAATATAATTCTGTTATTGTTTTATTTCACATAAATGTATTAGGGTATATTTAAAATATGTACCATTTTTTTCAAGTGAAGCATACATCATCCTTAATTTCTGGAAGGGATATGTTGGTTTTTCTGCACATTTCTTATTTTCAGCACTCATTTTGTATTTTATAAATTAACAATTTTTAATCAAAGTGATTAATACACGTATTTTCAACCAATGTACTACCATTCACAATATACATGAAAATATGTCCCCTCACAACAACCAACCAACATATCCCACACATGTTGGTTTATCAGGCATGCATATATTTTTGGTGGGTGAAAGTTTATTTTCCCTTCAACATCTTTGAGATGGTACCTCAAAAGAATTGTGAGAAAGAATCAATGAGCCTTTCCAACAAGAATTAATAAAAAATTCATTCGGGTTTCATCTACTATAAATTCACTCTACAATAGATAATTAAGAGTAAGTAAATATTTCATTATTTTATTTTTTCAATAAAATAAAGAAAGTATATCATAATGTTACCCTAATGTTTTCTAAAATGAGTGTTTTAAGTGTGGGAAAAACATAGTTCCATGATTCTAAATCAATAAACACATGAATATGAGTGGTGAGCCCAATGAAACTAATGAACATAGCCTTGTTGGGGTTAATAGGCTGGCTAAGTGCATTCCAAGAAACCTCAAATTTGATGCCTTTGTTACCTGACTTACTAGTTTTTTCTAATACTGTCATGCTATGGAAGTCCTATTTTTTTTGAGAAATTTTTTTTCACCATCTCCCATTTACTTATATTAAACATCATTAATATGTTGTATCTATTTATTTCTAGCATCGAGATGTGTAGAATGTTGTTGTTCCTCTACATTGGGAGAACCAACATGTTGAGAAACCTGTTTTTCCCGAGGATTGGGAGAATCAACATGTGTATAATTCATTATCTATAGAAGTGGTCTAACTTTAAATTTAGATTACATAAATACAATAGGAAATCAATAATAATATGAGGCAACGAGATGTATATTACTAAAAAATATAACTTGATTATTAAACTCTCTTTTTTAAAGGTCAAAGGGATTTTACCCCTCTATCAAGTATCCAAATCCCTTCATTGTGGTATTAGTTGACAAAAAATAACCTATCTACATTGGGACTACTGTGAAATTATTAATAAATATCAATAAAATGGTCATTCTTAGTTGAATTAACATATGGCCCTTCAGTGGATTTGGTTGATAATAGAAAAATTGAACTCTTTCAGTTTGATGGATTTGGAACATTAAATACTTGTACTGCCTATGATTCCATTATAAAGAGATCATATTTGTACCCTTCTTTATTGAAATCCACAATCATGAATCCCAATTCATATATTTTAACAAAACTCCTGTAATCAATACACTTTCATAAGAAATTATAAACTTGGTATGTTTTATAATCCAACTCCAATATTTGTTTGATGATTCCATATTATGACCTATTCATATAAATTTGATTTCTATCTTCGTACCAGATACATTAATATCTTTATATATAAGTGTAAGTACACTATTTCTCATTGTATTTCATTCATCATGTTCATTTATATAGAATTTATAACAATTAATAATATAACCATTATAAGATAATACCTGAACACCTGGTCCTCTGACTAGCCATCAATGTTGTTTTGAAATTGAATATAGTTTTTTAGTTGACATATTAAAATTATGGTCTCAAAAACATCATATAGAATGTTGATTATTTTTATTTGATATCTATATTTTATCCCTTGATTGATTAAAATGCCAAAGAATTACTTTGTGGGTTTCAATATATGGGTAAACCTCTAAATTATTATGAAAAACATAAAGACGGGGCTGCTCGAAATCTATAATTGTAATTGTGAAAACATCTATTCCAGAAAATCCTTCACCCACAAGATATTTTGCATGATGATATTTTGGTAGACTAATGATTTCCAGATTAGAAAGGTAGTCAATAAAAAATTCAATGGCTTCCTCAACAACATATCACCTAATAGTAAAACCATCTAGATGATGTTAATTATTAACATACACTTTCAAAATATTCATATATTTTTTTTTGGGTTATATATATCTATAATTTATAGAAACACATAGTCAAATATCTCTTACTATGTGAACCATCAAGAGAACCATTATATCAAAGAATGTAAATGGGAAGAAAATATCCAATTCAAATAATATGATATAAATTTATGTTTCTATATTTGTAAATTTCACTTGGTCTATAACTTTTCTGCATATAGCTTTGAAAAAGAAATAGGGCTTGGTTAATGTATGATGCACATTCTTGGGTAAAATGTAATATAAATCCACATGCATTAGATCCTACACCAGAACATGATTTTCATGTGATTTTAGACACTTTAAATTTAAATTATCCATTGAAATGATATTCCTAATATTTTATGAATACTCTAATAGATCTTTTACAACATTTAATAAGTTGAAAAACTAATACCTCTCTTACCTAGAAAGAGTGTAAGTCATCAGAGGAAGAAAAGCCTATTTTTTACTCTTCACTGGAACAAACTCTTCCCATATTCAAATGTTAGTCATGTCCGACCCAGCCTTAATTATATAATTTTTAGGTGGATTTAATAATGTACTAATGACACTATAACATACATTTTTTTCAACATGCATAACGTAAAGAAAATACCTGATGTACAAATAATTCTAGTATGGTAATTTAAAAAAACTGATCACTTTTTCCAAACTACTTTTTTAAGGTTTTTCAAAAAAGTATTACTTAAAGTAGTGTCCATATCTTTTACATTCTCAAAAGGCTGATCACCTATAATTGGAGATGTTCTTTTAAATTCTTCATAACTCTCAATTAATGGTGTAATTTAAGATCAATAATTATGTCATCAGGGTATAAATATGTGATGTCCCAGAAAAATAGCCTTCGATCAATGTTTCAAACTAATTTATTATGTACCATGTTTACAAATGGGACACCCTTGATTTACTTTAATACTATATCATAATAAATTCCTATAAGTAGGAAATTAATTTATTTCCCCATAAAACATGACTCTCAATATGAAATCTTCATTCCTATACGAATCATACAACATATCACTTGAATCCCAAAATAAATTCAAACATTTGATAAATGGATCCAAATAAACATCAATATAATTACCTATTTGTCTCAGTGATGATATAAGTAGATATAACATAATGTATTTTCATTTTATGCATACCAATGTTAGAAAGTAATAATTTTCCAACATTAATGGACATGTACTATGAGTGATTCTTTGAAAACCCAAAGGATTCAATCCATCTATAGACTGTTCAAATTTTCATAGATCATTTCCAAATTTAAGATACTCATGATAAATTATATTCCACTGAAGATAATCTTCTAGGTGATGATGTTTCGCATCTTTATTTATTGTATCTATATTCTGCATCAATTGTCTTTCAGTGTCCTCATTTTCATATAGGTGCCTAATCCTTGGAATGATTGGAAAGTACCATAAAACATTCATAGATCCCGATTAAAATTTCTTGTATTGAGAAGAACCATAGTTTGGTAATTTTTTTATTGATTTTGGGTCCTTGAAAAATAGTATATAGTTATTTGGACATACATGAATTCTTTCAGAGATCATACCCATTGAACGTAGCATTCGTTTAGCATCATATGTTTGGTAAGGAAACTCAATATATTCTAGGAGTGTATCATTCAAGAGGGAAAGTAGTTCAGAAATATTGGTTTCACTCTATCCATTTCTAGATTCAAAATTATATAGCTTTAGTATGGTTAACAATGTTGTATATTTAGTATAACCAACAAACAATGACATCTTTTTACAACTATTTAACTTCTCAATTTTTTTGGAAAATAACAAAGATCATCTTCAACTGTCATTTTAATTTCCCCAATATGATCTTCATCATAATTCACACATGTAATCACATCATTGATACTATCTTCATCATTGTCCAAACTTGTAATCATATTTGATTATCCATAAAATGCAGTCTTATCCCAGTCACCAGCTACATTTTATTTTTCCTTTCGTTTCTTCTAATATTTATAACTTTGATCTATTCCATAATAGTTCAAGTGTTCTTAAAAATCCCCAATACTAATTAGTCATGAATAAAAATAGCTCAAACACAAATAAAGGATTTTAAAAGGATCATATAAATGATGTTTTTTAAACATCATGAACAGTTTTACCGTATCATCATACTATTTTGTCATATGATTAACATCCATTTATTTATGATTCATATCGATCCTATTTTATTCGATAATATCAAAGAGTCTTATTATTGTTATTAAATTTTTTTGAAATATACTATAACATTTATTTACCTAAATAAATAATTTTTTTCTGTTCAATTCTATAATTATCATTATTTACATTTTATTTTCTATTATGAATATCTTATATATATTCATTAATACATTTAAGTTGTATTAGTATTATAATTTATATGCATTTAAATCAGTAATTTTATTTAACATGATACAATAAATACACTATTATTCATCAGTAGTTGTCAAATAGTTTCATTTTATTAACAATGGAAATTTAACTGATATGTTATTAAAATATTTTCAAAGAAATAATTTAAAAATGAATATATGCTTAATAATATATTTTCAAATTATTTATAGGTTAATATAATTATATTATAAATTATATACACATATAAAAAATAATGTAAGAAGATAAATGTTATATTATTAACAACTTATTATCTCACAATGAATAATAATATTAAATTATAAATTTGTAATATGTAAAACTAGTTTTAAGTATAACATTTATATTATTTATTCAATGACCACAAATTAAAACATATGTTTAATTATATATTAAAAAATTAGGTCATATAATATGTTCACAACAATGTTGTATAAGGGGTGAGAAAATTCGGTTGACCAATAATTTTCATTCGAAAAATGCCACGTATGGTATGTATTAGTCACCTGAAATTTCACACTCCTTCCAAATGAGAAAGGGAGGTGGAATTTATATTATTAAAATATAAAATTTTAATATGTAAAACTATTTTTAAGTATATCATTTATATTATTTATTCAATGGACTAAAATTAAAATATACATATGATTATATATTAAAAACCTAGGTTGCAGTAGATATTCACCGCAATGTTGTAGAAGGAGTGAGAAAATTGAGGTGCCCAACAATTTTTGGTGGTGAAATGTCATGTATGAAAATTATTAGTCACCCAAATTTTTACAAACATTTAAAATGAGGGAGGGAGGTGACGTTCCATGTAGATCCTTTAGGAAAATTAAAAATAGGTAAATAAAATCTAAAAATGTTAAACCAAAAAATTTCAATTTGTTTGAGGGGGAGAGAAGAAGATCACACATCAATGAGGGAGAGCGGAAGCGCATGTGGTGACATCGAGGGAGAAAAGAGACAAAGGTGGTGGGGTGAGAGAGAGGTGGAGACGATGACATGGAAGCAGAGTGGTATAGATGACACGTAGTGGAAATAATGGTATGGAGGAAGAGCAATGGAGACATCGCATGGTGGTAGTGGAGGAGACTGGTAGTGAGGTCTCAAGATAATGAGGGAGGGAGAGTGGAAGCAGTGATTCAGTTCCATGAGAGTTTCAATAGTGCGATTGAGGCGAACCTTGTTAGTGTTCTATTTAAAATATCACAATGAATTTTATCAACACTTTCAAAAAAGCACTAATAAGAGTGCTTTTATCTGTGCTAAAGTAGTTAGTGTTGAAAAAACATATCTCTATCAATTATAAAAAATCACTAATAAAGATTCGTTTTAAATACAATAAATATATTTATTATTTAAAAATATTAATTATAATTATATAATTATCTTTATATATATAATTATAATTATAAATAAATATATTTAGAAGTATTTAAATATAATTACATATATATATATATAATTATATATATATATATATATTAGATGATTGGGAGTGAAATTACAACTAAAACCACACATACACCACACACAAACAGACCGAAAATGAAGGTTATATCCCCCAAGGGGTAACCCACCATGTCCATCCCTTATTAATTAAATATATATGGCCCATTTTTGTAGACCCTTTATTATTACAAGGATTGTAAGCCCTTTATTATATGTCCCAATGACCCGTAATGATCAACTCAAAGGCAAGATGTCTATTACAACAAACCCTTCAACTACAGCCCCCAACATGACCAGCATCCACCATTAGGGAAGAGTTCCTTCATTGTAACAAAGGTGGCCCTCCATCACACAAGCCTACCCCTCAAAGGCTATTATTGATGGATAAAATATGCATAAAAGCCTCTTGAAACCCAATGAAAGAACACTGCCCGAGGTAGCACCATTGCTCTCCCACTGTCGACGCCACTGGTCCACTCTATGCTCTACCCACTACCACTTCTATATAAAGACTGTTCTTGGTTAGAAATACCCATATTATATTATTCGTTATCTGTCACCTTCTACCATTAACCTTATCTCACCACTACCCGAGTCAAAAGGTATTCATTCACCCTTCAAACCATAACATTATCATCGACCCTTATGGAAGATGGAGCCCCACAACATCATGTTGATGCCTCCTTCTTTAATAGTATCTACACCAGACCGGTGCATCATGACCTCCAAGACACCTCCTTCTATCATCAGCTGTTGCACTAGGCTCATGTCGCTGCCTCCTCCGCTAGAGACAACCCAACCCATGCTTCCATGAAAGAAGTGGTTCCCTCCATCCTAAACCTGCATGAATTCCAACCAACATGTGACACCCCAACCGTTTAGTGGAGTTCATCATCCTCTACCCTCCCCTGTTGCAAGAGCCCACAAACAATGCCCCACAATGTTTAATTGAGGGACCTGATTATGTAGCAGCTATGATATGAACCCCAACCACATGATGCTATTATGTGCTAAATGTACCACTCAGGTTCACCCCCATGTTCTTATATATATTTATATATTTATATATGTATATTAATATATAAGTATAAATATATAATTAAAAATATAATAGATATATTTATTATTAAAATACTTTTATTATGATTTTATAATTATTTAAATATATATATTTATAATAATAATGGTATGTAAATGTATTTTAAAATATTTATTTATAACTATAAATATATTTATATAATTATATATATTAATAAAAATATATATATTTAAATGATTATATATATTTATATAATTATATATATATATTAATATATAGAGATATTTTTTTATAATTTTATAATTATTTAAAAATACATACTGATAAGATCTAGCGAGAAGCAAAGTTCATATAATTTTATTAAAAGATAAAAGAAAAAGATGAAAATAGAATGGATGAGGTCAAATAAATTGAAATTCCCTCATCTAGAAAACCAGTTTAGTGATTATAATAAAAGGGATTATTTCCAATGTCATAGCTAGATTCATCAGTAGTTTTCTACTCCGACTGTGAGTTATCTAGATTGAGAATCCTAAAGATCCCTGCATTAAACCATTCCCATTATGGGGTGAGCTTAACCTTTGAAGCCTTGAAAAGATTATCTAGAAGAAACATTATTTGGAAGATTGTAATAATCCTTCCAATGAATTATTTTTGGAGGAACCAGAGTTAAACATTCACTCTTTTATTTTCCATTAAAGACAACATCCTTAAAAGAAATAGCACCACCCCTGCCAGAAGGACTGAGCTTAGCAGTGTTAAATAAAACCAACTGTTGTTCTTCACTTCCATCATCAGAGATGTTACCAAATTTCCCAATTCCTGAGGAACATAAAACATTCTAAATATCTTGAGAATAATTCCCTTCCTGCTGAAAATAAGATTTCCTAGACCCATATTCATGTGAAGAATTTCCTAAAAAATCAATTTCTAGTGGCTTCACAATATAGTATTTTCCTACAAAATGAAATGGAGAATCCTTTGGTGTGGTACATTGAAAAAGGGCCTCATTTGCAGACTCCTACAACTCCTCACATTACTGAATAGTATCCCCAGTGTGTTGCTATCGAGAGAATTGATTAACAACCTAAATCAAATTACAAATACCAGTAGCCATAAATTACTAACTAGAACCCATGGGAGCACCATCACTTACCTATTTCAGAGCCATTCCATTTACCATCTTGATCAGCGGAAACACTTCCATTTCCATAGACCGACACCTCAATAGGATTCTTATCTCTATCCCATTTCCTACATCTATCCACACTATTTCCATTCATAGTGCATGATGAATAGGATAAATCACCATGAAAATTTTCCTTGGAGTGTCCAAGAATCTTGAAACTAGGAGAAAAGAAAGGAGGATTCTTATAAATGATCTTGAGATCAATATTTTCATCCTAAGTTGAGAGCATGATTTTCATAGTAAGGATGAAAGAGAAATCTACCTCAACAAGAATCTATGAAAACTAACCAAACTAAGATTCCTTATTTGATTTGAATATCTATATGGACACACCGATCATAGAAGTGATGTAGAAAGAAATCCATGGATATCAGAGAACCTAGTTAAAACTGAATACATGAACCCAAACTCATTCTATACTATTGAATACATTAAATGGGTTAAAATTAGAAACCCACACTTTTATTCAGAGTGTACCTAGTCATAGGGCTACTGATCTGAACCCCCAAGCATGCCTTGTCAGATCATTAAAAAAACAATGTGAAGAAAGACCTGAACAAGTGGAATAATTATTCAATCAATGAAACCTCGTCTTCTCACAAGTTTATGACAAAGATCAACTACCCTCCACGGTTGCGAACCTAAAGGTAATAAAACCCTCACAATAATAAAAAATATACAATGATAAATCCTATTAGAAATAACTTACTGATTTTCATAGATATGAACAGTTGATCCCCTCTTTATGATTCAATCCAAGACCCCTTCCTTGAGAGAACCAAATCACCAGTTTCCATTGCCTTTAATCAGAACCTCCTTCAAAGAAGAAGAAACACCAACCCTCATATACCTTAAGGAACCTGCCTTCAGAACTGATCCAGTTGGGAATCCCCTCACTAGATGATTGATTTCTAGATTTCATGGAAAGGCCAGAGATTCTTTATAACTCTAAAACCCCGAATCACCTTGGAATCACTACTGTGAGAGCTCCACCTCGATTTCCATCTCAGCTGAAAATATATATATTTATAATTATTATTATAAATAAATATATTTAAAAATATTTATATATAATTATAAGTAAATATATATATATATATATATATTTATACGATTATATATATATATATATTAATATATATATAATTATAAATATAATAAATATATTTATTATTGTTTTATAATTATTTAAATAAATAAATATATTTATTTATAAATATATTTATAAATAAATATGTTTCTAAATATTTTTATATAATTTTAAATACCAAAAAGTTCTAGGAGACATGATAATCTTCTCCTACCGGATTTTATTAAAAAATAAAGGACAAACATGAAAGTGAATGGACAGGGTCAAACAAAAGACAAACCCTCATCCGAAAGAGAAAAAAATACAAATAAGAACCATCTTTATAATCAAGGATGTCAAAAGATGAATCCAATTCTAACTTAAAAGCACATAATAATTTTCCTGGAGTTTAATCTCATCTAGAGTGAACTCATTAGAAAAATACCTACCAGACTAGCCACATCCATCTCTACCACACCCTTAAACATGATGTTTTTGGATGATGACCCCACATCCATGTCTTAGTTTTTTCCAAGACCCTTCCATTTCTTCCTTCTCCAAAAATGGATATTCTCCATAATAGACTACCCTAAGTGAGCCGATTCCCCATGTGAAACATCCATCATAATAGGGGAGATAGCTGCCTCCATCTTGTTATTACCTTTTCCAGAAAAGGAACTCTCCTACCTTAGTTCTTCATCTACTTCTTTATGCACATCCCATTCAAAATCAGATTGACCAAAGTTAGAAGTATCTTCTTTTGGATCATAAGTTATCATTGGTCGTACTTTAGATCTAATAAGGACATATTTGAAGGAAACAACACCTATAATTCCTTGACCACATTTATCCATTTTTCATCAATAATAAGGAATCCAATCTTTATTTATGAATGAAATTCATCATTTTTCTGGTCTGATGTAGTTATATCATTCCCCTTCAAGAAAACATCTATAATTGTTCTCCTCTCAGCAATGATGTGATTATTCATAGTGTCTTTCTTCAATGTTTTCTTACAAGAGTGTTGAGAAATACCAACATGTTTGACTTGGATTTTTCAAATATTCTTGAAATTAGAGACTTCATGCCCTACAACCATGAAGAAAATACAAAATGATGGGATGAATTCACATTCAAATTGAACATCAATTGTTTCACAATTTTACAAAAGAGTTGTAGAATAAAACAAGGTATTTAGCATGTCAACGTCCACATGGACTCTAGAAAAGTACCCAAATTTCCCTTAAAAAATGTTCTCATCCATCTTAATGGGAGAACCAATATAGGATACATGATCATTAAGAATTAGAGGATGCTATAACACCCAATTGAGACCATGAATTCTAGTCCAGATCTGTGAAGTTGTATGTTTTTGTAAATGCAGCTTGAAACTAAAATACCATGAACATACCACTACTACAAAGTAAAGAAGACACCTCCCCCAAAAATAAGATAAGAGAGTTCATCTTGAGAACTTAGATCGACCAACACCCATACCTCTTGGATAATGGACCCTACTCCTAGTTTTGGGACTTTTTTATGTATTTTAATCATTGTCCTGAGGTTCTATGTTGTCATCCGGTGGGATGGGTTTCTCAAGAGGATAAGGATCTTGTTATCCAGTTTGATCTATAACCTATGATAATATCTTTAGATCAGAACTAATCTTTGCGAGAACAACCTCAGTGCTTGGGGATTGTCTATCAACATAGAACATTCTATGAGAATTTCTGAATTCCTCAAGGAATACCTCCCTATTATTGGATCGATTTAAAATGTCAAGAAAACTAAGTGAGTTCTCCCTTATCTTTAGTTGGACTTGGATCAAGGGAGACTCACCCTTTTCTTTAATAGCCTCCACTCTAGTTCCACCATCACTTGTGCCATCACCATCTATCTTCTAGAGATTCTCATCAACCAGATCCTGGTTAACCATCACATGGTCTTATTGTTTCACTGAAATATTAGCTACAACAACCATTACCAGATCCTATAGACCCTTGGATGTTATGCATAGGGGGGATTCATCCAAGGATAGGTCACCTATAAGAGGCTTACCATCAATACCTCTAGACTTCATGTATGGCTCCACATGGGTAACTTATTGGTTATAAACCTTCCTTATATAATAAGAATCACCCGAATTCCATCTATTTGATAGATGATCTATAGTGGAATGCCCAACACTTTCTTATATGCTAGAGGCATCAGTCCACTGAGATGATCTTTCATTACTGCATCCAATTTTCAATGGGCATGCATAATTATCCATCCCATACCTAGATTGCATGACCTAATCTATGGCGATTCTCCCCGCCTACTCTTCATTTTATATTGGATAAGGGAATTAATTCCCATGGAATCATTCTTTTCTCTTACATAACCAAAGTTTATTAAATTTTCTTCCTGTAGATCCGGTGAGTCCAGGTCGGGCTCACTCTCTGTGGACCACCTCTTATTGTCATTATAAGTAGTCCAAGCTTGTGATGTGGATGCACTGTGATCTAGGTCACCTCCTTTATAATGTTTCATAGGCACATGTATATTGTTAACTTCATTTAATCCAGGAAACATAGACATCATTGGTCTAGATTTTTCGCTTACTTCAATAAGAGCCTCCTCTTCACCCTTATTAGATCGAATGGTGGACTATTTTTGTGCACCCATAGATATTTCTTCAGTCCCAAAAACCACACAAACCACAGAAAAGGAAAGGTTTTTATTTCCAATGACATTTTAAAATTATCAATAAAATTCCCACTCATGCAAAAATTCCCACAATTTAACCAACTTCAACATTTGTCTATGGAATGACCAATATTGCTATATCCCATGAAAAAGTTAGAGACCTTCACATTCTTGACCAAAAAATCAAATCTGAATTCTAAATAATTCAGGACAATAGTTTTAATCAAAGGGAGATTAATATCAATTTAAACTAAAACCCTTACAAAGTTCCCATACTTATCCCTTAATGTTTCTTTATCCATATTTATTGGAATTCTAAGGACATAAATTTTTTTCCACAAAATCCATGGGTACTAGAGGAACCAACTCAAGCCTTGAATTTGAATCCATACCTGCATGATAGAATTTTTCACATTAAGAGGGTTAAAAATTGGGTTCTAATACTAGATTCTAAGAACTACATGATTGAGTTTGACAAACCCCAAACCCCACACTTTAGATTTAATATTTGAATAAGGAAAGACAATATGGAAGTAACCATTCCACAACAATGTCATTATACAATCATAAAATCCAAAAAAATTAATTAATTTCTTCCTAAGAACATAAAATTGCAATCTATTATCCCTGGAATATAATAGTAGATTAAAAATAATGGAATCCTTACGGTCTTTGAGCTGATGAGGTATAATTCCATTGATCCCTTCCAAAAAGAATGTTTCAAATTTCTTTAAACTTATTCCACTCAAAAATTGAATATTAAAAATATCATAAAAAATACATGCCCTATTACAGAAGCCCCATAATATGGAAAACTAGTTCTTGTTGGAGTTTCAGCCGCTATTCGGACCTCTAGACCAGGTGAAACTGTTGAAATTCTAGTCTGCTTCACAAGAGGGTCATGACATCTTAACTCAGGATTTCCCACCATAACCCGTGAGAAGGAGACTTTCTTACCTTTTTCACTAGAGGAATCCCTCATATCTGGAGGATCAAATGATCTCTTACATAAAGCATTAAAACCATTGATCTTAGAATAAGAAGGGGTAGAGGGAGTCATGCCTTCCTATGGAGGAAATCTCTGTACCACAGACGAAGAAGCCATCAGAATCGAGGACCAGCATAAGAAAATGTGATCGCCATTAAATACTAGAGAGAGAAGTTCTCATCTCATCCCCATCTCCCATTAGAAGACCGTAAATACTATATATCTAATTATAAATATAATAAAAATATTTATTATAATTTTAAATAAATATATTTTAAAAAAATTATTTATAATTTTAAATATAATTATAAATATATATAATTATAAATCTATATAATTATAAATATAATAAATATATTTATTATTTAAATATAATTATTATAATATTTTATTCTATTATGTGTTTTGGGGATACAATTACATCAATCACATACACACACCACACACACAGGCTAGTAAGGCAGGCCACAACCCCCCCAAAGGGATATCCCACCCATCGAGCATTATTTATTAAGGTATTTATGGCATGCATTCCCCGTTCGCATGAGACCCATTTTTTATAGCCCAAAGACCCAGTAGACACTCATCACACCGGGCATGTGTGACATATCCGCCCGCACAACAATGATCTTGTCGATCCACGTCAGGGGCCACCATAACTGGGGCCTCTACACCACCCTATCGTCTCATAGGGGGCCACACACCGCCTAGCGTTGTCTAACATGGGTCCACCAGGACCACCCTTCACCTCGTGCCATCATCTCACTGGGGAGGCCACCCGCACCACCCATAGTCTCCAGATCGTGCCCCGTTAACTACCATCACAAACCCGTCCCAGCCAGATGCAGGTCTGTCCATCTACACCTACTACCGCCTATGTCGGTAATTTCACCATAGCCCCTTCCTTTTGCATGCATCACAGGAAATATCCAACCCCAAAATATTGGGGGGAAATGTTGTGGGTGGGATTCGAACACAAGACTCCACACCACTAGGATTCCATAGACAGGTTCAGGTCACCAATTGACATGAACCCCATTGGCTTATAATATTAAAATTATTTAATTATATATATATATATATATATAATTATAATTATAATTCTAAATAAAAATATTTTTAAATATTTGTATATAATTACAAATATATTTATATAATTATATATTTTTATATAATAAATATATATAACTACATAATTATATATATATTTATTAATATATATATATAATTATAATTATAATAATATATTTATTTATAATTTCATGAATACTTTTTTAATAAATTATTTATATTTATAATTTTATAAATAACTAGTTAAATTACAAAAATTATTAAAAAATGCATTTAAATAAATTAATTATGTAAATTTCAAACATATATTAAATGTTAAAAAATAATAAATAAAAATTAAGTAATATTATTCATATAATTACAAGCATAATAAAAATATTACATTATTTTTAAGTAAATATATGTATAAATAAAGATTACAAAATGATTAAATATATATTTGAAATTATTAATGAATATATAATAATAAATGAATAAATAAAATTAAATAAATTAAAAAATATTTAAACGTGAATTCTTATCATTGATGTGAATTACAAACACATAAAAAATAAAGAAAAATAAATAAAGAGATGAAATTAATTATATAAAAAAAATTAATAAAAATTATTTATATTAACTATACAAAATGATTAATAATTAAATTAAATAGACATAAATATATTTCTAATGAATAAATTAAAACAAATTTATATTGAAAATAAATAAATATTAAAAATGAATAAATAATTAAAATAATAAAAATGAAGAGATATTAGAAAAGAATAAATAATATTAAATCAATAAATAGAATTGCATACACACATACATATACACATTATGGACATACCTATGAACACATACACATCTATACACACACATTTACACACACACATATGCATACATACATATAGTTATACATGTACATATATTTTAAGTTATTTAATATCAATAAAAATATATATTTAAATAAATATATTCATTCATATATTATATAATTGTTAAAATAAAATATTAATATATTATATTTATTTTAATCATATACACAATTTTTAATTAATTTATATAAATAAATAGTTAATTTTTTTGACTAATATAAATTTGATAATTTTTTATATATAAAATTATGAAAATAAGATTAATTTTTTATTAAAAGTTAAATAAATCATATTTATATTATATATATATATATTTATTGTAAAATAAATATTATTTAAAAATATATAAATATTTATATATAAATTAAATTACTCACTACAACCTTTATCAACAATAGAAAAAATCACTGATTAATGATGGGCTTTTATCAGTGCTTGAAAGAAATGCTTATAAAAGGAATCTTTATCAATGATTTTTGAAGTCACTGATAAAATTACCACATTTATCAGCCCTTTTTGTCTACCGCCATTAAATTCCAATGCTGGATAAAATGTGATCTATGGTAGTGAACCATAGATATACATGCTATATCAGTTATGACTAAATAGTGATGTCTAGGTGGGTACCCCAAATCATGAATAGAGCATGCTAGTTGGGTGAGTGGGTATGATCATGTTTCTTCTAAAATGGTGGTTCCTTATAGTTGAAGCATATATTTGTTATATATATCCAATTAGCCCATGACTAGGATGTTTGTGTCGAGTTTCATTATAAAATTAATAGTGTTCTTTATATTTCCCTTTAATTGGATCACAAATGGGTTTTGGACAATCATTTTTAAAATAGATATTAAAATGAAACTATTCACTATGTATTTCAAACACTCAAATGATAAATTTAATGTTGTTTTTTTCTCATTAAAAATTGTCATGTTGGTTTTGGTATTTGAGTTGGAATGTATAAAATATTTTGAGGTATCTTACTATGTTTAAAGTCACTCTCTACATACAAACTTTTTTTGTGAATGTATCTATTTTTTTCCATAAAATGGGTAATATAAAATACCACTTTATCCCAGGGTATATTTTTGCGACGTTCAAGTTTTAGAGGAGGTGAAATGTGAATATTGGTCAAATTTCACTCAGAGATGGATCATTTTTATATTATTTATGGTTATTAATTTTCTAATCATATAATAGACTATGTTAGACATATGTCTCTTTAGTTCTTCATTTTGTTTCATTTTAATTATTATACATATGTGTTTACCTTTTGACACACACCCATGTTGTGAGTGATGTCACTCTTTATGGACTAAAATATTTATGAAATGACCAATTGAGGTGTTTGAGTTAATATTTATTCTATTTAGAGAAAATAAAGTTCGATTTTGGATTTGGTTCATTGAACATGGTCCCAGATTTGGTTTCCCCTTTAGACGATGCTTTGGCGATGGCATGGAGGGTGGTTTTAGCTACGTTATTCTTCAAGTGTATATTCTTTTGATGTTCCTCTTTGACAATGAGAAAGTTTTATTCTGCTTGTTATCATTTTTTAGTGTGCCTCAAATTTGTTTGTTGATTCATCCATGATTTTGAAATCAATGATTAAAGATTAGGGTTTAGGTGATATTTGTTTTCATTTAGTTCTTGGTGGCATCTTCCATTGTCCTTCCATTGTTGGTTTGGTGCTTCAAGAAGTAATGGAGGTTCTATCATGGTGCGGTGGTGGACGACGATGTCTTCGGGAGGTGTGACCACAGTCTATGCGATAAGTGCAAGGATCATGGTTGGACACACTAATGATGATGAAGATGTAGTGTTTGATAATGATGGGTGCATGTTTGATGTGATGTAGGTGAAATACTTGAGTCATATCCATCAAAGCATGACTCATGTTGCACATGTCCTCTGTAGTGGTGGGGTGGGATCGATCTCACCCAACCCAATTTTTGTTTCCTTTATTTTTATGATCTATTTTTCTTTTGTGTAGTTCTGTAGTTATTATCTTTGACCGAGTTCATGCCAGTTGTTGTTGTACCTCGTTCCCACATAACCAAAGAGTGGCATTCTAAAAATGAAAAGAATATTTATCAATGGTGTTTAATATTGGTTTGAAATAAAATAAAATATGAAATATTAATTTTTTGTTATTATGAAAGTTTTCATTAGTGAAAACCAATAAACAAAAAATATTTTAAATTCAATTTTATTTATTTATTTTTGGTATAGGGGATTACATAAAACCAAACAACACACACACTTAGGAACCCCAGTGGGTCAAGCCTTATCCCTCCCCACAAGGAATGAAAATAACCCATTTGACCTATTTATTAAAAAAATGAACCATAGTTCCAGAGATACATAGGCCTTAGAACAAGGGTGGCCTGAAGTCCAAGAGAAAAGAAAAATAAAACATGGTTTCCCCAAATGAGAATCTTGTTTTATTCTATGCAACAAAACTTATGCCTTGCCTCCCCCTATAAGTATTTATCACACCATATTCCCATTATTGAAAGATGCATCAACCCTGCCAAAAATCATTGTATTATTTTGGATTAGATGCACTATGGAAGGCCCCCCATCCCACATCGGAGATTTGTGTGGGAAGAGGGATGAATTGTAGGTTCTTGAAACCCCACATCTCTTTCAAGACCCCACTTGGTGCTGCTTATGTTGTACCTTATTGCATCTCCTACCTATCTCACCACACCATTTGACTGGTCCCAATGCATTGATAGTCATGTGTCATGGCACCCATCTGTCCCACATCAGAAACCCTTATGGGATAACAGATAATGATAGGTTCTAGTGAACCTATCCCTTGTTGAGGATACAGACATATCAATTACTATAAATCGCCATGATACACCACTAGGTTATTGTGTTAATTAATTCTTCTAATATCTCTATGGCTCATGATTCCCATTTTTCATGTCTTGGAGGCCCTGTGGCCCAAATTCCTATGATGGACCAAAGGCCATGTGACTAAAAAGCCTAATGGTGGACCAAATATCATTGATTTTTAGATGGCCATGTAGTCATGTGCCTCAAATCTGTGGCCTGAAATCCCAATTCGTGTGAATAGTTCCACTGCCATAGTACCTGTTATTGTACAAGCTGTAATACTAATACTGTAACATCAGAAATATTCCCTACCCAGATTTGAACCCGAGTCTCGAATGCTGTATGATGGGGTGTTTACCATTCATGAACCACCCTAACTGTATTCAAAATTCAATTCCAATTTAATATAATAATAGATGATTTAAAATAGAGATCATAATTATAAAGTTAGTGGTGACATTAATGTAATAAAATCAAACTTGTAGTGTATTATCATAAAAGTCAGTCTATAAATGACGATTATAAAAAAAATATAATCATGAACATTAGAGGTTCAACCAAATTCACTATATATATACAAAAAATAGAACTAGAAAAATAGATTCTCATACATAAAGAACCGTAACTAACAAAAATTAATAATAAAAAAAAATGAAATGGTCAATATGGGCAGAAAAAAGATAAAACAACAAACTAAGAAATAAGTTAATAGATTACAATATAGATTTTATAGAGACTATAATATGAAAAAGAATCCAAGAATGCAAGTTTTGATTCATAGAACATTTAAAAAATTAATATTTTTGAAGTAAAGAGAAGGATCTAAAATAGTAGTAAGCGTTCAATGAATACCAGGTCAATAAAGTAGTAAATGAATGTTGTAAAAGGATATAAGGATTTTTTATCTTTAGTTAATTGTCCTACATACATGGGGTATGATCATCACATGTTTCACTATGAAAATGAGAAACAATGTACAAAAAGAAAAAATGACCCAATAAGATGAGTGAAGTTATTTGAGAATGAGAATATCATTGCTCTAGGGACTCACAGTCATGTTGATCATGAGGATGAAAAATATTACTCCAATATAGAAAAAATTACAAATGCACACAAACACATTCGTCTTTATAGAGATAGGTGTGAGAAATTAAAAAAATAATTAATAACTTACCATAATTTAAACATCCTTACCATGGATCAATCACACTTTTAAATACATTGAGACCTTTAAGAACAAGTTCACGTCATTTTGGTTGAGTAACCATTGTGGTTGTCCTCCATGTT
Source organism: Viscum album (assembly GCA_963277665.1). NCBI lineage: Eukaryota > Viridiplantae > Streptophyta > Magnoliopsida > Santalales > Viscaceae > Viscum > Viscum album. The sequence goes on from OY728133.1 coordinate 1,503,823,681, forward strand.
CAATTTCACACATCTATAGTTCACGGACCAGACCCAAAACACTCTATAGTAACCAAAAAAGAGTGTCATTAGACCTTGGGTGTGCCTCCCTAAAAAGAAAAGTCCACTGAATAGTATTAAGGGTATTTTAGGTTATAATGAGGTGACTATACCCTTTGAAGGTAGATAACAATAATATCATCACAAAATAATGTGAGAAAATTGAATAACATACCATAAAAATCCAAATACACATACAATCAACATATAAAATATATACTATGTTATTTTAGTAATACAGAACTCAATTCATTTCCCATAATCCAATTAGATATGTACAAGTATAAAAATAATCCAAATAACTACATACATAACACTGAGGAACTACCTAGTCTATCATTATAACTTTTCCATTTATTTCATGCACCATCTATACTCTAATTTCTACTATGATCCATATGTGTAACCTTTACCATAACATTTTCTATATGAAGTAATGTTTGTATGCATCCGCAAGCACTCATGTAGGATATAAGTATAAACTTAGTAGGCCACGCCAATGATATCACCTGCTAATATCCATATCATATACTTGTGTATGTAAAGAATACTAAAAAAATAATAAAAATACACTATAAAACCATCCCCACTCATGCTCATCAACCCCTGAGTGAGCCTTTAACTGCCTCGACCATTTCTAGAGTAGAATAATACATCAAATTTCTTTCATACTATAATTTCCCTCATATTTCCTACGAATTTCATATCAGTTGAAATAACATGCTATCTCATAACTTATAACCATTCCAAATAAAACATGACAACAAAAACATACATAAATAAACCATAATACCTATCCCATAGTCATTCAAAAAATTCCCACCTGTATCTTTATAGATCAATGAAACTCAAGGCATGACCAAACCCATCATTCTGAAAGCTTGTGTCATTGGATCCTCTTTGGTGGGATGGGAATAAGAAATATATTCCTTATTTTACTATGAAATGTTTGAATTTTCAACATGTTAAAGATGAGAACCAACTACTTCAGTGATTTTTTTCATCCTTTCCAATTCTTTATTGGAAATGAGGGAATATATCGATGGATTTATTGGTGGGATTACCAAATAAATCCTAAGGTAAAAATAAGATATGGGTTAGTATTAATTATTTGACTAAATTTCTTTATTTTATTCCTATCAATTATTATAAAACTTTATATTATCTTCATATAAGAAATATGAAATAGATAGTCAAGTTAAATGGAGTCCATATCTCTATTATATTTTATTGTAATCCTAGATTTACATCTAAATTTTGGGAAGGACTTCAGAAGTCATTAGGAATTAAGTTAAGTTTTAGTATAGATTTTCACTCCAAATATGATGTATTTTTGGAGAAGAAAATTGTAAATTTTGAGTACATGATCTAGGATTACTCAATGAATTATACCATATGTTGATATCATCACTATTTATTAGTGGAATTTTCTTTTAATAATAATTTTCATTCCACCTTATAGATGAAACCATTTACAGTATTACGTGGAAAGTGGAGTTATATTACATTATTCTTGGATGAAGTTAGGGAGGCACGGTTATTGAGATCACAATTGGTTTAAGATATGGTTTAAATGATAAAAATTATTCAATTACATTTGAGGTTATCTCAAAGTAAAAAAATATAGTTCTGAAAATAATCAGAGGAAATATTTTTCATTTAAAGAAGGAGACTGTGTTTTTATTAAAAAATCACCATAAAAAGGTGCCATTAAATTTTTCAAAAAGGGAAAATTAAGTCCTTCATATATTAGTTTGTATTAAATTCTAGATAAAATGAAATCAATTCACATTCATTTAGCCTTATATTTTATTTTATCTCATGAACATGATTTTTTTCATGCTTCATTGTTACAGAAATATGTACCAAATGAATCTAATGTTTTGAGTTTAGAAGATGTTCATTTGGAGGAGAATATTTATTATAAGGATATTCTAGTTCAAATTCTTGATCACATAGATTAGGTGATTCAGAATAATGTGACTCACTTGGTTAAAATTTTGTAGAAGAATCTTATGATTAAAGAAGAGAAATGGGAATTTGAAAATGTTGTGGGAGTAAAACATCCCCATATATTTATTAATGAATAAAATTGTGAGGAAAATATTTTTTAATGGGAAAAACGTGAATAACTAAGTAATATTAGTAGTAAATAAATTTCATGTCATAATAGTGTTTATAATTAGATATTAAAGATTAATTTTTAACATAATAATTTGATACAAATTTTCAATCAAAGAATAAATGGTTTTATTATAAATAAATTAGTTTCCATATATTAAATGTTTTTATTTAAAAGTTATATTTTTAAATTTTAGAATTTTATTTTGAAAAAATGGACTTTATTTTTGATTTCATCATATAAAAATTATATTTAGGTGAATTTCTTATTTTTTATGAAATGACATATTTTTATATGGATATTAAAAAATACCATTTTTACAAATACTATAACTTTTATAACATCATCATAATGTAATATTTAATTAAAAAAATTTATAAAACATTTGGATTTACCAATGATGAATTTAAATAATATAACAAAACATTTAAAAACACTATTTTGAATTTAGAAACCCACACTTTACTTTTTAGAACTTACCTTTTATTTGATTCTATTAAAAAAATATTTTTGGCTTTTCTATTTAATTGAGTGATTGGAATGTTCTATTTTGTTTTATAATGAACTAACTATAATATACTCAAGTTTAGTGGTAAATATTTTTGATCCTTGTGATGTTTTAATTTGGGTTCAAGATGTATCTGATGGTTCCTGGTAGGTTTGGGTGTAAATTGGGAATTTTTAAGATCACCATGGGAATTAACATGATGGGGTAGAATATTTTTTTGTTCCTAGAGTTTTCCCATGTAAAACCAGGATATCAACATATCTAGGATGTGTGTGGTCTTAGGTTTGAGGTACTCCGAGTCTCCCTATAGACCATGACCAGAATGGCCTAACCACACCATGGTGGAAGGTATGGTGGGTTTAAAAAGACCAAGTAATTACTGATATGTCATGTTGGGTGGCCAAATTGTATCTTATAGACATGGTGAGGTTGAATTGACCATGTATGTGTTGGGGATTAGCACACCGTGTTGGTAACTGTTCATTTTTTTAATTGGTTTAATCGACTGGTTAGTCTTTAGGGGGAGTTATGCCATTTGAGGAGAGAATGTTTCCATCATTTCTCTCGACCGTCATTAAAATTGGAGAAATTGAGGGTATCTATCTTGGTGGATTTTTCTTCCTTCTCCTATCACCTTTTCCATTGGAAGATCCAATTGATCCAGTGACTCTTGTTTGTTACAATTATCCTAAAAATCCTATTTTTATTATGATGAACCATAGATTTGGGATTTTATGAATGGATCTATAAATTTATATATGATATAATTAATCATTCTTAGACCATTTATGTATCGGAGTGAGATCTATTTTGGAATCACTTTCTCTCTTGATTTAATCTATATTTACCATTGGTAGTTGATCTCATGGGGGATTATTAGTGTTCTTGCATGATTCAGTGATGATATTTTGAAAATTGACACCAGTGCATCTAAGGTAGGAAATACATACCATATATGGACTTCTAATAAAGCCTACTGGCATGTGTTTGCATGTTTTGATATCCAAGAGAACCTGTTTGTGATATCATATGCTTGTGTTTTTTATATGGTGTGTGCATATAGCCTATGAGACCTATGAGTTGTGGGATATGATTATTTCCTTCTATTCTATATATTTTTGTGTTTGAATTCTTATCCCATGGTGGTTTATATCTAGTGTGAAAGAGATATGTGAATTTTTATGACATGATTATCCCATAGAGAGTGAGGATTTTCGAGGGTAATATGGTGCCAATGACAATGCTTGGACATGGAGATATGGTATTGGTACTATAAACTTGTGGACTGATCTAGGAAAGAGCATGGGGTACAAAGGCCTTGTGGACCATTCCATTAGTGGAAGGGAAATGAAAACCTTGTGTATTGAACCGATCCTCTTCTAGGGGTGTGATGACCTTATGGATCGACAAAGAATAGGTAAGGGAAGAATAAACTTATAGTCTAACCTAATGCTGATCTAGGGGTGTGAAAACCTTGGGTAATGAATCATGGATTATTTATATATGATCCTTGATCCAAGACATGTGTTTAACTTGTGGTCTAATCGAATAGATGATGAAATATGAGACATCCCTTCAGGAATAGATCCAAAGTAGATTTGGTTGAGTCTCATGGTGGCTTGGTTAGAACAAGATCACCTAAAATATGATTGGTTGCTTGTTTTTGAATATACATTCAATCCTGACTTACACTATCACACCCCGACCAGACATATTGCTGTCATGATTATTTATATTTCCATTTGAGTCTTTTGGTTTCTTAACGTTTAAAAATTTATTAAATTAAAATCAAAATGAAATAAAATAAAATTAATGGGAAATGATTTAACAATAATAATAATGATAATATTATTATGTAGTTATTATTATTACTATTAATTTATTATTATTATTATTATTATATTTCTCTTTTTTATGGTTAGTCTTTCTTTTATTTTTTTCTTATTTTCTTTTCTTTATTTTCTTTCTTACCCATTTCTCTCCTCCTTCACCTCGCTTGTGTGCAGCCCACCTCCACATTGGTTCCTCCTCCCCTACACCAGGATTGGCACACTCCCTCCCCCCATATAGCACCGACCTCTCTTCCATCAGACACTCTACCTGCACGCACCACCCTCCAGCCAGATACCTCTTTCTTCGGAGAACCTAACAACCCTGCTTAGCCCGGTCCATGTGCCCTCACCTCTAGTTCAAAACCCCTGTCGGCGACATGACCCCCTATTACCAGTGCTTCTCACCTCCGGCACAACCCTCAGGTAGAACTTTCCTCCCCCTCACCAAGGGTTTCAATTTTTTTAGGGTTTTCAGTTTTTCTATATTTTAGGCTGTAAATTAGGGTCCTAATATTTGGTGTTTTTGTTCGATTTTCTAAATAAGTGTTTTACCTGGGTCCCTTGTCATGATTTTGGAGAGAAATTGAAGTTTCACACTGACATTTGGGGGTTTTGACAACAAAGGTAGGGGGTTATGTGCATAATCTTTATTTGATGATTTATTTTTCTTGATAAATTAATTTAGCATGGTCTTTGAGTAAATTGTTTGATGCAAATTTAGTTTTAAGGGATTTCAATAAGTTTTTGATCCATTTTGTAGCACATTTACATAGAGTGTAGTGCTTTTGTGATGAAAACCCATTTTTAGTCTTTTATTATGTTTTTCTGGGGCTTTGAGTTTTGTTTTGACATGTTATTGGTGTGAGTTTGGATTTATAAGAGGATTTTGGGTGTGCTTTTGTGTTCAGAGTCTTGTGCTACCACTTGGATTAGTTTCATAAAATTTTAAGTGGGTTATTAAATCTTATAAATTGTGTAAAACATTTTTTGATATTGTTTTGGAGTGCATATGTCTTCGAAAGTGGGTTTGAGTATGAAAATGGGCTATAAGTGGACTTATTTTATGTTTAAAGGGGGTTTCCTTGTTAATATTGGTGTTTTTTTATAATGTGGGAATGAGGTTTCCCTTTGATTTATGTGGTGATTCTTGGAAATGTTTATTCCATCCATTGGAGTTGTGTTTGAAAGTTCATATTGTTTTGGATATAGATTTTCAAATGTTTATGAAATGGGTGAAGGCCCGATTGGCACTCGTGATGTGATGTTGATTTCCCTTATTGAGATCTCCTGTTGAAGATGATGACTATTGTTTATGTGACTGATTTATGTGTAATATTAAATGGGTGTGTTATTTGTGTAGACCCTTGGTGTTCTATTAAGAAATGTTTCATAGATTTTTTAAGTGTTTAATTGTTTTATTAAATTATTTGTGTAGTGCGTGGTCCCTTCTTTGTGGTTTGGAGTTGTCGGGTCTAAGGAAACTCACCAGTATGTGCATAGGTAAGTATATATATGTGTGGGTTCCCCCGTTACATGTATAGTCATCCATTGTAGTGAATATACATGTATTGGGGCTGGGTGTGCCCATGTATATATATGAAAATTCATATGTAGGTGAGTGGAGACTATTATATTCATATAAGAATATGTGTAAGGATCTTCTTGTGTATGTCCATGGCCATGTATGTGTATGCATAGGGGTTTGGTGTCCTTATATGTTTGTGAAGGTGAATATACTTAGTGGGAGAGTAGCATCAAATTTTAGTTATAAAGAACAAAGAGACAAAGTGGATGGCTTGGTACCACCTTGAGGTAGGTCCCCTACGCCTAAGCCATTATTTTAATTTCATTATTTCATGCTTGTTTAATTTTTTTTAAATTTATGCTATATACACATGCTATGAAATCTTGTTTCGGTTTCTAGAAATGATTATGCCTTTGTTTTGGAAATTGAAATGTATTTCAAACGCCATTGGTCTTAAGTGACTTTTCATTAAAATTGATTACCTTGGTGGTTTTGAATTGGTAATGAGTATTTCCAATGGTGTTTGGCCTTTTGGCCGGTTAGTTGTAAATTTTTTTTCCCTTTGTGTAATTAACCCTATTTTGCACCTTAATAATGTTTTATAAAAAATAAAAACCTCTCTTAAGGAATTCATCCTTGGTATTAGAAAAAAATTTTTATGTTTAATGTGTTATTATGTGCCTAATGTTAAGGCTTATGCATTGTTTGATGTGAAGGAGGGGGAATACACTTAAGGAGGGAGAATAGTGGTGAGAGGTTGAATGGGTTTTGGATAAAGTTATATGGGCATATATGTTCCCTTGATAATGCAATATCACCACCACTTGAGATAGAGTACAATGGAAAACTTGGGTATCTAGGTGGGTGGACCAAGACTAGTACGCTAGATGACACGACAGAGGTTCGTCCCTGTTTCGTCTAGCAGTTTTGACACAATAACACCAACTAAACATATGAATGATTGAGGGTTGGGGTTTCTAACCCATAGTTTTCTGAGGGTCGTGGTTTCTAAGCAATGTTTTTTGAGGGTCATGGTTTCAAATCCATATTTCACCAAGGTACGAGGTCTCAATGGTCCAACTGGTGCGAGTTACCTATAGGGATTTCCCATTGTGCTCATTTGTGACATGATACTTGTGATGTCATTTTCATTTCAATTGTTCTATACATTATGTATCATTTGTGAAAAACCATCGTTTAATCTAAAATTACTTTTTTTCAATGTATGCTTGGAATATATTTTGAAAATACTATGTAATAGAGGCATTTTACTTAATAATGTTAACTTGTGACTTGAACATGAAAAGATGGAAAAAATTATTTTATTATATCTTATTTTCAAACTGGCATGATTGGTTTTCTTATTAAAAGAATAGACATAATACTTTTTTATATTTTTGCTTCCCTACTGAGAACCTCAGTGATCATGCCTACTTTACTTTTTTAGTAGGAGGTTATAGTCTGGGATCATTTTTCTACGTCAGTGGTGACCCATGGGGTCACATAGAGGTATGTCTAGCTGGTTATCTTTAAATTTTTTCTACTATTATTGTTTACATTTTTTTATAGTTTATTTATATTTATCTATCTTTTATTTTATGGGATAAATCATTCCCAACTGCATGTCTTGATGCCCAAAACTATTTTCCAGTCTGTGGGGATCAGGAACGCCCTTCAGGCCATGCCACAGACCGGATCATGTGACTGATTCAGGGTTGACCTGGGTTGGTTCATGTAAAAAATGTATGCAATTATGTTCTTGTTATTTGGGGTGTTAGGTTTATTAGTGATTAGGTGTGTTTGGACTCGAGAGGTAGGTATAGGAGGGACATCAAGAAATATTATCCATCCCAAGACTCAGGTTTCTAGGGGTAGTCATGGATTTGAATTCTTCTTTTGCATGGTATATGTGGATAAAGATAACAAAAGAAGTGATCTGGTGTTACATGACAAGATTTCATGGAGTAGATACCCATGTACATTCTAGGTACACGTTTCAAGATACTTTCTATGGTGGATTTTTGCTCAGAGCATGGTCTAATAATCCATGTTACCTGGTTTGAATAGCCACTAGTACCTTATTTTTGGAAGTTTTGATGTGAATTTTGTTTGGGATTAGTTTTGAATAACATGAGTAGATTTAAAAATTGGAAATGGTTCATAGAATTGGTGGTTTTCAAAAGGAAATGTGGTTTTGGAGTGAAAATTTGGGTTTGAAATGGAAATGTTTTTCTTTTAATTGAATGTGCGGTTTCAAAGGAAAAAAATGGACGGGTTTTGGAAGTTGTTTTGAGATCTTGGTAACACTTTTGGAATGTGAATGGAAAATTCTTGGGAATATGGAAAATGTTTTGATTTAATGATAAGTGTTATTTTCAAATTGGTTGAGAATTTATTCTTTATGTTGAATAATCATTTTTGAAAATGAAATGTGTCTTGAATTGCGCCTTGATATTCCTATGAGTGATCACATACATTGAGGTATGTATGTGGCGAGTGAAAAAATTAGTGACATGAGTGGATGGGTTCTTGAGCTAGAACATGTATATGTATGTGTAAGACTTCATGTAATACCAATGATGGATATTTAATATGTTCTATTTTCTAAAAAAAGGTTTAAAAAAGGCTAATTTCAATGTTTTGAAAAGGGGGTGAGATATTATTTAGTGTTCTCTTTTCATTTTTGGCATTTCTTTCATGGTCTTTTGGTTTTGACATACTGAATTGTCTTCAGAATGGTGGTTTGAGTTTGAGTTTTAGTTTGTGATTAAACTGTGGAATCAAATTTATAATGAGTTTTGATTAAGCTATATACCTCTTGTTTTTTAGTATGCTGCCGAGAGAAGTACCAAAGGGTTCTAGTGAGTATCTTCTAGTTTTTGGTTCTACCCAGAATCTTAGAAAAGTGGTGGAATTGAATTATTTTCAGTTGTTGTCCATCGTTTGTGGAGATCATGATCTACTGATGGAAATGGACTGTCTTGGTGAAATCATTGGTGTTTTCGGGTTATTGGGAACTCCCAAAGCTATGAGAGCTCATGCTGGTTCTAATTCATTTGAGAGTCCAACTTTATATTGGTGGAGGAGATAATCCCAGCATCGTTGGTGAATGGGATGTCTTGGAAGGTGTTTAAGACCAATCTATTATTATGGTTTATACATAAGGAAGTAAAGGTGAGGAAAGTGGTAGAGCTCATGAGTGTCCAATAAGGACAACGAAGAGTAAAGGCTTACGTTGGGAATTTCAAGGGGTTGATTCCTTTTTCTACAGAGGTAGCATTGTGGAATCAGTTAAAGTTTCTCTTGCATGGGATCTTCATCCAGGGTTCCAAGACCAATTCATTTTGGTGTTTTGGAAGGTTCCTCACCTGATGAGGAGAGATAATTGGAGGAACATATCTCAGACAAGTATTCTTGTCATTTCCATCTTCCATTATTTGGGCCACTCTCTTGTCTGCTTTTGGCGTTGCTGGTTTGGGTACTCTAACTTTCCTTATCATCATCCTCCGAAGGCTTGTTTTCGGTGTGGCCGTTTGGGGCACTGGGATATGTTCTGCTAGAGGAATCATTAAAAGGAGTCTTTACCAATGTCAGTTCTTTATGTCGGGGTAACGGATACTTTAAGACATTATATCTCCACCCATAAGTCTCAGAGTGAATCTTTTAACACATTCAAGAATCATTGGGTGTGGGGAACCTTGGTCTAACTTTTGTCTCTGGTGCTGAAATAGGAATGGTTTAAATTTATATATGCAAAATTCCTTGTATTTGAAGGTTCTATTTTTCAGTAAGGGTCATAAAGGTCTCACTTCGTCATTATGGTCTTTGTTCTTTGAATACCCCACCTTGGTTGTAAGAAGGCGTAGTGATCCTGTTTTCTAGTAATTCAAGTAGTTTTTCCTCCTCAAATGTGATCTTTGAAGGTTCTATTTATGGTTGTGAGTCTTAAGATGATTGTGTCTCTTGTCTGGATAGTTCCTCTGGTGAACCATTATTGTTTTAGGATGTGCTAGTTTTAAAGACATGCATCTCGGGCAATAATAAACAGGGGCTTGGTCCGCTGTTCAGTTTGGGGTATTTTATCGGGAACCCCATGTGGTGGGGGTTTGGTTTATTCAGAGAGATTGTGAGTCAGTTCATGTTGGGTTTCCCTTTTCGGTCCTATATATTTGGCCTAATATAGTAGGTTCATAACTGGTGGGTAGACCCACTATGCATCTTTCTGTTCTATCTTTGAGAGTTGGTTTGTATGAGAGTTTTGGTCGATGTTGGCGGTTTACTCTTGGGATCAAGTTAGCAGTTCCAGAGTTTTCTTGTGCCGAGAGTCTCAATGTTGGTTGTTCTAGTCAAGTTCTTCTGGTGGGGAGAACCCTCCTCATTTTTTTACGGCCCTTCTCTTTACAGTTTCCCGTATAGTTGGTCGAGTGTGACTGATGGAATGAAAAGTAACACCGAGTTTGTGTTTTTTTAAGTCTCGTTCAGTTTTGAACTTGAGTTTGATGCTTCATTTGGTTTGGTGACTTTCTGGGGGAAGAATTTTCTATGGTGAGGAGAATTTTCACACCCCGACCCAACATATTGTGGTCATAGTTATTTATATTTATATTTGAGTCTTTTAGTTTCTTAAAGTTTAAAAATTTATTAAATTAAAATCCAAATGAAATAAAATAAAATATATGGAAAACAATTTAATAATAATAATAATAATAATAATATTTTTATTATTTAGTTATTATTATTATGTTATTATTAATATTGATGATATTAATATTAATATTAATATATTTAGGTTTTTTAGGGTTAGTTTTTTATATTTTTTCCCTTTTCTCCATCGTTTCTCTCATACTTCCCCTAGATTGCACGTAGCCCTCCCCCACATGGGCTCTTCCTTCCATTCACCTGGTTTAGCACACTCCCTCCCTCCAGCCAATGTCGACCCCTCTTTCATCGGACCCCCTGCCTACATGCACCACCCTCCATACCAATGCCTCTTTCTCCAGTGCACACATTAGCCCCATTCAACCCGTTTCGAGTGCCCTCACCTCTAGCGCAACCCCCTACCGGCAGAGCGACCCCCCCTTACCGGTTTTGCTCACATCCGGCGTAACTCCTAGGTAGACCCTTCTTCCCCCTCTCCATGGTTTTAATTCTTGTTTTTTGGGGTTTTCAGTATTTTCAGATTTTAGGGTGTAAATTAGGGTCCTAATCTGGGGTGTTTTTGTTCAATTTCATAAATTAGCGTTCTCTTTGGGTCCCTTGTAATGCGTTTGGAAAGAAATTGAAGTTTCACAATGAGATTTGGGTGTTTCGACACCAAAGTAAGGGGGTTCCGTGGGTAATATTTATTTGATGATTTTTTTTCTTGTTAAATTAATTTAGCATGGTCTTAAAATAATTTTTTTGATGCAAATTTGGTTTTAATGGAGTTTAATATGTTTTTGATCGATTTTTTATCATATTTACATGGAGTAGAGTGAATTTGTGAAGAAAACCCATGTTTAGTCTTTTATTATGTTGTGAATGGGTTGTGAGTTATATTTTTACATGTTATTGGAGTGCATTTGGCATTATAAGAGGTTTCTGGGAGTGGTTTTGTGTTCTATGTCTTTTTTTACCGCTTGGAGTTTCTTAATAAAATTTTAAGTGGTTTATTAAATCTTATAAAGTATGGGAAACATGTTTGTTTATTGTTTTGGAGTGAATATGTCTTCAAAAGTGGGTTTGATTATGAAAATGTGTTAGGAGTGGACTTATTTTATTTTTAATGGGGTTTCCTAGTAAAAATGGGGGTTTTTGTTTTAAAAAGTGGGAATGGGGTTTCCCTTCATTTATGTGGTTATGGTTGGAAATGTTTATGCCATACCTTGGAGTTGTGTTTGAAATTTCAGATTGTTTTGGAAATGGATTTTGAAATTATTATGAAATGGGTGTAGGCCCGGTTGTCACTTGTGATGTGATATTGATTTCCCTTTTTGAGATCTCCTGTTGTAGATGAATATTTTTGTTTATGTGATTGATTTTTGTGTTATAATAAATGGGTGTGTTATTGGGGCAGACCCTTGGTCTGCTATTTTGAAATGTTTTATAGATTTTTTATGTGTTTAATTGTTTTATTAAATTATATGTGTTGTGCATGGTCCTTTATTCATGGTTTGGAGACGTTGGGTCTAAGGTGTCTCACCTGCATGGGCATAGGTAAGTATATATATATATATATATATATATATATCTGTGTGTGTGTGTGGGTTCCCCCATTACATGTATAGTCATCCATGGTAGTGAATATACACAAATGGTGCTAGGTGTGCCCATGTATATATATTAAAATGCATACGTAGGTGAGTGGCGACATGTATATTCATATAATAATATGTATAAGGATACCCTTGCACATGTTCATTATAGAATCCTGCCTTTTTATCACATAAACATTCATTACATTTTACAAAACTGAAAATCTTTAAGGTTTAGTGTCTTGGAAACCAGGAACTTAAAACATGAAACAAAAAAAAAACATTCTTCTTAAACACTTGAAAGGATTCTACTCATGTTCACCCTAGGTTCATTACTGCATCTCATAACCTGGGGACATACATCAAAAGAAAGGGTGAGCAGAAGGCCCAGTAAGGGAAACAAGGGAAACATTTAACATGTGAACTTGGGATACATCAACAATGTCATGAAAAGAACTTTAAGGCATGAGAAAGAAATCATGAGATATATAATAATAAAAATAACATTTTTCATAACTTGAATATGTGGCTACAACATTTAATATTGACAATTATTTCGTTTCACCAAGGTCCATCCCCAAGGTGTCATTAAAAATTACCAAGGTATCAGTCTAAAAAGTCATCTCTAGAGATTAAGTCTTTACCCAATTCATTGGAGCGCTATCTGGGCGCAACCTTGACATGTCTTTATTATCATGTAAGCCACATATATCATCATAAATCATTTAATAAACAACCCATATAGCATAAAAGAAATAGGTTTCATATCATAATCATAACGTTTTAAAAACTGCTTTAAAGAAATGATCTTTATGTCACTTTAAACCCAAGGAAAAGGGAAAGCGGGTTTCATGTATATAAATCCCAGAATTTAAAATAGAAAATTTCGATATATATGTAAATACCCATATAGAAATAAGAGCTTTTAGTATTCACTTAATAACATAAAATAATTTTGAGATAAAGAGGGAGGTATTTTGAGATGAAAATTATGCAGCATAACGGCTATGATACATGGATTTAGACAACATTGAAAAGTGAGGGGACATGGGTCACCCACTCAAAAATGAGACATAAAATAGTATGGGAGCAGAATATAAAGTATTTAAGAACATGGTAAAGAAATTTGAATGATATACTATATGAAACGAAGAACTTGAAAGGAAGAAAAAATAAGATTTCTCTTATGAGAATTCGGCAGCCTAACGGCGTCACTTAAAACTTCCAAAAATGGATTGACGAGATCAAATAGAGTCTCTCATCATATGAACATAAATGAAAAGTATGATAGATATAGATATCATACCCCAACATAATAAAAAGGGACATGAAATACTTGACATGAAAGTAGATCTTGAAAATGAGAAGGGTGAAAGAACCAATTAGAAATTCGGCAGCCTAACGGCGCCACTTAAACTTCAACAAAAAATGAATTGATGAGATCAAATAGGGTCTCTCATAATATGAACATAAATGATCAGTATGATAGATATAGAGATCATACCCCAACATAATAAAAAGTAACTTGAAAGACTTGACATGAAAGTAGATCTTGAAAACGAGAAGGGTGAAAGAACCCCTTAGAAATTCGGCAGCCTAACGGCGCCACTTAAACTTCAAAAAAAATGAATTGATGAGATCAAATAGGGCATCTCATCATATGAACATAAATGATCAGTATGATAGATTTATAGATCATACCCCAACATAATAAAAAGGAACTTGCAAGACTTGACATGAAATTAGAACTTTGAAAAAGGAGAAAGGTGAAAGAACCACTTAAAAATTCGGCAGCCTAACGACGCCACTTAAAACTTCAAAATACTGAATTGAAGAGATAAAATGGGGTCTCTCATCATGTGATCATAAAAGATCAGTATGATAAATTTAGATATCATACCCCAAAATAATAAAAAGGAACTTGAAATACTTTACATGAAAATAAATCTTGAAAAATGAGAAGGGAGAAAGAATCCGTTAAAAAATTTGGCAGCCTAACGGCGCCACTTAAAACTTAATAAAACGAAATAATGAGAGTAAGAGGGGGATCTCTCATTATGTGAACATGAAAAGGGAAGTAAGAGGAGTATAAAAGAACACCCTTTAACATAAGAACTTGGAGCATAAAAGAAATTACATAAAAGAGATTTCTTGAAAAGAAAGAGAGAGATCAGATCCCTTACCTTAAAACATAACTCTTAAAACTCAAAGGTTGGGACCTTGAGGGCTTTGGGGAACCTTGGGAGGACTCCTTGGGAGGTAATGAGACCAGAAATGCGTTGTGGGAGAGTGGGGAGTCTAAATGGATGAGAGTATGTCTTGGTATTTATAGGGAAAGTGAGGGGACAAAGCATTAATGGCCAAGGGACACCTCAAAAGTGGGTTTCTCAAAACCATGTGCTCTCCCAAGATATTTCCCATGAAGTTAGGCCACATGGGGCCCCCAATACAATAATGCATCACCTTTGGTCGCCCAACCCATAAAATATCTCATGACATCATCATGACACAGTTATGATGTCATTAAACATACCGAAACCCTAAAACGGTATTTTTACTATTCACTGAAAATTCAACTTTCTCAGAAAAATCCCAAAATTTCACCTTAACAAAATATCGATGCTCTGATTACAAAAATGAAATCCATTTTTTAAAAATAATTTTCTAAATATTTTTAATTTAATTTTTAAATAAATTCACTATTCACCGAAAATTCATTTTTTTCAGAAAAATCCCCAAAAATTACCTTAACATAATATCGATGCTCTGAGTTCAAAAATGAAATCCATTTTATAAAAATAATTTTCTAAATATTTTTAATTTAAAAAAACACTATTCACCCGAAAAAACTAATACTTGAATAATAATATATGAAACCGTTATTTAACCATTTTATTGAATCACATTACTAAATCAAGGTGCCTAGATTATATTAATACTTTCTTTAAGTGATATTACTAATCCATTTGGTCACATTACTAATCCTAAGCATAAAATCACTATTCATAATTTACTATTCATCAAAAATTAAGTTTATCTTATTAGACTCTAAATTTCATACTGAACATAATTGTAGAAGACCATTTTTTGAAAATCATTACACATTTTTAATTATTTAAGGTTTACATAAACATTTTTAAAATATCCTTTTTCTAAAATTCATCAAAAATATGCATACTATATTTATCTGGTCATTCGAAAATTCATAAACTTCATCATAAGAAGAAATTGAAATTTTTATTTAAAAAAAGGATTACACAAGGCAGTTACGGTCTCCTTACATAGACCCTTATCACACCAGCATATGACCTAAGTGTAAGGTGTGCTAAGGTGAGAGAATTCGAGGGAGGCTCGACCAACATCGCACGAGTAGTAATTTCTATAAGTTTGAACTTCTCCCGAAGGCGATTCCATTCTAACTTCACACGATGAAGTTCGGCTTGGTTTTGGTCCAGAGCAAAGCCCAGTGGTGCTACCTCCTTCCCAAGTTCTGTTAGATGGGCTTCGATTGGTCCAAGACTACTAGGTGAGGCCATTGAATCTTCTTTCTACATTAGTTAACCAAGATTACTTGTATTTAGAGTCAAAAATCGAAAAGTTTAGTTTCCAGTGGTCATATTGACCAATGGTCATATAACAGTCAAAACCCAACAGTCTCATTTTAGTTATACTCATGTTATCAAATGAAAGAGTTTTGTTGAGTATAAAAAAAATAGAATAACACACAAAATTAGGAAACAAGATTTATTCAAAATTTTGGGTCGTTACAATCTTCCCCCCATAATAAATTGCGTCCTCGTAATTTTTAAAATTGGGTTTTGAAATTTCATTGAAAGTCCCACATCGGAAAAGGAGTTAACTATTACTTTAAAAGAAAGAAAAGGAAAGTAAAAAGGTCACCCGAGTTAACCCACACTAGGATTCCATGTAGGAAAACATGGACATGGAAGAAAAGCAAAGGGTCAAGTTCTGAGGGAGAGTGATAGAGAACATGATTAGGAGAAAGTTAACCATAAGAAAATCCCTAACTTATGATGTGTGTAAACGGTCTTTGATTACCTAGTAGGAAACGTAAACCAACAATGTTTTTGTTTTATGTTCCTATTCATAATTTTGAGGAATTCATTTACTACATAGAACAAAAACATAAGAAAATATACCTACCTTCATGTAGAGTTTCATCCTTTAATAAGTTTCTACCAAAAACTAATCTTTTCTCTAAACGATGAGAATTAAAAAACACTTGGTCTCATCAAAACACAAGAATCATCTTCTTGAGATTCACTTAATCCACAAAATATTAACTATCAATTTCTTCTACCTTTAAACATTCTCCCGAAAATAGAAAGGGTAAGATAAAACAACTCTTAAAAAAAGAAAGAATCCCATAGGAAGGGAAACCACTTTTAAATCTTCAAAGATCCATGGTACTACCAAAAGTTCATCATAGACCATTCCATAAATAACTGTTCTTAAAATTCCTCAAAATAAACCAAACTAAGATTGAAACCCAAATACAAGAAGAATTTGATAACATAGTATTCCAAAATAAACTTCATTGTTCATCTCCAAAACACATCAACCACTCTTAACATCTTATAACAAAAGTATATAACCTAAATATATTTTACCCAAGATAGGTTAATAATTTCCATAAGTAACCTAAATTACTATAAGTCTACCTTAAATTCATCAATTCTTCAAAATATAAGCCAACCTTACTCCTCAATGAAAATACTGTAGTAATCTATTTACCTCGATCATATAGGGTCCCCAAAATAGTGAACGTCTTCCAAAATAATAATCATCTTTTAATCCCCTAATCATCTCTCTCATATTAATACGACAATCGTCTCATTTCCTATCACATTGGTTGTTGGGACATGTTCTTCCATTTCCCGCCATTAACTACGAAAACAAAGTACAATTAGGGGATTGAATACTTATCCAATAATCATGAAAAGGAACTTAAAGCATATAAGGATAACTTGTAGAAGAAAAGTATACCCTAACTTGTGATCCCCTAGGTTCCCATCTAGGTTATCCATGATCATATATTCTTATGTGAATCTTTATTTTATTTTATCTTTGTTCCCTTAACAATGGTTCATACTAAGCTTATGAATTTACCAAAGCATATCCCTTGGGAGTGTCGTAACCAAGAGGGAAGCAAGACCCGTTGTCGTGTACCAGTTCCCTTTCAAGTCAAGCTCAAAGCGGTGATTTTGGGTTTTACCCCTATGTACATATGTGCCAGAGCCACCTCTACCTGCTCGTATCTAGACAGGGATGTATTTGCTTCGCAACCCCTTACTCAATACTCACCAAAATACCAGGAATACTTCCTATATTTAAACTTTTCTATAGGTTTCTTCCTAAAGTTTTCATATCCTAATTTCCACAAATAACTAAACCATCCTTTAATACCCACTATAGCATCCCACCTTTTTATCACATAAACATTCTTTACATTTTACAAAACTGAGGATCTTTAAGGTTTAGTGTATTGGAAACCAGGAACTTAAAACATGAAACAGAAAAAACATTCTTCTTAAACACTTGAAAGGCTTATCCTCATGTTCACCCTAGGTTCATTACTGCATCTCATAACCTGGGGACATACATCAAAAGAAAGGGTGATAAGAAGGCCCTGTAAGGGAAACAAGGGAAACATTTAACATGTGAACTTGGGATACATCAACAATGTCATGAAAAGAACTTTAAGGCATGAGAAAGAAATCATGAGATATATCATAATAAAAATAACATTTTTCATAACTTGAATATGTGGCTACAACATTTAATATTGACAATCATTTTTTTTCACAAAGGTCCATCCCCAAGGTGTCATTAAAAGTTACCAAGGTTATTCACCAAGGTATCAGTCTAAAAAGCCATCTCTAGAGATTAAGTCTTTACCCAATGCATTGGAGCGCTATCTTGGCGCACCCTTGAAATGTATTTATTATCATGTAAGCCACATATATCATCATAAATCATTTCATAAACAACCCATATAGAATAAAAGAAATAGGTTTCATTTCATAATCATAACGTTTTAAAAACTGCTTTAAAGACATGATCTTTATGTCACTTTAAACCCACGGAAAAGGGAAAGCGGGTTTCATGTATATAAATACCAGAATTTAAAATAGAACATTTTGATATATATGTAAATACCCCTGTAGAAATAATAGCTTTGAGTATTCACTTAATAACATAAAATAATTTTGAGATAAAGAGGGAGGCATTTTGAGACGAAAATTATGCAGCATAACGCCTATGATTTAGAAAACATTGAAAAGTGAGGGGACATGGGTCACCCACTAAAAAATGAGACATAAAACAGTATGGGAACAGTATATATAGAATTTAAGAACATGGTAATGAAATTTGAATGATATACCATATGAAACGAAGAACTTGAAAGGAAGACAAAAATGAGATTTCTCTTATGAGAATTCGGCAGCCTAACGACGTCACTTAAAACTTCCAAAAATGGATTGACGAGATCAAATATGGTCTCTCATTATATGAAAATAAATGATCAGTATTATAGATATAGAGATCATACCCCAACATAATAAAAAGGGACTTGAAAGACTTGACATGAAAGTAGATCTTGAAAACAATAAGGGTGAAAGAACCCCTTAGAAATTCGGCAGCCTAATGGCGCCACTTAAACTTCAACAAAAAATGAATTGATGAGATCAAATAGGGTATCTCATTATATGAACATAAATGATCAGTATGATAGATATAGAGATCATACCCCAACATAATAAAAAGTAACTTGAAAGACTTGACATGAAAGTAGATCTTGAAAATGAGAAGGGTGAAAGAACCCCTTAGAAATTCTGCAGCCTAACGACGCCACTTAAACTTCAACAAATATGAATTGATGAGATCAAATAGGGTCTCTCATCATATGAACATAAATGATCAGTATGATAGATTTAGAGATCATAAACCGACATAATAAAAAGGAACTTTCAAGACTTGACATGGAATTAGAACTTTGAAAAAGGAGAAAGGTGAAAGAACCACTTAAAAATTCGGCAGCCTAACGACGCCACTTAAAACTTAAAAATACTGAATTGAAGAGATAAAATGGGGTCTCTCATCATGTGATCATAAAAGAATAGTATGATAAATTTAGATATCATACCCCAACATAATAAAAAGGAACTTGAAATACTTTACATGAAAATAGATCTTGAAAAATGAAAAGGGAGAAAGAATCCGTTAAAAATTTTGGCAGCCTAACGGCGCCACTTAAAACTTCATAAAAAGAAATAATGAGAGTAAGAGGGGGATCTCTCATTATGTGAACATGAAAAGGTCAGTAAGAGGAGTATAAAAGAACACCCTTTAACATAAGAACACGGAGCATAAAAGAAATTACATAAAAGAAATTTCTTGAAAAGAAAAGAGAGAGATCAGATCCCTTACCTTAAAACGTAACTCTTAAAACTCAAAGGTTGGGACCTTGAGAGCTTGGGGGCACCTTGGGAGGACTCCTTGGGAGGTAATGAGGCTAGAAATTAGTTGGGGGAGAGTGGGGAGTCGAAATGGATGAGATTATGGCTTGGTATCTATAGGGAAAATGAGGGGACAAGACATTAATGGCCAAGGGACACCTCAAAAGTGGTTTTCTCAAAACCATGTGCTCTCCCAAGATATTTCCCATGAAGTTAGGCCACATGAGGCCCCCAATACAATAATGCATAACCTTTGGTCGGCCAACCCATAAAATATCTCATGACATCATCATGACACAGTTATGATGTCATTAAACATACCGAAACCCTAAAACTGTATTTTTACTATTCACTGAAAATTCAACTTTCTCAGAAAAATCCCAAAATTTCACCTTAACCAAATATCGATGCTCTGATTAAAAAAATGAAATCCATTTTATAAAAATAATTTTCTAAATATTTTTAATTTAATTTTTAAATAAATACACTATTCACCGAAAATTCATTTTTTTTTCAGAAAAATCCCCAAAAATTACCTTAACATAATATCGATGCTCTGAGTTCAGAAATGAAATCCATTTTATAAAAATAATTTTCTAAATATTTTTAATTAATTTTTTAATAAAAAAAACACTATTCACCTGAAAAAACTAATACTTGAATAATAATATATGAAACCGTTATTTAACCATTTTATTGAATCACATTACTTAATCAAGGTGCCTAGATTATATTAATACTTTCTTTAAGTGAGATTACTAATCCATTTAGTCACATTACGAATCCTAAGCATAAAATCACTATTCATAATTTACTATTCATCAAAAATTAAGTTGATCTTATTAGAATCTAAATTTCATACTAAACATAATTGTAGAAGACCATTTTTTGAAAATCATTACACATTTTTAATTATTTAAGGTTTACATAAATATTTTTAAAATATAATTTTTCAAAAATTCATCAAAAATATGCATACTATATTTATCTGGTCATTCAAAAATTCATAAACTTCATCATAAGAAGAAATCGAAATTTTTATTTAAAACAAAGGATTACACAAGGCAGTTACGGTCTCCTTACATAGCCCCTTATCACACCAGCATATGACCTAAGTGTAAGGTGTGCTAAGGTGAGAGAATTCAAGGGAGGCTCGATCAACATCGCACGAGTAGTAATTTATATCAGTTTGAACTTCTCCCGAAGGCGATTCCATTCTAACTTCACACGATGAAGTTCGGATTGGGTTTGGTCCAGAGCAAAGCCCAGTGGTGCTACCTCCTTCCCAAGTTCTGTTAGATGGGCTTCGATTGGTCCAAGACTACTGGGTGAGGCCATCAAATCTTCTTTCTATATTAATTAACCAAGATTACTTGTATTTAGAGTCAAAAATCGAAACGTTTAGTTTCCAGTGGTCATATTGACCAATGGTCATATAACAGTCAAAAGCCAACAGTCTCATTTTAATTATACTCATGTTATCAAATGAAATAGTTTTGTTGATTATAAAAAAATATAATGACACACAAAATTAGGAAACAAGATTTATTCAAAATTTCAGGTCGTTACAATCTTCGCACCTTAAGAAATTGCGTCCTCGCAATTTTTAAAAATGGGTTTTGAAATTTCATTGAAAGTCCCACATCGGAAAAGGAGTTAGTAAAACTATTACTTTAAAAGAAAGAAAGGGAAGTACAAAGGTCACCCGAGTTAACCCACACTAGGATTCCATGTAGGAAAACATGGACATGAAAGAAAAGAAAAGGGTCAAGTTCTGAGGGAGAGTGATAGAGAACATGATTAGGAGAAAGTTAACCATAAGAAAATCCCAAACTTATGATGTGTGTAAACGGTCTTTGATTACCTAGTAGGAAACTTAAACCAACAACGTTTTTGTTTTACGTTCCTTTTCATAATTTTGAGGAATTCAATTACTACATAGAATAAAAACATAAGAAAATATACCTACCTTTATATAGAGATTCATCCTTTAATATGTTTCTACCCAAAACTAATCTTTTCTCCAAACGATGAGAATTCAAAAACACTTGGTTTAATCAAAACACAAGAATCATCTTCTTGAGAGTCACTTAATCCACAAAAGCTTAAATATCAATTTCTTCTACCTTTAAACATTATCCCGAAAACAGAAAGGGTAAGATAAAACAACTCTTCAAAAAAGAAAGAATCCCATAGGAAGGGAAACTACTTTTAAATCATCAATGATCCATGGTACTACCAAAAGTTCATCATAGACCATTCCATAAATAACTGTTCTTAAAATTCCTCAAAATAAACCAAACTAAGATTGAATCCCAAATACAAGAAGAATTTGATAACATAGTCTTCCAAAATAAACATCATTGTTCATATCCAAAACACATCAACCACTCTTAATATCTTATAACAAAAGTAGCTAACCTAAACATATTTTACCCAAGATAGGTTAATCATTTCCATAAGTAACCTAAATTACTATAAGTCTACCTTAAATTCATCAATTCTTCAAAATATAAGGCAACCTTACTCCTCAATTAAAATACTGTAGTAATCTATTTACCTCGATCATATAGGGTCCCCAAAATAGTGAACATCTTCCAAAATAATAATCATCTTTTAATCTCCTAATCATCTCTGTCATATTAATACGGCAATCGTCTCATTTCCTATCACATTGGTTGTTGGGACATGTTCTTCCATTTCCCGCCATTAACTATGAAAACAAAGTACAATTAGGGGCTTGAATACTTATCCAATAATCATGAAAAAGAACTTAAAGCATATAAGGATAACTTTTAGAAGGAAAGTATACCCTAACTTGTGATCCCCTAGGTTCCTATCTAGGTTATCCATGATCATATATTCTTATGTGAATCTTTATTTTATTTTATCTTTGTTCCTTTAACAATGGTTCATACTAAGATTAGGAATTTACCAAAGCATATCCCCCGGGAGTGTCATAACCAAGAGTTCAGCAAGGCCCATTGTCGTGTACCAGTTCCCTTTCGATTATAGCTCAAAGCGGTGTTTTCGGGTTTTACCCCTATGTACATCTGTGCCAGAGCCACCTCTACCTGCTCGTATCCAGACATGGATGTATTTTCTTGGAAACCCCTTACTCAATACTCACCAAAATACCAGGAAGGCTTCCTATATTTAAACTTTTCTATAGGTTTCTTCCTAAAGTTTTCATATCCTAATTTCCACAAATAACTAAACCATCCTTTGATACTAACTATAACATCCCTCCTTTTTATCACATAAACATTCATTACATTTTACAAAACTGAGGATCTTTAAGGTTTAGTGTCTTGGAAACCAGGAACTTAAAACATGAAACAAAAAAAAAATTCTTCTTAAACACTTGAAAGGCTTATCCTCATGTTCACCCTAGGTTCATTACTGCATCTCATAACCTGGGGACATACATCAAAAGAAAGGGTGAGTAGAAGGCCCAGTAAGGGAAACAAGGGAAACATTTAACATGTGAACTTGGGATACATCAACAATGTCATGAAAAGAACTTTAAGGCATGAGAAATAAATCATGAGAGATATCATAATAAAAATAACATTTTTCATAACTTGAAGATGTGGCTACAAAATTTAATATTGACAATAATTTCATTTCACCAAGGTCCATCCCCAAGGTGTCATTAAAAATTACTAAGGTTATTCACCAAGGTATCAGTCTAAAAAGTCATCTCTAGAGATTAAGTCTTTACCCAATGCATTGGAGCGCTATCTGGGCGCACCCTTGACATGTCTTTATTATCATGTAAGCCACATATATCATCATAAATCATTTCATAAACAACCCATATAGCATAAAAGAAATAGGTTTAATTTCATAATCATAACGTTTTAAAAACTGCTTCAAAGACATGATCTTTATGTCACTTTAAACCCACAGAAAAGGGAAAGCGGGTTTCATTTATATAAATCCAAAAATTTAAAATAGAAAATTTTGATATATATTTAAATACCTATATATAAATAAGAGCTTTGAGTATTCACTTAATAACATAAAATAATTTTGAGACAAATAGGGAGGCATTTTGAGACGAAAATTATGCAGCATAACGACTATGATACATGGATTTAGAAAACATTGAAAAGTGAGGGGACATGGGTCACCCACTCCAAAATGAGACATAAAACATTATGGGAACAGAATATAAAGTATTTAAGAACATGGTAATGAAATTTTAATGATATACCATATGAAACGAAGAACTTGGAAGGAAGACAAAAAGAAGATTTCTCTTATGATAATTCGGCAGCCTAATGGAGTCACTTTAAACTTCCAAAAATGGATTGGCGAGATCAAATAGGGTCTCTAATCATATGAACATTAATGATCAGTATGATAGATATAGAGATAATACCCCAACATAATAAAAAGGGACTTGAAATACTTGACATGAAAGTAGATCTTGAAAACGAGAAGGGTGAAAGAACCCCTTAGAAATTCGGCAGCCTAACGACGCCACTTAAACTTCAACAAGAAATGAATTGATGAGATCAAATAGGGTCTCTCATCATATGAACATAAATGATCAGTATGATATATATATAGATCATACCCCAAAATAATAAAAAGGAACTTGAAAGACTTGACATGAAAGTAGATCTTGAAAACGAGAAGGGTGAAAGAACCCCTTAGAAATTCGGCAGCCTAACGACGCCACTTAAACTTAAACAAAAATGAATTGATGAGATCAAATAGGGTCTCTCATAATAAGAACATAAATGATAAGTATAATAGATTTAGAGATCATAACCCAACATAATAAAAAGAAACTTGCAAGACTTGACATGGAATTAGAACTTTGAAAAAGGAGATAGGTGAAAGAACCGCTTAAAAATTCAGCAGCCTAACGGCGCCACTTAAAACTTCAAAATACTGAATTGAAGAGATAAAATTTGGTCTCTCATCATGTGATAATAAAAGATAAGTATGATAAATTTATAGATCATACCCCAACATAATAAAAAGTAACTTGAAATACTTTACATGAAAATAGATATTGAAAAATGAGAAGGGAGAAAGAATTCGTTAAAAATTTTGGCAGCCTAACGACGCCACTTAAAACTTCATAAAAAGAAATAATGAGAGTAAGAGGGGGATATATCATTATGTGAACATGAAAAGGGAAGTAATAGGAGTATAAAATAACACCCTTTAACATAAAAACATGGAGCATAAAAAAAATTACATAAAAGATATTTCTTGAAAAGAAAGAGAGAGTCTGGATCCCTTACCTTAAAACGTAACTCTTAAAACTCAAAGGTTGGGACCTTGAGGGATTGGGGGAACCTTGGGAGGACTCCTTGGGAGGTAATGAGACCTGAAATTCGTTGGGGGAGAGTGGGGAGTCGAAATGGATGAGGGTATGTCTTGGTATTTATAGGGAAAGTGAGGGGACAAGGCATTAATGGCCAGGGGACACCTCAAAAGTGGGTTTCTCAAAATCATGTGCTCTCCCAAGATATTTCCCATGAAGTTAGGCCACATGGGTCCCCCAATACAATAATGCATCACCTTTGGTCGTCCAACCCATAAAATATCTCATGACATTATCATGACACATTTATGATGTCATTAAACATGCCGAAACCCTAAAATTGTATTTTTACTATTCACTGAAAATTCAACTTTCTCAAAAAAATCCCAAAATTTCACCTTAACCAAATATCGATGCTCTGATTAAAAAATGAAATCCATTTTATAAAAATAATTTTCTAAATTTTTTTAATTTAATTTTTAAATAAATACACTATTCACCGAAAATTCATTTTGTTTCAGAAAAATCCCCAAAAATTACCTTAACATAATATCAATGCTCTGAGTTCAAAAATGAAATCCATTTTATAAAAATAATTTTCTAAATATATTTAATTAAATTTTTAATTAAAAAAAAAACTATTCACCCGAAAAAACTAATACTTTAATAATAATATATGAAACCGTTATTTAACCATTTTATTGAATCACATTACTTAATCAAGGTGCCTAGATTATATTAATACTTTCTTTAAGTGAGATTACTAATCCATTTAGTCACATTACTAATCCTAAGCATAAAATCACCATTCATAATTTAATATTCATCAAAAATTAAGTTGATCTTATTAGACTCTAAATTTCATACTGAACATAATTGTAGAAGACCATTTTTTGAAAATCATTACACATTTTTAATTATTTAAGGTTTACATAAACATTTTTAAAATATCCTTTTTCTAAAATTCATCAAAAATATGCATACTATATTTATCCGGTCATTCGAAAATTCATAAAATTCATCATAAGAAGAAATCGAAATTTTTATTTAAAACAAAGGATTACACATGGCAGTTACGATCTCCTTACATAGCCCCTTATCACACCAGCATATGACCTAAGTGTAAGGTGTGCTAAGGTGAGATAATTCGAGGGAGGCTCGGCCAACATCGCACGAGTAGTAATTTCTATCAGTTTGAACTTCTCCCGAAGGCAATTCTGTTCTAACTTCACACGGTGAAGTTTGTCTTGGGTTTGGTCCAGAGCAAAGCACAGTGGTTCTACCTCCTTCCCAAGTTCTGTTAGATGGGCTTCGATTGGTCCAAGACTACTGGGTGAGGCCATCGAATCTTCTTTCTATACTAATTAACCAAGATTACTTGTATTTAGAGTAAAAAATCGAAACGTTTAGTTTCCAGTGGTCAAATTGACCAATGGTCATATAACAGTCAAAAACAAATGGTCTCATTTTAATTATACTCATGTTATCAAATGAAAGAGTTTTGTTGAGTATAAAAAAAATAGAATAACACACAAAATTAAAAAAAAATATTTATTCAAAATTTCGGGTCTTTACATTCATGGCCATACGGGTGTGTTCATATGGACTAGGGATCCTTCCATGTTTTTTAAGGTGCATATACTTAGCAGGGGAGAAACATCATCTTTTACTTAGAAATCACCAAGAGCCGAAGTGGATGACTTGGTTCCACCTTGAGGTAGGTCCCCTATGCCTAAGTCGTTAATTGTAATTTCATAATTTCTTCCTTTTTTTAAAAAACTATGTTTTACATTTATTCTATATACACATGCTATGAAATTTGGTTGTGGTTGAAAGAAATGATTAGGCCTTTTTTTTGTAAATTGAAATTTATTTCTAACACCATTGATCTTAAGTTACTTTTCTTGAAAATTGATTTCCTAAGTGGCTTTGAATTGGTAATGATTATTTAAAAAGGTGTTTGGCCTTTCCACTGGTAAGTTGTAAAAAATTGTTCCCATTATGTAATTTAGCCTGTTTGGAACCTTAAGAATGTTTTATGAAAAAGAAAACCTCTCTTTAGGCACACTCCTTGGTCTTAGAAAATGATTTTTTATTTTTAATGTGTTATTATGTACCTAATGTTGAGGCTTATGAATTGTATAATGTAAAATAGTGGGAATGCTCTTAAGGAGGGAGAACAGTGGTGAGAAGTTTAATGGGTTTTGGATAATGAAAGTGTTACGTACATAGAAGTTTTCTTGATAAAGAAAACACACCACCACTTTAAATAGATCACAATGTGAAACTTGGGTATGTAGATGGGTGGACCAGGACTAGTATGCTAGATGAAACTATAAAGATTCATCTCGATTTCATCTAGAATGTTTTATGCAACAACACTAACTAAACATTTGAATAACTTAGGTTCTTGGTTTCTAAGCCATAATTTTCTGAGGGTCATGGTTTCTAAGCCACTTTTTTTTAGGGTCAGGGTTTCTAAGACACATTTCACCAATGTACGAGGTGTCTAGGGTCCCACTTGTTTTAGTTACCTATAGGGATTTACAATGGTTCTTGATTGAGACATGATTATTTTGATGTGATTTTCATTTCAGTTGATTTATACATTATGTATCATTTGTGAAAACCGTTATTTAATCTAATTTTTTGACAAGGTATGCTTGGAAGCTATTTTTAAAATATATTGGAATAGAATCATTTTCCTAAAAAATGTTAACTTATGACTTAAACATGAAAATAACAAAAACATTATTTTATTATATCTTATTTTCAAACTAGCATGATTGGATTTATTATTAAAGGTAGGGGAATATGATGTTGTTATCTCTTGTCTTTCTTACTGAGTACCTCGGTTCTAATGCCTACTTTACTTTTTGGTTGCAGGTTCTAGTCTGGGATCGTGGTTCTATGTTAGTGGTGACCCATGGGGTCACATAGAGGTATGTATAATGGGATATGTTTAGTTTTTTTGCTATTACTTTTAACATGTTTTGTCCAGTTTGTTTTAGTTTATACGTCTTTTATTTTTTTTATAAATCCTTCCCAAAAGCTTGTCTTGATTCCCGACACTACTTTCCAACATGTGGAGATCGAGAATTCCCTTTAGGCCATGCCACAGACCGACTCAGGTGACTGATTCAGGGTCGACCTCGGTTGGTTCGTGACATACACCTCCATGTACATATGCACATTATATTAAGGATGAATTAGTGCTGTCCCACTGAGTTTATACTCTCACCCTTCATAGGAATATAAATGTGTGTGAATATTTCATGGTCATAGATCTAGCTAAGGGAAAGGTCCTTTTGTTTGGGAGATGAGAAAGTAGACCTTAGATGACAGAGGAGATGCTGGGATGGGCTTTAGACTAACAATTCTATGATTTTTGTTTATTTTATATGGTTATAAATAACTGATTCACCAACCACATTATGGGTCTTTTAGTTAATATTTTTTATATGTATTCCCTTTCTTATAGTATGATGATATTCTTTTAGTTTGTTCTGTGTTTTTCTAGGATGTAAATTTATTTTTTATTGTGATTTTAATGTATGGATGTTGTTATTGATGGTATATTATACCTATTGAACCATTTTAATCCTTGTTGTTAGTTTCAAGCCTCTTACGTATGAGGAGGCATGCATGAGGTCATGTAGCACATTAGCCGAACCTGGTGATTCATTCTGTGTTTTACAAAGTGGTATCAAAGAATAAATTTTTTCCTTTTTATTTTCTTCTTGACTATGCCTGGGAATAATATAAAAGTAATAGGCTATGTCGAACTCTACTATGAGAGTCACAAATGTTCCAGGCCACCTAGTATGTTACATTCCTCTAAGTTTCTAGCAATGGGAATGTTTTTACCACATCTGCTATTATAATTTCATGCTAATATTGTATACTACTATTTTACTATAATTTATAGTATTTGGATACATTCATTCATCATGAATATCCATGTAGGTTCACATTTCATGTATATGATTTCTTGTATTTCATAGAAATTCAATTTTTAAATTTCATTGGTAAATTTTGGTCTGTGCTTCTATGATATATTTGTACCGAAATTTTAATTAATTAAATTAACAATGATATGTTTTGTTATATGTGTGACTATGAATAACATGATGGTACTGGAGACTTGGGTTAAGCCTTGGGTAATTCTATTTGGTTTATTCTATATAAAAGTGGCTAGATCTTCAGTTTAGACTTTCTCTAGTGATATGCTGAGTGTTCAGGTTAATTGATTGAGTGGTGCATTCCTTTAAGATTTTGAAGTTGTTTCTAATCATTTGTTTGAAATTTTTGATAATGTATCCTTGACTTAATATTCTTGGAATAACACGGTGAGTGACTTAGCATACTCCCATAAGAGAGGATGCTCCTTTAGTACCACTAGAAATGTAAGAGGGTGTAGTTGAGAATGCTCCAATAGCCACTACAGCAGTACGAGTAACAAAATTGATTTAGCTAGGAGTCTTTTATATAGTTCTTATTCAAGGGATATGAGCTTAAAGGATGAAGGTAAATTATGATATGTATTTCCTTCTTTATCATCCTCCATATTTCCTGATACTGGAGTAACCCAGGATGCAGAGTATTTGACCGCTATCATTAAGGGAATCATTGATCTATTTGAGAATCTGTAGGATCGATAGTTTGAGCTGGCTAGATTTTTTCCCCAGGGACCCATGAGGAGATGGTGGGTTGTCATAAACTAGGTGGGGAGAATAGAGGGACTAATTTGGGATACCTTCAATGATCTCTACTTTAAAGAGTTTTCCTAAATACACTAACGTTGGATTGAGTTCATGATTTTATAGAGCTTAACCAAGGGAAGATGTTGTAACCTTCATATTCTACTCATTTCATAGATTTTCATTAAATTTATTCTCTTTTGGTTGGAAACGAGGCGTATAATTCTTTGAATATAGATATCATTTTTCATACAGATCTAAGGTTCTTGGTCAGGAGCATCAACATGATGACATATCCTGAGGAGCCAATAAAGTCCCTGATGAGCAAGAAGGGCCTGGAGGAGGGCATAGTAGCAGGCCTTCTTTCAGTCCTTCGTTCCCTAAAAAGTAGGAATCCTATATAAGTAGTGATAAACTTTTCCAATAGTAGTAAGATGAAGGATTAGGAGGCATGATAGTATGAAAGTAGGCAGTTGAAGTAGAGCATGTTTTCTTTAGCTCCCTTTGGGGATGGATGTATCACCCTATGCTTTAATTGTGCATACAGCGGACACTAACAAAAGTTTTTTATTTAATCTCAAAACAAGTGTCATTGAAATTTTAAGATGGGTAATCTATATAATTTCTATTGAAGGGTGATATTGATGAGTTTATCAGGGGTTCTGGGTAGACATGGGCTATGAGTAATGGGATTTAAAAGGGATCTCAGTAATAGGACCATATTTTGTAGGGGTTAATGACTCAATCAAATCTCGGGGTCTCGAGGATAGAGTAATGGGAATTATGTTAGAATAATTTATGTCATGGGATAGGTTCCAACTAATTCTTGAGAGGTACCTTATAAATCTAGAGGAATGGTAGTAATTACCTCTACACTTTCTACTAATTGGTTTGATACAATAACTTATAATTATTTTATATCTTATCTAGTCCTTGATGGGATTAAATTGATTGTTAAGTAATATGATGAATTTCATTCTCTTGATATATTATTGGGGATGTAGGTATACTACCTATAGATATTTACAAACTATCCTATATTAGTTTATGTTTATATATATTTATGAGCTTTTATGATATTAGATATGAATTACTTTAATGTGATTTTTAGCATGGGTTGGATGACCGGTTACTAGGCCCACATCAACTATTACAGGAGGGGAGTGTTCTTTATTACAGTTAAGGGTGATAATTTTATTTTGATTAGTGAATAGGATGTTTGAGTGGGAAGAATAAGACCATACCTATGGCAGATTAGAGCTATTACAAAATAGGTTGTAGGAATAGTTCTTATGAAAAATCAAATAGTAGATTCATCCCCTTTTCCTCTAGTGGTGAATCATTACCAAGATGTATTTTTAGATCATTTATTATGACTTCCTCCTAATAAAGGAATTGAATTCGGGATCAAACTCATTCTAGGATAAGAACCTATATTTATCCCTCTATATCATATGGTACCAACTGAGTTAAAGGAACTCAAGGTGCATCTTTATGGATTAAAGGTGAAGGGATTTCTTAGACCATTCACTTCTCCTTGGGTTTCTCGAGTTTTTTTACTAAGAAGGTGGATGAACTACTTTTTCCATGCATGGACTTTAGAAATATGAATTAGGTCATAGTGAAGAAGAAGTACACATTATGGAGTATTGATTATTTGTTTGATTTGTTGAGGGGATCCTAATAGTTCACCAAGATTTACTTTTGAACACACTACCACCAACTTCTAGTTAGAGAAGAGGATGTACCTAGGACCGATTTTAGGATTTGGTGCAGACTGTATGAGAATATTATCATGCCTTTTAGATTGATGAATGATCTAGTGGTGTTCAAGGATCTTCGGAATAAGATATTTTATACATATATTAAATATTTTTTCATTTTTTTCATTGATACATCCTTATATATTCATAGATCCCATATATTCATTTCAGACACCTTAATATTTAATTGAGTACACTTTGATTTCTTCAGCTTCATTCAATGTTTTTGAAGTGTCACTTTTAGAACCAAAAGGTGTGTTTCTATAGGCATATGATTTATTAGTTGTGAATCTTAGTTGATCCATAGAATGTAGAGGAATTTATGCATTATGAATGCTTTAGAAAAATGTTTGATATTAGAAGTTTCTAAGGTTTGGATGGGTATATTAGAGGGTTAATTTATGATTTCTCATAGTTGAATGTTCCTATGAGTATGCTTACATACAAGGGCTCAATATTTTATTTGATAGATTAGTGTTATTATGAATTCCTAGCACTAAATAAGGTATTGGAATCAACTATTATTTTGATATTACTTGAGAAAAGGGATTGATATGCTATATACTATGATCACTCATGTGTTGGTTTATGAGTGGTTTGGATTTAGAGATGTCACGTAGTCGCATAAGTTTCTCATAAACTATGACTCCATGAGTAGAACTGACCTACTCATGATACTTAGTTGAATATTATGGTTCATGGATTGAAATTTTGGTGATGATATATTTTAACCATGAGATACTTTATTTATATAGGATCGTAGAGATTATGGTATATGTTCTATTAGTGAGACTCGAATCTCATGCATAGGTTTTGGATTGAGGATTTATAGACATATGATTTTTGGATGGATTATTCTTTTAGATAGGGTAATTTTTATTATAGATACTCTAGGTAGGAAAATGAAATATTTTTCAATGAATCATTTAGAAGAGTAATTGAGATTAATGATCTTGGTGGATAAATGTTTGTAGGTACATATAAGGATCAAGGGGTTATGAAATGTTCCCCCTTAGTTGTCATATCTACCTTGGTGGATTGTGTGAAAGCCATCTAGGAGTTATATTCTTTGTTATTATTAATGATGGAACTATTTGAGGGGAATTACCCAGTTCTGGGATGATCTTTAAATGGAGATGATGTGATCTACATTCATTGGTGAGTTGTAGTTACTATTTCCCTGAGGGAAATTGTGATAATGCACACTCGTGATTTATAATGGGTAGTGAAAACATGTTCAATGAATATATTTCATGATATCTGGTAGTGCTTTTGGTGGCTAGGTTTGAAGAGGGATATCACCCATTTATCTTTCATTGTCTTACCTAGAAGAGGATTAAGGCCAAGTGTTTGTGAATACGTGGATTTTTTCATCCTCTTCCAATGTATATATTTGAGTGGTATGATGTGAAAAAAGACTTTTTATGGGGTTTCCTAGGACCATAATATTTATAGATATCGTGTCAGTTGTGGTTGATCAACTGATGAATGTGGAACATTTCTTACAGATCTAAGAGTCACTTTACATAGATGAGTTGGAAAACTATATATTCAAGAGATAATATAGATTCATGGAGTTTGAGAATATAATCTGATCAGGATTATTGTTCGAAATCATTGTTTTTATAAGGCTTGTAGAAGGTGGTGGGGACTCTATTTAAGCTGAGCATGGTGTACCATCCATAGATCGATTGGAAGTAAGATAGAGAGGTCATGATTTTGGAGAATATTCTTTGGGAATTTATCTTGAATTTTATTGGAGTATGGGATGATCATAAATCCTTCGTAGAGTTTTCATAAAGTTATAGTTTTTGCTATTTAATTTATATGGAATTGTTTGATGCTCTTTATGGTCAGTCATGACATTCAACACTATTTTGGAACGAGGTGGGTGAGTTTGCATTTATTGGGATATGTATGGTGAATTAGACCTCTGATCAGGTTTACCTGATTCATAAGTAGTTTTTTATCACTCAGATCTGGTAGTAATTGTATACCCACTATACGAGATGACTATTGGAGTTCTCAATTGGAAATAATGTTTTCTTACGGGTGTCACCACGATTGAAGTAATGATGATTATGGAATCATGGGAAGTTAAAACCATGGTTTGTGAGATCATTTGAGATCATCTTTCATAATAGAATATTTTTCTACTAATTAGATCATCTTACATGAAATAGAGTTATTCATAACGTGTTCTTTTTATATCAACTTCATAGGTATGATCTTGATCCTGTACATGTGATCGACATCAAGGACATTGATTTAGAGCAAGATTCATTGTTGGTGGAGTGAATGGAATGAATTGTAAACTAGGGTGTGAAGGTGATGGAGGGGAGGATGTTCCAATTATTCTAGTTTTATGGCTGCGTAGATGAATCCATAAGGATAATTGGGAGTCAAAATCAAATTAATGGGTGAAATTTTCCATGTTGTTCCAAATAGGACAACTATAAAAACTTCTTGAGGACAAGAAGTCATTATTTGGGAGATTTGTAACACCCTTAAATTTAAATGAATATATTTTTGAGTCTTTTATTGTTTATTTTTTTCTATGATGTTTCAGATTCTCCATGGTGGATTTGGGTGCAAATTGGGTGTTTTTGGGTGCACCATAGGAAGGAATATGACATAGTGGAAGCTGTATTTTTCCTAGAGTTTACCTATGTAAAATAGTGTGATTAACATGTATGGGTTGGTTCTAGTCTTAGAAATGATTAACTATGAGTATCCCTATTGACCATAACAATAATAGACTCACCACACCTTAGTGAAAGGCATGGCGGGTCTAAAACAGCCAAAGAATTACTTCTATCCATGATAGGTGTCCCTAATGGATATCATGGAAATAGTGTGATTGAATTCACTTTGATGATAATAGGAATCCCCATGACATGATGATAATTGTTTTTTTCAAATGGATGAATCAACTACAAGGTCTTTAGGGGGAGTTATTCCATTTGATGAGAGTACATGTCTCTTGTATCTCCCAACCCATATTGGACCTGGAAAAATAAAGGATACCTCTCTTATAAAAATTGGCTCCCTTCTTCGCCCTAATTATCTATCAAAGGATCTCATTGATCCAATGACTCTGATTTGAAGCAATTAAGACATTATAGCCTAAAAATTATATTTCTATTGGGATAAATAATTGATCTAGGCTCTTATGACTAGATTTATGGATTTCTATATGATCCAATAGGTAATTATTAGATCATTAAAGGATTTGCTCTGAATATATCATGGATTCAATTCTTGCTCTTAATTGAATCTAGATCAATCATTGGTGGTGTATATTGTTGGGGATTGTTTGGGCGCATACATGAATTGTTCAAAACTCTTGGAAAATTAACACCATGGAACCTGATATTTGAAGTCCTTACCACATAATCCTTTTTATAAATCTAAATGGGATGATTGACATGTGTGTGCATGCATGTATAGCCATGATAACCTTTTTGTGATATGGTATGTTGGTGTTTTGAATATGTTGTGTGGGTGTGGGTCGTAAGACCCATGCATTATGTGTTATAATTTTTCCCTCTTTTAAATACCCTATTTTGTGAGAATTTTTGGCCTATGTATATTTGTATCTAGAATCTAGGTGATATTTAGATTTTCATGGATTCATTATCTTCAAGATGGGGAACATGTGTTGGTATATAGTGGTGTTGATGATGATAGAAAGACTTGGAGATAGGTAAGGGGTAAGAAAACCTTTTATCGTGACCTAAGATATACTATGGTGTTTGAAAACCTTGTGGTTTGACCCAATAGAGGTAGGGGAATGATAAACTTGCAGCCTAAACTGATGATGCGCTAGGGGTATTAAAACCATTTGGATCGACCCAATAGATATAGGGGAACACTATCCTTATGGACTTACCTGAGGTTGATCTAGGGGTTCGATGAATTTTTTAGCCTATCCCTGGGATCATTTGGTTATGAGTCTTGATCTATTATATGTGTAGTCTTTATGGCCTGATCTTATAGGGGATGCAATAAGAGGTATACCTTCCAATATAGAGATGATATAGGTATAGTTGAGGATCAGGGTGTCTTTCTTAACAAATGATCACTTAATATTTTATTTTTTTTTTCTATTTTTTCATTTACTTTCCATCCTTATATATACCTTTACGGACATGTACAATTTATGTTAATTACGAATTAGTAGTGTTAGATTGGTATTATATTGAAAACCTATAAAGACATCATGATGCCTAGAAATATTTCATTAGTAAAGATCCAACTAAGGGAAAGGGACTTGTGTTGAGTTGCTGAGTAGGTGGATCTTGGAGTATGGAGGTGATGCTGTGATGGACTGAAAACAATTATAGAGTTTCTTTTATTTTATTTTCTTAGGTTATCCTACATTGGATGACCTACAAAATTAGAGGTTAGTTGGTTTATATTTTATGACATGGATGCCATATATTGTTGAATGATGATGTTATTTTAGTTTTTTCTATGGTTCTCTAGTATTTTATTTATATCTTGTTGTGATACTTTTGTATGGATTTTGTTATTTATTGTATAGTGCCTCCACGACATTGTTCAAACCCTCACTATTAGTATTCAGCCTCATGCGTACGTGGAGGCACACATGAGTTCATATTTCACAAAAAATAGACTTATTTATATAGTTGGGGTGTTACACTAAAGTTTTACAAAATCACTTTTTTTTGTCATAAACCAATAGACTTCATGAGGATTAATTCTATACATTATTTTGGTGAAAATTTATTTTTATGCATACAAAAATATGTTTTAAAAAACTAGATTTCATTGTGTTTTGTATAAATATGTTAAATTTTTTTTACTATTGGAATTAAATATTGTAAAATTATTTTCATATTTTGAATCAATGGGTTCAGATAAGGTAATAAGGTTAATTTTATTTTATTTCATAATATTATGTTACATTTGTAAAAATTTAGTCACCCTGATTACAGGTAAATGTGAAAAATGGTTAAGCTAAGAAAAAAGTCCAAAATATCTCTAAAAATATTCTAAATTTTATTGGATGATTATATTTAGACCCTAAATTATCTAATATGTTAAATGGTATTAATTTAGTGATACTTTTCCTTGAGAAATAAATTTATATTATTTTCAATTTATAAGTATTTATAAGAGTTCCACTCCTATAATTTATAAAAGGATCTCCTCATCCACTAAGTTATTAAAAAATTTTGAGCACTTTAACTCAATAAATACCTATAAAAATAATTTCCAAACACCCTTGGATACAACTTAGTGGTTTTTATCTTTTAAAAATACCAATCTAAGAGGACTTATAACGTTTTCCTAATAAGGCTATCCAACAGGGAGGTATTTTTTTAATCAAGTTCTTTCATGCTTATTTATTCTTAAAAC
Source organism: Viscum album (assembly GCA_963277665.1). NCBI lineage: Eukaryota > Viridiplantae > Streptophyta > Magnoliopsida > Santalales > Viscaceae > Viscum > Viscum album. The sequence continues at coordinate 1,503,860,556 of OY728133.1, forward strand.
ATCATAAAATGTAATATAAAAATATTATTATAATGAAATAAGTGTCATTACTATACTAAAATTTTATTATGATAATCAATAAAACATTTTCTACCTCATTTTAATCCATTGAAAAATAATTTTTCCCATGTATACGTGAAGGCTACCACCTACACGAATGATGTATTTAATTTTACTTCACAGAATCCCATGGAATATTATAAAGATGTATTTAATGAATAATTATTCTATTTATAACATAACTATGATTCTATAAAGATAAACCACTATCTACCTTTTTCTCCTTCCATCTATTGGAAAGTGGAAACATCGCTTATGTGTACGAGCACACTACCACCTCCATGAATATCGTGTTTCATTTTTCACCATTGCATTACATGATTGGTTGTAAAAGTGTATTTATAAAATAAATATGATTTTAATATAATTATTAAAATCTACAATGTTTATAGAACCATTTTATGACCCCATTTTCCCTGGTCAATAAAATGAATCCGTTTTGACCAAATGACACCATAATTTCTGGCATTAACTTAACCAATTAGGTAATTAAATCAAAATTGTAATAAATGAATAAAAATAATAAAAATAAATGAAAAAATATTAATAATTTATAAATAAATTAAACAATTAATATAATTTTATTATTCAGGAAAGTAAATGAAACTCATGGCGAGTCAGGACTCGAGGTAAGAGAATTTTCATTAAAACCTTATTTTAATGTTTTTCTTTAAGATAATTCACTTACAAATCCATAGTATTTATATGGTTTCAAGAATTTTTTTTCTATATATTCCAATTATTTTTACAGTTCATTTTAAATAATCTTTTACTTTCTTTAAAAATATTAAAAAATGAAGTTTTTTTAATTTTTTTTATACATGTAATTATGACTTTCTTATTAATATTAAAAGGATGTTTTTTAAAATTTAACTCATGACTAAATTTACCCCTTTTATGAAAATTTAATGTTATTATTATTACTCTAAAAGTTTCGATGGTTTTTAAAATATGATCTTATTATTATTTTTCTAGGATATTATTTTTTATAAATTTTTTCCAAAGAAGATTGCATTTCCTCTCATTTTAATGCGATATCCAATAGTTTTTTTTTCTAATGGGATAAAATGAAAATGTTTTATTAGATTTATAATGAAATAGATAGATCCTATTTTTTTTATTAATTCAATGGTTCTTAGGAATTGTATATAATTATGTGTGCTCCTAGGATATATCCCTCCAATTCATTTGGAAATGATATATTCTCAAGATAAATAATGATTAGAATTAATATGTTATAAATTATTCAATTACAGGTGAAATAAGAGTGAAAATGGGTGTTTAATATAATGTACCAAGATACCTCTAGGAGATTTCTATGAGTTATATGAGTTGTTATGGTTTTATTTAATAATTTGTTTTCACATATGACTATGTTTTATCCATGAGCTCAAAATTTATTTTTTTGAAAAGGAAACTTTTCTCATGCACTTTCATGTTTTTTAAATGGAATAATTGGTTTACATTATTTTATTTCTATTATTGAGATTTTTTTTTCTCATCCCAAAATTTCAAATGATTTTTATAGGGCCTAAGGATGTATAAGAACTATTGAAAGATCAATCATTAAGTATTGGTGAATCATATTGAATGAAGTAAAAATATCATTAATGCAACATGATTTTAAACATAAGATCATAATTTTTTTGAAAAAAGGTACACTTTTTGGAAATATCCTTTTTTATGTAATATATTTTCTAATTAAATAAGACGCTAAATGTAAATTATCATGAAAATATAATAAATTTTATTCCCTTTTTGTTAAACTCAAAATTAGGGTTTTTTTGAGGTATGGATTGTTACAATTATCCACTTTAAAAAAACTATGAGATCAATATAAAAATAATCTAAATAAAAATCACTATATCTATATTGGATTTTTTTGGATTAGATTTGTTCAAGTCACTTGAAAACTGTAAACCACTATGAAAATATCTTGTGTCTAATTTTTTTAGTTTTCTAATATTTAAATTTCTTATATATTTAAAATAAATAGGTGTGACCAAAGGATTTTTATAAAGAGGGAAAAATAGAATAATTGAAATTTTGAGAATTTAAAATTAAATTACTCAATACAAACCCATATTGAGTCATTAGAATGATAAAATCTAGGACAACCGTTTGTATCATTGCTTATATTTTGATTCCTCTACAATGGTGAGTTGAAGGAAAAATAATTAATTTTATTAGAATAATAGACACCCAAGAGATATTATATTACTGTAAATGTAAATTTATTTTTATGCTTAAAATTATGGATTTAGGAAAAATAGAATGATTATCTACATACAAAATCTTAGCATGATGTTTAAAATAAGGTGGTTAAATTTTATAATGTTCTGTTGGTGATCATTAATTATAGAATACTTATCAAGAGATAGATTATAATCTAAATTCAGGAGTAATAAATTATCTCATATTTATATTAGGACTTGATTAGTTGAAAAAAGTTCCTTAATGTGATACAACTTTTGATATGTTGGAAATAATTGCAATTTCTTATAAAGAAATTGAAAATTTGAGACAATTAAGGTAAAATATCTCTAAATTAATGTTTTAATATTTTATAATGTTTGATGGATATGTATCAATTAGATGAATTAAATATTAATCTAGATAATAATTTTTTACTATTTAGGTTTCTATAATTCTTTAATTACACCATGATATGATTGTTTTAAGAGTTCTACCAACTAGATGGATTGGGTTATTTAGTGGGATTAGATAGTACACCCTTTTCTATGATCTAAAAATAATAAATATGACTCTAAAACACATGATATATGGATAAAAATAAGATGAAAAAATACTGTTAAAAAATATTAATGTTTTTCTTAAATTAACTATATAAAAGGATAATAAAAATAATAATGAAATATTTTCTGACTCATATAATAAAGTTTGATCTAGTAGTTCAAAATTCAGTGATGACTTTCCTCAAATTGATAAAAGATTAAATATGTTTTATAAGTGGATATATAAATTTCAAAAATTCTTTAATAGATTCAAAATTAATGATAGAAATACCATGGAATTAATATAATATGAATGGAAGAGTCTAGGGTGTATCAATCCTAGCTATATTTAACTCAAATAAAAGAAGAAATAAAAAAAGATTTATTAAAAAAATATAACTATAAGATAAAGTAAAAAGTGATAAAAAGGATACTTGGAGTTCTTATGTGAGTTGTAGTGATTAATCTAGTCAGAAATATGGGTAATTAAACCAATAATGTAATATGTGTTTAATGGATCACATTAAAGGGGGATAATCATCATTATTATTTTTTGAAATTGTAATGTTTTTTTTATTTTATAAAATTATAATTACCATACATTTTTTTAAATTTAGCTACTTGAAAAATAAATATTTGTTCTTTAAATAAAGTAACAATTTATTAAAAATGTTTTTTATATTTGAAAATTAATTAATTTTATTAATAAATTTTAATCTTGAAAAGCACAAATAATAAAATATTTTCATTTTTTAGATCATATGCCCAATACATATATATTATGAGTTATAGTGTATATTCTTTAAGTTAAAACTTTTTTATTCAATATTATTTCCTATTTTATTTATTAATTAATTGTTTTTTAATAAATTATAGTTCCAACTTATATATTCTTTATCCACATTTTTATATTTTAAAATGTGTGCGGGAAGTCCATGTGAATTATACCAGTTCTATCTGTGTATTTATAGCTTCATTCAAGTATTCAAATAGTAAGCTCCTATAATGCATATACAAGGTGTGACTATGAGGATATATATATAAATATATATATATACACACATATAAAATCATGAAGAAATCCTACCCTGAAGAAGTTCGACCATGAAGAGTCCGACCATTCAAAGTGTTACTATACAACATAACTCCATGAGTATGATCAACCATATGTTTTTAATATTATTTTTTAATTTATACAACTATTTGTGAGGTATTTTAATTGTTAGTGTATTTTATAAATTATTCATTACTGTTAACATTATTATTGGAAGTATTTTTAATTTTTTTTTGAAAATATTCATTATTCAGACACGCAACCAATATATGTGTTAGGATGCTCATTTTTATTGATTTTTTGATATCTTAATGAGTTTTAAGATTATTCAGTTTATTTTAATTGTTATATTTTATTGAAATGCACACAAAAACACAAAAACACAAAAACACACAAATAAATAAACAAACAAACAAACAAACAAATATATATATATATATATATAATATAACTTCTATATTGGAAATTGTTTAGTAGAGAAATATCATGGGAATTATTCTTGTAATTGATAAGTTACAGTTCATTCATTTTATACATGGTTTAATATTTTTTCCATATATTTTCTATAAGTTTGAAAGAGTGGTTTTTATGATTTTATTTATTTAAAAAACCCACATAAAAATTCTAAAGAGTTTTAATGAGTTAAATACAGAAATTAAAGTTTTTTTAAATTATTCTTTTAATATATGTAATGTTTAAATAGGTAACAACATGTTTCTATATCTTAAATATTTTTACCCATTTCTTCATATGTGATGTGTTTATAAAACTCCCAAGTAATGAAAATTGATGAAGGGTGTGAAATGAACATGGGTTATTTGTCTATAAATAAAGACTGAGGCATGAAGTTTGGTACTATTACATAACATATAATAGATATATGATAGTAAAGTAATGAGATCTTATTATTATTACTATTTCATTATTGTGATCATAAAGGAGCTCCAATGTTCAATTTTTTAGTGTCTATATGATCAAAGTTCCATGAGCTACATCAACTTACACATCCATTTATATTTTCTATTTTTAAATTATATATGATTTTCATTGATAAATATTTTCTTTATCTATATTTTGTCAAGAATCAATTTATTATTTTCCCAATTAAAAGTAATTTTTCGATCTGTTATTCTACCAAATGAAAAGGAAGATGTTGTGTTGTGACTCACAAAAAAATTTAGGTTATTATAGGTTACGACTCCTTTTAAAATTGAGGTTGTTTTTTGAATTTAGGTATTAAAAAATCTATGGTCTGTAATTATGTTATCATAACTTTAAAAGTATGATTTTTGTGGATGTTAATCTTCTCACCAAGTAGTGAAGGTTTAATAGTTGGGCAGGATCTTGGTGATCTAAACTAATATAAAAAGCACATGTTCATTTCTAATTTATAATGCATAATATTTTAAACAATGTCACTACACTATACTAAATTTTCATAAATGTGATATATTTTATTTTGTTTATTGATTTGATTAAAAAATTTTAAAGGAAAATTAACCCCCTTTCTAGTCCATTGTTGGTACATATTTGGGACCTAAAATTGGTATATGAGGTTGACCTTGTTAGGATAAATTAATTATAACCTCTAAGTTTTTTTTATCCGATACTAAACAATTGATATTAAAGATATACATTTTAAAGTATTATGGTTCTATTGTTTTATCCAAATACCAAAAAAATTGGTATGACAGGTTATTATACCTTGTTACTTGTTTTTTTATATTAATTTTTTCTAGCCATATCCTAGACCAAGTAGTTTAATGAATAATATTAGTTCTATAAGATGACATGTATTAATGAAAATGATTGCTAAATACCTCAATGGATCATATTTTGATGAAAGTGATTATAGGTATTGGAAACACTGAAAATAGGCATACCTAAAGTCATTAATCATGGATCATTGAAAAATCATGGAGATACCATATAAATTACATGAATTTGATCTAGAGATACTTATATATAATGACATGGTAAAGAATATTTTGAACTATAAAGAAAAGAATACTTTTCATTGTTCTATAACTAAATGCTTGTACAAAAATGTTTCATCCTGTAACCCACCCCATAACATTTAGATAATTATATAAGTTACTCACTATGGGATAAAAAAGCTTAAAAAACCTATCTTGGAATGATTCATAAATAATATTAGGATTTAAAAATTGGAAAATATGGGTTAGTGAACTAGATGATTCACTAGTCTGCAAGAATTACAAATTGAATAATTTATTTTAGTGAATTAGTGGACAATAAACCTCTATTTTTGGGGGTACCAAGTGAATTACAAAAAAATATGGCATGAAAAGAAAGTATCATTCAATGAAATTAATAATTAAAATATTATTCTTGGATAAACTAATTGGTTCTTTTCAATATTATGAACTTGAATTGAAAAAAATCACTAAATAGGATTTAATAAATAATAAAGTTATTTCTTTTAATTCCAAAAAAAATTTAATTTTCTAACACTTAAGAATCCAAGTCCTAGGAAAGCGATATAGATATGGACTAAATAAGAAAAAATGTTTTTAAATATATATATATTGTTTAAAGAAATATTTAATAGGAAAGAATGAAAAATAATAACTATAATGGTAATACTAAGAAGAATAATGATGTTTCAAATATAACATGTTATGAGTATAGGAATAAAGGAAACATCAGTTTTAATTTCCCAAATATCAAGAATTCAAAGAAAGATAAGGAAACATAACGAAAGGAGAGGAAATAATTATTTGGAAGATGGGATTTTTTGGACACATATAATTCAATAATTTACTCATGAAATGAATAAGAGACAAGTAACCTTGTGTTGGAACCAAGATTTTTAACAATAGTAAATTGACTATTTTTGTGTTTTTTGTCAACCCATACCGGGTTTATCAAAGGAGTTTGTAATCCAAGTGATATTATAGCACATGTGAATTTAATGATTAAGGTGGAATCCTTTTAGAGTGTTTTAAAAAAATTTGGAACTCAAAATCTAGAGGAAGGTATGAGATTTTGGATAGATGGTTTTCCTGGATGTAATTTTTAAATATATAAAAAAGCCATAGATTTTGTGAATATTGATGTTTCATAATATTGTAGAGATTCACGAAGGAATATAGAATATTGTTTTGAAGGTTTCATAGTTTTATAAAGAGGTTTCATGAATAATGTATGAGGTGCGATGGTAATTTTTCAAGCTACAAAATTATGAGAAGATTCATTAATGGGAAAATTTCACTGAAGATTTATAAAGAAAAAGAGCTTCCTGAACATGAATTAAGAGGTTCACAAAAAGGCTATGGTGAGCTCGAGATATTCGTGATGGAAGTTTTTTATAAATAGGTGGACACCCATCATTTGATACATGAATAGAATTTTGAAAAATGGTTAATCACTCATATTTCTTAAAGGTTATAAAATAAGGGATTTTTTCATGAATCAGGAACTCTTTATGTGAAGAAGCATCATGAAAATAATGGTTAGGAACTAGTTTACCCTAATAAATTTTGGAAAATGGAGTTTTTGGAGACTAAGATATTAGAAATTTTATGATGTTCTATGAAAACTGGGAAATTTTTGAAATTATTTAGGTTCATGAAAGAAGAAACATATTTGAAATAGAAAGGGTTTTTTGTGAAGTTTAGGATCTTCCTGAACAGTAGTTCCAAACATTGATTTTTTTATTAGTTCATTCAAGTGCATAAACTCATGAATATGGCTAAAAAAGAGTCTATTACTAATTACATATGAATAATTATGTTAAGAATCTATTGATGTGACCATCAAGTTAATAAACTAGGCAAGACATCACCCAAGAATGTGAGCAAGGCGGAATAAATAGAAGTGATATGTGGGAGGTTGTGTGGCCTCCCTAAAATTATTACTAGGTTAGTGTTTTTGGAACTAAGTGACCATGTATGAATAATTATAATCCATAATACCTAGTGAATATTTGTGGATTTAGGTAAGACAAATGTACTATTAGTGTATAATAAATAGACTAGCCCTTAGTGGTGGACCAATTAAAACTACTGTTTTGTGTTTCTATTTCTGTATTTGTGTGTTTTATAATTGTAATATTCAATTGTAGAGGCTAGAAATTTTCCTACCAATGAGGGTACAAGGTCTATATCATTTAAATAAAATGTCTACCCCCTGATTCACCCCTCACCTTTCAGGATGTTCTAGGGACCTATAAGTGGTATTAGAGCATTAATGTTACTGGTGTTAAATCTATCCTCCGTTGTTGTTTTCATGGAGAATTCAGTGAATGTTATGAGAGTTCCCATTTAATGGAATAAAATTATATATTTGGAAGAATATAATGATATATGATATATGATCTCTTGGTATGTAAGTTATCTATTCCAAAACTCAAGGGATTTTGTTCAGTGATTCGATAAGTCTATTTATTACTGAAATAGAGAAAAAGATGCTTGAAATAGATTCAAAAAAATTATTTTATAGAATCACTATCTGATTAAATAAAGATAAAGGTGATGAGTTTTATTATAACCAATTCCATGTGGGAGGAAATGAGAAATATGTATGAATGTGATAACAAAATAAAGAGTCCAATATTCATGTTTTTCATAATCAATTCGATGATCTAGAATTTCATTTAGATGAAAATGTAGATAGTCTCTTTAATCACATTACTAAAGTTGTTGGAGATATTCTAGAACGTGAGGAAGAAATTAAAAACATTTAAATTGTGAAGAAAATACTAATAAGGATCCCACCTCTATATAATCCAAAAGTTTCTTCCCTTTAAAAAAGAGATTAGTATAATATTTCTATAGATGATCTACTAAGAATTCTGGTGGATTATAAAATTAGAGTCAAACAAGATGATAAAAACAATTTGAGTTAGAAATGGAATGGAATTAAAATCCATGGATTTTTTTTTATTTTGAATGTAAGCAATGATGGATATGATCTTAATGATGAACTTATTTATATTTTTTCAAAAATATTCAAGATAAGAGAAGGGATATTTTAATGTATTCTTCCTTTGGTTTGTTTTTGATGTGGTAAAGTAGGGAATATTTCCATTTGGCGGTCATGATATTAGATGATGTAAAAAGTGAAGCATAAGTCATATAGAGGTGTCATAAGTGGTTCTTAAAAAAAGGAGAATTCAAATTAGGAATGAAATTATAAAGAAATTACTTCGTCTTAAAATAGGAATAAGAAAATAATGACGTTTTATTGGACATAGAACAAGAGTTTAAATCTAATATTGAATAATACATGATGCCTATAGTTTAAAAGGTTGTACCTATGAAATATAAATACAATTAGTTAAATGTTGTTGTAGACCTAAATGTGGAACTTGAGGGTTCTCTTGATGAGCTTGAAATTCATTGAAATAGAAACAGAAATATGGGATATTTGTTGAAAGATTAATCAGAGTTTGTGGATCAGATTGATGTAGATATTGATAAAATTCAAGGATATGTATAAGAAAATTTGAAAACTATTTAAATCTTGGAATAGGTTTTGTATTTTAAAATTAGGATTGAAGAGAAGAAAAAATTAATCAATAAATTTACATCAATGCTATAAGAAAAGGATAATATAGTTGAGGTCTTGATGAAAAATTAATTTATTTAAGAACTAAACTAGAAAATGAATGAAAATCAAGAAAATTAAAAATAAAATTATAGTTTGGAAATCTTTTAGATTTACATCTTTTAGAAAGGGTGAATTGTGGTTCAGAAGGAGTAAAGAAATATTTGAATGATCAAATATATAAGTTTAAGGTAAAAAGTGGAATTTACAGTGATACAAAAACATCAAATGTTGGAAATTGGTAAGTCAAAGGGAAGGGAAGAATAAAGTTGGAAATACAACAAAGGTGCCTGATTTTTTAAACAAAAAGTGCTTAAAACTAAATAGAGAAGAGGGTTAAAAAGAATTCATAATTATCCATAGAGGATCGCTAGTCAAATACCTATAAAAAATATGATGACATGTGGAGGAATGGAAATGAGAAGATATTTTCTCTTATGAAATGTCAATTATTTTTATTCCTTTTCCATACCATGAATTACTATAAAGAGTTAAAGAGATATATGGATGGGGAAGCACCTAGAAGTCAACAAAGTAGAATGAGACAATATCCTTATTTATATATAATAAATAATTTCAATGGATATTGTTTTCAATGTTTTAAATTTGGACATAAATCTATTCATTGTAGGTAGAAGGTATATGGGAAAAATAACTATATAAATCCATGATAAGTCAATACCATTCTACCAAGTATAATTACCCTTGAAAATAGGTATTCTACTCTCAAATAAGAATATGAGTATGATTCAACCATGCATTTTGAAAATATATTGGATATGAATTTTTTTACCTCTACTCAATCGGGTATCTCATGGAAGGAAAAATAAGAATATTGAGAAATATAACCTAGTATAAATCACTCTCAAAGATTTAATGAATATTTATTCCAAGATTTCTGATAATATACTCTCATCCCACATGACAAGAAATGTATATTTGTTGAGAAATTTTAAGAAAAGGGTTGATGGAACAATGGGATTCAGCAATGATGATGACTTACATATAAAAGGATGTAGAAATAAATAATTAGAAAATGAAGAGTTATTGAAGTGGAATGTTTTTTACTTAGATGACTTGCATTTCAATATTTTAAGTGCGAGTTAACTTAGTACCTCAAGATTGGTAGTGAAATGTAATCATTTGGGGTGTACCATCAAAGGGAATACATGTAATTCTAGCATGAAAGGATAGAATAGAAATGGTATTTTATACCATGTTGAAAACAAATAAAACACTTGTTTCTCAACAAATGAAGAGGGAAAAAACTTGTGACACTGGAGTTTTATTCAGATTAATCAACCGAGTATAGAGAACATATCCAAGATAAAGGATATTGTTAATATTCTCAATCTAAAGCATTGTTGAGAAAAGAAAAGTGATTATTTCATTTGAGGAAAGATCTTCCAGAATTATTGTTATTTGAAGAACAAAAGGGAAGCAAATCTATTTGATATTTTCCACATATATATGTGTGGTTCAATTAATGTGACTGGTACATATAGAGATATGTACTTAATTATTTTTAATGATGATTATAATAGAATATCCTACGTGATGTTTATATAGTTTTAATGAGAATTGATTGAATACAAGAAGAAATATCTCTGAGGAGTTTAGAATGAAAATGGAAACATAATCAAGATTTTACAATATGACAGTGGAATAGAGTACACATCCATTGATTTTGAAAAATTCTTAAAAAAACATGGGATCAAGCATGGAGTGTCTTCAGTGAGAAAACCTCAACATAATGGGGTTATTTAATGCTGAATTAAAAAGGTGAATAATATATAATAAGCTATGAGGATTGAGATTTGTGTTTCTTATCATGTCTAGAAAAAGGCTGTTCATGTAAGGGTGTACATTCAAAATCAAATAAGGCTATTTATAGGAGAGGAGAATACACCATAAGATATATGGAATTAAAGTAACCCCTCACTAAATCATTTTCATGTTTATAGAAGTAAATATTTTTTCCAAAATAAAAAATGAAATCAAGGTAGTTTTGGTGAGTCTATAGATGAGGAGAAAAATGATGTAAAGATCATTGGGGATAAAACTATGAATACCTATAAATTATCATATGTTGATACGATTGAGATGATGAAGAAATTGGAATATAGATATATTCAAATATAGAAATTGTGGAAGGATTTACCAATATTCAGGGCTCTCAAAATGATGACAATTCAAAAGTAGAATCAGAAGAGAAATCCATTTATGAAGAAGCTCTAACAAAAATCTCATTATAGAACAAGAAGTGAAGAAGTTGATCAATAAAATATTATTTAGGATTGGATACTACCTACACATACAAGGGCAATTATGAATGAATCACATTCTATTCTTCTATCAATTATCTAATAAACCAATATTGAATAATCAAAAATGGATAAATCATGGGTTAAGTCTATGAATGATGAACTGGATCATATTGAAAAAAATGGACTTATGATTTTTTTAAGAGACCAGAAAATCACAATGTGATTAGAAAAAAGTGTATCTTTAAAAAAAATAATGAACTATGAATTGTGATTCAAAACAAGGACCACCTAATGTGAAATGTATATGTATAGATTGAATGATTTTTTGTTAAGAAAAAATTTTATCCAGTCTCTCAACTGGATTTTATTAGGCTCTTCCTATCCATGGTGATTCAAAGAGGGTGAAAAGTTTTTCAGATGGATGTCAAGACTAAATTATTAAATAATATTCTTGAAGAATAAGTATACATTGAACAACTAGTGAGAATTTAGATTGGAAATGATGAAAAAAGTTTTATAGATTAAAGAAGGATCTTTATGGTATAAATATATAACCATGAGCATGTTATTCTTTATTGGATGATTATCTGAAGAAGCAAAAATTTCAAAAAGGTGGTGTTGACCATAATCTCTATGTGAATAATTCTAAGGGATATAAATTTATACTGCTTGTGTCTGTGTATGATATTATATTTGGTGGATACAAGAATGCATTAGTGGAATAATTTTCTAATCACATGAAATTGGAATTTGAAATATCCATGATAGGTGAAATCATATAATTAATGGGGTTTATGGTGATTCAAAAGAAAGAATACACCTTCATTTCCCAAGAAAAGTATTGAATAATGATTCTAAAGAAATTCAATATACATGACTCCAAACCAATGTCTAATCTGATTATGTTTTGGAAAAACTTGGAAAGCATGCGGATGGTAATATATGGATCTATACTTATATAGGAGGATCACTGTAATATTATTATATTTGACTTTAACACATCAAGATATTATATTTTCAACATGTTTAGCGGCTCACATCCAAAGTAATCTGAAGGAAGATCACTTGAATACAATTAAAATAATCATGAGGTACATTGAAGGTACTCTCAAATTTGACTTATACTTTGTAGTTAGAAGAGATAGTGAATTATAATCATTTTTTGATATTGACTGGGTTATAGATTTGGTGTATCAGAAGTTCAAAAGTAGTGGTGGATTCTTCATTAGAAACAAATGTATGGTCTAGTTGAGCAATAAAACAAGAAAAAACATATCTTAGTACAACATAATTAGAGTATATCTATATGATGAATGGATGAACATTGTTATTGTGGATGAATAAAAAACTTAATGATTTTTTGATGAGATGAAACAACCAATGGTGATACACCATGATAATAATAACACAATCAATCTTATAAAAAATCTAGTTTAGTAGTCTTGTATCAAACATATTGAGATCAGATATCACCTTATGAAAGAAAAAGTTTAATAATATGTGATTAATATTGATCATTTTGGAACTAATGTTAATGTGGTTAACAATTTGAATAATCCTTCAGAAGAAAATATGTTCGAGAAACATCTTTTGAACCATGATGATCATTTACCTCTTATTTCATGAAGAGATTAAAGTTTCTCCCCTCTCCCTATTTTTGATAATACTTTTGATATATTTTTTGATGTGATGCATGTCTAAGGGAAATATAAGATCTAAGGGATTGTTTTTGTGTGTATTAAGGTTCCATTAAAGGTTTTTTGGGTTTATTTCCAAAGGAGTAGAATGAAATTCAATAAATTGTAGGATATATGGACAATTTGGTTCAAAGAATGATAATATCTTTTTCCACTCTTTTTTTCTACATAGAGCTTTTATCACACATACATTGAGTGACTGATGAGTTATTTCATATCTATTAGGTTTTTTGAGGCTAGTGATTTGTAGTATTTGTCTACATATTTTAAAATACCTAAAGGTGGAGATTTTTGGAACCAAGGTTTTTCATAGTAGGAAACATATTGTTTTTGTGTTAGTTGTCAATCCACACTAGGATGATTAAATGGGTTTGCAATCAAAGTGATATTATAGTGAAAGTGACTTTAGTGTTGAAGGTGGAATCATTTCCTAGAATTTTAATATTTTTGGATCTCAAAATATAGTGAAAGGAATGATATTTGAGAAGGATGGTTATCCAAGACCTACTTTTTAACATGTAAATGGAATGGATTTCAAAAACATTAAACTACAATATAGAGGTGGATATTTAAAAAGGAATCTATAATCTTTTTTCATGAAGGATTGATGGTTTGTGAAAGTGGTTTCATGACTAATGGATGATGAACAATGGAAATACGGTAAGAATATGATTATTAAAAGCTTCAGAGATGGGAAAATTTCATTGAATCATTATAAATAATAGGAACTTCATGAACCTGAATGAATAAGTTCACAAAAAGGATATGGTGAGATTGATTGATTCACAAAGTTAGTGGTCTGTAAATAAGTGTCCAAATATCGTTTGATACATAGAGAGAATTTGGAAAAATGGTGAATCTCTATGATTTTTTAAGGTCCTACAAGAAGGGATTTATTCATGAATTATGAAATCTTCATGAGCCGAAGCATCAAAAAAAGAATTATTATGAACTAATTTACTGTAAGTCATTTTATAAAATGGTGTTTCATTAAAACTGATAGATTCACAATTGTTTGGAGTTCCGTAAAGTTTGGGAGCTTCATTAATGATGGTAGATTCATTAATGTATGTAGGTATGTGAAAGATAAAAAAATTGAAATTGAAGGGGGGGGGGGGTGGTTCTAAGGGGAGGAGATTCAAAAATAGTAGTTCTGAACATTTATTTTTTTGAATAGTGAATTAAAACGAATCTATTTAGAAATATCATGAAATCAGAGTCTTGTACTAATAATGGATGGATACTTTTGTTCTTAATATATTGATTCAACCTTCAAATCGACAAACTGAGTAAGAATTCACCCAAGGCCCTGAGTGGGGTGGGGGGTCGATGGAAGTGATCTAAGGGATCCAGTGTGATATTCCTAAATTTCTTGTAAGGACAATGTGCTTGGAATAGTGTTACAATTTATGAACAATTGTAATAAACAATACCTAGTGAAGTTCAGTGGATTCAGGTATGGTCAACACACTATTAAAGTATGCTCCTTAGATTACCCCTAGGTGGTAACCAAGTAAAACCATTGTGTTGTGTTTGTATTTATGCATATGGGTGTTTTATAATTATAATACTCCATCAGATAGTTTTAACATGTTCCTACAAACATGGGGGAAAGATCCATCTCATTTAAAGAAAATTTGACACAATGATTTCCCCCTCCCCTCTCAGGGTGTTTTTGGGACCCACACCTTGATTTGATGGATGTAAATTATGAGGTACCTAATTATTTTTGGTTACACAGTTTAAAAAACATACTAATAATTATTTAATGGATAAAAGTTTCAAGGAACATAAATCAAATTTCACTATGGAGCCCATAAATGTTGATCATTAAGCTAGTACTAATAAGTAAAAATAAATATATTCTGATTCAAGTTTTGATTCATATTTTTTGAATTCCAAAGTCGAACAACAATACAAAGAATATAATGAATTAAGAAATGATAGTATCAAAATGATTAAAAAATATATAAATTTAAATGAAAAAAATAATAAATATATCTAATAAAATGAGAATAATTAAAAGTAATGTGAAAATATAAATATTCTTGTTTCTTATAATGAGAAATATAGAAAGAATTTTCATTTGAAGATATTGAAACATAATGTTGAAAATGAGAGACTAAACATTTTCGTATCTGTAATTAATAAAGTTTAAGAAATAATGTTTAATTTAGTTATTCAAGAATTGACTAAATTTGATAATGTTTGTAATAAGCTCAAGTAATAAATTAAATAATTAATAAATACAAATTCTGGTTCTAATGAATATGTTTATATTGATTTAGAATTTATTCAAAAAGTGAAAGTGGGTTTGAAAAAGTATGTTTCCATTATTAGAGATTCCTTATCTAAATTTGTTCAAGGAAAATATAAATATGATAAAATTATGTCTTTGATGAAACCAAAATATAAAAATAATGGTTTTAGTTGTAACATATTTTAACCAAGGATAGATAAGACTATATTTTTTATAACTTCAAAATCTATCATATCTAGTGTAACATGTTTAAAATATAGAATGAGTAGTTATTATGCTAATGAATTATCTGTGATATTTACTCATTCATTTAGGAATATTAAATAATTTATCTCCAACAATTTATTTTCATAAACACCCAAAATAGAGGTTTGAAATCTGTTTCGGTGGTTGAAAGTTCTACTATCAATCCTGGTAAATCAAGGACAAAATGGGTACGAAATAGAACTTACTCATATTTTATTGGAATTAAATTGTTCAACATGACCTGTTAAGATTTTTTATTGGACAATATGCATGTTTTATACCATTTCATAAATTATTTTGTTGGCATAGATAAAATATAATATCCTTTATCATGTTATTTATATTTTAAATTTTGAGATTTAAGCATATACCTTACCTTATTATTATTATTTTTTTGTTTTGTAAAGTAAGAATATTGTGGCTTATTTTGTTTAAATTTTTATTTTTCATATATACTAATTATGTGTTATATTTCATCTAGAGAGAGTATTAATATTTTTTTATCGACCTTAGAAAATCATGAATTTTTAGGGAGTTTACCTTTATTAAATTAACTAATATATTATTATTTATGTTTTAAAGTAGTTTTAAAATGGTTTGAATATACACATTTAAATTCTTATTAATTGTTTTGAAATATTTTTCAATAACTAAATTTTTTTCAAGAAACAAATCATTTTTATTTATTATCCACTGACAACTTTGTTTTACACATTAGTGATGAGAAGTTTTTATTGATAAAATAATTAACCAAAAACTGCAAAATAGTTTATTTCTTGTAGTCGTTCCTTTAAATATAATTTTTAACACTTATAATTCCTGTAAGTATTCTATAAAATTGAAATCTATTTTATGAATTATTATTTAGTTTATCTCAGTTTTTATTTTGATTTTTTTATATATAAAAATATTTTGATTTGATATAACCTTCTCATATGTATCGCTTATGCTTTAATATTTAAATAAGTGAAGTGATGTGTTAATTCTATTTAGTATATTAAAAATATAATATTTATTTATTTTAATTTAAAACATATTTATTTTAATTCTAATTTATCTTTATTCTATTCAATAGAATTTATATCATTGAAATATGATTCTTTAATATGTTTTAAATTATTCTTTGTTCTAATATTCATCAACCAAATACATTATATATTTAATTTAGGGAGAGTTTGTGTTTTTTTTTAAAAACCCTTAAAGATTTTTTTTCTTATTAAAATTTTATATAATAAAAAAGTGAAGGACGTGAGTGTGTTAGAAACTATTCCTAATAAAAATCAACTAGCTTATATATTCTTTAAATAATTTATTGTTATAAAATATGAGAAAATGAAACTTTAAACATGGGATACTGAAAACATAATATGTTACATAGCTATTCTTAACAAATGTTAAAAATGGATATAATTTTCTATTTAATGTTCATTAAATTCATTTTTTATGTTCTAAAAATAATAAATTACTTAATTTGTTAATTGTTCATCAATTACAAGTCATTTTGTCTTTATTTTGTTGAAGTAATCTATAATATGTTTTTTGATGATATTTATTGTTTTTAATTCTATTGAGGGTTGGTTTTGTAGTTTTTTTGTATATTCATTTATATAGGGGGAGTTTAATATATATATTTCAAGGTTTTTTTCATAAAAAGAGTACAATGTCTCAAAAAACGAGAATATTTTGTAGTATCAATATATTTTTATCTTTTTGATACATTTATAAAAGGGGGAAAATGTTTTACGGATTAAAATTTAAAGAAATGTTTTAATTTTTAATTTTTAGAAGTGGTAGATTGTTAGTTATTAATCTTATAGTTTTTTTAATTATTTTTGTTTTGTTATATTATAATTAACACACATTTTTTTAATTTCAGTAACTTGAAAATTGTATATTTTTGTTTTTAATGAAGTAATTAGTTATTAAAATTTTTCTGTTATATTTGAAAATTATTTTATTTTACTAATTAACATTAATCATGAAAATTATTTCAAATAAACAACATTTTCATTTTTTTATTTCATACACATTATATATATGGAATATGAGTTCTAGTGTATATGTTTTAAGTTCAAACATTATTATTTTCACTTGTTGCATATTATATTAGTTGTTTTTTATATAATACTATTTAGGAATTATATATTTAGTATATACATCTGTTTAATTCAAATTGTGTGCTTCAAGTCTGTGTGAAGTATACAAATTCTGTCAATGCATTTACAACTTGAAACACATGGTTGTTATACCCCTCTCTATGTAGTACCAGTTTCATCAGTGTGTACACATGTATAGATCCATATGAAGACATGTATGTGTGTTTTCACATCTTCAACCATGTGACTATGAAGACTTTACCAGTTCTATGACCGTATGGGCACCTACCATAACCATGATGTTCCATATCTGTTCATCTATGTATTTATATAGTAAACTCTATTTGTGCAGATGCATGTTGTAACAGTGTGGATATATATACAATATTATGTGTGTGTGTGTGTATATATATATAGGAAACCATGGGAACATTTGACCATTAATAATTTTTACCATAAATATCTTGATAGTAAGGAGTCAGACCATGCGAAGTGCTACTGTGTAACATACTACCGTGAGTATGATCAACCATAATATTTTAATATTATTTAATTTTATTAATTGTTGTAACTTTTTATTAGGTATATTATTTTTTAGTATTGTTTTCAAATTATTCATAATTTTTAACATTATTATTGGAAGTATAGTTAAATAAATTTTTCCAAAAATTCATTATTTTGAAACACATGAAATATATATGTTATGATTCTCCTTTTAAGTGATTTTTTTGATATATTAATGAGTTGAAAGATTATTTAGTTTATTTAAATTGTTCTGTTATATTTCAATACACATATACATCCTAACAATTATATTGATAATTTTTTGAATAAGAAATATCATGGTAATTATATCTTTAACATATTTATTATGAGTCATTTATTTTATATACTATTCTATATTTTTATTAGTAATTTTTTTTTCTAGTTTTGGAAAATTATTTTTACCATTTTATTTATTTGAAAAAAATATTATACATATTTTAAATAGTTTATTATGATTAATGAATGAATTATAGGATTCCAAAATTAGTCTTTGAATACACATGTTTAAATAGTTATGACATGTTTCCATATTTTTAATATTTATAACCATTGGTTGAGGTGTGATTAGTTTAGAAAACTCATACATAATGAGAATAAAAGGAGTGAGTGGGATAATCATTGGATATTTATCTACAAATAAAGACTAAATCATGCAGTATGATACGATTACTTGACACAAAGCTGATACATGATACTCATGTGATGAGATCTTATTATGAATATAGTTTCATTGGTGATACATGATGGAACTTTAACACTTGATTCATTGGTGATGAAGTGATAAAAGTTCCTTGAGTTATATTAACTTCTATATCTATTGCTCATTATTGTTTCAAAAAATTTTATGGTTTTCTTTGTTAAATTTTTATTTTACTCTTTGTTTTTGTGTTTCGGTTTATAATTTTTCTAAATAAAAATCAAGTATGGTATCCATTATTATAACTAAGAAAAAGGAAGGTCATATGTTGTGTCTCTAAAAAAAGTCAGGGTCGGTTGTGCCTCTAGGTATTATAAAATGTTGGGTCTATAAATTTATTATCACACCATTAAAATGGAGTTTTTAGTGGTCACTAATCATCTTGTCATGTAGAGAATGTTGAGGACTAGAGTAGGATATTAGTGATCTAAACTACTATGAAAATTACATGTTCATTTTTTATACTTTATAATATTTTGATCACTCTCACGTCACTTCACTATATTTTCTTAACTTTGGTATGTTTTATTTTATCTAAAAATTAGTTTATTTTTTTAAAGTTCTATTCACCCTCTATAATCTATTGTTTCAGCTGATCTAGGACTGACAATTATGGTCACCTATATATAAACATGAAAATTAATTTTTTTTGAGTTTAATGATAATTTTTCTATACATGAAGATAATTATTAAATCTAAAATAAAAACAATAAATATCATGAAAAATATTATGGCTATAGTTTCATTGGAAAAGATACCCTTTAAAATTATTTTCAATAATTAAAATCTAAACTAGAGAAAGATAAATCATATTTTTCAATGCATGATAATAAAATAAAATTTTCTAACTAAAATTGGTACTTTGAAAATGGTTGATATTAATTTTACTCAGGGGAGAAAATCCAAACTCAAATTAGGATTGTCAAAGGTATACTAAAAGAAATATAAGAATCATAAGTGATGTTCAAAAAAATAATTTTTATGTAAATTATTTTATTCCATGATCAAATAGAAAATCATGTCTAATAGTATGTAATTTTATTATGGAATTTCTAAAAATTATGACAATGGTTATTTCTTTAATGTTCCTTAAATTTTGGGTGTAAAGAATACCAATATCTCTAAAATGTTACTAAATTTGAGTCTTAAAATTCTATATAAATAAAAAAATTTGGTTACAAAATTCATTAATTACTAACACAACTAGCCCCAAAAGTGTATGGGTACCAAAAAAACATTTATATTAATAGATTTATAGGGAAGTATCCATAAAAATAAAAATTATAAATGATATATATAGTGGAAGTTCAATTCATATGAGTGTGTATTTATAAAATTTATATTGTTTATAAAAAACTAATTAATATCATGTCACATTTATAAGTAAATATAGATGAAATATGATATTAGTTAGATATATTAAAATGTATACTTTTTCCTCATCAATAATGTCTTATATGTTAACGATTTAAAGCATAACCCAATAAGTATTTATCAACTTTGTGATTATGGTTATGTAATTGATTTTGTAAATAATTATTATTCTGTTTATAAAGTTTGAGCCCTTATATTTAAAATACATGAACTAAATAGTTAAAAACTTTATATATTTATCCTTGTATATAAATCATATAAAATATTTGAATTATAAAATTAATTAATTATGGATTTTTAATTTAATGAATAGAAATTGTAATGTTTAATCTTTCAGAATTTTTTTAAATTAATTTTATTTCATATTTAGATTATCTAAAGCTTAATAAAATTAGACTACGTGATGTATGGAAAATTAGAAAGCCGCACATATATTATTTGAAATCAATCAGGATGGTTTCTAAATACAGACCTTTGAAAGTTATCCACATGGATTTTTTTAGATCTAATGGAACTAAAATACTTATTGGAAAATCATTTTTATCTTAGAATAGGGTAATTTTAGATTGACTTGTGTTTAATTTTTTGGGATTAAAAGTAGAGTTTTTTCTATATTCACGAGTTTTTATAAACCTATTTAGAATAAAATTTATTTCAAAATTATTTCCTTAAGACGTGATCATTGATGGGACATTGAAAGTAATGAGTTTAGCTGATTTTGGTTTTCAAATCATGTTATTAAACATATATTATCTTACCCTTTTTTACCCCAAAAGACTGATGTCATTGAACAAATTATGATGACTTTTCACGAAATTACTAGAATCGTGTTATGTGAATATAGTTTACCTATTCATTTTTGTGTGTGATCTATTAAACTAATTTGATATGGCATTGGCAATGTTTTAATAAGATAGTATTTTATAAAAAAATAGTATGAGTTATTGAAGAATAGAAAAAGGTATATATTTTAATATTATTAGATGAAATGATTATATATTGAACAACAAAGACAATATTTGTAAATTTGATCTTAAGGATGAAGGAGGAATTTGTCTTGGTTATTATACTACTTCTAAAGATTATATGGTTTTTAATAAAAATTCATGGATAATTGAAGAATAAATTTTTGAAACATTTGATGAAGGTGACCCATTTTCTAAGATGAAAACTTGCATTGAATAAATTGGTGATTCAATTAACTCAATAGGTGTTTCTATTACTCTAAAAATTTAAATATATGAAAATAAAAAATATGTGAATGTACAAACTAGTTTTGAAATGATGAAGATTTAAGTCATTGAGAGTTTACTTCCAAGAAAGCTGCAATTATTAAAACACTATATCGTAAAAATTGTTATTGGTGGTTTAGATAAAGGTGTTAAAACTATTAGAAGTGGTGTAAATATTTTTAAGTTTCTTACTTTGTTTCAAAACATGAACCTAAACCGTATAAAAATCCTTAAGTGATGACAATTTTGTTTTTTCTATTCTAGAAGAGGTAAAATATTTTAATTGAAATAGGTCTCATGAATTAGTTGATAGACCCACCAATTATACAATAATTGGCTCTAAATGGGTTTATATGAATACAAAAATGATCAATGAGTAATCATGAATAATTCTAATGATAAAAAGTAATATCACCCCCAATTCCTTCTACAAGATTGGATTAGTTCTTAGTAGTTTATTAAGTACTCACCCCTAGGGTCTTTGGTCTCTATATATACTAAAACTCCCAAGGATACTATTCCAATATCATTTTTCAATGTGTGGTCAGACCAAGTGGTCATTCATTCCCCTACGATCGGCTCTCCAATGGCTTGTGTCAGGGAACATGGGCATCTACCAGAAGGTTATTTTGTCTAGTCCATCCTTAACTGAGCTTATCCCACTTATTTCTCTATTAACTAAATTAAATAAACATTTATTGAGGGATTATATAGGAAATTATCTCCCTTATTGAATTTTTGATAGTCTAGTTTGATGATAATAATAATATCACCTATACCAGCATCAACCCACCCCCAACAATAGCTACTTTGTGGTATCTGGTTCTTTGATTCCTCAATTTTATCCCTATACCCCCTTATTGGTTTTTACTTATAGTCTTCTGAAGAGATAATATAACCTTCCAATTCATTTGGAAAACTTGCATCAGTTGGAATAGATCTTCATATACCTTCTCCTGCTAGAAGAGTTAGGTACACCTTTTAAAAATATTTTGTTAAGTCACATGGTACCTGGAGTATCTATTCTTCTCCCAATATCCCCTTATTGGTCCCATATGTTATGTACACTAATGATCCAATTGTTTTTCTTAACTGATTTGAGAAAAAGATATAAATTGGCATATAACTCCACGTTCTATATTTTGCATGTGGGACACAAAGGAAGAATGGTGTCTGCATCTCTTCCATAGGTGACATGATGACCAGATCCATTTCTAAATCCTATATTTATTAAGAACCATTTTCTCTTTGAGGAATAAAAAACCTAGGATCTAAAGTTATTCCTTCATTCTTATCTTGATATCTGTTGTCTTCTTGAATGCCACGGTCCTTGGATCCCATTCTAATTTTGAGTTTCTATTAAATAAACTACATTGGAAAAAAATTTCCCTTATTTTAGTTCATAAACCTTAGTATAGGGGGAAATCTATTCAATAGTTTTTAGAAAAACTTCATGTGTGTAACTACATCCATGATAGTACTACTAATACCTAGGAATTCCTCTTCTGAAAAAACCATCTTTATATTGAGTTAATTGACTCCTCCTCATATCCCATAATAATAAAGGTCAATAAATAATGAAAGTTAGTATATTTTCCCATCATCTATGATAAATTTGAAGTTTTATAATGAGGATATATTTTTAAATCACTCTCATCCTTTAACCTTAGAACCATCATCAGGTTGAAATGAGGGGAATTAAATACTTTTGTTCATTAGTATGAAATAAAAGGAGGCATTTACTCATACAGGGAATTGATAGACATTTTCTCCTTTCAATCAGTCAAAAAAATCTCGGATCTTGGATAATATAGTGATAGTTTCACGTGGTTCAAAAACAAGTGAGGTAACCGTAGAATGCAGATATTTCTTAAAACATTCTTATCCAATCAACAAGTAATCCATAGTTTCTAGTATATTACTATAACACACATGCCCAATGCATTATCTAAATATTCCCCAATACTAATCCAAATTAAAAGTTCTCTTGAAGATGATCAATTATTCTTCGTCTCAAAATAATGTATACAAGACAATTCATTTGTGGAAAATGTATATTCATGATTGAATTCACCCATATAAGGAAATTCATGGGTGTCTATATAAAATATTTATGAGAGACTAAAATAATTTCTTCAAGAGTGGTAGGACAAATATCCGACCTATTACACCTATTTAGAGGAGCTATACAAAATGACTAACCATACTCAAACTAGATTTTATAAAAAAATTGGATGGAAATACCTTTAATCCCTTTTCTAATAAATGAATTACCATGGAAGAGAATATTCATGACGATGAGAGAACTTATACAGAAATATATAGGGATATATGAGTAAATGTGGGAGACATAATTACATATTTCTTTCATGAATGCATTAAAGAGAGAGATTTTATGGGGAAACCTAATATTAAACTCAATTATTAAATATAAACTACTGATTTTGAGGTAATTGACCCCTATATAGTATCCAATTCCACTAACTTACCCAAAGTGAATATAAAATGATGGAAATTTGGTATCCAATGGAATATATTGATGATAAAATTTTACATAGCATAATAAGATATATTAATGAGAATGGCAACAATTTTCAGAAATCTATCCTTAAGGAAGATGAGATCAGTGAGGAAATTAATAGTCTTAACCAAGATAACACCCTAAGAACTAGAGTCTTTCTAGGTTTATTCTAAAATGTTACATGGGAATGTTTCATAAAGGAGGTTATAGAAGTGCTGGAAGATTATTTCAAAGGGGGTTTACTCCCAAGAGTAACTTGGGATATCATTCATGTTATTATTCCTAAGGTGATATAATCTAAAGGATTCAATTAGTTTTAGCCTACATGTAGGTGAGACTTTTTCTATAATGTTATGACCTCAATACTAAAAAAAATACTATCCATACTACTCTCTAACTAGGTTTTATAGGAACATAATGGTTTTCTGAAAGGTATAATTATGTATGGAGTTATGAGTGAGGTGTATGAAATGATAAAAGACCTAAAATGTAAATTAATTGGGACCAAAATGTTGGTGAAATTATATATGGGGAGGGAATATGGAAGAGTGGATCGAAACTCTATTCAAATAGTTATGAGGTAGCATGACTTCTCAAAATATACTTTTAATATTTTATTTCACTTCTACTCCTCATAATGGTTTTCAATATCTCTAACGGGGTGATTATTCACATTATTTAAGTTAGATCAAGTCCTTTGTCAAGGCCATCCCCTCTCTCACAACCTATTTTTCTCTATGCATGAGGCACTCTATAAAAAAATAAAACTAACATTTTTAATTGGGAGGTATACCCATGCAGAAGCTAGTATGGCTCATAAGGAATCTTAAATCTATTTTTTCATGGATAAAATTATATTCTTCATAAATAATAGACAAAACAATATTTAGTGGTTCAAATATCTTTTGAATACATATATGTGTATAAGAATCTATAAAATTAAAATTTCCAATTGTTTTATTTTCATTTCAATCTAATTATGATGATGGACATCCCAACTAATTAATGTATTGATAAAAATATATAGTTTGAACTTACCGAATGGATATCTGGGTGCTTCTTTATCCACTAGAAGGATTAACATATAATAATTTTATGGTTTAATTAAAATAATTATAGGATACTTAACAATTAGAAGCTTCATTTTCACTCCTTCTAGTGTAAGATCAAAATCATAAATAATGTATAATATACTATACAAATTCATGTAATGTCATTCATCAATTTCTATTACACTACCATTAGAAATATTGAAAACATCCTCAATATATTTATTTGGGGCTCACATCAGGATGATAAATTCCACTAGGTTAGTAGGTGTCAGGTATAAAATAATATATATAATATTAAAATAAACCTAAAAAGTATAAAATACAAAATTAAATGTGTATAGGATAATTTAGCATGGGATATGATATCAATACATTATATGTGGGTGAGATATATCTCTACTAAATATAGAAAATCTCCTAAAAACTTGATCAATGAATCTCTCCAACTATTAATCTATAGAATAACCTATTGGGACCCATTCAGGTTATTTGTGAAATTTTAATTTTGGATCATTGGTATACAAAACATATCATTATATAAGGATAAATGGTCCAAATACATGTTGTTATTTCTAAGGTGTCTTTTATGAGACCTATGATTTTGAAAGGATAGCAAGCACCCAAGATTCAATGATACTATCCTCGATGATGATTAGATAACTCTCTTCTCCAACACAAAAATAGTGGTGAAACCTGATCATTACATCTTCACCCTAGAATGTCTATGAAAATTCAGTATATTGGTTTTTCAAAAATTAATCCATGTGTATCACCACAAAGATAAATAGGATAATGTCATTTGGTGAAAATATATACCATCAAATAATTACTTCTAGGGTGGAACATTGAGAATTGAGATATTTATATGGATAAATAGGTGTAATGAAATGGTATTAAACTTGATTTAAAAATATTGTTTTTGATAATAGAAAAAAAGATACTGTGAAATGCCTACTTACTAATGGGAATTGGTATTACTACCCTCTCTTTACATGATTATATATTGCATCATTTTTGTGTAATACTTAATATATCACCCAAATAGATTCCCAAATACAATATTATTTTAGTACCTTTGGATACATGTAAACATAAACAATGGTTCATAAGTGAGTTAAATTATCTCTTACTAGGTTGTTCATGTCTACAAACCTTCTTATACACATCATACATAATACATATGTTCATATCTCAGGGAAAGAAAACATAAAAAGGGGTGAGATAATATGCTTAGTAAGGTTAAACAAGGGGGATATGTAAGAATAAACATGTGGATAAGGGAATGAGAAAGTGATCGTAACATTAGAAGATCATACCATTCATATAAAAGATTATAAACATTCATCATAGAATAATGATTTATAGTTTATAAGATATGAATAATAATGGAATCAAGAGCATTGGACATACAATCATAACATAGGAATAATAAATATAATTATGAAAGATATATAAACATGTAATATCATTCCCCATAAGTCAAGGAAAATTTCAAAAACGTGTTAGGGAACCTCATGGGGACTATACCTACTGGGCGGGACACAACACCATCCCTAGTCATAGTCATTTTCTTATAAGTGATCGGGTTCCCATCTTCCCGTAGTGGATCAGGTTTCTACATCTTCTATAGTGTATCAAGATCATTGACTTGATTCCCATCATTATCTCAGGAGATATAAAAAGTTACCCAAATAATTATAAGTAGATATAAGTCCTACCTATCACATAAGGAAATCATACATATGTAGGCCATAAGATAATAAAACACTCATCATTTCATGACCCATAATAGTGATGAGTTTCATAAACATCATATCATAACCCACGAATTGAAATGGGTATCATAAAAAATTTATCATATCATAACCTATGGAAAATATATAGGTTTATTAAAATTTTTATAATAGAATAACCCATGAAAGGAATTAGGTTTCATAAGCATATAACCTGTGAAAGAGAAATGGGTTCATTAAACATATAACTCGTGAAAGAGAAATGAGTTTCATAAACATCATGCCATCAATAAATAAACTATTCAGAGAAAGAATATGAATGAAACCCTTGGATAATATCCCTAGAGTGGAATTATTAATACCAAATAATTCCATCTTAGGTTGAAAGTAATTTTGAAATATCCTTTAAAAATATATCTTGAGGAAAATATCCTTTGAAAACCTCTTTAAAACATGAATTTTGTTTGTAACTATTTTCTTTGAAAATATATTATAAAATATATACAGGAATATTTTAAAACCATAAAAAAAAATTAAAATTATTTTTATTATATAATTTTCATAAAATAACATTTTAAAATATATTTGAAAATATTTTTTATGATTAAAATTGATTTCTGACCCAAAAGAGAAAAGAGGTCATATTTTGTTTGAGAAATTTTCTTAATTATAATATGTAAAAGAGAGTATAAAAATGATACTAATAAATGAATAAATAATGAATAACCAGAGTATAAAAAAATTTGGGAGTGTTCTTGAGAGATGGATTATGATAATTCA
Organism: Viscum album; assembly: GCA_963277665.1. Taxonomy (NCBI): domain Eukaryota; kingdom Viridiplantae; phylum Streptophyta; class Magnoliopsida; order Santalales; family Viscaceae; genus Viscum; species Viscum album. The sequence continues at coordinate 1,503,888,477 of OY728133.1, forward strand.
TCAATTAATGCATAATCATAAACAATTCTGATAAATGATGAGATTGTTGCAAAACTTTATTACCACATTGTAATTTTGAATCATACATCACATGTAATAAAATGAAATTAAATGAAGCTTTAAATATAATTAAAATAATAATATTAATTATATAACATGTACAATTTTATTATATACACGTTGTAAAATAATATAGGTGCAAAACCAAACATGTGTCTTAAAGAAGGAAAATTTAGACAAAATCAATCGACCGATTTGGTAACTTTTAACGATAACACCCATGAAATATAGATCATAAAGTAGATATATACATACCCATAAATTTGATAATAATAATCATATGATACATTCATGTTCAGTATATACCCAAAAAAAATAAACGAGTTGTGAATATGGCATATGTTTTTCAGAAATAAAAGTGAGATGAGAAAAACCATACCTTATGTCTTGAATCTCTTCGTAATCATTAGAAACTCATTTATAATAAATATAAGTTTGTTATAAATATACTAGAGAACCATATTCATATATCTAATACCATATATAACTTTATATTACCCGCTTATTAACAATTCTATGTTAATGTGATGCTTCGGGTAATATCTTCTTTGATTTTTGTACATGTTTTGACTTATTATTATTGATCCTATTACTTAGATCATGATTTAGTTATTTATAGAATTTAAAACCTGATTTAAATATCATAAATATATATAAAGTATATAATTATTTACAATAATCCATAAAATGTAGAAATAAAAAATTAAATACAATGTTCATAGAGGTGGTAGGTCGTGCGTATGCATGAATGCTGTTTCCATTTTATTTTCATTTTGAAAGAAATAAAGTAAATAGGATATATATATATATATATTATAACTAAAGTAGTATTATTATATCATATATATCATATATATTTACTAAATCCATCCTTAATACATTCCATGTATAGTGTGAACGAATCACATCACATTGAGGAGGCGATAGTCCACACGTCTACAAACGATGTTATTGTATTTACACAAAATGGAAAGAATGAATTTATATTTTATATAATAATTTAAAAATAATAAATTCATCATAAATATAATATATATCATATAAAAATAGGATTTACATCATAATTACCACCCATGATAGGTGTTAGATGAAAAATAGACCACATCATTTTGCGGGGCGGTAGTCCGCCTTACACAAGAACGAGATGTTTTTTACCCATTATATAGAAGTGTTTTTAAGTGTAGTTAAAAAAATTTCAATAAAAACATATTATTATATTTAGGATATTGAGTTTATTATATTATCAGGGCATCAAAAGATTTTAGGGGGTGTATAATGACAATAAAACAAAAGAGCTTGTGGATGGTTGTTACCTCTTCTTCAGGTAACTCCTTTTAGTTTAAACCATAGGGATTCCTTGATTGAATTTATGCCCAAAGTAGGATTATAGGATAAATTTAGGGATTTTTTGAGGATATTTGGGCAGATTTTCTCTAATCAAAATGGATTGTTAGGTTAGAATAAGTGGTAGAGGTGAGTGCCTTTCATAGTGGAGGAGTGTTATTCTTGTAAAATTTTGAAAAGAGAATTCCATCAATGTTTTTATCTTGTAAGGTGGATCCAATAATGGTAAAAATAAAATAAAATGGAGTATTAAGTCTAAATATTAACAAAAAATAAATCTTGTACATGTTTATAAGTCATTTTTTCACTTATGTTTAAGGTTTAGTCCTTTGTTAAACCACTTTTTCTCTTAATCGATGTAATTAATTTTAATCATTTTCACTCATATTTTTAGTAAAAAATTATCTGAACTTATTATAAATTATAAATTATGATTATTATAAATATTTAATAAAATTTTCTAAATTATAATCATTTATGTTTTAGAATTTAATTTAAAATAAAACCCACATACGTGTCGCGATAATGATTTTTTAAGCGAAACTATTAAAAAGGTTGAAATGTTTTTATATAAAATTTCAAGGTGAAATTGGTTTCAATGACCTAAATTAGATTAATTGATTTAAAATTGATCTAATTAAACTGTAAAACTAAATTAAAATATAATTTAACAAAACAAATAAATTATATGAAAAAGCAGTTTTGAATTAAAATTCAGTATTTTTCACTATTCATCCAAAAATTTATTTTTTTTCAGAATAATCTAAAAAATTAACCCTAGAATAATTTTGAAATTAATAATTCAAAAATTATGTTCTTTTTTTTGAAATTAAATTTCTAAAATTTTCTAAAGTTATTTTTTTTATTGTTCACAAAAGGACATAAAAAGTAGTTCATTTGAGAAAATAGTATTTTCAAACATATAAAGACTTTACCAATAATTGCATGTTTTATTATCAATTATTTTATTTATATTAAAACAGTTTATATAATATTTAAAAAGTAGTTATTACTATTTATATTACTATTTTTAATGTCTAGGTTATAATTATCTAATTTAAATAATTATAAGAATTAAAAGATGATTCGTAGAAACTCATTGTTGGGTGTAACACAAGCCAAGTATGTGTTTTGTGTAGTGAGATATTAACATGGTGTATTATAAAATGAATATTTAATTGGATGTAGCATGAAATATAATACATCAAATAAATTAATTTATTCTAAAAAAGGTTAAAAAAAACTCGGTGTGTTACATTATACCACACATAAAAACAATTTCACCGTCAAAATTCATCATTCAAATACAAAAAAATAAGGATACTTGTACCTCATCATATCCTTAAGTTTCCATGCTACTTACTCTAATAGGTGATTTCACTATAAAACATTGACTAGGTTTGTGGTCTTGTTTCAATGAATTTTCTCTACATGATTTGTTCCTCATAAGAAAGATCTTACTCCAGTGGTATTCCTTCTATGTTTAGTATATGTGAAGGGTTAGGTATGTGCATACTCATGAGAGATAGATTGGAAACATCATGGACTTGAGAGATATTTGGAGGATGTTCCAAGTGATCGGATACCATCTCGATATGATTAAGAATTTCAAAGGGACATATATACCTATGTCTTAGTTTACCATTCTTCCCGAACATCATAACCTTCTTATATGGAGAAATTTGCAAAAACACCTTCTCACCAACATCAAATTATAGATCACGCCATAGGTTATCATCATAAATTTTATACCAAATTTTAGATACGTTGATATGATCCTGAATGTTTATAACATTCTCTATCATTTCATTAGTGGTATTAGTTGCAATTAGATTTCTTTCTCCAAATTCATTCCAACACATTGGACATCTAAAACTCTATCCGTAGAGCGATTCATAAGGAGCCATCAGAATGCATGAGTGAAAGATATTGTTGTAAGAAAAATAAACTACAACAATGTATTGATACCAACCACCTTTTAAATCTAATGAAAAATATATCAACTTATCCTCTAGTGTTTGAATTATTCTTTTAGACTAATTATCCATCTAAGGATGATAAATAATTCTGAAAATCAATTATGTATGATGTTTTTGATGAAGACTTCACTAAAACTATGAGGTAAACCTTGAATCCTAATTAGATATAATTTAATGTGGTAATCTATGCAAACATACCACTTCTTTAATGTATATACTAATATGATGATCCATAGTGAAATATTCCCTGATAGTGATGAAGTGTTCTAACTTAGTAAGGCAATCGACTATCACCCATATAGAATTATGCCCTTTCGATGTTTTGGGGAGTCTAATGAAAAAATATATAGTGTTTTTCTCCAATTTACATTATGTTATGTATAATATATGCTACATCTCCTTATATGTTTTTCCTTTCAGCCTTAACTTACTAGAATATATGGCACCGAGATACAAACTCTATGATATTCCTCTTCATTCCATCCCACCAAAAGTATTCTTTCAAGTCTCTATACATATTTTTACTTCCAAGTTCAATAGATAATGAAGAACTAGGATATTACTCTCACTACACCTTATTCAAACCTGGTATGGAAGGAGCACATAATTTGTTCATAAACCTTATCATTCCATCATAATCATGTTTAAACTCAAGAACATTTCTAATATTATATTGAAGATCTACATCTTCCTTCTGCACCTCTTTAATCTTCACATAGATAGATGGATGAAAATTCAATTAAGTAAGATAATATTTTCCCATTCCTTCAATATTTATATATCCATACTTTGAAAATCTAGAAATATTTCATCTTTTGTGATCCTCAACATGGATAAGATAAAATTATCATTTTGACTCAAAGCTTTATCCACCTTGATTATTTTCCCAGGGTGGTAGTGCATTGTCAAGTAAAAATCCTTTATCAGGTCAAAATATCTTCTATGGTTCCTATTGAACTCCTTATGTGTGAATATATATTTCAAAATTTTATGATCTGTATATATATCATACCTTTTCCCATAAATATAATTACTCCATATCTTTATTGCAAAAATTACCTCATCTAACTCCAAATCATGAGTTTTTTAATTGTTCTCATGAATCTTCAGTTATCATGTGGAATAATCAATAACCATGTTATTATTCATAATAACAGTGCCCAAACCATTCTTGGATTCATCACTATAGATTATAAACCCTTCTCCACTACAGGGTAATGTGAGAACAGGTGCACTGACGAACCTCATATTCAGTTCCTTGAAAATTTCCTCACATTTATTTCTACAAAGGAACATATCACCCTTCTAAGTTAACTTGCTCAATGGATTAGATTGTCATTATAAATTCTACAAAACAATTTATAATATCTACATATATTAAAAAAATATGGATCTGTGTCACCATTGTTAGTCTAGTCTAATATTAAATAGCCTCTATCATTGATGGATCTACTATTATGCCCTCTATTGAGATTATATGACCAAAAAATTAAACCTTTTGTGGAAAAATTCACACTTTGAAATATTTTTCAAACAATTTCTCCTTACTTATGGTCTTTCATGCTTTTCTAAAGTGGTCTTCATGATATTAAACTCTCTTTAAATATATTATAATATCATCTATAATGGCCAAACCAAACTGATCACGATAATCTCTAAAGGACCTATTCATAATATCCATGAAGATAGTAGGGGAATTAGTAAGACTAAAAGGAATCACTATATATTTATAGTTTCCATACCTTATACGGAATGCCATCTTGGGTATATCCTATTTCATTACCCTCAATTAATGGTATCCCGAATGAAGGTCAATATTAGAAAAGTATTGAGATCAGCATAGTTGATCAAATAATTTATCAATATAGGAAAGAGGATACATATTCTTGATTGTGGTTTTGTTCAACTCTAGATAATAAATACATAGTCTCATCAATCCATATTTTTTTTTAACAAAAAAGAATAGGTGCATCCCATGGTGACACACTTTTCCAAATGAATCCCTTATCATGATTTTCTTGAAGTTTCTTCTTTAATTCCTGTAACTCTATTTGTGAAATTCTATAGGGAGTATTTGAAATTGGTGTAAAACTAGGTTTGATCTCCATAGCGAAATCAAATTCATTTTTTAGTGTAAGTCTAGAAAAATCTTCTGGAATGACATCCATAAATTTATGAACAATATAAATACCACTGATTCCAATTTTATACCAACAATTTGAGATAAAAAACCCTTATGAATGATATTTATTACTAATACAATATATTTAATCTTAATAAAAATTTAATACTTATCATTAAATTGATAGAAAATCAAAGGTTGGTTTGACATATCAAATGTAACTTCCCCTACTTGACAATTAATGCGGGATTTACACATAGAAAGATAATAAACTCTTAAGATGACATCAAATTGAACCAAAGGAAGAATGAAATGATTTGTTAGAATCACATTGCCACAAATATCAACTGGAGAGGAATCATTTACTTGAGATGAAATCATCATACCATGAGAGTTTTCCATACTATTTCCATATATAATAATTTGGGTGGAATCTTATTACCCTTAGAAAATTATATAGATATGAAAGATTGGGTAGATCTAGAATCAAATAAGACATTTGATGTTCTAGATTGGATGGTATGTGTACCTTACACAACATCGTTATTTCCCCCCTGATTAGAGACAATGATTGAATGAGATATCCCCTTACACAACGACTTAATAGGTTGTTGATGCTGATTATAACCACTAACCATTATTTTGGGGAACTGGATATCATAATTCCTATTCTTATTAAACATCAAGCAATGAAGTGTGGGAGGTTCATTTTGTGTATATTTCCCTCTATTTGCATCATTAACCATATTCTTCCCATCAATTTAGTAATAAAATACCCAATGGACTTCACCTTCACACTTAAAACATTTATTAGACCATATAAGACAATTTCCTCAATGCTTCTTTCTATACTCAGAGCATAAATGAAGGACCATCTTCTTCTATCCATGGTTTTTAGTTTTTCCTTTGAAATACATATTTCTTTTCTTTTCATAACCATGACATTGATACGTAACTAAAACATATATTTTAAACTTTATTTCACAACAAAAAATCTCATCATAGTTACTAAATTCTCTTATAGACAATACTCTATCGATACTTTTCTTTAATCCACTAAAGAACCTATCAACTATACATTACATTGGATGGTAATACCCGAAGCATACCTCGTGAGTCTTGTAAAATTATCCCCAGTGGTACAAAAATATTATTCATCCCCTTATTTTAACTGAAGGATCTATTTCTATATATTTTTATGAAGAAAATAAGGTAATTACATATTTAAAATAAGTTCTTGATCTTATCTAAATCCATGGATTAATTTTCATCTCACTGCTTCATATTCTTGATTAGAGTCCACAACTAGTACACTTCTCATTATAATTGATAAATAATTGAAATTAATTTCTCATATTCTAAAAAATAGATCATAAAGAATATATTTTCAGTGGTACTAATCCATTTTTTAGAAACAAGTGGGTCAATATACTAAAAGAAGGTGAATGTTTACTCATGAAGGACTAAATAGAATGTTGTTCTCTACTTTGATCATTTGGAAGTCTAGTATTATTTAAAGCCTAATAAATATGGGTGACCATATTAATGATATTTTTCTTTATATCCCCCATATCATTCAGATAATTAGGTGAAAAATCATTTCATTTTCCATATCAATCCCCCTTAACATTGTTCCTTCATATTTTTGCTATTGACTAAATCCAAAAATCATATAGTAAGATTCAGTTAGCATAATGAGTAACCAAATAACCATGAAACAATTATTATAGGATGTATACATTATGAAAAATTATTTAATATATGGAACCTTAGGTTTATCTAGGTTATTCATAGCCAACATATATTTAAATCCATCATAATTTTTTTGAAAAGTTTGTAAATTTCCAAATCATATCCCCCAGGAGCATCAAAATAGGTGTGAAGTAAGGCCCATTGTCATGTACCAATTCCCAAATGAGTATAGGTCAATATAATGTTTTCAAGGTTGTTACCCATATGTACATATATTATAGATCCACATCCACATGTAGTATCTATAAATGGATGTATTTCAAGGAAAACACTTGGTCTATCCTTTACAAAAATCCCAATAAAATTTCCGATACTTTTACTTATCCTTAGACCTATCCTTAGAAATATCCTTTGGGTTAACACTAAGGATTTATTATCCAATTTTCTAAAGGTAAAAAAATTTCTATCTGAATCCAACTATAGATAACCTAACGTAACATGAATATACATTGAATCATTTTTGTGCAATACTTAATACATTACAAAAAGAGATGCCTAAAGACCATATTAGTTTAGTGCCTTTAGAAACATGTAAACTTAAAAACTGGTACATAAGTGAGATAAATTATCTCAAACTAGGTTATTCATGACTACCAACCATCTTAGACACATCATATATAATACATATCTTCATAACCAAGGGAAAGGAAACAAAATATAGGTGATCTCAGATGTTTAGTAAGGGTAAATAATGGAGATATTTAAGCATAATCATGCTCCTAAGGGTATTATAATGTGATCATAATAATTATATATCATACCCTATATATCAAATATTATAAAAAATAATTATTTCTTAAATATTTGATGTTCATTATACTTTAATCATAAGTTAATCAAGAGAATTATATATGAAAACATAATATAAGAATGAGAAATGAAATTTTTGTAGATGCATAAACATGTAATATCATTCCCCATAAGTTAGGGTGCATTTAAAAAACTTATCAGGAAAATTCATGTGGACTCAACCAATTGAGAGGGACACACCACAATCCATATTTTTATTCCTTTACTTATAAGCGATAATATTTCCCCATCTTCCTGTAGTGGAATGGGGTTCCCCATCTACCCATAGTGGACCAGGTATCCTAATCTTCCATAGTGGATCAAGCCCGTCAACTTGATTCACATTATTGTCTCATGAGATATAAATATCTAACCAATAAATTGTAGGGAGATATTTGTCTCAACCATAACATAATTAAATCATATATAAGTGCCCTATAAGATAATAAAACATTCATCATATGATGACCCATAAAAAGAGATGGGTTTCATAAACATCATAGCATAAGCCATGAACAAAATGGGTATCATAATTATTTTATTATATCATAACCTATGGAAAAGATATAGGATTAATAATAAATTCACTATAGAGTAACCACTAAATGAAATCAGGTTTCATAAGAATATAACCCATTAAATAAAAATAAGTTTCATAAACATATAACCCATTAAAGTGAAATGGGTTTCATAAATAATGTTCCATCAATAAATAAACCCTTTAGAGAAAGAATATGAATGGAACCATTGGATCATATCCCCATATAGTCATTACTACCCAAAACAAATGACATATTATGTAAAAAATAATTTGGAAATATCATTTAAAAACATTTGTTGAGGAAAATAAATTTCTTTATTTGAAAGCCACTTTTTTAAACATGAAACATCTTTGAAACATTTTTTCTTTCAAAATAGTCTTGAAAAATCATAAAAGATGCATTAAAAACCATAAAACATTTTTAAAATACCTTTTAATTGAAAATTAGTTTAAAATATCATTTTAAAACATTTTTAAAACATAGTTTTTTTTGAATAAAATAGATTTCCATCAAGAAAAGGAAAAAGTCATATTTTCTCAAAAACATTTTATTAATTATATTAAGTGAAAAAAGAGTGGAAAAATGGAACTAATACATTATGAAATAACTAATAACCATATGAGAATAAATTTCATTTGCCTTCATGAGATATGGATCCTGAAATTTCATCAATGGATGCATAATCATAAACAACCCCGATAAATAATAAATTTTTTGGAACAAAATCTTACCACTTGGGAATCATAATCCCCATGTAAAAACATGAAATTAAATGAATATTAAACTAAAATGAAAATAATAATATTCATTATATATCATGTAAAATGGAATTATATATAACTCCTAAAATAAAATAGGTTCATAACAAAACATGTGTTTCAAAGAAGGTAAATTAAGACAGAATTACTCTACCGATTTGGTAACTTTTGAACCGTAAACCCCATGAAAGATAGATAATCAAATGAATATATAAATACCCAAAAATTTAATTATAATAACAATATAATACATTCAAGGTAAGTATATTCACCACACAATAGAAATGAGTGGTCAATATGTCATAAGTCTCACAGAAATAAAAGTGAGATGAGAAAACCATTACCTTATGTCTTAACTCCCTTCGTACGCATTAAAACATCATATATAATAAATATATGTTTTCTATAAATATGAAATAGAACCATATTATTATATATAATAACATATATGAAATTATTTTAACCTCTTGTTAACAAGTCCATGTTAATGTTATGCTTCATGTAATATCTGCTTTTGTTTTTGTAAATGTTTTGAATTATTTTTCTTGATCTTCTTAATTAGATAACGATTTACTTATTTAAATAATTTAAAAAATGATAAAAATTATATATATATATATATATATTCATTATATAAATATTTATTATAATACATAAAATGTTGAAATATACAATGAAATACACCGTTCAGGGAGACGGTAAACCATGCGTATGCATGAATGCTGTTTCCATTTTATTTTCATTTTGAAAAAAAGAAATTAAATGAAATATATATATTATAAGTAAATTAAAATTATTATTTAATATATTTAATATATTTTTAATAAAATTATCCTTAATACATTTAATGTAAAGTGTGAACGAATTATATCACTTTAAGGAGGCGGTAGTCCACACATCCAAAAATGAAGTTATCATATTTACAAAAAATAGAAAGTGTGAAGTTATGTTTTATATAATACTTAAATAAGAATAAATAAATCATAAATATCATATATATTATATAAAAATAATATTTCCATTATAATTATCACCCATAATACGTGGTAAAGGAAAAATGGACAACATTATTTCGCGAGGCGGTAGTCCGCCGTACACATGAATGTTATGTTCATTACCCATTAAATGGAAGTCTGTGTAAGATTAAGTTGAACCCTTTGAAATAAACATATCAGTATATTTAGGATACAATTCTTATAATATATTAATTTAATAACAATATTTTAGGTGTTTGATAATGAAAACAAATCAAAAGATCTTTTGGAAGGATGTTACCTCTTCTTTGGGTAACTTCTTTTGGTTTGAACCAAAGGGATTCCTTGATTATATTAATTCGTAATTGAAGGATAATAAAATGAATTTATGTATGTTGGTCGGATATTTGTTCATATATTTTATGAGAAAAATGGCTTTAGAGGTGTGAATAAGTGGGATGGGTGAGTGTATTTTTATAGTGGAGGAGGAGTGATATTCTTGGAATTTTTTGAAAAGTGAATTCCACCCATGTTTCTCCCTTGTCAAGTGAATATAATAATGTTAAAAGTACTATAAAATATATTATCAGGTCTAAATAGGAAAATAAACTGGATTTTGGATAATTTACTATGTCATTTGGCCACTTATGAATAAGGATTAGTTATTTGTTAAGTAAATTTTTCTCTTATTCAATGCAATCAATTTTAATCAGTTTCACAAATATTTTTTTCCAAAAACAAATTTAACATTACTAGATATTATAAATTATTCTGATTCCAAATATTTAATCCATTTTAATAAATTATAATCACATATTTGGTAGAAATTAATTTTAAATTAATCCCTCAGACGTGTCTTGAAAATAAGTTTTTAAGGGAAAATGTTTAAAAGATTGAAATAGTTTTATATCCAATTTCAATGTAAAATTGATTATAATTATCTAAATTATATTAATTGATGTAAAATATATCTAATTACACTTTAAAATAAAATTAAAATATAATGTAACAATATAAATAAATTAGATGAAGAAACAATTTCGAATTAAAATTCAGTATTTTCCAATGTTCATAAAAAAATAATGTTTTTTAGAAAAGTACAAAAAATTCACCTTAATATAATTTTGAAATTATGAATCCATAAATGAAGTTTATTTTATCAAATTAAATTTCTAGAAGTGTCTAAAATTAATTTTATTATTGTTGATAGAATGACATAAAAAGTTGTTCATTTGAGAAAATAGTAGTTTCAAACAAATAATGTCTTTACCAAAAATTACATGTTTTATTATTGATATGTTTTATTTATATAAAAACATGATAAATAATATTTTAAAAGTATTTATTACTATTAATATTACTATGTCTAACAATTGGGTTATAACTATCCCATTTATATAATTTTAATAATAAAATGTTGTTTCATAGAAACTCAACATTGTGTATAATGTTAGATAAGTCAGTGTTGTGTGTAGAACAACATTAACATGGTGTAGTGTATAAGGAATGTTTAACTGGTTTTATCATGAAACAAAAGACATCAAATCAATTAATTTATTCAAAAAAAATGTTTATAAAAACTCAGGGAGTTATAAGTGGTATCCCTTTATTTGATATCACCATGGGGGATTTATTGGGGTCAATGTAAAGCCCAACTCCTGAGAACATTTCCTTTCTATATGGGTTAAAAATTGTTAAGGCTTATCAATGGATACCTAGTCTTACCGTATGATGTTATCTACTGGATAATGGTATATATAGAAGGCATGCAACAATGAATGATGTCATTGGTTGTGACATACTACTACTAGTCTCAATGTGAAGTTCTTATCCTTGATAGTTAATTTATGTTATATAATCAAAGGTATATTTCTACCCTATATCATTTAGAACACTATACCCCTAAACACTTTTATGTAGGAAGATATAGGGAAATATATGTATAAGGGAAATTGGTTTGTTATAATACATTAACGAATGGTGTAGGGAGTAATTTAGTTGGATCATATAGTCATGGTGTTAAAAATATTGGAGGTATTGTTCATGATTACAAGGGTTATTTAGTGTTGACTAACATAACATTTTGGATTATGTAACTCACTCTTAGAACAAGATCATGATATGCTTTGTTATATTACCGTATAAAAATTGAACAACATCTCTATTTCTATGATTTAATCAAATTATTATTTGGTGGTCAAGTTCTTGTAAGGATACTATCCTATACATTAGTCCATTATCTATGTTAATAGATCAGGTATAGGTATGAAAAACCAAGAGGTTATGCTACTTTAATCATGGAGAGAGGGGAATATGGAAGATGATCTCCTTGTCTTTAAAAGTTTCCAAGTACATATTCTTATCACTAAATCATGAATTGGATCTCTATCCATAGATTAAAGAACATTATACATGGTTACTTCCTATGGATCCACCACATTACTACCCTAATTTTTTTATCTATTTCTTTCAACCCATAGTAAAAATTCATAATTTTTAGTCAAGGGGAAAATATAAATTATTTAGAGGCCTTTTCTATGACAACCCTGCTTTTTATTACAACTTAAGCATGCTTTATTACATAAAACTTCACTTGATACAACAAAGAAGATCGAGAGGTTTAGTGTCTTTGGGGATTAGGATCATTACATAAAAACTTTAAACTTGAAATACATCATCTTTATTGAAAACTTCCTTTACATGACCACTACATTCCTTCGTACTTAGCATTGCATGGGATAACCTGAGGACACGCATAAGAAAAGGGTGAGCTATAAAGCCTAGTAAGGGAGTACACAATGAATAAAATGAGGAGTAAAATACATGTTAGGAAATAGGAACATCAATAGAGAATTAGAGTAACATGAACATAAAGGAATGATAAAGCATGATAACCATAACATGGAAATGTGGCAACAACAGTTAACATTGAATTAGCATGAGCCAAGGCTCATTGCACATGGAGCTTGAGTAAACCCTCATTGCACTTGAAGCACGAGTAAACCATCATTGCACTTGAATTAGCATGAGTCAACACTCATTGGACATGACGTATCATGATACTATACTTTACCCAATGCATTGGAGGGCTATAAGGGCGCACCCTTCTTAAACATTTCATTTCATGCATAAGTGTGCCACATGGATCATAAAACATGGATTCATAAAACATAATCATTTATTCCACGATAAAGGAATGTGGAATTCATACATGAAACTTTATAATCAATAAGTAAATGTGCATAAAGGTGAATACCCTTGATGGAGAAATGGGCATGGTATTCACTACACAATGATATTGGCTTAGAAAATCGGTGTGATTTTGGCAACGTAACGGCGTGACATAAGAATTCATAAAAATGGTTTATGAGAGAGAAAGCGGTTCCTCATCATATTTACATGTAATGGAAAGTAAGGAGGTCATATAGATACATATCCCAACAATTGAAAAAGAATTTATATTCATGATACAAAAGTATTGCTTGAATATAAAAGAGGAGAAAAAAATTCCTTTCGGAATTTTGGCATAGTAACGGGTGTACATGGGGGGCATTTAATGAGAGAGAAAGGGGTATCCAATCATTCAAAAAAATAAGAGGGTAGTATGGGGGAGGTGCGAAACCATACCCCAACATAAATAATTGAAATTAAAAGGGAAATACAACTTAAAGAAAATTGACAAAAATGAGAAAGGAAGAAAAAACCCTTACTTGGAAGTGTGCTTCCAAAGGCTAGAGAGAGGCTTGTGAGAGGCTTCTTGAGAGCTTGGGGCACCTTGAGAGGATTATAGAGAGATTAGGGCAGAGGTTGGACGAACTCCAAGGGCTTTGAGTGAGGAGGAAGTGAGATCATGGGTGGGTTTATATAGGAAAGGTGAGGAAATTCTTTATTATTTAGGTTTGGGACCACTTATATTAAAATAATCCAAACCACAAACCATCCCATGGTATTTGCCCATGGTTTCTGGAAAAGGAAAGAGGAAAACAATATTTTACAAGGCCAAGGTCCGAACTTATTAAAAAATTAGGGTTGCTTATGTGGAGGTGTGTCACACTCCCATGGAAATTAATTTAAAAAGGAAAAGTGTTGAATAAGTCTTGAGGGCTCCATTAATGCTTTGAAAAGTAAGTCAAACAAACCCAAAACCTCATTATTTTAATGATAAAACACATATTGGCCGAACATAAGGATTATGTTATTTTATTAAGTCACCATTGGGTCATTATGATGTCATAAAACACATTATATATTTAAATGGTATTTAATTTTTACCCAAAAATTTGACTGTCTCAGAAAATTATGAAAAATTCACCATTGGATAATTTTGACGTCCTGATTCCAAAAATAATATTTATTTTATCTAAATAATTTTCCAAATATGTGAATTTTCACTTTTAAAATAAAAACCGACATTTATAAAAAAAATCACGGGTTTTGACAGAAATGGCTTTCAAACCTTAATAAAAATTTTAATTGCATTCATAAAATTATAAGATCATTTATACTTAATAAAAAAAAGTAATTTAATATTAATAATAATATTTTATTAAAATATTATTTAATTCAAAAATCCTTTAATTTAATATAATATAATTCTTAAGTAAATAATAACTAAAAACACCATTTGTACTTTAAAAACTAATTACAATGTATCAAAAATGACTAGAAATTATATTCATTATTATATACAAAAATAATGTACATTAACATAGTGCTACTTATTTGTTACATAACCCCTTAAAATAGCTGCATAAGACCTAAGGGTAAGGTGTGCGATGGTGACAGACTCTTGGGGTGGCTCGGATAACATCGCTCGAGTGGTAATTTCAATCAACTTACACTTTTCCCGTAGACGATCACGTTCGAGCTTGACTTGATGAAGCTCAGCTTGGGCTTGGTCAAGGGAAAAGCCCAAAGACGCCACCTCTTTTTCGATCTCTAAAAAATGGGCTTCTTAAGGGGCAATTCTACTGGATGAGGCCATCGCTTCCTTTGTCTGATTAGAAATGGGTTCATTAAAGCCTTATATTTATACTACTCAGGATCACTATTCAATGACTATAAAAGTAACGATCACAAATCTTAATGTAAAACTAAAGAAGTTGACATCTTATAAAAACATTTTTCATAAAGAAACATTTAACTGGATCAAGAGGGATTTTCTATCAATGAAACTTTGGGTCGTTACAATATTCCCCCCTTAAGAAAATTTTCCCTCGAAATTTTCCTTTCCCCACACTAAAACAAATGTGGGTAACTTAGCTTCATCATATCCTCTGACTCCCAAGTTGCTTCTTCAAACTTGTGGTTTCTCCACAACACCTTGATGAGGGGCATTGTCTTATTTCATAGAACTTTTTCTCTACGATCTAAGATCTTCACTGGTTGCTCCTCATAAGAAAGATCGTCTTCTAATTGTACCACCTCGAAAGAGAGTACATGTGAAGGGTCTGGTATGTACTTCCTTAAGAGGGATACATGGAAGACATCATGCACCTTGGCCATAGTAGGTGGAAGTGCTAGTCGATAGGCCACAGCCCCAACACGATCAAGAATCTCGAAGGGGCCGATGTACCTTGGACTTAACTTCCCTTTCTTTCCAAACCTCATGACCTTCTTCTATGGAGATATGCGTAAAAACACCATGTCTCCGACTTTAAACTCAAGGTCTCGTCGACGATTATCTGCATAACTCTTCTGTCGACTTTGGGCTTCCTTGATATGCTGCTGAATGGTTTTCACCTTCTCCACCATTTCTTCGACCATTTCTGGTCCAAGCAGCTTACGTTCACCGACCTCATCCCAACATGCTGGTGTTCTACACCTTTTCCCATACAGGGCTTCATATGGTGCCATTTGGATGCTCGAGTGGAAACTATTATTATAAGAGAACTCAACTAAAGGAAGATGTTGATCCCATCCTCCTTTAATGTCCATTGAGCACACTCTCAACATATCCTCAAGTTTTTGGATTGTCCGCTCGGATTGGCCATCAGTTTGAGGATGATAGGTCGTACTGAAGTTCAGTTCAGTATTCAGAGCTTGTTGAAGACTCTTCCAAAACATAGAGGTGAATCTTGGATCTCGGCCAGAAGCAATAGATAGTGGTACTCCATGCAACCGTACCACATCCCTGATATATATCCGTGCCAATTGATCCAAAGAGAAATCCTCTCGAATAGAAATGAAGTGTACAGTCTTTGTAAGATGATCCACAACAACCCAGATTTCATTGTTGCCTTTGGATGTCCTTGGAAGTCCAGTGACAAAGTCCATGGTGATGTTCTCCCATTTCCATTCTGGTATGGGAAATGGTTGCATCATCCCTTTAGACTTCTGCCTCTCTTCCTTCACATGTTGAAACACCAGACACTTTGATGTATATTAAGGGATCTCCTTCTTCATATTATCCCACCAAAAGTTTTCTCGGAGTTCTCGATACTTCTTTGTGCTCCCTGGGTGAATAGAGAAATTTGAACTATGTGCATCATCCAAAAGTTCCTTCTTCAGATCCGAACTTGATGGAACACATAGTCTTTTCCCAAACCGAACAATTACTTCTTCATTAACATTAAACTCTGAGGATTTTCCCTTTTTGATAGCTTCCACTTTTTCTTGGATTCCCGCATCATCCTTTTGAGCATCCTTTAACCTTTCCAAAAGAGATGGTTGAGTAATCATTTGTGAAAGGATTGATGATCTTCCCTTCTTTATGATTCCCACGTCCATCTTCATCAAGTCTAAGAAGATTGGATCCTTTTCAATTCTCATCATTGATAGAATTGGTGGATCCTTTCTACTTAGGGCATCCACCACCTTGTTCGCCTTCCCAGGGTGGTAATGTATTGAACTGTCATAATCCTTGATGAGCTCTATCCATATTCTCTGGCGCATATTAAGATCTTTCTATTTGAATATATATTTAAGACTCTTGTGGTCAGTATATATCTCACATTTCTCTCCATAGAGATAATGCTGCCAGATTTTCAAGGCAAAGATCACCGCCACCAACTCCAGATCATGCGTTGGATAGTTTCGCTCATGGATTTTCAATTGCCTTGAGGCATAGGATATCACTTTATCATTCTGCATCAACACACATCCTAAGGCCTTCTTCGAAGCATCACTGAATACCACAAAAAGCTCCCCACTTGTGGGTAAAGTGAGCACAGGTGCAGTGATAAGCCTCCTTTTCAACTCCTTGAAGATTTCTTCGCATTCATCACTCCAAGAAAACTTTACTCCCTTTTGAGTTAGCTTGGTAAGAGGGTTGGACAATCGTGAGAAATTTCTCACAAATCGTCGATAATATCCAGCTAACCCCAAGAAGCTACGGATATCAGTTACCGATGTTGGCCTCGGCCATCCCTCAATTGCATCTGTTTTGGAGGTGTCCACAGATATCCCATTGCTTGTGATGATATGGCCCAAGAATGAGACTTCCTTCAACCAAAACTCACACTTGCTGTACTTTGCATAGAGCTTCTCCTTGTGCAAAGTCTCTAGTACAGTTTTTAAATGCTCCTCATGGTCCTCCTTGGTTTTGGATTATATTAGAATATCATCTATAAAGACTACCACAAATTTGTCAAGGTAATCTCTAAAGACTCTATTCATCAAGTCCATGAATATTGCTGGAGCATTGGTGAGTCCAAAAGGCATTACAATGAATTCATAGTGCCCGTACCTTGTACAAAAAGCAGTCTTGGGGAAATATTCCTTCTTCACCCTTACTTGATAATATCCCGACCGCAAGTCCACCTTGGAGAAGTATTTTGCTCCACGTAGCTGATCAAACAAGTCATCGATTCTTGGGAGAGGATACTTGTTCTTTATCGTTATTTTGTTAAGTTCACGATAATCGATGCAAAGCCGCATTGACCCATCCTTCTTCTTGACGAAGAGGACTGGTGCACCCCATGGTGATGCACTTGGGCATGTAAACCCTTTATACAGATTCTCCTGTAGTTGTTTCTTCAGATCTTCAATCTCAACAACAGCCATTCTATATGGAGTCTTGGATATTGGTAGCACCTCAGGTATAAGTTCAATTGAGAACTCAACATCTCTTCTTGGAGGAAGACCAGGAAGTTCCTCGGGAAATACTTCAGCGAATTCCCTCACAATAGGAATTTCTTCAAGGGTGGTTTCTTCCTTGGACTCAATCATCTGAGCCAGATATGCGTGCTCATAAGGTAGTAATATCCATGCTTGAGATGATGGAGCTAAAGTAGATTCATCTTCCTCCTGACACTTGTAAAGAATCGGGGGTCGATTCTCCATATGGAGTGTGATTTCCCTCTCCTGAAAATTTATGTTGGCTCTATATAAGGAAAGCCAATCCATGCCAAGAATTGCATCGAATTCCACCAAAGGGAGTATGAAGAGGTTCGCCAGGAAATTAAATCCACAGATTATAACAAGGGAGGACTTATATTCATGGGATGCAATGATTGCCCCATTTTCCGTACTCACCGACATCTTTACTTACAGGATTTGTGGTGGTGCTGGGATTGTTCTACTAAACATTCGAGATATAAAAGAATGCGTAGAACCTGAATCAAAAAGTACATTCGCTATTCTTGAATGAATAACTAGCGTACCTGTCACTACTTCGTTGTCGGGGTTCACTTCGGCAGAAGTGATGGAAAAAGCTCTTCCTTGCTATCTTGGAGGTTGTTGGTTGCCTCCGATATCCCTTGAATTAGGGCACTGATTCGCAAAATGACCCGGTTCTTTGCATTTATAGCATTGAACAACACGTTGAGGTTCGAACGGAGTGTTCCTCTCCTCTGTCGCAGCCACGAGTCCTTCTTGCCGACAGTTAATAGCTAGGTTCCCTTCTCTTCCACACCTAAAGCATTTTCTCATCCCCCTAAGGCAATTTCCAGGGTGCTTCTTTCCGCACTTTTGGCAAGTGGGGTGCTGGAACTTCTTAGCACCGTTGGATTTATCCATCGGACCACCAACATTGAAGTCCACCTTCCGCTTCTTGTCCCCATGATACCCCTGTGATTATCCGATCTCCATTTCAACCTTGAGGGCACATCAGACAATTTCCTCATATCTGTCGAAGTCACGGATCGCTAATGATTTCCGCAAGCTAGGCTTCATCCCACCAAAGAAGCGGTCAAACTTGCATTCGGGGGTAACGACAAAGCCGAAAGAGTATCGTGCAAGCCTTTTGAAGTTTTCCTCGTACGCTCCCACAGATTCTTCATATTTCCTCTTGAGGGAAAGGAAGTCCCTTTCCATCTTAAGATGGAGGGTGCACGGAAAATATTTATCGAAAAACATCTTCCGGAATTCCTTCCATTCCAAAGCCTCGATCTCCTCCTCAGGCTTCGTATTTTTTATCAACGTCCACCATTGATCAGCTTCACCCTCCATACGATAAGCTTCCAGGAGAACCTTCTCTTGTTCAGAACATTGAAGGATAGAGAAGATCTTTTCAATGGAGTTTATCAATTGCTCAGCGATCGTGGGATCATATGATACACTAAAAGTAAGAGGCATTTGTCTCATGAAGCTCTCGATAGCAACGTTTTCTTTCTCAGGGGGGTTGAACGTTCCTCTTGACCCATGTTTCTATTCAAAATTTGAGTTAGCTGAGAGAGAAGCGTGACAAAGTTCGCGATTCCCGCTCCCATTGGATTGGGCATCTCATTAGTACAATCATCACACTGATCTTCACAACGGTTGTTAGCCCGAGTTCTCCTATTACCGACCATTGGCTGGAATAAAAGGAAAGTTAGGGGTAACACATAAAGGGTAATCCAAAGAAAAAAGTTGATGACTTATAAATAAACTTTAATCTCTTTAACTCATGAGTCTATTGGATTCAATCCAGGCTTTTCATGATCTTCCTTCTAACATATATTCTTAGGGGCATTTTTCCCTTAATAAGGGTTTATACTAAGATTGTGAATTTATCAAAACATATCCCTCGGGAGTGTCATAACCAAGTGTGCAGCAAGGCTCGTTGTCGTGCACCAGTTCCCATTCGAGTCTAGCTCAAAGCGGTGTTTTCGGGTTTTACCCCTAGGATACATATGTGCCAGAGCCGCCTCTACCTCCTCATATCCAGACAGAGATGTATTTGTTTGATAAACCGCTTACTTATTATTTACCAAAACTTAGGGATGTTTTTATTATGCTTAGTCTTGTATCTAAGGCTTTACTAGGGTTTCCTAATCCAAAAAATAACTAAACCTATCCTTTGATACCAACTATGACAACCCTGCTTTTTATTACAACTTAAGCATGCTTTATTACATAAAACTTCACTTGATACAACAAAGAAGATCGATAGGTTTAGTGTCTTTGGGGCTTAGGATCATTACATAAAAACTTTAAACTTTAAATACATCATCTTTATTGAAAACTTCCTTTACATGACCACTACATTCCTTCGTACGTAGCATTGCATGGGATAACCTGAGGACATGCATAAGAAAAGGGTGAGCTATAAAGCCCAGTAAGGGAGTACACAATGAATAACATGAGGAGTACAATACATGTTAGGCAATAGGAACATCAATAGAGCATTAGAGTAACATGAACATAAAGGAATGATAAATCATGATAACCACAACATGGAAATGTGGCAACAACACTTAACATTGAATTAGCATGAGCCAAGGCTCATTGCACATGGAGAATGAGTAAACCCTCATTGCACTTGAAGCACGATTAAACCCTCGTTGCACTTGAATTAGCATGATTCAACACTCATTTCACATGACGTATCATGATAATATACTTTACCCAATGCATTGGAGCGCTATAAGGGCGCACCTTTCTTAAACATTTCATTTCATGCATAAGTGTGCCACATGGATCATAAAACATGGATTCATAAAACATATTCATTTATTCCACGATAAAGGAATGTGGAATTCATATATGAAACTTTATAATCAATAAGTAAATGTGCATAAAGGTGAATACCCTTGATGGAGAAATGGGCATGGTATTCACTACATAATGATATTGGCTTAGAAAATCGGTGTGATTTTGGCAGCGTAACGGCGTGACATAAGAATTCATAAAAATGGTTGATGAGAGAGAAAGGGGTTCCTCATCATATTTAAATGTAATGGACAGTAATGAGGTCATATAGATACATGTCCCAACAATTGAAAAGGAATTTAGATTCATGATACAAAAGTATTGCTTGAATATAAAAGAGGAGAAAAAATTCCTTTCGGAATTTTGGCATAGTAACGGGTGTACATGGGGGGCATTTAATGAGAGAGAAAGGGCTCTACCATCATTCAAACAATAAAAGGGTAGTGTGGGGGAGGTGAAAAACCATACCCCAACATTCATAATTGAAATTAAAAGGGCAATACAACTTAAAGAAAATTGACAAAAATGAGAAAGGAAGAAAAAACCCTTACTTGGAAGTGTGCTTCCAAAGGCTAGAGAGAGGCTTGTGAGAGGCTTCTTGGGAGCTTGGGTCACCTTGAGAGGATTATAGAGAGATTAGGGCAGAGGTTGGACGAACTCCAAGGGCTTTGAGTGAGGAGGAAGTGGGATCTTGGGTGGGTTTATATAGGAAAGGTGAGAGAATTTTTTATTATTTAGGTTTGGGACCACTTATATTAAAATAATCCAAACCACAAACCATCCCATGGTATTTTCCCATGTTTTATGGAGAAGGAAAGAGGAAAAAAATATTTTACAAGGCCAAGGTCCGAACTTATTAAAAAATTAGGGTTGCTTATGTGGAGGTGAGTCACACTCCCATGGAAATTAATTTAAAAAGGCAAAGTGTTGAATAAGTCTTGAGGGCTCCATTAATGCTTTGAAAAGTAAGTCAAACAAACCCAAAACCTCATTATTTTAATGATAAAACACATATTGGACGAACATAAGGATTATGTTATTTTATTACATCACCATTGGGTCATTATGATGTCATAAAACACATTATTTATTTAAATGGTATTTAATTTTTACCTAAAAATTTGACTGTCTTAGAAAATTATGAAAAATTCACCATTGGATAATTTCGACATCCTGATTCCAAAAATAATATTTATTTTATCTAAATAATTTTCCAAATATTTGAATTTTCACTTTTAAAATAAAAACCGACATTTATAAAAAAAATTCACGGGTTTTGAAAGAAATGGCTTTCAAAC
The DNA here is from genome assembly GCA_963277665.1 of Viscum album. Classification (NCBI taxonomy): domain Eukaryota; kingdom Viridiplantae; phylum Streptophyta; class Magnoliopsida; order Santalales; family Viscaceae; genus Viscum; species Viscum album. The sequence continues at coordinate 1,503,910,946 of OY728133.1, forward strand.
CTTAATAAAAATTTTAATTGCATTCATAAAATTATAAGATCATTTATACTTAATAAAAAAAATTAATTTAATATTAATAATAATATTTTATTAAAATATTATTTAATTCAAAAATCCTTTAATTTAATAAATATAATTCTTAATTAAATAATAACTAAAAACACCATTTGTACTTTAAAAACTAATTACAATGTATCAAAAAATGACTAGAAATTATATTCATTATTATATACAAAAATAATGTACATGAAGATAGTGCTACTTATTTGTTACATAACCCCTTAAAATAGCCGCATAAGACCTAAGGGTAAGGTGTGCGATGATGACAGACTCTTGGGGAGGCTCGGATAACATCGCTCGAGTGGTAATTTCAATCAACTTCCACTTTTCCCGTAGACGATCACATTTGAGCTTGACTTGATGAAGCTCAGCTTGGGCTAGGTCAAGGGCAAATCCCAAAGACTCCACCTCTTTTCCGAGCTCTGACAAATGGGATTTGTAAGGGGAAATTCTACTGGATGAGGCCAACGCTGCCTTTGTCTGAGTAGAAATGGGTTCGTTAAAGCCTTATATTTATACTACTCAGGATCACTGTTCAACGACTATAAAAGTAACGGTCAAAAATATTAACGTAAAATTAAAGAAGTTTACATCTATAAAAACATTTTTCATAAAGAAACATTTAACTGGATCAAGAGGGATTTTCTATTAATGAAACTTTGGGTCGTTACATTTTCCCATATATATATATATTAAAATTCAATTGTACTATAAATCACATAATAATTTTATAAATTTCCATATGGTGGTTAAATATTATTTTCTAAATGGTTTTCATTTAAATGAATTTTTTATTGAACAACTGTTAGGTTTTCAAAATCCTATTTTTCTAAATTCTATTTTACATATACAAAAAAATTATACGGCCTTAAATATGTACATAGAGATTGATATGATAGGATTATTTATTTTCTTTTTATCAAATAGGTTTTCTATAGGCCTTTCAGATCATACATTATTCAAAAAAACTATATATATATATATTTCTACTTTAACTATTTATCGATGTTGGGATTTTTGGTTTACCAAACTAGTAATTATGTAATAAGTTTTTTAATACAATTTATCAAGTGTTTGAAATGATCATGACGGGTGAGTTTAATTTATTTATTAGTTTTTTAATCTTTATAAAATAATTTATAAATGTTCTCTATCAAGGAAAATACATAATTACTTACAGAAAATATTTGGACATGAAAACCTTAATGCATATGCAACTCCTAAATGATATAATATCAAACCTAATATGGTTAAATATGGGAAATCGGTGGATAAAAATTAATATAGAGAAAGAATTATTACTCTTTTTTTTCTAATTTCCAGTAGAGCAGATGTAATATTTGGTTTATTTCTCTGCTAGATTTCAAAAAATCCCATAGAATCTCATTATAAGCCATCAATATGATTTTAATGAATTTTAATGGATAAATTTATTTAATTATTAATTTTTTTCTTAAACCTATATATTTGATTTTATTTCATATTTTAATTTTTATTGGGTTGTAGACTAGATATAAAGATAACCTCTGAAAAAATTTATTTTTTTGGGAGGATATTTAGTTTATAGGTCTAGTATGAAACAACATCCTATTACTTTATGCATTGTTGAAGTTGAGTATATTGTAATAAGAAGATTTTTTTTCACACATGTTTTGGATGGAAAATTTATTAATGGATTTGGGTTTTAATTATGAATACATGTCAATAAAGTTTTATAGAAATTGTGATAAAAATTTGAAAAAAAAATCTAACTAGCCATTTGAGAATTGAGAATATTGACATACAAAATAATTCTTGAGAGATAATTATCAAAAAAAGGAATCATATATCAAGAGTTTATTAATACTGAACATCAATTATTATATTTTAGGTTTTTATGTTATTATTATGTTTAAATTAGTTTATATTTCTCCATCATGTGTTTTATATTATGCGTTAATATAATTTTATTATGTATGATCTTGATATTTTTATGTAACCTAATTCATAATATCAAATCTTCATTTGTAATATAAATAAGGCGGTATGTAATATTTATCTTTTGTTATATAATATTTATTTTGTCGTATCTAATGTAATTTTTGAGTTGTCTTATGTTATTAATATTTATATTCTTACATTTTAATATATTTATGAGTGATATTCATATTTTTATATTTAATTTTTTTTAAATATTTAATCATTTGGCTCTAGAGATTCCAAATTTGATTATAGACCTCAAAATTTATTATTTTTCCAAACATAAAAATTCAAACATAAGAATCATTTTTGATTATGAAAAAATTAAATGGGATAGATATTGGTTATTTATAATATATATATATAGAGATAAAACCAATGTTTTAGAGAGAAGGGTTCTTTTTAAATATATTAATTTCTCTTCTCTTAATAAAAAATGATACATTAGAGAGTTTTGAGTTTTCAATAATGGGTTAATATTTTTTTTTGTAAAAACTAATAAATTTGTTTTTGATAATGAAATAAAATAATTATCTCTAAATTACCAGTTCATTGTTTCATGGTGAGAATATTCTATAAGATAGAAGGTAATTGAAATGTTTATTTATTTTACATTTGTTGAAATTGTTTTGATATTTCACTTTCCTTGTGAATAATTTTTTTTAGTTTTACTTTGGTTTGTGATAATAAAATTAGACTCGTGGGAACTATGTTCATTATTTTTTGGATCTATAAATATTGATAATAAGTTTTAAATGGATTTGGAAGTAAGAAATGATATTCTTTTTATGTTTATTTAAACTAGAATAACTAAAAGGGTTATAGTGATTAAGAAATCCCTTATTCAAGTTATATATTTTAGTTATCTATCATGAAATGAGAAAAAATAAATATTCTATAGTAAATTATGAGGTATATAAAAAATTATATACAAGGGAAAAATAAATTGAATTTATATCCTTATAAAAACTAATTACCATTTTTTGAGTAGAAAGAAGTTGATTTAAATTTGTTAGAAGCCAACAAGTGACATAAAAATTACCATAGAATCTAGATTTCATATTTTTTTATATATTTGGAATTTATCCATGAATAGATTTTTTAATATTAGAGAATAGGTTAAAGAGGAATAATATTTTCAATGAGTTGAAGATAATGAAGAGGGGCCTACTATTATTGAGGAGATAATATATTTGATTTAAAAGATAATGAGTTTGAATATGTTGATAGATATTTTATTCTTACTCTTGAATATATATTAGTTGGGTATTTTAGAGATTATAATGATTCAATTTAATAAAAAAAGAAGTGATTGAATTAAATATTTTAAATATAACATCTAATCTTAGTTTTTTTCATATTATTATTCTAGTATTGTGTTTAATATAGAATAAATAACTACAAATAGAGAATATACTGACCAAAAAAATCATTTGGATGATAATCATATATATGATAAGAAAATGAAAAAGGATATTAAATAGTTACATAAAGAAAAAAATAATAAATATGTTTTACTACCATAATAGTATGATGTTTTTAAAGATAATCAAAATCTAGAAGATAATGAAGCTAAGACTATTGAAGATTATAAGATTATTTCTTTTTATAAAGAATAATGTTGTTTTGGATGAACCTATTTAGTCACTAATAATAAAATAGGATGAACATTTCATTTATAAAAATTTAAATCAATTTACAAGAGGTATATAATATAAATTTCATTATCTACTATATATAATTACTGATTTGAAAATTGGTTTTGTTGAATCTATAAATGATTTCAAAATATGGATAAATAATTCCATTTTTAAATAAAAATTTATGATATGAAATATTAGATATTCAATGAAATATATTCGGATGATTTTAATGGATAATCAAATGAAAATAATGAAAATTACTTAACCTACTATGATTGGAATGGAACATTATTTCAAGAACGATCTTATGAAATGATGCAAGATTAATCTAAATTCTTGAAAGGAAAATACCCTATTAATACATGTTTAAATGATTCTTTGAAATATTAATGTAGGGATATGTTAAAGGACTATGATGACTTGGTGAATGAAGGAAAATATATTCAAATTGTTGTTCCACATTATATTTTAGAGTGAATTAGTCAAATAATAGATTAATTGGTTTCATTATACTCATATTCAAAAAAGATAGTGGTATATGAGAGGATTTAATCATTAAATTTTTATTCTATCATTATAGTTAAATTTATACATTTCAAATGAGAGCTACTTGTTGAAGTTAAGAAATTCAGAACTAATGAACTCAATTATGAAAATTTAATACTGTGCCTGGGATCTACACCTAAAGTTGTCAAATGTAAGAATCAGTGGAATTAGAATCTTGATAAATATGATTAAGATGAAAATATAATTAAAATTTTCTTAAATTATTTTCAAATTGAGGTTAAATATAATATTTTATCATTTAATTCAACATTAGAAAATATATTACTGAGACAAAAAGAATAAGAAGTCCATTGTTGGAATATGAAGGTCATTAGAAATAAAATTTAGAATTTTTTTATAGATGGATAAAAATAGATACTAGAAAATATTAATGAATTATATTCATGTAAATGTAATTTTTTTGAATAATAAACTAAGTCATCTTTATCTTAAAAGGTAGAGGTATGACTAAAAGGGAAAGAGATAACAGTTTATAAATCCCCTAATATTAAGACAACAACTATAGTTGCACCTCAAGTGTTTGAGAACACTTTAAATTTATTGAAGTAATTCTTGGGAGATATTTCAAGTTCTTCTAAATAAATGCCTTGTTTTTAAGAGAAAATGTATAATATAAAACTAGTTATTATACTCATTTATAAAATGAATCAACATGCTAAAAAGTGTTTAGATAAGCTGAAAGAAAATGTTGAAAACTAATGGGAAAACATGATATATAAGTTTTATATGGATTTTTTTTATAATTGAATACATATATTAAATATTTAAGGCTTATGGCTGCTTTTGGGATGGTTTTGCACTCTCCAGGAGAGCTGCGGCTTTAGGGTTCCACGCTTGTAGTAACCCCATCCTGGTGTCGGCTCCTTTCCAGCCTTGATTTCTTCCTATGGCGGCTCTCTCTTCATCAGCTTCTTGTGCCCTGCCTCATGTTCTCCTTCACGCTCCAGCAAACACGTTCTCACCCTACTCGTCTTCCTTTCCTGGATCTATCTTCAGATCTAGGTTACCCCAACATCATCTTCGATGGTGTTCTGGATTTCGAATGGTGGAAGCCAGGTTTCTCACGATCGACGACTCTCGAGGGTCTGACACGTGCATGGTTCTTCATTGGCCGGTCTTCGGTGTTGAGATGGGTTTCTCTCGAACGACATCTGAGGGTTCATTCAAGATGCATTGTGGTGGTCCCACTAATGAATATGGAGGTACTGGCTTTGCTTGAAACTGTCTTGGTCACCGTCCTGGGTTTTCTTCATTTCACATTTCTTTCCCCTCTGGCTCTATCTGATATGATCAGCCCCGACGCTGATGGTGCTCTTTCGGGGTTCATCATCATGGACCCTTCATGTGGTCATAATAGGCTATTAGGTTGCTTCTTCCTGGTACCTCATCAGATCTTGGTGTTCAAAGATCAACAAATGGAGTTGCGATCTTGGAATTGGAGGGCCATTTGGAAATGAGCTCGGCTGTACTGCTTGGAATTTTTTGAGCTTTTCCACTTGATTTTTACTGCTTATGATCTACGAATGTGTGGTGTTCGGTTTTGGAGGTCTCGGGTGAAGGCCGGGGGATGTGGTTTGGTTGATACAGTGACCTGTGACTTCGGCTTTCATTTTTTCTGTTTGATGCTTACTTTTCATGTTTTTTCTTGCTCACAGGAAGAAAATTCTTTGTGGTTTTTGGTTTCTCTTTTTCACACTTGGAGCAGCATGGCATTTTCATGTGTCGCTGGGTGGGCGGCCTCGAAAGAGGGAGGGGTGTGATGGCACCCTTCATTCTTCCATGTGTTATCTCTTGATGGGCGCATGGGTTCCTTTCAATGTCCTTCACTCATTGATTTTCTATATTTTTATTGTGTTTCATCATGTTGACATTGTTGAAGTTTTCTTCATGCTATATTGGGTGGGCGGATCGTTAGTGAGAAAGGTGTGCTGGATCATTTCGTCCGACTCGCCTATACTCTTTGTTGTTTAGAGAGGTGCTATGACACGTTACACAACCGGCATAGTGCAACTTCTTGATAGAGGGGGAGATGCTTTATCATGACGGATCTCACTGTTGCGATGATTTTCAAGGGGGGCGATGAGGCATACTGATGACTACATGGATGTTTGTTTCTTTTGGTCTTGTAGTTGTTTTGGACTTATCTTTTTTAAGGCTCATTTCACATCATGTAATGGTTTCCCCCTTTCCCATTTCTCAAAGTGGATTTTCTTTTCTTTGTTCAATAAAAGGGGCTTGACCCTTGAACTATTGTAATTTTTTTAAGGATTATGGGTATTTTTTAAGAAAACAATAATAAGTTATTATAACACCTAGAGATTTTAAAAGAAGAAAATTATGTTCAATAGCATATGTAATAAGAAATTCTATGATTAAAAGAGAATATAATCCCCTAAGACATAAAAATGTATTTATTTTAGAATAAATTTAATTTCTTTTATAGATTATGATACACAAAATAATGAGTTTTTTTAATACTTTGTGTTACATGCAAGACCAAGTTTTATCTAACAAAAAATAAAATAAAATAAATATAATTATTTAATATGAAATTTATCTCCTAGAAATTGGAATAAAAGGAATGAGTAATATTTAATTTTTTTTGAAAATATATAGTTTTTAATATTTTATTAGTTATATATTTATTATTACTAAAATAATAATCATTTAAAAGAAAAAGAAATGTTTCATGAAAACTTTATTTTTCTAAAATATGGCTTAGTCTGGCCTTCCATACATAATTTAAAACTACGTTTTCCACTTTTATAAAATTTATTTGAAAAAATGAACTGATTTTTTCAAATAATAATAAAATAATTACCTTAGGGTGAATTTTTAGTATTTTTTAAAAAAGGATTCGTTTTTTGATGAATAATGAAAAATTATGAATTTTAATTAAAAATAAACTTTTTGTTTAAATTATTTATAAATTTTAATTATATTATAAATAGATTTTAAAGAAAAATTATTATACTTATATATTAAATAATATAATTTTTGTTATTATAATGTTTTTCATTCGGAAATTTATATAAAAACATTGTATGCTTTATAATACTTTCTCTTTAGAAACATATTTTCTCATCACATATGGATGATTAATTTTGAATTATAATTTTACAATTTTGTGAATTGAATTATAAAAAATGGATTAAATACTTTTAATCATAATTATTTATAATTTATAATATTTTCAACTTAATTTTTTGTCAAAATTATCACTAAAAACAATAAAGCAATTATTTATCACGGTTAGTGTAAAAACTTATTTACAGGGGGTTAAACTAAAATGATAAGAGTGTAGATGACCTAAAATATTACATTAATTTATTTTTATGAATATATTTATAACTTTTCATTAAAAATATCATGAATATGATTTTTCCCAATTTCATTTGAATATGACCCATATAATAAGTTAAATAAAGAAATTGGCAAAAAATAACCTTCATTGCTTTTAATATCCATAAATCTATTGGATGGGTAAAAGAAACATAGGTTCGGTTATGGATATTATTTTAAAAGATATATGAGTATTTTTTTAATAACAATTTATCATTAATTTTTAGGGATGAAATAATTACTTAAATTGACTAAGAAATTCTAACAGAGTATTTATTTTGTTAATAATTAAATAAAATAAATGATACTAAAAATATTAAAATTTAATTAAATTTTATGTATTATTGTATTACATTAATTTTTTTAGATTAATATATCATGTTATAAATGTGTGAAAACAAAATATTTGAATTCTATAATTTTATGATATTTTCTAAATCCAAATTAAATTAATAATGTCAAAATTAACATTAATGTTATTTAATAATAAATGAAATTTTATTAAATGATTTAAATTTTTGAAAAATCCCATTTTATGTCAAGTTATTTTGAAATGTCTAAAAATATCATTTATGGTCCATTAAAAGAGAAATTTTTCTTTTATAGTGATTAAATTGACCTTGAGATAGCAAAATCATTGTTAGTGTTGTTAAGGTTAAAATAATGATTTTGTGTGTTACACGCGCTTGTATTAAAATTAATTTTTAAAATATATTATATTTTTATTTAATAAATTGGATTTAATATTTATATTTAATGGGTAAAAAATATCTAAAAATGATAATTTTATTTTAGGCATAAATGATAAATTACCTAGGTTAGAAAACTAGTTACCACGGTGAAAAAATGGTAAAAGTAGAGAAACTTAATAGTTAAAGAATTAAATGGTTAAAAATTGTGTTCAAATGTGTGGTGGAGGTTTTTATAGACCATATAATCCATAAATAAATTTAATTATCAATTTTATAGCCACAAGGGATAAGAGAGGCCTTCCAATATTGAATACTTTTTATTATTTACAAAAATACCACTCCTCCTCTACTATAAAAAGGAAACTCACTCCCTTCACTTCTCTGCCCCTTTGAAGACATTTGTGTCACTCAATATCAGCCCAAATAACTTCCCAAATTTACTCCCCTAATACTATAATCATTATTTCATATATAAACTGTAAAGACCCTAAATATATATATATATATATATATATTTTAAATTATTTGGGATTATTTCGAGACTGTGAAATCTGATGGCATTTGATTTCGAGGCCGGGAGTGCGTAGAATGATCCGTTGAAGTTTTGTAAAGCTTTAATTCGCTGGTGTATGCAGTTATCTTGAAAAAGTGGAATACCTCTTAAATGGTTTCCCAGATCTGAAATCCAAGGGCATCATTGCGTTCAGGATGGCGGGTTTACCCTAGGTGAGACTTAAGTTTACTCGGTGCATGCCTCTAGTGAGAAAACCCGAAAATGACATTACTGTTAGTAAAATAATTAAATAAATTTATTTTATTTTTCAAATGCTTATAACTCACGAATGGTAACTCGGATTAAAAATCCAAGACCATGGTTGAACTCGTGAGGGTATTATTTTCTTAGGCTGATACTATCATTGGCCGGCATGGGCCACCAGTGAAAGTTAGTTTTTGGCCGTAAATAAAATAATTATGTAAAAATTATTCTATTGTAAAATACATAATTTCAAAAAGGGAACTCAGATTGAAAATATGAGAGTATCGTTCAATTCGTTGGGATGTGTACTCCTTAGGCGGAGCCTAACCTTTAATGGCACGGGTCGAGGGTAAATGTTATTAATTTATTGAACTTTTTTAAGGTACGTTCAGTAAACATGCAAGCAGCATTTTATAACTTTTGAACCGGTTCTCGGATTTAAAATCCTAAGGCATCGTTGAATATGTAGCACTGGGATTAAGTTAAGGGAGGCGTCACATTGACTGTCGTAGGTCTGGAGAAAAAGTTATATTTTTGGACTTTTAATATAATAATAAAAATAACATAGTTAATTTTTATTTTCATTCTTTTCCTCCAATGGACAAGTGGAATCGCGGGACCAACGACATGTCAATCCAATAAATGTCTAGACCTTTAAAACCTAAGTAACTACATTTTTGGGGAATTAGGAAGGTTTCCTTCTTAATGATCCCCCATTAATTCCAAGATTGTTACTTTCCCTCCCCTCTCCTATTTATATGGAGTTTTGATGGAGGTATTGACACTGCTTCACCAAGAAGCAAATTGTTGAAAAAGTGCCGAGATTCCAAACCCTTGGACGACAGAGCCTATTCCGGTGAGTGGTGATGAGCAACACATAAACCCCAAACTGAAGATCGACGATCGAGCGACGTCATTGGATACTAGTACCTGGGGATGGAGAACACTGAATGAATTCCTTGATCACGAGCATTCTCAATCATTCTTGGGTAGAGTTTACTTTTGGTTTTAATTTCAAGAGTTGTAGATTTGTTTTCCTCCCTCGTTTTGTTTTCAAGATAACGTGGAGGGTACATGCCTAATGAACCTGGCCCAGACCCTACACTACATGGATAACCTTTTGTTCTCCAAGGAGGACCGCCGGCATGGCGGCACCGTTGACCAGCGCTAGTAGGGAACGAGGTGGCGACCGACACCATCTGGCCACGAGGGAGGAGGCGGCACACCCGTGCTGCCGGAGGAACCGACCTCATCTTGTTAGCCACACCGGTTGAAAGAGGAGGTTGGTACATCGGCCGACAGCAGAAGGAGAGGGAATCACGACTAGCACACTATCAGAGGATGTGAGTTACGACTCGTCATCCACGACACACCAAAGAAGGTGGCATGCACATTGGCCAGCCACGGGTGGCAGAGCGGCGTGCTGTCACGTGCCTCTAGAGACAACAGCCTGCATCAGCCGACCATGACGGGAGGAAGGACCCGCTCTAGCAGGGCCCATGTCCCACCTCGCGGTGCCACATGGCACCGCCTCTACGAAAGAAACCGAACTAACCTAGTGGCAGTTTGGGAAATCTAGGGTTCAATCCCCTAGTAAAAGATAGGGCAGACCCCACCGCAGGTCAAACCGGTGGGTCGTGCCCCCTTGCAGTCCGAGCCACCCCTTGTGGGCCAGGAGCCCCCTTGTGGGATGGGCCTCCCCTTGCGGGCCAGGCTATCGCCTTTAAGGCCGGGCTGCCGCCTTGTGGGACGGGCTAGACCTCAACCTTATAGGCTAAGCCCGCCACGACCCAGCCCAGCCAAGTCAGACCCGGACTAGGTCGGGTCGGGTTGGTCTGACCCAGTCAGATCAGACCCGGGCCCAAAACAGACCTAGAATCATTTAATATGCCATATATTGAGAACTAGATTCCCGTTTGAAAAGCCATCTATGATGCTGGGACACTTGGAGTGAGACATTACTTTTTGTATACTCCACTTGAGTTCTGGATATAGTTTGAGTACGTCCTAGTTGGATCGAATCTGAATCCAACCAGTCCCTCAAAACTAAGGTGCTTATAACTCACAGACCGGGCATCTGATTGACACACCGTCTATCAAATTAGAACCCTTATGACATGGTGGTCCTTTGGGTTACTCATTTGTGAAGCTTAGTGGTGGTCAAGGTATGGCCAATATCTTGAGGGACATATTTTACAAAACTCGAGCGCACTAGGTGCGAGGAATCCAGTGGCTGGCAGTGAGGTAGAGGTTGGAGATAGATCATTTGGAGATTAGTACTGATAGATCCCATGTGGGTCGGAACCGATCTTGTGTGGGTAAGATCTTGAGTGGGTCAGATCCTGTGTGGGTCAACGCTCAACGACCCTATGTGGGTCATCACATACTGATCCTGTGTGGGTGCGATCCTGTGTGGGTCAGTGGGGGTTGTTTACCTATTGATCCTAGGTGGTTCAGACTCCTCAAAGTCAGTACGAGTGCCTCTCGACAAAATAAGATGATCTATATTCTCGACTAATCATCTGAACTTCTGTACCTTACTTAATTTTTACTTGATTGTGAGATTAGTCTTTACCTTCGTGGTGTTATCCTCGTGGTGCTACCTGTGTAGTACTCCTACCTTCGTGGTTTTACCTATTTGGTACTTTTATCATCGTGGTGTTACCTGTGTGGTAATTATACCTTCGTGGTGTATCTTCATGGTGTTACCTGTGGGGTACTTCTTGCTTCGTGGTGTTACCTATGTGGTACTTCTACCTTCGTTGTGTTACCTATGTGGTACTGCTATGTTTGTGGTGTTACAAGTGTGGTACTTTTATCTTCATGGTGTGTCTTGGTGGTGTTACCTATGTGGTACTTATTTCTTCATGGTGTTACCGGTGTAGAACTTCTAACTTTTGTGGTGTTACCTATGTGGTATCCTTCCTTCATGTATGAGATGTTTATATCTTGATAACTTAGGTATATGTACGAGAATATAGCTAAGTATAGTTAATGTATTGCTTTGTGGTTTTTTCTTTTGTGGAACTCTAGGAGACCTACGAGGGTCTTGGGGGCCCTATTGAGTATCGTTGTACTAAACCCTGCATGGGCGACACCCCCACCTTGTTGTGCCTTCTGTAGACAACGAACAACGTTGGTAGAGGATGAGGGAGCCAGGACTAGACGGTGATCGTAGGTGGACTATTTGGCATGACATTACGTGGGGACTACTGATCATGAGCTGTACCTACCCTTTAGGTAGGATCCATAGTGGAGGATCCATGGGCTCTTTTGTACCTTTCAGTTGTATTTGTACTTTTTAGTTGTATTTGTACTTTACAGTCAGATATATATTTCTGGCCCCTTTACCTTCATCACTCTTTTACTATAGCATTATACTTTGTGGCTTCACTTTGTTTCATTCTAGTATGTGTGGTTGCTTCTTGTTGTGTTCTTGGACTATAGGTCAGTTCAGGTTAAAAGGCATTGCCTTCACGTTATATGGATACGCCTTTCTGGTGCTAGTCGCCAACCCATGGCCTATGGAAGGCGGGATTTGGGTAGTTATAGTACAAGCCCCGGGGGATGGGTCATGAAAAAGTGGTATCAGAGAAGTCAGTTCAACCAAAGAACATGGACTCTTATCTTTTTTATGTGGTAATAGTGTTAAGTGTTATGAGTGTGGTTTTTTGTTTGGGTAATCCAGTATTAGTGTGACAACTGACATATCCATACACCCGGGCCATGAATTTTGATTTCCAACTCAATGCAGAGAAACATTGTTTGCGTGTGTTTTTGAAAAGTTTTTCTTGTGATCTCTTTGAGTCAGCTCACCAGGTATAACTTAATGACTTTGGTGCAACTATTTCTTCTTAGGAGGCCGCCGCATAGACAACCGGCTAAGATTCTCAAGAAATTACATGATGATGGTTCTCTATGTGTGGAGTCTCCAGTTCAGGTCCCTCTTAATGTGATGGAGCCTTCAGATAGTGTGCAAGCTATATCACTGCCTGTTGGTCAGCAGTTACAAATGACGATACTGGTAGAGGACACATATAGGATTAGTACCTTAAACATGTTTCATCATTAGATACCCCTCAGGTTCTGAGGAGAGCCCGAATCACAAGTGGCTAAGGATTGTCTTGAGAAGGTAGACGAGTTTCCATCTAGCTAAGGTAGTATTTGATCAGATGTCGGTCCTGGTAGATAGCCTTCTAAGTGGGTTTACATAACGATGAAAGGGTTTAGATTACCCTCATCTTGCGAAGAGGTGAATTTTCCATGGATAAACTAGAGAACCTTCCTCAAAGAAGGGGGTCTCTTACTATAAAGAGCTAATAAATTAGAATTACAAAGAGCTTCTATAGCTTTGGCAGGATGACATGCCGGTAGATTAGTATTCATCAAGGTGTACTGACCAACCTAGATACTCGATGAATACAATACAATTAGTTCTTTAGGGCTTGGACCTCCGAGTGAGGTGTGTTTAGGGATATACAAGCTAACACTTTTCTTTTATGCATTCTCACTTAAGTTAGGGAGCTAGAGAGAACCTTTGTGGTTGAATATTCTTTGGATGAGAGGATAGAACCAGTGAATATTAGCAGTGGGGAAAGAAGGAAACTGATGCCAGTCTTAGAGACTTGAGCGTTTAAAATGTTTCAGGAAGAGGAAGTGATAGGGACAGATGAGTCTGTAGGGTAGCAGACATGGAAGTGGAGCTAGGAGAGCAGTATGAGGTGGTGTACATTTTGACATGTTTTAACCACCACCCAAATGTAGTCCCCACCAGGCTCAGGGAGCTGGAGGAAAGGGGAATAGAGTAGCTGCATGCAGTCAAAGAGTGTGACCCAAGGGCTCTAAGAAATTATTAGAGGTACGGTCTGTGTCTACTACTAGCTTCCATATTAATAGAAATAGGAACTAATCATTCCTTATTTCATGAATCTTGTTTAAGACCTAGAGTTTCTTGTTAAACCGTTGACTTGAACCTTATGTCTAGAGATACCTTTGGGAGGTGACTGGAAAATCACACTTATGCCGATGTTGTGATCTGACCCTTGAGGCCAGAGTTTCGGTTGAAACCTCTTGGTGGAAACGTTGAGGCCTTACAATGTTAGTTTGGGTATGGAATGGACATCCAAAGTTCATACTCAGATTGATTGTATTATGAAAAAAGTTTGTGGTTTATCTACAACATTGGAATACGATTTTCCATGGTTGGTGAAAAAGGAAACCTAGGCAGTACAGGATAAACTCATGCATAAGAGGGTGCAACTGATCAATCTTGAGCCGGACAACCTTACCCCAAATGGTAGTAGTAGTTTTGAGTTTTTATTTCCCAACAGGAGTGGTAGAGTGTGGGGACAACTTTTCAAAATATGTTTCTAGGATAACCTCTTCCAAGGGAGGGGGCGTCTGCTTTGGTTGGGTACTACCAGAGTTTTGAACTAGACTTCTCTAGGGTAGTGGCACCCCTCTCAACTTAGACAAAGAAGGAAGAGCCTTTCCTATGGATAGAGAAGTGTTAGAAGATATTTCAGGAGTTGTGATAGAGACTGACGAGAAAACCTATGCTACCCATGACATGGAGTTTGCTGCTGTGGTATTTTCATTGAATATGTGGAGGCACTACTTGATGGGTGAACAGTTTACTGTTTACTCTGATCACGAGAGTCTTAGGTATAACTTCCCATAGAAGGACCTTAAATTGAGACAAAGATGATGGATAGAGTTCCTCCAGGACTATGACTTTGAGATAGTCTATACTCCTAGGAAGGGTAACATGGTAGCAGACACACTCAGTAGAAGGTTTGTTCTACAACTGCTGAGTGAGGCGTCAGAGCAGCTAGTCACACTGCAGATATCCTTTGTGGATAAATATGGAGTTTCCTACCTCCAGTCTATGACTCTCACTCCCCCAATTATTCAGAAAATTCAGGGAGCATGGCTTGGGATGTTGAATGCGAGGCCTGATGTGCTCCAAAATCCTTAGGATTGTCTCCTAACAAATTTTCGGAAGGTGAGGAGTAAATCATCCTCTTCAAAGGAAGCACCATGGTACCAATGGCGCATTGGGAGGAGGTGTTGAGGGAGATCCCCATATCCTTTTTGTGGTATATCCTGGAGTGGTGAAAGTGTATAAGGACCTCTAACATCAGTACTGGTGGCCAATGATGAAGAAAGCAGTGGTGGAGTTTGTATCACAATGCCTCACTGGTCAGTAGGTTAGAACTGCACAGAGTTGGCAGAAGTCTGATTCCGATAAAAGACGAAGATCGTCGGAGTTCAAGGAGGGAGACCATATCTTCCTATGATTCCCCCTAATGAGTATTGCAGATGTTTGGCGGGGTGAAAACCTAACTCTTAGGTTCATCAGACATTTCTACATTCTCAGTAGAGTGTGTGTGGTGGCGTACCATTTATCTCTTCCCCCATCGATGCACTAGGTGCATAATATTTTCCATGTGTCGCAGTTGAGGAGATGCCTGCATGATCCATCCCACATTATCGACTAGGGAGAGTTGGACTTTGTTGATGGGGTGACATTTACAGAGATCCCGGTGGAGATATACAATTTAAAGTACTGAGTCCTTCATGGAAGGTCGATCCCTCTGGTGCGAGTTTGGTGGAAGCACGGGAATCACCAGGCGAGAACATGGGTGTGGGAGGCTCAGATTAATGCCCAGTACCATATTTTATTTAGTTTTCCTTTTTTTGGATTTCGAGGATGAAAGAACCTAATGTGGGGAGAATATAAAGACCTAGAAATTATATATATATATATTTTAAATTATTTGGGATTATTTCGGCACCAAAAAATATGATGGAACATTATTCCAAGTCCTGGAGTGCTCGGAATGATCCGTCAAAGTTTTGTTAAGCTTTAATTAGCATGCGTAAGCAGTTTTCTTGAAAAAGTGGAACAACTCTTAAACGTTTTCCCTGATCATAAATCTAGTGTCACTGTTGCGTTCAAGATAGCGGGTTTACCCTAGGCGCAACTTATGTTTAGTCTGTGCATGCCTCCTATGAGAAAACCTGAAAATGGAAAAACCGTTAATAAAATAATAAAATAATAAAATAAAATTATTTTATTTTTCAAATGCTTATAACTCAAGAATGGTAACCCAGATTGAAAATCAGTGACCATTGGTAGAATCGTGAATGTATGCTTTCCTTAGGATTATACTAACATTGGATGGAATGAGCCACCAGTGAAAGTTAGTTTATGGATAAAAATAAAATTATTAAGTAACAATTATTTTATTTTATAATCAATAACATCAAAATGGTTACTAGGATTGAAAATATGAGAGTACCATTTAGTTTATTGGAAGGTTTTCTCATTAGTAAGAGCCTAACCTTGACCAACGTGGGTCGAGGGTGAACATTATTAATTTATTGAACATTTTTAAGTTACGTTCAGTAAATACACGAGAGGAATTTTATAACTTTTGAATCAATTCTATGATTAAAAATCCGAAGGAACTGTTGAATCCGCATCACCAGGATTCTCTTAAGGGAGGTTTCACTTTGACTGTGGTAGGTCTATAGAAAAAGATAGATTTCAGTAATTTTAAAAGAATAATAAAAATAACTTAGTTAATTATTATTTTTTTCTTTTCTCCAACAGACTAGTGATAACGTGGGACCGGTGACGTGTCAAGACAATAAATGGATTGAACTTTCAGTCCTAAGTAACTGCACCATTGGAAAATTAGGATGGTTCGTAATTAATGAACCCCAATTAATTCCCAACATCATTACTTACCCTCCCCTATACTACTTATATGGAGCATGGCGGGAGGTACTAGAACTTCTTCACCAAGCAACGAAGTGCTGACAAAGTGACGAGACGCAAAACCCTTGGAGGATGGAGCCAGTTTCGGTGAGGGTTGAAGAGTGACACCGAAACCCTGAACTAAAGATTGAAGATCGAGTGACATAGTTGAAGGCTAGTTATGGGGGATGGTGAACACCGATCCACTTACTTGATCGTGGGTTTTCTCCTTCATTCGTGAGGTTGGTTTTCCTTTTGGTTTTAATTTCAAGAGTTGTAGAATCATTTTTCCTCCCTCGTGTTGTTTCTAAGATAATGCGGAGGGTGCATTCCTAAAGAACCCAGATCAGACCCTATGCTACCTTTCAACACTTTCATTTTCTGTAGAAGACTGCTAGTGTGGAGGTACCTGTAACTGGTGCCCCCAGGGGACAAGGTGGCTGTAGGAACCGTCTGTCTGTAAGGGAGGATGCGGTGCACCCGCGCGACCGGAGGAATCGACCACAACTCTTCAGCCGCAACAGTTAGAAGAGGTGGCTGACACAACGGCCGACCACGAGAGAGGAGGGAGACGCGACCAGAACAATGCTGGAGGATGTTGTCCATGACCTGTCAGCCACAACGGACCGAGGAAGGCAGTTGACATCGTCCGACCACGAAGGGAGGTAGGAGCTGCTCCAACGGGTCCTACGGACCACGAGGCGGTGCCACGTGGAACCGCCGCTGTATAAGACACTGAACAACCCTCATATCCATTCAGAAAAACTGGGGGTCACTCCCCCGATGGTGACTAGGGAATACCCTACCACAGGCCAGACTGGCGGGCCATGCCCCCTTATGGGGTCGGCCGCCCCTTGCAGTCTGGGATTCCCCCTTGCAGGCCGAGATGCCCCCCTTGCAGGGCGGGCTGGACCTCAGGCCAACGGGCTGGGCCTTCCGCGGCCTAGCCCAGCCTTGTCAGACCCAGACCTGGTTGGACCGGACCCAGAAACACTTTAAGGGCCATAACTAGGGAACCATACGTTCCTTTGACTAACCGCCTGCGGTGCTTGGACCATTGGAGCGAGAAGAGCCTTTTGGTATAATCCACTTGAGTTTTGGAAATATTTGGAGTATGGCCGGGTTAGATCAAACCTGAATCCAATCATGTCCTCGGAACTAAAATGATTATGACTCACAGACCGGACGTCTGATTGACACACCTTTTGTCACGTCGATACCCTTACGACGTGGCAGTACTTTGGGTTACTCATTTGTGGAGCTTAGTGGTGGTCAAGTTATGACTGATACCTTGAGGTATAGATTCTATGGAACTCAATCGCACCGTGTGCGAGGAATCCAGTGGATGGTAGTGATGTGGAGGTTGGGGACAAATCATACAGAGATTAGTACTGAGAGATACTATATTGGTCAGCACTAATCCCGTGTGATTCAGCGCTCAGAGAACTTGTGTGGGTCAGTGCATACTTATCCTATGTGGGTCAGATCCAGTGTGGTTTAGTGGGGGATAGTTACCTATCGATCCTATGTGGGTTAGAATCCATATATTCAGCAGCAGTTCCTCTTGATGGAATAATATGATCTAGCTTTCTAACTAATCATCATAACTTTTGTACCTTAATTAAGATATAACCGATTGTGAGATAAGTTTTTTACCTTCATGGAGTTATCTTCGTGGTGATACCTGTGTGGTACTTCTATCTTATTGGTGTTACCTATATGGTACTTTTAACTTTGTGGTGTTACCTGTGTGGTACTTCTTTCATCGTGGTGTATCTTTGTGGTGTTAACTATGTGGTACTTCTATCTTCGAGGTGTTACCTATGTGGTACTTCTACCTTCGTGGTTTTATTTTTGTGCTGTTACCTGTGTGGTAGGTCTATATTCGTGGTGTTACTTGTGTGATATTTCTACCTTCATGGTGTATTTTTGTGGTGTTACCTGTGTGGTACTTCTATCTTCTTGGTGTTACATGTGTGGAACTTCTACCTTCGTGGTGTTACCTATGTGGTATCCTTCCCTCACGTATGAGATGAGTATATCTTGATAACTTATGTATATGTATGGGCATATAACTAAGTATAATAGATGTATTTCTTTGAGGATTTTCCTTTGTGGAACTCTTGGAGACCTACGAGGGTCACGGGGTCCCTACTGAGTATCGTTATACTCACCCCTGCATGGGCCATACCTACACCTTGTTGTTTCCTATATAGACAACGTGCAACGTTGATCGAGGATGAGGGATACATGACTGGACAGTGCTTGGAGGTGGACTATTTGGCATGACGTGATGCAAGGACTACTGATCATGATCTATTTATACCCTTCAGGTAGGATCCTCAGTGGACAATCCAAGAGTTGTTTTGTACCTTTCAGTTGTATTTGTACTTTTCAGTTGTACCTGTACTTTACAGTTGGTCTTGTATTTCCGACCCCATTACCTTCAAATTTTTTTTACTATAACAATTTACTTTGTGGTTTCATTTTCTCATGTTTTAGTCTATGTGGTTTCTTTTTGTTGTGTTCTTGGACTATGTGTCTGTTTAGGTTAAAAGGCAATGCCTTCCCATTTTTTTGATACGCCTTTCTGGAGCTATTCGCCATCCCCTAACCTATAGAAGGTGATATTGGGGTAGTCATGACATGGGCCTCGATGGATGGGTCATGACATAAACCCATCCTAGGATGGATATAATATAGACCTAAGGAGGATACCCGAAGAAGATGTAATGTTCTTGAGTGAGCGTCTTTATTTTCATTATTTCTAAACATACAACATTCATTATAAAAGCATAATGACATAATAACCTCATTATATTACATATAATGTATTTTTATATAGTATTTTCATTACCTAAAACTTTTTCCACTTCCATAAAATTATTTATGAAATCACCGTTCATGTGTACAATAGACTACCACCTAACAAACCGATGAGATTTGTTTTTCTATTAACTCTTTTCACAGTTGGGTATGACGATGGATATAATGTATATATATATATATTATTTGTTACATATTTATACCTATTTAGTCATTATATGATATAAATATTCTTACTTTCCATTCCATAGGGGATATGATAATGTCTCTCGTGTGCACGACATACTACCTCCTCATGAAGCGATGTGATTCATCTTTCACTAACGCTCCACATGGAATGTGATAAGGATAATGTTAATAAATATATGTGATATAAATGACATAATTATGATAATAATGATATATTCATCATTATAAAAATAAATTATTCTTGGTTACCTTTTCACTCACTTAAAGAAGATAACATTATTCATGTATGTGTGGAATATTACCCTTACGAAGCGATGTGACTCTCGTTTAATCACCATAATAAATTGGTGATATATATAAGTATATTTAAAGGAATAATATGTTATATATGATATTATAATCACAATTTAAAGATAAAATATTACTCAACTCCTTTCCATAATGACCACTGAAAAATGGAAACATTACTCCTGTGTACGTACAACCTACCTTCTCTATGATCATAACATACTTCATTTTTCATAACCCACATTAATGATTGGTTTTAAAAGTTTAATTTATGTAAAAATGTTAAAATTTTGTTATGATTATTTTTATAGAGATGATTATGCTTTATAATATGCACATGATTTAGAACTTTCATAACAAATCATGAAATAGATAACAAGGCAATTAATTCATGAAATAATGAAAATAATAAAATATTATTAAAGAAAGAATGATAATATGTTGTAAAATAATCATATATGATTTTATAAATATTAATATGGTTATTTAATAAGTTAATAAATTTTTTAAAATCACTATACATGAGGTTAAATCATATTCGTCCAAAAGTAAGCATGAGGTAAGAGTTTTCTCATCTCACTTTTATTTCTATGAGATATATTCCATATTCACCACTTATTTTTTTTGTGTAGTATATAATATAGATGAATTTATTTTATAATTGTTATATTTAAATTTATGTGGATTTATATATCCATTTTAAGATCTCTATTTCTTGGGGTTTACGGTTTTAAAGTTACCAAAGCGATATGGGATTTTTGGTCTCAATTTTCCTTTTTTGAGATAAATGTTATGTAATTAACCTATATTCTTTTATTAAGTGTATATAAAAACCCATTGATATTTTATATCATGAATATACTTATTTTACATATATTAAAATTTCCAGTTAATATAATTATTTTATGGTTAGTACAATTCTATGTAACCAAAGTTTTAAGAGTCTTATGTTACAATCTCATAGTTTATCAGGATTATTTATTATTTTTCCTCCGATGATGATATATTATGACCATAACTCAATAAACTCATAACATATATTATCCTATATCTATTCAGGATTTTATCATATAATATTACCATTTTATACTGTTTGGTACTTAAAATAATTTAGAAATTATTTTTATGAAAATCTGATTTCATTTCTCTCTTTTGTTAGAAATTCATTTTCTACCATAACAATTTTTTCAAGAAATGTTTCCAAAAATGTTTCTAAAATCTTCCAAATTTCAAAATAAATAAATTATTACACAAATTTATTATTTTTAAAAAAGTTTTTCAATGTAATATTTATTTCATTTTAAAAACAATTTCCATTTGGATTTTAGTAAAAATATGAGAGCAATATTTGTTTTAATGCGTACGACATGAATAAAATTTTATACTACCAGAACCATTATTTTATATAAAAAATACCTTATAGGTTTTGAAAGTTATTTTAAAAGAAAAATATTTTTAAATTGTTTAAAAAGTGTTTTTCCAGTGGAATGGATATGTTCTTCAATATATGCTTTAAATTAATTTTAAATATTTAATTATATTTTTCCAAGGTCATTTTCAATGAGTAGGTTTTTTAAAATATATTATAAATTTTATTTTTTTTAAATTAAATTCATATTTAATTGTTTATTTTCATTAATTTTTTAATGATATTTTAAAGGTATTTCCATTCATCAACATCAAGAAACCCTAATGTTACTTATGCTCCATTGGGGATATTTTTTAATGATACCATCCTCCTTAATTATCTAGATGGATTAATACTGTTTCAAAGGGATTATCATGGATCCCATTTCTTTTCCATGGGTTAATCATGTTTCAATTATTTTGACATGAAATCCATTTTTTCCATGGTTTAATCAGTCTATAGTAGAATAATTATTTTTTATGAATCTTATGATGAAATCTCATGTACATTATTCATGTTATGGTTCTTTGAAATTATATATGATGTGTGTACCCTGATAGTGTTGTGTGATCCTGTTATAGCTTATAGGAAGGGTGCACTTAGATAAAAATCTATTACATTGGGTTTGGATTATGTTATATGAAGAATTATATTGGAAGTCAGCCATTTGAGTATTATAATTTTATGGGTTCTATAAGTGTTCCATAAGTGTTCTATTAACAATATGTCCAAATATACAAACAGGTTTTATCTATTCTTACTATGGGTTTATAATGTTTCGTTTGATCATGATTGATATCACATGGATTAGGAGTATTGATTACCATGATTATTTATTTTATTAAAGCCTTATTCCATGTTTTACGATTTATTGTCCAAGAATTGATGGATGTGAGTTATTTTTGTGATTCCCTTATGTAGTATGATTATGTCATCTTACCCTTTTGAACTTATTATGCTCAATGATAAAATTCAATTGTTAATTCTTATGTATACCTTTATTAAGAATTTGAGATCACTCTTATAATATTTCCACTTCCAAAGGTTATAAAAAATGAGGTTGAACAAATTATTTCTATAATATATTTAATATGGGTAATGATTATTTATTAAGGTGAGATAAGAAAATATTAGTTATGTAAGAGAAATACCCATTTGATGACATGGGTCTAGATTATGTAGGAGTTTTTATTAATTCTATATAACTCCAAACATAAAAGGTACTCAATATTTTATGTGATCCATTTTTTCCATTTTATGTTTTAAGGTTTGTATTAAAAAATTGGGTTATAATGAACGATATCAAAGATAAAAATGTAAAGTTTCTGATTTTATCAACGGATCTGGGAGTGTGGGTACTGGGATGTTATTGTTGGAATCATAGGATAGGTTTAGATAACTTTGGGAATTATGATATTTTCATGTGTCGATATTTTAAGAGTTATGGATACAATCACAGGTATAGAAGATCAAGGTTGACCATAATTTTAATGTTATAGACACCCCATTTAAGGGTTTTAAGTAGTAAAAATTTTGAGGTTATTAATGACATTTTGGGAGATGTTTTTTTGGGTTAGGGTATTTATAACCCCTATTATCAACATGAAGTGTTATTTAGTGACAAATTATTTTATAATATTTAAATAAAAAAAAGGAAAACCCGAAGGCTGGGTGGCAACCCGTTGCATATAGCAAGTTTGCAAGGCTTGAACCAATAAACAAAGGGGAAAAAGGTTATAACACCTATCATTTTCATACACGATGTCATAGTTAGTATGAAATTTTTACAGCTAAATATTAAGTTTATTTCAGACTCATATGGGATTTTCTTTGAGGAATAATAAACGATTTATCTTGGAAGAATATATAATCAAATCCATCTGATCTTTGGGTTTCATACTTTGTCATGAAATTTTTGAATTTTTTAAGTCTAATTATTTAAAGAATTATTTCGTTTGAACTTTAGATATTACTATTGAAATTTGGAGATTAATTTATGATGTTTAATTTTTTTTATATTAAAATGTGCTTAACATTTTGGTTTTGGTTAATGTATAAAGATATGAGGAATATCTTATTATGCTTTTATGGATTATGTGGTTCTTTAAAAGTTTATTTTAGTTATTCAGAATTTAAAAAATCATTTTGAATACACATCATTTAGAGATAAAGACAATATTATTGTATAAAGTGAATACAAATGACAGTATACTAATAAATTAAGTATATTTTCATATTCTCTCAATATAGATGGTAAAATAAATCCTCATCTATAGGAAAAGGATCTTGAAACATAAATTTCATCCTAGTACCTTTAATTCTGATGAACTAATGATCGTTTCAATCATCAAAAATTTATGGGTTTGAGGCCCTTAACATTACACTGACCATTCACTTTCTTGTGATCAAGGACCTTAATCACTGTCTATAATTATTTATGTTTTTCTTACATGTCCAAATCTTCACTTCCCACATGTATTCTTTTATTTGGAAAACTAGTTATGGGTTATTCCATATTACCTTTATATTTCCCTTTCATTTTTATTAAGAGGAAAATTTATTAACCATTTTTATGATATGGTTTCATAATAAAATTATTTTTAAATTTACATAACTTGATTACTAAGATAAAGTTTAAATTATGAGGATTCAATTCATTAAAGGGGGGAGGATGTAACGCCAGAATATTTTAAAAGAATAAAATTATGTTCAATAGTGTATGTGTCACAAAACACCAAGATAAAAAAAGAATATGACTCCATGAGACTTTAAAATATATTTATTTTAGAATAAATTTAATTTCCCTGATATCTTAGGATGCACAAAATGATGAGTTTCTTTAATAACTTTCATTATAGGAAAGACCAAGTTTTACCGAGCATTGATATACTATTAATATTATTATTTAATTTGAAACTTATATAATAGCTATTAGAATGGATGGTATGAATAAGATTAAATAAATTATTAATATATAATGTTTAGAAATTTTTACTAGTTATCTATTGATTAGTTATAAAATAATAATCATTTAAAAGAAAAATAAATGATTTTTGAAATCTATATTTTTCTAAAAGACAGTTTAATCACACCTTGCACACATAATTAAAAAATGATCATGACCTATTTTAGAAAATTTATTTAGTAAAATAAATTTCATTTTTTAAATTGTTTTACCTAAATTATCTTAATATTAATTTTTTGTATTTTTCTGAAAGGATTCATTTTTTTGTTGAATAGTGAAAAATAGTGAATTTTAATTGAAAAATGCCCTGTCATTTAAATTATTTATAAAGTTAAATTATATTTTAAAATAGTTTTAAATTAAAATTAGTCCAATTATATATCAATAAATCAAATTTATTTCATTTTTTTTTTCATTTGATTGTTGATATAAAATCAATGTAATCTTTTGAACATTTTCTCTTCAAAAACCCTCTTTCTTGTCACAGTTGTGAGATTAATTTTAAATTTTAAATTTAAAATTATTTGAATTGAATTTGGAATCATGGATTAAATATTTTTAATTAGAAATATTTATAATTTCTAATAAATTTAACATAAAAATTTCCCCAAATGAATAGTACATGTAGTAAAAAACTTGTTTATCACAGTTAGGGTAAAAACCGATTTACTTGGAGTTAAGCTAAAATGATAATAGTTAAAATAAAATAGAAAATTATATAATTTTTTATGTTTATGTTAATAAATTTTCCTTTAATTTATCTAAAATGTGTTATTTTATTTCCAATAAACATTGAATATGACCAATATGACAAGTTAAGTAAAGAAAAAACAAAAAAAGAAACCTTCCTTGCTTTTAATGTCTATAAAGCTTTTAGATCAAAAAAATAAAATAGGTTCAGTTATGGATATTATTTTGAAATAAATACGAGTCTTTCCTATAATAATAATTTATATTTAATCTTTAGAGATGAAGTAATTACTTAAAATTCTTAAGAAATTCCAACACAACAGTTATTTAGTAAATAATAAAAAATTGATACTAAAAATATTAAAATTTAAGTAAATTGAATGAATTATTGTGTTACATTAATTATATAGATTTATATATCATGTTTAAATGGTGTGAAAATAATATATTTTAATTACACCTTTGTCTTGATATTTTTTAAATTCAAATGAAATGAATAATGTAAAAAATTTCTATAATGTTGTTTTATAATGAATGATTTTTTATTAAATGATTTAAATTGCAAAAAATCCCATATTCATCCAAATGATTTTTAAATGTCTTAAAATATAAAATATTTTCTATTAAAAAACCAATTTTTCTTTTATAGTGATTATATTGACCCATAGATAGTAAAAAATTATGTTAGTGTTGTAAATGTTAAAACTATGTATTTTCATGTTACATGCGTTTTGGTTAAAATTAATTTTAAACACACATGTGATTATTTTGATAAATTTTATTTAATATTTATAATAATTGGTTCTAAATTATATAATAAGGGTAATTTTATTTTAGTCTTAAAGGATAAATTACACATGATAGAAAACTAGTTACCATGGTGAAAAATCAAAATGTTAAAATAGGGAAACATAGAAGGTAAGGGAAAAATATTTCAAACATGGGTTTAATTGAGTTTTGATGGTGTAAATAAACCATATAATTCCGAAACACCTTTAAATATATTTTTTTTGTAACTAGGGGTAAGAGAGAGCACCCATAATTGAAAAATATTTGGTATTTACGAAAATGCCACTCCTCCTCAACTATAAAAGGGAACTCACTCCCCTCCCTTATCCACACATATAAATCCATTTTTATAGGATATGACCCATAAAAATAACTTAATAACTTACATTAACTCATAATAGATTTATTATTTTGATAATAAATCTGACCTAGTAAGGATTTAGTGAAAAACATTAGGAGGATAACCGAAGAAGATGTGATGTTCTTCACTAAGAATATTTATTTTATTTCGTTCTCCACCTCCTTAAATTAATATTAAAGAGTTATTATATAATAACATCAGTATATTCCATATAATGGGATATTTTTTTATAATTTCATTACCTATAACTATATCCCCTTCCATCAATAGTTTATGAAATCACTATTTTTGTGTACAATGGACTACCACCTCACGAACCGATGTCATTTGTTCTTCCATTACTACCTTTCACGGCTCGGTATGTTAATTTATATAAATTATATATATATATATGTATTATATTTATAACATATTTATAAATATTGAGTAATGTTATCATATAATTATTTTTTATAGTACATTCTATAGGGGACATGATAACATCACTCATATGTATGACGAACTACTGCCTCACGAAGCGATGCAATTCGTCCTTCACTAACAATTCACATGGAATGGAATAAGGTTACTATTAATCAATATATGTGATATATATGATATAATTATGATATTAAAAACATATTTATCATTACTAAAATATAAAATTCTTTCTTACTTTTTTCACTCACTTAATGATGATAACATCATTCGTGTACATGTGAATTACCACCTTCACAAAGTGACGTGACTCTCTTTTAATCACCATAAGACATTGATAATATATATAAGTATATTTAAATAAATATTATATATTATTTTATATTATTATAACTATTTAAATATAAAATATTACTTACCTCCTGTTTAAAATGATCATTGAAAAATTGAAACATTATTCGTGCGTACGCACGACCTACCGTCTCCAGGATTGTAACGTACATCATTTTTTGTAACCATATTTAATGATTGGTTTTAAAAGTTTAATTTCTATAAAAATATAATAATTATATCACTACTATTATTATGGATATTATGTAACAGTAAAATATATAAAAGATCTATAACTTTTATAACAAATCACAAAAGGGAAAACAAGGTAATTTACACATTAAACGATAAAAATAATGAATGATTATTAATGAAAGAATGATAAGATGTCATAAAACATTATTATTTGATATTAAAATATTAATAAGGTTCTTTAATAATATTATAAAATGTTTAAAATCACTAAAAATGAGGTTAAATCATGTTCAACCAAAAGGAATATTGTGGTAAGGGTTTTATCATATCACATTTATTTTTGTGATATATTTTCCATAGTCACCACTTATATTATTTTGTGGTGTATATAGTACCCATGAATTTATTTTATGATTATTATAACAAAATTTATGGATCTTTTCATATCCATTTGAGTATCTATATTTAATGGGGTTTATGGTTTCAATGTTACCAAAGTGGTAAATTATTTTTGGTCTCAATATTCCTTCATTGAGATGTATGTTATGTTATACACCTATATTATTTTTTGAGGTGTATATACTATACCATTTAAATGTTATAGAATGAATATAATTATTTCAATGATATTATAAGTTTAATTTAATGTTATTCTTTCATGGGGAGCATGATTCAAAGTTGTAAAGTGGTAAGTGTCATATGTTACAATCTCATCGTGTATCGGGAATGTTAACGATTATGATTTTAATGAAGATATATTATGATCCATCTCTCAAAAAACTCATGAAATATCTTATCATATGATTATTCAGGATATTTTCATATAATAGTACCAGTTTCCACTCTTTGGTACATAAAGTATTTGATATTTTTTTAATAAAATCCAACTCCATCTCTCTCTTCATCTAGAAATATGTTTTTTATAAAAAAAATCTTTCAAGAAATATTTTTAATATTTTTCTAATGATTTATTAAATACATTTTTACCCAATTTTTTCTTTAATATTTTTTTTCAACGGAACCATTATTTTTTTAAATTAATTTCAGTTTGGATTTTACCAAAAATGTGAAAGTAATATTTTTTAACACATACAACATGAACATAATTTTCTACTATCATGACCATTATTGTATCTAAAGATTACTTTATATGTTTTAAAAGTCATTTTAAAACAAAAGAATTTTTAAAATGTTTTATATATTTTTTTCTAGTGGAATGTATTTTTTCCTCAAAAAATGTTTTAAATAATTTTTAATACTTCCATTACATGTTTCAAAGGTTTTTTCAATGAAAATGATTTTTTCAATATTTTAAGATTTTTTTTATGTTTTTGAAAGTGATTTTAAATTGAAAAGTTTATTTCCTTAAAAAATGTTTATAATGTTCTTTTAATGGCATTTATATTCATCAATGTCAACAACCTATAATGATACTTACAATCCTTTTAGGAAATTTTTTAATGATTCCATATTCATTCTTTATCTTGATATATTAAGATTGTTTTAAAGAGGTTGTTTCTGAACCCATTTATTTTCCACGATTTAAACATGTTTCAAAGTGATTAACCTGAAACCCATTTATTTTTAATGGGTTAATCAGGTTATATAATAATAATGACTGTTTTTATGAGTTTTATGATGAAATATCGATATACATTATTCATGTTGTGGTTCTTTGAAATTATATATGATGGGTGTGACCAGATAGTGATCCAATGAATTGGGTAATGATTATTTTATCTAAATAATTATATTGGAATTCATCTGTATGGTTATTCTAATTTTAATAGTCCTGTAAGTCTTCTATAAAGTTATTTCCCTAGATATCGACACATTTTTTCTTTGATTTTCATGGGTTTATAATGTTTCTGCTAATCAAGATTGATATCACATGGCTCATGAGTACTGATTCCTATGGAAATTTACTTTGTTAAATCCTTATTCCATGTTTCATGATTGTTGATTCAAGAATTTATGGGTTTGAGTTATTTAATGATTCTCTCAGGAAATTTGACAATGTCGTCATACCCTTATGCACTTCTTATTCCCATTGATGAAATTCAATTGTTAAATATTTTTTTACCCTTACCACGTATTTGATATCACCCTTATTATATTTCCTCTTTCATAGGCTATAAAAAATTATCTTTAATAAATTATATCTATAAGGTATTTCATATGGATAATGATGATGACTTAAAGAGAAATAAGAAAATTTGGGTTAATTGGGAGAAATTCTCAATTCATGACATGAGTATTGTTTATGTAGGAGATTTTATTTATTATCTAAAACTATAAACAAAAAAAGGTTCTCAAGAATATATGTTATCTCATTTTTACTTTTGATGTTGGATGGTTTGGTTGGAAAAACAAA
Source organism: Viscum album (assembly GCA_963277665.1). Taxonomy (NCBI): domain Eukaryota; kingdom Viridiplantae; phylum Streptophyta; class Magnoliopsida; order Santalales; family Viscaceae; genus Viscum; species Viscum album. Next base: position 1,503,940,563 of record OY728133.1, read on the forward strand.
TTTGGTCATAATTATCTACATCAAATTCATAAATGTAAAGTTTCGGATTTTAACGTCGGATTTGGGAGTGTAGTTTCTCAACTATTAAAATTTTTATTAACTATATCAAGGATGAAATTGTTCCAATAATATAGGATTTTTGGATTCATTTTTATGATATTATAGGTAAGAAACACAGATAAGTTCCAATTAACAAATTTTCCACATGACAAGATTAGTTATAAATTGTTTTTAGACCTCACAAGTCATATTACAATTAATATATGAATGAACCTTTTATCAATAAAGAAAATATGTCTAATAAGCTAAATATCCACCGTTTTATCAAGATAAATTATTATTCATGATACTTGTTGAACCAAATACCACTTCTATATTTACTATTACTTCATATTATTGTAAAAGAATTGGGTTTGGGGAGTTTGGCCCTGATGATAAATTCTAAATGGTAAAATGTGTGTGTGTGTGTGGGGGGGGGGGGTGAATTGACCTTTTTAAATATATTTAATCACATAAAAAATTTATTTTAATGAAAAATAAATATAAGAATAAATAAACACATATATTTTTATTATCGTTCAAATAAAAAAAGGAAAGAGAGATAGAACACATGATAAAAGAATTTATGACATTTAAATGGAGTCACAATCCTTTACAACAACCATATTAAACCCTATAGACATAATCGAACACAATATTTTTAAAAACTTGGTGGATTAACGTGATCAATCTTCTTTTTTCAGATATGGATGAAGAACCCAAAAAATGAAATTTGAAGTAGATATAAAACCAAAACCTGATATTTACTCAGACCAAGGAATAACCGACCCCCATCCTTTTACAGATTATGGATTAACTCACACCCTTTTTATGGGGTACTATAACCCAAATTCTTCCTTTTATAAGGTTAATAAACCAATAAAATTTAAAAAAACATTAAAAATAAGTAATAAATATATAAACCAGAAGAACAAGAATGGATCTGAGTGTCAAAACAATAAGGTTCTCACCAATAGTAATGTATAAAACGATTGAAGTTTTGAAAAAATGAGTAATTTATTACCAAGGTGTATCACACATTATGATTCACAAATATCATAATCCATGTTCATTTTATCTGGTTTTATTGAAATTAATATATAGTGTTATTTCATACACAAAATATTCAATACATGAAACTTATTTTTAATTTATCATATCTATAGAATCATGTGATTTCTTTATTTAATTCACATGAAAATTATTCCCAAGTGGGTTTACTTTGATAAAATGTAAAACTAAAATAGTTTATAGAAAACAACTTGATATAACCTTTAATACGTTGGTAAATGAGCTTGTAAAAACCAATATAAAAGTTCTTGGAATTTTCTCATTACACATTTGAGATATACTTTTAATATCTCAAATAATTAAAATTTAAACTTTTCTTTTCCAAGAAAACAATTTCTATATAAATACACATATTTTTATATTTAATGAAAATTAAATAAAATATAACATCACTCAAAATAATTTTCTTTAGGTTTAAAATAATTATTGAGTATTTAAGGAATAATTAAATCAAAAGAAACAAATGATAAAAAAATGAAATAATTCCTAATATAAATGAATAAGTAAAACAAAACATTTTTTGAGATAAAATAAGATAATTTCATTAAGTGATAGTTGTTCATAAGGTAGGTTCAATACTTTTCAAATATTTCACTCATGATATTTTCAAAACCTTCCTAAACTTAAACTTCATAGGGAAGGTTCAACACTTTTCCAAATTTTAACTTCCTAGGGTAGGTTCAACAATTTTATATATTTTGACATCATCAGGTCAGTTCAAAACTTTTCTAAATTTAAGCTTTAAAAGGAAAGTTCCACACTTTTTTAATTTTTTAAATCATAAGGTATTTTCAATACTTTTCCAAATTATCACTTATTGTGAGTTGATTTTTCTTCTTGTGATAGATTCATTTTTATTATTATGGTTATTTCATTTTTCTTCTTAATGTTAATTAATTTTTCTTATTATAGGTAGTTTATTTTTTTCAGTCAATTTTTTTTTCTTCTTATGATTAGTTCATTTTTCTTCATGCAGCGAGTTCATTTTTCTTCTTACAGTGAGTTCATTTTTTATCACTTGGTCGATTCAATTTTCTTCTTGTAGCTAGTTTATTTTTCTTCATGTGTTCATTTTTCTTCATGAGATTAGTTCCAATATTTCATATATTTTCACTAATGGGTAGTTTTTAAAATTTTCAAAATTTTAAACTTAGACTAATCTACAGACTCATAATATATGTCAAGTTATCCCATATGGTGATAGTTTTTTCTTGAAAAGAAACCCGAACATCATAATATTAATTAGATGTATATAATTGAAATTTTCATAAAAAATATTACAATAAAGTACTTTTCTTACATCATGTGAGTGAGAATAAAGGATAAAAATTAGATTTATGATAAATATTTTAATTATAAAATAAAAAAATCTGGATCCAAAAACCACTTTGGCATTCAAATATATTGTGATAATTATAAAATAAATGTAAATTTCCAAATTTCTCCCCCATTTTGAAAATGATATAAAATATTTAAAAAATGTCTTCTAAAATGGACCAATAATTTATGATTAATGATTCTACCCCTAATATAGATAAACATTACAAGAAAGAATCTAACATTTCAAGATAAAATTAAATACAAAAAGATTCTCCTGAATGATTTTTAGCAAAGTACCTAATGTAAAAGTAACATCAAACACATAACTAGGCTCCCTTAAATTCATGTATTTTCATAAAATATGCGCTGACTTAAAACTAATTTTTTTTATAATAGTATAATTTTTTTTCGAAAAATAGTTTTGAATCCTCAAGGATCCATGAAAACATTTCAATATTTTCAAGGATTGAAATATATCAATTTTTCAATAATTTAAATTGTATCCAACTATTATAGAATAAGATAGTAAGAATTATAATTTTTTTATCATTTATACTATAATAATTAACATATTATCACAAAATAATATTTTAACTAACACTAAGAACATTCTGTAAATTTATCTTTCCATCTTACCAATTTCGAATTTAATTTTACAAAACATAGTTAACTTCAGCTGTCTATTAAAAATTTTAAAAAAAATGAACTAATGTAGATAAAAATTCAAGAATATTATTTTATTTTTAAATATGATCTATAATAATTTTATACATGAATTCAATATGTTTATTAATAGAGTTATATTAAGTATTTAGATATAAAAAATGTTGAATTATTATAAAAAAATTGGCATCTTTTAAAAATTAAAACCAAAACCAGAAAGTGTTTTTTATTCTATAAAGAATGAAAAAAGTAGTAACATTAACATAATCACTCTCATTAGTTGATAAATCTATATAATTTTTTTTCCTTGGAACACCATGAAACTAAAAATTTAAATAATAATACATATATGTTGTGATTTTTCTATCTATTTCTTAACCATAAAAATCAGAATCCAGAAAACTAGTTTTTTTAAATGATGTTTATACATGATAAAATAATTCGAGGTTCAATGATCCTTTATCATATTTAATTAATGTTTTAAATACCTTTAAATATCTTAATTTAGGTTTATATTTGAATCTAGCACACATACACACTCAACACAACAAATCATTTCTCGATGCTGTGAAATAAAGTATGCTACCAGTCATTTATCTAGATATATTATTATCAACTGTTTTTCTAGATTCATCATATTTTATCTTAAAAGAATTACTAATTAGAATATTTTTTATTTTACAATCATCAAGACCACATTTTTTAACCAATTCTTTGACATATTTTGAATGATTAATAATGATATCGTCTTTCCTTTAATTTATTTTCAAAACTAAATTGGGCTTAAGTTCACCCTCAAGACTCATGAAAAACTACAAAGAAATTATATTTAATTTTTTTTGATATATTAAATAACATGGGTATCTAAACATAATATCATCAATATATATTTGAATATTTAAACAATATTTTGAATCCCTTTTAATAAATAAATTTTTATAAATTTATACCATTTGAAAACCATTATTAAAATTAAATAATTCTAACCACTCACACCATGCTTGGAGAGATTATTTCAGACCATATAGGGGTTTTAATGATTCAAAATATTGTTAGTTTTATATTTATTCCCCAAACCCCAGGGTTAATATATATATATATATATATATATATATATATATATATATTTATAAATATATCCATTCAAAATTGTACTATTTAAATACATTTAAAAAATATCAATTCCACAACAAGATTTGTATTCCAAAATAATTCTAATATATTATAATCAAGTAAAAAAGGAAAATAATTATTTAAAATAAATTCCTTCTTCATGAATGTAAACTTTATCTATAATCCTAGATTTTTTTCTATTTATTTGAACATACTCATATATCTTGTTTCTAAAGATAAATTTGGTGAAAATAATATTTTGATAATTAGGGGGTTAAACTAATGTCTCAAATTAATTCCTATCAAAATGATTTAATTATTCATGTATTTCTATAATCCATATTTAATTATATATTGATTCAGTAATAATTTGATTTATAAATCTAGGAATAAAATCATGATATGAACACAAATTTATTAAAGAATTTTTTCTTTTAACACCAGTAGTTAAATAACAAATTACATTGTAAACCAGATGATATTTTTGACATTTAATGATTGTTCCTGAGAGAGACCCTCCCCCTCAATAGAAAAATCTAATTCTGGTTCCCCAAATTTTAATTCTCTAAACTCTTTCTCAACCATTTCTAAATCAAATTTTCTTTCCATTTTATGATTTTATTCAAATTACACATGTACATATTCTTCAACCACTAATGTTTTTATATAAACATCATATGCATGACTGAAGTTAGAATACCCTAGTAAAATACCTTTATCATATTTTAAATAAAAATTTTCTAGTGTATCCTGTAGATTAATAATATAAACATTGCAACCAAATACTTTGAAATAACCAATTCTTGGATTCCTTCCTTAACAAATTTTATAAGTAACCTTATTTAGAAATTTACTAAGAATAATTTGGTGAGAAACATGGAAATCTAGATTAATAGATTTTTCCTAGAAATATTTTTTCAAAGAGTAATCATTTAATATTGTCCTATCCATTTCTTATAAAGTTTAATTTTTCTTTTCTATCACACCATTTTTTGTAGAATCCTAAAAACAAAAAATTATGATTTTACCCTTTATCTTAAAAAATTTATAAAATTCTAGATTTGAGAACTCATCAACTCTTTCAGTTATAATTGATAAAATTATATTGTCATTTTTAATTTGAAAAAAATTTACAATATGAATTTTTTTACACAATGTATCATATTGATGTGCAAGAAAATATGTCAATGTAAATAAATGATAGTCATAAAAAATAAAGAACACATACATTTTACCTCTAAGAATAGTTTATTTTATAGGGAAAAATAAATTCAAATGTTAAAGTTAAAGTAGTTTATATGTTCTTACCTATTATAAATATTGGAATTAAATTTTATGATTCTTAACTTTTATAAATGAATAAAAAAATTTAACATCCTTCCCTACATCTATTGTCCTAGGACGAGGTCGAGGGTGTGCTACTAGGCCTTAGGTTACACCCCCAAGACTCCAAAGGTTTGAAATAAATGACTAAGGACACATAAGAAATTAGTGTGATTATTTTCCCTATGAAAATAAAAACAAAATAACCAAAATAACCATAATACGACAATTTCTATATGATGCACGATTAAATAATATAAATCAAGAAAAACAAAAAAAACCAAACCATTTTAGAGTAAAATGAGGATTCTAAAAACAAAAAAATTATGGACACTATAGGCATACAATATCAACTCCAATTAATCTTCATGATACAACCCAACAATCCATAAAAAAGGTATCATGATGCATTATTAAATAAAAGGGATACCTTGCCTCTACCTATGCCTCAATATATCACATCTGGAAATACACCAAGGTTCCCAATAAGTGAGTGATTATAAAAACCAATAATATTTCCCCAATAAATTCCCCACTCACAGCCTTATGATAAAACATATTAGAACATTTATATAAGGTAGTTTATAACAATTTATAATAGTTTATATCAAATCCAAAATATTTTTACAAGATAAAAAGTTTATATTGAATGAAAAAGAAATAATCTTTTAAAACCATATCAAAAATTCCATTTTGGAAACCCCATTCAACACATACACATATCTACACATTCATTACTTGGTGGCAGTACCCTATTTATCAGTAGATTATCAACAATCTACCTAGTCTTCACAAGGTAACCATATACTATGTTCCCCAATAGAACATGACCCTTCCACATGGTCACATCTATGAAAATGAACTAAGAACAACCGTGTATTCCGAAAACCATGCCAAATCATTCCAAACCATTTCATTAAAACATTATTTTTATTTAAAAAAATCACAAAAACATTTTCCAATCATAAAAAACAAACCATAATTTTAAAACTATGATTTTATGATCATGAAGAAAAATAACATTCTATAGAAGAAACCATTTTCAAAAACTACACCAAAACCACCACTAAAGTGGTTTCCATCAAGAATGAAAAAAAATTTCACAATTAATTTCAAGAAATTTAATAAATTTGAAACCAATCCTTTAGGTTCTAAAAAAAGGAGTCCAGAGTGAAGCCACATGCCACTCAACTTTGGAAAAAATGAACAAAGGTACAACAACTTCAAAAACATGGATTATATCTTCACAAAACATCCTTAGATTTGGATACCTTCAACTAAAATAATCATATATCATCATGATTGACACCAAAATACAAGAATATATCCCCAATGGATTATATCTATGAATCCAAGAGAGGTGAAAATAAAAAATCTAAGGAAAACCACCAAGAACAAGAACGTGCCAAAGAATATGGGCTTGCAACACACTTAGATTATTTTATATACTACTATCTGATCAAAATAAATAGTCTTCATAGCCTAGGGATTATGTGGAATTCAGTTTATGACTTTTTTGAGGAAAAAATAGGGATATAGGGGTTATATCGAGTGATATACACAATTTTAAGATCTATTTATTAATGGTGCATTTTTAGGTAAATTGTGCTCTAACCATGCTTGAGACACTTCCTCTAAACACCACTCACATTGTTGGATTTAATGGTTATACAAACCACACATTGGCCATACTATCCCTCTCAGTTTATCCTTTCATGATTTCTCCTAGGTGTCCACATGGTTTGGAAAAATCATACATGTAACCATGTGCCAACCTAGTGCCCACTGTTTTAGTTTCATAGTTTCTTAGAGGGTGTTACATGATTTATACCAACAATTATCAAATATAGAACCTCTATAAAATCCAAAAATGCTCCAAATATCCTCTAAACCTTCTTAAACTTACCCTAATAAAATTATATACTTAAAAAAATAAATAAAAGGGTCAAGTACCTAAAATCAAGGTTTAAATATTATACCCACCATTGGTCATTCCATCCCCAGAAAGTAGAAAAACACAATTGGCATGAAATATTTTGATTCATTACTTGAACATTTCTTTCTCCCGATCCAATGTTTCTTCCTGAATCTGACCATGTTACCATAAAACCCACAAAAGATCAATGATTTCCCATGTAAGAATTTTTTATATCTATCCACAATCTATACTAGAACTTAAACCAATATAGAATATGAATCTAGGTCTACATTATCCCATCAAATCCCATGGAATGGATCAGGTTTATACTTCTTCAACTAATATACATGAAACACATTATGCACTAAAATAAACCTTCGTGGAAGAGAAAACTGATATACCACCTCACTAACCCATTCAAGTGTCTTAAAAGGGCCTATGTATTGTGGAGATAAATTTCCATGATTCCCAAAATGATGATACCCAATAATTGGAGAGACTCTCAAGAAAAAATGATCACTCAAATAAAATGAAAATGGTCCTTGATGATGATTCTTGTGTGATTTATGATGACTCTGAGCTGGGTCCATTATGTTCCTAATCAACTAATTTTTTTGTCTCTTACACAAGGCTCAGTAAAACCAGCGATGTTTCACCTATTTCCACCCAAAAAAGTAAACAAGGACAAGGAAACCCCTAAAATACTTTAAAAGGATCCGTATGCATCAATCCCTAATAATTAATTTTATATGAGTACTCCACAAATGGTATGCGCACTTCCAATGATCCCCAAAAATCTATTACCCAATCCCTAAGCATGTCTTCCGATGTTTGTATCATCCTTTCATATTTTCCATCTGTTTGAGGATAATACACATTGATCATAGTCAATAGAGTCCCAAGGGATTGTTGTGAGGAATTATAAAAATGATACATAATCTTTGAATCTCAGTCTGATACTCTCAAAACAAATACACCATGCCTTTTTACTACTTCTAAGATATAGATTTTGGATAATTATTCAACCATATTAGATTAAAAAATTGGGATGAAAAGGGATGAATTTTTGAAACAATCCACTATCACCCATATGTAATCTTGTTTATGAGTCATCCTTAGTAGATTCATTACAAAATCTATAGCTATCTACTACCTTTTCCACATGTGTGTCAATAATTATTTCATTATACCCATAGGCTATTGGTACTTTTCCTTAACCTATTAATAGGTGAGGCATATCATAAAAAACAAAAGAATTTTCTTTTCAGGACCACCATGTTTTTTTATTTGAACACCTTATACATATTTTGTATACCAAGATGAGAAAACCACATCAAATGGTGGTAATTGTGAATAATTTTTTCCTAGAAATCTAATAGAAATACCATCTGGTCTCAAAACCATAACACCGAATTCACATCCATCTTCCATCCCTCAACGGTCTCCCAACCATTGAGTTTTGACATCATATACACACATACAGAATCATATGTTTGTTCATATTTATTCTTATAAACCAAATCTAGTACAAAATAAATTTGAAATAAAACCACAACACTACCTCGGTCTTGACAATGAATGTTCATGTTGGCAATCACCGACATCAACCACTATTGATCTGAGGCATCTTTCACCAACGAACTATATGAAATTCTTCTTATTGTATCCACCACTGAATTTCCATCCCCTACTATATACATCAAGTTAAATTCAAACATTTGAAGATACTATATCCGTCTTCTTTGTCTCAGATTCAATTCTATTTGTGAGAAAATGTGTTTCAATCTCTTATGATCCTTAAACACTAAATTTATCCCCAAAGTGGTAATGACGTCAATTCATCAAATCATGAACTATAATAGATAATTCCAGATCATGTGTAAGGTAGTTATTCTCATGAAACCATAAATATCATTATGTATATAAAATATCATGATCTTCCTGCACGAGAACACACCTCAAACTAGATCTTGATGCATCACAATACACCACATAGACTTTTCCGTATTCTAGAAATATCAAAATCGATGCTGATGTAAGGTGACATTTAAGATCTTGAAAAGACCTATAACATTCATTGTTCCATTGGAATGGAACACATTTACTTGTAAAAGCTATCATTGGTGAATCAAGTCATGAAAATTACTGAAAAAAGACATCGATAATAACAAACCAGACTAAGGAAACTATATATCTCAAGGAAATTATTTTGATGTTGCTAATAAATTACAGGTTCTATTTTTTAGATCGATATTAACACCTTTTAAGTGATCACATGGAAATGTAAACGTACCTCTTGTATCCAAAAATAACACTTTGAATGATTAACATATATGTGATGATCCCACAAGATTCCCAACACTATAACAAAGTGTTTCTCATGCTCAACCTTTGTTCTTGAATACACCAGTAAATCATCCACAAAAACCACATGAAGGAATCAAGATTGCCTTGAAATATACAATTCACTAATTCCATAAATACCTATAGTTCATTTTTATGACTTAAATTCATAAACACATACTAGTAATGGCCATGTATACTTTTGAAATCTGTCTTTAAAATATTCTCCTTCTAAACACATAGTTGGTGATATCCCAAACAAAAGTCAATTTTAGATAAAAATTATTTATTGTAACATGGTTAAGATTAAAATAATCTAAACAAATACAAATAGTTACATATATCTTTTTCATAAACAAAACCTATTCTTCCCATGGATACATAGTAGTTCGAACGAACCTTTTGATTTTCAAGTCTTCTAACTAGAATTTCAGTTATCTGAATTATGTTGGTGATATCTGATAAGATAGAAGTTAGATAATAATTGTCCCTAGTAAGTGAATAGTTGTAAAATCATCTTATCATTTTAGTGTAAATAATGATAATTTATTAGGAAAGACATTAAAAAAACCCTCTAATATGGTTAGTAAATAAAGAATATTTGTGATGAATTGTTTTAATAAAGTTCTTTGTATTTTTTGATAAATAAATTTTTTATATAATAATGTTTTTTTTTCAAGTATAGGATCCATTCCTTCATAATGAGATAGTCAGACTGACCATCATCAGACATAGAGTACCGTACTCTTCTACATCAGATTCAGATCATCAGAACCTAAAGAACCAGATGTAGAACTTTTTATTTCCTGGAAGTTTTCATTTTTCATATTTGGAGAAATAAACAAGTTGCTGAGTTATAAATAATGAAGTTGTTGATTTAGAAAGAAATAAGTTGTTGGGTTAAAAAGAAAAAATTTACTGAGTGGAGAATCTATATTATTTCGGTTGATTTTTGAAATAATACTTTGAACTCAGGAGTTATAATGTTTTCAAGCTTTCTAAAACAAGTTAGATGATGATTTTTGGATCATAAAGTTCTAACCAATCATGATAAATTTCATGATAAAATATTTTGAAGAAATGTTGGAAAGGTTTTGATATTTTCAATGTTGTAGTATAGAGATTCCATCATGATGGGAATTATATCACAATGATAACTAAATAAAAATAAGATGAGAAGCATACAAAATTTGAATTTAGTGATAAGTAAATAGATATTGGAATTACTCTGAGAAGGAAATAGAAATTGGTCTGACTATAAGAAGGAAACATAAATCAAACTAACACTGAGAAGGAAACCGAAATTGAACTGATTATGGGAAAGAAATATATTCATAATAAGTTAATTATGAAGAAGACTCAAAAATAAAATTAAATAAGTTTTATGAATAATTAAAGTGGTCAATCATGGATTTCATTTTTTCATAAATCATATAAAAATCCAAAGAGGATTAAAGAAGTCAAAGTTGAAGTTTAAATGCGAGAGAACTTCAGAAATTTGGAGACTCAAGTAAGCATAGAAAGTTTCCAAGTTTTCCTCCTTTGTTTTTAGTCACCTATAAATACTTCCTCAGTTAATTCATTCATTTTTGAAATTTTACGCACGCAGAAAAAGAGGAGGGATGAAGAAATCAAGTGATAATTCATTACCAGGCATAGATCTCATGAGGAGGATTATACAACTGAATGTTTATTTAATAGATTTAGAAAGATCATATTAAAAAGATCGTATTCATTTAATAAGATTGAGTTAATTGAAATGAGGTACATCTTATTGAGTATTTTAGAAAAGTTTGAGTTTTGAAAATTGAGAATGGGTTTATTGTATCAAGTACATTGTATTGAGAGAATCATATAAATACTCATCGTATTGAGAAAATCAGATCCAGACAGATTGTATTCAAAAAATCGCATCTAGAGTCATCATATTGAGAGAATAAAATCCATAATGATTGTATTGAGAGAATATGATACAGACTCACCAGAATAAGAAAATTGGATCTGGCCAAATCGTATGATTGATTCATTCTGAGAAATTGTGGAGAATATTAAAAAAATTAATCATTCATTTTTTGGATCGACTGTTTTACAAGAAAATAATTTAAACTAATAGGAGTCAGTGTAATCATTCCTGTCGTGAAATAGAAGGTTCCTAACAGGAGTTGTCCCAAGATTTATTTACTTATTCTTAATATTGGATTGCTATAGACCCATGGGAGTGGCTATATCATGGATGTAGGTTCTCACACTGAGGATAAACCTTGTAAATATTATGTGATTTACATTCTTTCCTACTATTTCATACATGAGTATTTACTAAAAGATGATAAAGATATAAATCTTAAAGGTTGGAGGGGTTAAGTTTCTAAATTTTTTGAAACTTATAAAAGTTAACAACTAATTCAACCCCCTTTTTAAGTTGTTATTTGATCCTTTGGTACTTTAATTGGTCTTAAAGGGAAGGTTACCTTGTAGAATCCTTATCATGGATAATACCAATTCTTTCAAAAGTAGAGAAATTTCTACATTTGATGGAAACAATTATTATTGATAGAAAAATCAGAAGATTCCTTATCTCCTATATCTTATTTTGGTAGTTTTTTATTAGTCTACTATTAGATTTTCACCTATTAAGATAGATGATCCTATGATATTTGATGATAAGATTAATATTTTAGTTGATGTAAAGGATAGAAATGAAATCCTTATATCCTTTCTAGATAATGTTTATTAGAAGTTGATGAAACTAAAAACATGAAAAATTATCTTGAGGATGATGAATGGAAAATTTTACCATGATTTGGAAGTAAATGATGGGACTTATAATGTTTCTCAGAAGGCTTAATATGATAATCTGGTGAATTATTCTCTTACGAAAAGTATTGTTTCAACTGAATCTTTGGACATTTCAGGTTCTATGAAAAGAATGGAAAATACTGGTTGGAGAATGAATGCAAGAAACCTATCAAATATATAAAATTATAAAACACACTCAAAAGAAAAGATGTTCCACGTCTTGAGTATGTTAGAGTTGAAAGAAGATACCAACCTCAAAAACATTTCAATATAGAAAGATCTTATTTAAATGAAAAATAAAGATTTAATGCTTATTGTTGTGTTATGGAATCTATGGAAACATGGTTTATTATTTTTGGATCAACGTAAAATTACTTAGAATAAGGTTTGAGAAAACTGGAAGAAATAGTGAAAGAAAAATGAAAAACTTTCCGAAATTATAGAAAGTTGAGAAAATGAATTCTCAAGATGTTAGAAACATTCCATCAAGAAATTGATTTGAATATCTGGAAGAAGTTTGTGGAAGATGTGATCAAGATGGTTATCAAGACCAAACATGTATGAATATCTGTCGAGAACAAGGTTCTTATGATAAAAAAGATAAAAATTGAAAAGAATAGATGGATATGTTTGTATTACTTTCTAGAAAAAAAGGCAACTAACAAAATTCATAATCTAATTAATATTTGATTTACTAGACCACTTGAGGTTATGCATTATGATTTATGTTGGCCAATGAGACATTAATAAATAAAAGGATATTTATAATTTATCAGTTTTGTCTATTATTTCATTCAGATAACAAACATCATGTTTATGAAGCAGTAGTCATAGGCTATTGAAATTCTCAAATTATTTAGAAAATATGTTGAAAAATAATTGGCGGTTTCCATAAGGAAGTTGAGAACATATAATGGTATTGAATTCAAAATAAATACATTTGAAGCTTATTTGAAAAATCATGGTATCAAACATTAGTATAATTCTCCCTATACTCAACAAAAGATGGAGTAGTAGAAAGAAGGAATAATAGTTTGGAGGATATGGGAAGAAGCATTTTATCAGAATACAAACATTCAAAATTATATTAGAGAGAATATGTTAATACTATTATACTTGTTCAAAAAGTCGTTTTTTTGAGATGAGAAACTATCTTTAATCCTTATGAAATTTGGTATAACCAAAAACATTCATTGAAATACTTTAATATTTTTATAATTCCATGTTTTCTCAAAATCAAAAATCCAGTTTTAGGAACTTTTAATGAGATATCTGAGGAATGAACATTTATGGGTTATTTAATATATTGAAGAAGTTAAAAGTGTTAGAACAGATGTTTACAAAATTTGGATGACTCATTAGATGGGAAGGTAATTGATAATCAAAGTCCCTAAATAAAATTTGTTTAGAATAATGACGAGGATAAACTAGTGAATTCAAAAAATAGTGAATGTAATTATAAACGTCCTTATCAAGAATCAGAAGAATAGTGTGATGAGGAAACTCAACCGTGGAAAGAAACTTTGAAATTTCCTACCATACAAAACCATGTTGTATACTAAAACATTATTGGGAATTCAAAGGCCCTAGTTCAGACCAGAAGGAAGTTGATATTATAAAACTACACTTCATTAATCTCAAAAGTTGAAATAGAATCAGTTTTAGAGGCTATTCAACATAAAGAATTGGTAGATGTTATGAATTAAGAGTTGGATTAGATTTAGAAGAATAAAACATGGGATATTCTTCCATGTCCTGGAAATAAAAATGTTTTTTGGAACAAAGTGGGTTTATAAAAACAAATTGAATGGGCTTGGAGAAGTTTCAAAAAACAAAGAAAGACTTTTTTGTAAAGTATATACAAAGGTGGAACATGTGGATTTTGATGAAACCTTTTCCCCCTATTGCAGGGATAAAAACTATTATAATGTTTCTTATTGTAGATGCTCATCATAATTAGAAAATTTATCATATGGATGCAAAGATAAATTTTTTAAATGGTGAGGTTGATGATAAATATTACATTGAAAAACCTTCTGGGTTTCTACTTGATAAATATGAAAAAAGTTTGTAAATTGCAGAATTATTTGAATGGGTTGAGAAAAGATTAATTTTCTTGATATTATAATCTTGAAAACTGTTTCAGAATGTTGAAATTATCTAAATTAAATTTTAATACAATCTTATATGTGAAAGATGTTGATTCTGGATCTCTAATTGTAATTGTTTATGTGGATGATATATTTTTTTTGGGGATAAAGAAGATGTTTTTAAACCATTTTCTGATGAAATGTAGAAGAATTTTTAAATGTCCATATTGAGAGAATTAACTTTCATCCTTTGGTTACTAGTTAAAAAAAAGTAAAAATACTTCTCCTTATCTTCAGAAAAGTATTCCAAGGAATTGTTAAACATGTTTCAGGTGGAATAATCCAAAGAAGTTTAAATTCCAATTTATTGAGCACAAAGTTTTGTTATGATGAATCCAGAATAAGTGTGAATATGAAAGACTTTATGAAGATGATTGGAAGTCTTCATTACCTTATAATCTCATGTCATGATATTTTTTATGCTATGACTTTGTGTTCTAGGTATCGGAGTAATATGAAAGATTCAAATATGTTTGAAGCAAATAGGATTCTAAGATATGTCAGTGGAATTACTTCACATGGGTAGTTATACAAAATAAATAGTGAGATGTAGTTTCTTGGTTATATTGATTCCTATTGGGTAGGATATTTTTCTGAAATAAAACCAACCTTAGTAGGAAAATGTTTCGTAGGAGTATGTTGTGTGAGTTAGAATAGTAAGAAAAAAAGTTGAGAAACTTTGATCACAAATGAATCTGAATATTTTGCATCTATTTATGTTATTACTCAAATGTTGTGGATTAATGTTCAGTTAGAATATTTGAAAGTAAAAGTTTCTAAACCACTAAATATACTTTGTGATAATTAGATTGGAATTTATATTTCTAAGAATACTATACAACTTTAAAGATCAAAACACATTGATATAAATGTTCACCTTATAAAATTTAATGTTTCTACTATAGATGTTTTGTTGGAATAAATTTTAACAAAGTATCAGATTGCTGATATCTTTACAAAATCAATACGTAAAGAAATGTTTGTGCAATTGAGTCTGTAACTTCATCTTCAACCTCATCCAATGAATTCCTAATCCTTATAAGGAAGGTCCCCCACTGTGCTTTGGATTATGTTGAAAAAGGGGGAGATAAAGTAAAAACTTTTAACTTTTTAAGAAGTTTTTACTTATCTTTCTTAAATGAATCTAAATCTATAGTTATCATAGATCGGGGGAGTGAAAAATAAAAGTGAGGGAAAAATAAAAGTGAGAGAAAATGAAAAGTTAGGTGGAGTTTATCTTTATATGGACACAAAATTTTATTTCTACCGAAGGATAGAATTCCTTCAAAAACATTACTTTATCTAGTGGTAAGGTGTTAGGACACTCTCTTTTGAGAAAGACTGTGTTTTGATAAAATTAAAAAAAATAATTGAGTTGTAAAAAAAATTCTAAAAGTTGCAAAAGTTGTTAATAATGGTTGTCAACAAATCCATAGGGGTAGATTAGAGATCCTTTATAATAAATGGTTTTAACAAAGTTTTTGTATTTGTTAAAAACTAACCATTTTTTGTATAAGAATGTTTTTATTTTCCAAGAATCAGTTCCAGTCCTTTGTAATGAGATAATTGGACTGATCACCATCAAACTTAGAGTATCATTTTCATATGCATCAGATTCAGATCATCATATCTTAAATAATCAGTGACAAAATTTGTTGTCTGCTAGAATTTTCCCTTTTTTGTATTCAGGGAAAGAAATAAGTTGTTGAGTTAGGAAGAAATAAGTTACTGAGTTATAAAGAAATAAGTTTCTGAATTAAAAAGACAGCAGTTGCTGAGTGAAGAACACATATTATTGTCGAGGAGTTTGGAAATAAGATTTTTTAGTTTGGAGTTAAAAATGATTAAAAATTTCTAAAATAGGTTAGATGATGCTTTGCAGATCATAAAGTTCTCACAAATCATTAAAAATTTCATGATAAAATATTTTGAAGAAATGGTGGAGTGGTTTGAATATTTGCAATGTTGAATTATGGATATTCCATCATAATGAGAATTCCATTTTAATGATAATTAAATCATAATGAGATGATAAAGATAAATAATTCGGATATAGTGAGAAGGAAACAAAAATCAAGCTGACACTGAGAGGGAAACAAAAATCAGACTGAATTCGAGAAGGATAAAAGTTTATAATATGATGATTATGATGAAGACTCAAAAATAAAATTCTATAAGTTTTATGAAGAATTAGAGTGGTAAAAATTGAATTTCAATTTTCTGTAAATCTCAGGGAAATCAAAGGAATATTGAGGAAGTCAATGTTGAAGTTTAAATGTTATAGATCTTTTGAGATTTTGAGATTTGAGGATATAAGAAATGATTCCAAGTATCTTGACTTTGTTTTCATAGTTTCCTACAAATACTTTAGTTCATTTGTTTATATTTAATGATTCAAAAAAGAAGAAAATGTGGAGCACTGGATAAATAATGTGATAATTCATTGTTATCGAGAGATCTCATGAGAAGTATACGACATCTGAATTTTTATTTACTGAATTGAGAAAAATCATATTGAAAAAATTGTATTTAATTAATTGGATTAAGTAAATTGGAATGAGGTACATCATATTGAGTATTTGAGAAAGTTTTGAGTTTTGAATGTTGAGAATGGGTTCATTGTATTGATTCCATCATATTGAGATAATCAGATTCAGACTCATTGTATTGATAGAATTAGATCCAAAATGATTGTATTGAGAAAATCAGATCTAGACTCATTGTATTGAGAGAATCAAATCCAAATAGATTGTATTGAGAGAATCAAATCCACACTCATCAAATTGAAGAAATCATATACAACAAGATAAGACTGAGGATTCAAACTAAGAAATTGTGGAGAAGATTCAATAAAGTAGTTATTCTTTGGTTTGGATCAATTGTTTTATATGAAAATATTATAAACTGGTAGGTGTTAGTATAATAATTCTTATAAAGATATATAAGGCTTTTAATGGGATTTGGAATATGTTGTATTAACTTATTCTTAATAGTGGATTTCCATAGACCCACAAGATTGTCTTTGGAAAGGATTTAGGTTATCACACTAATGCAGAACCTTGTAAATATTGTGTGATTTACTTTCTTACCTACTATTTCTTGCATGATTATTTAATAAAATTTGATAAGGATATAAATATTAACATTTTTCATGGGTTAGGTATCAATTTTTTTTGAATCTTATAAAAGTGAATAAATTATTCAAACCCCCCTTCTCAGTTGTTATTAAATCCCTTGGAACTTCAGGAAATCCCTACTTTGGATGTCATCCATAGATGCTAAGGTAAAATCTACTGACTGGTATGAGATGGTTCCAACTACCAGTTCCAAAATCATACCCCACATGTTATCACATTTCAATATCCTCTAAAGAGATTCCCGACACCATATATAGTTTTAAAACTAACCCTTAGAGTGTAATGGTTGATGTGAGCCTTGAGTTTTTTTGACAAATACATACCCAAGATCTCCCAATGACATATATCACAAGAATATATAAATACAAAATCAATTCATCCCCATTAATAGTTTTTGAACATGGTTTGCATATATTGGATTCAAACTCTCTTTATCCAAGGGAGGTTGATGTTTCAAAAAAGAAGGCATCATCTCAACATGAAAACCCTAAAGGCCAATAACACAAGAATAAATAAACTAATGGGACATTCATATAAAACAAAGATTGCATAATTTTAGAATTAAAATGAATGAAACGTCTCACCATTATATGTCCAAATTGATCGCCCACAATCATTTTATCAAGTCGATATTTTTTTTACTTGTTTCACTATTCTCTTTATTAACCTGTTGATATTTCACTGGTTGAGGAGTCATTGTATTCCTAGAACCATTACAGATTTATTAGTTCTAGGGATGAGATATATTCTTCTATACTCATCCCATTGATGCTTATTATGCCTGAGAAACATAAGCCATTTCTGTTGCACCCTACCTTTGAGCACTGTGACAATAAGGATGAAGATGCCCCATCAAGTTGAAATTGTGACATTATCTAGGTGGTTATGTACAATATATTTTCATAATCTCAAAAGAACCAATCTAAAAGCATCTAAGATTACTCTTCAGTTTAGGAGGAAGATTCACTGATCCCGCAATCTAATTCTAAGTCATACCCTAACCTTTGAAATAAGTTTCCATCTTCTTCTTATTCCCAGAATTATATTTCCCACAAGTTCCCATTGGTATCAAAATGATATCTATAATTGAATTACCTAATATTTCCCAATATTCCACCATTTCTGCAATAAATGTATAATCCAATATAGAAAGAACATTAAAATATGACCAAATCACTAGTATCAACCCTAATTAAAAAATGAATTCTATTAAGGATGATATTGTAATAACTTTGACTGAAAAGTGTACTAAATTAATAAATTTTTCCACATACTCTGTATTTGAGAAATTTCACTTCTTCAAACTAAAGAAATATATTATTTTGAAAATTCTAAATGTGTGAGGATAGAATTGTTTGTTGAAAAATTGTTCAAAATACTTCCATGTGATTCCTTGGTCAAATTTATACTGAACTCCTAAATCCCACCACTAAAATTATAGATCTTATATCATTTATATATCCAACATCACTCTTAGCTTAGATAGTGTGCCTAGGAAAATAATGACTGGATCCATCATATTCAACCACACTTATGATTTTTCCGGTTCTGAATCATCCTGAAAGATGGGCAGATTCTTTTTTTGGATCTAAACCGAATGAACTACTTAACTTGGTTCATTTGTTTTATTCCATATTACCATAAATTGAAAATAATAGAAAATAATCTAAACCAACTATTGGTTCACTTATGGTTTAGTTGAAACAACATTATCAATATCTTCTTTCGGTTGGTTTCTACGATGCATATCAGGTGCCATTTTCTATAAAAAAATTAAAAACACATTTAGTATCACTCTCTATAAACTGATGTTTTAGAAATGTCATTTTTTCAACATCATAGACATCACAAAAATAATTTCCAAAATTCAAAAATTTCTATTTTAAAACCATTTTTAAAAATTCCACCAAACTTTTGAAAATTGAACCATATTTACCTATTTTCAAACATCAACACTTTTTCAATTATTTATAAATCATTACTCAAAAGGAATTATTAAATCATATTGATGAGTCATTATAATAAATGTGTGTTATGATATTCTCATTTGATAATCCCATAAAGATGAGGTTAGAACTCTTAGAAGTGTCTCAAAACCCTCATGTACCCAAACCCCCTGGTAACTTATTGTTCAGTGTAAATAAGATAGATACACCTTTTTATACTCTACAGTTAATGTTACAAAAAATCCCATCTCCTTATTACCATCCCATATAAATGACTAAAGTAGAATTAATTTCCAACTCCAAAACCAAACAAACTAATAACATTTTTAATATCCCTCCTGTCACCCATTGGCTTGGGGAGAGGTAGAGGGTTTGATAATAGGCCATAGGTGACATCCCCAAGACACCAAAGTCTATAAGTAAATGTTGAGAGATTCATAATAAATTGGGGGCTGATTTTACCCATGATAAAAAACAACCAAACCAAAATATTCACAACCAAACAAACTCTATGTGATGCATGAATAAAAAATAAAACTTAAGAAAAACCAAACTAAACCAAACTATACCAGAGTATAAAGAGGTAACAAAAACCCCAAAACATAAATACACTAGAGGCATCTAGAAGAAACTCCAAATAAGCTCCAATATCGAACTAAATTTTCCTCAATGTATCATGATGCATCACTAAATAAATTAGATACCTTGCCTTTACTTGTGTCTCGAGATATCACATCTGCAAATTCACAATGGTTCCCAAGAAGGGGGTGAGTATAAAACTTAGTAGGATTTCTCCAATAACTTCCCTAACAATGGAACTTGGATAAAAAATATTATCAAATGTATATAATATTGTTTAAAATGATTTAAAATAGTTTATATCAAAGAAAAAATATTTTTCCAAGTTAAATAGTATCCCTAGAAAGAAAATATACAATCTTTTAAAAATATTTCTCAAATTCCATTTTCCAAACCCATTTAACATAACCACACATCCACACATCTACACATTAATTACCATGTGATAGTTCTATACTCATGAGCGGTCTCTTTTTTATCTACCAAGTCGTCACAAGTTAACCATATACTAGGTTCCCAAATGGCACACAACCCTTCCAAGGAGTCGTGTCTATGAAAAAGAACCCACACTAACCATTTATAACAAAACACATGCCAAATAATGCTAATATATTTCAATAAAACATTTATTTTAATAAAAAAATTCATCAAACATTTTACAAGCATCAAAACCCAACCATAATTTTAGAACTATCCTTTTAAAATCATGAACCAAAATCATTTTCCATAAAACCAAAAAATTTCACAAATTCTACCCTAACCATCACTAAAGTGGGTTTCCATCAAGAATCACATATCAATTTCACAATTCAATTCAATAAATTTAGTCAATTTTGAACAAATCATTCATGTTCTAAACAAGATGAGTCTAGAGTGAAGCCAACCACCTCTCAACTTAGTTGAAAATGGATAGAGACAAAACAACACAAAAAAATTGGATTAGATTTTAAAAATCATCTTTAGATTTTGTTGCCTTCGACTAAAAAAATCACCTCTCATCATGATTGACACCAAAAAATATGATTTTATCCCCAATGGATTAGATCCATGAATCCATGAGGGGGAAAAGACTAAATCTAAGGACAACCACCAAAAATGAGAACTTTCCAATGAATACGTTCCCCCAACACACTTAGATTCACCAAAGGATCACTCTTCGATTGAAAATAATTGTCCCCGTTTCCCAGGAAGGTAGAATAATTCAGGTTGTGACTTTTTAAGGCAAAAGAATAAGTATTAAGGGGATACACTGAGTGAGATCTTTGATTTTTAGATCTATTTTTAATTATGCATGGCTATGGAACATGGTTAGTTAAACCATGTACTATCTATGCATGATCCACTCCTACCAAACATCTCTCAGATAGTTAGATCCCACTGGTAGAAAAATTGTGCGCCAACCATACTACCCCACTCTGTTTATCTTGGCATCATTTTTTCTAGGTGGACACATGATTTGGCCAAACCGTAAGCCTAACCATGCACCTACTCAGTGATCACTGTTTTAGTTGACTGATTTCTTATAGGGTGTTCCATGATTTCTTTTAACCATTATCAAACCGTGAACCTCCAAGAAAATCAAAAAAATTTATAAAATCTCCTCCAAACCTGCATAAACCTATTACTTTATATACTTAAAATAATTAAATAAAGGGTCATGTACCTGGAATCAGGGGTGCTACTGATACATAGGTGTTTTATGGTTTCAACTTGGGAAAATCCAACTCATTTTTGATTTTGAAAACTGTGTGTTATAACCTGAAATTTTCATGGACTAATATTATATGATACAATATATAACAATATTTTACAAATTGAAAAAATTTAACATTTTTTTATTCATATTAGAAAAATTAATTGATTAAATATTTTCCTATAATTTTTCGAAAAAATTCATATTCCTCTTTAGAAACAATACACATGATATTTTCTAATTTTACATTCATGTTAATATCAAAAATCTGGGAGATAATTATTAAATTATTTTTTAAATATTAAATTTACAAAACCATTAGGATAATAACTAAATTTTAAATTACAAATGCTAAAAAAACCCTTTACTTTTCTGTTTGACAAATCCCCAAAAGTAATACTACCACCCTCACACTTATTAAAAGATTTTAATTTTAAAATATCAATAGACATAAGTTATGATCATCCAATATACATTTACCATACATACCTTTTTATAACTAATAGATAGTTTTCTTACAATAATATATTTAATATGTCTTTGGTAGCCATAAAAATTTGGTTCTAATTGGGTTAGAAAGATATTTTTTGGGAACCCTATATTGTAATGATGAAAAATTTTATAAATTGAATTTAAATTTTTATAATTATTTCATAAAACACATACATCACCTAGATAACCGGATAAAAACATTATTCTTATAAATTAATAATAAAATAAGTTTTATTTAACAAAATTAAGAAACCTATACCGTTAGAATAGTAACCTGAACGTTGGAATTGTAATATGACCATTAGAAATTTTAATCTAACTGTTAGAATAGTAAACTCCCTTGAAAAATTATAAATAAAATTTAAGTATCATATAAATGTAAATATGATATAATTATACCATTTTATAAGTAAATAAATGATTTAGAAATGACAAATTAAGTGTTAATTTTTTTTTAAAAAAAATATGTATGTTTACTACTTTATAATTAATATAATTATAAAAATAAAAATTTAGTTTCATAAAATAGATTCATCAATTTATATTTTGTTATATTATGATTATAAGATAATTTTATAAGACCGTAATTAATTTTTCAAAGGGTAATAAAATCAACTATAATATTAAAATCTATATTTTTGGAATAAATGATGATTTTATTTAAAAATTAAATTTATAACATATTAAATATTATTTTCATAAAATGGAATTAATTTTTGAAATATACATGTTGAAAAATGTGTAGGGTTAATTTTTTGGGATTTTTCTAAAATAGTAGATTTTTTCATAAATAGTGAAATACGGTAATTTACGGTATTTGACATTATAAGATTAATACATGTATTTTTGAGTCATGGATTTCGTAAAAAACTATTGGTTTTAACTCTCTTAAATGATTTTAATTATTTTGTCATACGAATCCAATCTATTGTGAGTATTGAGCCAAAATAACAATATAATGAATAAAATAATAAAACACCCCCCTTGTCCCCTATAAATACCAACCCTCACCACCTATTATCGTCAAATTCTAAGTGCTTTAGATTTTATAAATTAAAACCAGTTATCTTCCCAATCCTATTCCCATGTCCAAGATCTTCTAGTCACAGCAAAAGACCAAACCCAAGTTCCTTGAGGAGGTTCTCAATAAGATGATATTCAAGAGGTTAAATCCACAATTCTTCTCTTCTAATTTAATTTCATTTATTTTTTATCCACTCCTCACATACCCTATAAAAAGTGAAATTATAACACCATTATTACATATATACTATAATTTTATTATGTTAATGTAATATCTCTTATCAAATCCTTTCTGTCCTCCTTTTATTCAAAAAATTAAAACATCGTCCGTGATGTGTCAATTCACCACCGTTATGGATGAAAGGTTTTCATTTTACACTAAATCATTAAGGGATTGTCATAAATCCATTATTATGGTTAAATAAGAATTTATTATATATATTATAACTTTTATTATTTTATAGAACTAATATGTAAACATAATTTTAAATAAAATGACACTAGTTCGTGATGGTCGTAAAAACCGTCAAAATAAATTAAACATTTTTTCATTAATGTTTTATCTAATGAGTCATCCTCACATCTAAAAAAACAATGATATATGGAAAAATTTAAAATTATTAAATTATATTAATACTATTTCATTCTACTTCTGGAGCTTTTCTTACATTTTATAAGAACTCATATAATTGTACTTAAAGGAACCGACCATAATCAATGAGACCAACACTCCCAAAATGTCAAAATTTAACTATATAACTCATAAAAATGGCCATAAAAACTTAATGAAATTATAATAAATAAAATAAATTTATAATAGGTTCTAAATTAAGTAATTAATGAATATAATTTGATTATTCAGGATATTAAAGGAATGTTCAGAATGCATTCAGAGATAAGGTAAGGGGATTCTCGAACCCAACTCCTTTTCTTTTTGTTATCCCTCTTTCCTGAAAATTTTTAGTGTAGTTATTAATTTAATTTAAATTAAATATAATTTCATTTTTATTACCAATTATTTTCTAGGATATACATGTTTCATGATTTATTTTTTGAAAACTATAAATATTTTCCAAAAAACTGTTTTTAATGAAACACATATTGGCTTCTCTTCAAATTGTTTCATCTTCACTCAAGAATGAAGATTCTTATAAAATTTTATTTTTACCTCTTTAATTTTGGAAGCTCAAAGATTATTCAGGATGTTTTCTAGATTAAATCTTTATGAAACCCGTTCCTTTCCATTTTTCATTTCATGAATATGATTTTTATATGTTCTTTGTGTCAAGCATAATGATGTATATGTTATGATATGACGGGTGAGACCATAATTATTTAAACCTCTAATTCATTGTGTAATGTGGTGTATCTCTTGAGATAATGTGTACTATGATTGAACATGATGCTACATTTTTCACAAATATGATGTTATGATTATGCACATATGTTATGTGTGAATATGGTGCTGGTTTTGTTAACAAATATGTGTGATATTTGACCACTAAGACATGATGCTTCATTTTTATACATTGAAACATTCCTTGAATTTATATAATATTTCCTATAATGATTATTATGGTTATCCTATTATTATGTTATGATTATGATGATTATTCTTACCCCTATTATATTGATTCTTATCCATATTCATCCTCTTCTGGAAATTTATTTCACCCCTTTCTTTGATGTATATCCTCAGGTGATTACATGTACTAAAGAGGACACAATATGTAAGAGGAAACATAAGAAGTATCAAAATAATTTTTTTATGTTTTATTATATAAATTTTTTTCTTGTGCCTAATTTTTCCACAAAACTAAAACCTAGGATCCTGGATTTTTAGCACTTGTTTTTTATGTTAAAAATTATTTAATAATAATGTATGAAAATTAGTGTCTTTATAGTTGGTATTAGAGTATGGTATAATGAATTTTTGAATTAGGATTTCAGACCTTTAGTGAAAAACGTTAAGATACAACTAAGTATATATAAATACCCAAGAAAAGTTGTTTAAAAATAATTATAAACATAGGGATCCCATAAGACATTACTTTAGACTTAATTAAAAAAAAGATTAAAATATTTATTTTTGATTTTTCATATTAAATTTTGTTCAAAAAATTTCTATTTTAGAAATGGTGGGATCCAAGAAAAACCAGGCCAACAACCCATGTGAGGGAAAATGTAATGATTTTCCGAACAAAATACCCAATTCCTAGGGTGTTGGAGTTCAAACCTTATGGGAATTCCTAAACAGTTGTCTTAGGCCATGAGTAATAACCTAAACCATGAAGAACTTACACCTTCACCCAAGCAATATAAACTTGACATTGATTCATTTATGAAAAAATGACACATTATGTTTAGTGGATCTTATAGTCAACTTGTTGTGTAATAGTGGGCTAAATCAATGTAGAAGATATTTTAAGTGCTTCACTATTTTTAGAAGGATAAGGAAAATCTGTCTGTTTATCATCTAGATAGATATACAGATCATGGGTAGGAATTGATTAAAAACACCAAGCCGACTGTTGAAATATAAGAGATTGAGTGGGATGATTTAAGAAAATATTTCTTAACAAGTATTTTAGTTGAAATATTCATACAAATATTGAGATAGAATTTATAGTTTTAAAGAAAAGGATAGATCAATATGACTATGAATCAATTATCATGATCTCAATAAGGTCACTATAAAACAAATTTATCCTCTTCTATGTATTTATGACTTGTTTGATAAACTATGAGGAAATCGGTACTTCTTGAGGGTGGATCATTAATCTTGATATCATCAATTGAAGGTGAAAAAGGAAGATATTAATAATAAATATTTACATATAATGTATGGGAATTATGAGTTCCTTATGATGCCCTTAATACTTATTAATGACCCTAAATTATTCATGAATTTTATTAATAGAGTCTTTAGAAACTACACTGACAAATTTTTGGTAGTTTTTATTAATGATTTCCTCATTTACTCTAAAATACAGGCGAGACATGAATAACATATAAGGATTATACTATAGTCATTAAGGACGGAGAAATTGTCCACCAAGTTTAGAAAGTGTGGATTTTGGATGAAACATGCCCCATTTTAGGGCACATGATCACAACTGATGGAATTTATATAGACCCTTAAAAATAAAGGCAATTAAGGAATGAACTAAACCCAATAGTGTCACAAAAATCAATAGTTTTATTATATTAGTAGTGTATTACTGATGTTTTTAAGAAATTTATCATTATTTTCTAGGATCATTACTATGTTAACATGGAAAAGGGTATAGTATGTCTGGATATAAGAATGTTAGGAAACATTTAAGGAGTTCAAGAAGAGGCTAATCATTGACCTTATACTCACACTACCAAAATGGGGAGATGTTTTTGTTATATATAGTGATGATTTGAATAATGGATTGGGTTGTGTACTCATGAATACTGATAAAGTGATATCATATGCTTCATAGTAGTTGAAGATCCTTTAGGATAACTACCCAATGCTTGATCTAGAGTAAGCATCTGTGATTTCTTCTTTGAAAATATGGTGGAACTATCTCTATGATGAGAAGTGTGATATATATTACAATAAATAAAGTCTAAATTATATATTCACATAGAAGGATCTCAACATGCATCAAATAATATGGTTAGATCTAATCAAGGGATATAATTTTTCTATTCACTACCTTTTAGGAATGGAAAACATTGTAGATTATGATTTTAGTAGAAAAGAACTTGACACTATTTTCGTGATCCGTATTGAGAAAGAACCCATCAGCATGGTTATGCAAAGAATAGATTTGAAAATAATAATGTTAAGGAATACATCCTTCCTTTATCAAATTATTTCCTAATCATCTATTTAAGAGAATATTAATGAGGCATAAAGGGATGATCTAGATACTCAAAAAAATGTGAAAGTAGTTGAGAAAGGGAAGCTACATGAGTTCCACATCAATAAGGATAGTGTTATCCAATTTGGGACTAGTATTTTTGTTGATTAATAACCCGAGATAAATAAGGATCTACTAGATAATGCACATAGACCATCTACCTCTATCAATCCCATAATTACCAAAATGTATTGTGATATTTGATATCACTTCTGGTGGTAAGACATGAATAAGTAGATTGCTAAGTATATATCAATATGTTTAATATGATACCAACTTAAATCAGACAGAAAAAGTATAATGTTATGATGAAACCATTTCCTATACCCACATGAAAATGGGAGAATATCACTATGGACTTCACCATGGGTCTCTTAAATACATCTAAAGGAAAAAAAGAAATACAGATTGTGGTGGATCAACTCATGAAAAATGAACACTTAATTGATATTATGGAATATTTCTTGCTTGAATAAATTGACAATATGTATGTGATAGAAGTGGTGAGATTATATGGGGTTATAATTTCGATTATATTTGATTGTGATCCAAGGTTCACATCTAAATTCTGAAGATTTATTCAACATGTATTTAGTACTGAATTAAATTTAATTATGGCTTATCACACCTAAACTAATGGATAATCTAAAAGGACTATTCAAAATCTCGAGGATTTGCTGAGAGCTTTCTTAATAGAATTAAAAGGAGGATGGGATCATAAAATCTCATTATTTGAGTTATTGTATAAAAATTTCCTCCACTTGATTATTCAAATGGATCCATAGGAATC
Source organism: Viscum album (assembly GCA_963277665.1). Lineage (NCBI taxonomy): Eukaryota > Viridiplantae > Streptophyta > Magnoliopsida > Santalales > Viscaceae > Viscum > Viscum album. Next base: position 1,503,968,855 of record OY728133.1, read on the forward strand.
TTTCTATGGGAAGAAATGTTGAACTCCAACTAGTTTGGATGAAGTTGGAGAATGAAATCTAATTGGACACAATATTGTTCAAGAGACGACTGAGAAGGTTCAATCCATTCAACAACACATAAATGATGCTCAAATATGTAAAAATAGTTATGCTAAAAACCATCAAAAGGATTTAGAGTTTGAAGTTGGATACAATTTTTCCCTTCGAATAATACCATGGAAGAGAGTAATTCGTCTTAGAAATAAATGTAATACTAACACTAGGTACATTGTCCCTATTGAGATCCTTGATCACATAAGAACAATGTCCTATTAGATTACACTTCCACCACATATGGTGCAAGTTCATGACCTATTACATGTACCTCATTTGAGGAAGTACATACCTGATCCTTTACATTTACTGAATATAGAGGTAGTAAAACTGGAGAAAAGATATCTTATGAGAAAAAATGAGTAAAGATCTTTCACCATAGAGACAAATTACTACGGAATAGGATAACTCACCTTATCAAGCTATTGTGGAGGATCCATAATTACGAAGATGCGGCATGGGTGAACATTATATTATGATTATGAACATATTTTATTATTTTGATTATGAACTTATTTTATGTTTGAACATGATTAGGATTTTGATTAAGCACATATTTTATGCATGAACATGATGATAGATTTGTTCACAACTATGTGTGGTATTTGATTACTAATACACAATGTTTCATTTTTATGAATTTCTACATTCCATTCCTTTATATAATGTTTCCTTTCATTATTATGTTGATTATATGATGATTATTTTATGATGATTATGATTATGCTCACCCATGTTATATTTATTTTTTCTTTCTTCGCTCTCTTACTAGGCTTTACGCTCACATCATTCCATGATGTATATGTTTTGGTGATTATATGTACTAAGTATAACACAATCCTTAGAAGGAAAAAGAAGAAATATTTAAATATATATTTTTTAATTATGTAAAATTTATGCATGTGCCTAATTTTCACAAGGTATTAAACCTTTGGATCTAGTATTCGTAATTATTTTTTTTATTTTTTGTCTAAAAAATGATGTAATAGTCATTTAAGATAATTATGGTCTTTATATAACTTCTTTCAAGAAAGAGTTTAACTAAAATATAAAGAAAACTGATTTTGAGATAGAATCCATGGTGTGACCAAGAGATCGTGTAAATTTCATGGAACATTCATTTTTATAATGGACCTTCATTTCACATAAAAATCATGTAACACTTGAAATATTTCCACCTATAACTTTAACAAATAACGTTTTATACATCTTAACCATTATAATATCCAAGACCAGTTTTATTTTGGTTTATTTTATTCAAACACTTCATTTAACACTAACATTTTATTCCATGAAAAATAGTGGATAAGCATTCCTTAAATATTTTAATTTCATTTCTATGTTTATAATTTTCATCCAAAAAAACAAAAATAATTCAATACATTTCTTCATATTTAGATTGAATTTATTTAATTATACTATTTCCATGTTTACTACTTTCTAGATCTGTACATAATTTATCATTTGGCCATAAAGGAGTATTTTTCAAATTTTCAATCTCAGCAAGAAGATCATTATATTTACACTTACAATTTTAAAATAGTCTTGACATATTATTAAAATTATCATTGATTCTAAAAATTAATTCCTATAATTGATCATTAGAAGGTTTATAATTAGAATAGAATGAGGAAAAATATTCAAATTTTTATACCAATTTTGATGATGAAATTATGTATAGGATTTATAATTATTTTACCTCATAAGAATCATCACTCAAATATAAATTTGAATTGTTACTATAAATATTTTCCATTAATCACCTTTACTTTTTTAATATTCTATATTGATCATATAATTTTCGATTCTTCAGAAGTTAGGATCGATATTCCCACTTTCTCTATATTCACAACAGATAACTTCATTATCATCAATAAAAAAAATTTCATTCATTGTTCCAGGGTTAATTATATTTGATTATTCTTGAGTATCATTTCTTTTTTGTCCCTTGAGAAACCTATACAACTCAGTCTCTTTCACTGTATTTTAATTCAGTACTATAAGAGTAAGTTGTAACAATACTTTATTAATTTAAATAAATATGCTATTTTTTTAAATTTTATTCTCAAGTAATATTTTTCAATTCTATTAATACTTTACTAATGATATGGTACGATCATATATTTTATATTCCTTGAAATGTGTACTTTTATCGACATCTACCTTTTTAGTATTCCATTTATGTGGTAATTCTCTTAAAAAACATTCATCTATAATAGAATTACCTACGATTTATCCTAAATGATTAATGTTATTTTCAATAACTATAAATATATGAAACATATGATTAACTATATCTTGTTCTCCCATTTTATATTCATGATTCTCTAATATTAACAATATTACTTTAGTTCATGTCAATTTATTTTAACAAAAGAGTAACTATCCCTATTTTCTAAATTTAATGTTTTTTTATTGAATAAATATGAATATACTCAATATTATTAATTAAACAATATAGAATCATCATCACCTTGTTATTTATAACATACATTATCCTTACCAACTAATGCTTCAGGATCAACTATAAGAGGTTTGTACAGTTTGACCATGACTGCATAACTTTTAAATCTCCGGTGATTAGTAAAATACTCCATGTGAGATTTCCAGTAACTATAATCAGTTCAATTAAAGACTTGAGTTCTTTAATAGATCCATCCATCATTCAAAATCATTACTTATATATGAAAACATACCTTTTACCCTTGACTATTTATGTGTTGATCTTTTTTCACAAATAATATTAAAATATGATAAATCTAGGGATCTCCCTTTGATATTAATTGTTAGGACCAGATGAGAAATAATAAATGTTCAAAAGGGGTAAGGGTGAATTGGCCTTTTAAAATATTTTTAATTAGTTATCAATGATATGTTAATGAATAAAAAATATAAATAAAAATAAATATAGAGATTTGTATAGTAGTTAAAATCAAAATTATTCTACTATACTCGTCACCCCTTTAAAATTCAAAGTGAGATGTCAGCCTACATAACAGAATCTGTGATTTTTAAAGTGGGCCAAATTCTTTTATAACTACCATTATAAACCGAGAAGCATAACCCAAGATAATTATTTTTACACATGGTTGATTAACCAAAAAAAATTCCTTTTTCACACCCAAAGACACAGTTAAAAAGATAATTTTTGAAGCGGTAGAAAATCCAAAACCTAAATTTTACCTAGAACAAAAAAAAACTGATCCCCATACATTTTACCAATTATGGAAGAACTTTTACCTTTATTATGGTGTAGTATAACCCAAATCCAATCATTTATGGGTAGTATAACCCTATATGATCAAGTACACATAATAATTTGAATATGTAGGAACTTTTGAAACTAGATGAATAAGAATGGTTCTGAGTGGTGAGGTAATAAGGTCCTCTCTCATAGTGATTTATCAAAAGATTTTATTTTTTTTTGGAGAGAAGTATTTGATCACAAAGGTGTATCACATAGTACAATTCAAGAATATCCTCATCTTCATCCACCTGATCTAGTTCTATAAAACTCAATATGTAGATTTGTTTTATACAAATAATATTAAAAAAATTATGGCCATTTCATTTAAACATTACCCAATAAACATTAAATTTAATCATTTAATGCACATGAAAATTATTCCCACATGGGTTTACTTAAATAATATATAAAATCAAAATATTTTATACAATTGTTTTGTTACAATTAATATAATAGTAAATGAAACTCATAAAATCCAATATAAATGTTATTTTAAAATTCCCATGACACATGAGAGATATAATTTTCATATTTCAAATAATTTGATTCTAATCATATCAAGTTCTACGAAAATATTTTGTATATTTATAGACATATGATTGAATTTAATTCAATTTTAAATAAAATATAAAATACCTCAAATGAAAATTTCGTAGGTTCAAAATAAAATGTATTTATGGAATAATTAAAATAATAATAACATATGAAATAAATATTTAGTAATTTATTTTATTAAATCACAAGTAAAAAATCACATTTTTTGAGATAAAATATGACAAAGTCCATAGGTGACTGTAAGTCATTAGGTAGTTTTATGTCTATTCCAAAAGTTTCACTCAAAGTAGGTCATAATTTTGGTTCAACAATTCTTAAAATTTCAGCTTTATAATGTCAGTTCAACATATTGCTAAATTTTGACTTCATAAAGTAGGTTCAACACTTCACAAAAATTTCATGTTGATAAGGTAGGTTCATCAATTTGATAAATTTTGACTTAATACGGTTGGTTCAACATGTTTTGGAATATTAAATTATAATAGGTTTATTTTTCCTCTTATGGTAGGTTCAATTTTATTCTTTTGGTTATTTCATTTTTATTCTTATAGTTATGTTTTTTATTCTAAAAGTTAGTTCATTTTTTTTTGTTTAGTTCATTTTTTTGACAAATTAATTTTTCTTCATGTGGTCAATTCATTTTTCTTCATGTGGTAAGTTTATTTGTGTTTATATAGTTAATTCATTTTTCTTCTTATGGTCTTTTAATTTTTCATCATGCGGTTAATCCATTTTTATCTTTTGATATGTCCTATAATTTTCCATATTTTAACTCATGGTTATTGTAAGATGTTGGGAAAATTTCAAGAATATATTAGTCTATGGAATCACAATATATATTATGTTAAACCATATAGTGATAAAATTTTCTCCAAAATAAATCGGAGCTTTTGAATAAGAATTCTTTATAAATAATATCACTTTTTATAAAAAACACAAGCATCAAATATTTTTCTTAACTCATGTTATAGGAATAAAGGATTGATATAACAACTATGATAAATATTTTAATAATCAAAATATAATTAAATAAAGTGGATCAAGGTGCCACTTAAACTTAGGTAGGACTAGTAAATATCAGTGTGAATGAAATAGGGGATAAAAAATAATGAATACATCACGAAAATAGTGAGAAAGAATACACATAGGCCTTAATGTACTAGAGTTTCAGGACACCAATATGGTTCTTCCTATCCTATCATTAACTATTTTCCAAAGCCTATAAACCTTTTGATGAGGAAGAATACCCAAAACTTACAAATCCTAAACCCACTATTTCATAAAGATAATATTCCAAGACCAATTAATTATTATTTTTCTTTATTCTTGATATCTATCTATCAATTTCGTTAACTCTGATATTTTTTTATTACTGGTTAATACATGTCACTATCATATTCACATAAAATTAAGCATTAGATTATAATAGTTTCAATTTTAGTTTATAATACAGAATACGTTATTTCCACTCATTAAATTTCTTTTTGATATCATAAAAAGTCGATTAAATAATAAATTAATTGAAAATAGAAAAAAATTATTCTAGTGATTCATTTTATTCTCACTAAATGTTTTGTAATCTTTAAATTTTTAATATTTAATTTTTTGGGTTTTGAGATTTTCAAAATATGGAATATTATTGGATAGTTGTAGTGTGACATCATGATTTCATATATTATATACTTTTATTCTCTAAAAATACCTTCGTTTTCTTACTGATGATTTTAGTTTAACTGGATTCTTGGGTATTTACTAACTTTTTGTTAAGGTGGAATTATTATTCTATGATTATTTTATTTTACGTTGAAGAAAATTTCTGATGTACTAGATATTACATTTAGAATATTTTTTTCATAAAACTCATAAAACAATATAAATTTATATTATGTTCAAAATTATTTTAAGGTTTTAGATCATATATATTCTATGAATTTTATTGAAATATTGGGTATTTGTTATTTCACATAGAAATAATATCTCTGATGTATATATTTAACTTATATATCAAGTAAAAGTTAATAATTTTTCTCCTATATAAAATGGTAACTAATAATGAGATGTTATGTATGGAAAACTGAAACATACATATTATGTTTAAATATTTTATCAAAGTATAAAATCATTTGTATTGGTAAAATATGTTATTAATAGAATAATTTCATAAATTTTGAAGGGAGGATCTTATATATTGAAAAATATATTTATTATGATATTTATACTAAAAAAATATTATGTATATAGTTGAGTTTAGATTTTGGAGTTTATCATGGATACTTTTCAATTAATAATTTAAAAGGGATGATTTTTCAACTCAGAAGTAGTTAATTATAATTAATGTTTCCATTTCAATGCGTTTTACAAAGTATTTATGAGATATATTTCTAGAATAAAGAATACTAAAAACTAAAATAATTCTAATTTTCATTGGGAATATTGAGGATTATTTTGAGCCAATTAATTTCTATATTATATATATGTATATATTATATAAATAGAATGATAAACACTACAATAAATATAATTAAATATATAAATCATATATATAATTATGTGATATGAAATTTCAGATTATTCTAAAAATATTTCTATTTGAATTTAATAGTGTGATTAGAAAGAAAAAATAATAAGATAAAAATACCACTACTAATACTTGAGATATGATTTAAGATCTTTTCGTAGTTACAATTTTGAGAATTATTTTTCTACCAAAGAAGATTCATCATGTTAAAGTTACTGAATAAAACAATGTAAAATCAATGGGATTTTTAAATAAACATATTATATATTTTTGGAGTGAATATTTCATATACTAAGTGTGGGACAGAGGCCTTGTAAAATCCTTATGATAAAGAACCTATTAAAATATCTTAATAAAACATATAACAAAATAACTGTCTACTACTTTCACTAAGCTATGAGATCCCTAGTAAAATGACATAAAAAAAATATATGCATTGTGTGTTGGTGTAATGGATTTTGAGAATTTTCTTGAAAACCCCCAAGTACTATAAAAATCTCTTATGTTTAATTTTTTTATTTTCTTAAATTTTTACTACATATATAATTATATGAAAGTAGAAATACCTATAGTTTTATTTGAAGATGGAATCTTAAAAATATTTATTTTTTAATGTGAAATTTAAGAATTCAATTCACCCCCACATGAGTTATTGTAAGAAAAAAATATTTGAAAAAATGATTGGGAAGAATCCTATCTTTTTATGGAAATTTCTATGGAACCTAGATAGATTTTATGGTTGATTTGAGTTGTATTGGGTCTCCATTAATAGAATAAGAGATGTAGAAGGATTTTGAATTATATATATTATATTTATATAGGGAGTATCATGCTATATAATATATCCATCATCCGCCCAGACCACCATTTTAAGGATATATTTTAATTTATTTCATGAGTCTTTTATTGGGAAATTATTGGCTCCCTAGTTTCTTGTGTTATGGTAATTTATGTAAGTTTTACGTAACTAATATATCATTTTTTTAAGTTATTTAAGTTTTATTATCTCTTATATGATGTTTTGTTTATTCATTTTTTATTCATAATTGATGATAAGTGGTTAAGTTCATAAAATATAGTGGGATCGATGAAAAAAATATTTTCACACTATGTTTTAAATTATTATTCACTCGTGAGTTTGACTTATCACATAGTATCACATTGAAACCAAATTTGTTTATCATATATGTTATAAAATCACAGATCAAGAATGTTTAATTATAAAGACCTGGCCGTAAACATTACAGAATCCTGAATTAAATGAATAATTCACATTGAAGATCTTTTCAGGTTTAGAGCTTTAGATAATTAGGCCATAACTATTACATATCATCTTCAAAATTAAATGTATACCCCACTAATCAGTATCCATTTTTTTTTTCATAAAATAGAAACTCATAAAAATAAATATGTCTCGTTCCATGTTTTAGATAGCATGAATTTTCCTTGATCCCACACTTGACCCTATTCATCTTTAAGTCATGTGAAAAAAATTTCAAAAACTTGGGATGAGCATAAAAAACTCATTAAGGGTTATAAAATAAGGAAGGAAAACATTATCACATTAATAAATACAAATCAATGAAACCGTACATTTCAATCATAACATACCTCATGAAATCATATGATTTATGAATAACACACAGAAATTATAAATCAAAAAGGTAACTTATGGAATTCATAACATTATTACATTGTATCTATCACAACTACATAGGGAGTCACATTTGGAATACACATCACAGTATATTACCTAAATCTCTTAGGATAAACATTAACGTTTACCTCCGTCACGTTACCCAATGCATTGGAGAGATATCTCTGGCTAACATGCCCTAGGTTTATCACGGAACCACCCGTATACGTATACAATTACCAATATCCATTACATATTCAGAACATGTAAAAAAATCATAAAGGAAGATAATATTTCAATATTTCAATAATAATATATCATTTCAAGATATTGATATAATCAAATCTTTATCAAACCATTTTCAAAACCATTTAAAACATTTAATAAAGAGATTTTTGAATCAAAGTGTCCCATACCACTTTTAATATTTTAAATGAATTATCATTTTAAAAAATTAATGTTCATATAAAGAAATCCTAAAAACCATTTTGAAATCATGTACATTAATGAGAAATATTTAGAAGAATAAATCATTAAATAATTTAAAATGATATTTTAGTTAAAGAGTTTTTTTTAAAAAAAAAATAGTTGCTTGAATAAAAATAATTGAGGAATAACATTTAATCTGAAGTTTTTAATATCATGAGAATAAATGGATTCATGATATATTATTCCAGAGGACATTATATACACCACATAAGAGTGAATTGGTACATAACAACAATGATGTCTCAAAAAATGTAAATTGAGATGAAATCCCTTATAAAACTGTATCCTTAGATTAAGGATAAATCAATTACATAATAATGTGTGAAAAATAATAATACCCTAAATATAAGTGGATATTAAGTGTGAAATAGTCATAGTTTATTTACATATATTCATAGAACTACATAATCAATAAGTAGAAGTTTAACCAAAAGAATGGAAATTGGGTGAAGAAGTTCCCTAACAAAAATTCGACAGCCTAATAACGTCACATTAAAATTCAAAAAATGAGTTTATGAGAGTGAAAAAGGGTATCTCATCACTTGTACATAGAATTGACAGCAATAAGGATATATTAGAACATATCCCAACATATGAAGTTTTAAATTCAAATACATAACAAAAAAAAAGAAGTCCTTTAAAAAGAATCGGGTGAAAGGATCCCTTACAAATTTGGTAACTTATGAAACATACATCCAATGAAAGAAGGTTCATAAAATGAAGATTTAAATAACTTAAATTTTAAGTATATTACACAATTCATACAATCATGGGAATTATATACACCACACAAAAGGAAATATTGACAAATATAGCATGAATCTCATGAGAATAAAAAGTGTGATGTAAATACCTTACCACATTGTATTCAATCAATTCATATGAAAAAGAGTTAATAACAACCTAATTATTCACATAATAAAATGAATATAAATATAATAATTATAATATATATAAATTGGATGTATACAATACACCACACGGAATAAGTTAGTGACGAACAATGGAAATCTCACGGAATTAAAAGTGAGATAAGAAATCCCTTACATCGTGTTCGACTTGACTCGTTCGTTCCTTATTCTTCCTGAATAAAAAAAATAAAGTTAATTTATACTTTCTTAAGAACCGTTTTAAAGTTTATTATTCTTTTTATATAACTTATTTCAATGTTATTAACATTATGCAATCATTTAAGTTATTAATGGTTGTTTGGTCAATATTTGGTGCTTGAGTCAAAAAATGGACTTCTTATAATTACATGTTGTCCTTGTTTTCAATAGTAAATTATCTCCAGATTGATATTCATGATTTATATATCATATATATTATATATATTCAGTATATATATATGTATTTATAATATTACATAACTTTTAGAGGTAATAAAATGAAATGCACCGTTCATGGAGATGGTAAGTCGTACGTACGCATGAACGCTAGTTTCATTTCTATTTCATATTTTAATGGTCTTAAAACATAATTATACGTAGGTATATTATAATTACATTATAATATAATATATTATAACATTAAATCCATCCTTTATACTTCCCACATATGGCATTAAGGAGTCATATCACTTTGAGGGGGCGGTAGTCCTTACTTCCGCAAATTAAATTATCGCGTTTACCCATAATGGAAACAATAACAGTATGATCTAAATGAAAGATAAATACAGATAAATAAAACATAAACATAATATATATATCATATATAAACATAGTTCCATCATAATGTCCACCAAGAGAGGCGGTAGGAGATAATCAAACAATCATCATTTCATGAGGTGTTAGTTTTCCATCCACAGAAACAGTATGTTCTTCACCAATTAGATGAAGAGGTGTGTAAGTGTAGTTCGAATAGTTCTCATAAAAAAATACTAGTATATTTAGGGTAATGTTTTTGTTATAAAATAATGAAATAAAAATATTTTAGGGGTTGGATATCTAAAATAAAAGAATAGAAGTCAAGAGAAAATGTTACCTTTAATTTGGGTAACTCCCTTTGGATTGAACCTAGAAGGTTTGTTGAAGTGCCTTCTGTCTAAGGTGAGGATTCTAGGTGGAGTATAGGGATAATGAGAGTTTATTTAGGTAGGTATTGGACTATCCAAGGGGATTTAGAGGAGTGGGGAATGAGTTAGAAGATAATGCATTTTATAAGGGGAAGGAGGGGCTCTTTAAGAAAGTGTGAAAATATTATTTTATTATATAATGATATTCAGTTTCTGAAGGTCCAAAACTAATTAAAGTCAAAGATAGGATGACTAGAGGTCGAAATAAAACCATCCAATAAGAATTTAACAGTTTTTGGATGTTATTTTAATGTTTATAATCTTATTTATTTAAATAATTTATTAATTAGGTAAATACTGCATCATTTTTGTGTCATAAATAATTTTATTTATTTGATATCTAGAAATAACTAAAAAAATTAAAATAATGTAATAAATATTCAAATATATTCAATTAATATTTATAGTTGAAAATATAACTAATATAACCCAATTTAAAAATTAATTTACTAAAATATATTTGTGTATGTCATTTTTTCCTTTACTTTAAGTTAATTAAACTAAATTCTCAGTATCCCTCTTAAGTGGATCTATAAGGTCCCAAAATTGACCCAAGGATGTAAATGGGCGGACATAATGCAACCAATAAGGTTAGGACAATTTTTAATGTAATTTTTATTATTATAATATTCTTTTTTATCTTGCATTATTCTATTTGCCTTTAACCATGGTAAATATAAGTCAAAAGTTGTAATTCATGAAAAATTATTTTCATCTTATTGAACAAAATTTTACTAAATAATAAAAACCATGTATGTCATATTTTTGAAATTTCATTCAAATAAGCTATAAAATTTCATTTAAATGAAAAAAATCAGTTTTTAACTACTACTAAGTGGTTTCACTATTAATCAAAAATTGATGTTTTTTCAGAAAATACCAAAAATTCTTCCTAAGCTTTATCTGATATTAAAAATTCAAAAATTAATTCTATTATAAAAAATTCAAAACATAAAAGTTTGATTAATTAATTTTAAATTAATAACCATTGTCAAAACCAATAGTGAGTATAATGAAATAATATCTATCAAAATATTGACAGTTATTTATGCCCAATTTCAAAGTGAAATTTCTTCCAATGACCTTAATTGGATTAAATGGTAAAAATATAATCTAATTAAACTTTAAAACTATTTATAATGATAACATAACCATATAAATAAATTAAATTAAAATTCAGTTTTGAATTAAAATATAGTATTTTTCACTATTCATCAAAAAATGAATTTTATCAAAAAAATACCAATATTTTACCCAATGTACCTTTTGATGTCTTGATTCTAAAGAAGAATTTTATTTTGTCAAATAGATGATATAAAAGTGTCCAAAATTATATTTAAATAGGTTTCTCCATTAAAGGTGGTAAATCAACCTTTTAAAGTAAATTATGTTTAAAATTAGATTCATTCACATTTTAAGCCTCTAATTTTCATATGATAAATGTAAAAACATATAACAAAAATATATAATCAGTTGTTAGTTTGTCCTGTTCATTTAAAACATTACAATGACTAGTAATTAACCACCATTTAAAATAATAATATTATATTATTAGTGTGCAACGTAATATTTCAAAGAAACCCATTTTTGTGGATCAGGTACTCCATAGAACATAACAAACCCTTTAAAGTAGAATTAATATATAGTTCAAAAATGTTAATAAATATAAAAAATGTAATTTTCTTTATTTACCTGGGATGTTACAAACTTCCCCGCTTTTGGGAATTGCGTCCTCATAATTTTAAAACTAGGCTTGGAAACATCATTAAAAGTCCCACATCTGAAAAGAGTTAGTTAAACTATCACTTAAAAATAACGAAAGATAAGTACAAAGGTTGTAGAGGACCAAATCTTGGCGTACATGAACATTAAATTACTTTTTCTAATCATGGTGAAAGATCATCAATATATCCCATAAAGATCTTCTCCTTTTTTCTTCCCTAAAACCTTTATTTATATCCGAGGGAAAAGAAAACATATAAAAGGGTGATCTCAAATGCTCTGTAAGGTAAGCATGGAGAAAATAAAAAAACCATAAACAGTTGAACTTAAAAACATGAACATAATGTTTAAACATAAAAATATTGAGCAATGGAATAAATCGTGGGAGTTCGTAAGGCACATATCATAATAGAACATCAATCATGATAAAATATCATTGTAATAAATCTAGTAATTTTCAAAAAAATAAGAAAATGATATGATTTCCATAGTAGCCAAGGCATTGCTACCAAGACCATCATAATGGAAAAAGTCCCTAACTGAACCGGGTTTACTTGTTGTTCCAACCCGATATTACTGAACATGATTTATTCCCGTTCCTTCCAGGTCTATCTCATGATATATAAATCTTTACTCAATGAATTGGAGGTAGATATAGGTCCCACTTATCTCATTATGAAATCATTCTTACTTGTGCCACAACAGAAACATTAATCATTCATAATAACCAAAAGAATAAAAATGGGTTTCATAAACATCATCCCATCATAACATAATCCGTATAAAACAAATGGATATAATTTTTTCATAATAAAAGTGAAACCATATAAATCATAGAGATATTATACTTGAAACATACACGTATGAAATAATTTCATCTTATATGGAAAATGGTTTTGATAAAACACTTGAAAATAATTCTTGAGGAAAATATCCTTTCTTCTTACAAATCAATTTTATTTTCAAAAAATGACAAAAAATTTTAAAAGAAATGGATTTTATTGAAAATAACCATGAAATCTTGTAGAGTAAACTTCATGAAAATAAGGCATTATGAAACCATAAAAATCAGTTCATGCCGTATAATTTAAAAAAACATTCTCCTCGTACTTTTGTCAGAAAAGTCAAAAAGGTCTTCGTATGGTAAACAAAAGAAAGATTCCTTACATAACACAATATAAAATTAAAAGAGGGGTAAACATGAATTTAAACATTGATGAAATAATATTAAACATTTTATGAAAAACATTTTTATGGTCATGGATAAAAAATATAACCCTAGTAAATACATATGTATAAGCAATCTCAAATAAAAATGAGATTGAAAAATTATCCCTTACCTTATGCCCGATATGCTTCATATGTAACCAAACCTACTGTATAATTATTTAAATAATGTCATTGACTTATTACAGAATCATATTCAATGTTATGATATCATATATGTTTCACTAATGACTTTATATTACCCGTTCTTTTGTAAATTCCATGTTAAAGCAGTGTTTTAGGTAAAATCGTTTCATTTATCGTACGTGTTTCGACATGTTGTTCTTGATATTATTACTTATATCTTGATTTACTTAATTCTAGAATGTAAAACATGTTTTATATATAATATATATTCTTTATATAAATATATATGATAGATCGATAAATGGAATGAAATACACCGTTCATGGAGACGGTAGGCCTTACGTACGCATGAACGCTGTTTTGGTTTCCTTCTTGAATTAAATGGAATTAAGTAAATGAAAAATATATGTAAATATATCCAGTATCATTATAATGTAATATATTTCATTATTATTTATTATATATACTTTACAATCATACTTTATTAGTTAAACATCTAAAATGAATCTCATCACGTTCATGGAGACGGTAGTCCGTATGTACGCACGAGCGATGATATCATTTCCATGACGGTGGAATTGTATTTATGTGTATGTATAATATTTAAGAATAAATATAACTTTACAATAATCATATATAGTTATTTATTTACACCATTATACCCATCAAACTAAGGTGGTGGTGGAAAATAGATTACACCACGGCGTGGAGACGATATTCCGTACGTACGCACGCGCGGTGATTTTGTTTTCCATAGGATCTATAGAAGATGAAATAGGGTTATTTAATATTTATAATAACATATCAGTATATTAGTGATACTGATTTTATTAATTTATTATGAAAAAAATAAAGAATAAGATGTATAAAAAGAAATAAATTGGAAAAAATTGGTAAATGATATTTCTTCTTCTTTGACTCGCCTCTTCATGAACTCCTTTTAAGGAACTATAGTTGGACTTTTGAGAAGACTAGAACCTCTATAATATTTATATGGAAGTTTATAAGGGAAATTGGTAGGTTTTGGTCGAGATTTAAGGCTCAAAATTTTGTAAAGAGAAGAGGGAGGAGGTGCCCTTTTATAAGGGAGGAGTGGGGTACCTTAGGAAAAACTTAAAATATTATTTTATAATAAAGTCATATTCGGTTTATAACAGCTCCAAATTTATTTATTTTGAATATAATGTGGGTATGGGTCTAAATAATTTCATAAAATAGGTTTTAGAAAAGTTTAGGTAACTATTTTATCCTTATCATTTAGATTTAACTCTAAGTTAAATAATTTAACTTTTACAGTGTCTTCTTGTTTTCTTACACTATATGGTTAATAAACTTACTATAAAAAGCCAAAAAACCCCATGTAGTTAAATCATAAAATATATAATCTTATCTAAGTCATTTGTCCAAACCTTAGATTTTTAGTAATTGAATAACAATTAATAATATAATATTTGTTTTAATAACTATTATATGTCAATTTTGACACTATTTGGTAATTGATTTTTGTAAAAATCATAACAGTAGTTCGAAAAAAGTTAATTAAATAAATAATAACATGTCATAGTAACCTATAAATTTAGTGGAAGTCATAAAAGTCTCAAATTACATTTATTTGTGTATTTATAATATCAATTATGTTAATATTTCATTAATAAGGTAATTACTGAATCATCATTATGTCATAAATAAATTAAATTATTTATTTTCTAAAAATTATAAA
This sequence comes from Viscum album, assembly GCA_963277665.1. Taxonomy (NCBI): domain Eukaryota; kingdom Viridiplantae; phylum Streptophyta; class Magnoliopsida; order Santalales; family Viscaceae; genus Viscum; species Viscum album. Next base: position 1,503,984,263 of record OY728133.1, read on the forward strand.
TAAAATATGATTATGTGTGAAATTATTTTATCTTTATAATGAATACTTATAGTCTAATTTATCTTATGTATATCCTTATATTAAAAATGTTTTAGTTATTAAACTTTGATTTTAACTCTTTTAACTCTTCTTTAAAACAAATAATAATAAATTTCCTAATCTAATCCGAGTGGACCTAAATGGTCATATTTTATTCCTAAGGTTGTTTTTGGTCTTATTACACTTATCCAATAGAAATAGGACATGTGTTAGGGTAATAATAATGTCATTTTTACCCTTAATTTTCCTATTTACTTTTTACCATGGTAAATAAAAGTAAAAATTTACTATTCACCAATTTTTTTTTATCTTATTAAGCCACATTTATTCCTTGATATTAACCATGTCTCTAGGAGTTTCAAAATTCCCCTCACAAAATATGTAAAATTATGTTTTATGTAAATTTTCAAATTCCCCTATGATGTGGGTAAAAGACGGTGAAAAGTTCAATAAACTTTTTATATATCTAAAATAATTATAAAATGACTCCATTGAATTAAATTGAACTTATATAGGTATTATGTATCAATTTTTACGTAAAATAAATTTCAATAAAATAAATAATTATTTAAATAAAAATTCATCTTTTAAATAGTAACCTGTTGTTTTCACTATTCATCAAAAATTGAAAGTTTTCTGAAAAATATCAAAAATTTACCATAGGATAATTTTGATATTCCGAATGCAAAAATGAAGTCCATTTTGAAAGGTAAAATTTATAAAATTTCAAAAAGTCGGTATTACTATTCATAACGGCTGGTTCATAATAATATTATAATAATATCTCGTTTAGTGAAACTCGGTATTGCCTACTACACACACTATCGAGGATGTTCTTGATTGTGTGTAATGCAAGCCAAGTCAGGGCTGCGTGTAGTGAAAGCTCTATTTGTTGTTGTGTATAACATAATAAAAACTTATTTCATTTATACATTAAACATAATCTATACTTAATATTGCATATAATAATTTCTACAAAACAAACATGAAATTGTGTGTAACACGATCCAAGAATAGTGTTGTGTATACTGCAAGCTAATACAGTGTTGCATATAGCAAAAGATAATTTCTATGTAGCATATAACACAAGACATCATCAAAATTAAAATTAAAAATTCTCACAAAATCTTGGGTTGTTACATTCTACCCCACTAAAAACGAATTTCACCCTCGAAATTCGTCGGGGTACTAAACGGTTTACAAAATTAATGTTTCTTCCATAAAAACCCACATCGTAAAAAGGAATACCAAAACGTAAATTTAAAAACTAAATTATGAAACTAACGATTGCTCAAATTAATTAATCACAGGGTTTCCAAATAGGAGAACATATGTTAAAACATGGATATGAAAGAGAAATCTAACATTCAAGTTCTGATGGAGAGTGGTAGGGAACATGGCTATGAAAAAGCCAACAATCACAGAGCCATAAATTTGTGATGATCTAAGGTACCATATGAATCATCGTGAATGAGGACACTTGGACAACATTTTTGGTTTTCAAGATCATTTCCCTAAAGTTGAAGAATTTGAATTAGAAGACATACTTACTTTATTTCAGTACAATCTCACCATTTTTTGTGCCTTGAAAAATTTCCCCTTCATCTCTTAAAGAAATGAAGTTGAATTTGTCATTCTTGAAGTGTTAGCAGATCACGTGATATAATGATGGGTCATTCAATCTATCTCAAACTAAAGGATAAAAAAAGTTATTAAATATACATAAGTCTATTTATAGTGTGATTAATCATATATGGTTCCTAAAATGGACCTATACTTTATATATCATACCGCTCAATATAATAAAACTAGTTTCTAGTAACCAGAGACTTCCTGTAGGATAGTGGTATACGATAATGTTCTGTGGCACTTTAGTTGTGGGTTCGATTCCCACATCCTTGTTCGACGCGACGGGTTGTCGCCCATCCTGCAGGATGTCCTTTTTCTAAAACTATATTTTTATAACATTACATCAATAATATCAAAAAAAGTTCTAGTCTTAAACAATACTAACTTATGTCCAACATAATCCATTCCAATCATTAGGATTTTCCAATATACTTATGTCCAAGATCATTGTATAAAAAAACAATTATTAGAAATGTCATTTGATGAGCATGTGAATACCTTCATTTATCCCTGATATATCTTGTTTGTCACATTCCAATCATGTACATACCTTAATCAAGTATTCTCTTGAAAAATTAATAACCACTGAACCTTAGTGAAAACATGAATACGGTCAAAAATTAACTCTTTCCACATATCAAAATCCCAAAATTTCTATATACTCAAATCATGATATAACTTTCTCCTTATATCAGTCATGATCTCATTAATACTATCAATCATCTCATTATCTCTTTATCCTTTCATTATGTACATATCATCTGCCTTCCAAAAATATTTAAATAACCTTTCATGGTTACCAGTACCATTCATCATACCCGTTCAAAAACTCAAGTAAAGACAACAGTGTAACAATCCTTAGATTATTCTTTATTCCATAGTACCATACATTATTCTTGATAAACATACAATCATTCCACTACCTTCTTAAACCACTGACTAATATTCATCATTTCATTCATCTCATATATCATCTTTAGTCTTTTCAGCATCATCCACATAAATACTACCTATATCACGAATCTGATTCTATTCATGAGATTTTCTTGTAGTTTGCATAATGCCCATACATTGAACATTTAAAACATTTAACTGTTATTGATGTCTTAGAAATTACATTATCCTTGTACATGGTGTTAACTGAACCCTTTCCTTTACAATTACTGGCTTTGTGTCCTTCTTTTCCACACCAAAAGAATCTTCCAGTTTCTTTGAAACATTCTCCTAGATACCACTTCCCACATGATTTACATGAGGGAAATTGAACTTTCTTACCTCTATGATCATCATTAAAATCCATCTTTCTCTTATTATCTGAGTCATGAAACTTACCAAACATGAGATTATTGATCATATTATGAGATTATTGATTAGGAATAATAACGATGTTTCGCCTTCCAAATTCCATTTAATTTTCTTGATAATGAATATTATCATTCCATTGTCCATCATATTCTCTATTAACATGAATCTTACGGTTTCCAGCCATTTTCTAAAACCCAAAAAGAATAGTGTGAGAGGCAAAAATAATAATCAAGGGGGAGTACCTTCAATATCTAACATCTTAGGTTTAATTATAATATCATTACCATAATTCGAGGACTAGAACCTATATGTATACTTACCCTTAGGGACATCTATAGACATAACATTGAAATATCTCTAGGTATCTCACTAAAGTTTTCACATCCTAGTTTCCAAAGGGTTACTAATCCTTTCCTATGATACCAACTGTAGAGGCCCAAATATTAGTGTACATGGACATCAAATTAGTTTTTTTGGAATACTTAATACATAACAAAAACCAACACTCAAGGACAGTAATAGTTTAGTGTCTTTGGAAACTCAGAACATAATCTTCTAATCATGGTGAAAGATCTTCAACATCTCCCATAAAGATCTTCCTCTTTTGTTTTCATACCTAAAACCTTTCTTTATATCCTGGGGAAAATAAAACATATAAAAGGGTGAGCTCAAATGCTTAGTAAGGGTACGAATGGAGAAAATAAAACAAACCAAAAACATTTGAACATAAAAACAAGAACATAATGTTTAAACATCAAAATATTGAGCAATGACATAAAACATGGCAGTACGTAAGGCATAAATCATAATAGAACATCAATTATGATAAAATAGCATGGGAGTAAAACTTTTAATTGTGGAAAAACATCAAAAACATGATATGATTTCCATAGTAGCCAAGGCTTTGCTGCCAAGACCATCTTAGTGGACAAAGTCCCTTACTAAACTGGGTTTACATGCCGTTCCAGCCCTGTATTACTGAACCAGATTTACTTTCCATTCCATCCATGTCTATCTAATGAGATACAAATATTTACCCTGTGCATTGGAGGGAGATATAGGTCCCACCCATCTCATAATGAAATCATTCTTACATGTTCCACAACATAAACATAAATCATTCATCATAACTCAAAGAATAAAAATGGGTTTCATAAACATCATCCCATAATAACATAATCCGTATAAAACAAATGGATATCGTTTAATCATTAGAAAAGTAAAACCATGTAAATCATAGAGATTTTATACTTGAAACATACACATATGAAATAATGTCATCTTATATGGAAAATGGTTTTGATAAAACACTTGAAAAGAATTCTTGAGGAAAATATCCTTTATTCTTACAAATCATTTTCTTTTCACAAAATGCCACACAATTTTAAAAGAAAGGTATTTTTTTGAAAATAAAAATGAAATATTTTAGAGTAAAATTCATGAAAATAAGGCATTATGAAACCATAAAAACCAGTTCATGTCGTATAAGTTAAAAAAACATTTTCCTCGTACTTTTGTCAGAAAAGTCAAAAAGTTCCTTGTATGGTAAAAAAAGAAAGATTCCTTCCATAACAAAATGTAAAAGTCAAAGAGGGGTAAACATGACTTTAAAAATACATGAAATAATATTAAACACTTTATGAAAAAAAAATTTATGGTCCTGTATGAAAAATATAACCCCAGTAAATACTTACGTATAAGCAATCTCGAATAACAATGAGATTGAAAAATTATCTCTTACCTTATGTCCGATATGTTTAGTATGTATCCAAACCTCCTATATAATTATTTAAATAATGTCATTGAATTATTACAAAATCATATTCATTGTTATGATATCATATATGGTTCACTAATGACTTTATATTACCTGTTCTTTTGTAAATTCCATGTTAAAGTAGTGTTTTGGGTAAAATCGTTTCATTTATCGTACGTGTTTCGACATGTTGTTCTTGATATTATTACTCATATCTTGATTTACATAATTCCCAAATTTAAAACATGATTTATATTTAATATATATTCAGAATATAAATATATATTATAGATCGATAAATGGAATGAAATACACAGTTCATGGAGACGGTAGGCCGTACGTAAGCATGAATGCTGTTTTGGTTTCCTTATTGAATTAAATGGAATTAAGTAAATGAAACATATATGTACATAAATCCAGTATCATTATCATGTAATATCATTCATGATTATTTATTATATATACATTATAATCATACTTTAATGGTTAATCATGGAAAAAGAATCTCAATGCGTTCGTGGAGACGGTAGTCCGTACGTACGCACGAGCGATGATATCATTTCCATGATTGTGGAATTGTATTTAAGTGTATGTATAATATTTAAGAATTAATATCACTTTACAATAATCATATAAAATTATTTATTTACACCATTATACCCATTCAAGTAAGGTGGTGGTGTAAAACAGATTACACCACGGTGTGGAGACGATATTCTGTACGTACGCACACGCGGTGATTTCATTTCCCGTAGGATAGATAGAAGATGACATAGGGTTGTTTCATATTTATAATAAAATATCAGTATATTAGTGATACTAATGTTATTAATTTATGATTAAACAAATAAAGAAGAATAAGTTTAAGAAGAAATAAGTTGGAAAGAATCGGTAAAGGATATTACCTCTTCTTTGACGTGCCTCTTCTTGACCTCCTGTTAAGGCACTATAGTTGGTGTTTTGAGCAGACCAAAACATCTATAATGTTTATAGGGAAGTTTAGAAGGGAAACTGTCAGGGGTTTCTTGAGCTCTAAGGCTCAAAATAGTGTAAAGAGAAGAGGGAGGAGGTGCCCTTTTATAAGGGAGGAGAGGGGCACCTTAGAAAAAACTTGAAATATGAGTTTATAATAAAGTCATATTTGGTTTATAATAAGTAAAAATTGATTTATTTTGAATCTAAATAGGGAATGGGTTTAAATCCTCTAATCCAATTTAATTTAGACAAGTTTAGGTTACTATTTTATCCTTATCATTTAGATTTAAATCTAAGTTAAATAATTTAACTTTTACCGTGTCTTCTTGTTTTCATACACTATATGGTTAATAAACTTACTATAACAAGACAAACGAACCTTAAGTGGATCATTATTAATATATATAACCTTATCTATGTTATTTGGCTGATCATTAGATTTTCAGGAATATAATTACAATTAATAATATAATATTTGTTTTAAAAACTATTATATGTCAATTTTGACACTGTTTGGTAAATAATTCTTGTAAAAATTATAACAACATGATTAGTTCGAAAAAAGTTAATTAAATCAATACTAACATGTCATATTATCTTAAAAAATTAGTGGAATTCATAAAAAGTCTCAAGTTACATTAATTTGGGTATTTATAATATCAATTATGTTAATATTTCATTAATATGTTAATTAATTCATCATCATTATGTCATAAATAAATTAAATTATTTAATGTCTAAAAATTATAAATAAAATATGATTATGTATAAAATCTTTTTCTATTTCTAATGAATATTTATAGTTGAATTTATCTTATGTATAACCCTATATTAAAAATGTTTTAGTTATTAAACTTTGATTTTAATTATTTTAACCCTTTTTTAAATAAAATAATAATAAATGTCATAATCTTATCCAAGTGGACATAAATAGTCATATTTTATTCCTAAGGTTGTTTTTGGTCGAATTAAATTTTTCGTATATAATTAGTACATGTGTTAGGGTAATAATAATATCATTTTTACCCTTAATTACACTATTTAATTTTTTACCGTGGTAAATAAAATTAAAAAGTTACTATTCCCCAAAAAATTATTTTTATGTTATTGAACCAAATTTTACTCCTTCATATTAACCGTGTATCTATGATTTTTGAAATTCACCTCATAGAATAGGTGAAATTAAGTTTTATGTAAATTTTCAAATTCTCCTAGGAGGTGGGTAAAAGACGGTGAAAAGTTCAATAAAATTTATATATATATAAAATTATTATAAAATGACACCAATGAATTAAATTGAAGTTATATGGGTATTATGTATCAATTATTACCTAAAATAAATTTAAATAAAATAAATAATTATTTAAATAAAAATTCGGTTTTTAAATAGTAACCCAGTGTTTTCACTATTCATCAAAAATAGAAAGTTTTCAGAAAAATACCAAAAATTCACCCTGTGCTAATTTCGATATTCCGAATCCAAAAATGAAGTCCATTTTGAAAGATAAAATTTATAAAATTTCAAAAAGTGGTTATTACTATTCATAACGACAAGTTCATAATAATATTATAATAATATCTCATTTAGTGAATCTCAGTATTGCATAATACACACACTATCGAGTAAGTTTTTGATTGCGTGTAATGCAAGCCAAGTCAGGGCTGCGTGTAGTGAAAGATCCATTTGGTGTTTCGTATTACATAATGAAAACTTATTTCATTTATACATTAATCACAATCTATACTTAATGTTGCATAGAATAATTTATACAATACGAACTTGAAATTGTGTGTAACATGAGAAAAGAATAGTGTTGCATATAATGTAAGCTAATATGATGTTTCATATAGAACAAGATGATTTTGGTGTAGTGTACAACACTAGACATCAATGAAATTAAAAAGAATAATTTTCACAAATTCTTAGGTCGTTAGAAAGGTCACCCGAGATTACCCATACTAGGATTCCATGTAGGAAAACATGGATATGAAAGAGAGAGAAAATGGTCAAGTTCTGATGGAGAGAGATAGAAAACATGATTTGGATAAAGTTAACCACAAAAAAATCACACACTTATGATGTGTTAAATGATCTTCGATTACCCAGTAGGAAACGTAAACCAAAAACGTTTTTTTACATTCATTTTCATAATTTTGAGGAATTCATTTACTACATAGAATAAGAACATAAGGAAATATACATACCTTCAGTTAGAGTTTAATCTTTTAATAAGAAACTACCAAAAACTAATCTTTTATCCAAACAACGAACATTCAAAAAGACATGGTCACATCAATAACACAAGAATAATCTTCTAGAGAATCCCATAATCTATAAAAGAAGAACAATATATTTCCCTTGTCTTTATACATTAACTAAAACCAAAATGGATAGTGTGATATCAGATGATACCCAAAATGGACAATATTTTACAAAAATAGAAACTACTATTGATCTCCAAAATTTGTCAAACAAAACCCAAAGTTCAACAAAGACCATTCAATAAACAACTGTCCATAAAATTCTTCAAAAGAAATTCAAATTAAGATTGAAACCCAAATCTCATAAGGATTTAATTACATAGTCTTCCAAGATAAATCTTAACATTTATCTACAAATAACATCAGTTACTCATAAAGTCTCATATTGAAATGTAATTAACCTAATCACATATTCTCCATGATAGTTTAATCATTTTAAAAAATAAACCAAATCATCATATGTCCACAATGAAAAAATATATTCTTCCAAACTAAAATTTTAACCATAATTCCACAATTGAAATCCCATAGTAGTCTATCTTCCTTAGGCATATAGTGTTTCCTCAAAAGAGAGAACGTCTTCCACAAAAACATTTATCAATTAATCACAAAATCATTTTCCTATAATAATTATATCCATTTGATAAAACATAGGTTCCCAAATTCAACTTATTCTTGTTCCATAAAATAATTTTACAAAAATAATAATTCATACTAACCAGGGGATTTATGTAGGCCAGTGGTAGAAGATGAACCCTTGTATCTCTTTGGTTGTGGGTTCGATTCATGTGGCCTTACCGGATGCGATGGGTTTTCACCCATCCTACAGGTTATCATTTTTACAAAACTCAAAATAACCCTAACATGTTTTAACTTCAATGGTTTCCTTATACCTGTCCTTTTTGTCCCAATTCATTATGATATCAACATATTAATTCTTGAAGTCTTATATATATTGTCATTTTTTTTATTTCACCACCATATGATAAAATAAAATGACCCAAAAATGAAGAACATCATACCTTGATCATGGTGTCCATTTGGTTTTATCATCATCTTGTTCACATAGGTAGAAGGTCCATCCATTGGAACAATGATTTAGAGATCCTTCAAAATCATTTTGTTCCTTCATCCAAATACAGCTTGTACAACATGGGTTGTATGGGTGTTCACAGAAAAACAGTTTTGAAAAATAATAATGTATGACATATAATTTTAAAACATATGATAAAACACGATTTCTATAAAACAGTTAGACCGAATTTGAGTTGAAACTTTCAATTAATGGTCCTTTTAAAATACCATTGGTATGTTCTAAGATTCTACATTGTAAAAGCAAATATAAATAGGTTGCTCAAGGGTCTCCTTCTTCAACACCTTTTTTAAAATTATAACATTCTTGAAAATCTTGTGATAAGGTAAATTTTATGAAATTTCCTTCTTAATATTTACTATTATTGAAAATATGAGAATATTGTAAAAATTGAATTTTGTTTAAATAAAACTCCTGATCCATGAGGATAACAAGGTATAGTGTGGGTGTTTGATATATCAAACAACTTCTTGCAAGTGAGTTGTATGCTAGAAAAAGTTACACAGTCATCCGAACATGACTTTGCAATAATTATTGCAAGCAAGTCATCAGGAAGAGATAGGAATGTCATTTGAGATCCTCCTCCTTCCATTTGTAACTGACTTTCCTTGATCTGAAAAAGTTATAAAACAAGTATTTAACTGAAATAATAGACATAGGGACTAACCATATGTCTAAAGAATACTCCTAATACCTAAAGTTTTCTAAACCGACCTCTAATACCAACTATAAGGACCTTCCCTTAAACATTATATAATCCTGAATTAAATGAATAATTCACATCGAGGATCTTTTTCAGGTTTAGAGTTATAGAGAATTTGGCCATAATTATTACATATCAACTTGAAAATTACATGTAGATACTACTACTCTGTATCAATTTTTTTCATAAAATAAAAACTCTAAAAAAGAAACATGTATAGTTTCATGTTTTAGACAACATGAATTTTCCTTGATCTCATCCTTGATGCTATTCATCTTTATGTCTTGTTGAAAACATTTCAAAAACATGGGATGGGAAAATAAAGCTTAGTAATTTTAATAAAATAAGTAAGGGAAACACTATCCCATTAATAAATACAAAACAATGCAACCATATTTTTCAATCATAACATACCTCGTGAAATCATAAGATTTATTAATAACACACAGAAATCATAAATCATAAATGTAACTTATGGAATTCATAACATAATTACATTGTATCTATCATAGCTACATAGGGAGTCACATTTGGAATACCCATCACAGTATATTCCATAAATATTTTAAGAGAAACATTAACGTTTACCTCCTTCACATTACCAAATGCATTGGAGAGCTATCTCGAGCACACTCACCCTAGGTTTATATAACGACCCATACTTTACATACATTGTTAATACTTCAAAATTGAAGCATACTTATTACAATATATAACAAAACCACGAAAGGACCGTATAGATATAGTGTCTTTAGAAACTGGGAAACATAAACAACTGGTTCATAAAGCGTCTACACTGTCTCCCATTTATTTCATCATTTCTAGATTCCCTTTTGCCGTATCTTACTTAATAACCTTCTTCCTGACCTGGGGAAAGAAAACAAAGAAAAGGGTGAGCTCAAATTCTCAGTAAGGGTAAACAAAAGAAATATCAATCACATTATATACATAAGCACATAACTTTTGGAAATCTTAACCTGCAAAAGAGATCACAATTTCATAACATGGGATAAATCATGGCAGTGAAATGTAATCACAATAATCATAACTTAAAACATGAAACTTCGTGGAATACACACATAATCATATAGAATCATTTCTTGTTAGTCAAGACTCATTGCCAAGACTATCTTAGTGGACAATGTCCCTTTCTGAACCGAGTTCATTCCTCGTTTCAGTCCTGTTTCACTGAACCGGTATAACCTACCGTTCCAGCCATGTCTATCTCATGAGATATAAAATCTTTACCCAATGCATTGGAGGGATATATAGGTCCCAACCATCTCATAATGATACCATTCTTATGTGTTCCACAAAATCATAAACCATACATCATTGCATAACCCATGTAATAAAAATGGGAATATTAAACATCATGACATCATAAAACAATTCATATAAGATAAAGGAATTCATAAAAATAATTCCATCACAACATAATCAAATCAATGTAATAATAGGGATAAAAACAGAACCCTTTATTATCTTATATGGAAAATAATTTTGATAAAACACTTGAACTCCATTCTTGAGGAAAATATCCTTTGTACTTCAAAAACAAATTTCCTTTCTTAACATGTCATACAATTTTAAACTAAAAGAAGTTGATTAAAAATAAACTTGAAAACTTTAAATGGAATCTTCTTGTAAATAATGTTTTAAAAATCCATTCATGCTGTATAAGTTAAAAAAACATTCTTCTCGTACTTTCTTCAGAAAAGTCAAAAAGTGCCTCGTACGAAAAACGACAAAAGATTCCTTTCATATATTTTACTAAAAACTCACCGAAAGGTAAAATTGGATTTAAATAATTGTATTTGGATTGAAATAATATTACATATTTAGGAAACAAGGATGTGGATGATAAAATACACCCCAGTAAATACTAAAGTACAAACAATCTCGGATAAAAATGAGATTGTGATATTTACCTTACCTTAGGTCCGTTTTGCTTCGTAAGTGTCCAAACCTCCTGTATAATGATTTAAATAATGTTATTGACTTATTCTAGAATCATACTTATTTTTATTATATCATATATGGTCATTTTCTTAGCTCTTTAGTAGTAATATTTCATTGCTACTTGTTATTCGGGTGTTTATAACTTTTTGTATTTATGCGTGTTTTGTCGAATAAATTCTTATTCTTATATTTAGGTTATAGATACCTCATTTCCAGAATGGTATTAGTGTAATATATATCATATTCATCCATTTGATTCATTTATATAATCATTATGAAATGAAGATCATGTAGAACGAGTCGCATCACATCGTGGAGATGGTATTCCGTACGTACGCACGAGTGATGATATCATTCCTATGATCGTGGAATTGTATTGGAGTGTATGTATACTATTTCAGAATCAGTATCACTTTATAATAGTCATATATAGTCATTATTTACACCATTATACCCATCCAATTAAGGTGGTGGTGGAAAATAGATTACACCACGGCGTGGAGACGGTATTCCGTACGTACGTACGCGCGGTGATTTCTTTTTCCGTAGGATGGATAGATGGTGAATTAGGGTTGCTTCATACTTATAATAATATATCAGTATATTATTGATACTGATGTTATTACTTCATAATGAAACAACTAAAGAAGAAGAAGTGGAAGAAGAAATAAAGATGAAAGAATCGGTAACGAACATTACCTCTTCTTTGAAGTGCTTCTTTGAGACCTTCTTTTAGGGCACTAAAATTGGTCTTTGAAGAAGACCAGGACCTCTAGGATGTCTCTAGGGAAGTGGAGAAGAGGAATTGGAAGGGGTTGTCCGAGCTTGAAGACTCAAAGTGGTGTGAGGAAGAGGGGGAGGAGGTGCCCTTTTATAAGGGAGGAGAGGGGCGCCTTTGGGAAAACTAAAAATATTATTTTATTATAAAGTCAAGTTCGGTTTTAAATAGCTCCAAATTGATATATTTCGAAGGTAAGATAGGGATGGGTCGAAATCCTCCCATCCAATAGAATTTAGACAAGTTTAGGTTCCTATTTTGACCTTATCATTTAGATTTAACATTAAGTTAAATAAGTTTACTTTTACCGTGTCTTCTTGTGTTCTTATACTATAAGGTTAATAAACTTACTATAAGCAGCCCAAAGAACCCCAAGTTGTTTATTATTAATATATATAACATTATCTAAGTCATTTTTCCGAACCTTAGATTATTAGGAATAAAATAACAATTACTAATATAATAATTGTTTTAAAAACTATTTTATGTCAATTTTGACACTATTTAGTAATTGATTTTTGTGAAAATAATAACAGAATTATAAGTTCAAACCAAGTTACTTATATCAACAATAACATGTCATATTAACCTATAAAATTAATGTAAGTCATAAAAAGTCTCAAATTACATTTATTTTGGAATTTATAACATCAATTATGTCAATATTTCATTAATAAGACAATTACTCCATCATCTTTGTGTCATAAATAAATTAAATTATTTATTGTCTAAAAATTACAAATAAAATACCATTATGTAGGAAATATTTTTAGATTTCTAATGAATATTTATAGTCGAATTTATCTTATGTATAACCCCATATTAAAAATAATTTACTTATTAAACTTTGATTTTAACTATTTTAACCCTTCTTTAAATAAATTAATAATAAATGTCCTAATCTAATCCAAGTGGGCCTAAATGGTCATATTTTATCCCTAAGGTTTTTTTGGTCGAATTAAACTTGTCCAATAGAATTAGTACATGTGTTAGGGTAATAATAATATCATTTTTACCCTTAATTACCATATTTACTTTTAACCGTGGTAAAAAAAAGTAAAAAGTTACTATTCACCAAAAATTATTTTCATCTCATTGAACCAAATTTTAGTCCTTGATATTAACCGTGTCTCTCAGATTTTCGAAATTCCACTCACAGAAGCGGTAAAATTAAGTTTTATGAAAAATTCAGTTTTTTTAACTACCACTTAGTAGTTTCACTATTCATCAAAAATTGAAAGTTTTCAGAAAAATACCAAAAATTAGATCTAAGCTATATTTGATATTATGAATTCAAAAATGATGTCTATTTTATCAAATTCAATACATATCAGTTGCATTAATTAATTTAAAAATTAATTTCCATCGTCAAAATAAATAGCGTGTTCTTAAGAGATAATAACTATCAAAAGATAGACACTTGTTTATGACTGGTTTAAATGTGAAATTACATCCAATGACCAACATTGTATTAAATTGTAAAAATATATTCTAAATATACTTTAAAACCACTCAAATTAATAATTTATCACTATTAATTATTTCGATTAAAAAAGTTTTTTTAATTATAATTTAGTAATTTTCACTATTCATCAGAATATGAATGTTATCCGAAAAGTACCAAAATTTCACCTTAGGCTAAATTCGATACTCCGAATCTAAAAATGAAGTCCATTTAAAAAAAATAAAATTTACAAAATTTCAAAAAGTGGTTATTACTATTCATAACGGCTAGTTTTAATAATATTTTAATAGCATATCGCTGTTTAGTGAAACTCGGTATTGCGTACGACGCAAGCTATAGAGGAAAGTCGCGATTTTGTGTAAAGCAAGACAAGAAAGTGTTGTGTAGAAAAATATTCCTTTGACGATTTATATGACATAAAATTCTCGGGTATTACATTCTACCCCCTTAAAATGAATTTCGCCCTCGAAATTCATCACTTTGTAACAAATAGATGAGGTTACCTCTCCCTCATCATATCCTCAAGCTCCCATGTAGCTTCTTCTAATTGGTGGTTCCTCCATAAAACTTTCACAAATCGAGTGGTCTTGTTTCGTAGGACTTTTTCGCTACGATCCAGAATCTCTATCGGTTGTTCTTCATAAGAAAGATCTTGCTCCAGCGGTACAACTTCTGAGCTGAGTACATGTGAATGATCAGGTATGTACTTTCTCAGGAGAGATACATGGAACACATCGTGAATTTGAGAGAGATTCGGTGGAAGCGTCAATCGGTAAGCTACCTTCCCAACACGATCCAGTATTTCGAAAGGACCGATATATCTAGGGATCAACTTCCCCTTCTTTCCAAATCTCATAACCCTCTTCCAGGGAGATATTCGTAAGAACACTTTATCACCCACTTCACACTCTAGGTGTTTTCTTCGGTTTTCGGAATAACTTTTCTAATGACTCTGAGCTTCTCTTATGTGTTGTTGAATAGATCTGACCTTTTCTGCCATTTCATCAACAGGATCAGGTCCTAATAGCTTTCTTTCCCCAACTTCATCCCAGCAAGTTGGAGTCATGCATTTCTTTCCATAGAGAGCTTCATAAGGAGCCATCTGAATACTGAAGTGAAAGCTATTATTATAAGAAAATTCCACCAAAGGTAGGTGTTGATCCCAACCACCTTTTAAATCCATAGAGGAATCTCTCAACATATCTTCTAAGGTTTAAATTGTTCTCTCAGACTGACCATCTCTCTGAGGATGATAAGCAGTGCTGAAACTCAACTCTGTATCTAGAGTATGCTGAAGACTTCGCCAGAACTTCGAGGTAAATCTCGGATCCCGATCGGATATAATAGAAAGTGGTACTCCATGCAATCTTACCACTTCCTTTACATATATCCTGGCAAGATGATCCAGAGATAAATCCTCCCTAATATCAATGAAGTGTGCAGACTTTGTAAGATGATCAACTATGACCCAGATAACATTATTGCCTTTGGATGTTTTAGGAAGTCCTGTGACAAAGTCCATAGTGATGTTTTCCCATTTCCATTCGGGTATGGGTAATGTTTGTAACATCCCCTTAGACTTCTGTCTCTCAGCTTTAACTTGTTGACAAACCAAGCATCGAGAGACAAATTCAACAACATCTCTTTTCATGCCATCCCACCAGAAGTACTCTTTCAGGTCCCTATACATCTTCGTGCTTCCAGGATGAATAGAGATGAAGAACTATAAGCCTCATCCAGCAGCGCCTTCTTTAATTCGGGGATGGGAGGAACACAAACCTGATTCCTGAACTTTATTATCCCATCACAATCAAGGTTGAATTCAGGAATGTTTCTCACCTTATTTTGTAACTCGACATCTTCTTTCTATGCCTCTTTAATCTTCACATGTATAGATGGTTGAACATTCATTTGAGAAAGATAAGAATTTTCCCCTTCCATTATAATTCCAAAATCCATCCTTTGTAAATACATAAATATTGGATCTTTTGTGATCCTCATCATGGATAAACTAGCATGGTCTTGTCGACTTAATGCATCTGCCACCTTGTTTTCTTTCCCAGGGTGGTAATGGATTGAGCACTAGTAATCCTTAATCAGCCCCAACCATCTTCTTTGACACATATTCAGCTCCTTTTGTGTGAAAATATACTTTAAACTTTTATGATCAGTATAAATATCACACCTTTCACCATAAAGGTAATGCCTCCAAATCTTTAATGCAAAGATTACCGCAGCTAACTCCAAATCATGTGTTGGGTAATTTTGCTCATGGATTTTCAACTTTCGCGAGGCATAAGCTATCACCATATCATTTTGCATAAGAACACACCCCAATCCCTTCTTGGATGCATCACTATAGATCACAAACCTTTCTCCACTTCAAGGCAGTGTGATCACATGTGAACTGGATAACCATGTTTTTAACTCCTTGAAATTCTCTTCACACTACTCCATCCAAACACACTTAACTCCCTTTCGAGTCAACCTAATGAGTTGATTAGATAATCATGAAAAATATTTCACAAAATGTCGATAATATCCATCCAAACCAATAAAAATTTGAATCTCAGTTACTATTGTTGGTCTCGAACATCTTTCGATAACTTCTGTTTTGGCTGGATCCACAGATATCCCCTCTTTTGAGATTATGTGACCCAAAAATGCAACTTTTTGAAGCCAAAATTCACACTTGGTAAATTTGGCATAAAGCTTCTCCTTTCTTAGGGTCTTTAATACAATTCTCAAGTGATCTTCATGTTCTTCCTTTCTCTTTTAATATACAAGAATATCATCTATAAAGACTACCAAAAATTGATCAAGATAGTCTCTAAAGACTCTATTCATCAGATCCATGAAGATAGCAGGGGCATTAGTAAGACCAAATGGAATCACTATAAATTCATAGTGTCCATACCTTGTACGTAAATCCGTCTTTGGTATATCCTCCCTTTTGACCATTAATTGATGATACCCTAAACGAAGATCAATCTTGGAAAATTATTGAGCTCCTCATAGTTGGTCAAATAAGTCATCAATGCACGGGAGAGGATATTTTTTCTTGATAGTGATCTTGTTAAGTTCTCGATAATCAATGCAGAGTCTCATTGATCCATCTTTCTTCTTAACAAATAGAACAGGTGCTCCCCAAGGTGACGCACTAGGGCGTATGAATCCCTTATCAAGATTCTCTTGGAGTTTCTTCTTCAATTCCTACAACTCAATTGGGGCCATTCTATAAGGTGTCTTTGAAATAGGCAAAGCACCCGGTACGAGTTCTATTGAGAACTCAACATCACGATTTGGTGGAAGTCCCGGTAATTCCTCCGGAAAGACATCATCAAACTCCCGTACAATGGGAATATTCTTAATCGTGAGTTTCTCACCAACCATTTGAGATAAATAACCTTCATTTAGTGGAATCAAGACCCATAAGATGGACGAAATTTCCACTGGAAGGTTATGTTTATCCTTGCATTGCTAGATGATCATAGATTGATCTGGAATATGAAATGTGACTTCCCTTCTTTGGCAATTGATATGAGCTCCATATAAAGAAATCCAATCCATGCCAAGAATCACATCAAATTCCACTATAGGAAGGATCACAAGATTTGCAGGAAGCACTTTCCCACAAACTTCAATCAGAGAAGAATTATAAACTTTTGATGCGACTATTGTGCCGTTAGGTGTTGTCACAGCTAACTCAAAATCTAATTGTTGAGGTAATATGGTGATACCCTTAGAAAATTCTTCAGAAACAAAAGAGTGGGTGGATCCAGAATCAAATAAAACGTATTCTACTTTAGAGTGGATGGTAAGTGTACCTTTCACCACATCGTTATCGTACTCCACATCGCTGATAGAAATTGCATGTGACTTTCCTTTTTCTTTAGCCTTAAGAGTTTGTTGACGTCGACCATCATCATCAACCCTTGGATTAGGGAATTTATTGGCATAATGTCCCATATCCTTGCACTTGAAACATTGAAGTGTAGTTGGTTCATTCCGTGTATCCCTTCCTTTGTTTGCATCATTAGACATCTTCTTCCCATCATCGCGACATTCAAATGCCCGATGACCTTCCTTTCCACCTTTGAAACATTTACTTGTCCCTTTAAGACAACTCCCTCCATTTTTCTTTCCACACTTTGAGCATAAGGGAATGCTCATCTTCTTTTCAGTGTGCTCTTTAGATTTTCCTTTGAATTCCATTTTCCTCTTCTTATCAAACCCATATGACTGATGGGTTACTCCAATCTCCATCTCGACTTTGAGAGCACATTTAATGATTTCCTCGTAGCTATTGAAGTCCCTTATGGCTAACGCCCTTCGAAGACTTGGTTTTAAGCCACTAAAGAATCGATCGATCTTACTCTCAGGTTGGATAATAATACCAGAAGCGTACCTTGCAATTCTTGTAAATTTTGCTTCATATGTACCAACAGATTCATAAGCCTTTTTCTTCGGTTCAAGAAACTATTTCTCCATCTTTGTTCGAAGAATACGAGGGAAGTACTTAATGAAAAATAAGTTCTTGAACTCGTCCCATTCCATGGACTCAATTTCATCCCTTTGCCTCATATTATTAATAATATTCCACCATTGATCAACATCTCCTTCCAAACGATAAAATGCTAGGATGACTTTATCATGTTCAGAACATTGAAGAACTGAAAATATCTTTTCAGTAGTACCAATCCATTGTTCAGCAACTAATGGATCATTAGACCCACTGAAAGAAGGTGGACGCTGCCTCATGAAGGATTCAACAGAATGTTGCTCCTTCCTTTGCTCATTTGGAAGTCCTGCATGATTAATATCTTGAGAAAGTTGTTTGAGCATGGATACAAGATTTTGCATTCCAGCTCCCATAACGTTTGGTTGCTCAGGGGGACAATCATTGCATTGCCCGTCGCATTCCGTATTAACACGGTTCCTTCAGGTTCCAGCCGTTGACTAAAACCAAGAAGAATAGTGTGAGCAACACTAATTATAATAGGAAAACCACATAATCAAGAATAAAATTTCACACTTAAGGTCTTATCCTAGGTTATTCATGGCCATTTCTAAAACACTAACATTGTGTTCTATGCTTAGACTTATCCTTAGGGTTCTTACTAAGGATTTCACATCCTAGATTCCAAAGGTTGACTATACATTTCCTCTGATACCAACTATAACGACCCATACTTTACATACATTATTAATACTTAAAAATTGAAGCATACTTATTACAACATATAACAAAACCACGAAAGGACTGTATAGGTATAGTGTCTTTAGAAACTGGGAAACATAAACAACTGGTTCATAAAGCATCTACACTTTCTCCCATTTATTTCATCATATCTATAGTCCCTTTTGGCATATCTTACTTAATAACCTTCTTCCTGACCTGGGGAAAGAAAAACATACAAAAGGGTGAGCTCAAATGCTCAGTAAGGGTAAACAAAAGAAATATCAATCACATCATATACATAAGCACATAACTTCTTGAAATCTTAACCTGCAAAAGAGATCATAATTTCATAACATGGGATAAAGAATAGAAGTGAAATGCAATCACAATAATCATAACTTAAAACATGAAACTTTGTGGAATACACACATAATCATAGAGAATAATTTCTTGTTAGTCAAGACTCATTGCCAAGACTATCTTAGTAGACAAAGTCCCTTTCTGAACCGAGTTCATTCCTCGTTTCAGTCCTATTTCACTAAGCCGGTATAACCTACCGTTCCAGCCATTTATATCTCATGAGATATATAATCTTTACCCAATGCATTGGAGGGAGATATTGGTCCCACCCATCTCATAATGATACCATTCTTATGTGTTCCACAAAATCATAAACCATACATCATTGCATAACCCATGTAATAAAAATGGGAATCTTAAACATCATGACATCATAAAACAATTCATATAAGATAAAGGGATTCATAAAAATAATTCCATCACAACATAATCAAATAAATTTAATAATAGGGATAAAAACAGAACCCTTTATTATCTTATATGGAAAATAATTTTTATAAAACACTTGAACTCCATTCTTGAGGAAAATATCCTTTATACTTCAAAAACAATTTTCCTTTCTTAACATGTCATACAATTTTAAACTAAAAGAAGTTGATTAGAAATAAACTTGAAAACATTAAAAGGAATATTCTTGGAAATAATGTTTTAAAAATCCATTCATGACGTATAAGTTAAAAAAAACATTCTTCTCGTACTTTTTTCGGAAAAGTCAAAAAGTACCTCGTACGAAAAACGAAAAAAGATTCCTTTCATATCTTTTACTAAAAACTCACCAAAGGGTAAAATTGGATTTAAATAATTGTAGGTGGATGGAAATAATATTAAATATTGAGGAAACTTGTATGTGGATGATAAAATACACCCCAGTAAATACTAAAGTATAAACAATCTCGGATAAAAATGAGATTGTGATATTTCCCTTACATTAGGTCCGTTTTTCTTCGTAAGTGTCCAAACCTCATGTATAATGATTTAAATAATGTTATTGACTTATTCCAGAATCATAATTATTTTTATGATATCATATATGGTCATTTTCTTAGATTCTTAGTAGTAATATTTCATTCCTACTTGTTATTCGGGTGTTTATAACTGTTTGTTCTTATGCGTGTTTTGTCGAATAAATTTTTATTCTTATATTTAGGTTATAGATACCTCATTTCCAGAATGGTATTAGTGTAATATATATCATATTCATTCATTATATTCATTTATATAATCATTATTAAATGAAGATCATGTAGAACGAGTCGCATCACATCGTGGAGACGGTATTCCGTACGTACGCACGAGTGATGATATCGTTCCTATGATCGTGGAATTGTATTGGAGTGTATGTATACTATTTCAAAATCAGTATCACTTTATAATAGTCATATATAGTCATTATTGACACCATTATACCCATCCAAGTAAGGTGGTGGTGGAAAATAGATTACACCACGGCGTGGAGACAGTATTCCGTACGTACCCACTCGCGGTGATTTCCTTTTCCGTAGGATGGATAAATGGTGAAATAGGGTTGTTTCATACATATAATAACATATCAGTATATTATGGATACTGATGTTATTACTTCATAGTGAAAAAACTAAATAAGAAGAAGTGTAAGAAGAAATAATGATGAAAGAATCGGTAACGAACATTACCTCTTCTTTGAAGTGCTTCTTTGAGACCTTCTTTTAGGGCACTAAAATTGGTCTTTGAAGAACACCAGGACCTCTAGGATGTATCTAGGGAAGTGGATAGGAGGAATTTTCATGGTTTGACGAGCTTGAAGGCTCAAAGTGGTGTGAGGAAGAGGGGGAGGAGGTGCCCTTTTATAAGGGAGGAGAGGGGCACCTTTGGGAAAACTAAAAATATTATTTTATTATAAAGTCAAGTTCAGTTTTAAATAGCTCCAAATTGATATATTTCGAAGCTAAGGTGGGGATGGGTCGAAATCCTCTCATCCAATATAATTTAGACAAGTTTAGGTTCCTATTTTAACCTTATCATTTAGATTTAACATTAAGTTAAATAAGTTTACTTTTACCGTGTCTTCTTGTGTTCTTATACTATAAGTTTAATAAACACACTATAAGCAGCCAAAAGAACCCCAAGTTGTTTATTTTTAATATATATAACCTTTATCTAAGTCATATGGCCGAACCTTATATTTTTAGGAATAAAATAACAATTACTAATATAATATTTGTTTTAAAAACTATTTTATTTTAATTTTGACACTATTTAGTAATTGATTTTTGTGAAAATTATAACAGAATTATAAGTTCGAACCAAGTTACTTATATCAACAATAAAATGTCATATTAACCTATAAAATTAATGTAAGTCATAAAAAGTCTCAAATTACATTTATTTTGGAATTTATAACATCAATTATGTCAATATTTCAGTAATAAGACAATTACTGCATCATCTTTGTGTCATAAATAAATTAAATTATTTATTGTCTAAAAATTACAAATAAAATACAATTATGTAGGAAATCTTTTTATATTTCTAATGAATATTTATAGTCGAATTTATCTTATGTATAACCCCATATTAAAAATGATTTACTTAATAAACTTTGATTTTAACTATTTTAACCCTTCTTTAAATAAATTAATAATAAATGTCCTAATCTAATCCAAGTGGGCCTAAATTGTCATATCTTATTCCTAAGGTTGTTTTTGGTCGAATTAAACTTGTCCAATAGAATTAGGACATGTGTTAGGGTAATAATAATATCATTTTTACCCTTAATTACCCTATTTACTTTTAACCGTGGTAAAAAAAAGTAAAAAGTTACTATTGACCAAAAATTATTTTCATCTCATTGAACCACATTTTAGTCCTTGATATTAACCGTGTCTCTAGGATTTTAGAATTTCCACCTATAGAAGCTGTAAAATTATGTTTTATGAAAAATTCAGTTTTTTTAACTACCACTTAGTGGTTTCACTATTCATCAAAAATTGAAAGTTTTCAGAAAAATACCAAAAATTAGATCTAAGAAATATTTGATATTATGAATTCAAAAATGATGTCTATTTTATCAAATTCAAAACATATCAGTTGCATTAATTAATTTAAAAATTAATTCCTATCGTCAAAACAAATAGCGTGTTCTTAAGAGATAATAACTATCAAAAGATAGACACTTGTTTATGACTGGTTTAAATGTGAAATTAAATCCAATGACCAAAATTGTATTAAATTGTAAAAATATATTCTAAATATACTTTAAAACCACTCAAATTAATAATTTATCACTATTAATTATTTCGATTAAAAATGTTGTTTTTAATTATAATTTAGTAATTTTCACTATTCATCAGAATATGAAAGTTATCCGAAAAGTACCAAAATTTCACCTTAGGCTAAATTCGATACTCCGAATCCAAAAATGAAGTCCATTTTAAAAAAATAAAATTTACAAAATTTCAAAAAGTGGTTATTACTATTCATAACAGCTAGTTTTAATATTATTTTAATAGCATATCGTTGTTTAGTGAAACTCGGTATTGTGTATGACGCAAGCTATCGAGGAAGGTCGCGATTTCTTGTAAAGAAAGACAATCAAGTGTTGTGTAGAAAAATATTCCTTTGATGATTTATATAACATAAAAGTATCGGGTGTTACAGTTTATCACGGAACCACCTGTATACGTAAACAATGCCCAATATCCATTACATATTCAGAACATGTAAAACAATCATAAAGTAATACAACTTTTACACATTGCAATCACAATATATAATTTCAAGATATTGATATAATGAATTCTTTATCAAACCATTTTCAAAACCATTTAAAACATTTAATAAAGATATTTTTGAATGAAGGTGTCCCATACCACATTAAAGATTTTAAATAAATTATCATTTGAAAACATTAATGTACATATAAATAAATCCTAAAACCCATTTTGAAAACATGGGAATTAATGATAATTATTTAGAAGAATAAATCTTTAAATCATTTAAAATGATATTTTAGTTAATGAGTTTTTCAACAAAATGAGAGACACTTTAATAAAAATAATCGAGGATTAAAATTTAATCCGAACATTATAATATCATGATAATAAAGGTATTCATGATATATTATGACAAATGACACTATATACACCACATAAGAGTGAATTGGTGCATAACTGCAATGAAGTCTCAATAGAATGTAAATTGAGACGAAATCCCTTATAAAAACTGTATCCTTAGATTAAGGATAAATCAATTACATAATAATATGTGACAAATACAAATACCCTCAATATTATTGTATATTAAGTGTGAAACAATAATAGGTTATTAACACATATTCATTGCACAAAATAATCAAGAAGTAGATGTTTAACCCAAATAATTGAAATTGGGTGAAGAAGTTCCCTTATAGAAATTCGACAGCCTAAAGACATCACATTAAAATTCAGAAAATGAGTTGATGAGAGATAAAAATAGTATCTCATTACTTGGACATAAAATTTAA
Organism: Viscum album; assembly: GCA_963277665.1. NCBI lineage: Eukaryota > Viridiplantae > Streptophyta > Magnoliopsida > Santalales > Viscaceae > Viscum > Viscum album. The sequence goes on from OY728133.1 coordinate 1,504,008,252, forward strand.
TGCAATAAGGATATAAAAGATCATATACCAACATAGGAAATTGTAAATTTAATGTCATAACAAAAAAAAAGTCCTTTAAAAATAATAGGGTCAAAGGTTCCCTTACCGATTTGGTAACTTATGAAACATACACCCCATGAAAAGAGGATCATAAAATGAAGATGTAAATAACCATAAATTTAATTATATTACCCAATTAATAAAATCATGTTAATTACATACACCACACAAATGAAAATAGTGGCATATATATCCTGAATCTTACGGGAATAAAAAGTGAGATGAAAGTCCCTTACCTCGTTGTAATCAGTCGAGTCATATGAACAAAAGTAAATAACCAAAAAATCATTAACAGAATAAAAAGAATATAAATATAATCATTATAATATATATCAATTTTCCATACACAATACACCACAAGAAATAAATTAGTGGCGAACAATGGAAATATCACGGAATTAAAAGTGAGATAAGAAAACCCTTACCTCATGTCCGACTTGACTCGTTCGTTCCTTGTTCTTCCTGAATAATAAAATAAAGTCAATTTATACTTGATTAAGAACCGTTTTCTAGTTTATTATTCTTTTTATATCATTTATTACCATGTTATAAACATTATGCAATCATTTAGGTTATTAATGGTCGTTCGGTCGATATTTTGAACTTGAGTCAAAAATGGACTTCTTATAATTACAAGTTGTCCTTGTGGTCAATAGTCCATTATCTAAAAAATGATATTATTGATTTAGATATCAAATATATCATATATATCCAGTATATATATATATATATGCATTTATAATATTACATAACATTTAGAGGTAAGAAATGAAATGCACTGTTCATGGAGACAGTAAGCCGTACGTACGAATTGATGCTACTTTCATTACTATTTCGTATTTAAATTGAATTGAAACAAAAATATTAATAATTATATTATAATTAGAGTATAATATCATATATTATATCATTAAATCCATCCTTTATACATCCCACATATGACATTAACGAGTCATATCACTTTTAAGGGGCGGTAGTCCACACTTCCTCAAATGAAATTATCACGTTTAACCATAATGGAAACCAAAAAGGTATGAAATAAATGAAACGTAAATGAGAATAAAAGAAAAAAAACACAATATATATATCATATATAAATAAAATGACATCATAATGGCCACCATGAGATGTGGGAGGAGATAACCGAACTATCATCTTTTCTTGAGGCGATAGTTTTCCATCCATAGAAACAGTTTGTTCTTCATCCATTAGATGGAGGTGTGTGTAAGTGTAGATAGAATAATTCTCATAAAAACATCCTAGTATTTTAATGATACTGGTTTTGTTATAAAATAAAGTAATAATAAGGGTTTAGGGTTTGAATAAGTAAAATAAAAGAAAAGAAGTTAAGTGAAACAGTTACCTTTAATCTGGGTAACTCCCTTTTGTTTTAACCAAAAGGGTTTGTTGAAGTGACTTATGCCAAAGGTAAGGATTCTAGGTTAAATATATGGATCTTGAGAGATTATTTGGGAAGGTTTTTGATGAGCCAAGGGGATTCAGAGGTGTGAGGAATGAGTTATATGTAAGGGATTTTTATAAGGTGGAGGAGGGACTCTCTACAGATGTGTGAAAATATTATTTTATTATATAATGATATTCAGTTTATAAAGGTAAAAAACTAATCAAAGATGAATATACGATGACTAAAGGTCCAAATAAATTCATACAATAATAATTGGATAGGTTATGGATGTTATTTTAATATTTATAATCTTATTTATTTAAATTATTTATTAATGAGGTAAATACTGCATCATTTTTTTGTCATAAATAATTTTAATTATTTGATGTATAAAAATTATAAAAAAATACCATGATCTATTTAATAGTTTTATATTTACAATGAATATTTATAGTATAAATGATAACTTATATAACCCCATGTAAAAATTAATTTACTAAAATATATTTGTTTATGTCATTTTTGCCTTTACTTTATGGTAATTAAAATAAAGTGTCATTATCAATCTTAAGTGGCTCCATGGGGTCCCAAAATTGACCCAAGGATGAAAATGGTCAGAAATGACTCAAACAATAAGTTTCAGAGAAGTGGTAATGTAATTTTTTATTATTATAATATTCTTTTTACCTCGAATTACTCTATTTACCTTTTAGCACGGTAAATAATAGTTAAAAGTTACAATTCCCCAAAAATTATTTTCATCTTATTGAACCAAATTTTACTTATTAATAACTACCATGTATGTTTTATTTTTTAAATTCCATTCACATAAGTGGTAAAATTTCATTTAAATGAAAAAATTAATTTTTTTACTACTACTAAGTGGTTTCACTATTCATCAAAAATTGATGTTTTTTAAAAAAACACCAAAAATTCATCCCAATCAATATTTGATATTTTGAATTAAAAAATGATGTCTATGTTAGAAAATTCAAAACATAGAAGTTACATTAATTAATTTAAAATTAATTCCTGTTGTCAAAACAAATAGCGTGTTTTTAAGAAACAATATCTATCAAAAGATTGACACATGTTTATGCCAAATTTCAAAGTGCAATTTCATTCAATGACCAGAATTGGATTGAATGGTAAAAATATAATCTAATTGAACTTTACAACCATTTAAAAAAATAATCTAACCATATAAATAAATTAGATTAATATGCATTTTGGAATTAAAATATAGTATTATCACTATTCATGAAAAAAATGAATTTGATAAAAAAAATACCAAAATTTTACCCAAAGTAAATTTTGATGTCCCGATTCTAAAAAAAATTATTTTGTCAAATGTAACATAAAAAAGTGACCAAAGTTATATTTAAATAGGATTCTCCATTAAAAGGTGGTAAATCAACCTTTTATAGTAAATTATGTTCAAAATTAGATTCATTCACATTTTAAGTCTCTAATTTTTATTGGATAAATGTAAAAATATATAAAAAACATGTATAATCATTTTATAGTTAGTTATGTTCATTACCACCATTACCACAGCTAGGCGTTAACTACCATTTTAAATAATAATATTATATTATTACTGTGCAATGTAAGATTTCAAAGAAACCCATTATTGCGTATCGGGTATGACATCGAACATAGACTCACATTTAATGTAGAATTAATATTTAGTTCACAAATATTAATAAATATGAAAATTGTTATGTTCTTTATTTACTTGGGATGTTATATTAATAATGATGGAAATCCAATTTGTAAGAGATAAATATTTCATAAAAATTTATTTGGATAATTCTTTTCCACGTGTGATTTGATGTTAATGCAGTTTAATTATTTCGATTATTTTAATTATTGAGGGTTTAAATATTTTAGTAGTATCGACGGAAATTGTTTAAATAGATGTATTTTATTATTATAATATCATAAATATGAGTTTTATTGAATTTTAAAGTGATGTTATGTTGGTTTCATTGTAGTGAAACCATCCCAAGAAATTGATTATTCACTCTTATTTTTTGATATTCTTTGTTACCTTGTTAGTGTAGTTTAGATTTAATTCATAGTTTTGAAAAAAATGGGACATCTAATTTTTTTTTGAAATTAATAACTCTGATTGTTTGGTCGTTGTCTGATTATCCTCAAAATTTGGCTATATTTTACCATTAAATTTGTGTTATTTTGAGAAACATAGGTTCATAACTTTACTACAATGACATGTAACAATGCTCAGGGTTAAAAAATTGAAAATTTTCAAGGAAATAGTGAAAATGATAATATAATATTATGATATTGTTAAAACTTGTATTATATCATTATGAATATAGTATATTTCTTTTAGAAAATATATTTTCATGTCTTTAGGTAGGGAATATGGTATCTCAAGTGAATGAAAAGGTATTAGAAGTTAAGGTTATTTATATGAAGAAGGAGAATGAAAAATAAATACTGTTCATCTAAAAATATTTACAAAACAAGTCATTCGAACACATTATAAAGAAGTTAATTATTTATAAATTTAAAGCTAAATTGAATTATTTGAAGAGGTTCAATAAGATTAAGTGGGGAATTTGGATAATTACCAAGTTTGGTTAGTTTTTAAATCACCTGTTTATTCTTTAATATTTTTCCAAATATGGATTCCACCTCATGGAATTGTCATGTAACTACACAAGAAATGATGGATATTGATCACTTTGGAAGAGAATGAATTTATTTCATGGTTAGATATGATTTGGAAAAATTATTTATATTCACTTATTATGTGACATACAACAAGGTATAGTCAAGCTTACGGACTTTAAACAATGTGTTTTTCTAGATTTTTTCTAAATCATTTTCACTTTATTATTGAACTCAAATTGAATTGACCTTACAAATGATTTTTTAATTTTATTAGATCAAAATAAAGGGGATCCTTGAAGTAAATAATAAAGAGTAAATACTCTAATAAATTTAAAGAATATAAATAAAATCAATTTGATCCAATGATCTATAAATATACGATTTCTCAAATATGGAGTATTTTCAATTTCTCTCATTTTTTTGAGCTCTATATTTTCTTAAAATTGATGCATATTCTTTGGAATCTCTCTCAACTTAGTTAAAAATGGGCACGATTTTTAATATAATTTTGGTTTTTGGATACACAGACCCTATTTAATTTTTCCCTATTTTGATATAGGAGAAAACATTGATTAGATTAAATAATCTATCATGTCGAAGTATTTATTGGAGATACTCATAAATGGTAAATCAACATGTGAAAATTAATTGAATTTTCTTTCTCTTAAAAATTTGAGTTTCCTTAAAATTCATTAATTATATGGTTATGGTTTTTTATTCTAAACCTCTTATATTTCCATTTTTTAAACTGATCAACAATGTCAATTCCTCGAACACATAAACCAATTTTTTTATTTCCATTCTCTATATGTATTCTAAACCACATTGAAACATCATTTTTAATTTCATATTTAATTATAGATTCTCAAGATAGGGATCACTACCTGAACTTTATTTTATCTTTATTTCAAAGAATGAAAATTTTAAACCATATAAAATGAATGAGGATATAATTTGGATTTTTTTATCCCATTTGATCATAAAACCACCCCTACATTTGATCCTTTATTTATCCCCTTAATCGAATGAATTTATTTATAGGAAACAATTTTAAAACACAATTTACCCTTTATATCATAGTTCTTTATTATAATTGCATCATTTTAATAATGTTTAATGAAATGTGTTTGGGTGATTTATAGACCTACGATAATTTCAATGAAGAAAATAAAAAATTGAAGAATTATTTATTTATTATTTGTTAAGAAGTAAGAAAAATAATTTTTGATTGTACTTGATTTATTCCTATATATTTTAAAAATCATAATTACTCAGATACCTTAGATAAACCATTATTTTGACATCTAAATCCTCATTTTGGATGGTGGGGATTGAGGTGCTAGTATGGTTTTACTTATTCGGGTGAAATAATTGTTCCCAAACCAATTTTATTTACAAAAAGAGTGGGAAATTATGAAATAGGGAAATTGATTACTATTTTTAAATTTTATATTCTAATCCAATGTTGAAGAGGAGTTAGGGAAGTGGTGACTGCTGACCATTTAAGAAATAGAAGGACATGCTAATTTTAATTATAATTAATTGAATATCATTCATTATACTTAAGAATCTATCATCCATATTAGTAATTGTTGTTTTTTTCATAAATACCTACTAACATTTACATTAAGATATAATGGAACCTTAATAAGATTCCACTTGGTTTTATGTTTTAGTTATATTTAGATATTTAGATGACTTGTAATCATATTTATAGAGTTCACATAATTTAGATTTATTATAACTCTAATTAAATAATCTTGAGTGATCAATGAAACTATTTTTTGGTATGAATGATCAAAAGTGTCATGGTAATGATAAAATATTGATCAATTTTAGTGGAAGAGGAAAATAATCATGAAATATAACTATGAATGAGTTATTATTATTACACTTTGAATTAAATGAGTTATGTTATTTTAGAATTTCTCGTAATTATAATATTTTTATTAGTTTGATTAAAGGAATTATTACCTCAATAGTATATGGATAATTTTTTATCTGATTTTTGAGATTTTTTAAGGGGTAAGAAAATGTTTAAGTGTGGGGGGAATTTGATAACTCTAATTTATGCATATAATTTTTTAAGTTTTTCATTTAAATTAAAAATAAAAAATATTTACTTGTTAGTGTTTTTTATGTATTATGTTATGGTAAATATTGAGGATGATTTTTGAAATTTTTGGTTAGCTCTGAAGAAAATTATAAAAAATCAGGCTGCAACTATAATTGAACAAAGCTATAAGAGTAGAAAATTATAGTAATCACACATCATCCTAGAAGTTAGAGTGTAGTATATTTATATAGAAATGAAAATATGGAGAACAATAGATTACTACCCAGATAGTTAAATCACTCTATCCATCCAAGAACATAAAGGAATAGTGCTTTGTGATGATGATAAGACACAACACATGTGGGGCACAATATAAAGAAAAAATGGATAGGTATTGGTGGGAGATACTTGGGGGTTGACACATGATGTACTAGAAGAATACACTACAATATAATTCAAGGGGTATATTTTCACATCATGGATTAAAAAGACCTCCCTCTACCTATACCATTTTTATATGGCACAAGAGAGATGAATGATTCATGAATAATAATAATTATATCAGAAGAAATATTATCTCATCCCAAAATTACTATGTAAGAATAAAATGAATAAGATGAAATGAATCAACACTCTTATGTATTCCTCTACATTGTTAATTTACAAATGTGAAATTATTGAAAATTTAATTAATATGGGGACTATGAAATAATTCATTAAATCATTTCACAATAAAGTTGAGGCACAATATTCAATAGAGCACTAAAATCCCACACCACAACCAAGATCCCTTCACATCATGACCTAGTTGAGTGATGATCTGAGGAAGGGAAAACCATAAATTAAATATTTAGATGGATAAACTATGATTATTATTGATTTGAAATAAAAAAGATAAGATATACATGACAATATACAAGTAATATATTCAACCCATATAATTTTTACCTATATAGGAATTTTAGGGACCATCATGGTCCAAGACAGTTCATTACACTGTGACTTCAATGAAGAGAGAGGATTAAAGCCCTAAAAATGATTATTTTTGAGTTTTTTGAAAGTAGCGACTTAAAAGAATGAATAAATTACTTATTATTACCCAACTATTTGGTTGAAATTTCTGGTTCATTAGAGTTTTATTAACATAATTATATCCATTTTAACATATCATGGGGTGAAGTTAGGAGACACCAACACTAGTTAATTTTTTATGTCAAAAGTACCTCAGGAATCACACCCTAGGAAACTATATTTTAGCATGGAAATCCTAGAATCAATAATTTTAGAGATATAAATGATAAATTACATGTGAAAAAATTATATCTTTTTTAGGTGACTTGTGATGGACTAATAATTATTTTTTAAGATAACATTTATTCATAATTGGCCACAATTAAATAACGATAATACAGGGAATTATTTTGAAAGATGTTATAAATTTTTAGATATTTCTATACTTATATCTATAAAAGGAGGATAATAATAAAAGTAAGATCCATCATCTTCCCAAGATATATTAACTAATATTTCATTTTTTATTCATTTTTTAATTGTATTATCATGGGATTTATATAGTGAATGTATTTTGATAATTCAAGTAAATTTTCCATTATGTCTATATTTGTTAATTATTATAATTATATTATCACTTTTATAATTTTTATTTATTCATTATTGATTCATAATTTTTATTGAGTGGGTAACATCATAGAATAAAGTGGTATCAATAGAAAAGGATACATATATCATGTTTCAAATTCATCTTCACTCATGAGTTACTCTTACTACATAGTATAATTTTAAAAAAAGATTGATTTATCATATATTTTATTCATTCATTTATGAAGAGTGTTTAATAAGGATATAAACCCTATATAGTAGAGATAATTAATTCATCAAAATTTATTTGTATTATTGTTTTGCATATATGACTTTAACATAATGAAATTTAATTATATTGATTGTTTTGGTGATTAAGAGTTGAAATATTATGTTAGTATAGATGGAAATAGATAAAATGGTTACTAATAACTTTTGTAAACTATCAACTATGATTTTATTTAATTTCTTGATTGAAGATGAAAATTTTTTATTAAAAAGAAACCATCCATAGAAATTGATTCTTATACCTTCATTTTCATCATTATTTATTATCTTATTAGTTTATTTTAAATTGAAATTCACAGTTTTGGAAAAATATTTAAGTTCTAACAATTAGTTTCAAATTTATAACAAGTATTCTCAATAATTAATGGGATGAACCTCATAATTATGCTATATTATACCTTTATTATATTTATTGATTTTATAAAAATAAATTCTAATCATTGTTCACTCTGATAAGTAAAAATGATTATGAGAGGTTATCAAAATAATAAATAATAGTTTTTATCAATCCATAGGATAACAATGTTATTAAATCCCAGTGGGACTTCCTGAACTTGTTAAATAATGATGGAAAATTGATTAAAAAAGACTTGTGTATAAAGGATATATCTAAATTTAATGGATTGATGTGGATGTAAAATTTTACTTAGTATATTGATTAAAATTTAGATGTTTATTCTTAGATATATTTATTCAAAAAATGTTTAGGATATTATAAATGGATATAAAATATGTTTTTATGTTGCAGTTCATGACAAATAAGTTTTCAATGAAAAATAATATTGATTTATTATTCATGATGATGGGAAAAATGTGAATTTCTAAAATAAGGAACTTAGTTTATTGGAATAAGCATGAATAATATGGTATTGATGACTTGATAAAAACTTGAAAAATCTTGGATTCTCACATGGTTGTTTTTTTTCATAATTTCCACATCATGAAGATGGAAGATCAAAGGATGAAAATTCTCTACTATGTATATAATATATTATTACAATATCAAGCGAAGCTCAATGTAATTATTTAATGGAATTTTTGATATCTCGATCTTGCTTCACTCAATGATAACTTAACCTAGTTGGAATTCCTCCTTCAATGCTAGAGGTTGCTGACTAGAGACAAGAGTCCATGGTGGAATAGTGGGTAGACTATACCCTCATAAATAGAGTGTAGAACAACTGTATAATCATATCAATCAATAGATAAAACATATGAAATGACTTAATAATTGAATAATAACATCCACCACATAAAAAACCCCATAATCTAATTCAAAAAATTCATATACTAATGATGATCATGGCATTCTATACAAAAGACAGGTGGTGTATGCAATAGGTATCCAATACAATACATATATCAAAAGTTGGAAAATTCCAAAACAAACTATCAATAGATAGAATCATGATCCATAGCCCAGTTCTATCCACCCCCGCTCCAATGAAATTAGAAATCAAGTTTTACCTAGTGGATGAATTCCCATATCTCTTTGTACATCTATGGCATCCTAGACCTTCTTCACTTAACGATAACTGAACCTGATTTTCCACATGTCCTTAAGAACACCTCACCATATTCTAGAGACTAATGAATAGTAGTTAGGGTCCATGGTGGAATAGTGGGGTTACTATACCCTCATTGTCAGAGTGTATCATAGTGGTATAATCATATCAATGAATATTAGAATCATGTGAAATATCTGAATAACAGATGAATAACATCCATCATATAAATAACCATGTAATTTCATCCAACAGTTTCACATACAAATGATGATCATGGAATTCTATACAAAATAAATTTGATATATAAAATAATAATAGATTATAATATATATATCAAAAGAAGAAAAATAATAAAAGAGACTATCCTTAGGTAGAATCACGATCCATAACCCAATATTTTGATCCCCTTCTCATATTCAACAACAAATCAAGTATCACCAAGTGGGTACATACACCAATATATACCTGAATCCTTTATATCTGTCTGGGTACCTAACAGCTACTTGAACATGGTGTTAGATAACACATAATAAAACACCACCAACATGGTGTATAATATGTCCAGTATTTGCATTTAATCTTAAGTAGTGTTCATATATAACATGAATATAAGTAATAATAAAAGTGGTAATATCCAGTCTATCATGTCTCACTGTGATCAAGAAAATAAATCATAGTGGCTATCTATAAATCATGTAATATAATATCAAAGACCTATTCCATGTAATTATGTGTTGGGATTATATGGGCTAGGGTCCAAGTAATAGAAAAGTCCAAGGAAAATGTGCAGGCTAAGAGAATCAAATAAATATGACATAATGAGTAGAAATTTCCAAGGAATCCTAATGGGGAATCAGATCCAAGGAGTATAAATATCCAAATCATCCTATTAAGGTGATTAAACTAAGTACACAAGATCTAAGGAGTATAAATGTCCATGGAATCCTAATAATTCCTCAGATCCAAGGAGTAATTTTGTCTAAAGTATCCTTGCTTGTCTAGTAAATCTGATCCAAGGAGTCGTAATATTCAAGGCATCCTAGCATGGAAATTAAACTTATTAAATATGATCCCTTGAGTAGAAATGTCCAAGGCATCCTAATAAGTCATGTTAATAGGATCCAAGGAGTAGAAATATCCAAGGCATCCTAATATGGTTGCCGGATCGAAGTAGTTTTAATGTCCAAGGCATCCTAACCATTTCATTCACTATTAATTTAATCATTCCACTAATACCTTTATAATGGCATGAGAGATAAGGTGTTACTAATTTTATACCTTTCCTATACAAATAATATGGTTCTACAAGCTACTTAAAACCTTAAAAATTTTCATTATTACCGTGTTTAATTACTATTAAATAAAATCGAGCTAAACACACCCCGAGAGTGTAATAATTAGATTAAAGGGAATATATCACCCCGTGTGTGGTTTGGGTTGAGGTAAACTAACTATAACATTATATAAAATTTTTATGATATATCATAGGCCTGAATTTATCAATTAACTCAAGGTTAAATTTATTTAGGAATCATCTCCCATAAGGCTCGGTGTGTGGCACAATGACAACAAGATATGAACAATGAGACCTAGAGGGAAAAGGTATAGACAAATTACATTAATCACATAGAGTAACAATAATCCAGTATCATCCTATGATTCAATCCATACTAGATGAAAATGAAATAACATACAAATACCCTAAAATAAGGCATAAGATTCTACACCAAAATAGCATTGCCGATAGTAAGTAAAATAATGAAATGAGCCTAAGTAATAAAGAAATCGCTAATGGCTATCCAATGCGATGATTAGAACTAGATTTAGAGTTTATATGGGGTATAATCACCAAATACAAGATCAAATTCTTGATTAAGCTCTCAAATAAGAGAATAAGGTTGGTCACTATAAGAAAAATTGGAAAAGTGGAGGAGGGTTTAACATTTATGTAAAATGGGTGAAAATGGTCATTAAACCTTAAAAAACCGAGTCACATGGTTTAGATGCATGATTGGACAAACCATGCAACAACCATGCTCCATGTACTATCCACGAACCCCCCTCACATAGTTAGGACACATAATTAGAAAAAACGTGTACCCACCATGCATTTTCCCTATATTACCAAACCTGGAGCTCACACATGTTTGTACTACCTTGGTTTCATGGTTTCCTCAAACTATTCATCTTTGTTCAATGGAATGGACTACCCCACATGGTCAAGCCAAACTGTATGGACAGGGTAGCATAGTTTCTAACAAATGTGTGTCCTATCTTCCATTTCCAAAAATTTTGGCTCCAGGATACATACAAGACCCGAACATCCCTGTTTCCTCCATGTCACCACTAGGAAATCCAACAAGGGTAAAACTAATGAAATTAATAGAAATACAAAGGTTCTATACCTCATAGAAAATTTTTGGTTTTAAAAATATCCCCATTAAAATTAATTCATCCCAGAATTTCCCTTCCAAGGGTGTCAAGAATCATATGTGAATAATAATGGCCACTGAGAACACACATTGGACTCCCACTTCCAATTCCTATATTGTGCACGACCATGCTACCATAAAACCCTTACCATAGGAACTGACTATCCTCATAGAATCTTTTTGATATAATAAAAAAATGAGTTTGATACTCCTCAAAGGACACATGTACCTCTATATCAACTTCCTCAGGATAAAAAATATGTTATAAGAAAGAATGATATTAGTAAAACTAAGATACATAGAAGATGACATGCATGTCCTGATACCTTTGATGTAACTGTAAATGATATGATAGTGTTCCAACTCTATCCAAGACCTTAAAGGGTCTGACGCAATGAGGTGATATCTTCCATTGTTTTCGAATATTTCTATGCTACAGTCTAGGAGAATCTAGTAAGAAAACCTAACTCCCCACCTTGAACTCTAGTTTTTGATGATGATGATCGTTGTATGACTTTTTTCTAGAATCAGTGATAGAAATCCTTCCTAATAAGCTGAACCATCTATATAGTCTACTAAATGAGTTAAGGACATTATAGCACTACCTATTCTACCTCTAACCAGTATAGATGTGAATAGAATAGAAGAACATATAGGGACTTATAAGGAGATACCGTCATGGTCTCTTGGAATATATTATTATAAGAGAAATCATCAAGAGGAAAGTGTTTCTTCCAAGAACATCTGAAATTTTGGATGCATTTTTGGAGCATTTCCTCCAAAACCTATATCATACACTCGGACTGACCATCAGTCTATGGGTAATAGGCTGCATCCAATCTTACCTATGAAACCATTTCCATCTGTTACACCTTCCAGATCCATGGTGTGAAAGGAGAATCATTGTATGGTATGATATAACATAGAACCTCATAAAGGTGTTTGATCTTATAAATGTAGTTCCCCTCAAACTCATCCATTGAAAGAGTCTCATGAATATGTTGAAAATGGGAGACCTTTGTCAAACATTCTATGATCACCCATATGACATCACGAATACAAGGTGATATAGGTAGTGTCATCATGAAATCCTTGGTGATGTTGTCCCATTTCTACTCAAGAATAGGCGATGGATTTTAAATCCCCACTAGTCACTAGTGTTCCACCTTCACATGATGATAAGTGGAACACTGAGTAAAGAACCAAGTTATCTCTTTTTTTCATCCCCGACCACTAGTATTGACAGAATAAGTCTTGATACATCTTGGTGACATAAGGATGTAATACCCAAACCGAGGCATGAAATTTCTGTATTAAATCTTCCTAGACATCTATTGGAACCTAGAAACCCCCATGTATATACATAATTTTATCCTCCCTAATAGTCCAACTAGGTGGTAGGTCCTCACCCGCCACACTCTACCATAAGGCCAAGCCCTCAGAATTTGATAGTTGTCTCATCATCACTCTATCTAGAAGAGTGGAATCCACTAGTAATGATGAGATAAAAATATTATATTTAAAATTATACACCTCCATGTGAATATCTAAAAACAAGGCCAAAAGATACCACATGCTACTAGGCTCATGAACCGCCTATTTCTAGGTCCTCCTACTTAGATCATCGATAACTTCAATGCCCTTCCAAGGCATATAAGAAATCTCAATGTCAAAATACTATAGGTATTCAACCCCCCTTTACTACCTAAGATTAAAGAAACACTTTGTAAATATGTACTTGATGTTTTCTGGTCCTTATACACCACAAAACATTCTCCCATTAAATAATGCCTCCATTGGTGGAAGACATGAAAAACAATGACTAACTTGAGATCATGAATCAGGTAGTTCCTCTTGTGTTTCCTCAAGTGATGAGACCCGAAATCCATGAATCATTCCTCTTGCATAAAAAATGATCCTAGACCAATACCTGATGAATTATTATAAATTTTATAGCTTCTACAAAAATCTATTAGAATCAGGACTGGTGCTGAAATCTATATCCTTTTCATCTTCTGAAAGGTTTTCTTGCATATGTCTGTCCATACAAACTTTACACCCTTATTTAATCCCCCAAGAGGTGATTATATGAATGAGGATTCTTAAATGAAACACCTATAATAAAAATATATCCCCAAGAAACTTCATATATAAAATAAATTCTTGGTATTAAACTATTAAACTATAGCTATCACATTCTATGGGTTAACTAATACTCTTATCTCTAAGATAATATGACCCATGAAGTGAATCTTATCCATTAAAAATTTTTACATTGTGTGGTTAGCATATAACTAATTCCCTATCTGTGTGTCAAATAAAAAATCAAGATGTTTGGAATGGTCATTTAGAGTGTGAGAATACATCAATACATCTTCCATGAATACCACCAAAAATGAATCTGGATAAGGATAAAAAAAGTGGTTCATCAATGCCATGAAAATTTTTGGGGCATTTCTAAGACTGAACGACATGACCAAATAATTTCACAAACCAAATCTACTAAAGAATGTTGTACATGGTATATTTCACAATTTAACATAAACATGATGATAACATGATCTTAGATAAATATTTGAAAATAATAGAGATTCTCAGAAGTGGTTGAATATATCATCTATCTGAGGTAAAGGATACCGATTCTTAACTATTAGGTGGTTCAATTCTCAGTAATTCACACATAAATAGAGGGTTCTAGCTTCCTCTTTGAAAACATATACTGGTGAACCCCATGGAGATGTACTAGTTCATATAAACCCCTATCCTTCCTAGTTTTCTAGCTACAGCTTGAGCTCCTATAACTTAGTAGTATCAATCTAGTAAGGAGGAATAGATACTAGTGGATATCTAGGAACTAGATCAATGGAAAAGTATACCTATCTCTTAAGAGGTAGTATTAAAATTTAATATGGTAAAACATCCCTGAAATGATCAACCATTGGTGGGAATTATTCCTGATACGTTCCCTGATCATCTAGATATAAACTAGAAATTTGAGTTCTCATCCCACCCATCCCATTATTCTAGATTATAGATCAACTCGATTGGACATCCTATTCCCCCATGTAAATAAAAACCATTCCATATGGTGATTTAAATGTCACCCTTCAATGATAAAAGTCAATGTATGCTTGATAGAGAATCAAACCACCCATCTTGAGAATGATTTCAAGCCTAGCCATCTCTAGTAAAATTTGGTCCCATATAAAGAGAAACCCAACTATCTCTAGGGGGAACTATCTATACTGTCATAAAATCTCTGATCATAGCCCCTACATAGTATCAAGTTTTATCATGCCACTGTGAAACTGAACATCAATCCTAAGTCTCTTCACAAAGGTCATTGAAATAAAAGAATGATATTCACCTATATCAAAAATGGCAGTACTAATGTAGAGGATACTAGAATAGTACCTCTCACTATAGAAGGTCTGACACTCTACCCCTCAAGTATCAGTTACACTATGTACATATAGCCTGAATTGTGACCCTATGATATAGAATGACTACAGTGAGCAGGTCCACTCTTATGGAATTATAAAACTATTGTCTGGATACCTTGACCTCGACCACCACCTCAGCCTGATCGGATAGTTGCACTCCATCTCCCTGCTTGATGAGAAGTTACTGACCCAATTCCTAATTATGGAGTCAAAGAAGACCCTCCCTCACTGGTTAATAGAGGAAAGTCCTTTCAAAAATACTGTAGAAATCCCATCCTTTCACAATCACATCACTTGACTGGGTCTCTATCACACTGGCTCCTCATACACCCCTAACTCCCACACTGATGATAGAGAAAAAAATACTAAAACACATGCTTTTTCAATTATTATCCTTATGGAGAGACCTCAAATATTATATTACTACCACTGGATATGGATCCATATGGTCGAGAAGCTAATCAACCCTACTCTATTCCCCCAACCTCTCTCAGGTCATGTTCTATAACCAGCACCTGATTTACTATTTAGGACATAGACATAACCCAAAAAACATTAAAAATGATCGAATTTCATGCATGATAAAATCCTAAAGTCTCTTAGATTTTGATACCTCATCACCTATTATAATAGGATAGAAACACTATATCTATGTAAAAGGGGATGAATAATCCATATCTGACAAGGAACCCCATTCCAGATGTATAAAATCACTCACTCTATTGGCCCTAGAAGCCTCATGATAAAAAAATAATCATAGAAGGTTTTTTAAATCCCTCTAATATATATCTTGATAATGATTCGTCAGAGTAATTAGGTACGACTGTATTTGGGAGGAATATTGAAGCATATACGTAGTGAAATTTACTCTCATATTGAGAGTTGCCTCAGGATGTTCAAAAATTGATAGAATGACCTTTATCCATGACTCTATAGCCTGTGTTCTGTCATTCCAAAAAACATGAGTGGATACTGCTACTGAACCTCACACATCCTCATTTCCATATTCTAGGTAGGTCATGATGATCGCTAAATAGTCTTCATGAAATGTAAGAAACCCTCTCAAAATTGGGCCTCATCACCCATATCAGGTATAATAATAAATGACGCAAGCGGCACTAATGAAGGTTCTATTAGTATCCTATGTCCAACCACATCTAGAGAATGGTCATCGCCCCCTCTTGGCACATGACTATAGGCCGTTGTAGTAGAATATCTCTATAAATTCCAAGCGCATGCCTCTGATAAGAGTCGATAACAATAAGATCACAATTATAAGAGTAGGATAGACAGAATCCTTCCTAAACATAATTCACACCCCTATGCCTACTTCTAATGTTAGGTCTAAGAGATGTAAAATCGTAAGAATGCATGAGATACTGCCTACTTCCCAATACTAAAGTTGGGTTAGGGTCAAGTTCCTTATGACATGTCTTGGTTTCTGGTATACAGAGTATCAAATGAAAGATATAAAGGAAAACACCATTTAAATTTCAATTGGATCGTTAATAGAAACCCTTCATTTCAATTCTCAATTTCATTTGAATTAATTCTCATTTATTTAGTAATTATCTCCAAACAATTGAACTATATGGATCACAAATTTTTATTTATAAGGGCCTATACAACTTATAAATTGGTGTGTGGCATATAGGTAATCCCAACCTATTATTTATCAAGTCCCTACATGAAATGTTAGAAAAAGATCATGGAAATATCAATAAATGAACCAAAACATGATGCAATCAATGCACACAATAATATAAACATGTTATAGAATAATGCATGAAATATGAATCCTAAACTTCGTATGATGATGTATGATTAAATACTTCCTTTCCATACTTGGCCAAGGGTTAAAGTATATAATCATAAGTAACGTAAAAAATCTATTGCGGTACCCCATGATGAAGTAAAATCAACTATAATAAGCATAATCTAAGAAATCATTTCTTATCCCAGGTAATTTGGATTCTTCATGTACGTGGGTTACCTTCTCCTAGGAACATCTCATTACTAAACATCAACACATTCATAATATCCTATCTAATATTCCCAAATGATAAGAAAAAATAAAAGAAAAAGTTCTGATACCACATTGTGACATCCTGAACCTGGTTCGCTAAATGGTAACCAAACTCGATTGTCTATATGGCCCCAAGAATGCCTCCCCGAATGATAGAGGCTACTGACTAGAATTGAGGTTCCATGGTGAAGAAATAGGAAGACTATAGCCATATGGTAAAAGTTTAGCACAATGGTATAATCATATTAATCAATAGAGGAATCATGTGAAATAAGTAAACAATAGAAGAATAACATCCATCATATAAATAACCAACTAATCTCATACAAAAGTGTCATATACAAATGATGATCATGGAATGCTATACAAAATACATGAAATTTATAAAATATGCATCCCGTATAATGGATATATCAAAAGTAAAAAAATAGAAAAAGTTACTACCTATGATAGTATCGTGAGCCCTAGCTCGGTCCTACGCTCCCAAACATCTATGTGACTAAAAATAAAATATCAATAAGTAGGAGATTTACCATATACGTAATTGTATCCATAATTTCAATCTAGGTACCCAATGTGGAGCTATATGTGTGTAAGATAACACTCATTAGGACACTACCAATGTTTTCTATATCATATCCAGTCTATGCATATAAGATAAAGTAGTGTGCAGAGATAACAAGTGTACAAGTAATATTAAAAATGATATTATCATGTCTATAAAGTATCATTGTGATACGGAAACTAAATCATAAGGTATATCTAAAAAGCGTGTAATATAACATCAATGAACTATGCCATGTAATCTCGTGTCAAGACTATATGGGCCATGATCCAAGGAGTAGAAATGATAAAGGCAACTGAGTAATCTAAGTGAATCAAGTAAACAGGATCCAAGGAGTATTAATGTGCAAGGCATCGAAATGGGTCATCAAATACAAGGAGTATAAATATTCGAGGAATCCTAGTAATCTTATTAAACTAAGTACATAAGATCCAAGGAGTAAAAATGTTCATGACATCCTAATAAGTCATCATATACAAGGAGTAGAAATGTACAAGACAACTTATCATGTTTAGAAAAGCCTAATCCAAGGAATGGTAATCTTCAAGGAATCTTAGTATAAAATGTATACTAGTTAAGAAGGATCCCTTGAGTATAAATGTTCAATTAATTCTAATAAGTCAAGTCAATAAGATCCATGGGGTTGAAATCCCAAAGGCCTCCTAATATGGTCATCAGATCCAAATAGTAGTAATGTCCAAGCCATCATAACCATTTCATTCACCATTAATTTGATCATTTCACTAATTCCTTCATAATGGAATGCAAGCTAATGGATTTCCCATTTGTTACCTTTAATTTGCAAATGAAAAGGTTATAAAAGGTACTTACTACCTTAGAAATTCATATTATTACAATGTTTAATTTCAATTAATTAAAAGAGAGAACAGTACACCCCAATGGTGGCATAATCCCAGTCAAGGGAATAATTGACCCCATGGGTGGTTTAGGGTGAGGTAAAATACATCCAACCTTTAATAAAAGTGTAATAAAAATTTCAAGACATGAATTTATCAATTAAATCAAGGTTCAATTAATTTAGGAAGCGTCTCTTGGAAGGTCTGGCATGACGGACAATGAAAAAAATCTATAAACAATGATACATAGCGGTAAAATGTACAGCCCACCCACCTTAATCCCATAAAAGAACACTCATATATTATCGGACTTTTATTTAATATAGATCATAAGAAGATAGAATAATAGACAAAAAATTTGAAAATAGGGCATACGATCCTTTAACAAGATATCATCACCGATAGTAATTCAAATATCTAAAGGAGACTAATGGACTAAGAAATTGCAAGTGGCAATCCCACGAGATGATTATAATTCAAATCAGAGTCTGAATGGGAAAAAATCACCAAATCCTAGCTCAAAGGACCGAGGAAGCTCTCCAATGAGAGAAAAAGGTTTCATGTTGGTGGAAAAAAAGAAAAAGAGGAGGATGGTTTTACATTAAAGTAAAATAGGTGGAAAATGTTCATTTTACCATCAAAAACTGGGTTTCATGGTTTGGCTGAATGGTTTTCCAAACCTTGCATCAACCATGATCCATGTACTATCTAAACCCCCTAGCATGGTCATGGAACATAGTTAGATAAATTTTACCCTGAATATGTGTTTTAATACTATTATAGTACATACATCACACACACATGTGTGTGACCTAGGTTACATTGTTTCATTATACTATTTTTCTTTAGATAGTGAACTATACCACCCTGCATGGTTATGCCAAACCATACAACTTGAGTGGCATAGTTTCTACTAACAATGTAACTTAGCTTCCTTTTGAAAAAACTTTGGCTATGGGCTTTGTACAAGCCACAAACACCCTCTTTTACTATATAACCCCACTATTCACACCAAAATAGATAGAATTAATTAAGTTAATGGAAATAAAAATGCTACATACCTAATATTAAATCTAGGTTCTTACAAAAGTTATGATTGAAAAATTATAATATTAATAATTAGGGAATTTATATTTTCATTCAGTTTATAGGTTATATAAATAATGTAATGTTTAAAACCTTCCTAGAATTTACATATTGTTTTTTGAGGCTTAGTGGTGTTAAGTGGTAATTTTGATTCTTTATGAGGTATTAGAGTGGGTGTTGGGCCTTTCTGAAGGCCACCACGCCTTGATAGTGGGTGTGGTGGTGGGTGTTTTTGGTGTTGGGTGGCTGGATATGTGTTTCTTAGTACACCATTACCATTAAAATGTAATTTCAATCCATTTTAGTGAATTTTTTGTCCTAGTTTGCTTCATATATCTTAAACTACTAATTCAAAAATACCCTAGGTGGTCATGGTGTAGGGAATGCTATCTTGTAGGGTCTCCTATCAGAAAAAAAGATCTAGGAAACATATGTTATGGATATTTTATAATATTTAGCTTTGAGAAAATGGATTTGGTGTGGAAAAAACATTATGAGGTATTCTTTTTTTATCTAAAATAGTGATGAACCCCCACAAAAATTATCAGGCCATGAAGACACTCGATCTTTCTTTGAAATAACTAAAAAATGACTTTCTTCATCAAATTTTGATCATTTTGAAATTGGAAAATTAATAAACCTTAACGGGGGTATTGGTTTTAGTTTAGATTAGTTTTTCCTCTATCGACTGATTAAAAACCCTCCAATTGAGTGTTATATCATTTTCTAGATGTTCTAATGAACTTAGTGCATGGTTGAGAGATCTCTTTCACCAGAGCTGAATTGACAGAAGTTATTGATGGATACTGATCTTTCTATCTCCTATGGTGAAGGTAGATTTATTCTTTAGGTATTCCAACCATTGGTTGTAGGAGAATTGTAATTTTTGGGTTTATTTTACCTTTTTATCCTTATTCCATCATTTACACTTTTTTGTTTTTATATTTTTTACGTGGAACCATTCTGTTTTTTTCATGACTATAGTTTGATATTGGTTTTCCAATTCTAGATTCCATCTATACTTTCTTTGGTTTTTTGGGGTTTCTTGTGGTGTTAGTTGAACCTTGATCGTTCATTCTTATGATAAGAACATTAAAATTATAATAAAGCTAGGGGGTTTTTCTACTTATGTTAAATTTTGTGAAATTATAAATTTATCATTCTTTATGTCATTGTGTGATGGTGGAATTATCCTTAATAATGAGAAAAATATATTAAATAATGAACCCTATGTTTTAGTGTAATGATCACATGTATTTCCACTATGATAATGATTTTCTTATGGTTTTTCTAGATAGCATTATTTATTTTATTATAGAGTTACCATGTTTGTTTATGATATGGTTTAACATTTTTGGTATATTGAAATGGTTAAATAACTTAAATCCAACATCATTCATCTGAAAAATAAATAATGACTCAATATTAAGGGATATAATTCCTTATAAATTGATGGAAATAAAAGTGATTCTTGATTCATGTTAAATAAAGCCATTATTTCTTATGTTAATTGAATTTTTCTCAAGAAAGTGAATATGGAAATGCTTTTGGTAGAAATAATAATGAGGAATGTTAATTGAATATTACCTCCCTTAAGTTTAAAGAAAATAGAAGTTATTCTATGAAGTATGTTTAAATAATAATTATCTTTTTATAGATAAGGGATTAAAATACCTATGGTTACAACCTATGATAAATGAAATGATAAAGAAAATAAGAAAATGATATGGTTGTTTTGATAAAGACATTTTTTTGGGGTCAAGTGAGATAATTTTATTATGAAGTCATAAAGCATTGGTATATGGTACTAGATTCCCCGATGAATCTTTTTTTATTTCATGATGCCTTAAATGATTTCTTTAGATGTGATCCGTGCTATTTTTTGAGATGTGAGAATGAGTTGGATGAGGTTTGATGAATTAAACGTGGGGAGACCTGGTTTTGTGGTAGTAGTTAGCACTGGTGATGGTGGATGGGTTCATGGTAATATGAATGGTGGTGTTGGGGAAGACACTGAGATTGATGGAATGGGTCGAAGATGTAATTTCTTATAGTTGTGTTAAAAGTTAGGATACAAACCTATTTATGAATATTCATAATGGATTTATAAATGAGTTATTTTTTTTCTATAATCCTACCCCAATTTCTTGAGGTAACTGGTTTTTCTTGGTTTATGCATCACTTATATGAAATCTTAGTACCTGTACTAGAGTACATGAAAACAAGGAATGATATTTAATATAAATGTGTTAATTTATGGTGTTGTAGTCTTGTTAAAATTAAAATGATGATAATCTTAAAAAACTATGGGATCAGATCATTTATTCCTAGAGGGTTTGAAAATCAGTTGGTGATGATTTTGAAGTAATTTATAATGTAATGTGAAAGGTTTAATGAAATGAAATAAATAAAATTCTTCTTGAAATTCTCGTGTGGTTATTGGATACCTAGTCCTTGATATTGGTAGTTTCTTAACTTAGAGATGGTAGTTGTAAGGAAGTCAAATGTTAGGTTGATGTCCATAGTGTGGTTGTGAGATATAAATATATCTTGTAAGTTAGGTGATTTCATACACTGCCTTACCATTTTTAGTAAAGATACTAACACCCAATAGACTTTAGGAGGTTATTTTTCCCAACATCAAGGTTGGTGATGAATGGATGGTTGAATACCACATCTTTACTTTTAGTATTCTCTTTGAATTATTATGTACTACTATACCTGGTGGTTACCTTTACCATAAATGCTTCTTGAGGTATGTAATGACCTGTGGTTATTTCACACACATGTATCTCCTCATATAGTATCCTATGGATTATTATTTGTATTTGGTGTATAAGATGTGATGTTTTGAGGTATAATACATGACATACTGTCTTTAGTGGCTTCTAGAGACTAAATAGTTACTATATAGTGTTTTGGATTGGATTGAGGTAAAACGCATAATACAATAACCCAGGTGTCTCTAGGATGGTTTACATTTAGAGATAAATAGATCAAGATGTGCGATATTAGGGTAGAGTGGAATATTAGTGAGGGTGTTATGTTTAATAATCCGACTAGTAGAAGTGATTAATTTGTGATGTAGAGACCTTGTAAATGAACATGCATAATTCTTCTTTGTACCTCTATTTGAAATGGGTAGACTATGGAATTATGGTAAACCTAAACCCATTAATTAATCTTAAATACTTTATATTATGGTTTTTGGATTCCCTTATAATTTGATCTTTTTTAGGTATGGATCCTAGTCAACATCCATTTAAATTTTGTGCTAAAGATGTTTTGTAGGATGTGCTATTATATTTTTAGAGAATAGAGGTCTCTTCTATGAACAATTACATGTGGAAAATTCAAAAGTTTTATATAAATATTTAATATAACTATAATGGATCCATCTCATAATTAGTGATAAATGAATGGTTGAAGGAGTTACAGATAACCTTCAGTTCAATCCAACATCAAACGGACCACTGGGTTTCATTAGAGGTGACGATTCTACATGGGGTAGATAGACAATGGTGGTTCTTATTATTTGTGCATCGAAACGAGTTGGATATATCATGGGAGATGTTATGAAACTAGTTTTTAGTTACGTTTCTTTTATTGTCTGCAGAAGAGATCTCTTAGTAGAGTAATTTTACCATTAAATAGGGGAGATTTTGCATACTGGAATTTTGGATTCATTTTAGGATCCATCTCAGTTATGTAGGTTCTGGGAACAAAAAAAGTGCATGGATGGGTGTACCAGAATTTAAATTTTTTTGTTAAAAATTATCAATCCAAAATCAATCATGATGATAAAATACTGAATCTTCGGAATAGAATGAAGGATGAAATGAAAGAGAGAAGTCCCAAAACCACATAGTGGATCATCATATGTTGGTTATAATTAATTTAATTAAAATACAAGAATTACCATGATGGAATTCTATCTCTGTTGATGTTTCTAGTCACAATACGATGTGATCCGTAAATGCATTGTATAAGACAAGTGTACGATTCCTATAGTGGTGATCCACACATGCTCCACGTATCTCAAGATGTCACCGAGAGGATCTCCGGGTTCTAGCATGGAATAGTATTCCCTTGTGATGTATGCCTTCGATCTCCTTGAGAACTGCTTCTAAAGCGCTCTCCTTGATCCAGTGGAGGAGGATATCTCTCATACCTTGAGAACGTTCTTGGAAGAGAGAAATTTTTTATTGGATGAAGAGATTTTTCCAAAATCATTGAGCACAACTCAAAAGAATGTCTAGGATTATGTGAATAATATAATTGGGTTTTTAATTACATAGAATAATAAAATGAATTAATTACCTGAAAGTATTTATTTATTTCCTTTAATTCTTAGTAAGACCCCATGTCTAATAATAATAGTTGACTATTATTATTACTTAACATGTGCCCATCAAATCACACCAAATATTCTTTAATTAAATAAATAATTTTATTTATCACAAATCCCTAGAAAAACTACAGAGCATGTAAATTAATATACAAGATGTGCACTTTTTATTTTCCCTTTTTCTGTATTTCCTCCACCACATTATTTGGATCTCAAATAATGACTATTTATGTATTAAATAAATATCACTGCATTACTTGCTAATAAATATATTATTTCTCCCATAAAATATTTTCTAGAATAACTAGTTTCAAAATAAATGTTATTATACATACTTGAAAAATTATTAAACCACCATCGAGAATAATATTTATTCAACTTATTAAATAAATATTTAACTGAGTTACTTAGACACACTTGGTGTGTGAGCCTATAGGCCTATTTTTTAGTAGAATTAGGTGGAGCCGACATAAATTCCAAGGTTAGCGTCTAGTAGCATGCCAATGCACCTATAGAGAAAGAATTTAACACCGTAATAATGTGTCACCACCTACGAATGCTTATTTTGTAATGTAATCCCTTTGTCTCAATATCTTGAATCAAGCAGGTTGCATTCTAGTTCCATCAACCCATATGCACAATTATTCTTTCTTTGACATCTCATAATTGATCCCGCCCATTTCCGAACATGGAAATGGATTCATTTAGGATATATAAATTCCATCAAAGGGCATGAGATATCAACTTTCATTGTGGAACAAAAGGGACAAATCCTTCCTCACATTATCTATTAATATAGTATTACTCGTGACACACCCAACATATCCTACCTCAATGAGAACTATTTTCCGTCATAGTTTTCCTCAATATATCTAATTACACGAGTTTCATGTACATAAATAATAATCTTAAAGTATAAGGACCAATACAGATGTCTGCATATAGGAATATCAAATGACAAATGAAATGTGTATTTCCTTGTGGGGGATCTCATTATCATAATATCCTCTTGGATATTACCATGGGAACACACCATGAGAAGGTGAATCAATGTTTTATGAGTTCTCACCCCTAATGGCCTATATTATTTTTTTCCTCAAATAACATCATCTAACCATAAAACATATATTCCAGAATAGTGTTATGGCACATCCATGTTCTCATCGTAGTAGAGATCTGCTATGACCCTTTTGTTAAAAAAATATCCCTATGAAATTATCACATGCATTGTCACACAAAAGAACAATCAACATGTGATTAGGTATTTATTAATGAATAAAGTACATAGTATTTGGTTCTAGGACACCAAATATAACATACTCCCACATGGACTAGAGACAACTACTATCAACCTTTAACTAAATAGATCTCATGTGATATTCATGATTTTTCCGAGATAAAAATTTAGTCATGGGGTTCACCAAATTCTCTTCCATATATACTCCTCTCACTGGAACATCACCCCTTTAAAAGAAATCCTTCAAGAGCTGATACATATAGAGAATTTTATTTTTCCGTTGATGTGACCTTGGTTACTTTTCAAGAGACACCACTAAAGTATTAACACAATAAAATGTTATAGGATCTTTATTATTAGGGACTATATCAAGCTCCTGGACAAAGTTCTGAATCCAGAAAAATTCCTTAGCAACATTAGAAACTGATTTATATTTAGACTCTACTATAGAATCTGCAATAAATGGATGCTTTGAACTCTTCTAGCTCACAGCTCCTCCGTTGAGACAAAAAACATACCTTGATGTCAACATCATATCATTCTGATCTGTTTGAAAACCAACATCAACATACCTTCTGATGAAAAACGCCTCGTCTCCTCCATACACCAAGAATATATCCTTAGTTATTTGAAAATACTTAAGTATAGTTTTAACAGTAGTCAAATGATGTTCTTTTTGATATTCTTGATATCTTCCTACGATGCTCAGTGCTAGGAAACATCAAGCCTGGTACATAACATGGCATACATGGAAGACCCTATAGCCAAATCTTATAGGATCTTACACATCCTATATTTCTCTTATTGTGTCTGAGGACACATATTCGTAGAATGATATAGGTCATGTGACACTGGAATCAATCCCCTATTATATTGTTCCATTCTAAATCACTTTAGTATCTTGTCAATATATGTACCTTGACTTAGTCCAAGCAGCCTCTTGGATCCATCATGAATGGTCTTGATCCTTAGAATGTAGGCTGCTTCACCTAATTCTTTCCTAGAGAAAAACTTGTTAAACCAGTCCTTAACTTCATGTAAGACTGGTACATTGTTTCCAATATGTAATAGGTCATCAACATATGCTACTAGGATAACAAACTCATTCCCATTAAACTAATTATAAACACATGCATTACATTCATTACTAATGAAACCAATTTTCTTTTATGGATTCATTAAATCGAAAGTTCCATGACCTGGATGCTTTATTTAATCCAAAAATGGATATTTGAAACTTGAAAACTCATTTGGCTTCACCTGGAGTCACAAACCCTTTTGGTTGTGTCATATAGACATATTACTGAAGGTTACCATTAAGGAATGATGTTTTGACATCCATTTTGCCATTCTCATAGTCATGGTAAGATGACATGGCAAGTATGAATCTTATGGATTAAAAAATGGAAACTGGTAAGAAGGTTTCATCATAGTCAATTCTTGATGTTGTTTGAATCCTTTAGCCACTATAATTTCTTTATAGGTGCTAACTTGACATTCCATTTCCAAATTTTTATTAAATACCCATTTTTATCCAACAAGGATTACATAAACTATCTCATTGACTAAAACCCAGACATTGTTCTGATACGTGGAATCCATCTCAGAATTCATAGATTTTATCCATCCTGCAACTCTTGAGATCTCTACTACTTCATTATAGGGGATAGGTGCATCATTGTCCAACAATAATGATTCACCATACTTAGTGACTAGTAAACCATATCTATGTGGTTCCCTTAACTCTCTTGAGCTCCTACGTAGAATCTTTGTTTCTAGAACCTCTTACACAGGGACCTGTAGAACTTGTTCCTATACCAAATACTGTGTATCTTGAGCATCAACTTTGTTGAAGTCAATCATTCCCCCACTGTAATTTTTGAGGATGTGCTCCCTTTCAAGGAAGATGGATTATCTAGAGATAGTCAATTTCTTATCTGAAAGGTTATAAAGTTTATATCCTTTCATTTCCTAAGGATATCCTATAAAGATACACCTCGTTCCTAGGGGTGCTAGTTTGTTTTCTGAGAATTCTTTAACAAATGCCTCACATCCCCATACACATGTGTTAGAAAAAATGGGTTTCATTACATTACATAACTCAGAGGAAATTCCCTTTTCCACCTTAGTTTGTACTCAGTTTAATGTGTATGATGTATTTTTAATGAATATCCCCAAAATGATAATGGAAGATCAGCATGACTTATCATCAACCTCACCATGACCAATAAGTCGTGGTTCCTCCTTTCAAAAAAACCATTCCAATATGGTGTATAAGCAGGAGTGAGTTGAGATAGAATCCCAGAATCTTATAAAAGGTCGATGAACACTTGGTTTAGATATTCTCCACCTCGACCAGATTGAAGCTTCTTTATCTTCTTACAATGCTGATTCTCTACATCATTCTTAAATTACGTAAATTTATTTAAGGACTCTGACTTATAACTCATTAAGTAGATACAACCACATCTACTCAAATCATCATAAAAACTAATTAAGCAAGAATTTCCACCCCTAGTTTCTACTAGAAATGGTTCACACACATATATATGTACCAATCCTAGAATCTATGTGGCCCTTTCACCCTTTCCACTGAAAGGAAGCTTGGTCATTTTACCTTGTAAACAAGCATGGCTTCTATCAAGTGGTTTTAGCTTATTAGAGTATAAGTAACAATGTTGGAAGAGATTTTCCAAGCGCTTCCCATTTACATGACCAAGATGATGATGCCACAACTTGGTGTTGTATGAGTCATGTGAGTTTCTTTCATTATCAATTTCCAAAAATTGGTTTATTAATTTAATACATATAAACCATTATTTAAATACACCATACCATAACATATGTTGTTCTTATAAAATAAAAATCCATTATTTCCAAACTCAAAAATAAATCCATCCATATCCAAACATGATACAATAATTATGTTTTTGGTAACAATAGGAACATAATATTATTTATGTAAAACCCAAAGCATCCCAGTTGGGAATGAGAGATGGTAATCTCCAATGGATAGTGCATCTATCCTCGTGCCATTAGTAGATCGATGATCCACCTCCCCTTTGGTAATCATTCTAAATATACTTGGTTGATCCATTTTAATATATATGTGATCCCCACATGCTGTATCCAATACCCAATGTGTCGAAATGAAAAGATTACACTCAATAACAAATTCACATTTTGCATCCCTATGATTCTGGGTGCAGTTCCTCTTCCAGTGGCCTGGTATGCCACATGAAAAACATGCCGCCTCTTGTTCCTTTCCATACCTTTGGATCTTCCCCTTATTGGATGGATGGTGCTTGAGGGCTTTAGACCATTTATGAATCATTGGCCCCTTTACCTTGTCCTTCCTTTTCTTATTCACCATAAAGACTGTGGGTTTGTCACACCCCATTTCCTTATCTACCTATCAAATTATGGTTCGAGGTTTTGATAGAATCTTATCATTGTTTCTCATGTTGTAGATAACAATAAGGCTAGAAAATGTATTGGGTAGTGATGGTAGGATGATATCTGTACACAACTCATTTAAGAACATAATCCCTAAGATGTACAGATGTTCATTGTAGCCAATAAGATTTATTGTATGATGCTCAATTGGTGAATAATCTCCAAGATTAGTAGTAAACAAAGTGTTGGAGATCTCATATATCTCCCATCTCTCCAGGTATCAGTAGAGATCTTTCGGTTCAAACATTATGCAATATGCGCCCATGTTTTCATGTTGCTTCAAGAGATCATTAGACATGGACAATAGCATGAAACACTGGACATCTTTGGAATCATCCATATGTTTCATATATAAAGATAGTTCCTCATCACTAGCCCCTTTTCTAGGCACAAATGGAATAAGATCCTCCACCACATACAATTCCCTCTCCTGGGGAAGGATGACGCATAAACACCTCGACCACTCTGGGAAATTGGTCTTGGTGAGAAGGTTTTCCTTCTCAAGTATAGTTCTAAATGATATATTTGAAGTCATTTTTCTTTCAATTTCTAAAAATTAAGACAATAAAAGATTTAGTACTTTATCATGATAAAACTGAGACAAATAAATAAATTAATACTTATTATTCTCCCACAATTTTATAGAAATCTAATTTCCCTCACCATTGACTTCAGAATATTATGTTTCTTGATTATTCTAGTGGAAATGATTCATATTTCCCTTATCATTACCCAAACCAGGGATGATAAAGAAACATGAAAGGTTTTATGCAGGCATTCCAAATTCCAACTGCATTAACTCACTGCTCCTTGATCCGATAAGTGGACTCTCCAATCCTGAAATTATTTTATTTTGGATTTCCTCAACCATTGACACTTGGTCACACAAAGTCCTACTCTAGCTGTCAAACCTTGGTGTGAACCAATTCAAGTCAACCTAAAACCTTTAATTAGGATTTAACTTTAAGTGAAATCACCCCAACTAGGGTTGGTCATGCACTTTGAAATATGGTTCGATTCTAACCAAGATTATGGAAGGTTAGACCATCTTAATATTTATTTGAGAGATTTTATCCTTATAGATAAATTTCCATTTTATTATCTTACTTACAATATTTTTAATATTAAGTGGGATATAATTAAGTCATTAACCATGTCTAAGATAATATTTACGAACAAGTCGGTCGTATTTTAGTTCCATATTTCATGCTTGTTTAATTCATTAATTGTGTGATCGTGACAACACATCCATAATAAATATACCATGAAACTAATAGATATAAAATAAATGTTATGATCACGATCTTGTTATATTGGTTAATTTATCTAGCAATTGATAAACTATGAAAAGACATATAGGAGGAACTCCTTGAACATTTTGGATTCGCGTTTAAAGATTTCCACATGTCCACCTTTGTATCTCCTTGGGATTGGTTTCACGTTGGATCTAAACTTGAGTTGTCTCCACTAGTTTGGGAGCTATGTCCATTAAATATGATTTTACCTCACTCACAGTTGAGGGGTAAAATTGTATTTTACATAAAATAAACCTTTTGGGTGCATTCCCTACATATTAATGAGGAGAAGGCTTGTAAGGCAACAAATTTAATTTAAGTAAATAAATTAAAAGAATCCTTCCAAATACAAAGGTCCGAGTCTAGGTCATGATCATACATGCATGCAATGATATTTATGCATAAATAAAACTAAAATTCTATTTTTAATTTTTCTTTTTTAAGGTAAATGACGTTTGAATCAATTAATTATCTTTAATTAATCAATAATTTTATCTTAAACCCTTTTTTGAATTTCCTTGAGATTCTCATCCATCATAATTTTAAACAAATAAATTCATCTAAAATTATCTTTTTACAAAAATTGTACCTTGGTGGTAACCTGGTGAATTACCATTCATAACTACTAAATGAGTAGAAATAAAAATTACACATATGATAAATTAAACAAACACATATAAAACATTTATCACGTGTTGTGACTCAGCTTTAATCCCACACCATGGTACACATCTCAAGGGTTTCTATAATATAATAATAAATTTCAATAAATCTCTGTAATTTGAATTAGTACATGGTGTGTAGTTTTGACTACATGGCATGTACCATTGTTCACTGTCCATCTGTAGTACATGCTCAAGGATATGGTGTGTAGATGTACGTCTGCAATATTAGGAGAACTTGACGTGACCAGTGGGCCGCATGCTATTTAGTATCCCCATTACATGGTCTCTAGTTGGTAAAGCCATGAACGAGGTACACAGTCCAACCCAAGCCTAAAGGGACTACATGTTGTGTCTTGTGGGCTACATGGAGTGTAAAACAGAAATCACATGCCACCTATTCCTAGTCAACACACGATATCATTAAGACTTAGATAAACTCTAATGACATGGCTTGGTCTAGTGGACCTACCCGATGTATTAAACCTTGACTACACAATGTGTGTTGCTGAATAAACACTATGTGTTCTAATTTTATTTTTCTAGAAACCATTGGAACCTCTAGGTGGGATCCCTTATTTTGTTTTAATCAATATTAAAATAAAATGATCGATTCTGTAAGGTGAACACGAAATGAAAGAGGAGGAATAAATCCATAGATTTATATTTATAGAATGGTTAACTTGAATTGAAACAACTAAATTATTAAATGCCTAGATCATGAACGAAAAAAAAAATAACTAAAATCAAAAATATGAACCCTCTGATACCACTAGTAAGTTCTAGGTGCAACGAAAGCATGTGGATGAGGGCACCCAACATTAATTTTTCTATTTACAATGATCAATCTGAGATCCATCATGATGATACAACACCAGATCTTTGGAATAGAACAAATAAAGAAAGGAAATAGTGATGTCCAATAACGATATAGAGGATCATCATATGTTGGATATAATTAATTTAATTAGAAGATGGGAATTACCATGATGGAATTCTCTCTCCATTGGTGTTTCCACTCACAATTTGACGTGATCCATAATTGCATCATAGAATCCCAGTGTAGGATTCCTCTATCAATGATCTACATGTGCTCCACATATCTATGGACATCGTTGAAGGGATATCTGTCTGCTAGGGAGGAAGAAACATTTCTTGCGATGTCCACCTTAGATTTCCTAAAGATCCACTTACAATGTGATCTATTTGATTCGGTGGAGGGGGATCTCTCTCGTAGCATGAGGGAGTTCTTAGAGGAATGGAATTATCTCTTAGCTTGAGAGATTTTTCGATAACCATTGTTCACAAATCCAATGATTGTATAGTCTTGTGAGAATAATATAATTGGGATTTTAATTACATAGAATAGTAAAAAGAATTAATTTACAGAAAGCATTTCTTCTTTTCATTTAATTAATAGTAAGACCCCATGTCTAATAATAATAGTTGACTATTATTATTACTTCACATGCGCCCGATTAATTAAACCTAATAATATTTAATTAAATAAATAATATTTTTTCTTACAAGTCCTCATAAAATCTGCACGGTGTGTTTATTAATTTACATGGCATGTAATTTATAATTTATAATTTATATTTATTTCATACACCACATTTATTAGACCTTGAATAATCAGTATTTATTTCTAATGTAAATATCTATACGTTACTCGCTAATAAATATATTATTTTTCCCACAATATATTCTCTCGAATAACTAGTGTCAAAATAATTACAATCAGACTTCCTTGAATAGATATTAAACCACAATCAGGAATAATCTTTATTCAACTTGTTAAATGAATATTTAAATCATATACTTAGACACACTTGGTGTGTGACCCTCTAGGCCTCTTTGACAATGGAATTTGGCGGATCCAGCCTAAAGTATAAGGTTAATGTCAAGGAACATGCCAAGTCACCCACAGAGAAAGAAGTTAATGCCACAATGATGTGTCACATCCTATGAACGTTTACCATGTAATGTAATCACTTTGTCAAGATATCTCAAATCAAGTGGGTTTTATGCTAGTTCCATCAACCCATGTGATCGATTATTCATTCTTTGACTTCTTGAAATTGAACTCTCCAATTCCTCACCATGTACATGGACTTATATATGCTATATCAATTCCTCTTGGATATTACCAAGGGTTCCCACCATGAGAAGGTGACTCAATTTTTTATATGTCCTCACCCCTAGTGGCCTGTATTATTTGTTCCCCTAAATAACATCATCCAGCCATAGAATATATATTCAATAATAGTGTTATAGCACTTTCAGGTTCTCATCATAGTAGGGATCCTCTATGAAAATTTAGTGTAATATCTATCCTTAGGACTTTATCACATGCATTTTCATGTAGATGAACAATCAAGATGTGATAAGGTATTTATTAATGAATAATGTATAAAGTAGGTGGTTCTAGGACACTAAATCCAACATGATATACTCAATATCTATTTCTAGTTGAGGAGGCTAAAGAGTGGAATTTTGAGGAAGATTTTCATCCATATATAAAGCATCAATCCACCCCATATATTCTATTAAACTTACATATGGTGCTGGAGAGATCATAGGTTAGTAAAAGGATGCTTTCCAGGACTTGATTTCATGAGAGGGGATTTTTTGGATTATGAATGTAGTAGAGAGGTGGTATGAGGTTCCCTATTGTGTGGATATAAGATTTTTCAGATAGAAAGATTTAGGTACCAACCTTTGTCATTTTTATTATGAGGGTGGTATATCTCAAACCTTACCAAGGGACTCAATGCTTATTTTTCTTGTGGAGTCTGAGGTCATTAGTGGTGAGAGTACCCCACGATTAGTAGAGGAAGTTTTTGGAAGTTGTCCCACTTCATTTTTTTTATTTATTATAGTTTCATCCAAGATAGAAGTAGAAGAATGCTCCATCTTTGTTTCACTAAAGATTAGACGTGGGTCGAAAAATGACATCCCTATGACTCTACTTATTCATGTAGAGTAGATAATGACTATGGAGGTACTTTTCGTCAGGGTTAGAGAGGTCTTGGATTACTTCATGGCATGTGCAATACATTATTGTTTTGAGTTAGAGGGAAAGAAGATGTTTTTCGAGTTAAGATCTTATTTTTTATTTTTCTTCTTGGGTGCATGATTTTTTTGATTTATGAGTTATTCACTCGTTTATATCCCTTGACTTAGTCTATGGTTTGTTAATTAAGGTAGAGATACTTATAATTCCGTTTCTATATTGAAACAGGTGTTTTATAAATAAATATTACATATTTTTAGATGAATATTAAAAACATTTCACAAATACACTCCGGATCACCATAAAGGTTTAGTGTCATTTGAGACTACATACCCAATCTTTTTTATTTGATGAATGTTCTTCAATATCTCCCATAAATATCTTCTCATTATTCATACCCTATGGAAATATTTATTCTTGACCATGGAAAAGTAAATATAATAAATTGTGAGCTCAAATTCTCATTAAAGGGAATCAAGGGAGATATCATTAACCACTTAAACAGAATATGAACACAAGGGTATGAGAATGTGTGTTTAACACTTGAAAACCTTACCATATATAACACATATCATATCCTTGAGTCATCACATAATTTAGAAAAGTTATTAAGACATTAATAACAAATAAACTCAATGAACATACGCCATGGGAGAATAACATAGATATAGTAATGTAGATAAATTGTAAGATCCTTACATTTTGGATAAATATAAACAAGAACATGTTCACTCATTATGTTAAGGACATGAATATAGACCCTCACATAATCTTATGGAAATGAAAACAGGTTCACGAATAACCATATAAACATGAAATATTGTCTAAAAAAATCCTATAGACATGAAAATAGGTCCACACATAACCTTATAGAAATGAAATGGGGTCCACGCATAACCTTTGGACATGAAATCAGGGCTACACATAACATTGTGAACATGAAATCAGGTTCACTCATAACACAATTTACTCATGATTTTCAACATTAACCAAATTAATTATATGCATTTAACATAAAAAAATATAATATAACCACAATCCAATCATATTGATTCCAAAAATCATTCATTGTAATCAGAACCTATGTAAAATTAAAGAGTTTCATAAACATTTCAACATTTTATCATAGAATAACCTATAAAAGACAAAAAGGATTCAATAAAATCTCATCATCATAATCATAAAAATAAACCATCAAAATTAATAATATAGATGATACCACTAGATAAAATACACAATAATAAAGTAATCAACTGCAAAGGTTTTATTTGATGATTAAAATAAATTTCATAAAAATATCATTTATATATTATGGAGGAAAATATCCCTTCAATTTTGAATACACATCATTAAAATCTAGAAATTTACCAAATATAAAAGAAAATATATTGTTTTACAATGTTATTGGAAATATTTAAAGGAATATTAAATTTATTTAGTGGTTATGGTGGTGGTAAATACCATCCATTTTGTAATAGGTAAAACAAATATTTTTTTCACATTTTCAGTAAAAAGTAAAAAGTGTCTTGTTGGTAAATGAAAAGAAGATTCTAGTTATTTTTTTTTGAAAAATTAAAACATGGGTAAAATTTAATTTAAACTATAATATAAATATATTAAAAAAATTCTTTCATAAATTTATATAATGTATAAATATTGATGAAAAATGGTTTCTACTAAAGAGAGCGATATATTCGGTTTTCCATGAAAAATGTATTTTGGTATATTTTCTTATTAAAGAGAGGAAAATGATAGGAAAAATGTATCCAAAATAATTAAACATATTTTAATAAAATTAACGATTTTATTCAATGTTAAATCATAATATTTCATTATCTTGATCTTAATCATATACAATCCAGATAAGCAAAGAGGTTTTAACATAAAACACTTACCACTTTGGTAACTTTTATATCAGTATCCCCAGGAAATAAAAAAACTTATATGGATATAAATATCCCAAAATATTTATAATATAATTCATAAAATTAATTCATGTGTAGTATATAGACCACACAAAATAAATAATTGGTGTATAGGGCATGTGTCCCACAAAAATAAAAGTGAGACAAAAATCACTTACCTCATGTCTCAACTTTTTTTGTTCACATACCAAAATCCTGTATAATAAATGTAGATTAATTATGAAACATATAAATAAAAATTATAATATATATAATTCCATAAATTATTTTATTATGACATTTTATTACCTTTTTATTAATGATTTCCTTATTAAAATCACCTTTCAGGTAACAACTGTTCTATTTTTTGTCTTTGTTTTCATTTGGTATTTTCAGTACTCTTACAGAGATCATGTTTTAATCATATAGAAATATTAAAAATTATATAAATATAATATATATTAATATTATATTTATTTATTTTAATCCATACAAGTTATATATATAAAATTAATTACATCGTTCATGAAGACGGTAGGCTGTACGTACACATGAACACTGTTTCCTTTTTCTCGATGGATAAAATGATAGAAAGGTAAATAATATATAAAATTTATAGAATTATTTTAATGTAATATATATATATATATATTATATTTTAACTAATTCTATCATTATTACCATCCATGTCAAAATAAACTGAAAAATGAATCACATCACTTCTTTGAGGCAGTAGTCTACACAGATGCATGTGTGACATTTTCATTTTCCAACAGATTGGAAGGTAAGAATATTTTTGTGATATTATAATTTAAGAAATATAATTATTTCATAAATATCATATATAAACATTATATACACCATTATATCAATATTTGAGAGATGACTATGGAAACCAAATTACATTGGTTCGTGAGGCGGCAACCCATCGTACACATGATTAACAATTTTGTTTCCCATTTGATGAAGAAGGATATGGATATAGGTTTTTGAAATTAATTAAAAATATATATGTATATTGAAAATAATTATGTTATTCTATTATCATATTTTAAAAATATTTTAATGTGGTAAAATTACAAATAATATAAAAATGCTCGGTTAACAACAATACTCTTCTTCAGAAAATATCTTTGTGTTATTAAAACAATCAATATTAGGAGGGATTCATAATAAAAATAAGGCCTCTAGGACATGGTAAGGGAAGTAAGTAAGGAATTAGGGTAGGAAATGTCTAAATAAAGTATCTGCTAATGTGAATATGAGATTATAATAGGTGACCTTTTATAAGTAGTGAAAGGAACCCACTTGGAGACTACTTTTAAATTTTTCAAAAGAATCCAAAATGATAAAGTCATTACCATGTAGAATGATTAAGATGACCATATATTATAATTTTATATATTATAAGGTTTACATATTTCAAAATAATAGGATTTATTTTTGTTTCAATGGCATATTAACCTTACAATTTTAGTTTAATCCCACGATAATCTCGTTTAAACATTAATCACAATAATTATTTTTTACTATTTTTAGTATTTATTATAGAAAAAAATAAACTTGAAATTATTATATTATATTAATTATTATTATTAAAAAAATTTTATCCATATTTATATAATAAATTCAAAGAAGTTTTATAATTTAATTTACAATTTTACCGGCAGACGTGACGAAAAAATGATTTCGAAAGAAAACGTTTCCTTAAGTAGAAGAAGTTTTTATATAAAAATTGAGCATAAAATTGATTATAATGGCCTAAATTTTATTAATAATAGTATAATTATACCAATATTATTTTTAAAAAAATTTTAAAATATAATTTACCTTTCAAAATAATTTAAATGAGAAGGCAGTTTTCAATAAAAATCAGTATTTTTCACTAATCATTGAAAAATGATTTGTTTTTATAAAATTCTCAAAAATTCACTATAAGATAATTTTGAAATGATAATTTTAAAAATAATTTTTATTTTTTAAAATAAATTTTATAAAATTGGTAGAAATTAATTATTTTATTTTGTCAAAAAAGTAGTCAATCCATTTTTAATGGAAAAAATGTATTTTTAAAACATGTAGAGGATTTACTAGTAAATATATTTTCATTATCTAAAAAAATTATACTTATTTTTTCAAATATTTTTATCATTACTCATAATTCCATTTTTAATATTTTTTTATTTGTATATTTCATTTTTTTAAAACTCAGTGCTGCCTCTAACACAAGACATCGAAAAAATTAATTTATCTGAAAAAAATATTTCGAAAAATATTGGGCTTTTTCATTCAATCTAATAAATTTCATACTTTCAGTTTAAAATTTTTCTTGGTGGGTTTGAAATTTTAAAATTCCATATTGTTAAACCGAAATTATAAAAAGGGATAAAGAAATTCCTCCAGAATATTGGGGAAAAGAAATTAAGAAGGTCATATAGAAAAATGCATAACTTGGCTTCAAAATAGGGGAACATTGGTGGGAAGTGAAAATATAGACATGGAAGGGAAAAATAATTCCAATATATTAAAAGAGAGTTATAATGAACATGTTCTAGAGAAAGTTAACAACTATAAATCCATAAATCTGTGATGGGTGAAAAGACTATTCATTTTTCATAATTGAAGGTAAATGTATAACCTTTTAAATTAAAGATCAGTTTGCTAATGTTGAGAAATTTTCACAAGATTATATACTTACTTGATTTCATTCCATTTCAAAAGTAGAATCTTATCCCCTGGTTGTGATTCAATCAATTTCCACTTCATATCTAGTTCTAAAAAATAATTATTCAATATTAAGTTATTGTTATTATTATTATTAATTTAATTATTGAAACACTAAAAGTAACTTTTAATGGATCATAAGATCCATAAAATTATGGAAATTTATTCATATTATCTCTAATTTTTACCAAGACTAAAATTGTTAACACAAGTTATCCAATATAGATAAGTACATAGAATTAGGTTCTTAAAATTCAACAATAACACCTAAATTTAACCATATCCAATTACATAAATAGTTTACTGTATAAATCCTCTAAAATATGTCTGAATAAAATTGAATCCCAGATTTTGGAATGATTTGATCTCACTTTCTTCAATGATGAACTTAGAAATTATGTTGAAATATAATTTTAATCTCTCATAAAGTATCGTACAAAAATTTAAATACCCTTATAATTCCTCAATATGAAATCTAATATGATTCCAGAAGACAATTATCCATTTATTTCTTAATTAAGCACCTATACTATTAAAAAATATTTCCATTGGAGGTTCAGATGATCATAGGTTGATTTAAGAATAAAATATAATTTCATTATTCTAGAAATTTATATTGAATCTATGTTGGGAGAGATAATAAATTCTTATAATCACATAAAATTTTACTAAAGGATAATATTTTCATAAGTATTATTCATAAAAAAAATTAATATAGAAATACAAATTCTATAGTGGAGGATAAGTGTATTCTAACTATCATGTTTAATTTAAACTATTTTTATTTCATAAGTGCTCCCTTTTTTCCTTTTAATTTATAGGTTTCTGTAGATCATTATCCTCATTAGCCCTTATATTAAGGCATTAATACTCATAATAATCAAACTCATTTATTTTTTAGAATTTATGTTTGTGTGGTGCATACTACTGAACCCTATATTTATTCCTTTCTTTAACTATATTCTTTATATATGTCAATTGTATTTTTCTCGATGGCTAGGTTTCCCACACTTAAAATTTTTTTTATTCCTTTTAGGAATTCACTTGAGTTTTACTTCCCAACATTTTTTGAAATTATTAGGTTGAAACCTTTTTTACCACCACTTGACATACCATTGGATCTTACATAAAACCCCATATTCATTTTCGTATCACCAAAGCCATGAGGATTTCCAGATTACATTTCCACTTTCAGTTCACATCTGACGATTTATTCATAACATAAAAATACTATTATAGTTAATACCTATCAAAAACTTATTTTTAGACCACTAAACAATCAAACAGTTTTTCTTTTAGTCTGATGATTAAACCTAAATCATACCTTGAAAGGCATATAAAAGTTTCCTCATAGGTACCAATGGATTCATCATACTTATACTTAAACTTAAAGAATTACTTAGCTATTTTTTATACATATAATAATAGTTAATTACTTAGTGAACAATATTTCGTTAAGCTTATATTATCCATGGGATTCAATTTTATCCCCTTACCTCATATTCTTAAAAAGATTCCACCATTGATCTGCTGCACCTTCTAAAGAATAAATGTCTAGGGAAACCATTTCACGGTCTAGGAATTTAATAATATAAAATAAATTATCATCACATCAATACATTTCTCAAAAACAAGTGTAAAATAGGTCCCATTAAATAAGCATTCATTTTTTCACATAAAATAGTCAATTGAATATTTATCCTTCCATAGTAAATTCAAAAGTTTAATATTACCCTTGTAACCACTTACAACTTGAAAGAGTTGGGTGATCATAGTAACAAAATATTGTATCCCTACTTATAAACATTTATTTTATCATGAGGATGAATATTTCAATTACCATTACATTATTTATTCACATGATTCCTTTGGTTTCTAGACATTAACTAAAAAATCATAGTGTGAGA
This sequence comes from Viscum album, assembly GCA_963277665.1. NCBI lineage: Eukaryota > Viridiplantae > Streptophyta > Magnoliopsida > Santalales > Viscaceae > Viscum > Viscum album. Next base: position 1,504,048,769 of record OY728133.1, read on the forward strand.
AATAATACTTAGATATATAAACCACATAGTCATGAAAAATCATTTATAGTATGCCTAAATCATGACACCTTTAGGTTTAAACTAGGTTATTCATGGTCTTAATCTATTAAAATCTTTCTTGATGGTTCATAATGGGGTTTTAAACTTCCAAAACATATCTATCTTGGGTGTTTGAATAGGTATGCAGTAATTCCTGTTCTCATACACTAAGTGAAAATCAATTCAAAGTCAAATTATCCCTTTCAACATTATTAACTCTAGTTAAAACTATTCTAGATCCATATCCTTATATAATATCCCCACAAGGATATAATTACTTAGATACCACTCTCTTTATTCCTCATTAAATTTCAAATACATTTTATTATACTTTGAATTATCCTTAGAGTTCTCCATAATGTTTTCAATCCCTAATCTACAAAGACTGACTAAACCCTACTTTGATATAATATTTAGCATCCCACTTGTTTCATTTATAAATATCACATATTTTTGGATAAAAATTTTATACATTTAAAAAATACACACCCATGGACCATAAAGTTTTAGTGTCTATAGATTCTAGATACATGATCTTCTAATTTCCTAAAAGTTCTTCAATATCTCTCATAATGATCTTCTCCTTATAAATACCCTAAAAACCCTTTATTCATGAACTAGGGAAAGTAAAAATAAGGAAAGGGTGAGATTTGATTCTCAATTAGGGTAAGTAAGGAAAATATCATTAATCAATTAAATATAACATGAACATAAGGGTATGATATTGTTAGATTAACACTTGAAAACCATACCATAGATAACATAGATCTTAACCCTAATTCATGGAATAAAGCTTGGTGTTCATAATATGTGAATCATAATGGTCAAAAATGAAAATAAACCTTGAGAGAATAATATAGACATAGTAATGTAGAAAAATATAATGTTTATAAAATTATTAACATGCATAAATAGAAACATGTTCAGCCATTATGTTAAGGACACAAAATTAGGCCCTCGCGTAAACTTATGAACATGAAATGAGGTCCATGAATATCCTTATAGATAGTAAATTGGGTCCACATGTAAACTTATGGAAATTAAACTAGGTCCACCCATAACCTTATGGACTTGAAACCAAGTCCACACATATCCTTATGGACTTGAAAAAATGTGCACACATAACATTGTGAACATGAAATCAGCTTTATCCATAACATAATTAACTCATGAGTTATCCCTATTTAACCATTTCATAGGAGGGGTTTAATTAATCCAAACATAAAATAATATTAATAATTTAAAAAAATTATACAAAACATTCATTTTAATACTAACCCCTAGAAAATTAATGGGTTTCATAAACATTTCAAAATTTTATCACAGCATAGGTAATAGAAGATAAAGGGGTTTCAGACATATCTCATCATCATAATTATAAAAACAAACCATATAGATAAATAATAATAATGTAATTGTTTAATTATATCCTAGGTAAAACCTATGAAACACCAAATTTTCTTATCGTTGATGAATTCAAACTTCATTGAAATATTATTAAAAATAATTTAGGAAAATATCCTTTCTATTTTGAAAACACTTCATAAAATCTAAAAAATTATGAAACATTAAAGAAAAATTTTCATTAAAAAGAACATTGGGAACCTTTAATTAAGATATAATTCATTTATAAGTCATGTTTTTTATAAATAACATTCAATATTTACTAGTTAAAAACAAATATTACTTTAACTTCTTCAGAAAAAAGGAAAAAGTTTCTTGTTTAGAAAATGAAAATAATAATACTATAATAACATTTTTTAAAATTAAAAAAATGTTTAAAAATTACGGTAAACCATTATAGTGTAATTTTAAAAACAGTTTTCATTTTTTAGAAAACATGGGTATTGAAGAAAAAGGGTTTTTGAACAAAGGGAGAAATAAAGTTGGTTTTCCTTAAAGACGTTATTTTGGTCATTTTTTCTTAAAGAGTAGAAAATTAATGGAAAAATTTACTCTTTATAAATAAAAATAGAATAAGAAAGATAAAGTGTTTCTTGAAAACATATCATAATATTTCAATATAGTAAACTTAACCATAAATAATCCCAATAAACAAAGAGATTGTATTGTAAAACAATCACTACTTTGATAAAATTTTAATTATCAGCCCCATGATAGTAAAAATATTACGTGGATATTAATATCCCACAATATTTATAACATGATTAATAAAATAAATTCATGGTATGTATATACACCACCTAAAATAAACAATAGGTTTATAAGGCATGTTTTCCACAAAAATAAAAGTCAGACAAAAATACAATAAATAATGGCTCAAATTATTCGTACAAATTAAATCTTCCATTATAATATATAAAGGTTTTTTATAATAATATTACAGATTCATATCCATATATATCATACCATATATGATTTACTTAAAACTTTTTATAACCCATTTATTAACAAATTTCTTGTTAAAATTAATTTTCACTTAATAACAACTTTATTTTTCATATATGTTTTGGACTAAAATTATAGTGTCTTTAACATGGATCATGTTCTCATCCTCTATATTATTTTAACCATGATATAAATATCATATATATTCAATATATACATATTTATATTAATCTATTAAAGTTATCGATAGAATATGAATTATTCTATTCATGGAGAGAGTAAACTATACATACGCATTAACGTGGTTAACATTTTCTCGAAGGATAGATTGAAATAAAGGTAAACAGTACATAAAATTTCCATAATAATATTTATGTTATATATATTAAATATATTCATTAAATATATCATTATTATCATCAATGTAAAATAAAATGAGAAATAAATCAAATCGCATCATGGACTTGGTAGTCCACATATACGCCCGAGCGATGTTATCATTTTCTAGTGGATTGTAAGGTAAGATGGAAGGTGGGGTATTATAATTAAAAAGTATAATTATTTCATATATATCATATAAAAACATTAAATCCATCATTAACAATGTCTGTGAGAGTATGTGATGGAAACTGAATTACATTAGTTTGTGGGGAATTAGTCTTCCTTGCACACGATCAACAATTTAATTTCTCATTTTATGGAGGTTGAGATGGATAAAATTTATGAAACCAAAAAAATAAAAACATAGTATATTTTTGATATTGATGTTATTATATCATAAAAATTAAAAAATATTTTAATGGGGTGGAAGAAAAAATAAAATAAAAATGCTTTGTTATGAATGATACCTCTTTTTCGAACAACCTCCTTTTGTTAGCACTAAAAGATTTAATTAGAGGGTTACATAATAAAAATATGTACTATTTTGTTTAAAAAAATTATATTGGAGTGTAGATTGAAGTGGAGAGTATATGTCCTTCTATATGTGGGGAAAAGAACCCACTTGTAAACTACCTAGAAATTCCCAAAAAGAATCCAAAAATAGTAACATTGTTCCAAAGTAAAATGATTCAGAATGACCATAGAATATATTTTGGTATCAAATAAGGTTTAAATATGTATAAATGATAGGATTTGGGAATTTTTTTTTGGAAAAAACCCTTATCATTTTAGTTAAACCCCCAATAGTCCCATTTTGACCTTAACCGTGATAATTAATTTTTACTATTAATTATGACCAAGAATTAAGTTGGGAATATCATGTAATATTAATTATTGTGATTAAAAATAATATATTCATTTTTATAAATTCTATTCATATAATCATCAGAATTTAATTTAAAATTATTACTGTTGATGCGATGAAAAAACAATTTCCAATTATTTGTTTTTGTAATTATACGAAGTTTTTCAATAAAAATTAAACATAAAATTGATTAAAATGAAATAAATTGGATTGATAATAATATATTTGAAAAAATTTAACAATTAAAATAATTTTAAAATATAATATAACTTTTTAATCACTTTAAAAAAAGTGGAATCGTTTAATAAAAATTAGTTTTAATCACTATTCATCAAATAAAGTTATCATGTCATAAAGTTATAAAAATTCCACTCAATGATATTTTCAACATACTGGAATAAAAAATTATGATCATTTAGTAATTTTTTAAAAGTGGAAGAAATTATTTATATTATTTTATTACAAAAATATATCAAACTATATTTGAGGGAAAATGTTTTTTTGAAAAACCAAACGACTTTTCTATAAAATATATTTTCTTTTTGTAAAACATTTATAATTAATTTTAAAAATGTTGTTATTACTGTTAATATGATCAAGTTTGATGAATGGGTTATAATTATCATATTAATAGTATATATTGGTATGTTTAAACTCTATTTTTCATGTAACACAAAATATATATGAAATTAAATTTATTTGAATATTTTTTGTCATAAAATATACACGTGTTACACTTGGAATTGACTACACCAATTAGAGATTGATATTATTTTTATAAAGTTTATTGAGAATGTGCGATAATTATAGAGTAACATAACTCAGGGGGAGATATCCTACATTTATAGATACAACTAAATGACACCAGCCTCATCATGGACTAACTATATTCGATGAAGGATACTGTGGATTGATTTTGGAGGTAGATTTTTTTCTATAATGCTGATAGATATTCTCCATGTTCATTGGTGTGATGTAACCCTGTATGGTTTGGAGGAATTTTATATCCTTGTATTCATTGAAGGATTAGTTGATGATGAGTTTATTGAAGTTGCAGATGATGTGGTTTCCTTGGATTGTAGAAGACTACCCTGATTTATTTTTGGACAAGTTTGTGGAATTACCACCTTGATGAGAGATCATGTTTGGTATAGATATAAAACATGGAACTTCATAAACCTTTATGTCTCCATTTAGTATGACACCATATGATTTTTTGGAGATGTAGATTTGGATAAATAATTTTTTATAATTAGGTTTTTTTTGTCGAGCATGAAACCTTGGGGTGCACTTGTTCTATTTTTAAATAAGGATGTTGGATGTGTGAATCTCTATATAGATTAACATCACTTAATTTGGTTATAATTAAGAACTATTATCATATTTCATGGATTGAAGATTTATTTGATCATATTAATGATACTTATTGGTTGTTACTGATTGATCTGTGATCAGGATATCATCAAATACAGCTAATGGATGAGGATATATTAAAGGCCACTTTCTAAAGTCATTTTGGGTATTATTCGTTTGTTGTGATGCATCTTTATGTGTTAAATAATCTAGTCGTTTTGATGGGATTGATGAACATAGTTCTATGACTATTCCAAGATTATTTCATTGTGGTTTTCATCGATGAAATGCTTATATACTTGATATCCATGGAGGAGCCCACAGAACAACTGTAAGTAGTCTGAGATGTTTTTTTCATAAGATACTATTCAGGAAGCTATCAAACTGTGAGTCTTGGGATCCTGAAATTTTATAGGAAATGTAATGTCCCAACATGGAGTATATATAGATCCTTTAATAACCAGGGTAGTTATTTTTTGGGTCACCCACAAGAATGTTTCATAGGTGTGGAGAATCCTTATTCTTTTAGGCTATTATAGTAGGATCAAACCGCCATCTCTCATATTAAAACTCCTTCGATAAACATGACTATAATTGATTAGTAATTCTTATGAACTAACCTGTGTTAGGAAGCTTTCAAATACATAAAGGGGATGTTGTTCCATGTACCTGTCCTTTATTTTCCAGTGGTAGGAGTTCAATTTATTATTTTTAGGATGATTCAAGTATTTTCTTAGTATATTTATTGATAATACATTTTTTTTTGATTTTATGGGTATTTGTAGTTATGTACCCATGCACATAACTAATCCACCTATTATCTTGAGTTGTAAGCAGTTGTGTTTTACTTGATGTTATATAGGAATTTCTTCATCGAAGAATGCTTTTTTGTTTTCAACAATCATAAGTGATCGAGGCACGTATTCTACTATCATGGATTAAACTATAAGAAATTATGTTGCATGTAATTGTTATAAAATATTGACTTTTAGATTTTATATTCACCTATAAAGTGTAATTTTTTATCTAATGTCCTAGATAGGGAGTTATATAGTGATTCAATGTGTGAATTTGAATTTTATTTATGAGTGATATAAGAGATATTAAGTATTAATCTTGATATAGGGGAGTATAGTGGAAGATGAAAATTTTTAGATGATGGTTATGTCATCTTTAGTATAGAAGGTCTAGAATTCCAAGTTGGTGGATTTTATGGTTGAGGCCTTGGGAGATAAAGTTATTTTTTTGTGATTCCCTTGATAATTGGCCTAATAATGATAAAAATTGGACATTGTTATATGGGAGGTTTTTATTTCATTCAGAGATGCATGTAGTGGTGCTATATGAGTTTCACATACCAACATTGGTGGTATATCCTAATATGAAAAATAAGTACATTTCTCTAAGTGGTAAATTTTGGTGTATTGGGTTAAAGCACATAGTTATAGAGTTTGTGTCTTTATGTTTAGTCTTCCAAAAAGTGAAGGATAAACAATATTCTCCTGGTGATTTTCTATAGCTGTTAGATATTCTTCAATGGAAGTGGGGGGAAATTTTTATGGACTTATTCATAAGTTTGCCTCAAGATTAGGGAGTCGGTGTGGCTATATGAGTGATTGTGGACTTCTCGATGAAATAATCTCACAAATAATTAATAAAATAGTTGATAATAGATAAGGTATTATAAATACATTATCTATAAGATGTGGAGAGACTCTAAAGATTCCCATGTAAGCTCACCTATAATCATGATCCTCATTTTACCTCCAAGGAGTGGTGAGGTCTTCAACATGATTTTGAATCTTAGTTGATGATTATAAATAATTTTCATCTATAAAATTATGGTAAGATAGAGTAAGTTATTCATAATCTTGAAGACATGTTGTCCACTTATGTCCTAGATTTTGTTGGTTTGTTTGATATGTACCTATCTTTGGATGGGTTTTCATAAAATAATAGTTTTCACTCCACCATTTCTATCAAACTATTTGAATCATCTTATGGATGAACATTATATTATCTATTTTACTATATTGGGGTTAGAGAGTCAGTAATTATTTAGATGAAACTAGTATATATCATGATAGAGATGGTTCAGGTGATTCAAGAGAGTATAAATGCATCACATGGTCATCATAAGTCCTATGTCGACTATCGAAGAAGACCTATAACATTCTATGTTAGAGATTTTTTTTTCTTGTAGGTGAATCCTTATCATGGGAAGTTATGATTTGGTCATTGGAGTAATATTTCTCTCTTGTTTTTTGGGACTATCGAGGCATTTGATTGTGTTAGAGATATCAATTATCCAATAAGACTTCCCCCATAGAGGATCCTAATTCCTAATGTATTTTATGTGTTTTAGATTCAATTTTTTCTTTGTGATGCCTCTCATATCATCAATTTAAGATAGATCAATGTTGATGATGATTTGAAATTCAAGAGTGGCTAGTGGAGATCTAATACCTCTAGAAAAAGGAATTGGGTGGGCATGTTATTCCATTGTTTGGTTTTGAAATGGCAACATACATACACCTTAATGGGGGAGGGGTATTTAATGTGGGATAATGCTATTTCTTTATTTGTTTTTTAAACCCCAACCCACCCATTGATAATTCATTCATTTTTAACATTCTTCTATGAGATTATCACATGGTTGAGTGATATTTCATGTTAGAGATCCTTTGATATAAGTTTTTACTTGGTAGTGTTTTTTCTACCTCTGTTGACGACCCATGATCGATTACTTGTGGACTCAAACACCTAGTTCATAGAGAATCATAAGTTTTGGTATATGGTACCTTTATCACTTTATCATTAAATTTATACCTATTATTTGGATGTTAGTTAATTCATAGTCACCTGATTTGGGAATTGATGAACAAGGTTTCATGTTGATCTTTAGATACTAGGTTTTTTCTTGCCTTCATTCAGTTCGTTAATTTTTCTTCTCGGTGTAGTTGGACATCATTTATCTGTTTAAGTATGAAGAACATTGAAATTATAATTTATGTAGGTGGTTGTGCCCAAATTTACCCTACAGGTATGCGGTCGTTGTAGTACAGGTAGGGGTCGAATCCACAGGGACCGAAGAAGAAACCGAGAGACACTTTGATTCTGGAAGGATTTGGCTATGGAGTGGCCAACTATTTGGATTGATTTTATATTAATAACTACTGATTTAATCTAAAGAAAATAAATTAAAACATACAATTACTTAGTCTAAAACAATTAATGGAGATGGGTTGATCCTAAGTTGTTACTAGGGTTAGATTGGATGCCTTTATTTTCTTATAACATTTATTTCACTAATTCAAGATGTATCCACGAAATGATATAATTCCTCAACATAATTCACCAATTTAATCCCTACACAATTCCAAGGCTAATCACCAATGCACTTGTAGGATCAATTTAATGATCACTCCAAGGAATTGGATCGCACTAGCACTCGAAATGTGTCCTTGTTAAAGTTGGCAAAGATGAAGAAGAAAATAAATCATCACATGGAAATATTAAAATAATGAAATTATTATAGAATTTAGGATCATAAAATACATCCAATCTTCCCCATGCAACTACCTAGGACCAACCCATAAGGGTTTATCCCTCCATTTATTCTATTCAATAAATGGAAGCGGGAAGTTGACTTAAAGAAGCGGGATTGGAGAAGAAAAATAAAACAATGAAACGATCACTCCACTTTTGTGTGAAAAAAATCACAAGGTTTGGTGTGAATAAATTCACACCTTGAGGAAACAGTATCAAGGTGATAATAAGAAGAACATAACAAGAGAAGAAGAATAAATTTTATTGAAGACTAAGGTGATTCGAACAACTTACATGAGAAGGAAGAACATTACAAAGGCAAATTGGCATAATAACATTACAATGAAAAGAAAGCACCCAAACTCCCTAAATCCATCACCACTCCTACCTTAAATAGGAAAAACATTAATCCTTGGACGAGCCCCCAACATCCCATGTTCCTTTAATTAATTATGTTGGGGAAAGGTGGGTGGAACATTAATGATGAGAGACTTTTCCACTTCTTGCCCCGAAGTTGCAGCCAGCTTGCATCCACCGGAAAGACTCGGCTAAAGGACCTTCTAAAAGGCCGAATTTGAGTGGTCCCTAGAAGACCTAAATGAAGCCCCAGAAGTCCCCTAACATCCTGTAAACGTTCAGCCAGAAAAACTTTGTGGTTCGGGAGATATAATGGAAATGGGGGGATATTTTTCTGGGCCGCAGACTCTGGCCCAAAATTAAATCTTCAACTTGGGCCGCCTTAATCACCACCATTGAGGACGAATTAGCACTGGCTCTAGAATCATGATTTGTTACCCTATATTTCGTCTATCCTTACATAAATTTTGGGCTTCATTGGGCTTGTATTGTGGGCCCCATAGTCCGATCAGTATGATGATATCCAATCTGCCTTCTCCAGAATTGTTTCCTTTAATCGCCAAATATCTCCATCATCCTTTATTAATAATCCATTGATACCTGAATAAAAAATGTTCATAATTATGTGAATATCAATTTCCAAAAATATCAAATTAAAATATGGATAGTTACATTCTTTAAAATTAGATGAAAACATTGAGCTTAAATTGGTGCACATTAGGCATGAAGTGCACAAATGATGAGAATGAGTGTTCAAAATGTAAAATGCACTAAAATGGTATTTATGAATAGCAAGGCCCATGAAAACTACATATATTAGCAATGAATATTAGCCTCTTACAGTGGCTAATCACACCCCCCAACTTGAGTTTTGCTAGTCCCGAGAAAAATATATCTCACAAAAATGAAATTCGAATGACCTTTTCCAAAAATATTTTAATACACATTTCTCACCCAAAGATCACATACCAAAAAATTATGAAACCCATAAAAATCATTTAAAACAAGCTATTTCCATAAGAATATCTCAAGCCCAAGCCCATTCCTTTGTTCAAATTCATTGTCATATTTCATCCAAATTCAATTAAGCATGATGAAGTGTTGTGCGTCACAATAGACATGGGGGTTCATTTTTATTTGAGGGAGAAAAGATGGAAGCGCTAGGAGAAATCAAATTTTAATAATAAGATGAGTACTCATTTTTTATTTTATTTTATTTTTTGGATTTTTTTTTTCAATTTTTCCATGGTAATTGAAATTGAACTCAATCGAGTCAACCCATGTAGCAAGACTTTGCCGATGACTCCCAGGCTCAAAGACCATAGGGAACCAAGTGAAGCTCACATACTCGGGAATCATCTCGAGTTAACTCAATCAAAAACAAATTCAAATTACCACAAGTAGAGATAAAATACCCAACTCTGGGCCATAAAACTATGGAGTCGCGATCCCCAAGTGCCGAAAGCCACACATTAGGTCAATTCATTGCTCTACGCGCAATTGTTTTTTTGGAATACTCATGTTAAAATTAAAATTATCTCCAATCCTATGTTATTTATTATGGGTCCCCAAGAACTCAAACTAAAACCCCACAATCTAGAGGACGTGCATTGTGTTTTTTTTATTAAATGGATGAAAATATAACAGTGAAAAATCACATCAGACAACCGCACTTTCCAATATCTATTCACATGAACATAAAATTGCATTAAAATCAGAATCAAGGCATGAAAAATTATTTGATATCCAATTTCAGAGTTTGGAATGTGTGTTATCATGTTCAAGGTTAATGACATTTTTCCTTCCACACATTTTATGTTTTTAGTACACAAGATCAAAATATTAATTTCATCTCCCCAAATATAAAATAACATTGTCCCCAGTGTTTAAAGAAAAGAATGATTAGAAGGGGTAGAGGTGAGGAGTTCAAAGAGGAAATTGAAAATGATAAACATGGAACAAATTCACCTGATTTTTGAAGTTGAAGTTCATGATGCTCCAGATTACTCTTTTCATCTCTTTGGAGATGTATGCACCTCCTTGATCGAATATGTATCACCCAAAATAGTCCCTGAACTATACAAAGAAGAACAAAACAGACAAAACAAACAACACAACAATTTATTTAAAACCAAGTATCAACATTTTTATGGGTTTCTTTTTTTTTTTAATTTTAAAAATCAAATCGATGATACATTGTCTTCTTTATATTTTCAGGGTAAGGTATTACTCAGGGATCACGCCGCGTGACACAGATGAATACGGTGCTCCCCTTTCATACCCATCCATACTCATAAAATAAGAACAGGTCAACAATCTAAATTTTTTTAACCTACAAAAACATAAATAAACCAAACTGATGATACATTGTCTTCTCTTAATTTTCTGGGCACAGTATTCCTCAAGGATCACACCACGTGACACAGGTGAATATGGTGCTCCCCTTTCATACCTATCCTTACTCATAAAAGAAGAACAAGTCAACAGTCCGAGGTACTAATTAAATGAAATAAAACATAAAAACCGTGGGTTGACTCCCGTGCAGCGCTTAATTTAATGTCTTTAGCTTGACTTGAACCCCCAAACTTAGCCAATTCGAACTTTAAAAATTTTAATGACCTAATCTTTTTCCACTTCAACATGATTAAGAATGAGTATCCCTTGTGGTTGGTAAGAAGATTTGGAATTTCATTCATGAACAATCCTATTTTCTAAAATTAATGGGAAAATCCAAGGAATATCAGAAATGGTTGATCTTTTTTCTTATGTAGTCATTCCTAATAAATCAAAGATCAACCCCCCTTTGTGGGTTTAATGAGATGAATGAATGAAAACCCCAAGCTCTTGTTTATAAAAAATTATGGGATACTCAAGTGGGGAAGGAAGGACAATGATTTTGAGTTCGGGATGGTTGAAATTTTCTAAAGAATATTGGCAATTTGAATGAAAATTAGTTTCTTCTCCAAAGACATTAAAATGAATTGGTTCCTTGTAAAAATATGATTCATCCCCTAAAGTGTCCATTTTAATTCTAGGAGTAGGTATGGGCTCAATATTTGGGATTTATTTTAATTTTTTAGTGATCTGTGGCCCTAAAAATTCACTAATGGAACCACGTTCAGGAAGCTCAATCCATGATGTCAAGTTATTATCTTTTGAATTCAAAAAATCAATTTCCTCCTGATTTAAAGGCCCTTCAACAATTTCTTGATTCAATTCCCCTACCCTAATTCCAAAGGTTGTTTCTTCAGTAGGTTCATGAGAGTTTTTTGGGAAACTAGACACTCCACATAAGGTTTCAGAAGGTACAATTGGTGTATGGATGAGTTCCTCACAAGTATTATTGCATTGTAGTTGTAATATCAATGATGATACCTCAGAACTCATTATCTCCATTTGATTACACAATTGTTCAAAGAGTTTTTGAGGATTAGGCTGGATAGGAGTTTGTAAATCATGAACTTCATTAAGTTTCATCTCTTCAATCATCCTCGAGAGGGCTAGAAATTCATCCTTTAAACAATCATCATCCTATTGATTGTACATCTCATCGGGTGTGTGGTAATTATTCAAGGGTTGATCAAAGAAATTTTCTAATTTAGGGGCTTCCAAATATTCATTTTCCATTTCATTCCAGCATGAGTTTGTGACATGATAATTTGGAAGATACTCCATTGGAGAAGATGGAAAGTGGGATTCTAGATTCTCAGGACACACACAAACAGAAAGGGGTAAAGATAAGAGAGATGGGGGTGAGAATAGAGAATGTGGGGTGAGAAAATAAGATGTGTGTCTAAAGTAACTTACTTGGTCTCCAGCAACTACGCCAAAATTTGGTTGTGCCCAAATTTACCCTATAGGTATGCGTTCGTTGTAGTACAGGTAGGGGTCGAATCCACAGGGACCGAAGAAGAAACCGAGAGACACTATGATTCTGGAAGGATTTGGCGATGGAGTGGCCAAATATTTGGATTGATTTGATTTTAATAACTACTTATTTAATCTAAAGAAAATAAATTAAAACATACAATTACTTAGTCTAAAACAATTAATGGAGATGGGTTGATCCTAAGTTGTTACTAGGGTTAGATTGGATGCCTTTATTTTCTTATAACATTCATTTCACTAATTCAAGATGTATCCATGGAATGATATAATTCCTCAACATAATTCACCAATTTAATCCCTACAAAATTCCAATTCTAATCACCAATGAACTTGTATGATCAATTTAATGATCACTCCAAGAAATTGGATCGCACTAGCACTCGAAATGTGTCCTTGTTAAAGTTGGCAAAGATGAAGAAGAAAATAAATCATCACATGGAAATATTAAAATAATGAAATTATTACTGAATTTAGGATCATAAAATACATCCAATATTCCCCATGCAACTATCTAGGACCAACCCATAAGGGTTTATCCATCCATTTATGCTATTCAATAAATGGAAGCGGGTAGTCGACTTAAAGAAGCGGGATTGGAGAAGAAAAATAAAACAATGAAATGATCACTCCACCGTTGTGTGAAAAAAATCACAAGGTTTGGTGTGAATAAATTCACATCTTGAGGCAACAATATAAAGGTGATAAGGATAAGAATAGAACAAGAGAAGAAGAATAACTTTTATTGAAGACTAAGGTGATTCGAACAACTTACATGAGAAGGAAGAACATTACAAAGGCAAATTGGCATAATAACATTACAATGAAAAGAAAGCACCCAACCTCCCTAAATCCACCACCAATCATGCCTTAAATAGGAAAAAAATGAAGCCTTGGCCGATCCCCCAACATCCCATGTTCCTTTAATTAATTATGTTGGGGAAAGGTGGGTGGAACATTAATGATGAGAGACTTTTCCACTTCTTGCCCCGAAGTTGCAGCCATCTTGCATCCACTGGAAAGACGCACCTAAAGGACCTTCTAAAAGGCCGAATTTGAGTGGGCCCTAGAGGACTTAAATGAATCCCCGGAAGTACCCTAACATCATGTAAAATTTCAGCCCGAAAAACTTTGTGGTTCGGGAGATATGATTGAAATGGTGGTCTATTTTTCTGGGCCGCAGACTCTGGCCCAAAATTAAATCTTCAACTTGGGCCACCTTAATCACCACCATTGAGGACGAATTAGCACTGGATCCAGAATATTTATTTGTTACCATATATGTATTATATCCTTCCATAAATTTTGGGCTTCATTGGGCTTGTATTGTGTGCCCCATAGTCCGATCCATATGATGATATCCAATCTGCCTTCTCCAGAATTGTTTCCTTTAATCGCCAAATATCTCCATCATCCTTTATTAATAATCCATTGATACCTGAATAAAAAATATTCATAATTAAGTTAATATCCATTTCCAAAAATATAAAATTATTATATGGATAGTTACATTCTTTAAAATCGGATGAAAACATTGGGCCTAAATTGGTGCACATTAGGCATGAAGTGCACAAATGATGAGAATGGGTGTTCAAAATGTAAAATGCACTAAAATGGTATTTATGAATAGCAAGGCACATGAAAACTACATATATTAGCAATGAATATTATCCTATTACAGTGGCTAATCAGTAGGGGATTCATTGTTTCTACTATTATTTTATATACAATCGTAATGTAATAAATCTTTGTCTTTTTGGGTGGTGATAAAATTAACCTTAATAATGAATAAACCAAATAAAATATCGAACCTTGGTTTTTGTTGTAGTGATCATATGTGTTTCTACAATGGTAAAAAAATTTCCACTTGTTTTTTTGGTAGTATATTATATTTATTTTTCTTATATTCAACATTTTTGTTTATGGTATGTTTTAACAGTCATTACATATCAAAATAGTCAAATTATTTAAAGATGATGATGTTTGTTGGATAAATAATTAAAGAGGAATGATTAAATGATGTCATTCTTTATAATTTTTTTTGGAAATAAAATTGATGCTTGACACATGTTAAAAAAATAATTTTTTCTTATATTGATAGCATTTTTCTAAAGAATACAAACCATTAAATTATTTTTATTTAAATAATAAATATGCATGTTAATCGGAGATTTCCTTCCTAAAGTTTAATGAAATCTGAAGTTATGCTTGTAGTTATGTTTAAATAAATCTTATATTTTTATAATTGATACCTTAGGTTTCTATTGGTTGTAATATGTTATTAATGATTCAATTAATATATGACCATAATGAACTAGTTGTTTAATGAAGATAAATGTTCGGGGATGAGTGAGCTCATTTTATTATGAAGGATGTATGCCTTGGTTTTGGGTCTAGCTTACGTGACAAATATTTTTTTGATTCCTTAAATCCTTGTGTGATTAATATTTATGTGATTATTGTTATAGGATGATAAGAAATCCTAGTATAACGGATGGCTTGTCGAGACATGGTTGGGGAGGATCAGGTTTGTGGTAGTAGTTAGTATTTGTAATGGTGGGTTGGATACATAGTGATATGCATGGGGGTTTTGTGGATTATACATAGATTAATGTAATGTGTTGAAGAAGGTATTTCCCATTGTTATATTAAAAGAATTTATTTCTTCTTGTTTGTTAATTTTAGTTATGACTAGATAGATGAATTACTTGTTTCTTTATTCCTTTCCCTACTATTTTAGGCAACTGGTTGTTCTAGGATTATATATATATTTTATGGTATCTTTGTAAAAGTCATACAGTACCTGGAAATATGTAATGATAATGAGTATAAAGAATTTAACCAATGGGTGTGATGGATTTTTGGAATGAAAATGAAGATAATTTTGAAAAACCATGGGATTAGTTGGGTTTTTATAGTGGGAATGGGAAATAGTTGGTGATGTTACTAAGGTAATGTTTAATATAACATTAAATTTTTAGTGGATAGAAATAAACGAATAACTTTTTGAAATTATCAAGTGCGTATAGGATATCTAATCCTTAGTAGTGGAAAAATTTTGTCTAAGAGATGATAACTTCATTTAAGTCAAAGGATATGTTGACTCCCATAATATAGTTGTGTGAGAGAGAAATATATATATCCTATATTTTATGTAATTTCAGATGCTACCCCACCCTTGTTGGTAGGGGGACTAACAATGAGTGGACTATGGGAGGTTGTTTTGAAAAACATCCATTTTTGAGTGGAATAGATGGAAGACTACCCCCTCTTGCCTCAATCTCTTCACTTTATAGTAAAATGAGATGATATTCATAGTGGTGACCTTTAATATACATGTTTTAGAGGGATATAATATATTTTAGTAATTTCACATAGTTTTTTCTTAATATATATTATCCCATATATTATTATAAGAATATTATGTATGGGATTTGAGGGTCTGAGGTATAATAATTGAAATACAAGATATGGTGACTCCCAAAAACTAGTAAATTATAATATAGAGATGTGGAATGGGATGATGAGATGATGTGATGTATGAGGTGAATGGTATGATAAAACAACCCAGGTGTATTTGGCCTAACTTACTTTTGGAGAGAGATGGATCATGGAATGTGATGTTGAGGAAGAGTGGAAAATTAGTGGGGGAGTGATGGTATGGTTCCTTCATATGATTTTATATTTTATGATCACATGTATATAGTAAATTGGTGTGGGGATCATGACATGTATGGAATGAAAATTTAATTTTGTATTCCTCATATTCCACATTGGTGAAGAAATTGTTAGGTACTGAGGGTTTCTAAGTTGTTAAAACATTATTTTCTACAAAGATTATATTTTCAAGATATATAAAAGGAAAAACAATCTATATTAAAAATTATATAAAGTAATTATTAGCCTATTTTATTTAATATTTATAAAATTTTGAACTATATTTTCTACTTGTTATGAGTCTTGGTTTATAGGTTTTCTAAATTAAACCTAAATGATTTGTAGTGAAAATAATACTTTGATGTGTGAAAGGATAAATGAAATTTTGACTCCTTATAATACAATATGTTATTTGGGACTATGTATACTGATTTCACTAGTTAAATTGATAAATAATGTCTATATTAGATGTCACATTTTATTATAGATAATTATAAATTTCATTGATCAGAATAAAGAATGATATCAACCATTGATAACTAAAAAAGATTTATATATTTTTCCCACAAAACAGTGCACATAACCTTTATGGAAAACTCATTATCTTAATGATATTATAGTATAAGTGATACTCTTATACCTATAAAGTGTTATAAATAAAGTTATATAAATGCTATGAAAAATATTATTTATAATTCAATTATGAAGAACATCGAAATCATAAATTACTTTGTCAAGGATAAAGTTGACTAAGATTTAGTGACATTAGAATATTTTCAACTCAATCCCACGTTGAAAATATAATGAATAAATACCATTATAACTATGTTTTTTAGAATCGTTGGTTAACTCCTTGAGTTTATCCATATCCATCAACTTTAATGGCGCAGAGAATGGATGGCTACTCTTCAAAATAATATTTCATACCAGGGTTATCAAATAGTGGTTTATGAAATAAAATGTTTTCTCTAATAGGTAACTGGTTTGATTTATTTTCATTTCCTTATATTATTCAATGAAGTGATCATTGGATTTATTTAAAAAGGGGTAGAATTATTCAGAATCATAAAGAGTGAGAAGTGTTTTATCAAATGTAGAAAATTACCTAAAGGAGTTTACCAAAAGTGAATCCTAAAAGTGGAAAAAGGGAGAGAAATTATTTTTGAGAAAGTTATATTAAAGGTGGGTAAAATAAATTTTCATTCAATGTGAGTTTTATATAATAAGAAATAAGTTGTGTTGAGAGAGTCTGATTATTATATTAAGTGGTTCCCTGACCCATGTGAAGTTATATGTAGGGTTACCGTACAATGTTAAAGAAGAAATTATATGATAAAAAATTTATTTAATAATTATTTATCATGATAATAATGAATAATATAGGAAAATAGTGGTTTAAAAGTGAATCATATGTTAATGTATCTTGAAAAATATGGTGGCTATTAATTTATTTTTTTAATAAATGTGTTCATGTGTATAGAGTTGTTAGAAAACCCAAAGGGGAATATTATTAACAAATATCCGTGAAGGGTTTTGGGTTTTATTTATTAATAATGATATATATACATACTAAATTATTTATTGAATATTGGAATTTTTGAGTCCTATGGAGTTTTAAGGAATCATGATAGGTTTTTATAATTGTAGAGACAATCACAACATAATACAATATGTGTCATATTGTGACATATATAATATAGGGATTGAAATTGGAGTGAGATGGTTGTGAAATCACTATATGCTTTTAGGATGTAATGGTTTTTGGGTGTATTTAATAGAAATTTTAATGTATACATCATGTTGAAACATATAATTTTTTAACTATGACGTTTTTAAAATAAAGGATGGTTGTAAACGCTATGGATTTTGTGAAAAATGTTACAGAACTAGGATATGAATTGAAAATACCACCTTGTATATGGTTATTATTTATTAATATATTGATTATTTATATATCTAAGTAGTTTTACCTCATTAAAATTCAATGTATGTGTTATATTTGTCTATGTTTTTAGAATACTAATCGGTTTTAATGGTATTATACCATAACTGATCTAGTTGTGATATAATATTATAATGATTTAATTTTTTTCATGGTTTCACAATTATTATATAATGTGAATTATTTTAGACATAATGAATATATTTTGAATTAGTTTTTATGGGTTTAGTTGGATGGATATTTCAATATAATATGAAGTGTAATAAAGACACTATTAAAATAAAATGAGGATATTTTCTTCTAATTTATTAAATTATCTCATCCCATCGAAAAATATGAAATCATAAGAAGATTAATGAAGAGTAAAGATGATAAAATTCTATATGGTTATTCTTGATTGAATTTATTAAAGATCATCATATTGATAATGTTGGGAAAAATTACTACACCAATAAAGATATTATCCTTTGTTTTGTTTTATAGAAATTTTTTTGGTTCATTAGAGAGAGTAGTGAGTTCTTTATTGAGTACAACTGCAATGAGTTATTATTATTGTGAGAGGTTATAAACCTTCAGGTATAGTGATTCAAATTTAAAATTTCAAACAATTACAGAGGCTAAATATATTATTTCATATTGATAAATCATCATATTTATATTCCTTATACATAGCCTTGTTCTAGTTAAGAATGTAAAATTGGTTGTGTATATTGTTTTGTATCACTTTTATATTTTTTATGAGAGAGATACTTGTGTGTTGAATAACTATGAACCAATATTATAGGAAGGAGACATTTCAAATTAAGTAAACATCATTCACCTCCTTCCTATAGTATCCTACCATGTGTTGCACTAACATGGTTCTTCCTTACCTTAAAATAGGATAATCAAAGCCATAGAACAATCTACCCAGCTAAAAAATCATCAAAGTTAGATAAACAATAGAAGAAATGAAAGGACATACTATCAATAACATAGAAACATAGAAATATTTAAATTAAATCTAAATATATTATATCTTATATGAGCAAAGAAAATAAATCATGTTATACCACAATATAAATATAAAATAATTTAATGTCTAGCATATTTGATTTAAAATTTTTCTAAAAGAACATTAATCTTAAATTATTGTGGGTGATGTCTCTCTTCATAGCATTTCATCCACATTGAATAACCACTATATATTTTAGAATTTAATATTTAATAAAAAAATTATAATATATGAAATTTTAATTTTTTTAATATAATAGTATTCATTACTAAAAGTATAATAAAAAATATATTTCAAATTCAATTCAGATTATAAATAATACTAAATGATTTAAACTAATGAACATATTCACAATGAAATTGGAAACATAAATTTTAAAAAATAAAAAATGTAGAATTTTATCAGAAAGGGAATATTATACAGAATTATTCTAACAAAAAATATAAAAACATGAGAACATAAAAAAATTAACTATATATTCTAAAATTAGATGAAGTAAAAGATTCAAGTATATAATGATAACTAGTCAATAATCAAGAATCATAATAAACACTTTAAATTGGATTATTTTAGAAAAATAAAATATATTAGACTAGAAAAATAAAATATACATTTGTACTGTAGATTTTTTTTGTCTTATAATGAAAGATATAAAAAAATAAATCTAGAACACCAATTTATTTTAATAAAATGTTAAATACTTATAGTAGTTTTAATCCAATAGGCAGAACAAAAATTTAATTTAGTGTTCAGTGAAACCGATTAAATAATGTTTTAAAGGAATGAGATGAAAATATATAAATATTTATGTGCTTTTATTAATTTTTCTACATACACATGGAATGACCATCATAGGATTTACTATGAAGAGTAGAAAAAGGATTCAAGAGATGAGAAATAATTGGGGAGACTAGAAAAGATATCCAAGAATTAGTAATAGGTTACCCAATGATTATGTAGTTAATCAATGATTAAGGATAAAACACGATCATCTAATCTATATAGACCAAAAAATGTACATGAAAACATATATCTTTATAGATATTTTTATTGAAATAAATAAAAGAATAATGAACCGACTGTGATTAAATCCGTGTTACAAAGGATCATTCAAAAATTTTATGAAATTATTTCCTAAAAGAACTAATATATATTGTTATTGTTGAGTGATACTCATATGGACATCCTGGTAAAAGTTTTTAACTCGGTATCTATCCCATTTTCTATAGAATAATTTAGTTCTCTCTTTGTTTACTTTAACAATATGGATAGTAACAATAACACAAATTTATACCTATGAACCAGCATTAAGGATGAATAATTTTTTCTCTATCAATCACCATCTCCCTATTTATCTTTTTTATTTAATATCTAAGGAATATGAATCATGTTATGTGTTTAATCCACTCCCTTCTCTTCTCTTAGTGAACCAATGAGATATCTTCAATCCATGCATACTAACTGAATTACTAGCAACATGGTGTAAAAATAGATAACTATATAAATAAATATTTTCATACATAATGATGAACGTAAAAATGTAAATTTGGGGACACACTAATGAAGGGGATTAATACTAAGGATATATAAGCATAGTAATTATAAGAAACTCCAATGACATATAGAGGTGGGTGATTAAGTAGAAAGGAATTTACATGAATTCTACCAAATTGACTATAAAAGTAAAAACATATAGAAACTATTAGTGGGAGGATATGTAAAATTAAATCAAGGAAATTTACAACTATATGAAAAAATATGAAACAATTCTAGATAATATAAGTAATAAGGCATATGATTATCAGCTATAAGGTGCTAGATAATAGGTATGGGACCAAGCTAGTCCCATTGAGGAATCCCACATGGAGTAAATTATCCTATAACCAATAGCCGATAAAAAATAATTTTCAAATCATGGAAGTAAAATTAATTTTTTATTAAAACATATAAATCAATCATATAAGTCATAAAATCAAAAAATTAAATTCTAAATATTATTAAAAATTCAAGTGAACTAAAAAATACAATATATATTTTTTATATTTTTTATTTTATTTTGAGATTATATATATTCATGTATTATGTTTATTACTTCCTTTAATTTGTGAGTTAAATGTCTTCTATTGTTTATATAATTCATCACATAAAATTATTTATCTTTTGGTGTGATTATTCCATCATATAATTATGTCATATTATATTTCTTGTATAAAATAATTATTTATGTTTAGTATTAAGAAGTAAACATCATTCCCAATATATGTGGTTGAAACCTAATAAAAATTTTCTAGCCTATAGAGAACAAGGAAACACATTATCATTATGGAAATATTGATTTTTTATTAGGATAATATATCTTGGCCTAGTTCGTTAAAAACTTTCCTCAAGTACAAATTTAAACACCATATTTTTGAAATTCATGCTAGGTATAAGATTGGATTATTTAAACTTAATGGCTATTATTTGGGGAAGTGTATATCCAA
The DNA here is from genome assembly GCA_963277665.1 of Viscum album. Classification (NCBI taxonomy): domain Eukaryota; kingdom Viridiplantae; phylum Streptophyta; class Magnoliopsida; order Santalales; family Viscaceae; genus Viscum; species Viscum album. The sequence goes on from OY728133.1 coordinate 1,504,070,623, forward strand.
CACTTTTAGTAAAAAACCTTGTGTTACCATGGGTTCTTGGGTAAGTATATATTGGATTATGTTTAGTATTATCAATTTTATATTAACTATATTAATTAAATAAGTTATATTACGATTTATATATAATTACTATAGATTATTTGTATTTTTTTAATCATTTACACGAAAAATATAATAAACTACATGTTTTATGGTCTTGATAATAAACTTACAGACCTTGTAATTAAACCATGAAATGAAATCCGATGCATATAATGGGTAACACGTGGTTTAAATACCATGAATTCTTCTCAAGTATTATGTAAAACCCTCATTTTAATTTTACTTTTATTCTCTATTTATTTTATATAATATTTATTTGAATCTATAAATCGTGGAGATTTTATGTGTATTTTTATATATATATGATGTCTTTAAAAGAATTTATTAGTATATGATATAATATTTTCAAGTTATTATTTTATTTTAGTTATCTGATTTTATTTTTATTTCAGGATTTAATAATGTTTTTAAAGATTTATTTATTTTATGAATATTCAAGTCATTCCTCCTAAATGATCACTAGTGCACCATTATGAGGGATTAGTGGATAATTTCCAATTGTAAAACCTTAATGAAAATAAAATCCCATTAAATTAGTAAACTATACATGATTTGGGAATAAGAACTAATCCTTACACCCATTGAGTTTGGAATGTTTTGCATAAATTTCCAAAGCATAATCCTCCTATATTTTTAGGTGATAAAGATCTGTTAGAAGTAGGAGAGTAGATAAATAAGATTGAGGGGATATTTATTTTAATTAAAAATACAAATACTATCAATGTAAAACTTTCCTTATTGGCTGAAACTTATTTTTTATTAAGATAAACACTTTTGTGGAAAAAGTGTGAAACCGTAAATGTGGTGAAAATATAATCTAAGAATTCATTACATGATGATTTTAATTCATGTCATTTATTTGGGTGATATTTTCACCCATAATGTCTTTACACAGTAAACTTCCAACAGAGAGGTGGGGTTTTTTTTCACTTTCAGGGGATCCCAAATTTATTGGGATTCATTAAAATATGTGGGTTGTTATACATAGGCGCATAGGGAAAGGATACAATATTCCCATAGGTAAAGAAAGATACATGGTTAAACTCATATTAGTGGTAAATCAGATACATAACATGAATCTTGGTGACTTTTGTTATTAGGTAATGAACCCAATGTGTTTGATGTTGAACCTATCATAGTTCTAGGTACTATTATTACTGATTCTTCTATAGTTGATTAATTATTTGATAGAGGTTCCTACTTGTCTTTTAGCTCTACCATAATGGTGAATATATTGATTCTTAATTTTGAGCAAATATCCTGTGATTTAAATGTACATCTTATGTTTTATTTATTATTGATTTTGAAATATAATGGGATTTTATGCTCCATAATATGGATGCATTTGACATGATTATTGGTATGGACCATAAGATCAAAATGAAATAAAAAATTTAATTATGTTATCAATGGTTAGATCAGTTTTCCTTTGAAGATAGTCTATATATAATTCAATGTAAATTAGAAACTCGGTTAGGAATTTATATACTTATATATACTTCCACACATTTTTGGGGGTTCCATTTAATTATTGTCACTTTTTATGGATGATGTTAATAGAAATTTATTAAAATAATTTCAACATATGGTTATTTTTTTCTAAATTAATTATATTTATTTTTAAATATTTCCTCATTACAGTTATATAAAATTATTAATTGATATGATTATTGGGATCAGTCCAATATTTGTACCACTTTATTGTGTGGATCCAAAAAACCCGATGGATATAAAAGTTAAATTAAAGGTTATCGAGGGTAATGGATTTATATTTCTAAGCATTTTTTATTGGGTAGTTTCCATTATTTTCAAATATTTCTAATGGATGTCTACATCATTTAATGATTATCCAAAACTAAACTAGGTGACCATGAATAATTATTATTATATAAAGAACATTGATATCATTTTTGATCATATTAATGTGAATCATTTTTTTTGAAATATAGATAACTTGTCTTGTAATATACATTTTAAGGAATAAAGTGAGATATTTCAGAGATTATTTTTAAAGAAGATATGGTAATTTAGAATATTTGGTGGTAAAATTGGGTTTAAAAATTCCTTAATATTATCTAAAACATTTATAAATTACATTGTTCATGTGGCCTTAAATTGATAAATGTTTTTCACATATTTTAATGATGTTTTTAGGATATTTTTGGTTTAATTGAATATTTAAAGGTGAATGATTGATTATTTATGTTTTTTGGTCAAAGTTATAATTCTTCCAATAATTTCATAAGATCATGTGTGTTTTTTAATTTATTTTTTAAATGATATTCACACTTAATTTATAATATTTTTTGGATCAAATATTTTAAGGATTTGAAGCCTTATAACCTTTTATGTAATATTTTTATGATTTAGTTTTTGGTCTTTTAACTTTTTAATTCCATGATTTTAATTGAATATATTTTAATGGGCTTTGATTTATTTTTTTAATTAAATAAAAGAATAATGATATAATACATTACGGTATTTATTTTGTTGACTAATAATTCATTTTATTTAATTTCCATGAATTAACATGACTTTATTTTTTCAAGGAAGACTACATAAGATAAATTTTTTAAATATCGTCAAAGAATTTATCAAATACCATGTTGTATATTTCTTCTCCCACATAAGATAATTTGAAGTAACAACTTCAGTAAGACAATTTGTCTCCCTACATAAGACAATTGAATGAAATTTTATTAATTGAGTTGGAAGAAATAAATATTCTGGTGGATTATCTATAATATATTTTCAGCTTCATTTAACCAACATAAGATAATTTCAGTTCTCTTTATATGATTATTATTCAAAATAAGAATATTTCTCATAGGGTAAAGACCAATATTTATCCAATGAATAAAATTTATTCGAAATGAAATAGGGTATCCAAAATGTAACCTTTCCAACTGTCAATGAAGTAAGGATATGGGACCAAAGATTCATTATTTATTTAGCTAAAACGAATATGAAAGATTCATAAGGAAGATAAAAGGAATATGATTGGTTAAAGAGTATTAAAACTAAATATGGTTGGGGAGTTTATTTGAGGGAGAAATATGAGAATTAAGATTGAAATATCAATGAAGTACATCCTGATTCTAACCCATGCACATTTGATGAAGAATAAAAATCCTTATTCAACCCTATTGATGAAAAAATGTGGTGTAGGCATAAATTTATTATAAAAATGGGATTTATAAATACGAATAATTTGAGTTGTTGATGATTAATTGGGTTTCAGGTTTTCATCATATTATTAATTTGATTTAATGAAGGTGATAGGAATCAAAGTTGAAGAATGTCCACTCAGACGAAATCTTAATGAACCCAAGATGCAGAATCAATGATCGAGCTGTAGTTGAATCAATACAATGATGTTGCCTCACTTGAGTTTGAGGAGATGAATATTTCAAGTTCACTGATTAATTTTGATTTATAGGGTCATTTTGTTAAAGGCAGCGGGGCCTCTATGTTCCAATGTACAATGATTTCAAGGAAAAGAAGAGTTGTACATAATATTCTTAATGAAATGACCTTATACTTTCCCAAAACCATGGTAAATCAATTGAGGTCGTTGATCATGCTACCCATTCCAATTTAATGATAATGATGAGAGTGAGGAGTCAAGGATTTGGAAGTATAAAGTTGAGCTTAGTATATTCGATGACGTGGTTTAGTGAGGGTTTCCTAGACTTGGCTCTATAGAATTGGATTTTTCATGGGGATTCTTCATTGATGATTCTCCTAAAACATGTTTACTAGAAATATTTGGTTGATAATTAAATCAATAAGTAGATGTATAACATGTTAGAGAGATGTGATTTCTTATTACTATGATCTGGGATTATTGAGGGAGTTCTCATTCATAGTGGAAGATGATAATGCCAAGTTCATAGGGGGTTGACATAACAATAATAGACTGCATATTGGAATGTATAACTTCACCACATAATTAGTTGACATTTTTAGTCAAATAATAGGTATAAAATAAATTTAAAAGTGATTTAAAAGATTACAAGAAATAAATTAGAGGTGAAAATTGTCAGAATCATTACCTATGTAACTGAGTAAGTGTTTTTAATGATTTTTTATAGGGTGATAGTCGTGGTGAATCAAGGATTGGGAATTAAATCTAACATTTTACTATCATAGATGGAAGGTTGTGTATATCGTTAGTGATTTATAGTAAAATAAAATTGGATTTCCAAAACGTAAATTGGTGGGGGGATATTCATTATTTCTAATAGGATAAAACTAATTTAGTACCCAAAGTAGAGGTGAGACAAGGATCTTATGAAATGATTGAGGGTTTTAATTTCACAAAAAGAAAGAGATGTATAAACCAGAATTATAGATAGAGAATAATTTATCATCATTCTTTACTATTTATATTTCTACCATTTTTGAGATGTATTTTCTTAAATTTATTTTTATGTGATAAAAATGAGAATCTAAATCATTCAAGGGAATTAGATTGAAATTAATTTAAAAGATACTTTATATTCTTATCCTTTTTTTCATAATTTTATTATTTTTTCCTTAATTTTCATCACGTACCACATATATTCTCTGTTATATTAATGAATTTAAATATTTAAGTTGGTAATAATTTTTTTCCAATGGTGGGAAAATATATTCGTACTTAACCAAATAGTTAAAAAATTGAGGTGGGTATTAGTTAGAGAACTTATATGGGATTATTTATTTATGTATTCTCATTTTTTATTTGTGAGAATACTTTCTTCTCTAATTTATATACTAATGTGTGGTAAAATTGGAATACATTCCCTTGAGGCTTTAACCGAAGTATGTCAACTATAACAGGTTGTTTCATCTATTGTGCATGAAAGAACCATTCATTTCACGAGTCTTGATTGAAAAATATATTTAGGGGAGAGTTCACTTAATCCTGTTGATCAATGAGTGGAAATTTAGTAACTCAACCGATATTCTTATGATCCTTGGAACAATTATTGTCATATTGATACAAGAGAAGAAACATTTTATAATCAGTTAAAATTATACATGTTTCTCTTATTCAATTTCACCCAATTTTCACTATTTGACTCTTGTATTCCTTTAATATGATTTTGTTTACTATTTATAATAGTTCTTCTTGTTCAGTGTTTTGGTTTGGTTTGTATTTTGTTTGTTTTTTACATTTGGTTTGCACACATGTGATATCTATATGGTTTGACTACTCTCACCACATTCTAAGTAGAAATAATGGATTATAAATAATTTTTTTTAGTATGTTAATGAGCATATATATCATAATTTCCATCCGATTTATTGGGAATGAACTTCACACCAATAAAAAAAATACTAAAAAAATTAATTGTTTTACGAATTTTTTAAAAACATATTATAAAAATATTACCATTTATCATTATTATATGATAATTTTGATTATATTTTAATTTATATATAGATGCTCAGTAGTGATTCTTTTACTACTAAGTTAGAAACCCAAATTCTTGAAATTAATAAACATTATAGAACAATAAAAATTAAAAAAAAATTAAAATAGAGAATTTTGAAATTCATAGAGTTGAAAAATTAAATGAAAATTCCATTCCACCTCAACATGGAAACCAAATATTTGAGTGACTTAGACATAAGTATTTTTAAATTTTCATAGTGTAAAATATCCTTTCTTGTTTTTGGTTATCCCATAGTTCTAGGAATTAGGAGACAATATAATCCTAAAAATTTATGTTACTAAATTTTAAAGGAACACCCAGTGAGGATTCTCTAGAGTTTATTAGATACATTTATAGTACTGTTAAATAGTTACATTTATATGGGTTCATTGAGGAGTTTCATAGGTTGATTTTATTTCTATCTTGTTTGAGTAAAAGAGATAATTTTTTTTTGAATTTATATTAAGAAACATTTGATACCTATGACCAATTTTTCAATACCTTTGTTAATTTTTTTTCAAAAAAGATAGTTACATAAATGATGAATAAAATCATATGATTTTTCCAAGATAAGAGATAGATTTTCCCTGAAATATGTGAAATATTTAGAGGGATTTTAGGAAATCTCCAAACCATTATCTTTCTTCCACCTCTTAATGTAAATATTTTCAAATAATCTCCTTTTATACAACTAAAATGTTGTTGATTAATTATTTGGTGGTGATTTATCTTATCAAACACCCATTAAGTTGGAGATAATCATTTATAAAATGAATTAAATCTCACAAAAAAATGTTTTAAAAATATAGAAATCTATAGGAGTGATTACCACCCCCTAAGCTCCTATAATTTATAGTTAAAATTAGCATAGAACACATTAAGGGAAATGGTAATATAGTGGAATGTTTGAGAATAATAGAACATTCTATACCATATTTATCATACCATCCTATCCCACTGAAGATGTAAAATTACTCTTTATGGTACTCATTTTAAATTTATAATATAGACATTCGCAGATAATAAAAATCATAATCGAGGATTTAGTGAATAACACAAATTGTTCTTGAGTGATATGAGGTTATTTATAAATATAATTCCCCTATATTCCAACCATAAATATGAAAATATATTCCAAATTATTTTACGGATGAATCATAAAATTTATATAGAAATACAAAAGGGTTTTTAAAAACATTTATTTGATAAAAATGGACTCTGAATAATATGGGTTTAAGGGTGAATGGAATGTAAAAAAATGACATAGAAAATTAAAAAAAACCAAGTGATTCAAATAGATTTAGATGTAGGTATAAGTGTAAATTTAAAAATGAGTAAAAAAATAGAATTAAATCAAAGATAATGTTTTATTACTATTACAACCATATTATAAATTAAAACATAAGAAAATGTTCAGTATTATCCCATTGATGATAAAAAAAATATTTAACTAAATTGAGATGTAAAAATATTGAAAAACACAAATATAATAAACAAAACAAAAATTACAAATAGAAAAGAATAATAATAATTCACTCAAAAATGAAGAAAACCAAAATAAAATAAAATGAGAATTAATTAAGGAGGGGAAGAATAATTTTTTTTGGGATAATGAGAAATGTAAACCAGTTTTGAGTCTTTATCCTACACTTATTCACTTTACACAAAGACTCAAACAATAAAATTATGAACTTAACTACTTGAAAATTCTTTAAATGGTCAAAACCGTCAATATGATGATGAAGGTTTCAAATTCTTAAACAATATTCCATCATATTTTAAATTTATAAAATGTTGTTGGGAAAAAAAAAGATGCAGGGAAGAATATGACACCATTAAATTATCATAATAATGTAATGTTATTCTATAAAAAAGTTTTTCTTCAAAATTAAAAGGTATTTTAATATTTTTTATACCTTTTAAAATATTTTTAATTTACAAATTACTTTTATTTTTTGACTTACGATAAAATATCAATAATTTTCCATCCACTTTATTTTAAAATATGGTTTTAGGCTAGCTACTGAAATTTTAGTATCACTACAGTTTGTTGATAGGTTTGTTACTCATCCCATGAAAAGGTTTAATGACCTATTAGTCACTACAAGGAAGCTCACATTGCCCACTGATTTTCTAATTCTTGATATAAAGTGCCAAAAATAGGTTACAATCGTCATATACAAATCATTATAAGCTACATGATGGGATTTTATTGATGTTTAAAGGAATAAAATGTCCTTCTACGAATGTGATGAGGAAAATGAGTTTCATTTTTTAAGGAATACACACTTATGGTGAGTTGTAAACTAATCAATGGGGAACAAATAGTATATACGATGGAAATAAGGATGGATTTTTAGGGTCATTTTGAATAAATTACTCATATAATTGTTAATAATTATTTTAGAATAAATTATGTTAATATATATATATATAAGAATAAGAAATATTATAGAGACTTGAGAGTAGTATTGGTGAATTATTTATAAAGTTCACGAAGATTTCATTCCTAAAAAGATATGATTTGTTGTTAATGTTTCTCAATTTTTTAAAGGCTTAGAAACCTCTATTCATGATGAATTTCTTCACTAGCACACAGTTTGAATTTATTTCACTACTCCTAAAATAATGAGAAATTTTAGCCTATTTTTATTGTATTACCTCCATGAAAATAGATTTCTTTTGTTGAGGATGATATCTAGGGTTATAATATCAAAATAAAATTTGGAAATAAACTCAAAAAACCTGATGAGAGTGTTAACATTGATAATATGGATAATTTTATAGAATTGTACAAAAAGTTGTTCCTATTTGGAATAGCTATTAAGAATATGAATTTTTTTTCTGAGCTTAATTATATCATTTGAGATCTTTTGGATTCCTATCATAGTTTTTATACATTTTTATTTGAATGGAGAGGTTTTTATTTGGGAGAAAGTGAGTGCGTTTAAAAATATATGGAACTTATTTACTATTTTTTCATTTCGTTTTGTAGAGGGGTAACCTTTGAATTTTTGGACAATAAATATAACAAATTTTATCGATTAATTTCACCCATCATTGATTTTCATCATGAAATTGTTGGTATTGAATATTTTTTTGATATGAATCATATTTCTAAACCTCTAGTTGTTTTTATGAATACTCTAGTTGATACAAGTGTACTAAATTTTATGAGATAATATGAAAAAATTTCCCCATAAATAAGAGATGTGAAAATAATAAATGAATAATACCCTATGAATGATAGTGAGGAAATTTTTAGGGGAAATCCTAGTTGGAGACTCCAAACATAGAACTTCATAGGAGGAAAGACCTAAATTTTTAATTTATTTTTTTGTAGTTTTAAATTGAAATAAATTTCCAACTCTTGCAACTCCTAGATATTTTAAAAGAATAAAATTATGTTCTATAGCATAAACGGCACACAAAACTGAGCATAAATGAGAATTTAACACCAAATGATTTTTTGATATAATTATTTTAAAAAAATTTGATCTCTTCAATAACTTTTAGTACACATAACCCTGATATTATTATGTTCAATAACAAATTCAACATTCTACACCGAGCTTAAACGACCCACAATATATATAACCATTATAACATAACCATTAAATTATTGGGTATAAATAATATTAACTAAATTATGATATATATATATATATAAATATATAAATTTACTACTCAATATATGTTATTGATAAATTTTTTAGCAAATATTTAGTCAATTTTTTGTATTGTAATTTTATTCTTCAAAAAATTGTTTTCATCAAAATTTTTATTTATTTATTTCCATGAAATAATATTATAAATAACTTATTAAAAATTTAGGAAATTAATTTGATAAAATGAAATTAATTTTTGAAATATCTAATTAAAACTTTAATTTGGATGAATTTTTTGGATTTTTCAAAAAAAAATTATTTTCAGCGAATAGTGGAAAATTATGATTTATGTAAAAATGTCATTTTTTCAAAAAATTAAAGAATTTTAAAGTAACACTATGTTTTGAATATTATTTAATTTTGAATAAATTTTATTTATAATAATTAATTTATTTTAATTGGCTTCATATTTGATTTTAGTATAATTTTATCATTGGGTTTAAAAGTGGTTTTTCCTGAAAACTATTTTAAAGTGCATAATGTTTCTAGATTTTAATTAATTAAAATAATCCATAAATATGAATGTTTTAAATTAAATATGTATGTTATACATAATTAATTTTTAATTTATATTCACAATAATTATTTTTATTATAAATAAATTTATTATAAAATCATTTTGTGCTTGAAAAAAATTCCAGTCTCAAAAACCTGGTTTGTTTTTTTGCGTTTACAGGTTTCTTTTTAAATTTAATTTTATAAAATTTTAATATATTTATTTTAAAAAATAAACATAATTTTTTTAGATCATCATCTTAAAATTATATTAGTGTTATTTTATGAGATTTTTTTTGAAAATATTATTTTTTTGGTGAATAGTGAAAAAACTGAATTTTAGTTGAAAACTGCCTATTTGTTTAAACTTTTTATAATTTTAAATTATATTTTCATTTTTTAAAAGTAATATTAGGTCAATTATATAAAAATTAACAAAATTTATGTTATTTTAAGAAATTTTAAATTGATATTGGATATAAAAACATTGTAAACATTTGAACATTTTCTCTATGAAACCCCACATTCTTATAGTGTCTACAAGATAAATTTTATACTAAAATTTTCCAATTATTTAAAAGTAATTTTCTAAAATATATTCTATATATGGAATAATCTTATGTATTTTTCATAAAACGGTAAACTTAATTTCTTACCAAAATGAATAGTGAAAAATGTAAACATTAATTACTGTGGTTAAAGAAAAAGTTGATTTATAGGGGGACACACAAAAAAGATAAGGCTTAAAATGTCCAAAAAAATTGTCTAAAATATATTTTATTGAATTATTTTGACATTATAACATCAATTATTTATAATGATATACTATTAGATCCCTGGGAAATAAAAATTATTTGGGTAGAATTTGTTCTTTCAAAAATTTCAAGTGTGCCACTCCCCTCACTAATAAATGGCCACCCCTCTCCTCCTGACATAACACATTGAAAAACCATTGTATCTGAAAATAAATGACTAAATAAAATCTATAATTATCTCATACCTTTTTATAATCTATATTTTTATCAAAAATCCATCCAAATAAGGACTTTGGTGAAAACAAAATTAAGTTACCCAAAAAAATGAAACGTTCTTCAACGACCGTTTTTATATTATTTATTATGCCCATACTTAAATTATTATTAAAAAATTACTGTATAATAACTACAATATCTTAAATAAATTTATATTTTTTTATTTTAATTTACTATCCTAAATCTTTCTTTAGTTCCATCAAATTCATTACGAAATCATCATTGCTTTGTACGATGGACTATTGCCTTTCGAATAGATTTCATTCGTGTCCCCATTAAAACCTCTAATGGAATGGTATGGTGATTGATTTATAATAAATATATTATATTTATAGTATAATTATACATCTTGAGTCATTATATCATATACACCTTTTTCATTTCAATTTATTAGGGGATTCAATAATGCCGCTCGTGTGTTAGACATACCACCTCCTTAAGTGATGCAATTAATTTTTCAAAAACACTTAACATGGAAGTTAATAAAGATAGAGTTAATAAATATATGTTATATAAATGAAATAATTATGATATTTTTTTTCAAATTTATCATTCTTAGAAAATATATCATTTTATTTCATACCTTTTCACTCACGGAATGATGATAATGACGTTCTTGTATGTGAGGACTACAACTTTCACGAAGTGATGTGACTCTATATTTTCATCACAAAACTAAATTAATGATATGTATAAGTATATTTAAAGAAATAATATTTTATTTATTATATTATTATCATTATTAAATTTTTAAATATTTCCCACCTCATTTCTATAATGATCTTTGGAAAATGGAAACATTACTCATGTGTACGAATGACATAACATCTCCATGATCGTAATATACTTCATTTCTCAAAACCATATTTCATGATTGTTATTGAATGTATAATTTATCTATAAATATGATATTTATTTCATTTATATTATTCTATATATTATTAAACTACGATCAATGTTAGAGGAACAAAAATTACAAATCAAAACTTATACAAAAAATAAAGTGGTTGTTACCCAAAACATGATTCTATCAAGGAACTATTGATAAATGAGTAATAAATGGTCATAATTAAATAAAATATGGTAGGTTATATATGTATGGTTCTATAATATATTTAACATAAAATTATATTAATTATATATAAGGATTGAACATGTATGAATGAAGTCAATACTTAAGGTAAGGGATCTTTTAACTCAATTTCCTTTCATTGGTAAAAACTTCTGATTCATTGATTATGTCATTCTAGAATTATGTGTGTAATTAAAATTGATAATATTTGTGGTATTTATGATTTTATATATGGATTTAGATTTTATATTATAATAATTTCATTGATTAATCCACACTTAAATGAGATTATATTTGTAAGGGATTTCATATAAATTTAATTTCATTGAGGCATATTTTATTATTGTGAACCAAATCTCATATATATGATGTAAATATTTATCCTTAAAAATGTAATATCACGATTCATTAATAATTCATGTTATTTTAAGTTTTAATCTGAAATATGTCTTCAATTGATTTTTTACTTAATTGTTAAAATGTGGTAAAGAATTTCATAACTAAAATGGGGACAAATTACTCCATTATCATCTTTGATATTCCAATATTTCAGGTGTAATGATTTATAACTATCTAACTTTGTATTTAAATTAGTTTTAGGTGGATTTACTTTTTATATGCATATTATATCCATCGATTAATTCCCACTTCAACATTATGATCATTGTAAGTGTTTATTTTAAAATATCCTTATAATCTAGATTGTTTATTCTTGTATTTTAGTATATGGAAATTATTTTATAAATATTTAATAAACCTATTTTATATTATTTTGATATGATTATTAAATGTTTTTTCAAGTAATATAACTATTATTACACTATTTGGTACTTGATATAACTAAGAAAATGTTTTTAAGAAAACCCAAATTCATTTATCTCTTTAGTCAAAAATCTGTTTTATTTTAAAAACGTGTTTTCAAAACATATCATGAAAAATGTTTCCAATTTTTTTTAATTGATTCATTAAATACTTGTTTACACATTTTTTAATTTGTAATTTTTTTTCAAAGGAATTGTTATGTATTTTTTGAACCAATTAACTTTTGGTTTTTATCAAAAAAAGTTAAGGGAATCCTTATTTTAACATGAATGACGTGGATAATATTTCATGCTTCCATGACAACTCAAATGTTTAAAAACATCATTCAGAAGTTTCAAATATTATTATCAATGAAAATTATTTTCCTATATTTTTATAAAATTTTAGTTTTAAAAAGTGTTTTTCAAAATGAAAAGGATATTTCAGAATGTTTTTAAAGATATTATATATAGTATATCTATTCATAAACGACATGAACAATTTATTCTTAATCTAATGGGTATATATTGTATTTATAATTTCCTTCTTCTTTCTATGGATGGATTAATGTTTTTTCAAATAGATTGTTATATAGCACATTTATTTTCCACAGGTTAACCATGTTTAAAAGATATTATTACGGAGCTCGTTTCATTTCTACGGGTTACGAATATTTCAATGAGATTTTTATGGAACCCATTTCATTTCCACAGGTTAATCATGTTTCAAATAGTTTTACATGTAACACATTTATAATCCATTGGTTAATTAATTTATCAAATGAATAAATATTTTTTGATGAGTTTTATGATGAAATATCTATGTAATTTATTTATTTTTTGATTCTTTGACATTATATATGACTGGTGTTCCAATATAGTACTAAGTGAGACCATTTTAGATTATATGATGGGTGTACTGGATAGCATTGGGTGAGCCTGATATAGCTAATATGATGGGAGAACCTAGATTGTTATCCAATGCATTGGTTAATGATTATATTCCCTAGAGAACTATACTATAATTCAAACTTATGGTGTTTATATTTTTATGGGTTATTTAAATGTTATATGAAGTTGATTTTCTAATATACCAACACATTTTTTCTATGAATTCCATGAGTTTATAATTTTTACTTTGATCAATATTGATATCACATGGATCGTGATTATTGATTCAAGAGACTCCTTATTTCATTAAAGCCTTATTCCATATTTCATGATTTATGATTCAGGTACTGATGTGTATAATTTCTTTTATAATTTTCTCATGCACACTGATAATATTGTTATATCCTTATTCTCTACTTATACTCCCTAATGACATTCATTTTTTAATGATTATTTTTATCCTTATGTATAATTTGATCTCATCCTTCTTCTGTTCCCTTTTCCCTAGGTAATTAGGTATCATGATAAATGAATTCTGACTAGAAGGGTTTCATATGGATGATTTTGATGATCTAATATGAAATATGAAAATATGGGTATAATGTGATAGATACTCTCTTGAATACGTGGATGTTGTTTATGTAAATTTTTTTCTTAACTCTTTAATACTCATAACTCAAAAGGTCCCTAAGAATGTAAGAAATCCATTATTTTCTTTGATATTTTATATTTTTTATGGTGAAGATTGGGTCACCATTATCTATATCTAATCTAAAATGTATTATTTATGATTTAAGCACTAGATCTGGGAGTGTGGGTTTTGGGATGTTATAGTTAGTATTAAAGGTTATTTTTGATAACTTTGGAGAATAGGATATTTTCATTTGATGTTATATTAAATGTTATGGATTCCATTATATGTATATAAGATTAAAGATGATCATATGTTCAATGTCTTATAATCTCCTTTTAGGTTTTAAGAAATGATATCTTAAAGTGATTAATGAAATTTTATGATAAGTTTTATTTGGTTGAAGTATAAGTAATGTTTTTTCTTAACATGATGTATTAATTTAATTTTTTTCAAATATAATTTTTAAGGTATTTATAACCTTTTTAGTTTATAAAATATTATATTTTGAGGTAAATATGAAAACCCAAATTTTATCGTATTAATATCCACAATATTGAAGATTTATTTGGAGATTAAGTGATTGATGTTATTTAAAAAGTAGATATCCATATTTTCGGTCATGTAACCTAATAATTATGAGATAAACTTGAGAATATAACAATATTAAATTATGTTGAAATTGATGTTATTTTGGGATAGAGGTTTATTCATTCATGGAATAAATTAGTTTTTACTTTGGGTATTACATTTAGATTATCATTATTACTGTAACTTATGAAGGATTATAAATTTCTGGAATTATATTACAATGTTCAAACATTATTTGTTTTTATTTAATGTCAAACTATTGTTGGAATAAATTTATTTTTCCTTTAATGGTTATTTGATATTTAAAATTTTATTTTAGAGATTCAGACATGAAAAAATTCATCATGAATACTCTTATATAAGAGAAAAAAATGAGATTGAGGTGTAAATTGATAAAATGATGAAATTAAACCCATTAAGTAAGTATATTTACTTATGAACTTAGTCTATATGTAAAATTAATTCCTCAACTCTAGGAATAAAATTTTGAAACAAAATTATTTCTTATTACCATCATTTTTTAAGATATTAATGACCATTTCCACACATATTTATATTATAGTTTTATAGTCATTAATCATATGTGGATCATCCAGTTTCATGGGATAAATTTTATCTATCACTCTATCATTATTTGGTAATTAAATTTCCTTTGATTCCTAAATCCTCAATAAAAAACTTTGTTATCCTATTTGGAAACCTATTACGAGTTATTCTTGATAACCTTTATACTTTCATTTATCCTTTATCAAAAAGATGTTTTACTATCCCTTTTTATGATGTGGGTTTATAAAAAATTATTTTCAATTATCCAACCTTTTATTACCAAGATAAATTCCAAATTTATAGGATTAAATTTATTAATTTAGGGGGGGGGGGACGTAACACCCTGAAATTTTAAAAGAACAATATTATGTTCGAAAATGTAAATGACATGAAACAATGAAATTAGATGAGAATGTAACACCATAAGGATGTGTGATATATATATTTAAATAAATTTAATTTATTCACTATATTTAAGTACACATAACCCTAATAATTTTATGTTCGACAGTGTATTCATCAGGCAACACTAAGCTTGAATGACCCACAATATAACCATTATATACTAGTTATTAAATTCAAGGGTATAAATAATATAAACTACCTAATGATATATATATATATATATATTTCCAATTCAATATAAATCATTGACAAATTATTAGTAAATAATCAATAAAATTTTAGTAATGTTTTTTGTTCTTAAATAATTTATTTTCTTAAAAAATAATGTATACTGATTTTCATGGAAAATACTATAATTAATTTTTGGAATATTTAGATAATTTATCTGATAAAATTAAGTTAATTTTTAAATCATCATATCAAAATTTACTTTGGAATAAATTTTGGATATTTTTTCAAAAAATATTGATTTTTAGTGAACCTTAAAAATACTGATTTTTTGTAAAAAGGACATTTATTTTCACCAAATTAAGGAATTTAAAAGTACCCTTATATTTTTTATATTATTTAATATTACATAAGTATTATTTATTCAACTATTTTTTAATTTAATATATATTTTATTTTATTATAAGTTTGTCATTAGGTTTAAAAAGGTTTTTTTTGTAAAATATTTTATTGTGTATAATGGTTTTCTATTTTAATTAATTATAATAATACCTAAGGGGGAATTTTTAAATTAAATTTATATATTATGTATTTGTAAATATTATTTTATATTCAATCAACTATTATTATTATACAAAATGTTAATATAGAATCATCTTTTACTTGAAAAAATATTCTTCTTGTAAACATAATTTTTCATCGTGTCTGGAGTTTTTTTATATTTAAATTTTGAAAATATATAATTTTTTTAAATCATCATTTCGATATTATAATATGGTAAATTTTCATGATTTTTTTAAAAGGATAATGTTTTCCAGAAGAGTGCCAAATAGTGAATTTTTACTAGAAATATACTTTTCATTTAAATTTTTTATAAAGTTAAATTATATGTGAAATTGGTTTTAATATAAAATTAGTTAAATTATATATATATATATATATTAATATTTTTTAGATCGTTTTATTGAATTAAAAAATGAAATAGTATATAAAAATATTGAAGAAATTTGAACATTTTCTCTTTGAAAACACACTTTCTCATCGTACCTATAAGGTTAATTTTAAATTAAAATTTATCTCTTTTGTGAATTGAATATGGAAAACATGATTACCTATTTATAAAAATAATATTATATATTTCATAATAAGTTAAAATTAATTTTCTACCTAAATTAATTTTGAAAATAGTAAAAATTAATTACCGTGGTTAAGGTAAAAATGGATTTACCAGTTGTTTAGACTATAAAATAATGGTTAAAGTGACTTAAAACAGGACTAAAATAAATTTTATGGAAACTTTTGGACCTTATTCCTTATTTGATCGATAAATTTCTTCTTATTGGAGACATTTAAGAATAAAAAACATGGGTATATTTCATTCTTTTTAAAAATTTCCAGTGTGTCACTCACCTCACTAATAAAAGGTCACCCACTATCCTCCTCTATTCACACATTCAAAACCTATTTTCTGTCCAATGAAAACCTAGATAACTTATATAATTCCATCCTATCATCCTATAATAATTAGTTTTTGTAGAAATCCAACCAAATAAGTCCTTTGGTTTAAACAAAAACAAGTTACCCCAGGAAGTGGTAATGTTCATTAATAAGTATTTTTATTTTATTTCATCATCCAAATCAATTAATTCTTATTAAACCATGATTATATAATAAAATTGGTATCTTTAATTTACTTATATGTTATTATGTTAATTTAATAACGTACTTTTATCTCCTCTTCCATCAAATCAGTTACACAATCCTTATTTTCGTGTACAACGAACTATTGGCTCGTGAACCGATATCATTCGTTTCTCTATAGCCACCTCACATAATTGGGTTTGATGGTGGAAATAAAGTATATATAAATAGATGATATTTATAAAATAATTAGAATGATTAATTAATTATATAATAAATAAATTTTTTACTTTCAATTATGTAGTGGATATGATAACGTTGTTCGTTTGTATGGTGGACTACAGTCTCATGGTGTGATGTGATTCATTGTTCACCTACCCTTTACATAGAAGGTAATAGTGATAAAGTTAATGAATAAATGTGATATAAATTACATAATTAGGATATTAATGACATATTTTAATTTTTTAAATATAATATTTCAATTTCATTCTTACCAATTCAGTCATTGAAAGATAATAACGTTGTTCGTGTTCGTCTGGACTACCACCTTCATTAAGCGATGCATATCTATCTTTTCATCACCACTCCAAATGGATTTTATGTATAAGTAAATTTGGGAAATAAAATTTTATTCATTATATTATGATCAATATTGAATGATGAAATATCACTTACGTCATTTCTATAATGGTCATTGAAAAATGGAAATGTTACTCATGTGTACGCACTACCTACTGTCTTCATGATCTTAACACACTTCATTTATCAAAACCAAATTTAATGATTGGTATTGAAATTAAAATAATTGTATAAATATTATAATTATTTCATGAATATAATTATAGATATTATAAAACCCAAATCATTGTATGTGGGAAAAAATAACTAATTAAAACATATACAAAAAACATATTGGTTGGTTTCGAAATCTTGATTAAACAAGAAATTGTTAATAAACGGGTAATAAATAGTCATAATTAAATTATAAATTGTATTATATATAAGTATGGTTATATAATATAGGTATAATAAACTTGAATTTATTATATATGAATTTTTAATTTGTATGAAGAAATTTTAAAATTTAAGCTAAGGGATATCTTTACTCAATTTGCATATATTGAGTTAAAACCATTCTTCATTGATTATGTTATGTTAAGATTATGTGTGTAATGATTTTTTTATTATTTTACGTATAATTTAAATATTTTTATGTGGATTTAAATTTTATACATATAATCATTTCAATAATTAATCCCCACTTCAATGATATGATCTTTATAAGGGATTTCGTCTCAACTTCTTTTAATTAAGGCATGTTTTATTTTTGTGAACCTAATTTATTATATATGTTGTACATAATGACCCTTTATTATGTAATATCATGAATCATTAATAATTCAGGTTATTTTATGTTTCAATATGATTTATTTCAGCCAATGTGGCTTTGACTTAAAAGTTACCAATTTGTAAAGAAGTTCAAAACTCGATTTTGTTTTTTGGATTCTATTACACTTTCATTATATTTAATATTTTTAGATTATGAATGTAATTAATTTAAAATGTATAATGTTTTTATTTAAACTATTTGTTATGTGGATTTATAGATTATACACATAATTTATCAGTTGATTAATTCTTACTTCAATGTTATGATCATTATAGGGGGTATTTCACAATCTCATTCTAGAAAAAGAATGTTTATCAAAATGTTATGTGATATTTTAGTTTTAAAAAGTTATTTTAAAAATGGAAAGGATGTTTTCCATAGGATTATTTATATATATTTTTATGGTATTTAAATTCATCAATAAAAAAAAACTTATTCTTACTCCAATGGTTATATGATGTATTGATACTATCCTTCTTATTTTCCTATATGGATTGAGATTTTTTTAAGATATTGTTATAGAACACATTTATTTTCCAAGGTTTAATCATCATTAAATGAGAGTTTTATGGAAGCTTTTTCTTTTACATTGGTCAAATATGTTTTAAATAGATTTTTAGGGAACAAATTTCCTTTCCAAGGTTTAATAATTTTTGAATGATATTAAAATGAAACCCATTTCTTTTCCATGGGTTAATCATGTTATTAAAGGAATAATAATTTTTTCTATGAGTTTTATAATGAAATATCATTATAATTTATTCATGTTGTATTTCTTGAACATTGTACACTATGGGTGTTCCTAGATAGAATCAGGTGAGCCCATTATAGCTTATATGATGGGTCTTCCTAGATATCATCGGGTGAGCCTGATATAGCTTATATGATGGGTGCATCCAGATATAACTCCAATGAATTAGTTAATTATTATGTTTTATAGAGATTTATATTGGAATTAAAGAGTATCAGTTTTCTATTTTTAGGGTTATGTAAGTGTTCTATTAATAAGATTTTCTAATATACCAACACATTTTATATATTTTTTCCATGAGTTTTTAATGGGTTCTTTGATAAATATTGATATCACATGACTCTATATTTTTGATTATTATGATTCTTTCCTTTATTAAATCCTTATTCCATGTTTCACTATTGAAGATTTAGGAATTTCTAGGCATGATTTATTTTATGATTTCCTCATGCACTTTTATTATGTCCAAATAAACTTATTCCATTCTTATTCTCAAATATTATATTCAATTATTAATGATTATGTTTTTTCATACTGAGAATTTGAGATCACCCTTCTTATGATTTATTTTAGCTAGGTTATCATCTATTATGATGAATGAATTTTGTATTGAAGGGTTTTATATAAATGATGTTGATGATCTCTTATGAAATTTCAAAAGTTGTGTGTAGTGTGAAAGGTTCTGTCTTGAATCCTTGGGTATTCTTTATCTAAGATTTTGTACTGATTATAAAAAAATATTAACCATAAAGGTCATTGATAATCTAAGTGATGCAATATATCCTTTGATATTTTATGTTTTGGATGGTGAATAGTAGGCCACCTTTATCTGTATCAAAGCAGCAAATGTTGGTTTTATGATTTTAGTATTAGATCTATGAGTTTAGGTTCTAGGATATTATAACTTCCCTATGTCTATGAATCCACCAAACCTTCCAAAAATTAGTCCACTTCAAACATGATTTTTGTCTAAATTATTGACCAATGGTAGTATCATTTAAGTCCAATTAATTAAAGCTTTATTTGAACAATCTAATATTTTATTTGGTTTCAATTTATTTATATTTAATTATTATAATCCAATTTCAAAATTATTTTACTATTTTTATTTATTTAATGAGATAAATTAAGTGGATATTTAAGTATTAACATAGGGTAATTATTATAATGAGCTATCTTAGAAAACCAAATGACTGAGGAGTAACATATTCCATTTAGCCATAATATTTAATGCTTTTAAATATAAAATTGTGTTTTCATATTTTTTCACTACTAACTATTTAGTTTGTGTATGGTGGGGGGACTATTTTATATTTTAAACTAAATGAATCATTTATATGAGTGGAAACTATAGATTTTAATGCTTATTTAAATTTAGGTTATTGCATATCTTTGTGAAAAAATATAAAATCTAGTTTTATATCAATTAAATTTCATCATTTTTTGAACTATTTTAAATTTATATTCCCACTCTAATAAAAAATAAATATGATAATGAATAAAATTACTAGGAAATATATTTTTCAATCTAATTGAAAAAATTCATTTATTTTATTAAAAGTTACTTTGAAATTATTATGGAATTGAGGAAACATACATTTTAAACATCATTTTTTACATTTAACACAAGTTTTTGAACTACTAAATTGATTAATCTATTTGGGCTTATGAATTTTAATATTTTATCCTGTCTTTATATTTAACATTAGGTAAAATTTTAAGTTTTAATTTTTGGGGAGTTGTTTTATGTGTGTTACGATGTACTTAAATTATGTTCACAACATATATTCCACAAAATGATTCAAATTTGGTTTTATTAACAAATAATTTTTTATGGGTTTAAATTATTTTATATTAAGTGTTAAGTGTGTTTTTACACATTTGAAGAAGTTAATTAATCTAATATTTCATGGATTTAATTAATAGAATATTTTTTCCCTCTGGAAACAATAATATTTCTTTAAAATTTTGAATTTATATCTAATAATTATTATCTAATCATAAATTTTTGATTCGAATTAAAATAATAATATATATATGAAAATGAGCTATAGAATAGAAATACTAATCCAGATTAAAATCTACTTTCTTTATTATTTATGCATTGTATGAGTTACTTAATATGTGAAACTAACTATTCTATACTCGTCATCAAATAATGTGTATAATTATTCAGTTATCCTAATTTATATGTGTCTTTTCACAAGGTGGTGAATAGATGTTTGAAAGATATCGTTATTTAAAAATTAGTTTGTGTTTAATTATATTCATGTTTTTCAAATTTAATCATTTTGTATAATAGGTACCCATATTTTCAGTAAAATAAAATAAATTTAATTGAAAAATTAAGTTTTCTACTCGAGAGAGTCCATATTGAATGATTATTTAGAAAAACGAGTCTTTAAGGAAATTCAATTCTTCATTATAGAGATTTATTTTTTCCACTAACCATGTATAATTTATTTCTTAAGGAAATGAAATATTCTATGTATGGGTTAATTTTATGAGGCCATAAATTGATACATTTTTTTAAAATATTTTTGACAATAAATTGATGAAATTTATTCTTTAAATGTCCATTTAAAGGCGAATAATTAATTATTTATGACTATATATCAAAAATATAATCCGTAGAATATTTTCATAAGATTAGGTGTGTTTTTAATTAATAGATCAAAGTTTCCCCATTTATAATTTCTTTTATTTTTAATATCTATTTTTTAATGATTTTGATTAATTTTAATTTATTTATCTAATTGTTTTTATGATTATGTTTTCTTATTTTTTTCTTCCATGATTTTAAATAAATATAATTTAATGGAATAAATTTTAATATAATTTTTTTTGAAAAATAAAAATTCATTATCTAATCCATTGATGAGATTAGTTTTTTGAATTTTCAAATGTCCTGGGTTTTTGAATCAGGTGAAAAACCTCTCCCTTTTTGAATCTTTTAATTAGTGTTAATCAAATTTTCAATATCATTGATCTAAACTCAATTATGAGTGTTCCATTTGCTTTATATGATAATTTTTAGTTGATTTAGAGGCTTTTAGAATTACTTGGTTGTTTTAGAGTGGGTTTTGGGAGCATTAGAGGACAAATGAAATGTTTTGGAGTTACAGGCTAGGGCACACAAATTTATGGTAAACCATGAGGCCCCATCTATCGAATCATGTAGCCTTGTTTTGAATAGCTATATAATTTGTGTAAACTATGAGAGGGGGAACATGTATGTGCAACCATCTCTTTATTTTTTTGATAGAGGGATACCACATGATTAGTACAGAGTTTGGAAAACTATGTGGGTCTGGAGATCGTGGGTTGTGGCTGCTGCATGGTTTCCACATGGGTTGGAAAGCATGCGGCCTACAAGGGGTGTTTTTTTATGATTTTATTTTTTCATTAATTTTCTTTTTATTTCTTCTTTTTCTCTATTACTCTATATTGGACATGTACGACATGGGAGAGCCCTCCATTTTCCTTCTCCGAAGAATTTTTCTCCCATATCTTTATTGGGAGTCCATTTGCCGATCTGTTGGTTGATATAGGACCATGACAGAAAGGCTTACTTGTCCCACCCTTATTTTCTTATTTTCTTTCACCTCATGAAGTGATAAATCTATTTGAGTTGTTTGCCAAATATTTTGGGTTTTGGACAGAAACTCTGATCTATGCCAAACCACTTCGAATTAAAGATCGACATCATATATGAATATGTATAAGAGTATAAGGTAGGTGGTGTATATCTTGATTTTTGTTTTCATGGTGGATTGGGTGGTATGGATTTTATAGGCCATTTGGTTATTTTTAGCCAGACCCATTTATACCTTTTTCTTCATCTCAAAATATTTGTGTGACCTCATGGGATTCCACTAGAATTCCCAAATCCATTTTCTCTCAAAAGAGGTCGGGTTAGTGGTCATCATTCTTTTGGGTGGTTTGGACAGGGATTCCAAATACTTATTAATCAACTATTTTAATTAAATTGGTTTGATATGTGGAATTTTTGGTATTCAATTAGAGTTGATTGAATATTAATGTTTATTGGTTCTGAAATTCAATATTATTTAAATAAAATTCATGTTTAATGAGAGTTTATTTGTATATATATAAGCCTTTATATTATTAATTTCTTTTGACGAGGCCCATGGGGTCATGAAGGTCTCATACTGAGCTTGGGATGACATGAACATCTGGATTGTGTGATGTTGATCACTCGTTGGGTTTGGACTACATTTTCTTGAGTGGTTTTGACCAAAATATTGGGCATCGTGGACATTAGATTGACACGGTGAGGCCATCATGTTGGGCATGGCCTGTGATATTGGAATATATAGAATGTCTATTTTTAGAAACATTATAATATGGGCATGATGTGATAGTGTTTATGTGGATTAGGAAATATATTTTTTTATTTCCACTCACCAGTGTTACCCAACTTTCCAAATTTAGTCATTTTCACACGCGTTGACCCGATGATGATATGTTTTTCACCACTTGTGTGGGTAGAGGTCCCTAAATGTGAAACATATGTCTTTTGATTGGGGAGTTATAGCCATAGAAATCCACATGGAATATTAGGAGCCTTCAGTTGATAGTGTTTAGGATATCAGTTGGGGGTTGAGGCTCACCAGGATTGAGGCCAGGGGCCTAGATTTATTTTGAGGGTATATATCACTATGCCTCTAGTTTTTAGGCTTCAAGTTGATTTGTGCTTTTGAGTAGGTTTATAAGGGACCAGATTATGCTATTTGGTTAGTCTATCTAGATGTTAGTACTATTGTTGATAGATGATGTTTCAGGAGAGATGTGGTGTCGATATACATTATTGAGGTGGAACTTGAGGGATCACATAAGATATGTGACATAAGAGGGTAACTTGAAATATGGGGCAATGATCCTTTCTTTTCAGAGATTCTATCATTTTCTAAAGTTAGTGAATCTTCTTGGTGGATCTTGGGAACTAGAGAAGTTTTTTTTGTTCAATTAAAATGAATTGAGCTGCTTGAGTTTCAATTATATGGTATGATTTCTTAAACACGTTTTCTAGGTATGCACCTTTCGGTGGAATTATGCTAGAATTTCCTTTAAGACTTCTATTTCTATTTTAGCATGATTATTTCTATATATGTTCAGTATTAAAGTTATCCATTTGTTCCCTTATTTTTTATTTTGATTTGTATAAAATGTTATGGTTGCATGCCTATTTTTTTAGTGTTTCACGTAATATACTTGCATGTTTTATTTATTCTTCTATTTCTAGTTATTTATTGCTTCCACTATTTTATTTCTATGGATTATTATTCCATTTTGTGGGTCAGGTTCAAGTATACTGAGTTTTTCCAATTCCATTTCATGTTATATATAACTATTGGGACCCGTATATTATATTTCTTCATGGAGGGTATAGTCTCTCCAATGTTGAAATTTATTCCCTCCCTACTAGTCGAAAACCTTTGGAATACAGGGAGGCATGGCTAAGTCCAGTGGTACCCAACTCGATAGCCCTGTTTAGGTGGATAGTTGGGTTAGGGATGCTAAAAGTTGTATTCAAGTAGTTCTTTAATGAGATATATTAGCAGTGTTTGGCTGGCTATTAATGAGACCGAGACTGCCTTTTCTTTTCTATTGATCATACTATTTGGGATACGGTATATTCTAGGTTATATTGTGGTTGAAAATGGTTTTATAACTTTGGATTGGGTGCCTAAAATCCCTAGTACGAGGGACAAATGAAGTTTCCTTAGGTGGGATCTTATGTTATATTTTTCTCAGTTATGGTTTATATGATTTCCATTATGGTGGATTATTTAAAACATAATGTTATTGGTTATTTTATGAGACATATACCATTGGAAATGTATATAAATGGATGAGTTTGACCCTTGACCCAGTGAGGCATGGTGTGATTACATTATTTTGGTCTTTCGATAGGCATGTTTTAGGCAATTTCAAATTTATAAATGCATGTATTCCATGTTAAATGATTATACCAAGTGATAAATATCATAAGAATTAATAGAATTTTATATATTATGATAAGAAGTTTTTATTCCATGTGAATTTTATGTATATGAAATTACATGTTGTCTATGATATGTGAAATGGTATGGCTCTTATCCGATTGGGCTGGTAACATGGTTGAGGTGATTTTGATCACTAGGATTGGGAGAAATGGTCATTGGAGTGAAGAATCATTGGTTGTTAGGATGGTTGAAGCCTGGGGTACTATTGATACATGGCTCTATTGAGGGCGGGTAAAGAGGTAATAGTGCCCGAATGTCATGTGTCATGGTTAAAATGGGTAAAGGTAAGGGTAGTGAATTGACACATCCTTTTAGTACATTCCTTATATGAGCTTATATATATTATATCTGGACTTTTTGGACTTTACCAGGTATTTAGAGGGTTTTTACCTAGATAGATCAGGTGGAGAATCAGGTGGGGAAGGATAGGGTTCCACTAGAGCTTGAGCAGGTTTAGACCCCTGAGGGTCATTCCATGAATGTACAGACTTAGGTACATGATCTAGTGAAAATTGGGCAACTTCCATATCTTTGCAGTTTTTGGGCCATGGATTGATAAGCATCTCTGAGTGATCCTAGTGCAGGTTCTCCAAGTCTTTGAATAGGCTGAACATGGAGTAGAGCCCTTTATAGATTTCCTTACTCCAGAGTTCCAGTCAGAACACCCTATTCTTTTCCAGGGTGAGGGTAGATGTCAAGCTATTGAGAATTGAATCAATATCATTTAGATGATTTTTGAGCAGATAAATACGTCTCCATGGAGGAGGGTTAAATTGGATATGTACAGGCTCAGAGGGCCCACTATGGGATTGTGGGAAGTGCATGTGCAAGCTAGAAGACTTGAGTGACTGGCCTAGAGGTATTTTCAGGAAAAATTCATTGAGCATTTCTTCCCTGAGACACTGAGGGATGAAAGGGCTTAAGAGTTCTTAAGCCTTTAGTAGGGTGACATTTCCTTCATGGTCTATGGAGTGAAATTCAATAAACTACGTCACTTCACACGCAACATAGTGAGCGAAAACACCTACACAGTGAGGCACTTCAAGGATGGTTTATGGAATTACATTAAGGTGTACGTAAAGTATTTAAATTGGACTCATTATTTGAGGTGGTGAACATTATGCTCATATAAAAGTGAAAAATCACATATAGGTCTTACCACATCTATGTGATAGCTTCAGGAGAACTCTATGGTAATGTTTCAGATGGCCGAAAGCAAGTTCGGGATGACATTCATCATGACTGTCAGGACAAGGACTTAGGAAGACCACACCATAGTGAATATTAGATGGTTTTATTTCAGTGTGGGAAGTCAAGACATATCCAGACTCACTATGAGAAACCTCCAATGGAATTTCGAGCATGTTGGAAGGTCATATATCTCAAGAGGTTCTGAAGAAGGACGTATTTTCCAACCAGTGGTCAGTTTCAGGGGTATAAGTAGGCTTCTAAGGTTGGTATCAGATCAGTACTGGGTGAGGTTATACAAGTTTTAGCTGTACACGAAGGTCTGGAAGAGACAGTGATACCCCTCAGTGGGGTCAATGTTAAGTGGTTCGAGTAGTACCACAGTGAGGTAGGGATTCAGACAATTGTGTTTCAGGCCTGGTGCATGCCATGAAGCTACCTGGTCTTGTGTATGCTGGTGAGCCAATGATGGATAGAGGTAAACCTCTGGCGTGGATGTTATTTCTTTGCTTTTCTTTTGGAATGGCTTATTATGTAAAGACTATTTTGGTGTATGAGGTGCACATTATATATAAATAGAGTAACAGGATGATATTCAGTATGCTGGATTCATATTGGATGCATTATATATATATATATATATTAGGTTTGAGGAAAAATGTTTTATGTTTGAGAGTCTATGGATATGAGTTGATTGAGGTATGAGGCCCTAGAGAATCAACGAGGTGCAGAACTTACATGAGGTTCTTTGGCACCGGGGCATCATTGGTTTCTTTCACTTGAGGTGCGAGGAATTTGGGCACTATTATGGTGTGGTACTTTATTATGGTGTGAGAAACTGATATGTCTTTGAGCATCTATTGAGATGTGGGACCTCATAGTGCCATATGAGACATGGGCTCGAGTCAGGAAAGGATGCAGTACAAGATATGATTTGGTGTCGAGAATGGTATGGGAGCACTTGATAATGTTTGAGAGTGATGACTAATAATGATAGGACCATTGGTAATGGAATTTGTCATTAGACCTTTGATTTATCTGAGTTTTGGTGGGAATGTGACTGGGTTTGGAAATTCCTATGGTGGGGATCCACTTGACATAATTTTCTTATACCCTTTATATCAGGGTAGTCCAGGTTTTCTTAATAAGATGTGTGTGTTAGGTACTATCTCCAGGATTCATTTTAAATTTTAGAGATGAGATATGTTATGGTGGGGAGATTGTAACATTCTATGATTTTGAATCGGGTCGAAAACCTATCTCTTTTTAAATTTTTCAATTAATGGCTACCTCTTTTTCTATATCATTGACCAGAACTCTATTAAGAGAGTTCTGTTAGATTCATATGATGTTTTGGGATGTTTTATAGGCTTGTATAATTCCTCAAGTTATTTGGAGTGGGTTTCAGGAGCATCAGAGGCCAAATGGCATGTTTTCGAGCTACATGTCAGGGTGTATGGTGTAGGGTAAACCGTGCGGCCCCTTCAAGCTAACCATGCACCGTAGTTTTGAACAATCACATGGTTTCGGTAAATCACGTGTGGGGGAGAAAAAACATGTAGCCACCTCAACATTTTTTTGATAGAGGGATACCACACAATTTGTGCACATTTTGGAAAATCGTGTGAGTTAACTGTGTGGGCTTGGAGCTATTGGATAGTGGATACCACATGGTTTCCATACAATTAAGTAAACCGTGTGGTTAAACCATGCATGTTTTACATGGTGTTTTTTAGTTTTTTATCTTTTTTCCTTATATTCCATTTTATTTTTCCTTTTTCCTCTCTTTCCCCCTTTTTTCTATGTACAACAAGGAGGGCCCCCCATTTTCCTTTTTCCATGGTTTTTCCTCCCATATCTTTACCAGGAATCTGTTTGATGATTTTTAGTGGATATTGTACCGTTCTAGTAAGGCTTACCACACCCACCCTTCTTTATTTCATTTTCTTTCGCTTCTAAGAGCGCTAAATTCATTTGATTCATTTCACCCTATTTTCAAGGATTTGGACGGAAACTCATATCTTGACCAAACTGCTTTAAATCTGAGTATGATATCATATGTTCCTATATCTATGAGTTCATGGTAGGTGGTAAATATCTTGATTTTTGTTTTTAGGGTTGTTTAAGTGGTGTGGATTTTAGTACACATTTGGTTATTTTGAGAGATAACCATTTATAACATTTTCTTCATATAGAAATGACTGTGTGGACTTATTATATGCCTTGGGAATACCAAAACCCTTTTTCATTAGAGTAAGGTTGGGTAAGAGGATCGCGTTCCTTGGGGTGGTTTTTCCAGTGGTGAAAAATTATTTTCAATCTATTTCTTAATTAAATTGGTTTAATCTATCAAATTGGGGGTATTCATTTTGAGATAATTTAATTTATATATTTGTTGGCTATGTAATTCAGTTTTGTTTAATTAAATTTCATAGTTAAAGAGAGTTTATTTGTATATATATATTCTTGATTATCATTAATTGTATATGCCGAGGCCCATAGGGTTATGATGGGCTCAACTAGAGCTGGGGATGGCATGGGCATTGGGATTATTTGATGTTGATCACTAGGTTTGTCTTGGGTCATATTTTCTTGAGTGGTTTTGACCATAAGACTGGGTATTGTGGACATCAGATTGAATTGGAGAAGCATTCAGGTCGGGAATGACCCATGATATTGGAATGGTAAGTCTATATATTTTGAGATAAATGATCATAGGGGAACATGGTTCCGGTGTTTATGTTTATTAGGAATTATATTTGGTGCTTTCCACTCACCTGTGATAGAAAAAGAACCTAATTGAGTCATGTGCACACATGTTGACTTTGGGATGCAGTGGTTTTGACCACTCCTATGGGTATTGGCCCTTTGTAGTAAAGATTAGAACTTTTGATTTGGGTTGGGGGGTGGGGTCTTACTATAGAATACCACATGGAATGTGATAAGACTTCAGTTGATAGTGATGATGCTACAAGTTGTGGGATGAGGCACGACAAGATTGAGGTTGTGGGCGTAGATTTATTTTGAGGGTTGACACCATCATGCCTCCTTTTTTCAGGATTCAAGTCAACATGTTATTTTGAATAGGGGTCTGATGGACCAGATAATTCTGTTTGGGTATGCATTTGGGATGTCAGTACTATTGTTGAGGCATGAGGTGTCAAGAGGCATGTGGTTCCATGATACATTATTGAGGTGGAACCCAAGGGTTGAATTGGGATATGTGACATCAAAGGATACATTGGGCCATGGGACTAGGATACTTTTCTTTAAAATATTCCATTGTTCAAATAAGTTTGTGACACATATTGGTGGCTGTTGAGCACCAGGGAAGTTTTATTTTTCATTTAAAATTCATTGAGCTGCTTTACTAACAATTTTATTGCATGCTTGTATGAACAATTATGTTAGGTAGGAACTATTAGGTGGCATAATAATTAGACTCACCTCACACCATATATAGGCCCTTTGGGATGTTTCTAGACTTCATATTTTTCTGTTTAGGTAAAGGTTCAGCCTCAGAAGATAGACTTTAGTAGCTTCTTTGCTTGGGATGATGGTAGGACCTTGATGTATCTATCCTTGTTGGACTTTCTATTTAGTTTTCCATTTATGTTTCAACATGATTATTTATATATATATATATTGTACTAAGGTTATCCATGGGATCCATTATTTTTTATATTTATATGTATGGACTATTAGGGTTGCATTATTGATTTGTTTTAGTGCTACAAGATGTATTCTTGGGTGTTTTATTTACTATATTGCTTCTATTTATTTATTGATTTTTCTATTTTATTTCTCTGGATTGTGCTCCCACTTTTTGGGTCTTGTTCGAGTCTACTAAGTCTTTTAAATTTCTTTTCATATGACATATTACTACTTAAACCAATATATTATATTCCTTCCCAAATGGTATTGTTAGACCAACTAGGTTAAATACCCTTAGGGGGGGTGAATCCGGGTGTCATAGATTAAATCAATTTCCCCTTCATATCTTGTCTCATTGTTATAAAAACCAGTATTCTCTCTCTTTCACATACAAATTTATGAACATAAATTAAAGCATGAACATCAAAAATCAATTTTATTAGGTTCACCATCACCTGGATATGCCCAAGGAGCATACAACGACAATGTGATGATGCAATAAAACCACTAAAAGTGCACTACTATTTACAGTGTTTTGAGTGGAATCATTATCCCTCCTAGTTTATAAACAATATCAATTTTAAAGATCATTGATCTCTCAAATGGAGTGTGATCACTTCTTATTTAGAATATCCTTATTTTATATCTTAAATCAATATGCTTTACACTTCTTTTAGTGTATGATTGAGTTCCACTTTTACCCAATTGATGAATACCCATTTACTATAGAACTATTGGGCATATTCAATGTTTTAAGAAACTATTTTGGGGTCTTGCATGAAATTTTAATTACTTGCATAAAAAAATTATTTTTTTCATAGAAAACCTCATCTGCGCAACTCCCTTCTCACACACAACTCCCTTATTAAAAGCAAATCCCTTTACATGAAATTCTTATGTGATTTAGAGTCTTGAATTTCTCTAAGGGTTTAGATTTTAAAATGAGGTAGGTAGCTATCTATTTATAGGCCCGATTGACCCTATACACAAGATCATAATGTTTCATCCCCTATGAATTTAAGATCCTCTCCCAGCACCTAAAATTCCATTTGATGTCTCATTAGGCACGTAAGCCTCTTTCATCCTGATCACTTCATCTTTATTTTTTATGCACGCATAGACCACCTTTCACACAAAAACCAGTGTTTCACATGATTATTTCATTTTCTATATTTTGATGTGATCATCCTAGAACTCGACTTTCATCCAACATTTAGACTCAACTTCAATATTTCAGAAAACTTCCTTTACAAAAAAACCCGTTTCCATTCTCTAGATTTTTTTCCCCAAAAATTTAAAAACCCCTAGGAATAGTGCCACCTTGTGTATGATCTTTCTGTACAACCTCAGGAGAGTCCATTCCTTTTTTGTGGATATTTTTCAACATAGCATGTTAAAAATATCTCTTGAACTCCCTAAAAAATCATGGGAACCTACTTTATCAACAAACACAGTCAACCAAAAAATTTTATAATGTTACCTTGATGTATTTTATCCCAAAAATCTATCCTATTGGATTTGTTGACAACTCTTCACATATTGATACCTTATTAAAGCATCTTCCATATTATACCAGCATTCACTTATTTATATATATATAGAGATCAAAATACTTACTCATCACACACTATAAGCCAACATGAGACATGCTTGGTGTGAGAACCAAGAGTAGCCTGAAAATTTCATCAGTGAAACACCTCATTCCAAAACTATTCAACTACCTTCATAAAAAAGTCCATTTTTTATGATATGTAACCTTTTATTGATCATCTTTAGAAACATTATATTTAAAACTCTCCTACTTCACTCCTTTAATTATTGTGTTATGGAATTTTTAAGGATGTCCAAGCTATGATCTAACAGTTTCATCATAACACTGAATTATCATCTTGTCACAAAAGCATTGCTTGGGTTTTCAAATACAGAAACCTTCACTGCTCCCCTTATCAGCTTCTCCCCTATATTGGATAATGCATCTTTCCCTTTTAGCCATAATTTACCCCCATTGTCAACAAAACCAAATGTCACATCTTTGTGGATTGTGATAGGATAAAGAACATAGATCAGTATATTAGAAAAAAAACACACCATGCCTTAGGGTGATGGGGTCTGACAACCACATTTTTTCGAGTTAAAGGAGTCAACAGAACTCCCATAGATAGTCAATATCTTCCAAACACTTCATTGGATATGGAATTTGTCAGAATTTATGAAACCCATAGTTTTATGGGCACATAATCAAAATTCACAAGACCTTGATCTACTTTGTCCTTGATAAAATGATATTTTATTTAAAAACTATTTTTCCTTGAGTGATGGATTGGATTTTTTCTTAGATTTATAAAAGTTGAATTATTGTAGTAGATTTTGATCAGAGACTTCACTTCAACTCCAACATCATCATGTCACAATTTCATCCACAATAAATATGTTCATTTTTGAGTAGCCACAATATATTTAGCTTATAAAGTTCTCAATGAAATGAAATCTTCTTTATTAATCATCCATGAAATACACAGATCACCAAGATAGAATGCACCACCTGACGTTGATTTCCCAATAACTCAAGATGAGATTTATTATTGTATAGAAAAGCAAATCCACCATACCCTTGATATATCAAAGTACTATTTTCACTACAAGAGAGTGTATTTCATTGGGATTACATTGATACTATGAATCATCAAATTTAGAAAATAATATCAGGTATTGTTGCTATCAAGTACAACAGACTACCAATGATGTGCCTTTATTCTTTAATATTAACTATATTGCCTTCATCATCCCATAAATGTTTCATTCAAGTAGATACCAGAGTCTTCATACCCTTTTAATTATCCATTAAATTTTTTTTAAAACCTCTTTGGAATATTTAGATTGAGAAATGAATGTTTCATTCTTCCCTTGTGTCACTTGTAAACCAAGGAATATTTTCAGTTTAGTAATCATTGAAATTTCGAAATCACTTTTAATGAATTAAAAAAACGGTCTACACTGCGATTCATATGATCTAATGAAGAATATGTCATTGATATACACTATCACCATCATCATTTGATTACATTCATTAAGATTGTATTAAACTCCACTATACGGTAAATTGATCTTCTTCAAAAACTGATCTTGTCTTGAATATCATACTCATGGTTCATGTTTCAAACCATATAACGCCTTATTCAGCCAAAAAAATCTATTATCATCTTCATGAATAATAAAACCATTTGGATACTCAATTTATTGTTCTTCTTCGAGAACCCCATTCAGAAATGATGACATTATGTCCATCTGTAAAACATTGAATTTTCTTTTCAATTTTATGGCCTATAATTATCTAATTAACTCTAGACTTATAATAGGTGAAATGTTTCATAAACATCGATAACCTCTACCGAGGAATACCCTCTACACACTAGTAGTGATTTGTTTTGGATTACTATATCATCTTCATTCATCTTGTTATGAAAAAACCATTTGGTATAGATGAAATTGTTTTCTGTTGGCCTTGAGACAATCTCCAAAGCCTAATTCTTCCCAATTTGGTCTTGCTCGTCATTCATAGCCAGAACCCATTATTCTTCATTAGATTCATCAAAAAAATATTTCAGATCTACCTATGATAAGAATTATACATTCTACAGAGTCTTTATCCTCATTTTTTGTGCTATCAATTTCTGATCACTGATGATATTTTTCCAATAAATTTCAACATGACTCTTTGGCTTCTATGAAAATATATATTTGACATCCTCATTCTCATTTTCAATATCTTATTCTCATAAAAAATATTCTACTTCTACTCCCCATGTGTTTCCTAACCCTTTATCACTCTCGTCAAGAACTATTCACAATGCTGTTGAAAATTTTATTCATTTTCCACTATAGAGACATCATTACTTTCAACTAATTTTCCTAGACTCTTGTTGAAGAATACATATGCTTTGATCTTTCCTAAGTAGCTAAAAAATATCCCCTTATCTCTATGTGACTCAAAATTAAAATGTTTCTTTTTATTGAGAATAAATCACTTACTTCCAATGATTCAAAAGTATTTCAATGTTGGATTCTTTCCATACCAAATTTCATAAATAGTAGTTTCTTTATTTAGACACAATAATGCGCTGTTGGGAAAGTAAAATGACCTCAAAAATGCTTCCTTCCAGAATTTTTCTGCCAGATCCTTTTTAATAACCACTATTTGGCCATGTTTTTGAAAATCTGATTACTCCTCTCAATAAATCCATTTTGCTAAGGAGTTATCACTGAAGAAACTTGACGCATTTTATGATGTTTCTCAAGATAATCTTCCACATGGTAGTTTGTAAATTCTGTACCATTTTCAGTATGAATCTTATGAATCTTTTTCCCAACATCCTTTTTGATTCCCTCCAATATTGTTTTATGGAACTAAACACATTGGTCTTATGGGAAATGAAAAATACTCATTCCAGTATGTATAAATCAATAATGAAAAAACATAATACCTCTTCCCATCAATGTATCTTGGTGAGATATGTCCAAAAACATCTGTATGCACCAATTCAAGAACTCTGGTTGACATCTATTACTTTTCCTTTTATGTATTTCTAATGATCTTAACTTTTTGAAAAGAATCATATATATGAGTATAATTACAAGATATAATAGGGAGGTCTCTAGTAGCATCACATTTTACCATATCTTCCTGGGATGGTTGGCATAGATGACCAAGTGGTTTATGGTACAACTTGTTTTATCACTGTCTAGATATATAACAGATGTCAGATTCCCTAATTAAAACATATAGATTCCCCTTTGTTCTTTTTCCCTTTATAAAAACTATACCAGCTATTCCTATTATGATACACATATTCATGGCAAATCTAATAGAATTACCTGTGTCACATAGTTGACTAACACCAACCAATTTGTGACTGAGACCTTCAATGACTAAAACATCATCAAATTTCATTTATTTTATCCCAAACATGAATTTTCACAAGTCAATTATCTTTAGGATTATATCATTTACAAATTTTACAACACCTTCCTTGTCATATTTTATGCCTATAACAAGATTCTTATTGCCTTCCATGTGGGACGTGCATCCACTATTAAGGATCCATACACCAGAATGATCCGATGCTTTAAGGGTTGTTTTCACAACAACTACCTTCTTATGTATTTTCGTTCTCATCCATGTTGAGAATTCACACTTGGTAAATATTGATAATCATGATATTATTCAAATAATGATGTACAAACATCATCCTGAAATGCTATAAAAATAATTTTTATTTTAAGATCACATATTGATTCTTCGATTTTCTTCTTGCGACCACTTTGGTACTGTGATGGCCTATTCCTCTACATGGTTGATATACAATATATATCCATGTACCAAAATCATCTACACCAAAAAAATTTCCCTAAGAATATATTCTAAAGTATTTAGCTGTATTTGGATTCCATTTTTGTTCTTATTACCTTCAGAATATCTTTTCCATAGAACACACATTTTGTGAGTGTCCCATATTTCCACAGCAATAACACCTAATATAAGGTGAATTCCTACATGACACTTGTACACCAATGGTTCTTCCTTGGTTTCTCATAATCCTATTTTTTTTCTTCATACCCAAATCAATCTTCAATATTAGGGTGGGTGCTTGTAGTTTTAAATTATTCATCACAAATTTTTTGTTTTTGGTAAAGACCATTTTTAGTTGAACTTGATTGTTGTTTCTTTTCTGCTGAACCTCTATGCTCCACTTCTACCTTTTCTGTCACCGGAATGATATGATTTCATGTTGACACACCCGGAGTAAAGGTTTTTTCATGATCCTTAACATTTTGTTATAGGATGATGACTTCCTCTTCATGTTATTTAATGAGTTCTATTTCTTTCTTTCACTGTGTTATTCAAACAATAGATCACCCTTTTTTATTCTTCAATTTTGAGTTTATTCCCACTAACTATTTATGACTCCTCTTAAATGATGAATTGAAATTATAAATTTCTTCCATTAGCTCAGAATTTTCTTCTTCTTGCTGTTGTATATCGAGTTTTTCATAATGAACCACTTTGTTGGGTTTATTTATTTTGTCTCTCCAAACATCCATCTATTCAAAATAGGATTCCAATTCAGACGACATATCAACTATTAATTTAATATCATCTTCATCAATGCCTCTTTAAGCCTTCTTCAAGGAGTTATAGAAACTTGTAAACATAGAATTCTATCCACGGTGTTTGTAGTTCTCCACCAATTCAACATTAGATTCATTTGAGTTATCATTTTCTTATGAAAGAAGTGTATTTTTTTAGGAAATTTTTCGTAAACTTTTTCTTTCCTTTCACATATCCTAAATAATTATTTATGATAATTTCAAACTTAGCCTTATTATTATCTTGAAACTTCATGGGAAACCTTACTATAAGATGACCAACCATTCCACATAAAAAAATGCTATTGGAATTTTCCCTTTAAACGTTACATTTTCTCTATGTAGATTTGGAGAAAGGAATGATATCACTATATCCATCTATTCTTCTTCATGAAAATCATCCCCAATGAGCTTATTCATGTCCTTGAATTCCACCTCTTTGAAATTCCATTTTCTACAGACACAATATCCACATTTCTCAACTCATATGAAATAAGAGATATATTCTATATATCAAATTCATATCCTTTGGAGCCTTATCCTCCAACATATAAACTTTTGGATTGAACTAATGTGGAAGTATTCTTAAGATGTTCTTGACTATTGTTTCATCTTTAATAATTTCCCCAATACCACACATTTCATTCACAACAACATTCACCATATCAATTAATTCATCAATTGATTCATTGGGGTTCATTCTTCGATCCTTGTATTTGTTCCATTGAACTTACTATTTTTCTTCTCTAACTTTTGAATCAACATTATTGATATTCACCAACTTTTCCCACAAGGCATGAGTAGACTTACAGGAAATCACCTACGTACATATTTCATTGGATAAAGATCCCCTAAGGCATTTATTCATCTAGTATAAATATATAATCCCATTATGTCATCTTATAACAAAGCACCACTATTCACACTGGAAATAATTCCATGTGTTACTACTATAAAGACATCCATAAATAAAAATAAAAATTAGTGTTGCATCCAATTCTTATATAATTGAAAATTGTTTCTCTTAATGATCAGAATCCCACTATGATTAACAATCTCCATGAGAGAAACAATGAAAATAACCTTGTCCTTTGATACTATTTGTTAGACCAATAAGGTTAAATATCCTAAGAGGGGTGGGGGTGAATTAGGGTATGAAAAATTAAAACAACTACCCCTTCAGATCTTGTATCATTATTAAACAAAACACTCTTCTCTATCTTTACTGTAGAAATTTATGAACACAAATTAAAGAAAATATATAATACATCAATTTTACTTGGTTCAACCTCGCTGGGCTACATCGAAGGAGCATACAACGATAATGTGCATATTTACTAAAATCCCTAAAAGTTCCCTGATGTTTACACTTTTCATATAATATTCAATGTCCCTTGTGATTTATAA
This sequence comes from Viscum album, assembly GCA_963277665.1. Lineage (NCBI taxonomy): Eukaryota > Viridiplantae > Streptophyta > Magnoliopsida > Santalales > Viscaceae > Viscum > Viscum album. Next base: position 1,504,108,653 of record OY728133.1, read on the forward strand.
CTAATTATAATTTGAATTATCAGTACTCTCTCAACTGAAGTGTTCTCACAACTTCTTCAGGATATCATTATTTGATTTCTTGAATCAATATATTTTACACCTTATTTAGTGTATCATTGAGTTCGACTTTAATCAAATTGTTTAATACTCCTTCATGAGGTTCTTGAGTATTTGATCATAATATTTGATAATTAAAACATCAATTATAAGAAAACCTGATAAATAATGAGATTATAATGCAAAAATCTTACCACCATGGTAACATAAAAATAAAAACATTAAGAAATAGAAAAACGTATATGGATATGTATAACCACAAAATTTGAATAATTATAATCATAAAATTTATTTAGGATCACTATATATACCACATAATATAATTTTTTTTTGAATATTACATGCGTCTCACAGAAGTAAAAGTGAGAAGAAAATCCCTTACATCAAATTACACTAAATTTGAAAAAATTATAAACTATTATATAATAAATTTAAATTTATTGCAATTATATAACATAATAATTTAAATACATATAAAATAATAAATTATAATCTTATAATATTTCAATATACATTTGTTAATAATTACATATGAAAATAATCATTTTGATTTTTCTAATTGTTTCGTTTTTCTAGAGAGGTTGGGTACGGTAGAGCAAATTCTTATAAATTGATCATGGTTCCATCATAAATATAATTTTAATATTGATATATATATATATATCACATATATTTAATATATATATATATATAGACACATCTATAAGTGATAAATATAGAGAAATTAATTACATCATTCTTGGAGACGGTAAGCTGTATGCACGCATAAATGCAACTTTCACTTTTTTGCTGATGAAATGAAAGAAACGAAAATATTAAATCAAATTTAAATAATAATTATTATATTACATATATAATATATATTCCCTAAATATATCTTTATTACTATCCATTGGTTGTGGAAATGAAAAAAGTTAATCACATCACTTTGTGGAGGTGGTAGTCCACACTTACACAAGAGCGATGTTATTATTTTGAAACATATTGGAAGGTAAGAAGGTAGATGTGATATTATGATTCTGTAAGAATAATTATTTCATGAATAATAAATTTATAATTTAATCCCACAATAATACCCATCCATAAAATATGGGGATGAAAAATGAATTGTATTATGATATGGATTTGGTTAACTAAATTTGTGTACGAGAGAAACATTGACAAACCATTTGAGAGGAAATAAGGTGTATAATGGTGGTTTCATAATAATAAAAAAATTAAATATATTTAGGATAACATAGTCATTATATCAGGAAAGTACTATAGATTATATGAGGTAAAAGAAGAAGTAAAAACAGTTATTAGTTTGGGAGATTACATCTTATTTAAATAAACTCCTTTATATCTTCTATTAAGGATCCCAAGGTTGGTTTTTTTGGAATAAAATCAAATTCATAATGTGTATTGGAATGTTTATAATGTATTTTGGTTTGTTTTGGTCAATATATAAGGATAAAAGTGGTGTAAAGAAGAGGAAAAAGGGGTGTCATTTTATAAGTGAGGTGAGGGGTACTCTTGGAATTTCTTAAAAGACTAAAATATAAAAAGACATTATATATAAAAATGATAAAAATTAAAATATATTTAATTATAATGTATAATTTTTGGAAATACCATATAAAAATTAAATTTTCATAGGTTTATGTGGCGTTTTAAACCTTATCTTATGGTTTAAACCCTTAGTTTACCTACTTTATTCTTAACCACAATAACAACTTTTTCTATCTTAAGGGGATATAATTTTATTTATGTTTTTAAAATGAATCCTAAATGGACATGGGTTGAAATTTTAGACCATATATTATCAACCTTATCCTCTTTTAGGTTTTTTATTATTTTTAAATAATTTAATAAAATATCATTTTTAAAAAATATCATTTGTGTAATTTTTGATAGTACTCATTTAATTTGACATTAGGGACACCCAAAAAAAATATTTAATTTGAATATAATACATTAACACAAAAGTAAAATGTTATATTAATCAATAAGTTTTTTAAACACAATAACTGACTCAAATTAGATTACTTCTAATATTTTTAAAATCATTTATTTTATATTTCTATTAATTGAGTTAATATTGTGTTAGAGTTGTGTAAGAATTTATGATAATTATATAATTAAAAAATCTATAAATAAATTTAAATAGTGAAAATAATTTTATTATACTAAAAATAACCATTAAAATTCATTCAAAACATTCCTTTATCCCTTTGTTGACACATAAGAGATATGTACAAGTAAGAGAGTGAAATTTTTTCCGTTTATATACTAAAAAATATTATATAGATAACTTTCAAAGAGAAGTGTACTATAAAAACAAAATATTTATCCTAAGGTTATAATTTTGAAATAAAATCATTTAATATTAATTAATCAGAAAATGGTGGCCTTAACACTTTTTTTATCCTAGGTTAATCAGATTTTCAAATTTACAGTGGTGAAGAATTTTTATTATTTTTTCTATTATTTATAATTAAAAACTATGTTTAAATTATTAAATAATACCAATTTTAAGGATTTAATAATTTTAAACAATTTTTGAAATTCAGTCTCTATAAGTGAAAAATTTTATCTTAAAATTATCCCTCGATGTATATTGAAAAATAGTTTTATAAAAACATACATTTTTAAGTCAAATAGAATATTTATACCAACATCGTATATAAATTGTATTAATATTTAATTAATTGGATTATTTATAAGTATTAAATTTTTATATTAATTTTAAATCCCCAATATTTCATAGTACGTTATCTTATTAAAGTAATTTAGTACCTTGCGCTACACGCAACACGGAGTTCGATTGAACCACAACTTACCAAACTAGCCATTCAAAAAGTGGTTATGAATAGTATCAACTGCATTTTAAGTCTTATGTACTCTATATACTTTTTACATCCATATTATGTTTTTATAAGACATAATTTATGAACAAATTCATTGTTTTGGATAAAAGAATTATTTTTTTAAAAATACAATTTTACCGCCTTTTAATGGAGAACCCTTTTTAAAACCAATATTAGACACTTTTATATATTTAATTTAATGAAATTAAATTCTTATTTATAAGAAATAAATAAAAATTTGATTTGGATAAATTTTTGGCACTTTTCTAATAACTTTTATATTTTGATCAATAGTGAAAAATACTATGATTTAATTGAAAACAAGATTTTCAGTCAAAATAATTTATAGTGTTAAATTATGCATTTTAAAGGACTTTAAATATAATTAGATTATATTTTTATCATTTAATAAAATGAAGGCCATTATAAGTAATTTCATAATTAATTTTTACATAAACACATGTCAATATTTTGATAGTTTTTACTTTTTTAAAACCCGGTATTTGGTTTGGACAACGAGAATTAATTTTAAATTAATAAATGCAACTTCTATGTTTTTAATTTGAAAAAATAGACTTCATTTTTGAATTTTTAGTATCAAAATTAGCTTAGGGTTAATTTTTGGTATTTTTATGAATACATTTAATTTTTGATGAATAGTGAAAACACTGCGTTATTATTTTAAACCGACATTTTAATTAAATAATTACTTATTTTATTTAAATTTGTTTAAAGTAAAGATAGATATAAAATACCTATATATGTTAAATTTAATTCATTGGATTAATTTTATAATAAAATTAGATCTATAAAATTTTATTGAACTTTTTAACCTCTTTTACCCACCTTTTAAGAGCATTTGCAAATTTTCATAAAACATAATTTTACCACTTCTGTGAGTTGAATTCCAAAAATATAAGAGAAACGGTTAATATCAGTAAGTAAAATGTGATTCAATAAGATGAAAATAATTTTGGGTGAATAGTATCTTTTGACTTTCATTTACCACGGTTAAAAGTAAATAGGGTAATTTAGGAGAAAAATGATATTATAATTACTCTAACACATGTCCTAATTCTATTGGATAAGTATAAATCGACCAAAAACAACCTTTGGAATAAAATATGATCTACTTTGGTCCACTTGGATTATATTATAACATTTATTATTATTTTATTTAAAGAAGAGTTAAAAGAGTTAAATTCGATGTTTAATAACTAAACCATTTTTAATATAAGGTTACACATAATATATATTTGACTATAAAATTTCATTAGAATTATAATAAGATTTCCTACGTAAGGATATTTTATTTATAATTTTTAGACATTAAATAATTTAATTTATTTATTACACAATGATGATGCAGTAATTACCTTATCAATAAAATATTTGAATAATTGATATTATAAATATCTAAATAAATGTAAATTGAGACTTACGATGAATTAAACTAATTTTATAGATTAATATAACATGTTTGGGTCGGCTGAATAAATTTTATTCTAAGTGATATTGTTTTTATGTATTGCATAAAAAATCAAATACTAAATGGTGTCAAAATGGACATAATTGAGTTTTTAAACCAAATACTATATTATTAATTGATATAATATTCTTGAAAATATATGGTTCGGAGAAATGAATTTGATAAGGTTATATATATAAATAATTAACCACATGGGTTTCTCTTGGCTTGTTATAGTAATTTTCTTAAACATATAATATAAAAATACAAAGAGACATGGTAAATGTCAAACTATTTAACTAAGAGTTAAATCTAGATGATAAGGTTAATATGATGACCTAAACATGTCTAAAACATATTGGTTGAGAGGTTGTCAGCCCATCCCCACCTTATCCTTAAAATAAATCATTTTGGAGCCATTAGAAACCTAAAATTATTTTATTATAAAATAATATTTCTAGATTTTCCTAAAGCGGCCCTCATCTCGCTTATAAAAGGGCACTTCCCCTTCTCATAAATTCACACCTCCAAAGCCCCTTGGATTGTCCAAACCCTGCCCAAATATCCTACAAAATTTCCTCCCTTCATACTATAGGCTTTCCTTTGATCATAAATGTATGCTAAGAATCCCTTTTGATCAAATCAAAAGGAAGTACCCGAAGAAGAGGTAAATATGTCATCACCTCTTTCAAGTTATTTTCTTCTTCCACTTCCTCTTTCATTTTTTTTACATTCTAAAATAATTATCCCATCATATTTTATATACTATGATGTTATTATAAAAATGGTACAACCATATTGATTATTCTATCCATAATATGAATGACAAAGTCAACATACGTGCGTACGTATGGCTTACCTTCTCCACGTCGTGGTGTAGTTTGTTATTCAAACACTTAATTATTTATATGGGTATAATAATGATTTATAATTTATGTAAATAAAAAATATAACATGTTAATGATTCTATACATATGATATAACATTCAATTATATATGATTTCACCTTTAATTGAATGATATTATCTCTTGTGCGTACGTACGGATAACCGTCTCCATGAACACAATGAGATACATTCCCCATCGTAATCATTCAAGAATAATTTTAATTTTTTGATTAAAAATAATGATTATGAACATAATATCATTCTGTATATGAATCAAATACACCCTATCAATTACAAACATGGCTTACATAACCAAGCATATAAAGGAAAACGAATCAGTTAACACCCGAAATGATGAATGTACTAAAATATTATTAACAAAGCAATATAATAAGATCATATATGATATAATATTTATGTATATAGTTCATTAATAATTTAATAACAATTATTTGACTATTATAAAATAGTTAAACTTCCCATTTACTAAGGAAAAGTACATGGTAACTGTTAATTTAACAATCTCTTTATTATCCGAAGTTGTTTTTAAAAAAGTATCTACTGGGAAATATTTATTATCCATGTCCATGTTTCATAAATTTATTTTAAAAGGGATTATTTTTAAGGGAATTTTTACTAAAACATCATTTTAAATGTTTTAGATATTTATTCTTCCAAACATTTCTCATTAATTTCCATGTTTTTAAAATGGTTTTAATGATTTATTTATATGGAGATGAATGTTTTAAATTGTTAATTCCATTAAAAAGTTTCATATTGGTATGGAGAAATTTTATTAAAAAATAAATATAAAATGACTTCCTTTATATGACTTTTAAATGATTTCATGAAAAAGGGATATTTATCTCACATATTTTTACTGATCATTTTCAACTATGACAACATCCTTTAAAGGATATTATTCTTAATAGTGGTTGATTTATTATGATATAAATATTACTTATTTTATTGACGGTTTTTTGATATGTTTGACCGTGGATGTGTTATTTTTATACCATTCATGGTTTATGTATAAATTATTGACATATCATATGATAGTTTTAATATAAATATTTATGTTATGTTTAAACCTTTTCATATAAAGAATGCATTGGACTTAGTATGTGATGGGTTGAGCCCGCTATAGCTCCTCCATGCATCGGTAGGTCTCATGAGAAAAACTAGTGTCTTGGCACAAGGCCTTGAAAAAATCTTATTTGCAGTCTTGGCACAAGGCCTTGATAAAATCTTATTTGTAGTCTTAGCATAAGTTCTTGACTACGTGGTTATGAAGTCTAGCATTATGCATTCCATCATTATGAAATTAGCTATTGATATTACATGTGATTATTATTCAAGTAGAATATCCATGTCAATAATTAAATGGTATTATTTGATTTATCTTTTCCATATTATGTTGAAGTTTATGTTTAAAGAGATTTTGTTTTAGTTTTATACATTTCCTAAAATAATTATTCTTATTTATGAATTTTTTCACTATATTGATTTCCTTACTGAGCATATTATCTCACCCCTTTCTTTGTTTTATTTTTCCTTGGATGCGAAGAAGTATATTATGACTGACCTGTAGGGATTGTCTAAGGGTTATGAATGTGGTCAATAGAGACAATGTTGTTGTTATTTTTCATTTTATAGTTTAATGTAACATTCATGCATTTAATCAATTTACCAAGACTGCTCAACTAATCGATCCTTTAGGACTTGATTCCTTGTAATCATGCCAATGTATTAAAATAATGCACCGAATCTGGGTAACTGCGGTTGGGGCATTACAGTTGGTATCATAGGATGTTTAGCAACATCCTTGGAAATATATTTATATATACTATGATTAGATAACATTATACTAATATAGACATTGAGGATTAGTATAGAAGAACTTCCTTGAATATTGGTAATGTCGAGGTTTTGTGTATTTTACAAGCAATACATCCCTGTCTGGATACGAGCAAGTAGAGGCATCTCTAGCACAGAGGTACCTAGGAGTAAAAACTATGAAAAGGGGTTTTGGGCTTGACCCGAGTTATCCTGGTACACAAAAATGGGCCTTGATTCACTATTAATTATGAAACTTCTGGGGGATATGCTTAGAATAATTCACATTTTCATTACAGTCCATTATGAAGGATTTGGGAGTAAATACTTCCTCAAAGAAAACATTTTATGATTATAGATTATATTCATAATCATTTTATTTTATGTTATATATTTTACAAGTTTGGGATTATGCATTGCATTTCATAAACTAACATAGTGTATTCCATTATTGATAAATGACGCCTAGTATAAGGAATGATAATTATAGAAAAACGCATGATCGAAAGATTAAAAAGGATCATATTTTTCATGGTATTAAGCCAACATTTAAAAGGGTAATAGTCTCCCACATATTCACATCGTATAAAGAAATAATATCATGTGTTAATAAGATATGTAAATAATTCCATGAGTCATATGGCTTTGAAGGGAATAAAGAGCAGAAAATTATGGAAGAAAGAAAGTTGGTTAAATGGATGAGGGGAAAGAAGGATTTTCCCATATGTGATAACTATGGACAGAAGCAACTTGCCTAATTCTTGAAGGTAATGAGAGTTTGTAACAAGTGTGGAGAAAAAATACCCCAATTGTGTGATTTTAAGGGTAATATAATGGTTTCAAATGTTCAATGCCTCATCTACAAGGAGTTTGGACACTACACGATGTAATGTCCAAATCATCCGAGTAAACCCCAAATGCTGCTATTGTATAATAATCAGGTTATGATACTACCAAAGATGAATGAGAATGGTTAGATTTCTTATGTTGTAATTAAAGTATTGTGTCATTTGAGTATTTCATTAATTATGTACATGTTATACTAATTATATATTATAAAAGGATTATACTGTAGTACTATTCCATTAAGGACTTGAGATTGTGTGGAACCAGGGAAAGTGACTCAATAAATGGTTATATTTTTTTGGAAAATATATGGTTAAGAGAACAATAAACCATAATATGGTTCTGATACAGAGGTAGTGATTTTTTAATAATATATTATTGACTTGGATAAATTATATAGGATATTCTTGACTACCTTGAAACTGATTAATGATTTGTATATTCCATCATTGTTGGAGTTTACAACATTTTTCCGATAGAAGGATTATATCCAGTATTCTATAATTAATAAGGGAGAATGACTGTAATGAATAAGGTTTTAGGGAAATTTAGGGTGTTATAGTGTTTTAAAATAATACATGATGAAAGTATTTACATGTTATTACATGAAAAAAAACATCTTCATTGTGTTTACCTTCCTTATAAATTTCGAACTGCGATTTTGGACAGAAGTATTTTTGATAATTCTAATGGTTGGAATCTATTCAGTTCTATATTGGATACTATTGTTAAGGATATATAATTTCTTAATATTATATTTGGATTGTTATAAAAAGGACAACCAGGAGGTCGGGTGACAACCTGTCGCGTCCGGAAAGGCCGTGAGACTTAAACCCACAACAGAAGGGTGATAAAGATGGTTCACCAATCACTAAAATATGTGATGTCCTGGTTTGTATAATCTAGTTTTTTTAAATAGTCTTACAAATGAATTATAAATTCATTAGTTTTTTGAACACTATATGATTAGGATAAATAGAATATTTTTAAATTATATTATCTTTTAGAGTGAAAGATGAGTTTGTGGTAGGAATTAGTTGATTGATGAAACTGTACTTGTCAAGAATATTTTTTCCCTCTGATATCCTATGAATAAATTAATTCTTAAACTTTATGAAAGGGATCATGAAACAAAAAATGTGTTATCCTAATACCTTATGTTTTGTTGAACTAACAATATTTTAAATCATCATAGATTGATTTCTTTGAGGCCCTAAATTTCTCACTTTCCTGTGATTGATGCCCTCAATAACTTCCTATAAATATTTATATTTTCCTCCAATTATGTGTCTCTAATTTCCACCAATGTTCTCCTAATCAAGATAATAATGTGGTGGTAACTTTTTCATTCCATTCTGCTCTTATTAAGACTAAATTTTATTTACCCAATTTTCAATGTGGGGTTTCCACAAAGGTACTTTTCTATTTTTAAACTTTTATTTTTGATGAAAATTTTCAAATTGTGAGCATGAAATTTATTGAAGGAGGTTATAATGTAACACAAAAAGATTTCATAGTACGTTATCTCATTAAAGTAATTCAATAGCTTATGCTAAACGCAACACCGAGTTCGAGCGCACCACAATAAACCAAACTAGCCGTTCAAAAAGCGGTTATGAATAGTATTAACTGTATTTTGAATCTTATATACTCTATATAATTTTAATATCCATATTATGGTTTTATTGGACATAATAAAAAAACAAATTCATTTTTTCAGATAAAGGATATAGTTTTAAAAAATTGAAATTTTACTGCATTTTAATAGCAAACCCTTTTTAAAACCAATATTTGAAAATTTTATATATTAAATTCAATGAAATTAAATTCCTATTTATAATAGAGACATAAAAATTTAGTTTGGATAAATTTTTGGTACTTTTATGATAACTTTCATATTTTGACGAATAGTGAAAAATACATTGTTTTAATTGAAAACATATTTTTTAATCCAAATAATTTTTAGTGTTAAATTATTAATTTAAAAGGGTTTTATGTATAATTATATTATATTTTTATAATTTAATACAATTTAGGTCAATATAAGTAACTTAACATTTAAATATGACATAAACACATGTAAATCTTTTGACAGTTGTTACCCTTCAAAAAACCTATTTTTGGTTTTGACAACGGGAATTATTTTTAAATTATAAAATGAAACTTCTTTGTTTTTGATTTGGTAAAATATACTTCATTTTTGAATTCATAATATACAATTTAGCTTAGGGTGAAGTTTTTGTATTTTCATGAAAACATTAAATTTTTGATGAATAATGAAACACACTGCTTTATTATTTTAAACCAAATTTTTATTTTAAAAATTATTTATTTTTTTATTTATTTTAAGAAAAAATAGATATATAATACCTATACAAGTTCAATGTAATTCATTGAATTCATTTTATTATAAAATTAGATATATAAAATTTTATTGATCTTTTTATCCTCTTTTACCCACCTTTTAAAAGTATTTTCAAATTTGCATAAAACATAATTTTACCCCTTATATTAGTTTAATTTAAAAAATGTAGAGACAAATTTAATATTAGTAAGTAATATGTGGTTAAATAAGATGAAAATAATTTTTGGTGAATAGTCACTTTTGACTTTTATTTACCACATTTAAAAGTAAATAGGGTAATTAAGGGTAAAAGTGATATTATAATTACCCTAAAACATGTCCTAATTCTATTGGATAAGTATTATTCGACCAAAAAAAACCTTAGGAATAAAATATTATCCTTTTTGGCCCACTTGGATTAGATTAGAACAATTATTATTATCTTATTTAAAGAAGAGTTAAAAGAGTTAAATTCAATGTTTAATAACTAAATCATTTTTAATATAGGGTTACACACAATATAAATTAGACTATAAATATTAATTATAAATATACAAATATATACTATATAATGGTATTTTATTTATAATTTTTATACATTAAATAATTTAATTTATTTTTGACACAATGATGATGCAATAATTACGTTGTTAATGAAATATTTTAATAATGGATATTATAAATATCCAAATAAATTTAAATTGAGACTTATGATGAATTCCACTATTTTTATATGTTAATATGAAATTTTAGGGTTGTTTAAATAAATTTTATTCTATTTATAATGTTTTTATTGATTTAAAAAAATCAATTACTAAATAGTGTCAAAATTGACACAATTGAGTTTGTAAAATAAATACTATATTATTTATTGATATAATATTACTAAAAATATATGTTTCAGCCAGAAAACATATATAAGGTTATATATATTAATAATAAACCACATGGGGTTCTCTTGGCTTGTTATAGTATGATAATTAACCATATAATATCAAAATACAAAGAGATATGGTAAATGTCAAACTATGTACCTAAGAGATAAATAAAAAATATTAGGTTTGTATGATGAAAGAAACCTATCTAAAACATATTGGTTGAGATGTTTTTGACCAATCCCCACCTTATCCTATAAATAATTCAATTTTTGATCGATTATAATCAAAAAATGGTTTTATTAAAAAATAATATTTCAAGCTTTTCCTAAAGTGTCCTTCACCTCTCTTATAAAAGGGAACTTCCCCTTCTCTTAATTTGACACCTCCAAATCCTTTTGGCTCAGCAATACCCTGCCCAAATATCCTACCAACTTTCCTCCCTTCATCCTAGAGACCTCAACTTGCTCATAAATCCATCTTAAGGATCCCTTGTGATCAAATAAAAAGGAAGAACTCGAAGAAGAGGTAAATATTTAATCACCTCCTTCAAGTTCTTTTCTTCTTACACTTTCTCTTTCAATATTGTTTCCATTCTAAAATACTAAATCCATTATATTATATATACTAAAATGTTATTATAAATTTTTTACAACCATATTCATTATTCTATCAATCATATGATTGACAAAGACACCATACGTGTGTACGTACGACTTACCTTCTCCAAATCGTGGTGTAGTTTGTTATTCAAACACATCATTATTTGGATGGGTATAGTAATGATGTATAATTGATGTAAATAATAAATAAAACATGTTAATTATTCGGTATATATGATATAACATTAAATTATATACGATTTCACCTTCAATTGAATGATATTGTCGCTTGTGCGCACGTACGGATTACCGTCTCCACGAACGCGATGAGATTCATTCCCCATCGTAATCATTCCGGAATAATTTTCAATTTTTGATTAAAAATAATGTTTATTAACATAATATAATTATGTATATGAATGAAATACATTCTATCCATAACAAACATGGCTTACATAACCAAGTTTATAAAGGAAAATGAATTAGTTAACACCTGAAATGAAGGTACTACTAAAATATTATTAACAAAAAAATATTATAAGATTATATGTGATATCATATTTATGTATATTGTTTCTATATAATTTTATAACAATGTTTTAATATTATAATGGAGGTTAACATACCATTGACTAAGTAAAAGTACAAGGTAAGGGTTAATTTCACAATCTCTTTATTATCTGAGGTTGTTTTTACATAAGTATCTACTGGGACATATTTATAATCCATGTCCATGTTTCATAAAAGTTTTTTCAAAGGGATTATTTATAAGTAAATTATTACTAAAACGTTATTCTAAATGTTTTAATGATTTATTCATCTAAACCATTCTCATTAATGTCAATGTTTTCAAAATGGTTTTAGGGATTTATTTATATGGACATGAATGTTTTAATATGTTAATTACTTTCAAAAGTTTCAAAGTGGTATGGGAAACTTTGAATCAAAATTATCATTTAATGTAATTCCTTTATATGAATTGAAAACAATTTCATGAAAAATGATATTTATCTCAAAAAAAATTTCAGCTCATTTTCAACTATGTCAACTTCCTTTACGAGATATTATTCTTGATTGGGATTGATTTATTATGATACAAATATTCCATATTGTATTAATGGTTTTTTGATATGTTTGACTATGGATGTGTCATTTTTATACAATCCATGGTTAACAGATAAATTATTGACATTTCGTATGCTAGTTTTAATATGATTGTTTATGTTATGTTTCAACCTTTTCATATGATGAATGCACTGGACTTAATAAGTGACGGGTGGAGCCCGCTATAGATCCTTGATGCATCAGTGGGTCTCCTGAGACAAACTCTTGTCTTGGTACAAGGCCTTGACAAAATGTTATTTTTAGTCTTGGCATAAGTCCTTGACAAAATGTTATTCTTAGTCTTGGAACAAGGCCTTGACTATGTGGTTATGAAGTCTGGCATTATGAATTTCATCATTATGAATATGCATTTTTGAAGCATAAAATAACTTCTCTAAAAAATAAGAACATATTTTTAAAAATTAATGAACATATTTTTATTGAGTAGATACGTTATATAAATTTTAAAATATTGTTATTTATATTCATAAACTGTATTTAATAGTTAGGCTACAATGTTCATGTGTAAATAATCATATTTTAATTGTATAATGTGTTTCGTAAAAATCAGTGTTGTGTGCGACAAGTAACTTATGCAATGATTGAGGGTTTTAATTTCACAAAAAGAAAAATATGTATAAGCAAGAAATATAGATAGAGAATAATTTATCATCATTCTTTACTATTTATATTTCTACCATTTTTTAGATGTATTTTCTTAAATTTATTTTTATGGGATAAACATGAGAATCTAAATCATTCAAGGGAATTAGATTGAAATTAATTTAAAAGATACTTTATATTCTAATCCTTTTTTTTGATAATTTTATTATTTTTTCGTTAATTTTCATCATATACCATATATATTCTCTGCTATATTAATGAATTTAAATATTTAAGTTGGTCATAATGTTTTTCCAATGGTGGGAAAATATATTCGTACTTAACCAAATAATAAAAAAATTGAGGTGTGTATTAGTTTGAGATCTTATATGGTATTATTTATTTATGTCTTTTCAATTTTTTATTTATGAGAATACTTTCTTCTCTAATTTACATACTAATGTGTGGTTAAATTTGAGTACATTCCCTAGAGGCTTTAACCGAAGTATATAAACTGTAAAAGGTTGTCTCATATATTTTCCATGAAATAACCATTCATTTCATGAGTCATGATTGAAAAATATTTTTAGGGGAGAGTTCACTTAATCATGTTGATCAATGAATGGAAATTTTGTGCCTCAACCCATTTTTTATGATCTTTGGAACAATTATTGTCATATTGATACAAGAGAAGAAACATTTTATAATCAGTTAAAATTATGCATGTTTCCCTTATTAAATTTCACCAAATTTTCACTATTTCACTATTTTATTCCTTAAATATTTTTTTGTTTACTATTTATAATAGTTTTTCTTGTTCATCGTTTTGGTTTGGTTTGTATTTTGTTTGTGTTTTACATTTGGTTTACACACTTGTGATTTCTCTGTGGTTTGACTATGCTCACCACTTTCTAAGTACAAATAAGGGATTATAAATAATTTTGTTTGAATATTTTAATGAGCATATATATCATACTTTCCATCCGATTTATAGGGAATGAACTTCACACCAATAAAAAAACACTAAAAACATTAATTTTTTTACGAATTGTTTAAAAAATATTATAAAAATATTACAATTTCTCATTATTATATGATAATTTTGATTATATTTTAATTTATATATAGATTCTCACTAGCGATCCTTTTACTAATAAGTTCGAAACCCAAATTCTTGAAATTAATAAACATTATAGAAGAATAAAAATTAAAAAAATTTTGAAATAGAGAATTTTGAAATTCATAGAGTTGAAAATTTAAATAAAAATTCCATTCCACATCAATGTGGAAACCAAATATTTGAGAGACCTAGACATAAGGATTTTTAAATTCCCATAGTGTAAAATAACCTTTCTTGTTTTTGGTTATCCCATAGTTCTAGGAATTAGGAGACAATATGATCCTAAAAATTTATGTTACAAAATTTTAACGAAACACCCTGTGAGGATTCTCTAGAGTTTATTAGATACATTTATAGTACTGTTAAATAGTTACATTTATATGGGTTCATTGAGGAGTTTCAGAGGTTTAGTTTATTCCTATCTTGTTTGAGTAAAAGAGATATTTTTTTTGAATTTATATGGAGAAACATTTGATACCTAGTAAATTTTTTTCAATACCTTTGTTTATTTTTTTTCTAAAAAAATAGTTACATAGATGATGAATAAAATCAAATGATTTTCCATGATAATAGATAGATTTTCCCTGAAACATGGGAGAGATTTAGAGGGATTTTAGGAAATCTCCAAACCATTATATTTCTTCTACCTCTTAATGTAAATATTTTGAAATAATCTCCCTCTATACCACTAAAATGTTGTTGATTAATTATTTGGTGGTGATTTATTTGATCAAAAACCCATTTAGTTGGAGATAATCATTTATAAAATGAAAGAAATCTCATAAAAAATGTATTAAAATATAGAAATCTATATGAGTGAGTCCCACCCCCAGGATCCTGTAATTTATAGTGAAAATTAGCATAGATTACATTAGGGGAAATGCTAATATAGTGTAATGTTTGAGAATAATAGAACATTCTGTACCAACTTTATCATACCATCCTAGCCCACTGAAGATGTAAAATTACTCTGTATGGTCATAATTTTAAATACATAATATCCACGTTCATAGATAATAAAAATCACAATCGAGTATTGAGTGAATAACCAAAATTGTTCTTGAGTGATATGAGGTTATTTAGAAATATAATTCCCCTGGATTCCAACCATAAATAAGAAAATATATTCTAAATTATTTTAGGGATGAATCATCAAATTTATATAGAAATACAAAAGGGTTCTTAAAAACTTTTATTTGATAAAAATGGACTCTAAATAATATAGGTTTAAGGGTGAATGGACTCTAAAAAATGACATAGAAAATTAAAAAATCCAAGTGATTCAAATAGATTGAGATGTAGGTATATGTGGAAATGGAAAACTGAGTAACAAAATAGAATTAAATCCAAGATAAAATTTTATTCATGTTACAACCATATTATAAATTAAAACATAACAAAAGTTTCAGTATTATCCCATTGATGATGAAAAAGAATATTTAACTGAATTGAGACGTAAAAATATTAAAAAACAAAAATATAAAAAACAAGAAAAAAATTCTTTATAGAAAAGAATAATAATTATTCACTCAAAAATGAAGAAAACCAAAATAAAATAAATTGGGAATTAATTAATAAGGGAAAGAATAATTTTTTTTGGGATAAGGAGAAATGTAAACCAGTTTTGAGTCATTTTCCTACACTTATTCCCTTTACACAAAGACTCAAACAATACAATTATGAACCTAACTACATGAAATTTCATGAAATAGTCAAAACCTTCAATATGATGATGAATGTTTCAAATTCTTAAACAATATTCCATCCTATTTTAAATGTATAAAATGTTTATGATAAAAAAAGATGCTGCGAAGAATATGACACCATTAAATTATCATAATAATGTAATGTTATTATATAAAAATGTTTTTCTTCAAAATTAAAAGGTCCTTTAATTTTTTTATACCTTTTAAAATATTTGGAATTTACAAATTACTTTTATTTTTTGACTTAGGATAAAATATCAATAATTTTCCATCCACCTTATTTTAAAATATGGTTTTATGCTAGCTACTTTAATTTTACTTTCACAACAGTTTGTTGATAGGTCTATTACTCATCCCATGAAAAGGTTTAATGGCCTATTAGTTACTACAAGGAAGCTCACATTGCCCACTGATTTTCTAATTCTTGATATAAAGTGCCAAAAATAGGTTACAATCGTCATATATATATCATTCTAAGCTACATGATGGGATTTTATTTATGTTTAATGGAAAAAATATCCTTCTATGAATGTGATGTTGAAAAAGAGTTTCATTTTTTAAGGAATATACACTTATGGTGAGTTGTAAACTAATCAATGTGGATCAAAAAGTATATACGATGGAAATAAGGAAGCATTTTTATGGTAATTTTGAAAAATTACTCATATAATTGTTAATAAGTATTTTAGAGTAAATTATGTTAATATATATATATATAAGAATAATAATGATTATGGAGACTTGAGAGTAGTATTGGTGAATTATTTATATAGTTCATGAAGTTTTTATTCCTAAAAAGATATGATTTGTTTTAATGTTTCTCAATTTTTTAAGGCTTAGAAACCTCTCTTCATGAATAATTTGTTCACTAGCACATAATTTGAATTTATTTCACTACTCCTAAAATAATGAGAAATTTTAGCCTATTTTTATTGGATTACATTCATGAAAATAGATTTATTTTGTCGAAGATGATATCAAGGGTTATACTATCAAAATAAAAGTTGGAAATAAACTCAGAAAACCTTATCTGAGTGTTAAAATTGATAATATAGATAGTTTTATAGAATTGTAAAAAAGGTGTTCCTATTTGGAATAGCTATTATGAATATGATTTTTTTCTGAGCTTAATTATATCATTTGAGAACTTTTGGATTCCTATCATAGTTTTGATATGATTTTTTTTTCAAAGTAGAGGTTTTTATTTGGGAGAAAGTGAGTGCGTTTAAAAATATATGGAACTTATTTACGATTTTTTCGTTTCTTTTTGTAGAGGGGTAACCTTTGAATTTTTGGATAATAAATATGACAAATTTTATCGATTAATTTCACCCATCATTGATTTTCTTTATTAAATTGTTGGTATTGAATATTATTTTGATATGAATCATAGTTCTAAACCTATATTAGTTTTTATGAATACTCTAGTTGATACAAGTGTACTAAAATTTATGAGAGAATATGAAAAAATTTCCCCATAAATAAGTGAAGTGAAAATAATCAATGAATAATACCCTATGAATGATAGTGAGGAAATTTTCAGGGGAAAGCCTTGTTGGAGACTCCAAACATGGAACTTCATTGGAGGAAAGACCTAATTTTTAAATTTATGTTTTGTAGTTTTAAATTGAAATAAATTTCCAACTCTTGCAACTCCTAGATATTTTAAAAGAATAAAATTATGTTCTATAGCATAAACGACACACAAAAATGAGCATAAATGAGAATGTAACACCAAATGAATTTTTTATATAATTATTTTAAAAAAAGTTGATCTCTTCAATAGCTTTCAGTACAAATAACCCTGATATTATTATGTTCAATAACAAATTCAACATGCTACACCGAACTTAAACGACCCATAATATATATTACCATTATAACATAACCATTAAATTATTTGGTATAAATAATATTAACTACATTATGATATATATATATATATATATATATAAATTTACTACTCAATATAAGTTATTGATAAAATTTTTAGCAAATAATTAGTCAATGTTTTGTAAAGTAATTTTCTTCTTCAAAAAATTGATTTCATCAAAAATGATTTTTATTTATTTTCATGAAATAATATTATAATTAATTTATTGAAAATTTAGAAAATTAATTTGTTTAAATGAAATTAATTTTTGAAATCTCTAATTAAAAATTAAATTTGGATGATTTTTTTTTATTTTTCAAAAAAAAATATTTTCAACGAATAGTGAAAAATTATGATTTTTGTAAAAATGTCATTTTTAAAAAAAATTAAAGAATTTAAAAGTACCACTATGTTTTGAATATTATTTAATGTTGAATAAATATTATTTATAATAATTAATTTATTTTAATTGGCTTTATATTTGATTTTAGTATAAGTTTATCATTGGGTTAAAAAGGGGGTTTTCCTGAAAACTATTTTAAAGTGCATAATGTTTCAAGATTTTAATAAATTAAAATAATCCATAATGACGAATGTTTTAAATTAAATATTTATGTTATATATAATTAATTTTTAATTGATATTCAAAAAATTATTGTTATTATAAATTAATTTATTATAAAATCATTTTGTGCTAGAAAAAAATACAGTTCTAAAAAACCTGGTTTGTTTTTCGCATTTACAGGTTTCTTTTTAAATTTAATTTTATAAAATTTTAATAAATTTATTTTGAAAAATAAAAATAAGTTTTTTAGATCATCATCTTAAAATTATATTAGAGTTATTTTATTATATTTTTTTGAAAATATTATTTTTTTGCTGAATAGTGAAAAAACTGAATTTTAGTTAAAAACTGCCTATTTGTTTAAAATTTTTATAATTTTAAATTATATTTTAATTTTTTAAAGTAATATTAGGTCAATTATATAAAAATTAACGAAATTTAGGTTATTTAAAAAAATTTATATTGGTATTGGATATAAAAACATTGTAAACATTTGAACATTTTCTCTTTGAAACCCCACATTCTCATAGTGTCCACAGGATTAATTTTATATTAAAAATTTCCAATTATTTGAAATTAATTTTCTAAAATATATTCTATATTTGGAATAATCTTATTTGTTTTTCATAATACGGTAAACTTAATTTCTTACCAAAATGAATAGTGAAAATAGTTATAATTCATTATTGTGGTTAAAGAAAAAGTGGATTTAGATGGGGACACACAAAAAAGATAAGGCATAAAATGACCTAAACAATTGTCTGAAATATATTATATGGAAGTATTTTGACATTATAACATCAATTATTGATAATGATATACTATTAGATCCTTGGGAAATGAAAATTATGTTGTTGGAATTTGTTCTTTCAAAAATTACAAGTGTGCCACTCCCCTCACTTATAAATGGCCACCCCTCTCCTCCTCACATAACACATTGAAAAAACCTTGTATCTGAAAATAAATTACTAAATAAAATCTATAATTATCTCATACCTTTTTATAATCTATATTTTTATCAAAAATCCATCCAAGTAAGGCCTTTGGTGAAAACCAAATTAAGTTACCCAAAAAATGAAACGTTCTTCAACGACCGTTTTTATTTTATTTATTACTCCCCTAATTAAATTATTATTAAAAATGATTTTATAATAACTAAAATATATTAAATAAATTTATATTTTGTTATTTTAATTTAATATCCTAAATCATTCTTTAGTTCCATCAAATTTGTTAAGAAATCATCATTGCTTTGTATGATTGACTATCGCCTTGCGAACCGATTTCATTCGTGTCCCCATTAAAACCTCTAATGGAAAGGTATGGTGATTGATTTAAAATAAATATGTCATATTTATATTATAATTATACATCTTGTGTCATTATATTATTGACACCTTTTTCATTTCAATTTATTAGTGGATTCAATAATGCCCCTCGTGTGATTGAGATACTACCACCTCCTGAAGTGATGCAAGTCATTTTTCACAAACACTTTACATGGAAGTTAATAAAGATAGAGTTAACAAATATATGTTATATAAATGAAATAATTATGATATTTTTTTTCAAATTTATCATTATTAAAAAATATATCATTTTATTTTATACCTTTTCACTCACTGAATGATGATAATGACGTTCTTGTATGTGTGGACTACAACCTTCACGAAGTGATGTGACTCTATATTTTCTTCACCAAAATAAATTAATAATATGTATAAGTATATATAAAGAAATATTATTTTATTTATTATATTATTATCATTATTAAATTTTTAAATATTTCTCACCTCATTTCTATAACGATCTTTGAAAAATGGAAACATTACTCATGTGTACGAATGACATACCATCTCCATGATCGTAACATACTTCATTTCTCAAAAACATATTTCATGACTGTTATTGAATGTATAATTTATCTATAAATACGATATTTATTTCATTTATATTATTCTATATATGATTAAACTACGATCATTGTTAGAGGACCAAAAATTACTAATCAAAACTTATACGAAAAATAAAGCGGTTGTTACCCAAAACATGATTCTATCAAGGAAATGTTGATAAATGAGTAATAAATGGTCATAATTAAATAAAATATTGGAGGTTATATATGTATGGTTCTATAATATATTTAACATAAAATTATATTAATTATATATAATGTTTGAACATGTAGGAATGAAGTCAATACATAAGGTAAGGGATTTTTTAACTCAATTTCCTTTCATTGGGAAAAACTTATGATTCATTGATTATGTCATTCTAAAATTATGTGTGTAATAAAAATTGATAATATTTGTAGTATGTATGATTTTATATATGGATTTACATTTTTTTATTATAATCATTTCATTTATTAATCCACACTTAAATGAGATGATATTTGTAAGGGATTTCATATAAATTTAATTTCCGTGAGGAATATTTTATTATTGTGCACCAAATTTCATATATATGAAGTAAATATTGATCCTTAAACATGTAATATCACGATTAATTAATAATTCATGTTATTTTATGTTTTAATTTGAAATATTTTATCAATTGGTTTTTTTCTTAATTGTTACAAAGTGGTAAAGAATTTCATAACTCAAATGGGAAAAAATTACTCCATTATAATCTTTGATATTCCAATAATTGATGTGTAATGAATTATAACTATCTAACTTTGTTTTTAAACTAGTTTTATGTGGATTTAATTTTTATATGCATATTATATCCATCGATTAATTCCCACTTTAACATTATGATCATTGTAAGTGTTTATTTAAAATAACCTTCTAATCAAAATTGTTTATTCTTGTATTTTAGTTTAAGGAAATTATTTTATAAATATTTAATAAACCCATTTTATATTATTTTAATATGTTTATTAATATTTTTTTTAAGTAATATAACTTTTATTACACTATTTCGTACATGATATAACTATGAAAATGTTTTTAAGAAAACCGAAATTCATTTCTCTCTTTAGTCAGCAATCTGTTTTCTATCAAAACCATGTTTTCAAAACATATCATGAAAAACGTTTTCAATTTTTTTAATTGATTCATTAAATAATTGTTTACCCATTTTTTAATTTGTAATTTTTTTTCAACGGAATTTTTATGTATTTTTTCAACCAATTAACTTTTGGGTTTTATCAGAAAAGTTAAGGGAATCCTTTTTTAACATGTATGACATGGACAATATTTCAAGCTCCCATGACCACTAAAATGTTTAGAAAAATCATTTATAAGTTTCAAATATTATTATCAATGAAAATTATTTTCCTATATTTTTATAAAATTTTATTTTTAAAAAGTGTTTTTCAAAATGAAAAGGATATTTTAGAATGTTTTTAAATATATTATATATAGTATTTCTATTAATAAATGAAAAAAACCATTTATTCTTAATATAATGGGTATATATTGTATTTATACTTTCCTTCTTCTTTCTATGGATGGATTAATGTTGTTTCAAATAGATTGTTATAGAACACATTTCATTTCCACAGGTTAACCATGTTTAAAAGTTATTATTAAGGAGCTCATTTGATTTCTACGGGTTAAAAATCATTCAATGAGATTTTTATGGAACCCATTTCATTTCCAAAAGTGTATCATGTTTCAAATTGTTTGACATGTAACAAATTTATAATCCATTGGTTAATTATTTTATCAAATGAATATATATTTTTTGATGAGTTTTATGATGAAATATCTATATAATTTATTTATTTTTTGATTCTTGGACATTATATATGATAGGTGTTCCCATATAGCACTGAGTGAGACCATTTTAGATTATATTATGGGTGTACTGGATAGCATTGGGTGAGCCTGATATAGCATATATGATGGGAGCACCTATATTTTTATCCAATGCATTGGTTAATGATTATGTTCCCTAGAGAATTATATTATAATTCAAACTTATGGTGTTTAAATTTTTAAGGGTTATTTAAATGTTATATGAAGTTGATTTTCTAAGATACCAGCACATTTTTTATATGCATTCCATGAGTTTCTAATTTTTACTTTGATCAATATTGATATCACATGGCTCGTGATTATTGATTCTAGAGACTCTTTATTTCATTAAAGCCTTATTCCATATTTCATGATTGATGACTCATGTACTGATGTGTATAATTTCTTTTATAATTTTCTCATGCACTCTGATTATATCGTTATATCCTTATTCTCTTCATATACTCACAGATGAAATTCAATTGTTAATGATTATTTTTATCCTTACATAAAATTTGATCTCATCCATCTTATGTTCCCTTTTCCCCAGGTAATCAAGTATAATTTTAAATTAATTCTGACTATAAGGGTTTCATATGGATTATGTTGATGATCTAATATGAAATATTAAAAGATAGGTATAATGGGATAGATAATTTCTTGAATACTTGGATATTGTTTATGTAAAAGTTTTTCTTAACTCTATAATACTGAAAACTCAAAAGGTCCCTGAGAATGTAAGAAATCCAATATTTTCGTTGATAGTTTATATTTTTTCTAGTGAATATTGGGTCACCATTATCTAAATCGAATCTAAAATGTATTATTTAAGATTTAAGCATCAGATCTGGCAGTGTGGGTTTTGGGATGTAATAGTTAGTATCAAAGGTTAGTTTAGATAACTTTGGAGATTAGGATATTTTCATTTGATGTTTTATTAAATGTTATGGATTACATTATATGTATATAAGATTAAGGATGACCATATGTTCAAAGTCTTAGAATCTCCTTTGAGGTTTTATGAAATGAGATCTTAAAGAGATTAATGAAATTTTCGGATAAGTTTTATTAGGTTGAAGTATAAGTATGGTTTTTTCTTAACATGATGTATTAATTTAAATTTTTTCAAATATAATTTTTAAGGTATTTATAACCTTTATGGTTTATAAAATATTATATATTGAGGTAAATATGACAACCCAAATTTTTTCGTATTAATATCCACGATATTGAAGATTTATTTGGATACTAAGTGATTTATGTTATTTAAAAAGCATATATCCATATTTTTGGTCATGTAACATAATAATTATGAGATAAACTTTGAGAATAAAACAATATTTAATTATGTTGAAATTGATGTTATTTTGAGATATGGGTTTATCCATTCATGGAATAAATTAGTTTTCATTTTGGGTATTACCATTAAATTATCATTATTAATGTAACTTATGAAGGATTATAAATTTCTGGAATTATATTACAATGTTAAAACTTTATTAGTTTTTATTTAATGTCAAATGATTAGTGGAATAAATTTATTTTTCCTTTAATGGTTATTTCATATTTAAAATTTGATTTTAGAGATTCAGACATGAAAAATTTCATC
Source organism: Viscum album (assembly GCA_963277665.1). Classification (NCBI taxonomy): domain Eukaryota; kingdom Viridiplantae; phylum Streptophyta; class Magnoliopsida; order Santalales; family Viscaceae; genus Viscum; species Viscum album. Next base: position 1,504,132,743 of record OY728133.1, read on the forward strand.
ATGATTACTCTTATATAAGAGAAAAAAATGAGATTGAGGTGTAAATTTATAAAATGATGAAATTAAACCCATTAAGTAAGTATATTTACTTATGAACTTAGTAAATAGGTAAAATTAATTCCTCAACTCTAGGAATAAAATTTTAAAACAAAATTATTTCTTATTACCATCATTTTTGAGGATATCAATGACCATTTCCCCACAAATTTAGATTATAGTTTTATATACTTTAATCATCTCTTGATCATTCAGTTTCATGGGATAAATTTTATCTATCAATCTATCATTATTTGGGAATTAAATTTTATTTGAAGTCTAAATCCTCAATAACAATATTTTTTATCCTATTTGGAAACCTATTAGATGTTATTCTTGATAACCTTTATGCTTCCAATTATCCATTATAAAAAAGATGTTCTACTATCCCTTTTTATGATGTGGGTTTATAAAAAAATTATTTTCAAATATCCAACCTTTTATTACCAAGATAAATTCCAAATTTATAGGATTCAATTTATTAATTTGGTGGGGGGGGGGACGTAACACCCTGAGATTTTAAAAGAACAATATTATGTTCAAAAATGTAAATTACATGCAACAATGAAATTAGATGAGAATGTAACACCATAAAGATGTGTGAGATATATATAGTTAAATAAATTTAATTTATTCAATATCTTTAAGTACACACAACCCTGATATTTTTATGTTTGACAATGTATTCAACACGCAACACTAGGCTTGAATGACACACAATATAACCATTATATACTAGTTATTAAATTCAAGGGTATCAATAATATAAAAAACATAATGATATATATATATTCATATATTTCCAATTCAATATAAATCATTGACAAATTCTTAGTAAATAATCAATAAATTTTTAGTAAAGTATTTTGTTCTTAAAAAATTTATTTTCTTAAAAAATAATCTATACTAATTTTCATGGAAAATAATATAATTAATTTTTGGAATATTTAGACAATGTATCTGATAAAATTAAGTTAATTTTTTAAATCATCATATCAAAATTTACTTTGGATTAAATTTTGGATATTTTTTCAGAAAATATTGTTTTTTAGTGAACCTTAAAAATACCGATTTTTTGTAAAAAGGTCATTTATTTTCACCAAATTAAGGAATTTAAAAGTACACATATATTTTTTATATGATTTAATGTAACATAAGTATTATTTATTCAACTATTTTTTAATTTAATAGATATTTTATTTTATTATAAGTTTCTCATTGGGTTTAAAAAGGGTTTTTTTGTAAAATAGTTTAATGTGTATAATGGTTTACTATTTTAATTAATTATAATAATACCTCAGGGGGAATTTTAAAATTAAATTTATATATTATGTATCTATAAATTTTATTTGATATTCATTCAACTATTATTATTATAAAAAATGTTAATATAGAATCATCTTTTACTTGAAAAAATATTCTTCTTGAAAACATACTTTTTCATCGTGTCTAGAGTTTTTTTTTATATTTAAATTTTGAAAATTAATGATTTTTTAAAATCCTCATTTCGATATTATAATAGGTTAAATTTTCATTATTTTTTTTAAAAAGGATAATGTTTTCCAGAAGAGTTCCATATAGTGAATTTTTATTAGAAATATACTTTTCATTTAAATTATTTTTAAAGTTAAATTATACGTGAAACTGGTTTTAATATAAAATTAGTTAAATTATATATATATATATATATATTAATATTTTTTGGATCATTTTATTGAATTAAAAAATGAAACAGTATATACAAATATTGAATAAATTTGAACATTTTCTCTCTGAAAACACATTTTCTCATCGTGCCTACAAGATTAATTTTAAATTACAAATTTTATCTTCTGTGTATTGAATACGGAGAACATGATTACCTTTTTATAATAATAATAACATATATTTCATAATATGTTCTAATTAATTTTCTACATAAATTAATAGTGAAAATATTAAAAATTAATTACCATGGTTAAGGTAAAAATGGATTTACCAGTTGTTTAGACTATAAAATAATGGTTAACGTGACTAAAAACATTACTAAAATAAATTTTATGGAAAATTTTGGACCTTAATCCTTATATGATCGATAAATTTATTGTTATTGGGGACTTTTAAGATGAAAAAAACATGGTTATATTTTATTCTTTTCAAAAATTTCAAGTGTGTCACTCACCTCACAAATAAAATGTCACCCACTATCCTCCTCTATTCACACATTCAAAACCTATTTTCTGTCCAATGAAAACCTAGATAACTTATATAATTCCATCCTATCATCCTATAATCTTTATTATTTGTAGAAATCCAACCAAATAAGGCCTTTGGTTTAAACAAAAACATGTTACCCCAAGAAGTGGTAATGTTCATCAATAAGCATTTTTATTTTATTTCTTCATCCAAATCCATTAATTCTTATTAAAATATGATTATATAATAAAATTGGTATGTTAAATTTACTTAAATGTTATTATGTTAATTTAATAACGTACTTTTATCTCCTCTTCCATCAAATCAGTTACACAATACTTATTTTTGTGTACAACGGACTACCGCCTTGCGAATCGATATCATTCGTTTCTCTATATCCACCTCACATAATTGGGTTTGATGGTGGAAATAAAGTATATATAAATATATGATATTTATAAAAAAATTACAATGATTAATTAATTATATAATAAATAAATTTTTTACTTTCAATTATGTAGTGGATATGATAATGTTGTTCGTTTGTATGGTGGACTACTGTCTCATGGTGTGATGTGATTCATTGTTCACCAACCCTTTACATAGAAGGTAACAGTGATAATGTTAATGAATAAATGTGATATAAATGACATAACTAGGATATTAAAGACATATTTTAATTTTTTAAATATAATATATCAATTTTATTCATACCAATTCGCTCATTGAATGATGATAACGTTGTTCGTGTTCATGTGGACTACCTCCATAATTAAGCAATGCGGCTCTATCTTTTCATCACCACTCCAAATGGATTTTATGTATAAATAAATTTAAAAAATAAAATTTTATTCATTATATTATGATCATTATTGAATGATGAAATATCACTTACGTCATTTCTATAATGGTCATTGAAAAATGGAAACGTTACTCATGTGTACGTACTACCTACCGTCTTCATGATCTTAACATACTTCATTTATCAAAACCAAATTTAATGATTGGTATTGAAATTAAAATAATTGTATAAATATTATAATTATTTCATGAATATAATAATAGCTATTATGGAACCAAAATCATTTTAGGTGGGAAAAAATAACTAATTAAAATATATACAAAAAACAAAGTGGTTGGTTTCGAAAACTTGATTAAACAAGAAACTTTTAATAATCAGGTAATTCATAGTCATAAGTAAATTATAAATGGTATTATATATAAGTATGATTATATAATATATTTATAATAAACTTGAATTTATTATATATTAATTTTTAATATGTATGAAGGAATTTTAAAATTTAAGGTAACAGATATCTTAACTCAATTTTCATATATTGAGTTAAACACATTCTTCATTGATTATGTTATGTTAAGATTATGTGTGTAATGATTTTGTATTATTTTACATATAATTTAACTTTTTTTATGTGGATTTAAATTTTATACATATACTCATTTGAATAATTAATCCCCACTTCAATGATATGATCTTTATAAGGTATTTTGTCTCAACTTCTTTTTGTTGAGGGATTTTTTATTTTTGTGAACATAATTTATTATATATGTTATACAGAATGACCCTTTATTATTTATTATCATGAATTGTTAATAATTCATGTTATTTTAAGATTCAATATGATTTATTTCATCCAATGTGGCTTTGACTTAAAAGTTACCAATTTGTAAAGAAGTTCAAAACTCAATTTTGTTTTTTGGATTCTATTACACATTCATTATATTTAATATTACTATATTATGAATGTAATGAATTTAAAATGTATAATGTTTTTATTTAAACTAGTTTTTATGTGGATTTATAGTTGATACACATAATTTATCCATTTATTAATTCTTGCTTCAATGTTATGATCATTGTAGGGGTTATTTCACAATCTCATTCTAGCAGAGATTATTTATCAAAATATTATGTGATATTTTAGTTTTAAAAAGTTATTTTAAAAATGGAAATGAAATTTTCCCTAGGAATATTTATTTATATATTTTTATGTTATTTATATTCATCAACAAAAACAACCACTTATTCATACTCCAATGGTTATATGATGTATTGATACTTTCCTTCTTATTTCCCTATATGGATTAAGATTGTTTCTAAGATATTGTTATAGAACACATTTATTTTCCAAGGTTTAACCATCTTTAAATGAGAGTTTTATGGAACCTGTTTCATTTACATTGGTTAAATATGTTTTAATGATATTGTTAGGGAACAAATTTCCTTTCCAAGGTTTAATCAATTTTGAATGATATTGAAATGAAACCCATTTCTTTTCCATGGGTTAATCATGTAATTAAAGGAATAATAATTTTTTCTATGAGTTTTATGATGAAATATCATTATAATTTATTCATGTTCTCTTTCTTGAACATTATATACTATGGGTGTTCCTAGATAGAATCAGGTGATCCCATTATAGCTTATATGATGGGTCTACCTAGATAGCATCGGGTGAACCTGATATATCTTATACGATGGGTGCATCCAGATATAAATCCAATGCATTAGTTAATTATTATGTTTTATGGAGATTTATATTGGAATTAAAGAGTATCAGTTTTCTATTTTTTAGGGTTATTTATGTGTTCTATTAAGACAATGTTCTAAGATACCAACACATTTTATCTATTCTTTCCATGAGTTTATAATGGTTTCTTTCGTAATGATTGATATCACATGACTCATTATTATTGGTTATTATGAAACTTTCCTTTATTAAATCCTTATTACATGTTTCACTATTGAATATTTAGGTTTTCCAAGGCATGATTTATTTTATAATTTCCACATTCACTTTGATTATGTCTCTATAAACTTATTCTATTCTTATACTCACATATTATATTCAATTATTAATGATTATGTTTTTTCATACTGGGAATTTGAGATCATCCTTCTTATTATTCCTTTTACCTTGGTTATCATCTACGATGATGGATGAATTATGTATTGAAGGGTTTTATATAAATGATCTTGATGATCTCTTATGAAATTTCAAAAGTTGTGTATAGTGTGAAAGGTTCTCTCTTGAATCCTTGGGTATTCTTTATCTATGATTTTGTACTGATTATAAAAAAATATAAACCATAAAGGTCATTGATATTGTAAGTGATGCAATATATCCTTTGATATTTTATGTTTTTGATGGTGAATAGTTGGTCACCATTATCTATATCAAAGCTCGAAATATAGGTTTTATGATTTTAGTACTAGATCTGGGAATGTGTGTTCTAGGATATTATAACTTCTCTATGTCTATGAATCCACCAAACCTTCTAAAAAATTAGTCCACTTCAAACATGCTTTTTGTCAAAATTATTGACCAATGGTAGTATCATTTAACTCAAATTAATTAAAGCTTCATTTCACCACTCTAATATTTTATTTGGTTTCAATTTATTTATATTGAATTATTATAATATCATTTAAAAATGGTTTTACTATTTTTGGTTATTTAATGAGAGAAATTAAGTGGATATTTAAGTATTAACGTAGGGTAACTATTAAAAGGAGCTATCTTAGAAAACCAACTGACTAAGGAGTAACATATTCAATTTAGCCATTATATTTAATTATTTTAAATATAATATTGTGTTTTCATATTTGTTTCACTACTAATTATTTAGTTTGTGTGTGGGGGGGGACTATTTTATATTTTAAACTAAATGAATCATTTATATGAGTGGAAACTATATATTTTAATGCTTATTTAAATTTATTTTATTGCATATCTTTGTGAAAAAATATAAAATCTTGTATTATAACAATTAAGTGTCATCATTTTTTGAACTATTTTAAATTTATATTCTTCCTCTAATCAAAGATAAATATGATAATGAATAAAATTCCATGGAAATATATTTTTCAATCTATTTTAAAAAATTCATTTATTTTCTTAAAATCTACTTTGAAATTATTATGGAATTGAGGAAACATACTATTTAAAATTCATTTTTTACAATTAAGACATGTTTTTGAACTACTAAATTGATTAATCGATTTGGGATTATGAATTTTAATATTTTATCTAGTATTTATATGTAACATTAGGTAAAATTTTAAGTTTTAATTTTTGGGGAGTTGTTTTAAGTGTGCTAAGATGTACTTAAATTTTGATAACAACATATATTCCACAAAATGATTCAAATTTGGTTTCATTAACAAATAAATTTTCTTTTTATGTGTTTAAATTATTTTCTATCAAGTGTAAACTGTTTATTTACACATTTGAAGAAGTTAATGGATCTAATATTCCTTGGATTTAATTTATAGAATCATTTTTCCCTCTAGAAACAATAATATTTCATTAAAATTTTGAATTTATATCTAATAATTATTATTTAATCATATCTTTTCGATTAAAATTAAAATAATAATATATATATGAAAATAAGCTATAGAATAGAAATACTAATCTAGATTAAACTCTACATTCTTTATTATTTATGCATTGTATGAGTTACTTAATATGTGAAACTAACTATTCTTTACTCGTCATCTAATAATGTGTGTAATTATTCACCAATCCTAATTTATATGTGTCTTTTCACCAGGTTGTGAATAGATGTTCGAAAGATATCGTTATTTGAAAATTATTTTGTGTTTAATTATATTCATGTTTTTCAAATTTAATCATTTTTGTATAATATGTACCCATATTTTCACTAAAATAAAATAAATTTAATTGAAAAATTAAATTTTCTACTCGAGAGAGTCCATATTGAAATATTATTTAGAAAAACGAGTCTTTGAGGAACATCAATTCTTCATTCTAGAGATTTATTTTCTTCCACTAACCATGTATAATTAATTTATTAAGGAAATGAAATATTCTTTGTATGGGTTAATTTTATGAGGACTTAAGTTGATACATTATTTTAATATATTTTTGAGGATATATTAATGAAATTTATTGTTTAAATGACCATTTAAAGGCGAATAATTAATTATTGATGACTATGTATCAAAAATATAATTTGTAGAATATTTTCATAAGATTAGGTGTGTTTTTAATTAATAGATCAAATTTTCCCCAATTATAATTTCTTTTATTTTTAAGATCTAATTTTTAATGATTTTGATTAATTTTAATTTATTTATCTAATATTTTTTTAATATTATGTTTTTTTAATTTTTTCTTCCATGATTTTAAATAAATATAATTTAATGGAATAAATTTTAATATATTTTTGTAAAAAAATAAAAATTCATTATCTAATCCAATGATGAGATTAGTTTTTTGAATTTTCTAATGTCCTGGGTTTTTGAATCAGGTCAAAAACCTCTCCCTTTTTGAATCATTCAATTAGTGTCAATCCAATTTTCAATATCATTGATCTAAACTCAATTATTAGAGTTCCATTAGCTTTATATGATATTTTTCAGTTGATTTAGAGGCTTTTAGAATTACTTGGTTGTTTTAGAGTGGGTTTTGGGATCATTAGAGGACAAATGAAATGTTTTGGAGTTACAGGCTAGGGCACACAATTTATGGTAAACAGTGCGGCCCCATCTAGCCAATCGTGTAGCCTTGTTTTGAATAGCTATATAATTTCTGTAAACTGTGAGAGGGGGCATATGTATGTGCAACCATCTCTGTTTTTTTTGATAGAGGGATACCCCATGATTAGTACATAGTTTGGAAAACTATGTGGGTCTGGAGATCTTCGGTTGTGGCTGCTGCATGGTTTCCACATGGGTTGGAAAGCATGCGGCCTGCAAGGGGTGTTTTTTTATGATTTTATTTTTTCATTAATTTTCTTTTTATTTCTTCTTTTTCTCCATTACTCTTTATTGGACATGTAGGACACGGGAGAGCCCTCACTTTTCCTTCTCCGAAGATTTTTTCTCCCATATCTTTATTGGGAGTCCATTTACTGATCTGTTGGTTGATATAGGACCATGACATAAAGGCTTACTTCTCCCACCCTTATTTTCTTATTTTCTTTCACCACATGAAGTGCTAAATCTATTTGAGTTCTTTTCCAATTTTTTTGGAATTTGGACAGAAACTCTGATCTATGCCAAACCACTTCGAATTAAAGATTGACATCAGATATGGATATGTCTAAGAGTATAAGGTAGGTGGTGTATATCTTGATTTTTGTTTTCACGGTGGATTGGGGGGTATAGAATTTATGGACCATTTGGTTATTTTTAGCCAAACCCATTTATACCTTTTGCTTCATACCAAAATATTTGTGTGACCTCATGGGATGCTATTGGAATTCCAAAATCCCTTTTCTCTCAAGAGAGGTCAGGTTAGTGGTCATCATTATTTTGGGTGGTTTGGATAGGTCTTCCAAATACTTATTAATCAACTATTTTAATTAAATTGGTTTGATATGTGGAATTTGTGGTATTAAATTAGAGCTGATTGAATATTAATGTTTGTTGGTTATGAAATTCAATATTATTTAAATGAAATTCATGTTTAATGAGAGTTTCTTTGTATATATATAATCCTTTACATTATTAATTTTTTTTGACGAGGACCATGGGGTCATGAAGGTCTCATACTAAGCTTGGGATGACATGACCATCTCGATTGTGTGATGTGGATCACTGGTTGGGTTTGGACTACATTTTCTTGAGTGGTTTTGACCATAAGATTGGACATCGTGGACATCAGATTGATGTAGTCAGGCCATCAGGTTGGGCATGGCCTGTGATATTGGAATATATATGATTTCTATTTTTAGAAACATTATAATATGGGCATCCGGTGATAGTGTTCATGTGGCTTAGAAAATATATTTTGTGATTTCCACTCACCCGTGTTACCCAACGTGCCAAAATTAGTCATTTTCACACGGGTTGACCTGATAATGATGTGTTTTTGACCTCTTTTGTGGGTAATGGTACCTAAATGTGAAACATATGTCTTTTTATTGGGGAGTTATAGCCATAGAAATCCACGTGGAATGTTAGGAGCCTTCAGTTGATAGTGTTGAGGCTATCAGTTGGGGGTTGAGGCTCACCAGGATTGAGGCTAGGGGCCTAGCTTTATTTTGAGGGAATACATCATTATGCCTCTAGTTTTTAGGCATCAAGACGATGTGTGATTTTGAGTAGGTGTATAAGGGACCAGATTATGCTATTTGGTCAGTCCATCAAGACGTTAGTACTATTGTTGATAGATGATGTTTCAGGAGAGATGTGGTGTCGATATACATTATTGAGGTGGAACATGAGGGATCACATAAGATATGTGACATAAGTGGGTACCTTGAAATATGGGACATTGATCCTTTATTTTCAAAGATTCTATCATTTTCTGAAGTTGGTGAAACTTCTTGGTGGATCTGGGGAACTAGAGAAGTTTTTTTGTTCATTTAAAATGCAATGAGCTTCTTGAGTTTCAATTATATGGTATGATTTCTTAAACAGGTTTTCTAGGTATGAACCTTTCGGTGGAATTGTGCTAGAATTTCCTTTAAGATTTCTATTTCTATTTTAGCATGATGCTTTCTATATATGTTCAGTATCAAAGTTATCCATTTGTTCTCTTATTTTTTATATTGATTTTTATAAAATATTTTGGTTGCATGCCTATTTTTTTAGGGTTTCAAGTAATATACTTGCATGTTTTATTAATTCTCCTATTTCTAGTTATTTATTACTTCCACTATTTTATTTCTATGGATTATTATTCCATTGTGTGGGTCAGGTTCCTGTCTCTTGAGTTTTTTTAATTACATTTCATGTTATATATAACTACTCGGTCCCGTATATTATATTTTTTCATGGAGGGTATAGTCTCTCCAATGTTGAAATTTATTCCCTCATGCTAGTTGAAAACCTTTGGAATATAGGGAGGCATGGCTAAGTCCAGTGGAACCCAACTCAATATCCCTGTTCAGGTGGATAGTTCGTTTAGGGACGCTAAATTTTGTATTCAAGTAGTTCTTGAATGGGATTTATTAGAAGTGTTTGGCTGGCTATTAATGAGACTGAGACAGCCTTTTATTTTCTATTGATCATACTATTTGGGATACGGTATATTTTTGGATATATTGTGTTTGAAAATGGTCTTATAACATTGGATTGGGTGCCTAAAATCCCTGGTATGAGGGACAAACGAAGTTTCCTTAGGTGGGATCTTATGTTATATTTTTCTCTATTAGGGTTTATATGATTTCCATTTTGGTGAATTATTTAAAATTTGATGTTATTGGTTATGTTATGAGGCATATACCATTGGACTTATATATAAATGGATGAGTTTGACCCTTGACCCAGTTAAGCATGGCGGGATTACTTTATTTTTATCTTTTGATAGGCATATTTTAGGCTATTTCAAATTTATAAATGCATGTATTCCTTGTTAAATGATTATACCAAGTGATAAATATCAAAATAATTAATAAATTTGGATATATTATGATAAGAGTTGTTTTTCCATGTGATATATATGTATATGAAATTACATGTTGTTTATGATATGTGAAATGGTATGGCTCTTATCTGATTGGGCTGGTAACATGGTTGAGGTGATTTTGATCACTAGGATTGGGAGAAATGGTCATTAGAGTGAGGAAACATTGGTTGTTAGGATGGTCGAAGCCTAGGGTACTATTGATACAGGGCTCTGTTGAGGGCGGGTAAGGAGGTAATAGTGCCCAGATGTCATGTGGCATGGTTACAATGGGGGAAGGTAAGGGTAGTGAGTTGACACTTCCTTTTACTGCATTCCTTATATGAGCTTATATATATTATATCGGGACTGTTTGGACTTTACCAGGTATTTAGATGGGTTTTTACCTAGATAGATCAGGTGGAGCATCAGGTGGGAAAGGATAGGGTTACACTAGAGCCCGAGCAGGTTTAGACCCCTGAGGGTCATAACACGAATGTACAAACTTAGGTACATGATCTAGTGAAAATTGGGAAGCTGTCATATCTTTGCAGTGTTTGGGACATGGATTGATAAGAATCTCTGAGTGAGCCTAGTGTAGGTTCTCCAGGTCTTTGAATATGGTGAACAGGGAGTAGATCCCTCTATAGAATTCCTTACTCCAGAGTTCCAGTCAGAACACCCTATGCTTTTCCAGGGTGAGGGTAGACGTCAAGCTATTGAGAATTGAATCAATATCATTTAGATGGTTTTGGAGTAGATCAAGACATCTCCATGGAGGAGGGTTAAATTGGATATGTACATGCTCATAGGGCCCCCTAAGGGATTGTGGGAAGTGCAGGTGTAAGCTGGAAGACTTGAGTGACTAGCCTAGAGGGATTTTAAGGCATGATTCATTGAGCATTTCTTCCCTGAGACACTGAGGGATGAATGGTATTATGAGTTCTTAAGCCTTTAGTAGGGTGAACTTTCCTTCATGGTCTATGGAGTGACATTCAATAAACTATGTCACTTCACACGGAGCATAGTGAGAGGCAACACCTACACAGTGAGGCACTTCAAGTATGGTTTATGGAATTCCATTCAGGTGTATGTTAAAGTATTTAAATTGGACTCATTATGTAAGGCGGTGAACATAATGGTCATATAAAAGTGAAAAATCACATATAGGTCTTACCCCATTTATGTGATAGCTTCAGGCGAACTCTGTGGTAATGTTTCAGATGGACGAAAGCATGTTTGGGATGACATTCATCATTGCTGTCAGGCCAAGGACATAAGAAGACCACAACATAGTGGATATTCGATGGTTTTATTTTAGTGTGGGAAGTCAAGGCATATCCAGACTCATTGTGATAATCCTCCAATGGAATTTCGAGCATGTTGGCTATTCAGGTATCTCAAGAGGTTCCGAATAAAGACTTATTTTCCAACCAGTGGTCAGTTTCAGGTGTATAAGTAGGATTCTAAGGTTGGTATCATATCTGTACTAGGTGATGTTATCCAAGGTTTAGATGTACTCGAAGGTGTGGAAGAGAAAGTGATACACATCAGTGGGGTCAACGTCAAGTGGCTCGAGCAGTACCACAGCGAGGTAAGGTTTCAGACAATTGTGATTCAGGCCTGGTGCAAGCCATGAAGCTACCAGGTTCTGAGTATTCTAGTGAGCCAATAATGGTTAGAGGTAAACCTCTGGTGTGGATGTTATTTTATTGTTTTTCTTTTGGCTTGGCTTATTAAGTAAAGATTTTATTTGGTGCATGAGGTGCACATACTATATAAATTGAGTAATAGTATGATATTCAGTATGTTGGATTCATATTGGATGCATTATATATATATATATTAGGTGTGAGGAAAAAGGTTTTATGTTTGAGAATCTATGGATATGAGTTGATTGAGGTATGAGGCCCCAGAGAATCAATGAGGTGCAGAACATACTTGGGGTGCTTTGGAACTGGGGGATCATTGGATTCAGTCACTTGAGGTGCATGGAATCTGGGCACTATTATGGTGTGGTACATTATTTTGGTGTGAGAAAATGAGATTTCTTTGAGCATCTATTGAGATGTGAGACCTCATAGTGCCATATGCGACATGGGCTCGACTTAAGAAAGGATGCCGTACAAGATATGATTTGGTGTCAAGAATGGGATGGGAACACTTGATAATGTATGAGAGTGATGACTAATAATGGTAGGACCTTTGGTATTGGTATTTGTCATTAGACAATTTATTTATATGAGTTCTGGTGGGAATGTGACTGGGTTTGGAAATTCCTATGGTGGGGAGCCCCTTGAGGTAATTGTCTTATACCCTTTATTCCAGGGTAGTCCGGGTTTTCTTACTAAGATGTGTGTGGTAGGTACTATCTCCAGGATTCATTTTAAATTTTGGAGATGAGATATGTTAAGGTGGGGATATTGTAACTTTCTATGTTTTCGAATCTGGTCGAAAAACTATCTCTTTTTAAATTTTTCAATTAGTGGCTACCTCCTTTTCTATATTATTTACCAGAAATCTATTAAGAGAGTTCTGTTAGATTCATATGATGTTTTGGGATATTTTATAGTCTTGTATAATTCCTCAAGTGATTTGGAGTGGGTTTCAGGAGCATCGGAGGCCAAATGGCATGTTTTCGAGCAGCATGTCAGGGTGCATGGTGTAGGGTCAACCGTGTGGCCCCTTCAAGCTAACCATGCACCCTAGTTTTGAACAATCACATGGTTTTGGTAAATCACGTGTAGGGGAGCACAAACATGTAGCCACCTCAACATTTTTTTGATAGAGGGCTACCGCACAGTTTTTGCACATTTTGGAAAATCGTGCGAGTTAACCGTGTGGGCTTGGAGCTATTGGACAGTGGCTACTTCATGGTTTCCGTACAATTAAGTAAACCCTGTGGTTAAACCATGCACCCTTTACATGGTGTTTTTTAGTTTTTTTTTCTATTCCATTTTATTTTTTCTTTTTCCTCCCTTTCCCCCTTTTTGCTATGTACAACTAGGAGAGCCCTCCATTTTCCTTTTTCCATGGGTTTTCCTCCCATACCTCCACCGGGCATCTGTTTGATGATTTTTTAGTGGATATTGTACTGTTACAATACGTCTTACCACACCCACCCTTATTTCTTTCATTTCGTTTCCCTTCTCAGAGTGCTAAATTCATTTGATCCATTTCACCATATTATCAAGGATTTGGATGGAAACTCAGATCTTCACCAAACCACTTTAAATATGAGCTTGATATCATATGTGCCTATATCTATGAGTTAAAGGTAGGTGGTAAATATCTTGATTTGTGTTTTTAGGGTTGTTTAGGTGGTGTGTATTTTAGTACACATTTGGTTATTTTGAGAGATTCCCATTTATAAAATTTTCTTTATATAGAAATGACTGTGTGGCCTTATTATATGCCTTGGGAATACCAAAACCCTTTTTCATTAGAGTAAGGTTGGGTAAGAGGATCGTGTTCCTTGGGGTGGTTTTTCCAGTGGTGAAAAAATTATTTTCAATCGATTTTTTAATTAAATTGGTTTAATCTATCAAATTGGCGGTATTCAATTTGAGTTAATTTAATTGTTATATTTGTTGTCTATGTAATTCAGTCTTTTTTAATTAAATTTTATAGTTAAATAGAGTTTCATTGTATATATATATGATTGATTACAATGAATTGTATATGACGAGGCCCATAGGGTTATGATGGGCTCAACACGAGCTGGGGATGGCATGAACATTGGGATTGATTGATGTTGATCACTAGGTTTGTCTTGGATTATATTTTCTTGAGTGGTTTTGACCATAAGACTGGGTGTTGTGGACATCTGATTGAATTGGAGATGCTTTCAGGCCGGGCATGACCCATGATATTAGAATGGTAAGTCCATCTATTATGAGATAAATGATCATAGGGGCACAAGGTTCCAGTTTTTATGTTTATTAGGAATTATATTTGGTGCTTTACACTCACCTGTGATAGAAAAAGAACCTAATTGAGTCATGTGCACAAATGTTGACTTTGGGATGTGGTGGTTTTGACCACTCCTATGTGTAAAGGCCCTTTTTAATGAATATTAGAACTTTTTATTGGGGGTGGGCGGTGGGGTATTACTGTAGAATACCACATGGAATGTGATGAACCGTTAGTTGATAGTGATGATGTTATCAGTTGTGGGATGAGTCATGACAGGATTGAGGTTGAGGGCCTAGATTTATTTTGAGGGTTGACATCGTCATGCCTCTGTTTTTCAGGATTCAAGTCAACATGTCCTTATGAACAGGGGTCTGAGGGACTAGATAATTCTGTTTGGGTATGCATTTGGGATGTTAGTACTATTGTTGAGATATGAGGTGTCAAGAGAAATGTGGTTCCATGATACATTATTGAGGTGGATCCCTAGGGTTTAATTGGGATATGTGACATCAGAGGATACATTAGGACACGGGACTAGGATACTTTTATTTAAAATATTCCAGTGTTCAAAAAGGTTTGTGACACTTATTGGGGGCTGTTGAGCACCAGAGAAATTTTATTTTTCATTTAAAATGCATTGAGCTGCTTTACTTACAATTTTATTGCATGATGCATAAACAATTATGTTAGGTAGGAACTATTAGGTGGTATCCTAATGAGACTCATCTCACACCCTATATAAGCCCTTTGGTATGTTCATAGTCTTTATATTGTTTTTTTTAGATAAAGGTTCAGCCTCAGAAGATGGACATCAGTGGCTAGTTTGCTTGGGATGATTGAAGGACCTTGATGTATCTATCTTTGTTGGACTTTCTATTTAGTTTTCCATTTAAGTTTCAACATGATTATTTATATATATATATTGTACTAAGGTTATCAATTGGATCCATTATTTTTTATATTTATATGTAAGGCCTATTATGGTTTCATTATTGTTCTGTTTTAGTGCTATAAGATGTATTCTGGGGTGTTTTATTTACTATATTGCTTATATTTATTTATTTATTTTTCTATTTTATTTCAATGCATTGTGCTCCCACTTTTTGGGTCTTGTTTGAGTCTACTAAGTCTTTTAATTTTTTTTTCATATTACATTTTGCTACTTAAACCAATATATTATATTCCTTCCCAGAGGGTATTGTTAGCCCAACTAGGTTAAATACCCTTAGGGGGTGATTCTGAGTGTCACAGATTAAAACAATTTCCCCTTCATATCTTGTCTCATTGTTATAAAAAACACTATTCTATCTCTTTCCCATATAAATTTATAAACATAAATTAAAGCATGAACATCACACATCAATTTTACTAGGTTCACCCTCACCTGGATAAGCCCAAGGAGCATACAACGACAATGTGATGATGCACTAAAACCACTAAAAGTGCACTATTGTTTACAGTGTTTGGAGTGGAATCACTATCCCTACTAGTTTATACCCAATATCAATTTTAAAGATCATTGATCTCTCAAATAGAGTGTGATCACATCTTATTTAGAATATCCTTATTTCATTTCTTAAATCAACATGTTTTACACTTCATTTAGTGTATCATTGAGTTCCACTTTTACCCAATTGATGAATACCCATTTACCACAGAACTACTGGGCATATTCAATGTTTTAAGAAACCACTTCGGTGTCTTGAATGAAATTTTAATTACTTGCATGAAAAAATAATTTTTTCATGGACAACCTCATGTGTGAAACTCCCTTCTAACACACAACTCCCTTCTTAAGCGAAAATCTTTTTACATGAAATTTTTATGTGATTTAGAGTCTTGAATTTCTCTAAGGGTTGAGATTTTAGAATGAGGTGGGTAGCTATCTATTTATAGGCATGATCCACCCTACACACAAGATCATAATGTTTCTTCCCCTATGAATTTAAGACCCTCTCCCATCACATAAAATTCCATTTGACGTCTCATTGGGAACATAAGCCTCTTTCATCTAGATCACTTCATCTTTATTTTGTAGGCATGCAAATACCACCTTTCACACAAAAACCAATGTTTCACATGATTATTTCATTTTCCATATTTTTATGTGATCATCCTAGAACTCGACTTTCATCCAACATTTTGACTCACATTTAATCTTTTAGGAAACTTCCTTTACAAAAAAAACCCTTTTCCAATCTCTAGATTTTTGGCCCCAAAAATTTGAAAACCCCTAGGAATAGTGCCACCCTGTGTATGATCTTTATGTACAACCTCAGGAGAGTCCATTCCTTTTTTGTGGATATTTTTCAACATAGCCTATTAAAAATATCTCTTGAACTCCCCAAAAAATCACGGAAAACTACTTTATCAACAAACACAGTCAACCAAAAAATTCTATAATGTTAACTTGATGTATTTTTTCCCAAAAATCTATCCTATTGGATTTCTTGAAAACTCTTCACATGTTGATAACTTATTAAAGACACTTCCATATTATACCATCATTCACTTATTTTTATTTATATAGGGATAAAAATACTTACTCATCACACACTATAATTCAACATGAGCCATGCTCGGTCTGAGAACCAGGAGTAGCCAGAAAATTTCATCAATGAAACACCTCATTCCAAAACCATTCAACTATCGTCATAAAAAATCCATTTTTGTGATATGAAACCTTTTATTGATCAGCTTTAGAAAATTTATATTTAAAACTCCCCTACTTCAGTCCTTTAATTCTTGTGTTATGGATTTTTAAGGATGTCCAAGCTATGATCTAACTGTTTCATTGTAACACTGAATTATCCTCTTGTCACAAAAGCATTTCTTGGGTTTTCAAATACATGAACCCTCACTGCTCCCCTTATCAGCTTCTACCCCTATATGGGTTAATTCATCTTTCCCTTTTAGCCATAATTTACTCCCTTTTTCAACAAAACCTAATGTCACTCCTTTGTGGATTGTGATAGGATAAAGAACATAGATCAGTACATTAGAAAAAAAACACACCATTCCTTAGGGTGATGGGGTCTGACAACCACATTTTTTCAAGTTAAAGGAGTCAACTGAACTCCCATAGATAGTCAATATCTTCCAAACACTTCTTTGGGTAAGTCATTTGTCATAATGTCTGAAACATATAGTTTTATGGGCACATAATCAAAATTCACAAGCCCTTGATCTACTTTGTCCATGATAAATTGATATTTTATTTAAAAATTCTTTGTCCTTGAGTCATGGATTGGATTTTTTCTTAGATTTATAGCAGTTGAATTATTGTAATGGATTCTGATCGGAGACTTGACTTCAACTCCCATATCATCAGGTTAGTATTTCATCCACAATAACTATGTTCATTTTTGAGTAGCCACAAAATATTTAGATTATAAAGTTCTCAACGAAATGAAATTATCTTTATTAATCAACCCAGAAATACACAGACCACCGAGATAGAATGCACCACCTGACTTTGATTTCCCAATAACTCATTTTGATATTTATTATTGTATAGAAAAGAAAATCCACCATACCCTTGATATATAAAAGTATTATTTTCACTACAAGTGAGTGTATTTAATTGGGATTAAATTGATAATATGACTCTTCACATTTAGAAAATAATATCATGTATTGTTGCTATCAAGTACAATAGACTACCAATGATGTGCCTGTATTCTTTAATATTAACTATATTTCCTTCATCATCCCATGAATTTTTTATTCAAGTAGCTACCAGGGTCTTCACACCATTGTAATTATCCATTAAATTTTTTTAAAACCTCTTTGGCATATTTAGATTGATAAATTAATGTTTCATTCTTTCCTTGTGTCACTTGTAAACCAAGGAATATTTTCAGTTCACAAATCATTGAAATTTCGAACTCACTTTTCATGAATTAAAAAAATGGCCCACACTGTGATTCATATAATCTAATGAAGAATATGTCATTGATATACACTATCACCATGATCATTTGATTACTTTCCTTAAGATTTTATTAAACTCCACTATACTATAAATTGAGCTTCTTCAAAAACTGATCTTGTCTTAAATATCATACTCATGGTTTCTGTTTCAAACCATATAACGCCTTATTCAGCCAAAAAAATCTATTATCATCTTCAT
This sequence comes from Viscum album, assembly GCA_963277665.1. Lineage (NCBI taxonomy): Eukaryota > Viridiplantae > Streptophyta > Magnoliopsida > Santalales > Viscaceae > Viscum > Viscum album. Next base: position 1,504,151,382 of record OY728133.1, read on the forward strand.
GAATAAAAAAACCATCTGGATACTCAATTTATTGTTCTTCTTCTAGAAACCCATTCATAAATGATGACATTACGTCCATCTGTAAAACATTGAATTTCATTTTCAATTTTATGGACTTTAATTATCTAATTATCTCTAGACTTATAATAGGTGAAATGTCTCATCAACATCGATAACCTCTACCTAGGAATACCCTTTACAAACTAGTCGTGATTTTTTTTGGATTACTATTTCATATTCATTCATCATGTTATGAAAAAACCATTTGGTATAGATGAAATTCTATTCTGTTGGCCTTGAGACAATCTCCCAAGCCTAATTATTCCCAATTTGGTCTTGCTCGTCATTCATATCCAGAACCAATTATTCTTCTTTAGCTTCATCAAAAAAATATTTTGGATCTACCTATGATAAGAATGATACATTCTGTAGATTATTTATCCTCATTTTCTATGCTGGCAATTTCTGATCACTGATGATATTTTTCCATTCAATTTCAACATGACTCTTTGGCTTCTATGAAAATATATATTTGACATCCCCATTCTCATTTTTGATATCTTATTCTCAGACAACATATTCTACTTCTACTCACCATGTGTTTCTTAACTCTTCATCACTCTCGTCAAGAACTATTCACAATGCTGTTGAAAATTCTATACATTTTCCACTATAGCGACATCATTACCTTCAACTAATTTTCCTAGACTATTATTGAAGAATCTATATGCTTTGATCTTTCCTAAGTAGCTAAAAAATATCCCCTCATCTCCATGAGACACAAAATTAAAATGTGTCTTTTTATTGAGAATAAATAACTTAAATCCAATGATTCAGAAGTATTTCAATGTTGGATTCCTTCCATACCAAATCTCATACATAGTATTTTCTTTCATTCAGACACAATAATTCCATGTTGGGCAAGTAAAACGACATCAAAAATGCTTCTTTCCAGAATTTGTCTGGAAGATCCTTTTTAATATCCACTATTTTGGACATGTTTTTGATAATATGATTCCTCCTTTCAACAACTCCATTTTGCTGAGGAGTTGTCACTGAAGAAACTTGATACATTATCCGATGTTTCCCAAGATAATCTTCCACTTGGTAGTTTGTAAATTCTGTACCATTTTCAATATGAAACTTCTGAATCTTTTTCCCAGCATCCTTTCTGATTCCCTCCGATATTGTTTTATGCAACTTAACACATTGGTCTTATGGGAAATGAAAAATACCCATTCCATTATACGGAAATAATTAATGAAAAAACATAATACCTCTTCCCATCAATGTATCTTGGTGAGATATGCACACAAACATTTGTATGCACCAATTTAAGAACTCTAGTTGACAACTATTACTTTTCCTTTTATGTCTTTCAGATGATCTTAACTTTTTGAAAAGAATCACATATATGAGTATAATTAAAAGATATCATAGGGAGGTCTATAGTAGCATCACATTTTACCATATCATCTTAGGATTGTTGACATAGATGACCAAGTGTTTTATGGCACAACTTGTTTTATCACTGTCTAGATAAATAACACATGTCTTCTTCCCCAATTACAAGGTATAGATTCCGCTTTGTTCTTTTTAACTTTATAACAACTATACCATCTCTTCCTATGATGATTCACATATTCATGGTAAATCTGATAGAATTACATGTGTCACATAGTTGACTGACACCATGTAATTTGTGACTGATACCTTCAATGACTAAAACATCATCACTTTTCATTTCTTTTATCCCAAACATGAATTTTCACAAGTCAATTATCTTAAAGAATATATCATTTAAAAATTTTACAACACCTTATTTGTAATATTTTATGCCTATAACAATATTCATATTGCCTTCCATGTGAGGCGTGCATCCACTATTAAGGATCCATACACCAGAATGATCCGATGCTTTAAGGGAAATTTTCACAGCCACTGCCTTCTTATGTCTTTTTTTTCTCATCCATGTTTTGACTTAACACATGGTAAATATTGATAATCATGATATTAATCAAAGAATGATGTACCAACAGCATCCTACAATGCTGCAAAATGATTTTTTATTTTAATATCACATATTTATTCTTCGATTTTCTGCTTGCGACAACTTTGGTACTGTGATGGCCTAGTCATCTACATGGTTGATATACAATATATATCCATGTACCTAAATCATCTACACCAAAAACAATTTCCATAAAAATATAATCTAAAGTGTTGAGCTATATTTGGATTCTATTTTTGTTATTGTTGCCTTCAGAATATATTTTCTACAGAAGAGACATTTTGTGAGTGTCCCATATTTTCACAACAATAACACCTAATATAAGGTGTATTCCTACATGTCACTTGTACACCAATGGTTCTTCCTTGGTTTCTCAGATTCCTATTTTTTTCTTCATACCCAAATCAATCTTTAATCTTATGGTGGGTTCTTGTAGTTTTAAATTATTTATCACAATTTTTTTTGGTAAAGACCCTTTTTAGTTGGACTTTATTGTTGTTTCTTTTCTGCTGAACCTCTATTCTCCACTTCTACATTTTCTATCACCTTAATGATATGATTTCATGTTGACACACCAGGAGTAAAGGTTTTTTCACAATCCTTAACATTTTTTATAGGATGATGACTTCCTCTTCAAGTTCTTTAATGAGTTCGAATTCATTCTTTCATTGTGTTATTCAAACAATAGATCACCCTTTTCTGTTCTTCAATTTTGAGTTTATTTGCACTAACTATTTCTGAGTCCTCTGGAAATAATGACTTGAAATTATAAATTTCTTCCATTATCTCAGAATTTTATTCTTTTTGCTGTTGTATATAGAGTTTTTCATAATAAACCACTTTATTGGGTTTATTTATTTTGTCTCTCCAAACATCTATCTATTCAATATAGTATTCCAATTTAGACGGCATATCAACTCTTCTATTGATATCATCTTCATCAATGTCTCTTTAAACCTTTTTCAAGGAGTTACAAAAACTTGTAACCATTGCATTCTATCCACGGTCTTTGTAGTTCTCCACCTATTTAACCGTAGATTCATTTGAGCTATCATTTTCTTATGAAAGAAGAGTATTTTTTTAGGAAATTTTACATACACTTTTTCTTTCCTTTCACATATCCTAAATTCCTATTTATGGGAATTTCAACCTCAGCCTTATTATTGTCTTGAATCTTCATGGGAAAACTTACTGCAAGATTACCAACCTTTCCACATCAAAATAATACTAATGGAATTTTCCCTTTAAACGTTAAATTTTCCCTATGTTGATTTGGAGAAAGGAATGAAATCACCTTATCCATCTCTTCTTCTTCTTGAAAATCTTCCCCGATGAGCTTATTCATGTCCTTGAATTCCACCTCTTTGAAATTCAATTTTCCACAGACACAATATCCACATTTCTCATCTCATATGAAATAAGATAAATATTCCATATATCAAATTCATATCCTTTAGAGCCTTATCCTCCAATATAGAAACACTTGCATTGAACTGGGGTGGAAGTCTTCTCAAGATGCGCTTGACTATTGTTGCATCATTAATAATTTCCCCAATACCACAAATTTCATTCAAAACAACATTAACCATATCAATTAATTCATCAATTGATTAATTGGGGTTCATTCCTTGATCATTGTATTTGTTCCATATAACTTACTATTTTTCTCCTCTAACTTTTGAATCAACTTTATTGATATTCACAAACTTTTCCCACAAGGCATGAGTAGACTTATATGACATCACCTAGGTACATATTTCATTGGATAAAGATCCCCTAATGCATTTATTCCTCTAGTATGAATATATAATCTCATTATGTCATCTTATAACAGAGAACCACTATTCACATTGGGAATAATTCCATGTGTTACTGCTATAAAGACATCCATAAATAAGAATAAAAAATAGTGTTGCATCCAATTATTATATAATTGAATTTTTTTTCTCTTGATGATCATAATCCCACTATGATTAACAATATCCATGAGAGAAACAATGAAAATAACATTGTCCTCTGGTAATAATTATTAGTCCAATAAGGTTAAATACCCCGAGAGGGGTAGGGGTGAATTAGGGTATGAAAAATTTAAACAACTACTCCTTCAGATCTTGTATAATTATTAAACAAACCACTCTTCTCTATCTTTACTGTAGAAATGTATGAACATAAATTAAAGAATGTATATAACACATCAATTTTACTTGGTTCAACCTCACTATGCTACATTGAAGGAGTATACAACGACAATGTGATTATTTACTAAAACCCATAAATGTTCACTGATGATTAAACTTTTCATAGCAGATTCAATGCCCCTCATGATTTATAATTAATCATAATTTGAATGATCATTACTCCCTCAACTGAAGTGTTCTCACTACTTCTTCAGAATATCCTTATTTGATTTCTTGAATCAATATATTTTACATCTTATTTAGTGTATCATTGAGTCCCACTTTAATCCAATTTTTAATAATCCATCATGAGGTTTTTGAGTATTTGATCATAATATTTCATAATTAAAACATCAATTATAAGAAACCCTGATAAATAATGAAATTCTAACGTAAAACTCTTACCACCATGGTAACATAAAAATAAAAACATTAAGAAATAGAAAAACATATATGGATATGTATAACCACATAATTTGAATAATTATAATCATAAAATTTACTTAGGATCACTATATATACCACATAATATAAAAATGTTTTGAATATTACATGTGTCTCACAGACGTAAAAGTGAGAAGAAAATCCCTTACCTCATGTTACACTAAATTTAAAAAAAATTATAAACTATTATATAATAAATTTAAATTTATTTTAATTATATACCATAATAATTTAAATACACATAATATAATAAATTATAATATTATAATATTTCAATATATATTTGTTAATAATTACATATGAAAATAATCATTTTTAGTTTTTTAATTGTTTCTCTTTTATAGAGAGGTTGGGTACGGTAGTGAAAATTCCTATAAATTGATCATGGTTCCATCATAAATATAACGTTAATCTTGATATATATACATATATCACATATATTTATTATATATATATAGACGCATCCATAAATGATAAAGATAGGGAAATTAATTACATCATTCTTGGAGACGGTAAGTTATATGCACACATAAATGCAACTTTCACTTTTTGGCGGATGAAATGAAGGAAATGAAAATATTAAATAAAATTTAAAGAATAATTATTATATTACATATATACTATATATTCAGTCAATATATCTTTATTACTATCCATTGGTAGTGGAAATGAAAAAAGTTAATCACATCACTTTGTGGAGGTGGTAGTATACACGTACGCAAGAGCGATGTTATTATTTTGAAACATATTGGAAGGAAAAAAGGTAGATGTGATATTATGAATCTTTAAGAATAATTATTTCATGAATAATAAATTTATAAATTAAACCCACAATAATACCCATCCATAAAATATGGGGATGAAAAATGAATTGTATTATGATATGGATTTGGTTAACCAAATTTGTGTACGAGAGAAAGATTGACAAACCATTTGAGAGGAAATAGGGTGTACAATGGTGGTTTCATAATAATAAAAAAATTAAATATATTTATTATAACATGGATATTATATCGGGAAAGTACTATAGACTTATAGGTGGTAAAAGAAGAAGTGAAAAAGGAAGTTATTATTTTGGGAGATTACATCTTATTTAAATAAACTCATTTATATCTTCTATTAAGGATCCCAAGGTTGGTCTTTTGGGAATACAATCACCTCCATAATGTGTATTGGAATGTTTATAAGGTATTTTGGTTTGTTTTGGTCAATATATAAGGCTAAAATTGGTGTAAAGAAGATGAACAAGGGGTGTCATTCTATAAGTGAGGTGAGGGATACTCTTGGAATTTCATAAAAGATTAAAATATAAAAAGACATTACATATAAAAATCATAAAAATTCAAATTTATTTAATTATAATGTGGGATTTTTGTAAATACCATATTCAAATTAAATTTTGATAGGTTTATGTGGTGTTTTAAACCTTATCTTATGGTTTAAACCCTTAGTTTACCTACTTTAACCTTATCCACAATAAAAAATTTTTCTATCTTAAGGAGTTACTTATAATTTTAAAATGAATCATAAATGGTCATGGGTTAAAATTTTAGACCATATATTTTCCACCTTATCCTCTTTTAGGATTTTTATTATTTTTAAATAATATAATAAAATATCATTTTTAAAAAACATCATTTGTGTCATTTTTGACATTATTCATTAAATTTGAAATTAAGGACACCCAAAAAAATATTTAATTTGAATATAATACATTAACACAAAACTAAAATGTTATATTAATCAATAATTTATTTAAACACAACAACTGACTCAAATTAAATTACTTTTAATATTTTTAAAATCATTTATTTTAAATTTCTATTATTTGAGGTAATACTGTGTTAGCGTTGTTTAATAATTTATGAAAATTATATAATTAATAAAATCTATAAATAAATTTAAATAATGAAAATAATCTTATTATACTAAAAATAACCTTTAAAATTCATTCAAAACCTTATTTTATCCCATTGTTGACACGTAAGAGATATGTACAAGTAAAAGAGTGACATTTTTTCCGTTTTTATATTAAAAAATATTATATAGATAACTTTCATAGAGAATTTTACTATGAAAAACAAAATATTTATCCTAAGGTTATATTTTTGAAATAAAATCAGTTAATATTAATTAATAGGAAAAATGGTGGCCTTAACACTTTTTTATTTTAGGTTAATCAGATTTTCAAATTTATAGTGGTGAAGAATATGTATTATTTTTTCTATTCATTATAATCAAAAATTAAGTTGAAATTATTAAATAATATCAATTTTTTTAATTTTATAATTTTAATCAATTTTTAAAATTTAGTCTCTATAAGTGAAAACATTTATCTTAAAATTATCTCTCGATGTGTATTGAAAAATAGTTTTATAAAAACATTCATTTTTAAGTCAAAAAGAATTTTTATACCAAAATCCTATATAAATTTGATTAATATGTAATTAATTGGATTATTTATAAATATTAAATGTTTATATTAATTTTAAAACCCCAAGATTTCCTAGTACGTTATCTCATTAAAGTAATTTAGTAGCTTGTGCTACACGCAACACAGAGTTCGAGCGCACCAAAACCTACCAAACTAGACATTCAAAAAGTGGTTATGAATAATATTAACTGAATTTTAAATCTTATGCAGTCTATATAATTTTAACATACATATTTTGTTTTTCTTAGACATAATATAAGAACAAATTCATTGTTTCGGATAAAAGATTCATTTTTAAAAAATACAATTTTACCACCTTTTAATGGAGAACCCTTTTTAAAACCAATATTAGACACTTTAATATATTTAATTTAATGAAATTAAATTCTTATTTATAATAAAGAAATAAAAATTTAGTTTGGATAATTTTTTGGCACTTTTCTGATAACATTCATATTTTGATCAAAAGTGAAAAATACTATGATTTAAATGAAAACAAGTTTTTCAATCAAAATAATTTATAGTGTTAAATAATTAATTTGAAAGGTTTTGAAATATAATTAGATTAAATTTTTATCATTTAATAAAATTTAATTCATTATAAGTAATTTCATATTTAAGTTTGACATAAACACATGTCAATCTTTTGATAGTTTTTTCTTTTTTAAAACCCGCTATTTGGTTTTGACAATGAAAATTAATTTTAAATTAATAAATGCAACTTATATGTTTTTAATTTGCTAAAATAGACTTCATTTTTGTATTTGTAATATCAAAATTATCTTAGGGTTAATTTTTGGTATTTTTATGAAAACATTTAATGTTTAATAAATAGTGAAAACACTGGGTTATTATTTAAAACTGACATTTTAATTAAATAATTATTTATTTTATTTAAATTTGTTTTATGTCATGATAGATATAAAATACCTATATATCTTCAATGTAATTAATTAGATTCATTTTATAATAAAATTAGATCTATAAAATTTTATTGAACTTTTTAACCTCTTTTACACACCTTCTAAACGCATTTTCAAATTTGCATAAAAAATAATTTTACCGCTTCTTTGGGTTGAATTCCAAAAATCTGAGAGACACGGTTAATATGAGTGTGTAAAATTTGATTCAATAAGATGAAAATAATTTTGGGTGAATAGTAACATTTGACATTTATTTACCACGATTAAAAGTAAATAGGGTAATTTAGGAGAAAAATGATATTATAATTACTCTAACACATCTCATAATTCTATTGGATATGTATAATTCGACCAAAAACAACATTTGGAATAAAATATGATCCTTTTTGGTCCACTTGGATTAGATTAGAATATTTATTATTATTTTATTTAAAGAAGAGTTAAAAGAGTTAAATTCAATGTTTAATAACTAAACCATTTTGAATATAAGGTTACACACAATATAGATTCGACTATAAAATTTCATTAGATTTCTAAAAATATTTCCTACCTATTGATATTTTATTTATAATTTTTAGACATTAAATAATTTAATTTATTCATTACACAATGATGATGCAGTAATTACCTTATTAATAAAATATTTGAATAATTGATATTATAAATATCTAAATAAATATAAATTGATACTTATGATGAATTCCACTAATTTTATAGATTAATAGGACATGTTTGGGTTAGTTGAATATATTTTATTCGAACTGATAACACTTTTATGGATTTCATAAAAAATCAAATACTAAATTGTGTCAAAATGGACATAATTGTGTTTTTAAACCAAATACTATATTATTAATTGATAAAATATTCTTGAAAATCTAAGGATCGGAAAAATTATTGTGATAAGGTTAAATATATAAATAATTAACCACATGGGTTTCTCTTGGATTGTTATAGTAATTTTCTTAACCATATAATATAAAAATACAAAGAGACATGGTAAATGTCAAACAATTTAACTAAGATATAAATCTATATGATAAGGTTAATATGATGACCTAAACATGTCTAACACATATTAGTTGAGAGTTTGTCGGCCCATCCCCACCTTATCATTAAAATAAATCATTTTGGAGCCATTAGAAACCTAAATTTTTTTTATTATAAAATAATATTTCTAGATTTTCCTAAAGTGACACTCATCTCTCTTATAAAAGGGAACTTCCCCTTCTCTTAAATTCACACCTCCAAAGCCCCTTGGCTCGGCCAAACCCTGCTCAAATATCCTACCAACTTTCCTACCTTAATCCTATAGGCTTTTCTTTGATTATAAATGTATCCTAAGAATCCCTTTTGATCAAATCAAAATGAAGTACCCGAAGAAGAGGTAAATATGTCATCACCTCTTTCAAGTTCTTTTCTTCATCCACTTCCTCTTTCATTTTTGTTTAGATTCTAAAATAATTAACCTATAATATTTTATATACATTGATGTTATTAAAAAAATGGTACAACCATTTTCATTATTCTATCAATAATATGAATGACAAAGTCACCATACGTGGGTACGTACGGCTTACCTTCACCACGTCGTGGTGTAGTTTGTTATTCAAAAACATAATTATTTTTATGTGTATAATAATGATGCATAATTGATTTAGATAATAAATATAACATGTTAATGATTCTATACATATGATATAACATTCAATTATATACGATTTCACCCTTAATTGAATGATATTATCGATTGTTCGTACGTACGGATAACCATCTCCATGAACACGATGAGATTCATTCCCCATTATAATAATTCAAGAATAATTTTAATTTTATGAATAAAAATAATGATTATGATCATAATATAATTCTGTATATGAATCAAATACACCCTATCCATTACAAACATGGATTACATAACCAACCATATAAAGGAAAATGAATCAGTTAACACCCGAAATGATGAAAGTACTAAAATATTATTAACAAAGAAATATTATAAGATCATATATGATATCATATTTATGTATATAGTTCATGCATAATTTAATTACAATTATTTGACTATTATACAAGAGGTAAACATACCATTGACTAAGGAAAAGTATATGGTAACTGTTAATTTACCAATCTTTTTATTATCCAAAAGTTGTTTTTAAAATGTATATACTGGGAAATATTTAGTATCCATGTCCATGTTTCATAAAATTATTTTCAAAGGGATTCTTCTTAAGGAAATTTTTACTAAAACATCATTTTAAATGTTTTAATTATTTATTCTTCCAAACATTTCTCATTAATTTCCATGTTTTCAAAATGGTTTTAATGTTTTATTTATATGGAGACGAATGTTTTAAATTGTTAATTCCATTCAGAAGTTTCAAAGTGGTATGTGGAACTTTCATTAAAAACTAAATTTAAAATGAATTCCTTTATATGACATTTAAATGATTTCATGAAAATGGGATATTTCTCTCAAATATTTTTGCTGATCATTTTCAACCATGTCGACATCCTTTACAGGATATTATTCATGATAGAGATTGATTTATTATGATTCAAATATTACATATTGTATTGACGGTTTTGTGATATGTTTGACAATTGATGTGTTATTTTTATAGCATTCATGGTTTAGGTATAAATTATTGACATATCTTATACTGTTTTTAATATAAATGTTTATGTTATGTTTAAACCTTTTCATATGAAGAATGCATAGGACTTAGTAAGTGATGGGTGAAGCCCTCTATAGCTCCTCGATGCATCGGTAGGTCTCATGAGACAAACTAGTGTCTTGGAACAAGGCCTTGAAATAATCAAATTTTTAGTATTGGAACAAGGCCTTGATAAAATCTTATTTGTAGTCTTAGCATAAGTGCAAGACTATGTGGTTATGAAGTCTGGAATTATGCATTCCATCATTATGAAATTAGCTTTTGATATTACTTGTGATTATTCTTCTATTAGAATATCCATGTGAATAATTAAATGGTATTATTTGATTTATCTTTTCTATATTATGATGAAGTTTAAGTTTAAAAAGATTTTGTTTTAGTTTTATACATTGGCTAAAATAATTATGCTTATTTATTAATTTTTTTTCTATATTGTTGTCCTTACTGAGCATCTTATCTCACCACTTTCTATGTTTTATTTTTCCTTGGATGCGAAGAAGTATATTATGAATGACCTGTAGGGATAGTCTAAGGGTTATGAATGTGGTCAATGGAGACAATGTTGTTGTTATTTTTCATTTTATAGATTAATTTAACATTCATGTATTTAATGTATTTACCAAGACTACTAAACTAATCGGTCCTTTAGGACATAATTCCTTGTAATCATGCAAATTTATTAAAATAATGCACCGAATCTGGGTAACTGTGGTTGGGGCATTACAGTTGGTATCATAGGATGTTTAGAAACAACCTTGGAAATATATTTAGATATACCCTGATTAGAGAACATTATGCTAATATAGACTTTGAGGATTAGTATTGAAGAACTTCCTAGAATTTTGGTAATGTCAAGATTCTGTGTACTTTACAAGAAATACATCCCTTTCTGGATACGAGCAAGTAGAGGTAGCTCTAGCACAGATGTACCTAGGAGTGAAAACTATGACAAGGGGATTTAGGCTTGACCCGAGGTATCCTGGTACACGAAAATGGGCCTTGATTCACTCTTCATTATGAATCTTCTGGGGGATATTATTAGAATAATTCACATTTTCATTATAATCCATTATGAAGGATTTGGGAGTAAATACTTTCTCAAAGAAAACATTTTATAATTACAGATTATATTCATAATCATTTCAATTTATGTTATGTATTTTACAAGTTTGGAATTATGAATTGTATTTCATAAACTAACATAGTGTATTCCATTTTTGAGAAACGACGCCTAGTAGAAGAGATGATAATTCTAGAAAAATGCATGATTGAAAGATTAAGAAGGATCATATTTTTCATGGTATTAAGCCAAAATTTAAAAGTGTAATAGTCTCCCACGTATTCTCATCATATAAGGAAATATTATCATGTGTTAATAAGATATGTAAATAATTCCATGAGTCATATGGATTTTAAGGGAATAAAGCGAAGAAAATGATGGAAGAAAGAAAGTTGGATAAACAGATGAGGGGAAAGAAGGATTTTCCCATATGTGATAACTGTGGACAGAAGCACCTTATATAATTCTTTAAGGTAATGAGAGTTTTTTAGAAGTGTGGGGAAAAAAATACCCCAATTACGTGATTTCAGGGGTAATAGAATGGATTCAAATGTACAATGCCTCATCTGAAAGGAGTTTGGACACTACACGAAGTAATTTACAAATCATTAGAGTATACCCCAAATGCTGCTATTGTATAATAATCAGGTTATTATACTACCAAAGATGAATGATAATGATTAGATTTATTATGTTTTAATTAATGTATTGTGTCATTTGAGTATTTAATTAATGATTTACATGTTATACTAATTATAGAGTATAAAAGGATTGTACTGCAGAACTATTCCATTAAGGACTTGTGATTATGTGGAACCAAGAAAAGTGACTCAATAACTGGTTATCTTTTTTTGGAAAATATATGGTTAATAGAACAATAAACCTTAATATGGTTCTGATACAGAGGTAGTGATTTTGTAATAATATATGATTGAATTGGATAAATTATATAGGATATTCTTGACTACCTTGAAACTGATTAATGATTTTTATATTCCATCAATGTTGGAGTTTACAACATTTTTCGATAGAAGGATTATATCTAGTATTGTATAATGAATAAGGTAGAATGAATGTAATTAATAAGGTTTTATGGTAATTTAGGGTGTTATAGTGTTTTAAAAGAATACATGATGAAAGTATTTACATGTTATTAAATGGAAAAAAGATCTTCATTATGTTTACCTTCCTTATAAATTTTGGACTGTGAGTTTGGACAGAAGTATTTTGGATAAATCTAATTGTTGGAATCGATTAAGTTCTACATTGGATACTATTGTTAAGGACAAATTATTTCTTAATATTATATTTTTATTGTCATAAAAAGGACAATCAGGAGGTCGGGTGACAACCCATCACATCCGGCAAGGCCGTGAGACTTGAACCCACAACCGAAGGGCGATAAGGATGGTTCACCAATCACTAAAATATGTGATGTCCTGGTTTGTATAATGTATTTTTTTTAAATATTATTACAAATGAATTATAAATTCATTATTTTTTTGAACACTATATGATTAGGATAAATAGAATATTTTTAAATTCTATTATCTTTAGGAGTGAAAGATGAGTTTGTGGTATGAATTAGTTGAAGGATGAAACTCTACTTGTCAAGTATATTTTTCCCTCTAATATTCTATGAATAAGTTAATTCTTAAACTTTAGGAAAGGTATCATGAAACCAAAATTGTGTTATCCTAATACCTTATGTTTTGTTGATCTAACAATATTTTAAATCATCACAGATTTATGGCTTTGAGCCCCTCAATTTCACAATTTCTTGTGATTGATGGCCTCAATCACTCCCTATAAATATTTATATTTTCCTCAAATTATGTTTCTCTAATTTCCACCAATGTTCTCATAATCAAGATAATAATTTGGTGTTAACTTTTTCATTCCCTTCCCCTCTTATTAAGACTAAATTTTATTTACCTAATTTCCAATGTGGGTTTTCCACAAAGGTAATTTCCTATTTTTAACTTTTTATTTTCGATGAAAAATTTCCAATTGTGAGGACTCAATTTTTTGAAGGATGGTAGAATTTAACACCCAAAGATTTCATAGTACGTTATCTCCTTAAAGTAATTAAATATCTTGCGCTAAACTCAACACTGAGTTCGAGCGCACCACAATAAACTAAACTAGCCGTTCAAAAAAGCGGTTATGAATAGTATTAACTTCATTTTGAATCTTATATACTCTATATAATTTTGACATCCATATTATGGTTTTCCTGGACATAATAAAAAAACAAATTCATTTTTTCAGATAAAGGAAATATATTTCAAAAAAAGAAATTTTACCGCCTTTTAATAGCGATCCCTTTTTAAACCCAATATTTGACAATTTTATATATTAAATTTAATGAAATTAAATTCCTCTTTATAGGAGAGACATAAAAATTTAATTTGTATAAATTTTTGTTACTTTTCTGATAACTTTCATATTTTGATGAATAGTGAAAAATACAATGTTTTAATTGAAAAATATTTTTTTAATCGAAATAATTTATAGTGTTAAATTATGAATTTAAAAGGGTTTGATGTATAATTAGATTATATTTTTATAATTTAATACAATTTAGGTCAATATAAGTAACTTAACATTTAAATATGACATAAACACATGTAAATCTTCTGATAGTTGTTACTTTTCTAAAACCCGCTATTTGGTTTTGACAACGGGAATTAATTTTAAATTATAAAATGAAAATTATTTGTTTTGAACTTGTTAAAATAGACTTCATTTATTAATTCCTAATATAAAATTTATCTTAGGGTGAATTTTTGGTATTTTCATGAAAACATTAAATTTTTGATGAATAATGAAACACACTACTTTATTATTTTAAACCAAATTTTTATTTTAAAAAAGAATTATTTTTTTATATTTATTTTAAGAAAATATAGACATATAATACCTATAAAAGTTCAATGTAATTCATTGAATTCATATTATAATAAAATTAGATGTATAAAATTTTATTGATCTTTTTATCCTCTTTTACCCACCTTCTACGAGTATTTTCAAATTTGCATAAAACATAATTTTACCCTTTATATTTTTTGAATTTCAAAAATCTAGAGACACAATTAATATATGTAGGTAAAATTTGGTTCAATAAGATGAAAATAATTTCTTGGTGAATAGTCACTTTTGACGTTTATTTACCATAGTTAAATGTAAATAGGGTAATTAAGGGTAAAAATGATATTATAATTACCATAACACATGTCCTAATTCTATTGGATAATTATAATTCGACCAAAAAAAACCTTAGGAATAAAATATTATCCTTTTTGGTCCACTTGGATTAGATTAGAACATTTATTGTTATTTTATTTAAAGAAGAGTTAAAAGAGTTAAATTTAAAGATTAATAAATAAACCATTTTTAATATAGGGTTACAAAAAATATAAATTAGACTATAAATATTCATTATAAAGGAAAAAATATATAATACATAATGGTATTTTATTTATAATTTTTATACATTAAATAATTTAATTTATTTTTGACACAATGATGATGCAATAATTACCTAATTAATGAAATATTTGAATAATGGAAATTATAAATATCCAAATAAATGTAAATTGAGACTTATGTTGAATTCCAATATTTTTATATGTTTATATGACATTGTAGGGTTGTTTAAATAAATTTTATTCTATTTATAAAGTTCTTATTGATTTAAAAAAAATCAATTATTTAATAGTGTCAAAATTGACATAATTGAGTTTTTAAAATAAATACTATATTATTTATTGATATAATATTACTAAAAATATATGGTTCGTCCAGAAAACATATATAAGGTTATATATGTTAATAATGAACCACATGGGGTTCTCTTGGCTTGTTATAGTATGATAATTAAACATATAATATCAAAATACAAAGAGATATGGTAAATGTCAAACTATTTATCTAAGAGATAAATCTAAAATATTAGGTTTATATGATGACATAAACTTATCTAAAACATATTGTTTGAGGTTTTTTCGACCTATCCCCACCTTATCCTATAAATAATTCAATTTTGGATCCATTAGAATCCAAAAATGGCTTTATTATAAAATAATATTTCAAGCTCTTCCTAAAGTGACCCTCACCTCTCTTATAAAAGGGAACTTCCCATTTTCTTAATTTCACACCTCAAAAGACTTTTGGCTCAGCCAAACCCTGCCCAAATATCCTACCAACTTTCCTCCCTTCATCCTAGAGACCATAACTTGGTCTGAAATCCATCCTAAGGATTCCTTTTGATCAAATCATAAGGAAGAACTCGAATAAGAGGTAAATATTTAATCACCTCCTTCATGTTCTTTTCTTCTACCACTTCCTCTTTCATTATTGTTTCCATTATGAAATAAAAAATCCAGTATATTATATATATTAAGATGTTATTATAAAAGTTTTACAACAATATTCATTATTCTATCAATCATATGATTGAAAAAGTCACCATACGTGCGTATGTACGACTTACCTTCTCCACATCGTGGTGTAGTTTGTTATTCAAACACTTCATTATTTGGATGGGTATAATAATGATGTATAATTTATGTAAATAATAAATAAAACTTGTTAATTTTCAGTATGTATGATATAACATTCAATTATATATGATTTCACCTTCAATTGAATGATATTGTTGCTTGTGCGCACGTACGGATTACCGTCTCCATGAACGCGATGAGATTCATTCCCCATCATAATCATTCCAGAATAATTTTCAATTTATGATCAAAAATAATGTCTATGAACATAATATAATTATGTATATGAATCAAATACATCCTATCCATAAAAAAATGGCTTACAGAACCAATTATATAAAGGAAAATGAATTAGTTTACACCTGAAATGAAGATACTACTAAAATATTATTAGCAATGAAATATTATAAGATCATATGTGATATCATATTTATGTATATATTGTTCTGTACAATTTAATAACAATGTTTTAACTATTATACAGGAGGTTAACATACCATTGACTAAGGAAAAGTACAAGGTAGGGTTAGTATCACAATCTAATTATTATCCGAGGTTGTTTTTACCTAAGTATCTACTAGGACATATTTATAATACATGTCCATGTTTCATAAAAGTTTTTTCAAAGGGATTATTTTTAATGTAATTTTTCCTAAAACAACATTTTAAATGTTTTAATGAATTATTCACTTAAACCTTTCTCATTAATGTCAATGTTTTCAAAATGGTTTTAAGGATTTATAAATATGGACATGAATGTTTCAATATGTTAATTCGTTTCAAATGTTTCAAAGTGGTATGGGACACTTTGATTCAAAAATATCTTTTAAAATAATTAATTTATATTAATTTTAAATAATTTCATGAAAAATGATATTTCTCTCAAAAAAAATTTCAGATCATTTTCAACTATGTCAACTTCCTTTACGAGATATTATTCTTGATTGGGATTGATTTATTATGATAAAAATATTCCAAATTGTATTGAAGGTTTTGTGATAAGTTTAACTGTGGATGTGTTATTTTTATACAATTCATGGTTAATAGATAAATTATTGACATTTCATATGCTAGTTTTAATATGAATGTTTATGTTATGTTTCAACATATTCATATGATGAATGAATTGGAATTAATAAGTGACGGGTGGAGCCCGCTATAGATCCTCGATGCATCGATAGGTCTCCTGAGTCAAACTAGTGTCTTGGTTTAAGGCCTTGACAAAATATTACTTTTAGTCATTGCATAAGGCCTTGAAAAAATGTTATTCGTAGTCTTGGAACAAGGCCTTGACTATGTGGTTATGATGTCTGGCATTATGTATTCCGTCATTATGAAATTAGCTGTAGATATTACTTGTGATTATTTGACTAGTAGAATATCCATGTGAATTAGTAAATTGCATTATTTGATTTATATTTTCCAAATTATACTGAAATTTAAGTTTAAAATTCTTTTGTTTTAGTTTTATACGTTTCATTAAATATTTATTCTTATTTATGAATGTTTTCTCTATATGTTTATCCTTACCGAGCATCTGATCTCACCACTTTCTATGTTTTATTTTTCTTGGATGCGAAGAAGTATGTTATGACTGAACTGCAGGGATAGTCTAAGGGATTTGAATGTGGTCAATGGAGACAATGTTTTTGTTGTTTTTTATTTTATAATGTAATGTAACATTCATGTATGTAATCTATTTTCCTAGACTGCTAAACTGATCGGTCGTTCAGGATTTGATTCCTTGTAATCATGCCAATGTATTAAAATAATGCATTGAATTTGGGTAACTAGGGTCGGGGTGTTACATTAATTTATTATCAAATTAAAAAAATATTATGGGGCTTTATTCATTGAGAATAAATTCAAATTTTATAAAAATCAGTATTTTTCACTATGCATTGAAAAATCAATATTCTGAGAAAAATCTCAAACATTCATGCTAAGTAAATTTATAAATGATAATTCCAAAAATAAACTTCATTATTAAGATAAAAATTATATAATTGGTACCATTTAATTATAACATTGATGAAAATAATTCAATAATTGTTTTAAGAATATGCATTTTTGAAGTATAAAATAACTTCTCTAAGAAATTAGAACATATTTTTAAAAATTAATGAACATATTTTTATTGAGTAGATACATTATCAAAATATTATAATATTGTTATTTATATTAATAAACTATATTTAATAGTTAGGCTACAATGTTCATGTGTAAATAGTCATATTTTAATAGTATAATGTGGATCGTAAAAATCAGTGTTGTGCGAGACACATGATACAAAAAAATATTGTATGAATTATAGGGTGTTACATTTTCATAGTGATTATAGATATTTGAAGATAAATTTAAATATATTTTATGATTATGGAATGTGAGATACTATTACTCTATAATATCGAATAGATACAATTGGAAGAAAGATATATAAGCAGAACAATGATGAAAAGATATATGTTGAGGAGAAACACAAATTATAATACGGTAAGTAGTGTTACAACATGGATTCCTAACAATTATAAATTTCTATAATTCATTTAAATGAATGGATTAGATACTTTTGACACTATTAATTTTATATGAAGATATTTGATGTCTAAAATTTAGCTATGGAATACAAAGATTGCTGTTTTATGAAAAGTGAAATTTCCCAATTCCCTTGGGTAATATTATTTATATTTAATTACTATTTAATTTATTATATATTTATTGAGGTAATGTTTAGTTTATTTTCTATTCAATATCATTTATATGATTATACTCTTTAATCATTGGTAAAATAATAGTTAGATGATATAAATACATTATCGATTGAGTTTTATTATGAATGAGATATGTTCTATTTTATATTTCATTTAGATTGATATATTTATCCAAATAACAAATTTAAAATTTGATAAAAGAGTAATATTGTTGAAGAAAATAAATATATCTCAAATGGATTTTTATTATGAAGATAACCTTTATAAATTATTAACGTTAAGTTTTAATGCATTCTATTTGGAGTTTGTTCTTTTGGTTAATATTAATTGAAATAATTAGAATAACATTGAAAAAAAATTATATATTATAATTCAGTATTTGTGGTCACTGAAACATCTTGAGAACACATAAATGATATAATCAGTTTCTTAATAAATCTTAAGAATATTATCAATAAATGTGTTTAAGTGGAAAGGTAAATAAGGAACTTTATGATGATTTATTAACTAAGTGTACATGAATACATTGTTAGATTGTTAAGGGGAATATATGTTAAAATAATTAGAAACACTACTATATAATCAATGTACCACAACACTTATAGTGTTGCAATAATATCTCTAATATTACAATTTTATATTAAGATATTTATTTCAAAATATATATGATTAAAGTGATTAGAACCGAATAGAGTAATTATTAATTATGGGATATAATCAACCATAAAATATTACTAAAAATATAATGTGGATAAATATTTTTACCAGGTACCTAAAACCAAGGATAGAAACCAAAAGGGAGTAAGAAAGATGTCACCTTTCCCAATTTTCCATCAAGTTTCATCCTAGGATAAAAATTCAGGCTCTTTATTATTCAATAATTCTTATCGTAGGGGAACTAAGTGAATCAAAAATATCCCCCACTAGAGGAGTTATAAAAATAGGACCTGGAGGAATAGTTATCTTTGAAGTTAGAGGTAACCAGATTCATTTAACAATTAGTATCATTTTTCCATAGTGGAAATAAAAACAATTAGAAATAACTTATGATAAATAGGAAATCATATTTAAGGAACATTTGCGTCTATTTTGAATTTATTTCCTGTAAGATTATTGAGAGACTACTTGATACACTATCATCTAACATAGAGGTTCTGAGGGAGGAGGAAAAACTATTACGTTAAGAACTAGATGTCAATTGAATGGCGGGAAAATGATGTTGGATTATGAGGTAGAAAATGATGAGGTAGTAGTGGATGTGAATAATAAATAGGTTATAAAAAGGAAAGAATTAAATTAAATGATACAGAATTTTAAATGACTGATAAATAATAATGAAATAAAACCAATTTTTATCCTTAATGATAGCATCCTTCCTTCTTGATGATCATTTATCAAGGAAAGGATTTAGTTGAATATAAAATATTTTGGGATAAATTTTGGCTGAAATAAATTCACATCCAATTAATCTAGATTCTATCACATATTATTAGATACACCATGTTTCTCAATAAAAATATATATAATAAAAATGATATATTATTTAAGAGTTTTCTCATAAATAAACATACGTTTATGTATGTTTTAGTGAAATATTTCTCCTAGAGTTTATGATATTAGTAAATAATCCATATAATTTAACGTTGTATCATTTAGTTTTAAAATAACCCAATTAATTTTTTTGGGAAAATGAATTTAAAATCATTGTTTTTTTTAAGAAACTATGATTGAATAATACCAATCCTATAATAATTTCACTTCAACTAAAAGGAAAATCCATAAAGAACCTAATTTTTTAACTCAGTGATATATTGGTTATGGTGGGAAAGTTAAACATCCCCATTAATTATACCTTATTTGAAATAAAAAAAGGAGATGTACTAATCATCCTCCAAAGACCATTCTTATCCATGGGTAAAGATATTATTAATGTTAACTAAAGGCCATTAATTTTATTTGTTGGAGAGGTCCAAGTAACATTTAATTTTATTAAAACTATAAAATAATGAAATAAAATATATTTTTAATCAATTGTTACCAATTACAACTATTTTGGGATTATTATGAATTAATAATTAATTTTTTTAATATAATGGAATTAATTAATTTATAAGTGGATAACATAATATATTTTTTACCTTCCTACATGAAAAAAACACCATGGGAAAAAATAAATGTGAAAAACATATTATATAAGGTGTATTTATTTACGAAATACTTAAAATATAAGAGAGTTTAAAGGTTCTATCTTGTGACCACTATGAGAATACATGAAATGTAAGTAAAAAAATAAAATTCCCTATTGTAACATCATATAGGCTTAGGTAAGTGGCATTTGAGGAATCAATTTATTTTTTCCTTTTCTAATTTACTTTGGGAAAACATATATTATGAAGTGTGTCGATTTTTTATCTAACTAATTTGATGTATAAGTGTTCTCATCCAACATATAATTTATAGTAGGAATTTTTCTAAGGAAAAAACATCTATTGGTTCGTAGAACCCAAACCATTAATCAATGATCTAATAACACGTATTGAAAATAATTAATAAAAAATTTTCTAAATAAATATAGAGTTTAATATAATATATTCACTCTATACCACTATAAAATGATATCACATGTTTATTTCATGAATCGACAGCTTAAGAAAATTTAGTAAAAGATATAAAATAAAGGAGAAAACAGATTGATCTGAATCAAAGAAGTGGAAAGACAGATTTTTTTAGAATGAAGATCCACCTAAGAGACATTTTACTACCTTTTGAAACTTAATTATGTTTTTTAAGGTATTACAATGTCATGATGTATGATAACCTTGATGGTGGTGAAAGTATTTACACATGGATATGTATTGGTTTTTAAGAATAAATATCCCTAATTCTAGTTGAATGAAAAATTCATATTGAATTATCTTTAACACTCTTAAAAATGGGTTTTTTTCTATCAGTGAAATTTGATTATAAGAAATTAGGTATAACAATATTTTTACATTAAATAAAGTACTATATGGTGGAGAAAATGTACATTTTTTTAATACCTTTCATTTTAAAAATCTATAATTATTTCTGATATAATTTAAGTAATTTTATTGTAGGAAAGTAATTTTAAGATTCCACAAAGAAGATTCCATTAAATTACCAAAAAACACTTCTAAATATATATAATAATAAATAAGAAGAAAATGTTGAATTTTGAGAAAAGTTGGATTTCATAAATATAATAGCCTAGAATCGGCACTTCGAGATTCCGTATTGAAGTATTAATCATTACATTTACATCTTTGATACCGATAATGGTAATCCATTTTTTTCTATCCAAACCTTACATCATCAAAAAAAATTGGATCACATACTTATTATAGGTCTTTTTAGTATTAGAGGTTTATATAACTAGGACAAACTTCAATATGGACAATTGACATGAAATTAGATGATAATTTAACCCACTTAAAATGGATTTTCGTTTTGACATTATGAAATCATCAACATCCATATGAAATCCCTTCTAGAAAAAATTCATTCAAACTATTTATTTATATTATTTGGAAAAGAAAATATAAGAGGGGTGAGTTCAAATTATCATTAAAGTAAATGCAAGCATTAAAAAATGAATTTCATTAGTGAGCATTAGAAGAGAATATGAGTATGATTAAAAAATTAATGTGGATGAGTATAACATAATAATATTCATACCTATAAATACCTAGATCATCAAATATGAAAACATGGAATAAGTCTTTAATAAGGGAGAGTTTTATGAATCAATAATCATGAGCCATTTTATGTCTACATTGATCAAATGAAATATCAAAAACACATATACAGTAATTAAAACCCTTTTCTGTAACTTGGAGATTCACATTCCAAAAACCGTCTAAAACCCCATTTAATTGGAATATCTATATACCTGATTTCCAATATAATCATTACCAAATGAATTAGGGTGATATCTGGTGAACCATCATTTAAACAATTATAGTTTTACCAATCACTATCTAGGCCACCCCATGTTACGTTGTAATAGGTATACCTGATGCTATCTAGGCCACCCCTTGTTTAAGCAGTAACAGGCTTACCTAGTGCTATATAAGCCACCCCATGTTAATCTGTAATGGAATTACTAAATTATATCTAGTCTAACCCATTTTAAGATATAATTCACTTACCCAACACTATCTAGGCCACCCCATGTTTAAGATATAATGGGTATACTCAACACTATCTTGTCCACCCCATCTTAAGATGCAACAGGATTACACGACACTATCTATGACACCCTATGTTAATATGTAGTAGGTTACCCAGAACTATCTAAGAAAAACCATTTTTCTAGTAGCATTTCAAAGAAACACAACATGAATGAAGTACATAGAGATTAAACATTATATTAAAACTCATACAAATAATCATTATTATTTCATATCTAGATTAACCCATGAAAAATAAATGGGTTCAATGTTAATATATTTGAATCAAGATTAATTCATGAAATAAATGTCTTCCAAAACAATCTATTTAAAATATGATTAACCCATGTAATTAAAAATTATTTCCATAACAATCTCTAAGAGGTTTGATTAACAAATGGAAAATAAACTTGATCTTTATAAATTTATTTGAAACAAAAATTTTCCATCCATAAAAAGAAAGAGGATGATATGAATAAAAGATATCCCTATCTGAGGATAATAAATAAAAATGGGTTTTTATGCTGATTAATGGAAATAACATTAAAAAATAATTAAAGAAATTTGTAGTAAAATACCATTTTCATTTTGAAAATCACTTTTTAAACATAAAATTGTTTGAAAATAATTTAATTTGAAAATAACATTTAAATATTACAAAGAATATTTTTTAAAATAATTTAAAAATATATTGAGGAAAAAATATATTTTTTTGATAAAATCATTCTAATTTTTTTAAATTTATTTAGAAATAATGGTTTTGGAAGAAAATAGATATATTACCGAAGAGTGAAATGAAGTAGGATGTTGTTAAAAAATTCAAAAATATTTTATGAAAGAAATAGTTATAAAATGGTATAATTATATGTAAATATGATTAATTACTAGAGAAGAATATAATTAATGATAATTATAATATTCAAACATCAGATACTTAATCGTACACAATCCCAATAAAAATGGGATTATTACAAAAGACTCTTGTCACTTTTTGTAACGATTAATCACAATACCCCTAAAAGATAAAAATAAATGAAACATATAATATCACTAAAAAATTATATTCATGTTAGGTAATTTCAAAGGGGTAGTATATACACCTCATAAAATAAGATAAGTGTACAACATAAAAAAACGTCTCAAAGAAGGAAAATTATATCAAAAATTCATTACTGGTTTGGAAAGTTTGAAACTGTAAACCCCACTAAGTAGAGATACTAAAATGGATATGTAAATCTATATAAATTTATGTTTAATAATAATAAAATAAATTCATCTTTAGTATAAACACCACAAGAAAAAATTAAGTGGTGAATATGGAATGTATCTTATAGAAATAAAAGTAAGATGAGAAAAAAACTTACAAAAAGTACAACTTATCATGTGTGTATTTATCTTTTGAATAATAAAATTATTTTACTTTTTTACAATATTGATATATTTTTAAAGTTTATTATTAATTTTTTTTCACTTATTATCATTTTATATACAATTACTTAATTTACTATGTCTACATTGGATGTTTTGACTATTTTCGGATTATGTTTCACAAACTACATTGGTAGGTAAAATATTATAAAATAGTTCCATATTTAAATATATATATAATAATAATAATTTTATAATTATCATATTTATACATCAAAAATAATTTTATAGTGAACCATTAAATATTGTTATTAAAAATTAAACAATGTTACGATCCTAGAGACGGTAGGCCATACATACACTTGAGTTACATTTCCATTTTTCAGGGATCATTATGGAAGTAAGGTATGTAGTATTTTATCTTTAAATAAGAATAATTATATCATAAATACCAAATTATTTAAATATAATTTCGTATATATATCATTCCTATTATGTGGTGATTAAAAAATGAGAATCACATCGCTTTGAGGAGGCAGTAGCTCACACATCCACAGATGACGTTATCACATTTTTAGTAGGTGAAATGGTAAGAAAAAAATTATATATCATATTTATGTAAAGGTAATTATGATATTAATATCATAATTCTTTAATTTATATAATATATATTCATTGTATTTTTCTTTATTACCTTTATGTAACATGTTTGTGAAAAATGGTTCACATCGCATCATGTGGCTGTTGTTTTCCTTATACATGAGCGACATTATTGTATCCCCTATTACATGAAATATAAAAAGAGTGTCAATAATATAATTAATATAGAAGAATTATTATGTTATAAATATCATATATAAACATTATGTCTCTCATTATGATGAACAATGAGAGGTAGTAATGAAAAAATGAACGATACCGTTTCACGAGGTGATATCCACCGCATGGACGAATGATTCTTTTCTATCCCATCTGATAAAAGTGTGTGTGGGTGTAGGTAATAAAAATAACAAAAAAATATATCATTATACTTATTATACTTATTTTTGTATATAATCACGAT
Source organism: Viscum album (assembly GCA_963277665.1). Classification (NCBI taxonomy): domain Eukaryota; kingdom Viridiplantae; phylum Streptophyta; class Magnoliopsida; order Santalales; family Viscaceae; genus Viscum; species Viscum album. The sequence continues at coordinate 1,504,176,946 of OY728133.1, forward strand.
ATTATAATATTCGGGGGGGGTGAGAAAACAATATAAAAATTCATGTTGATAAACATTACTGATTCTTTAGGTAAGTCCTTATGGTTTGAACTAAAGTCCCTACATGGTTAGATTTATGCCCCAAATATGTATTCTAGGATGAAATTATGGAATTTTATAAGTTAATTGGATATATTTTGGTAAATAAAAATGGTTTGACAGGGGTAAATATCATAGTAGAGGTGGTGACCATTTATAAGTGCGGGAGAAGACAGACGAGGTATTTCTCAAAATAAAGTATGGTGGAACCATTTTTTAAGACACAAAAGGATAAAGTAATGAAAAAAAAATCAACCCTAGAATGTATTAGATATTAATATAACCATAAAATGTGGTTTGTAAAAGTTTCTAGGTTATTTAGACCCTTAAGATTAAATTTTAGCAACTAAATAATCTTGTTTTAACCTTAATCACTATAATCAATTTTAATTTATTTCAATAATATTTTTGGTAAAAAATTAAGTTAGAATTATTATAAATTATAAATTATTGTTATTCTAAATATATAATCTATTTTTACAAATTAAAAACACAGAATTGGAAAAATTTAATTTTAAACCAATCTTGTAGACAGGATGAGAAAATGGGTTTTTAATGTGAAAATAGTCAATAGTTTACTAATATTTTATATCCAATTTCAAAATAAAATTGATTAAAATGATATAAATTATATTAACATATTAATAATTGAACTAATTAAACTTCTTAAAATATTTAAAATACAATATTTCTTTCAAAATAATGTAAATAAAAATGCAGTTTTCAATTAAGATTCAATATTTTTTAATTATTCATCAAAAAGTGAAACATCTCATCAAAATAAAAAACAAATCACCCTAAGATAATTTTGAAATTATAATTCAAAAAATTAACTTTTTTTTAATAAAATTTATTAAATTTTAAAACTTTACTTTTAAAACAAGTTCACCATTAAAAAGTGACAAAACTAGATTTAAAAAAATACATCTTTTAATGCATAAAATTATCTTTGTTCTTATCTTACACATATAAAATCTATTAGATGAGTGTAAATTGTTTAAATGAATATATATTATATAAATTTCATTAATATCATTTAGTAACATTAATTAATTAATTTTATTAGGATAAAATGCCTTTGGGAATATAAAAATTGATTTTTTAAAAACATTTCCTTTATATCCACATGGTTTTTATTTCCTCTCTAATTAATTAGTAAAAAATGAATTAATTTCATATTTATGTGAGATATATATTTTACTAATACTATTTATCCTTTTTATACTCTCTAATTTAATGTCTTATAGATAATTATAATGTTAAAAAATAATATTAAAAGTTTATTATCATTTGGTAAAACTCAGTATTCCGCGTAACAAATGATATAGATGAAAATCATTGTTGTAAGTTTTGAAATATAATATAAAATTTTCATACAGTTTATTATGTGGAATATAGTTTTATTAATATAAAATATCAAGGTATTACAACCTCCCCCATTAAAAATAATTGCGTCAATTCAATTTGAACTTTATCTCGATAATAAAATGGTGGAAATTTGAAAATATTTTTTCTGTAGACCCACAACAAAAAAAATTGTTTAGTAATAAATCCCTTTAATAAGATGTATAATTATGTATGAAGGAAATATAGAATATTAATGAACTTGGTTTCTAAATATGATAACATATGTGGGAATGAAAGAAAATCAGGAATGATTATAGAGAGTGATTTAGGTCATTGATGAAGATAAATGGAATGATAAATCAAAAGTTTAGGGACTAAAATCTATAAATCTATGATGATATAATGAGAAATCAGCTCATCAAAACTATAGGTACTTGGATAATACCTTTGTTTCAAGATAATTTTCTTATATTTTATTAATTCTCTTACTATATAGTATAAGTGAATATAAAAATATACTTACTTGATTAGAAAAATTACATCCTTTAATCAATTTTCACAAAAATATAATCTTTTTTACAAATGATAAGTATTAAAGAATATTTTTTAATGAAAAAATGCAATAAAATCAAATTTTAAATTCCAAATAACCTTAAAAGTTATAATAATATATTCATATTATTTTTAAACATTATCCAAAACCAAAATGGTTATCACATGATAAGATAATTCAAAAAATGACTGAACCATACTATGATAAATTAATCATCAAAAGTAATACCCTAAGTTGAAACCAAACCATTCCATAAATAACTATCCTCAAAATCATTCAAAAAATTCTTAAATAAGTTCAAAATCAAATGATTAGAAGGGTTTGATTGTATATTATTCTAAGATAAATAAATAATTTTTACTAAAATAAAATAATATATGCTTCCAGATTAAACATAATCTTCACCTATAAAAAATTCATAATAACCAGGACATTGTGTAAGAAAGTGGTAGTTGTGAAACCCTTATCATCATTCGGTCATGGGTGTAAGCCCCAACACATTCCATGATACAATGGGTTGTCACCCAACATTCATGTTTTCCTTTTTTCATGTAAAATAACTCCTCCCTAGATAACAGAACCTATTAATCATACGGGTTACAAATTCTTCAACCCAAAAACCATTCTACAAAAATGTTAGTAAAAACCTAAAAATATCCAATAATTAAAACACTAAAATTAGGTGTTTAATAATTTGAACATATTTTGAAACATAATCTCATATACCAATGACAATATACATAAGTCTTAAGATAAACTCACATGATAAAATCCTAATATCCAATGTTATCTAAACCTTTTCATTGATACCATCTATAAAATCTAAGAAACCACATTCCCAGATTCGATGTTAAAATCATAAACTTTATATTTCCTTCATTGATGCTGATAATCATGACCCATTTTTTTACATCCTAAATTTACATCCTCAAATTGGAAAATTGGATTACTTATATCCTAGAGGAACTTTTAGGATTTTTGTTTTTGATAATTAAGAAAAAATCTTATATAAACAATTTTGACTAAATAAATTTAGAATTTCTCCTACATAACCCAGATTTTTTTTTCACATTAAGGCATCATGATCATCATCAATATGAAGTCCCTTATAGAAATATTTAATTAAAACTATTTATTTATAACAGAGATAAAATGAAACATAAGGGGGAGAGATCAAATGCTCATTGAGGGAAACTGTATGCCTTAACAAATGAATGCCAAATGTAAGCATAACAAGAGAATATGAGTATGATGACATAATCAAAGTGAATGAGTATAATATAAGAATATTCATAAACATCCATAATTGGGTCATAAAACATGAAAAATTGGAATAAGGATTCAAAAAATTAAAGAGTAATAATAATTAATAATCACGAGCTATGTGATATCAATCTGGATAAAATGAATCATCATAAACCCATCGAAAGTAATTAAAAACATTTTCAGTAACTTGTAGAAGCACTTTTATAAAACCCTTTCAAAACACATTAAATATGAAAAACATATGAACTACTTCCAATATAATATTTAGCCAATTAATTGGATCGCTATCTGTGTGCACCCATTATTTTATGTATTATGTGCTTATCAAATGGTATCAGGGCCACCTGATGTTAAGCTATAACGAGTTTACCTAGAGCTATCTGGGCCACAACATGTTTAAGCTGTACCGACAATACATGGAGCTATTTGGGCCACCCAATTTCAAGATTTAATGGTATTACTCGATGCTATATGGGCTACCCCATGTTTAAGATGTAATGAGAATAACCAGATCTATCTGGGCCACCCAATGATAAGTTGTAATAAAATTACCTGGAACTCTCTAAGCCACCCTATGTTAAGAAGTAACAGGATTACTTGGTACTATCTGAGATACATCATTTTTATTATATAATGTCTATAAACTAAAACATGAATAAAGTACATATAGATTTCAGTATATCCTAAAAATAATAGAAGTAATCATTAGTATTTTATGACCATATTATCCCTGGGGAAAATTGGATTTCTTGTCAATCTATTTGAAACATGATTAACATGTGGAAAATAAATGGATCCTATAAAAATCTATTTAGAAGATTATTAACTCATTCAATAAGATCGAATTTATATAACAATTTATTTGAAATATGATTATCCTATGAATGAGAAATAGGCTCTATAACAATCTATTTGAAAAAAATTTATCCATATGGTGAAAGAATATGGATGGTATAAATAAAAAATATCCCTACACTAGGATTCTTTACAACATGTGTTTTTTATATTTATGAAATAAAATACCATTAGAATTTTATTTATTTCATTTTGAGTAAAATATACTTTCTATTTTAAAAATCAATATCTATAACATAAAACATTTTTAAAATGCTTATATTTGAAAATAACCTTGAAATATGATAATGTTATATTTTTATAAATAATTTAAAACATTTATTTAGAATAATATATTTTCGGATTTGAAAAAAAAAATCTTAAAAAACAGAATACCTTTTTAGAAAACATGGTTTGTGAAGAAATCAGGTTTTTGATCTAAGATAGAAATAATGATATATTTTCTTAAAAAATATTTCTCAAATATATTAAGTAGAAAACAATGGAATTTTTTAAAAATTACTTAAAAATATCGTGAAAAATTTGACTAGAATACAATCCACTAAAATTATAATATTTCAACATTGTAGACTTAGTCATACACAGTCCAAATAAACAATAAGATTGTTACAAAATAATCTTACCACTTTTGTAATATTGAATCATAACCCCCATGAAAGAATAAATTTAAATGAAAAATATAATATCATTAAAATTATAAAATTATTTAAAAAAAATTAATGTTGAAATTTATACAACTCATAAAATAAAAAAGGTCTATAACATAACCAACATATCAAATAAGGAAAATTGTGTCAAAAATTCATTATCATTTTGGTAACATTGAAACTGTAAACACTATGAAAGTGATATAATTGAAAAGTTATGTAAATATAATTAAATTTATGGATAATAATCATAAAATAAATGAATGTTAAGTATATACACCACATAAAAAAATAAGTGGTGAGCATTGTATTTATCTCATATAAATAAATGTGAGAGGAGAAAGACCCTTACCTCGAGCCCGAATTTTCATGCATATCATTATCTTATTGAATAATGAACTCATGATAATTATTTAAATTATTTATAAAAATTTTATTTATTATTTTTATTTTTATTTAACTTATTAGAATAATATATACTATTACTTAATCGATTAAGTTTATGTCAGATGTTGTGACAATTTTTAGTTTATGTTTCACAGACGACTTTGCTAGGTCAACTATTGTAAATGGGGAAATTATATAAATAAATACTGAATAATAATAAGAAAATAAATATTATATGTATACATAAATAATAATTTTATAATCAATCATGAAGTATGGTTATGAAAAATGAACCAATGTTACGATCATGGAGACGGTATACTATACGTACGCATGTGTAACATTTCCATTTTTAATGATTATTATGGGAAAATGGAATTTTATATTTTATATTTAAATAATGATAATTATGTCATAAATTACTAATTATTTAATTATATATACATGTATATATTATTCTTGTGATGCGATTATGAAAAAATAAGAATCACATCGCTTTGAGGAGGCGGTTGTGCACTAGTCCATTAATGATGTTATCACTTTTTTAGTGTGTGAAATGGTATGAGGAAAATGTTATATTATATTTATATAATGTTAATTATTTAAATAATATCATAATTATTTCATTTATATCATATAGATTCATTATATTTACCCTTATTACCTTCCATGTTACATGTTAATGAAAAGCGCTTTGCATCACACCGCGAGGCAGTAGTCCACTACTATGATATGAAATTTAAAAATATTTAATTTAATATAATTAATTAAGAGGTGTTATTTTGTTATAAATATCATAAATATAATATATACAGTATTTACATAATTATTACCAACCTTTAGAGGTGCTAACGGAAAAACGAATGATGCTATTTCACAGGGTGGTACTCCGTCGTACACACGTATAATGATTTCATAACCCATTTGATAGAAGTGTGTTTTGGTGTAGGTCATACAATTAACATAAAAACATATAAGTATATTGATTATAATTATTTTATTATATAATCATGTTATTATAAAAATTTAATGGGGTGGAGAAATAAATAATACAAAAGCACATGTTGATGAACATTGCATTTTCTTGAGGCAACTGTGTTTGGTTTTCACCAAAGGCCTTACCTGTTGGGATTTAATCCAAAAATAAGTATTATAGTCTGATATAATGGATATTTATAAGTGAATTTGTCATTTTTTTTATTAAAAGGTCATTAGAGGAGTGAAGAGATGAGGAGATGTGGTATCCTTTTAAATGTGGGGGGGAAGGAAAACTTAGTATTCTTCAAAATGAAAGTTACGTGAACACTTATTTTATATAAAAAAGTTCTCAAATAATGAACCAAACTAAATATAGGAATTATAAAGTATAAATATTTCAATAAAATGTGTTTTGGACAATTTTTTATGTCATTTTCCCCTTATTTTTGAATCTTAACCACAAAATAAACAAGTTTATGTGTTAAATGCTGTAATTAATTTTAGTTTATTTTACTAATATCATTCGTAAAAAAATTATTTTACTTACTTAAATATTATAAATTATTCTGATTAAAAATATAAAATCCATTATTTATATTCAAAGAACTTAAGTGGAAACAATTAATTTAAAATCAATAGTATAGATTGGATGAGAAATTGAGTTTTAAAAGACACAATGTTCAACATTTTACAATATTTTATTTCCAAATTCAATATTAAATTTATTAAAATGAAATAAAATGTATTAATATATTTATAATTTATCTCATTATAATTTAAAACCAATTTTAAATATAATTCAACTTTATAAATAATTTAAACTAAAATTTAGTTTTCAATTAAGATTCAGATTTTTTTTACTATTCATGAAAAAATGATTCTTCTCAGAAAAATCCCAAAAATTCACCCTTGGTTAATTTTTACATTATCATTTAAAAATTTAAGTTTAATACATCAAATTAAATTTATTAAAGTTTAAAAATTTAGTTTTAAAACTTTTATTCCATTAACAGATGGAAAACTATCGTAACAAAATACCACGTTTTATACGTAAAATTGGATGTGTTCTTATCACATGCCATTAAAATATATTGGATGAGTTAAAATACATTAGAATGAATATATAATATATAAATTTTAATAATATAATTAATTTACATTAATTATTTTAATTTATTAAGATAAAACACCCTAGGGAATATAAAAATAGTTCTTTTGTAAAAACATTTCCTTAATAGTCAATTGGTTTTTATTTTCATTTCTAATTAATTAGAAACCAAGGAGTTAATTTAATATTTTTAAACCATATATTTTCATTATATAGTTATTTGTATTGATAATTTCCAATTTAAATTATAGAATATATCTATCATATTAAATAATAATATTAAAAATATATTGTTGTTCAGTAAACTTGAGTTTGGCATATAACACAAGCTATTATAGGGAATAATTGTTGAATATATCATAAAAAACTCATTTTTTCATAAAATTCATTCTACCAAATAATTTTTTATTATTTTAAAATATTTGGGAGTTATATTAAATATGTAAAAGTGAAAATCATATATGATTTATAAAATTATTATGTAATATAAACATGTTACAAAATAATCTAATTTATATTAATATTAAAAAATTATAGTATTGTATTAAATGTAATTTTTAGAAAATTATTATTAATGAAAAATTATTTCTGAAGCACATAGTGAATTTGGGAACCCATTTTCACTATAATGGGACCTTAGAATATAGAATAAAATATCCATGAAGGTATTACACTCTCACAATAGTATAAACTTAATGCATAAAGACCAGGACTAGATCTAAATAAACTATAATATAATTTCATTCCAAAATACCACTAGAGAATTAATAGTTGTATATGTTCAAGGATAACTATGGATTAAAATCATTGTATAATGAATGGTTAACTTATATAAACCCAATGATTTTTTTAACAATGATTACGTGACACTGTAACCAAACCACACAATTTTTTTTTGATAAATTGGAATTTCAGCATAACTTACATATACTATGACACATTTTGTTAGATAGGGGCCATAATCATATTATATGATTTTCACATGGTCCATGATGTACTTCATTATGACGCAATAATTATATGAATAATATTAAAAAATAAATAATATCCCCAAATTTCACCATAAAAAATCAACCCAAAGGAATAAACTTGACCTATAATTTAATAAATTCATAATGTAATCAAAATACCATGCAGTTATTTATCATTAAATATATTAGTTTTTGGTTTATTTCATAAAGAATATGAAAATTACTATGGTATTATAGGAAAATATCATTTCTTGTTTTTATGTTAAATAGGATTTATAAATCAAAGGATATGTTTTGGAAATTGATTTCACAACTTCGTACCATTAAACAAAAAATATCCAAAATGGTTTAAAATTCTAGATTAATTCTTATATTATGTCTTGAATCCCTCTTAGAATCTCTCAGTTTCTCTTTCATTATTCTTTTATCCACTATAGATCTTTGTTATTTCATTCTATTTACCCCCAAAGTTAGTCCTTACTAACCTTGTTATTCTTGATTAGTATTCATACCTATTATGAATCACCTTTAAGAATCTCCCTTATTCTTAACCCTCATTTCATTCACATATTTTTACCTTAAATTACATACAAATTTATAAAACAACACCAACCACTAATAAGACAATGTATAAACCCTCCTATATTATAATTATCTTTTTTTAATAAGCATGGGATTCATGAAATTGATTCATTCTAAAATAATGAGTTATCAATAAGCGGAAATTCCTTCTATATTACCCTCCAACCATTTTAAGAATCAGAAAACCATTTCTCATCCACTCCAAACATCCAACCAAGCTACTATAAAATCAATATATAACCAAACTAGATAGAATTCCCAACCTTTCATCCCTCATTACTACTCTATTGAGGTCAAAATCCAAATATACCTTCATACATATCTCTATTTTAAGATAAATCCCATACACAAGTAGATAAACAAGTTGTATTACATTAAGATGAAAATGTTTTAGATCATTGATGTGGACACAATGTAATATGCTGATTTTTATGAACCCATACTTTATTCCCTAAAGTAACTTAACATTTATTATATTTTATGAGTATATGTGGAGGTATACCATGAGATCATATTAAAGTTATTGCCCAATTGTTTAGAAAAATATTTTTGATATAAAATTTTGACTTGGTGATAAATTCTAAAACCTCTGATTGGATCATTTAAAAAGGTGGATTAGAATTTATATATATGAATTTTTTATTAAAAAATGTTGTTCAAAATTAGTAATATAGAATTTGAGTGGTTTAGATTTCAAAATGTAGGTTGATATAACATTTGATCGCACATTTTCCTAGGACTTTTTCTTAATCAGTATCATCGAACCGAAGATCCCACTTCTCCACATATTTAACAGTGATATTACATATGCTTTTTTGGATAATAGTCATATCCTGGGTATCTTGTTATAATTTTAAATGTTAATTTTCCCTTTTCCCACCATGTATCTAGCATAAAATAAGGGTAAAATGTCCCTATATTATAATGAGGAATTTAGAAACATGATAAAGATAAAAGTGATGGGAATAAATTTCATCACATACCTAAACAAACAATTAGAATAATTAGAGCCTTCATTACCACTTACGTTATAGGGTAAGGTCTAGTTAATTGACTTACCTTTTTTAGAGATTGATTTTCACTAGAAAGTGGGAAATATTTCTAAACAGTTCATTAAGTACAATTACACTGAGAGATATTATGAGGTGGAGTAGTGGAATTCACTTACTAAATACCATCCTTTTCTTACTTTCCAACTACGATCCAAAAATACACTTCCACTGGACCATACTACATTCAAGAATCATGTTGAGAAGTATCATTTTATTGGGAAAAATTATTATATATCAAAGGAATTCAAGAAAATATGTTTTAAAATTTGGATATTCTATTCAACCCACCTCATTTCCCTTCTGATACTCTAAGCCCAATCTATTTGTCTTCACATGAACATCACCACACCCACATAACCCTTCCCCATTTTATGATAACAATAAATTTATATCAACTATAAAATATTATTAGGACATATGATACCATATAAATTTATCCAATACATCCCAAAGAAACCCCCACCTTTAAATAATAACTTAGACTACCTTGGGTACTAACACCCCTCCATTTTAGGTTACTATTGACTTTATAGTATGGAGAAAAAGGATGGAAGAAAATAAATGAAATGGGTATGGAATGTTGGTTTCATCATAGAAGAATATATATTTAATTAAACCAATAGTAAAATATATGAACTACCTCTTAATTATAGAAAAGTTGATATAATAGAATACCCCATATTGTGAGACTATGTATGAGTAGTCACTGAGAGATGATATTTAAAATGCACACTTTAGATATAGGGATGAAATATTTATTACTAATTCACTTTTTTATACCACTTCTCATATGAATTCTAATCATGATACCCTTACTACTTTACTAAATAAGTGAAATAAGGACACCAACCCTCAATGAACCTCCCTTATATTATAAGAATTCATTTATTGATACACTTTATTTTAATATTAGGGGTGAAAAATTTAACATTTCGAGAGAGTTTTCATTTCATGAGAACCCTTTTCAAGCTTATTTCCAAAGGGGGTGGGTGAGGAGATGGATGATTAGGATGATGAGGTTGATCTTCCATAGTAATATGATACCCCTATATTTCATTGTGGGGTATTATTTATCAGTGTTTTCATATTCATTCAACACACCATGTATCCATTTATTTTTAATCATATTTTACATAATATATTACAGTTTTATGTTGAGATATATGTGAATGATGAACAATTGATATGGAAATTCAATTTATTTTATTAATATATTCATTTTAAACTAAAATTTACAAATAATTTCTAAAATTGAAGAAGTTTAAATATATGAATTCAAAAAACCAAATCTATATCATTTCAAATTGAATTCAAGTCCAAGTCAATTCTTTTTCAATTCCAATTTATAGAAAAAAATGAGTATATAAATAGGTAATAATTTAATTTTATTTAAAATAGTTTAGAGATATCATTTACTAAAAATTAATTAATATTCATCAAATATCAGTAACAACAGTTAAAAATTAGTGACATGGTTTATTTAAAATATGTGGAAGGGTTATTTGGACCCTCTTTAAATTTTTACCAAACTAAAAAAGGAGATATTATCAATTATAAGATATATTTTTAATTCTTTCAAAATATATTTCATCATTAAAATTAATTATATATATATATATATATTTATCTATAAAAATAAATGATTTAATGTAAAAATCATTTTATAATTTTACATTTTTTTGTTTTTATAATTAATGATCTGATCCATATTATTGATATTTATTCTTATAAATTTTAATTATTTTATATATTATTTTTTTCACACCAAGACTGAGAGATGAATGATTAAAATTTTCTTTCGGGGTAGTGTTATAAACCTTTTTCAATTACCAGTTATTATTACCTCTTTCTAGAGAAATACATGGAAGAATCTTACTACTGTAACATGTTTTTTTATCTTTTTTACAAAAAAACAGTTGTTTTCTTCCATTTTTATTAATAATTATATATAAATTTTTGAGACCACGGATGCATTAGTCATTTTAGGCCATTTTTTCACTGATAGGTTGATTGAATTTACACATTACAATTTTATTTTTTCATTCCTTCCATCCTTTTGGAATTTTTATATGATTGTAGTGAAATATGTATTGGGGAAAGAATAGTTTCATGATGTTGATTAGGAAAACATTAATGATAAAGGTATAATGTTTAATGCATCCTTTTATTATGCGAAATTGGTTATTATTTTATCATTAATTTTTTGTACACACTATAGAAATAGATAAATAGATAACATAAAGGGGGAATATCATTTCTTACTATCATTATTTAATTTTTGATCATATGCAATGAAAGATAAGAGAAAAAAGGGATTTTGATGGGTGATATCATTTTATAAGGAGGTATGATAGAGAAACATTTATTTAGATTAAATAAGATATCAGGAATTGATTTTATTAGATTTTCTCATCATTTGGGAATTTATTTTAATTTTAACATTAATTTCCTTCTAACCCTTCAACCACATAACTTCCCTTGGTCAATGTTACTCATGATTATCATGACATTATATCTTATAGTACAAGTGTTAAGATATTTATAACCTATGTATAAAATGGATGTACTTTAGGATTGAGTGTGACTCCATCTAAACGACCCTTAATTGGTCCGTTGAATGATTTTATAGTAATGTAAATTATAAGTGAGCATCAATATTTAATCTAGCAGTGACCTATTTTTATCTGTGGTGGCCAACCCTAATTCTTGGATATCTTTCCATTATCTATGCTAATATTTTTTTTTATTTCGGGTTTTCTTCCATTATAAGAACCAACCCTAAAATCCACTATTTTTAAGGGACTCCACGTCGATGAGGTTAAGTGATTCATAATATTATCTCTTATTGCTCATCTATTTACAAGTTTTAAAGAGGGGATGTAGTTGGGTATCAAATTTTATAAGTATTTATATATATCATTAGATACACTAAAACTATAATAACCATGAAGGATGTCGATCCGTGGGTGACACATTATTAGAGGTTTTAAAATAATTTTCCCCAACTACTATATTTGTTTCTAAAATTTGAATAATCTTACACATGGATATTTTTCTGATGTAAAAGATAATTTCATTACACTCTCATAATGTGATAGAAAATAAACTTTTTTTTATTTTATTTATTATTTCAATGAAGGTTTACCCTATATTTTAAATGTGTGGTCCTTGAAACTGTACATTTATTCCTATTTCTGTAATGATTACCCTAACTTATTTAGAAAATATAGATTTTCCTTCCTGATATATTCCTATGGAAGAAGATTATTTATACCGCGGTTTGGGTTCTGTAATTCTCATTAGATTGGGTATTTACATTAAAATGGGGTTGAATCAATATAAATTAGTTTTAGAAAATTATTACCCGCTTTTTCACTACAACTTTTAAAGATTCAAACCACTACACCTATTAGGATAAATTAATATATTTAATGAATTCGAACACAAAACAACAAATTAAAAAAAGTAAATATATGTGAATAGTTACACATGGTATTTATAAGGTTCGCCCCTAATGTCAAAGGTTAAATCCTAGCTTCATTAGGGTAAATTCTAATATAATAATATAAACTATAATCCAATGTTAATAAAATTGGGAATGTGTCATCCTTAGTCCTAATCCATTTCCAAAAATATTCTTTAACTCCTGAAAGGTTTATTATACTTCATCTCTTATATTTATATTAGAGGAAACCTAACTCTTTCATGAACAAGATATTATTAATTCTTCAAGATTTGACAACATCAAATGAAATAACTTCTTTATTACACATGTGATTTGAATAAAAGGATGTTCAAAAAAAGTGTCTTATTCACTATCATTAATTAAAATTGGAATAACTAATACATGTGTAAAAAAAATAAAATAATATGTTTTCATTCTATTACATATAAGTACAGAGATATTGATGATAAAAAATAAGTAATATCTCATCAACATAGATGATTATTAATAGTAGTGATTTCTTATTGACCCTCATATATTCAAAATTTTCCTCATCATCTAAGATATTCTTCAATAGAAATGTATTGATTTATTAGTCCATATCTCTATTTTATTCATTTAATTGTATTTTATTCATAAAAACAAGATAAACCATGGGTATATTTTCCATAATTTGAATATGGATAATTTTTCAAAACATGATATTGTGATGTTCATTAAAATTTTCATGATCACCGATCTCTATTTCCCATTCAAACTTCTAAATTCTATCTTTATTTAAGATCAATTTGGATAAAATATTTGAATCTCATCAAATTTCATTCAAAATTATATTATCATTTAATACTCTATAAATATAGAATACTTCTTTTTAATTTTAACATTCTAGATACTAAAATATTTTTTTTTCTATTAATGCAATCTCACATGTTGTTATACTATTATGTTGTGAATGTTTTTCTCCTTATAAAATACATATCATATACTATAAACATAATATTTTTCTTGAATTTAAAATTAACACCTAACATCATGATATTTAAATATCAATGAACAATATAACATCATTATAATAATATATAATTTATCCCTCTAAAATAATTTTTAAATCACATGTGATCTCTAGTGTGATATTATGTATTAGTTGCAATGATAATTCCCCCTTACATATCCTTATATTTAATCATTAATATACACTAAAAATATATATGTAATCATATATAGCACTATATTAATCTTATGTATGTTCTAGGTTACTTTTATATAACATTCTGAGATATAGAATTAATCTTATTTTTTCTAGTACATTTCATCATTTTCAAAGAATTGTCCTCTGTATAATATGTGAGATGTTTATATACTTTACAAATATAGAGTTATTTTTAGGAATGAATTGTTAAATATTATATAATTCTTGATAGATATTACATATCTAGAAATTAATCATATTTATCACATTAAATTCCCCAATACTTTTCTAAACCTTTTCTATGAGAGATCTGACTCATTCCTTCTCCATTTTCCAAGATTTTACATATCAAATCCAAACATCCCCAAATAAACTTATTTCATATAGATAAAATATTTGTAATTTTAAAAAGAAGTCAAAAACTTGTCAAGTAATTTAGAATATTTTCATATTTTTATAAATCTCATCACCATAATTCAAAAAGAAATGGGAGAAAATTACGGAATATTTTGAGTAAATTAATGAATTTAAATACTTCAAAAAAAGATTTTTACTGATTAAATATACATAATTGTAGTGAAATAATTTCTTATTAGATAATAAATCACCTATCTAACCTTATCTTGACTTTAAATTTATATCACCTGCTTCGTCCAAATATGTTTTGAATATCTACTAAAGCCTTCATTTTAAGTAAAAAATTAATTCATATAGGAAACTCAATATTAAAATAATAGATACATAATGGTAATAATAATCTTTAATCTCTATAATACTCAAATACTTCTTTATAATGAGGTAAGAATATTAGTCCAACATCTTCTATTTTGATTCATAGAAAACCTAGTATATTCTTTAGTTATCTCATGTATTAATATAGGCTATGTATGATTTAAAACACTCCTTATTAGTTATAATATATTTGTATTATTTTTCAGACTTAATTATGAAAGCATCTCTATATTCTTGTGTAAATATCCTTTTATATTATATGAATGGATCAACATAAATATATATACTAAAAGAAAATAAAAACATATATAACCCATCTAAACTCTATGATATATCTGAAAGTATATTTTCACAAATAAACATAGAAATACCCAATGATTGATAATAATATAACCCCTTAAATAAATTATTTTGTTTAATACCCCTTTGTATTTTTTATCAATATTTATAATTGATTATATTTAGAATGGATGAAATAAAGATATGTTTATTAATAGACCAACTCCAAGTATACTTGAGAAATTATTGGTGTTGAAAACATGAGTGACTAATCAACATTACATAATTCTCCTAAAAAACCATATACTCTTTAATGTATATGAAATTTAAATATTTATATTCCCCACATTAATTTTAAAAAAAGTTCTGTCAAAAAAAGTATGGGATAATCTAATCAACATGGAATTATAATTAAAATTTTCATCATGTTATAGATTTTTTTCTTCACAAATAAAATGATATCATGAAGAATACGAATGTCAACTACTAATCAATGCCTAATAATCATAAATAATTCTAAAATTTTGATCAATCATTTTAAATTAATTTTAAAAATTTTATTTATATTTTTAGAGAAATAATGCAATATAAGGTTGATAACTCAATGAAATATCTTCCAACCTTATATAATTAATCCTAAGTAATTATATTCCCCCCTAAATTAATCACAATTAATTCCCTACATGTAGAAAAAATTATATATCAGAATAAAACTTTTTATCCTTTTCCCATCAGTGAGAAAAATGAGGTTCATATTTGTTTCTTAATCTATAAAATCCTTTCTTATTAGTTCTATTTTTTTTTAACTTTTCATACTAGGTCCTTTAATTTTCCATACATTATCATACTTTTAGAACATGGTCATTTTTACCCTTTATACTATTTAATTTTGTATAATAATAATATCATTCATCAATAATCATAGAACATGAATCACTATATTATTGATTAATTTTATTCCAAATTTCTTCTAATAGTAGCATGAGTTTCATGAATTATCAAGAAATATACCAAGATTGATTTCATATCTAACACATATGCTTAACAAATATTATTTCACATCATCTTGGAAACCTGTCAACAGTTTTAAATTCTTCTTCATTGATGTCTTATACCAAACCATTATTTTTTTCATTAATGGATTGATTCTTCTTATTGAGTAAGTTTTCATCATTTATAATTGAGGTTTATGGTTTTCTTGAAATGATCATTTATGTGGTCATTTAGTCAATAATAGAAACATATTATCATCGGTGTAGAATATTTAATAGTATTATTTGTAACATTTATCTCTTTATTACACCCCATATTGAGGTCAATTTAAATTTATTTTATTTTATGTGGACTTTTCTCTTAAAATTTTATTTATTATACATAAATGGAGTGAACAAATTTCTATCACAACTTTTATTACCTTTATTGTAATTTGGTTTTGATTTTTTAGTTTTTTCCTGTATATTCTTGATGAAAAGAGTCACTTTATTGTTCAATCTAAAAGAAATAATTTTCAATTTAAAATTTCACCCTTGATACATGACCTATTTATCTTATAATGATTAAAATTTTGTGCACAAAATCAATAGTCTTTTGTCTAAACCTATCACAATTCCAAAATTATGAACGCATCTAATTATTCTTATTTATTTCACAAAATGTCATCATTATCATCTTATTGTTTTAAGAAAAATATATTTTTATTTAATATTGCTTTGGGAAATCAAATTTATTTCTATTAATTAAAACCAAAATGGATGAAGTGATGTGTATCCCAAAAAATTTCTTCATTGTTATTTTTCAAAAATTTACTTTGTACGTTACATTAACATTAAAAATAATATATGTACTAATTTATTTTATAGAAATAGTTAACATTTTCTTTGATCCGAAAATATTTATATTGATAGTTATGTTTACGGCATTATTTTCATTTTAATGAGATTTTATAAATGATAATCTCATTATGAATTATGATGTAAAAAACTATTTTAACAGTATTCTAGGAAGGCTCAACTTGTGTCACTTTCTAATTTTTTAGTAAGACTTCATGCTCAAGAAAAATCATATTGGTATAATTTTTATAAATCATAAATAATATCAATTTTTCTTCCCATTTTCACTTCATACTTTTAAAATTATCCTCAGAAATATTATCCTTATCTTTCTAAGAATTATCAATATACATTTTGGATTTAAACTCTAATTGAGAATTCATAACTCTAATGGAAGCCTTATAAGTTTCTTCCAATGCATTAATCATCTCATAATTTTTTTTCATCTCAGTTTTTTCATTACTAATATTTTTAAATTATTATTTACATAGAGAATATTTTCCTTTATAAAACCATATAAGATTCTCCTAACAATTGACTTCTTTTATGAGTGATACCACTTTAGAAACATCTCATCCAAGGAATTATCCAATGCATTAGATTCCATGTCCAACTATGTTTTGTATTTCTATTTTCCCATGATAAAATGAAATATATATTTGAAAACTTCAATATGATTCTTTTCTAGAAATGAATTTTTTATAGTAAAAATAAAAAATTTATTTAGTATTCAGAAACACTTTAAATACTAAACAATATTCTTCAAGAGGATAATTATAAACAACTGTGAATGATAAATTAAAATTTTTATTATATTAATCTTTTAGTGACTACACTTTTTAATTTTTAATATAATATATCTTCTTTAACTTTTTGAATTATAACCTCTTCCTATTATTTAATATTCTGGGGAAAATAAATAATTTCTTTTATTGAGAACAAAACAATTTATCTATGTTTAAACATTACAATTGAAATTTTATAAAAAATAGAAACCTTATAGATATAATCTATAATAGATCATTAAACTATGATACCACATGGAATGTACATTGGATAATGAGGTTATACTGAAAGAGGGTACATTAGTAAGAATAAATTTTATTGAAATAATTTTCTTATCAACATTAAAACATTTAAATATTCAAACCTATAATTCTCTTTGGATGATTACATTTTTTAATGAGTTTGTATAAAACAAACCACTTGAAAATAATTATATGATAGTAGATAGTAGTACATGGTATTTTCAAGGAATTTCCCCAATATGGGTGAGTACATCCTATTTGTGTTTGGCTCAATTCCATGACCCAAATATCTACTAAAATTAAAAGTGAATTCTTTTTAGAAGGTATTGTATAAAACTGAGAACCTATATCTAGATTGATTTTGTATGAACCTGGGTTTTCAATCATGTATGGATCCTTTAAACATTGGTAAAATTTTATTTTATGGATATAATATGGATTCTTAATTAGATAGTGGAGTCCCTAGGGGTGTCCAAATCTTGTTCAGAGCACATAACCAGGATTTTGGGAGAAAATGGACTATCACATGGTTAGAGTAAACCGTGTGAGGCATGCCACATTTTTTGTTTAAAACATGTAATGCTAGGCAGTGGGATATAATATGGATCACATTTTGATCTAAGAGTATTATTTGGGTTTCACGACCATGTGAGAATGTTTACAATTTAAAAAATATTTTTTCCATGATTTGTGCATGATTTTCCTAACTATGTGGCCTGACCATGCAAAATGCCCCTTCTTACAAGTGCTTATGCACAATTTGTGTACAGTTTGGCGAAACCATGTTTCCAAACCGTGAATAGTGTAATTTTGGGAGAATTTACAGTTTTACCCCTAAAATTATATAATTAAACTAATCCTTAATTTTGTTTTCTCGTCAAGTAGACAACACAAATCCTCATCTCCGATTTTGATCATTTTTAATCCTAAAATATAAATCAAGATTTAGATTCCACTCAGAATCTAAATCTACCGTCATTCATCTCATTGAATGTACACCAGTGTGTTCGAGATTCCTTTTTAATCTTTCATCATTCTTCTTACTATCAAATTTTTTAATAAAATAAAATATCATATTCTCCAATTTCAGGTCATTGATACTCTATTTAGATCTACTCCAACCTTTGCTGATCTAGAGGCCGATACTAGATAAGAAGAGTCGTACAAGTATGATGTAGGGGTTCTATAACTCATTCCTCTTTTTCGGTCATTTTATAAATTTTTGTATCATTGCACCAATCTCGCCAGGCTTCATTTTCTGAATTAATATGTCATGGTTGTATTCATTAGGACCATATACCATGAAACTTTCAATATATATTAATCTTGTTTGGTGGTTACATCCATAATTTCAACCACCCAATGTTGGGTGACATTCCATAGTTGGGATTTTAGTGTTTTAACACCATGGAACCCTTTTATAATATAATCATTATGGTTTACATGTTATGTTTTGGAACCCCTACTACAACTATCATGATGTGATTTCAGTTCTAAATATTCCTTATGATACTTATTAATATAAACTAGAAATGAATTAATTAATGTATTTTTTACATGTTTAGACACCATCCAATAGATGAAGTAGGTACTTGGGTATTTACAACACTGTACTACTTTAATTTTATATATGCATGCTTGCACTATTTCAGTTTATATTACATTGATAAGTTTTTATGAATAATATTGGTGGTGTCCTACTGAAATTAATCTCACACCCTGTCTGGGTAGCTATAGTACCCAAGAGGACTCTAGGGATTCATGTGTTTATAACGGTTAGCTGGTAGCTTCAGACACTAGATTGTTTGATGTATTAGGATGAATATGGTAGGAGATGACCGAGAAGGATCTCGGGATGTTGGAGATAGATTTAGATTCATTTATTCTATTTTTATAGCATGATTTACGATTTCATTGTATAAATTTTTTACATTTTTATAGTTTCATGACATATAATCAACATCTTTTATGTATTCATATCAATTGTGTCAGCTTTTATTATATTAGTATGTTTCGGCTATTCTGTTTTCTAATACATTACTTTCACTACTTATCTTATGTTGTATCATAGTTAACCATTGTTATATATAATGGTAAATAGGCTTTAGTATCCCCATGGACATAGCCAAGCCCCTCTCTACTAGTTGGAATCCTTCGATGTTTAGGGAGATGCGATTGGGGCCATGTGGCCCACCAGGCACAAGGAACTTCTTATGTCAAATCTGAATCTGGGACATCACAATGTGGTATCAGAGAAGTTTCTTTCTAGATTTACTATTTAAATACAATAGATTTTATATTAGGAATACTATGGAAGTTGGTCATAATCCATTCTTTGGTTTCGTGAACCCATGTTCAGGGTTTGGCTATGTTTCTAGAATTATAATTTTTTTTTCTTTTTTTCTTTGATAGTTGATATCAATCCACCATTGGGAAACTCACATGATATGTGGTGTTGTGGATTATTATTTTGATTGAGGATCTTATTTCATCCTTAGTCCAATGATATGATGGAATGGAGAATTGTTACATTCATCATCATATGCACCACTAATTAATAGGTCATTCATATTTCAATGCCATATAGGTGAATTTCATTACTTTTCATTGCTATACATTCCTATGATTGCCTAATGAACCATTATTTGTTTATATGCTTGTGATTTTTTTATATGACTATGTGATCTTCAATTTCAATTCATGAGGTGTTTTGGGATATTGTGGGTTTGAATGAGTAATTTACTACATCAAGAGTAAATTAGAAATTCAAATGGGTGTTAATCCCAGTGATAAGAGGAATGGGCCATGATTCACTGGTAAGAACATCCCATTATAAATGAAATTTTGTATATAGAAATAAGAAAATGAAAAATCTAGAATGAAACTTGATTTCTAAAATGAAATATTTTCTCATCCTTATCTCACCTTATCATATTTATGAATGGTATTTGAGTGAACCTAGTAACTCATTATAAAATTGAAAAGATTTGTTTCTTGTGAATGATGAGGCAATGTGGTACAAACACTTCATAAACTGGATCCCGTGATACTTATACCTAAGAGCCTACAAATACATAGCCTTCTACATAGGTAGTTGGGGTAGTATACTATATGTTGTGATCCCTTCAGTTCGTTCATCTTCCAATAGTGTTTTTTTATTTATTTTTCTAAGCATGTTCTAAGGTGTTTGATTGGTAATTGAATAAAAATACCACCATGGAGTCCTCAGGTCATGCTCTAGGAGGGTGGAAATGACCATTCTCTAGATTAGGTGGGCCATGAGCTTCCAGTCTTACCTCTAGGAGTTATACTTGAGGCACTGCCTACTATACCCGATTTAGGTATTGACACCCATGCCCATGATCATTTCTTATGTTTGGTGAGTTCCATGCATGTTGCTCCAAATCCTGCTCTAATGATGGATGATATGACCTGTGAGTTATAACTGCGTCCTTCTCACAACTTCTCAGTGGATGGGGGTCTTCAGGATAGTGAATCTTGTCTAGAGGCCAACTTGACTCTCTTTGAGCATCTAGAGACACCTCAAGAGTGGAGGATAAATATTTCTTCTTACATTCTATGTGATTCAGACATGTTTTGGTGGGATGCAATTACCCAAAATAGTCACCTTAAGGGAATAGTATGGGATGAATTCCAAAATAATTTCTATGAGAAGTTATTTCCTCAAACTATGATAGATGATTGACCTAGAGAGTTTCTAAATCTTGATAATGGTTCTATGTCAGATATAGAGTATTCAGAATGTTTAACAATGTTAAAATTATTTTTACCACTTCTAGCCTATTATGAGCTTATGTGTGATGCATGATTTAATTATGGGATTAAATATTACATCCATACTTGGGTGAATGACATTCATCTTATGGCCTTTTATGAAATAATTAATTATTCTTTAAAAATTGAGAACAACTTAAGGAAAAAATATAATACCAAACATAATATACCAGCATTATGATAGGATAGTAGTTCCTTCAGTATTGGAAAGACATCTCTCAAGGTTTATCATCAGTGTAGTGGTAGCCATGGAACTTGTGATGGAATCTCTATAGTGTTATACCAATGTGGAAAACATGTAAATTAGAAGACTCAGTGTTATTGAGAACCTATGGACAGTTGAGTTTGTGGACACATGGTGAATATTCAATTTTTCTATCAAACATTTACATCAGTTTCTATTGGAAGAGGTTCTACACCATATTCACCTTTAGGGGTAGGTTTTTATAAACCACATCAGGTGGGAAGTTGGAGTAGTACGACTAGACTAGTTGGGGAGGAGGTTATGGATGTGGTATCAATAATATTGGACAACAATATAACTAGTATAGCAGTTTCAATCATGGGTTTCCTACTATTGCACATGGTCGTGGATTAGGCCAATTTCATGCTTTACAACTAATACCCAAGGATCAGGCTGTGTGTCTATCAATAGTATGAGGAACTATTCTAGTAGCCTCCACAATAATATATACTTTATATGAAACATGTTCTTCACACTCCTTCATATCATTATCTATTGAGGAAATTCTCAGACTAGAAATATAGTATTAATATGATGTAATGATCCTTGATACATTATTGAGAGTTTGACCAGAGGAAATATGCCAATGAAGGTATTGTCCCCTTCAAGAATTACCCTTTCTTATGGGACCTCTTTTTTCTTGATACAAATTTATTTGACACTATTCTCAAGGTAGAATGGTTGGATCCATACAATGACTTTTTAGACTTTTATCACTAAAGTGCGTCATTTTCATTACCAGAGGGAAGTATTTATCTATATAAGGGTGAGTGGGATGTCATGGATAGTATAGATGGACTAGAGCATCACAATTTAGGTGGAATAAACACCCTAATTTCCAATATTTTCATAGAGGATTAGGGTTTAAATCATATTGAATTACCTTTGGTAATATATCATTTTAGGGATTTCTTTCCTAATGATTTTCTTACATACCTCTTGGGAGAGAAGTAGAGTTTACAATTGAGCACATTATAGGAGTAGATCTAGTGCCCATTCCTTTGTATAGGATAGAACCTACTGAGCACTAATAGTTTAAGTTGAAGTTAGAGGATCTTGGGGCCAAAGGTTTCATACGGACTAATACTTCCCTTGGGTTTCACCTATTTTATTCACTAATAATTAAGATGATACCCTTCATCTATACATGGATGACATATGGTTGAACTAGGTTATTGTTAAAAATTTCATTTATTACCTCATATATATGATCTATTTGACCATATATGAAGAGATAGAGACTTTTATAATATCATCCTATGATATGGCTACTATAAAGTGCAGTTCTAGCCATCTAACAAACAACTTAAATCTTTCTATAGATGGTATGGTATATTTGAGTACCCTGTTATGAACTTCTGTTTCACGAACATGACCACATTTTCAGGTCTGTGATGAAAAGGGTATTTCATACCTATATAATTGTTTGTCATGGTCTTTTTGGATCACATCTTTGTGTACTATCATACTCATAGAAATCAAGATAAGAACCCTATATACTTTCATGCACACTAAGATATCATTAAATTTATACAAATCTTTCTAAGTGAAACTTATTGATCGACAAAGTTCACTTATCATGTCACATTATCTTTGAATCATGAGGTTATATTGACCCGGAGATGGTTAGTGATGTGGTTTCATAGGAGAATCTGAATAATGTGTTTGATATATTGAATTTCTTGGCAAAGGATGGATATTACTGGTATTTCATATAGGACTTCTCACACCTAGATTCACCCATTACTGGCATTTCAAATTAGGGTGTTAAATTCCTATGTTTAGAATTATAAGAGAATGCCTTTCAAAAGATGAAATGAAGGATTATCTTTATAACTATTCTGATTCCTCCGAAGCTTGTAAAATACAGCACTGTGTTTTGTGATCCATTAGGCATCTACCTAGGAGTAGTTTAGATGCCGAACGAATGATTTATTTCTTCCAACTCTAGGAATTTAATTCTACATGAGATAAATTATCCAACACATGACCATGAGTTGGCATTAGTTTTCCATGTATTTCATTGCTGGAGACAATATCTGTTGGGTGAAATATTTTTGGTTTATATGGACCAAAAGAGCCTCAAATATATCTTCACAAAACGTGACATGAATCTCAGACAGTCAATATGGGTCAAATATCTTTATTTCTTTGATTTTGAGCTTGCAAATACACCTAGACAAGGAAATGTGGTTACTAATGTGATAAGCTAGTAAACTAAAGAACATGCCATACCCAAATATACTAATGATTGGAAGTTGATGGGATTATTTTTTGAGCTACATATGGAGTAACCTAAAAGTCATGAGAAGTCTTATATCACTACCCTGATAGTTAACTCTTCCATCCTTGAGAAGGTGAAGACAATAAAATTTTACAATCCTGAGTGATTGGATCATCATGAGAGTATTACAAGATATGAACCACCTCTATATTTGTTTATGGATATAGATGACAGCCTATGTATACATGAACATGTTTGGGTTCGTGCTGATATGAGAGAGTAGTTGATTCACTATTACCATGATTCTCAGTGGGAATTTCATCCATGAATCTCCAAAATCTATTATGACTTGTGACACCGGTTTTATTGACATGACATGAAGCACCATATATCATGATTCATCACTAGGTGTTCCACCATTCAGAAGTTGAAGGTAATGCACCAAATACATATAGGCTTGTTAGAAAATCTTCCAATACAAGAATGGGAATGGGAAGATATTTCTATGGATTCCATAGTTGGATTACCTAGGTTGCCTAGATGTAGAGACATTATATGGGAAGTAATTTTCTAACTGATGAATTTATCTCACTTCAATCCTATCTGGGAGATGTTCACAGTTGATCAAAAAGGAAGACTATATGTCCATGAGATCATTTGACTACACAGGTCCCCTCATACTATTATTTGAGATGAGGATTTTTCATTTCACTTCACAGTTCTAGAAGGGCTTTCTGAAACCTATGGGTATACAAGTGATGTTGAGCATAATAATTCACCCTAAGATAGTTGGGAAATCAAAATGGATGATATAGTTTCTAGAGGAAATGTTACAAGCAAGATTGCTTGATATTGGAGGTTCTTGGAAGATTTATATCCATCTTGTTGAGTTCTCCTATAATTATATCTTCTAGGAGATAGTTAATATGGTTTCTTTTGAGGCCTTATATGATAGGTTGTTCCGTTCACCCATGTACTAGTTAGAGACAAGGGAGGTAACCCTACTAGGTCCTCTTCTTGTGTAGAAGACCTCAGAGCTAGTTCATATGATCAAGAAACATATGTCTACGTCTCAGTCTTGGAACAAATCTTATACAGATCCCCACTAACAACCATGGGAGTTTGAGGTCGGGGATCATGTTTTCCAATGGGTATCTCCCAAGAAAGGTAATAGACAGATACATAAGTATGGGAAGCTGTCACTGTGCATTGATGGCCCATTTATGATACTAGAGAGAGTTAGACCAGTGGCATATCAGTTGCTACTACGTTAGAGGTATCATTCCATTCATGATGCATTCCACATTTCATAGCTTCACCATTATTATTCTAACTTGTCTCATACTTTTGATACTAGGGAGGTTGAGATAGATTCCAAATCTACCATTGAGGAGTATCCTATTTGGATCGTTGAACAGAGCACAAAGGATATCTTAGGTATATCATTCCCTCTAGTATGAGGCTATGGATGAACAACCATGTACATGTTGAAACATGGGAGCGAGAGGCTGACACATGTTCCCACTGGCTAGTGTTGTTCATAGATAGTGCTTCGCTACCCTTGGAATTTGAACTCAGGGTAAAGTTACTTTTAGGGGGAATAATGTAAGAACATGTTTTTTCACTCAGGTATAGATCCTTTAATTTTTTTGTCTAATTGGATTTTATGAACCTAATATGGATTCCAAATGATTTTGAATTGTTCATATGGGGTTTTCGGTGCTTTTTCAGAGTTGAGAACCCATATTTTTTGGAGAAATTCTCAGTGACATGCTGAGATTAAACCATGAGATAGAGGTTTCATGGTTTTTTTTGAACCATTCAAGGATATAAAATGGGATGTAATGGGGCCCACATTATGATCTTACCATGAGAGTTGGGATGTATGGTCATGAGAGAATGTAAAAAACTTTAAAAGAGTTGTTTCACACGATTTCTAGATATTTTCCCTAACTGTGTGGCCTAATCATGAATTATACCCCTTTATAAATCTTTTTGTTCATTATTTTCATATATTTTTTCTGAACCATGATGCCGAATGGTGAGAAGTGTAATTTTTTGGGAATTTACCATTTTACCACTCGATTATATAAATAAATGAATCCCTCCATTAGTTTTCTTCTCTAGAAGAAAGCAACCATCCTCTCACATTTTTATTTCTTTTGAATCCTAAACTACGAATCAAGATTAGGGTTTGATATAGAGTTTGAATTGACCACTATTTGTCTCATTTTATATGCTCCAATACCTTCTCAATTCCTTTTTAATCATTCTTAGTTCTTCTTACTATGAATGATGCAATTTAGATGTAGTCTCATATGACCCAATTTCAGTTCATTAGTCCATTATTCATATCTATTTTAATCCAGAATGATATCATGAGTGGTACTCAGCTAGGAGAGTCGTATGAGTAATATGTTGGTGGTATATAATTCAATCCTCTTTTTTCAATAATTTTATAAATTACCATATCGTTGGGCTAATTTCATTGTCCATCATTTGTTGAATTATTATTTCACAATTATAAAAATTAAAAACATATTCCATGAAAATTTTCATATATGTTAGTTGTTTTTAGTGGTTATGTCCAAAATTTAACCACCCCATAAAGGATGATATGCCATAATTGTGTTTCTAGTGTTTTAACCCCTTTGATCCACTATTCGGGTGTTGTTGAGATTAACCACTATAATGGTAAGCCTCTTTATAGTAAATTTATATTGAATCATTGAATGTGTTATACCATGTTGAAATCCACTTTACCCCCCTAAGGTATGTACTTTAATCATGAGAAAAAAAATTTAATTGAATTTCCATGTATATTTCATGGGTAAGACTTGGTCATTTTGAATGTAAATAAATGTTAGTTTCATGTTATAGAACCCCTTTACACTCTCAGTGGATGTTAGCAGTTTGAAAAAAAAAATGATTACGAATAAAATGGACTAATTGAATGTGGCATGTCTTGAGATGCATTGTCACTAGTATGAAAGGTATGGAGTGAACCTTAGCATATTAATTGGAACAATTACTATATGGAGTAATTGATTAAATGAATTTAACGAAAGATTTTGGATTACATGTTGATATTGTCTTATTTATAGGGATGATTAGACTTGAGTGGTTCTTTGATCCCCAAGGTAATTCCTTAGGCACCAAAGGATGCCTTTCTGATTCAAGGATTCTAGTTTACTTGGTTGAGACCCACCTTGGAAATCGATCCTCTCCTATCAGTGGATGACTGGTATGACACAATAGGATCCATCTTTTGTTATTAAAGGACACCTTGGATATACTCCTTGGATCCATCATGGATTCTAGAAACATGATTCACATTGGTTATATCATTGTCCCAAGCCATAACTTTTCCTGTTTTTCCTTGGATGTATTCTTGGGACTCGGTTAGATTTCACTATTGTGGAATGCCTTGGATTCTATTTCTTGGATTTCACTCTTACCCCTTAGTCTAGCTATATTATTACTGAGTTGGAGGTCCATGAAGTATATGTTTCCTTGGTGATTATGTTGGAACCCTTCTGTGTTATAATCATCATTGTTTCCTTGGAATGTCTTGGACCCACAAATACTACTACGATGAGGTGATTTCAGAACAGTTTATTCTCACGTGACATTTTTATATATACATCAAAGGAATGAATTAATGAACTGGTTACTTGGTCAAACACTAGTTAAGGGCTAAAGTAGGTACTTGGGAGTTTACATTACTTTACAACATTACTTTTATATAATCATTCTTTCATTGTTTTAGTTTATATTACACAGATAAGATATTATAGACATTGTGGGTAGTATCCTATTAATATTTATATCACACCATATCTGGGTGCCTCTAGTACCCATAGAGACAATATGAGTTCAGTTGTTGGAAAAGGGAAGCATGAATCTTTGGATACATGATTTCATGTTGTATTAGGACATATTTGGTAAGGGATGACTGAGTAGGAGCTCAAGATTCGTAGGAAAAATTTTATTCCTTTTTTATACTTTTGTATAACATGCATGTATGATGCATTGTATACCTATTTTTTGTCTTTCTAGATACACGACAAATCATCATAACCTTTTGTGTATTCATATCATTTGTGTCAGTTGTTATTATATCTATCTATTTCTTCTATACAGTTTATATCTTCATTTCTTATAGTACTCATCTATTATTGTATTATATTTAACCACCAGGCTATAATCTAGTAATGAGGAAATATTCCCCCATGGAAACCCCCAAATCCCTCACATCTAGTCAATAGACTTTTGAAATTGGTGTGACGCACTTAAGGCCATGTGGCACACTAGGCTCGGGGAACCTCTAATGTGGCATCTAGGTTTGGGATATCATAGATTTAATATCACTATATATGTTCAAAATAATGGATCCCTCAAGTTTATAATTGTGTTTATATAATTCATCAAACAATATGTTTTTATAGTTTTGGGAGTCATGACATAAAATAAAGGACTTTCTTTCAAATATAAGTTCTTTACCTATGAGGATTTTCAACAAAAGTATGATGCATGTTGAACATACTCAACACAATAATGATCAAATAATAGGGAAAATAATAAGGAAATCATTATCTTCTTCTTCATCAATAACTGTGAGATTTATGATGATTGACAATTAAATCATCTGACCTTGAGGAAAGTTATTACCAACAATTATGACAACACTTTAATCATATTTTCTCAATTTCCATGATGGTTAAGATATTATTCCATAAAAATTATTGGTTTCATAATACCTATCTATATTTTTCATTGAATTATCTTACCTTTTTTAGTAGAAGATGTATCACATGGATTATTTCCACAATTCAAAAATTAATACTCTTTTGAAACATAGTATCCAGATAATTATTCTAATATTATTGATATCTAATATCTATTTCTCATTAAAACCAGTGAAATATATCACTATTTAAAATAATATTTGATAACATATTTTACTCTAATAAAATCTCATTCAAAAAACCCTTATCATGGTCATCTAATTTTATTCTATAAAAATATCAGCTTTATATTTTAGTTGAACATCAATATAACCTGAAAATTGTTTCCTATGTATACGTGATCAGATGATTTAATACCATTTAAGAATGAATATTCTTATTATTAAAAAATAATTATCAAATTTTAGCATGATAATATTCATCTTGAACCATGACCAAAAAATTATCATCTTGATATTTAAACACTAAAGAAAAACATAAAATCATAAAAATTAGATATATATATATATATATATATATATATCCCATATAAAACAATTTTACCTTGTGTGACCTTTATTGTGATCTTATGTATCTGTTGAAACCCTAGGTTACTCTTACTTATCCTCAAATTTATACTACCATATACAATAGAACATTGGAAAAAGATTTATATATATCCAGATTACTCTAACATACATTCCATGTTATTATTATGAACCTAAATAATAATAATAGTTAATCTTACATATGTTTATAATTTTCTATATCTTCCTTGTAATATATTACATATCATCCATGGGATAGATATACCTTAAAAACATCGAGTTATTTTTCCCAGGTAATGTTTAATCTTACATACCACATGAGAGATATTGGGCACCCAAGAATTAATATTAAATATCAGAATAAGATTCATAATACTTATGCAAAAATCTAATGTAGATGATATTTACCATGTATTTTATCTTTTTTATATGATACATTTAAAATCCAAACTTCTTTAAATCAACTTAGAATCTCCCAATATCATCTATAGATTCATCTAAAAAACAAAAAAAGATAAAACCACACCAAGATATCACTAGAGTACCTAAAATACATTAAATTGAATTCCCAAATATAATTTAGTTTATATAATCTTATTTTGATTACCTAAATGAATGACCACTATATTAAAAATTATACATTATAATCAAAGAATATATTCATTTTTTTCCAATAATTAATTATAAAATAATGATCCACATCTCACATATGCTCAATCTTATCTTTTAATCCCCATATTTATTTAACACTTTTATAAATTTCTATAGAATCCATTTCAATATTTTATATGAAAAGTAATTTGTTCATATAATTCAATTTAAAAATCACATTGAAATAATGTTCAATATAATCTTCAACCTACATGAGACTCACATACTTCTACATCATGATCTATGT
The DNA here is from genome assembly GCA_963277665.1 of Viscum album. NCBI lineage: Eukaryota > Viridiplantae > Streptophyta > Magnoliopsida > Santalales > Viscaceae > Viscum > Viscum album. The sequence goes on from OY728133.1 coordinate 1,504,207,708, forward strand.
GGATTAATCCACCAACTTAATTTCTAATTTATATCTCACCTAGAATATTACACAATCAACTATTATTGTCATGTATGTTTTCCTTGGTATATATCTCATCATCTCAGTCGTAAAATATTTTTATTTATTAACAATATTTATCCTGGAAGTATCTCAATATTTTTATCTCAATCAATATTTCCATTATATGAATAAATCTTTATCACTTTATACAAGGAAATATATTAACAACATATATAACCCATTATAACTCTATAATGAATCCCAAACAGGGTGTTTATGAATAAATATAACAACTTTAGTTGGGTACTTCATCATTACTCAACATATGTTGACATATATAATTGTTGAAAATAAATATATGCCTCTACAATCTATTGGGATGTTTAGGTGTTTTGGGATTAGTGAAAAAGGCCTCAGTAATTTTCCAATAAGGATATGTGGGGATCGTCATATTTGTATATTCAACATCTATCAATCCATAATTAATAATTTTTAAAAAAATAAAAAAGATAATATTGAGATAAAAAAAATAAATTTTAAAAAAAAATTGTGAATGGGAAGCTAATTTAGGCATTAGAAAACTTATGGGGCATGATTGGGTGAGCATAACAAGATGAGTTGGAAATTAAAAACATTTCTTTAAAAATTAATATTTATGATCATGATTAGTTAATGTTTCCAAAAAAAATAAATGTTTTCTATAATATTTGACTTTGATATTTTTAGGTAGATGAAAAAGTTTATGTATGGGGGGATTTTATAACAATAATCTATGAAAATGATTTTATCTATATTTTTATTTTCAAATAGACTTAATGATCTATATTTCATATCATGCAAGGTGATTTATAGAATTTTTGACAATTTCAAAAAAAAATTGATGTTTATAAAATTTTGAACATAAAAAAATATTGATGGTAAAATACAATATATTATTAAATAGTTATTTTAGAAGGAACTGATCTAGATATTAAAAAATAAGTATAATGTAATGCATTATTACTACGTTATTATATAATACTACCAAACATAAGGGAACATCCCATGAAATTCTAATAATCGGGCATCATCATTGAACCCAAAGGGGAATCACCCCAACATTTTCTAAAATATCATGCATCATCACTGAACCTAGGTGTATCACCCCTGGAGTTCTAAGTCATCAGGAACCACTATCGATCCTGTGGAGGATGATCCTAAGAAATACATGTAATTATAAAATTCTATAGAGCTAAAGGATATCACCCTCAATGTTCCAAGGTCTCAGGTGTAATCACCAAATTCAATGGGTATCTTCCCTGGAGTTTCAACCATTTATTATCATTTAGACCCATAGAAAATTCCTTTATAAAATCATCTATTTTTTTTAAAAAAATTGATCTCATACATAGAAGCCCCCAAGATCACCCCATTAATTTACCATTTAACTATTCTAAATAAGTCATAAGAGAAAAACATCCCACAAATGAATATAAATTTATTTAATTTCAATAAACCAAGTCTCACATAATATGTAAGGCCATGGGACCCTATATCACATTCCATACATATTTTCCCACGTAAAAGATAAACTAATAACATATAAGGGACCCTTGGAAATGCATATTTAATTCCGTTTCTAAAATAATTGCACCTGGAGTGGTATCTAAAGTTCCAGTAAGACGTGGAATATCACATATTTAGGTTAAGGCATCCATATTGTCTCCTATTTGATTTTCACATGCCATTTAACGAGGTTGTGAAAACCTAATATGGTGATAAAATCATGTACATATTTCCAAATATCATTTAGTATCTAATTTATATGTTCAATTTAATGAATTAGAGAAATAATATTTAATTTAATTTTTTTTGAACACATAGTAATGTCAGGGGGTCCGCAAAAGGAACACATTAAATAAATGATGAAAAATTATGGGATAACTAATAAACTACCAACCACATGATCAAAGAAATCCGCTAATATATTATTATCCATTTATTTGAGTAAATATTGTAGAAATTGGAGAATAGAAACAACACCTTGGAAATTTGGAAATATGCACATAAATGGTGAGAAACCACATGAAAGAAGATAGAAGAAAGAAAAGATTAGCCATAAAACTAGATTCACATCATGATGATTAACATGTTTCTTCATCGATTTTTTTGGATAAACCTCCATCGAAGGGTATATGGACCAAAGGGTGGGGGCATCATTGTGTGCTACTGCAAATGGGAATCCCCTGTCGATTTTATTGAACCACAAGAAAAAAATCAATATAAATACACAAAAAATCCTACTAGAGGGTTTCATTAAATGAATCAAGGATTTAAAATGCAATTCCTTGACCCATAAAACTATGTGGAATGACCCCTAACATTTCATTATGTGACTTATATATTCATGTACTGAATCCTTATTGTAGATTCCATGAAAATATAGGTTCTTCCTATAGTTCCCGAGCTCTCCCCCAAGTGGTCTCGATACCTACTTAAAAAAACAAGTAGATTACATGTTTCTCAACAAGAATTAATAGTCTGTGTACCTCATAGATAGGTTAACGTTTTATAACATCCCCATTAAAATGAAATTCATACCCAAGATTCTCCATCTCAAACCACACCAACCTTAGAGAAAACCAACACTTGCCATTTAGCTCGCATACCCGACTACTACTCTTATGATTCCATGTAGAAATGTCCATGTTTCAACAAAAAACACACAATGGGAACTTTTTTATCACAAGTAGCATCTTCACTCTGATCAACTATACTAATTGGATTCTCCGGAATGAATTTATCAACAAAAAAATCTTAACACCTTAGAAATAACCCATATGTAGGGCGCCACTCATACCCATGAACCAAGACACCAACTTATTTATTATTTTTGAGAACTAATGAAATAAAAAATCACATTAATGGGTTTAATATCAATATTAATATCCCAAATATTTTTAAAAAATTGTGTTTCACCCCTTTAATCATGTGATGAAGGATGTTCACCCATGAACCTAATAAAAAATGGGTTTCACCCCCTAAATCATAACAAAAGTTGTGTTTAAAATAATGAATCACATAATGAACTAGTTTGGTTGGTATATAATAATTTAGGGACCAACTAGAGATTCTCTAAAGTATTCTATATAAGAATAATCTTAATTATCGAATCCCACCACCCTCCAAACCACATAGAGGAAAATAAACCAATTCCAATTAGTTCTCCCAATAATCACTAAAACTCTAGATGAGTGATCTCAATATTAACTCTATTATTGGATCCATACACCCACACTACCATAGTCACCAACCATAATAGATTTAACAAACTATATTCATATCATTAGTTATGGTCATTCAATCACTATTCCCTCTCTATCTCCATTTTTAGAGCCTCACTGACCGATTCACTACGGTATAAATTATGTCAACTAACTCATTCATGATGCCCCACTTTTAGTGGAATTAATGATTTCTAAAACAGAAACACGACACCTAATTTGTTAAATTAACTAGTCTATAATATTCTATTCCTTAATAAGAAATCTCATTAGAACTCTCTAACTCAATCCCAAGACTATTATAACACAAGTCCTTGCCTCAAAATTCAAATCTAGATGTTTTCTATAAAAAATGATGTCTCGTTGACCATATATCCTTACCAACATACATCTAGATATTCATATCCACTCATACCACATGGCCATTATCTTGCAATCAATTGTTTCACAATATCCAATCATATAAACTCCATAAAATTCGAAAATAGTTGATTCCCATACCCAGGTACCCTTCCATTTCTTAAATCTAACCTAGTTTCATTTACCACAGTGAAGTCACATGTCTCCAACTCAACTGGAACGGTTAATCAACATGTTACTTACTATGTTTTATGAATATTTCTAAAAAGCTATATCACACCCATACATGGAAATGGTTGGATCCTCACCTTAGGCATCCTTTAATATAAATCAATGTGAACTGTCTTCTCTAGTATCCATCATAAGCCAAAATTGGTATTCTCAATCATTTTACATATTAATTACATATATTTTCAACTCAATACATTTTCAAGAATTTATTAACATCATAGTTCCCCAAGAATAGCATTGAAAAACTATGCACAACTATCATCATGAACACAGTCTTGGAGGATCTTACCCAAGGTCCATGAATTTTCCTATCACCATGAGACTCAAAGTCCTGATTATTTTTCCATCACATAAATCCACTTGATATTTCATAAGATCAAACTATCCTTAAAACGAAACTCTCCATTGATAAATGTTCTTTACTCATATATTATATGTAGTGACCATATTGACACAACTGAAGTACTCATGACACTATGATCATTTCATTATCACATAAGGAGGAATCATCTCATGAATCAATTAAACATCGATGCATCATTTCTCCAAGATATCATACACTATTTTTTACCATAGATACATTGTTTCCCATAATAGAAGATTCCATATCCTCTACAGTTAACACCCTCTTAGTATTATTTAATGAACATGGTATCTTATACCTTTTAACTATATTTTCATGGTGGATCATCCATCAATCCGATTAAAAAACCATGACCCCACTCCACAATGTCATGAAAAACATTGGTGTCTTATACCATATAAATTCAATAGAACATCACAAGGACCTAACAACAACGAGCCTCTAGGGACAGAGTAAAAACGTTTAAAAATTGAATAAACACCCACTAAGATCCCAAAAATCATCCAAACTGTATTTTTATCCATTATCATGGCCCTACCTTTGATGTCACTTAACTTACTCAACTGAAAATGTACAACCAATAGACTCCTTGAAAACCACCCATCAACATGTCTTAAAAACTGTCCAAAATCAACTACTTAAAATCAAACACCACGATTAACTTCAAAAATGACTTGATTAGGGTACACCAACACCATATACCAAGTATCTTAAACAAAATCTCAATCACTTATTCCATGGTTAAGTAGTATATTGTTCATCCTTTTTCAGTGGAACTCAATAACTCATGTTTCTAGTTATACATACCCAACATCTGTATATCCTGGTATATTTATGCTACACTACTTCAATAAATTTTATAGAGTCATATTCCATCAATCATAGGGTTTTACATTTAATATCCCAACCGACCATCATCAATACATGCCAACACATCTATCTAAATGTATCAGTTTTGGTGATTTATTTCCAAAAATTATAGGGAATTTATATCATTCTATGTCCAACTATACAAACACCATCCATATCGACATTTCCACGAGACTAAAAATGACCACACACACTTTAACCATTCTACATGAAACTTGAATGGACCACTTCATTGAAAAGGTTTATCATTCAATAGATTCATTTTCTTTTAAATCTAGAGAAATCCTATAATAATCAAATAGGGAATATAAACCCAAAACACATATGGAATACATATCCCTATTCTATGATTTAGTTAGCACTCCCATGCATCAATTCGAGAATAAAATATCCATTATGCTTCCAAACTTTTTGGAATCCATAAACCCAAGCTGATCCCTCTCTTGGATTACCCTTACACATGACCTATATCTTCAGTAATATAAGGAAATTTTTTTACTATTAAATCATAATGGTGGGTTTAAGAAAACCCTATACCATATCTATGCATCCAAGGGAAACATGTAATCTAGTGTACCAACTCCCTTGTCATCCTAAACTCGTTTTCCAACACAATAGATGGGAACAAGTGAAAATAAATATGTATTTATTCTCTAATCAATCCATATAACATAATGTTATCACATAAAGGTTCAAAAATATCTTACCATAACAACTCTCAAGTCAATATTGGATCCATAATATCTTTGAGATTCATAATATACCACAAACCTCAATGTCAAAGTTCAAAATAAAGTTGAAAAAAACATAAAGTATCAATATCCTCTTTTCCACACATTATAAATGTCTCATAGCCTAGGCTTTCTCTTAAACACCATTTACACATTTTCAAGATAAGGTCATGTACACTATATTCCAAATAAGAAAATATTTTAATTTAAAATTCTTAACATCACATCTTAGGGAATAATATAACGGGAACACACCCTACTATTCCCTATATCTCATATCATAGAGATATCACGAAATGGGAATTCACAATAGCCCTAAAAACCCACATAAGTTCGACATCACATATAAATAAGTATCACATAACATATATATGATTCAAGAATTTAAAACCTCTCATTTTACATTGATAATAATTCTCATAACAATGGGATTCGTCAAATGAAATTTCATATAAAATTTATAGAGTAAAACACATTATAAGTTGTTATTGGAGTTTAATTTCGCTATTTACACAAATTAATAATGGTAAGTGATCATGTATTAGACTTTTCAATCTTAAATGTATCCATAAATTTATATAACTGAGACTATTTTAAAGAAAATTTGAGTTCCATGCTACAGAAGGAAACACTACATAAGTTTCCATTGGAATTTTATTTAGAAAATTCCTCATAATAATCAAGCTAATTGATTTAGTAACCTGATTTTACCCGTTTATAGGATCTATTCAGTATGGTTCAACCATAAATTTATATAAGGAACACCATATAAATATCTATAGACACTTTAAATAATCGATTCTTGTCATAATACAGGAAAAATTAATACAAAATCATGAAAATGTCTTTTCGATCCCCATGTTCCTGATATGATGCATAAAAACATGCACTCTTTCCATTATAAATAGGGTATAAATTCTCACAAATCAATAAAATTATAATCATGTGTATCACTCAAGGAAAAAACCTTCATTAATATAAGTAAAAAACATGAACATCAATCCTATCACATAGAATATAGAATTTATTCATATATAGGTTGTCTAGTCCTAGAATAATTTCCTAACCATGTTTTCAGAATTCCCAAACTTATATCTACCATACCCATATAGTCATACATAAAATTAATCTCAAAATTCTAATTTGTTACATCCCTATGCCAGAGGCCACATATCGGTGCTCAGACCGATGGTCACCATTATACTATAAGATCACCTTCCCATATTCAAGAGTCTACCAATAAGATGTAGGGATCTAAGTTGGTATGATGGGGAGATTATACCCCACTTATCTAAGAGGAAAAATAATAAATAATTATATAGAAACTAAATATAACATCAAAATAATGTACAAAACTAATATCTAGGAAAGTATTGATAAATAATAAAACATAAGTCATGCCACATAAAATAAATCTATATATAATTCCATGAAATCATATATTTGTACTTAGTTATATATAGAAAAAAGAATACAAAAAAGATGAAAATGGGGAATTCCCTAAAAAAATTTCCCTAATTCCTTGTCTGGTTCAAAAATACCAAGAACCATCCCAACAACAGAAACACACATACAACACAAGGTAGTACTCTAATCATGTTGTTCAAACATGAGTTCTACTCGAGTTCCAATTAATGAATGGATTTTTGTGTTAGTACAACTTAGTAGTTGTAACACCCCAGGTAAATAAAGAATATGACATTTTTATATTTATCCATATTTGTGAATAAAATATTAATATTACTTTAAAGGGAACTCTACGCTCGATGGCGTACCCAATACGCGACAACGAGTTCCTTTGAAATCTAACGTTGCACTATAATAATATTATTTTAAGTGGTAGTTAACGCCTAGCCGTTGTATTGGAGGGAATGAACAGAACTAACTACAAAATGATTATATATGTTTTTCAAATATTTTTACTTTTTATAATAAATGTTAGAGGATTAAAAATGTGAATGAATTCAGTTTTAAGCGTAAACATTCTAATACTCTTTAGAAGGTCGATTAACCGCCTTTTGATGGGGAACCTCTTTTAAATCCACCTTTTGACAATTTTATGTGTTATATTTGACTAAATAAAATTCTTCTTTAGAATCGGGACATCAAAATTTACTTTGTGTAAATTTTTGGTATTTTTCCAAAAAATTTCAATTTTTAATGAATAGTGAAAAATGTTGTATTTTAATTCAAAACCTCTTTTTAATATAATTTATTTATATGATTAGATTATCTTTTGAATTGGTTTTAAAGTTAAATTAGAATATATTTTTACCATTAAATCCAATGGTGGTCATTGGAATTAATTTCACTTTGAAATTGGACTTAAACTAGTGTCAATCTTTTAATAGATATTGTTTCTTAAAAACACGCTATTTGTTTTGACAACGGGAATTAATGATTAAATTAATTAATGCAAATTATATGTTTTTAATTGTGTAAAATAGATATAATTTTTGAATTCGAAATATCAAATATAGCTTAGGGTGAATTTTTGGTATTTTTCTGAAAAACTTCAATTTCTGATGAATAGTGAAACCACTAAGTAATAGTTAATGAAACAGATTTTTTGTTTAAATGAAACTTTTCCACTTCTATGATTTTATTTTCAAAAATCTGACATACATGGTTGTCATTAAGAAGTAAAATGTGGTTTAATGGGATTAAAATAATTTTTTGGTGAATAGTAACTTATTAAGTTTTTAATAGCGATTAGAGATAATTAGTGTAGTTTAAGGTAAGAATAATGTTTAAATAAAATGAAATGACCTAGACACATGTCCTAACCTCATTGGATGAGTCAGGGACGACCAAGACAATCCATGTGTCAACTTGGGGACCCCATGGAGAAACTTTGGTTGGGAAATTACATAAATAACTTTTTATTTAATGTTAAAGTAAAAATAACACAAACATGACATGTTTTACGAAAACAATTTTTACATGGGGTTATACAAGTCAGATTTTTGAATATAAAAATTCATTAGAAAGCTAAAAATATTTCCTACATCAGGATTTTTTTTATAATTTTTAGACATTAAATAAATTAAATTATTTATGACATCATGATGATGCAGCGATGACCTCATTATTTAACGATTTAAATAAAATGGAAAGATAATGTAAAATCTAAGACCTAAAAATGTCCAAAACCTATTTTATGGGTGTATTTAGAACCCTTATCACCTTATCCTCGAAACACATCAATGTGGGACCACTAAAATCTGAAACCCATTCAAAAATAAAGTAACTTTTCTTTACTTTCCAAGAGTTCCCCTCCTCTCCTCTTATAAAAGTCCCCCACCTATACCTCTTTACCCACACATCAAAAGCCTTTGGATCGGCCAACCCCTTCCCATTTTGTCTCTCCACATCCCTATCTTACTCTGTGAAGCCTCAATTTGGGTAGAAGTCCTCCCAAGGAAGCCTTTGAGCTCAAACCAAAGGGAGTTACCCGATTTTAAGGTAATGTCTTCACTTGAGTCCTTTTGTATTATTTTTCTTATCCAACCCGCTAAACTCTTTTTATTAATTTATTTTGTAAAAACTCCAGTATCTTAAATATACTAGGATTTTTTTATAATAAGGATTAGAGCTACACTTACACACACCTACATCTAATGGTTAAATAACATACTGTTTCGGTGGAGGGCGAATTTCTGCCTCTCGAAACGATGATTGTTCAACATTCTTTTAACACCTTAAAAGGTGGTCATTAAGATGAAACTATAATTATATATGATATATAATATGTTTATATTTTACTTAAGCTTCTGTATTTTTCTTTTTTGGCATACCTTTATGGTTTCCATTGTGGGTAAACACAATAATTTCATTTTTAAGAAGTGCGGACTACCACCCCCTCAAAGTGATTTGATTCGTTAATACCATATGTGGCACTTATAAAGGATATAATTAATGATATTATATATGATACCATACTGGAATTAAAATACTATTATGTATCATTATGATTTAATTCCATTAAATATGAAATAGAAATGGAAGTAGCGTTCATGCGTATGTACGACTTACCGTCTCTATGAACGATGCATTTCATTTCTTAACTCTAAATGTTATGTAATATTATAAATACATGTATATTCAGGATATATATTATATATATGATATCAAAATAATTAATATCATTCTAGATATAATGAACCTTTGACCCCATGAACAACATGTAATTATAAGAAGTCCACTTTCGACATAAGAACCAAATATCGACAAAACAAACATTATTAACATAAATTATTACATAATGGTTATAACATGGAAATAAGTGATATAAAAGGAATAATTAACTTGAAAAAGGTTTTCAAGGAAGTAGAAATTAACACAAGTTTATTATTCAGGATATTAAAGAACGGTCAAGTCAAGCTGGACCCGAGGTAAGGGATCCTACTCCTCTCTTTCTTTTTAAGTACACTCTTTTATGTCATTCCTTTTAAGCTCATCTTTCTTATGATTTGGATGTTATTTTATATTAATCCTACTTTACTTCTTATGTTCATATGATGAGAGACCCTATTTTCTCTCATCAATCCATTTTGGATGTTTTGAGTGGCGCTGTTAGGCTGCCGAATTTTCGTAAGAGATCTAACCTCTCTCTTTGTTTTTAAGTACTCTCCTTTATGTCACTTCTTTTAATATCCTCTTTGTTATGTTGTGGGATGTTCTTTTATATTTATCTTGATGTAAATTTTATTGTAATATGATGAGAGATCCTATTTGATCTCATCAATCCATTTTTGGATGTTTTAAGTGGCGCCGATAGGCTGCCAAGTTTTCGTAAGGGATTTTTCATCTCAGTTTTATTCCCGTGAGATTTGGGCTACATTTGCCACCATTTACTTTGAGTGGTATATGTACTGCCCATTATTCTAATATTTCTGTAATATACTTTCTTTTATGAGTATTTTCATCAATTTTGTATTGTCCTTCTTTCATGGGGTGTATGTTTCGAAAGATACCCAGGTCGGTAAGGGAACCTTTCACCCTCCTCTTTTTAAAAGACTTCTTTTGTTGGGTCTTTTAATTTACATATTTTAATGTTGGGATATGTTATTATATATCCTTATTTATGTAAATTTTATGTCCAAGTGATGAGATACCCTTTATCTCTCTCATCAACTCTTTTTCTAAAATTTTATCTGACGCGGTTAGGCTGTCAAGTTTTACCAAGGGAACTTCTTAACCCAATTTCGATTTCTTTGGGTTCAACATGTAGTTATTGAATATGTCATCCTTTGAATATGTGTTAATGACGCTTGATATTTTTAAACTCAATATCCACTTATATTGGGTGTATTTATATTTTTCACACATAATTATGAGATTGATTTGTCCTTGATTTAAGGATACCTTCTTTATTATGGATTTCATCTCATTTTACATTTCTATTGAGACTTCATTGTTTTTATGGACCAGTTCACTCATATATGGTGTATATACTGTCCTTTGGAATATTATATCATGAATCCCTCAATTCTCATTATTTTATAAAGTTCTAATTAAATGTTATTCCTCAATTATTGTATTCAAGTGTCTCTCATTTTGTTAAAAACACTTTAACTCAAATATTGTTTTAAATGTTTTAATGATTTATTGTTATAAATATTTCTCATTAATATCCATGTTTTCAAAATGGTTTTAAGGATTTATTTTTATGGATATTACTGTTTTAAAATGTTAAAATCTTCAAAGTGGTATGGGACACTTTGATTAAAAAATATCTTTATTAAATGTTTTATATGGTTTGGAAAATGGTTTTTAGAATGGATTTATTTTTTCAATATCTTAAAATGTTATATTGTTATTAAAATGTGGGAATGTTATCTTTTTTTGTGCTTAGGTTATGTTCTATGATTAGGTTATGGTTCTTGGGAATTGTTTATGAATACGGGTGGTTCCGTGATAAACTAAGGGCGGGTGAGCCCGATATAGCTCTCAAATACATTGGGTAACACGAAGGAGTGAAATGTTAAGGTTTATCCGAATAGATTTAGGGAATATACTATGGTGGTTATTCAAAACATAACCAAGAGGGTTACTCCCTACGTAAGAATGTTATGAATTCCTCAAGTTACCTTTATGTCTTATGTTTTTTATGATTTATTCGTGATTTTATGAGGTATGTTAAAGTGCTTATGTTTTATGGGTAATGTATGATTTCATTCTTATGTAAACATGTACTAATGTTTCCTTTCCATATTTTTATATCCCTTACTGAGATTTTTATGCTCATCCCAAGTTTTTTTTGAAATTTTTTTCACAGGTCAAGGGAAAGGTACATGATATGATGATAGTGTCAAGTAAGTGTTAAGAAAGAATCCATGCTTTATTTTTAAATATGTTTCCTTTGATGGGAAAAAAATGAATACTATCTTTTATGTAACCACTTTGTTAAAATGTAGAATGTAATGAATGTTTTATGATCTAATTCTCTAAAACTCTAAACTTGAAAAGATCCTCAATGTGTAATCTTGTAATAACTCAATATTAAGTAAGGTTTAAGGCTGGGGCCTTATAGTTGGTATCAAAGGTCGGTTTAGATAACTTTAGAGGTTAGGGTATCCTCTAAGCATAAGTGACATTACCATAATGGTTAGGATTTCAGAAAAAGTCCTAGTTTTAGATAAAGTGAATAAGTAAGTATATCTTAGTGGTTATCTTCCTCTTTAGAACATGATGGTTTTGTTGATATACTCACACTAACATTTCTGTTTTTAGTTAATGGATGGATCTAGTAGGCACCAAAGTAACAATAGGTTTGAAGGAAACTATGGTGGTTCTATGATTAAGAGACTAGATGAAATGGGGTATTCAATGAGGAAACACGTGATTGTTCTAAACCAACTATCAAGGAGTCATGATCATCCACTTGAACCTTGGTATGTTCTGTAATGAATCATGTACAAGATGACCAATCGATGTGGAAGTTCAGGTAATAATTATAAAGTTAACCATTAGGGTTTATATGATCCTTAATTTTGAGGTAATTATGGGTTGTTATATGTTATGATGGAAAATGAAAGGCATGAGATAAACTTGAGGTTAAAATATTTTATGATTATTTTTTTTGAAGATTTTATCTCGTTTTGGGGAATTTTTTAATAATTATATAGTTTTGGAAAAAGGACAACACGCAGACCATGGGACAACCTGTCGTGCCAGACAAAGCTACGGGAATCGAACCCACAACCAAAGTGCGACTGGTATTTATCGCCTACCACTGGACTACGTGAATTCCCTGGTTATTTTGACTAATTCTTTTTAGTTAGATGATTTTATTAATCAAGAGTATATTTATTTTGGGTTATCTATGGATATTTATTAACCTATCATAGAGGATATGTGATTAGGTTAATTACTTTTCAATATGAGACATTAAGAGCAACTGATGTTGTTTGGGGATAAATGTTATGATTTAACTTGGAAGACTATGTGACTAAATCCTTAAAATATTTGGGTTTCATTCTTAGTTTGGTTTAATTTGAAGAAATTTATGGACAAATTGTTTATCGAATGGTCCTCGTTGAACTTTTGGTATTTTTGGACAAATTTTGGAGATTAAGAATAGATTTTCTTTTTTTAAAGGGTTATCCATTTCTGGATTATTTGATCTTGTACTAACATTTTTGGTTTTGGTTTTGGTTAAAGTCTAAAGACATGGGAAGTATATAGTTCTCTTTTTTGGATTAGTTGATTCCCTTGAAGTTGATTATAGTACTCTTAATGTGAACAAGTCTTCCTAAATACTCGTCTTTTGGAGAAAATATGAGTTTGTGTAAGGGATCTAATAAAAGTTGAAAGTCAACATGATAAGTGATTATATTTCCTTATGAATAAATTCCTTAATAAAAATTAACTTAAAACAAAAATGTTGTCTGTTAGCTTTTCCTACTGAGGAATCGAATACCGTTTAACCCATCACAATTTTGTGATTTTCTTATGGTTAACTTTCTCCTAGACATGTTTACTATCACTATCCATCGGAACATGACCCTTTGTTTTTGCCTCCATGTCCATATTTTCATACATGGAATCCTAGTATGGGTTAACTCGAGTAACCTTTGTACTTCCCTTTCTTTCTTTTAAAGTGATATTTTAATTTACTCCTTTTCCGATGTGGGACTTTCAATGGAGTTTTCAAGCCAAATTTTGAAATTGCGAGGACGCAATTCCCAAAATAGAGGAAGGATGTAACACCCCAGGTAAATAAAGAATATTACATTTTTATATTTATCCATCTTTTTGAATAAAATATTAATATTACTTTAAAGGGAACTCTATGCTCGATGGCGTACCCAATACGCGACAATGAGTTCCTTTGAAATCTTACGTTGCACTATACTAATATTATTTTAAATGGTAGTTAATGACTAGCTGTTGTATTGGAGGGAATGACCATAACTAACTACAAAATGATTATATATGTTTGTCAAATATTTTTACTTTTTACAATAAATGTTATACGATTAAAAATGTTAATGAATTCTTTTTTAAGCGTAAACATTCTAATACTCTTTAGAAGGTCGATTAACTGCCTTTTGATGGCGAACCTCTTTTAAATCAACTTTTTGACAATTTTATATGTTATATCTGACTAAATAAAACTCTTCTTTAGAATCGGGATATCAAAATTTACTTTGTGTAATTTTTTGTTATTTTTCCGAAAATGTTCAATTTTTAATGAATAGTGAAAAATGTTGTATTTTAATTCAAAACCTCTTTTTAATCTAATTTATTAATATGATTAGATTATATTTTGAATTGGTTTTAAAGTTAAATTAGAATATATTTTTACCATTAAATCCAATTGTGGTCATTGTAATTAATTTCACTTTCAAATTGGACTTAAACTCGTGTCAATCTTTTAATAGATATTGTTTCCTAAAAACACGCTATTTGTTTTGACAGCGGGAATTAATTATTAAATTAATTAATGCAACTTATATGTTTTGAATTTTGTAAAATAGACATAATTTTTGAATTCGTAATATCAAATATAGCTTAGGTTGATTTTTTGGTATTTTTCTGAAAAACTTCAATTTTTTATGAATAGTGAAACCACTAAGTGGTAGTTAAAGAAACTGATTTTTCATTTAAATGAAACTTTTCCACTTCTGTGATTTGATTTTCAAAAATATGACATACATGGCTGTCATTAAGAAGTAAAATGTGGTTCAATGGGATTAAAATAATTTTTTGGTGAATAGTAACTTATTAAGTTTTTAATCGCGATTAGAGGTAATTAGTGTAGTTTAAGGTAAGAATAATGTTTTAATAAAATGAAATGACCTAGACACATGTACTACCATCATTGGAAGAGTCATGGACGACCAAGAAAATCCATGGGTCAACTTGGGGACCCCATGGAGCCACTGTGGTTGGAAAATGACATAAATAACTTTTTATTTAATGTTAAAGTAAAAATGACACAAACATGACATGTTTTACTAAAACAATTTTTACATGGGGTTATACAAGTCAGATTTTTTACTATAAATATTCATTAGAAAGATAAAAATATTTCCTACATCATTATTTTTTTTATATAATTTTTAGACATTAAATAAATTAAATTATTTATGACATCATGATGATGCAGCGATGACCTCATTATCTAACGATTTAAATAAAATGGAAAGATAATGTAAACTCTAAGACCTACACATGTCCAAAACCTATTGTATGGGTGGATTTAGAACCCCTATCACCTTATCCTCGAAACACATCAATGTGGGACCACTAAAATCCGAAACTCATTCTAAAATAAAGTAACTTTTCTTTACTTTCCAAGAGTTCCCCTCCTCTCCTCTTATAAAAGGCCCCCACCTCTACCTCTTTACCCACACTTCCAAAGCCTTTGGCTCGGCCAAACCCAGCCCATTTGGTCTCTCCACATCCCTCTCTTACTCCTTGAAGCCTAAATTTTGGCAGAAGTCTTCCCAAGGAAGCCTTTGAGCTCAAACCAAAGGGAGTTACCCGATTTTAAGGTAATGTCTTCACTTGAGTCCTTTTGTTTTATATTGCTTCTCCAACCCCCTAAGATCTTTTTATTCATTTATTTTGTAACAACTCCAGTATATTAAATATAATATAATGTTTTTATTAGAAGTATTCGAGCTACACTTACACACACCTACATCTAATGGTTAAAGAAAATACTGTTTCCGTGGATGGTGAATTTCTACCTCTCGAAACGATGATTGTTCAGCATTCTTTTAACACATTCAAAGGTGTCCATTAAGATGACACTATATTTATATATGATATATAATATTTTTATTTTTTACTTAATCTTCTGTATTTTTCTTTTGTGGCATACATTTATGGTTTCCATTGTGGGTAAACACGATAATTTCATTTTTAGGAAGTGCAGACTACTGCCCCCTCAAAGTGATTTGATTCGTTAATACCATATGTGGTACGTATAAAGGATATAAATAATGATATTATATATGATAACATAATGGAATTAAAATACTATTATGTATAATTATGTTTTAATTCCATTAAATATGAAATAGAAATGGAAGTAGCGTTCATGCGTACGTACGGCTTACCGTCTCCATGAACGGTGCATTTCATTTCTTAACTCTAAATGTTATTTAATATTATAAATACATGTATATTCTGGATAATATGATATATATGATATCCAAATCATGAATATCATTCTTTATATAATGAACCTTTGACCCCATGAACCACATTTAATTATAAGAAGTCCACTTTCGACTTAAGAACCAAATATCGACAAAACAGACATTATTAACTTAAATTATTACATAATGTTTATAACATGGAAATAAGTGATATAAAAGGAATAATGAACTTGAAAAAGGTTCTCAAGGAATTAGAAATTAACTCAAGTTTATTATTCAGGAGATTAAAGAATGATCGAGTCAAGTCGGACCCGAGGTAAGGGATCCTACTCCTCTCTTTCTTTTTAAGTACACTCATTTATGTCATTCCTTTTAAGCTCATCTTTCTTATGATTGGGATGATCATTTATATTAATCCTAATTTAATTATTATGTTCATATGATGAGATACCCTATTTTATCTCATCAATACATTTTGGAAGTTTTGAGTGGCGCCGTTAGGCTGCCAGATTTTTGTAAGAGATCTAACCTCTCTCTTTCTTTTTAAGTACTCTACTTTATGTCACTTCTTTTAAGCTCCTATTTGTTATTTTAGAGGATGTTATTTTATATTACTATTTCTGTAAATTTTATTTTAATATGATGAGGGACCCTATTTGATCTCATCAATCCATTTTTGGATGTTTTAAGTGGCACCGATAGGCTGCCGAGTTTTCGTAAGGGATTTTTCATATCACTTTTATTCCCGTGAGATTTGTGCTACATTTGCCACCATTTCCTTTGAGTGGTATATGTACTGCCCATTATTCTACTCTTTTTGTAATATACTTTCGTTTATGATTATTTATATCAATGTTTTATTGTCCTTCTTTCATGGGGTGTATGTTTCGAAAGATACCCAAGTCGGTAAGGGAACCTTTGAGCCTCCTCTTTTTAAAAGACTTCTTTTGTTGGGTATTTTAATTTACATATTGTAATGTTGGGATATGTTCTTATATATCCTTATTGAAGTAAATTTTATGTCCAAGTGATGAGATACCCTTTATCTCTCTCATCAACTCTTTTTCTAAAATTTTATGCGATGCCATTAGGCTGTCGAATTTTACCAAGGGAACTTCTTAACCCAATTTCGATTTCTTTGGGTTCAACATGTAGTTATTGAATATGTCATCCTTTGAATATGTGTGAATGACCCTTGATTGTTTTAAACTCAATATCCACTTATATTGGGTGCATTTATATTTTTCACACATAATTATGAGATTGATTTGTCCTTGATTTAAGAATACCTTCTTTATTATGGATTTCATCTCATTTTACATTTCTATTGAGACTTCATTGTTTTTATGCACAAGTTCACTCTTATATGGTGTATATACTGTCCTTTGGAATATTATATCATGAATCCCTCTATTCTCATGATATTATAAAGTTATAATTAAATGTTATTCCTCAATTATTTTATTCAGGTGTCTCTCATTTTGTTAAAAACACTTTAACTAAAATATTGTTTTAAATGTTTTTATGATTTATTGTTATAAATATTTCTCATTAATATACATTTTTTCAAAATGGTTTTAAGGATTTATTTATATGGATATTAATGGTTTAAAATTTTAAAATCTTCAAAGTGGTATAGGACACTTTGATTCAAAAATCTCCTTATTAAATGTTTTATATGGTTTGGAAAATGGTTTTTAGAATGGATTCAGTTTTTCAATATCTTAAAATGTTATATTGTTATTACAATGTTGGAATGTTATCTTTTTTTACTCTTAGGTTATGTTCTATGATTATGTTATGGTTCTTGGGCATTGTTTTTGATTATAGGTGGTTTTGTGATAAACTAAGGGTGGGTGAGCCCGATATGGCTCTCCAATGCATTGGGTAACGCGAAGGAGTGAAACATTATGATTTCTCTGAAGAGACTTAGGGAATATACTATGGTGGTTATTCCAAACGTAACCAAGAAGGTTACTCCCTATGTAAGAATGTTATTAATGCCTCAAGTTACCTTTATGTATTATGATTTTTATGATTTATTCATGATTTTATGAGGTATGTTAAAGTGATTATGTTTTATGGGTAAAGTATGATTTCATTCTTATGTAAAAATGTACTCATGTTTCCTTTCCATATTTTTATATCCCTTATTGAGCTTTTTATGCTCATCCCATGTTTTTTTGAAATGTTTTTCACAGGTCAAGGGAAAGGTACATGATATGATGATAGTGTCAAGGAAGTGTCAAGAAAGAATCCGTGCTTTATTTTTAAATATGTTTCCGTTGATGGGAAAAAAATGATTACTATCTTTTATGTAACCACATTGTTTAAATGTGGAATGTAATGCAAGTTCTATGATCTAATTCTCTAAAAATCTAAACCTAAAAAGATCCTCAACGTGTAATCTTGTAATAACTCAAGATTAAGTAAGGTTTAAGGCTGGGGCCTTATAGTAGGGCTCCAAAAACATTTTCTATAAGCATAGTAAGTCTATCTAATAAAGTGTATGATGATACACATAATAAAATAAAGTTATAAAATAAATAAATAAACCCACTATCAATCCTTGGATTCCTAAGTGACAATCAAGCTCAATCATTCTCACTTTTTCCTAAGACATATTTCTCTATTCATAATATATCATCAGGTAAAACTAATGAACCCAAGGGATTTAAACAAGTAATTGTAAATAATCATTGAACACATAGGGAAATCACACCAAAGTGTTCTAAAACACTAATAATCATCACTAAACCTAACGGGGTATAACCCTTGGTATTCAAATCCATCAATAAAAATTACTGATTTTATAGAGGATGATCCATAGAAATTCATGTAATCCCAAAGCACCAATATACCTAGGGAATATAAACCTCAGTGGCCCAAGGATTCAAAAATAATTGTTGAACCCAAGGGTTATCTTCTGTGGTGTTCCAGAAATTTATTTTATTTTCATCCCATAAAAAATCATTAGAAAATTAAATTAATTTAAAAACACTGGGTCTCATCCTCGGGCACACATAGGGTAACCCTATTCATTTTCCATTCAGTTATCCAAAAAACCCCAAGGTAAAACCATCCCATTATTCAATTTAAATATATTTATTTGAAAATCATGATGCATCACATAATAAATATTTTTTTGGACCCTAGATCATGTATCTAGATTCCCCGCCCACATAAGTTGTCAATTAATCAAGTTTAAGGGAACCTGGGAGTTCCATATATAATTACCCAAAAATTTATTCTAATTGAATAATGCCTCAATTAGGGGACAAATCCTTAATCATATTCACAAAATGACTTATTTAGGAAAATACACACTTATGGATGTATATTTAATTTTCCCAAGTCAGTTACTATTGTTTGTTAGAATTCACGGGTGGAAAAGATCCAAGCATTCCATCCAATGAGTTATTAATATACTCTTGAGAGGTTAAACATAATGAATTAAGGCCATAATATATAATTTATAAATTTAGTTTGAACACGTTATAATTTCTATGTAACCATAGAATGTACATGCCAATAAGATCGATTATATTTAAGGGATAACTTGTAAACCAATTTTAAAATTATAATAGACATTCACTAATCCATTATCATCCATTGATTTGGGATAATCCTATTGAAATTGTAAAGTTAAATGTATACCCTTGTAATAATAAAAAAATGGACATAAATGGTGAGAAACCACAGGAATATAGAAGAAACCAAAAAATATAAGATTGGAAATTAACTTTAATACTATCTTCCCATTGTGATAAATGACACATGATTTTGTTAAAAAGTGAGGGATAATACTATATAGAAGTGGAGATAAACCATGGGTATGTGGAAGTTTCATATGCTACCACAGGTGACCCCCCATTGATTTTAAAACACATCCAATTCAAATGAACAATTACAGAAATAAAAAAAATCCCTACTAGAGGGTTCCTCTAAATTAATGAAGGATTCATGCCATTAGTTTTGGATCTAAAATATCTCAGGGCCTTGTATATATTATTCATGGTGAGTCATAAATTATCACACCATGAATCCTTCATGTATATTCCAAATAATTATAGGCTTATCCCATTTTTTCAAGCTAGTTCCTGAGTACTCTAAATGCCTCATTCAGCCAAAAATAAGATGATTACACATGTTTTAATAATAATCAATCATCTTTATACCTTATATATCGATTAGTCTCTTACAATACCTATCTATTAGGCCTTGAACTTGAAAAAATATCTTCTGTGGATGCTATTTCTTAATACAACTTTCCCATATCTAGTTATTCTATTTAAAAAAAATCATTGAGCACCATTTTATGTGGAAATTGGTTCTCAATCATCATATATTTCAATTCATCCCATTATATGGAATAATTTTAAGAAAATAATATTTAATTTAATAATTATTAATATTTTAATATAAAATCCTATGTGTTCATTACATCTATATTTAATTATAATTGACATATCTTATTATAATAAAAACAGTTAGGATTTTAAATCATGTGAATCACACAACTGATGCAAAATGCCTAAATATTTATTCTTAAATTTAAAAAATGTTATTTTTAACAATATTTTATTATTGGAAAATAAATAACATTTTTGATGTACTTAAATCATTTTTTATTACTTAGAAAAAAAATAGAAAATAAAACTCATAAAATCTCTTAAAACCTTAATAAATCTCTCAACAACAACTACATTGAATGTAGATATTTAAAAAGAAATCTATATTTCATACAGATGGTAAATAAATTATTATATAAAATTTATCACATATATGTAATTGAATAATTATAGTAAATAATAGATATATATAATTTTGTTTAAAATTTAAACTAAAGACCAAAAAATAAAATAATTGAATACAAAATTTTAATTACATATTATACATAATTATATAGTAATAGAATAATACATTTCGTATAAGTGATAAATATTTATAAATGGTGCCTATGATTTTTATAAAACCAACTCTTAATCATTATATAACATAATTAAAACCATATAGAGTATTTACCCTTAAATTTATTAATTCTTTTGTCATACAAAAATCTATGAGCCTCATGTTTTCAAAAGATGGTTGGATCACCAAATTTTAAAAAATTTATAAAAAAAATTGAAATCCATATTTTTAAATGATTTTAATATAGAAAATAATAAAAGTATGAATGAAATATATAACATGATTAAATTAATGTATTTATTTATAGATAATAGTAATGTTGTATCATATATTTCATATAACGTTAGGGTGTAAAAAGTATAATAAATCAATCCTGAAAGATAAATATTACAACTAAAAATTAAAAAGTATTTTCATATCATCAATTTATAAGACAATTCATATTTATATGTATAATTTAAAAGAATTAAAATAAACAGAAAATTGAATGAAAAATTATAGCATTGTCAAACTGCATGACCTGAAAAAATAAAATTTATTTTAGAGGTTTTTATAGTTATAGTATCAATATAAAAACATTAATTTCAAAATATATTTGTGTATACATTATTACTTATATAATAATATTATATCATGTGTATAAAAGATATTATATTCTTAATAATATGAATTTTTCTTTATTATATCATTAAGATATTAAGTTCGTATATATCATTAAATACATAAATTGGAACCATTTGTATTTTAAAAAAAATAAGATATATAAAATTTCATTTTCTTAGTAATCCATAGTTTTTAAAACAAAAAATCATAGTTCACATTTTGGACATAAATTAAAGTTTTAAAATTAGAAAAACATTAAATGATATGATGAGAAATTGTACCTTATAGATCAAATAATATATATATGTTATCATTTAACATTATATGTATACTATATGTTATATATATATGATACATAGACGAACAATTGATAGTAATATATAAAAATTAATTAAAGTAAATTCTAATCCTAATGTGAAATTTTTATTTAGTTATAATTTAAATTAATATAATTGAAAAATAAAATTTTATATAATAGCATTTAAATAAAAACGGTTAAAGATAATTCCTAGAATAAAAATATGGAAGAATTCTCCAAAATTGATGAGAATTAATTATTTTATGTAAAAGGGGTTATTTTTTTTCTTATTAAAATGTAAAATAATATTATTTCTTGTTAAATAATGTACTTCATTTATAATTAATGTATATTATAAATTAATACTTCAAATATTAATCATAATTAATTTTGAAGACATATTTCTAAAAAAATTAGAAATAAATATGAAATATAATTTTGAAAAGCACAAAATTTAGATGACAAAATAAATGAAAATAAGTTTATAAACATATAAAGTAAATATATACCGTGTGACATAACAATATTATATTTTCTAATGTGTTTTTCAACAGAAGACATTCTAATTTTTTATTAATATATGATTATAGATTAAATATTGAGAATAATAAATATTAGTATTTTCATCTATCAAACCTTATGGAATATTAGGATGATCAAAATTTATGATAGATTTATCAATACTATAACAAATTTATATAAAAAACATTGTGTTATAGGTTTGGATGTTGGTAAATAAATTTTTTTCCCTCAAAATCAAGATTAAAATTTGAGAATTTAAATAACTTTGAGGTAAATGATGTTTACATAAATAAATCTTACACATTGAAAAATGAATTGAAATTTTTAGAAATTCTATTTGAGTTTTATAAAGTGGTTTTTAGTATCTAAAATGTTATTTAAAGAAAATAAAAAATAAATATAATTTATATAAAATGATAAATGAATTTAAAAGAAATACAATATGATTATGAAATATTAAAAAAATATCTATATAATAAATAGCTAACAATAAATTTACATCATGTACATCATTAACTATCAGTGGAAATAAAATATTAGTAATCAATTTTGTTGGATGCAGGTTATATATAAAGAAATAAAAAATTATTTTCATATCACGATTCTTTATGGTTTTCATGTTTAAGGAATAAAATATGTTTTAAAGGTAATATGTTATTATAAAGATTCATGTTATGAAATAGTAATGTATATTGAAGGAGTAATGACAATGAATATTTAAGTGATTATGGAACAATTTATGAAAAATTTAGTAATTTATAAATTGAAATAAGATTCTTAGACACCATATAGGTTTTATTTTCCTAGAAAATTACAATAAAATATTCACCTGTTTCTTTTAAATAAATTATTTTATTTGAATATTATAAAATTATAAAAAGGAATATATATAAGAAAGACAATAAATATTTATATTTATATTATTATTTTTTTATATATGGTTATAGTTTGAAATTTAGATTGTATTATTGAAAGTATTAAAAAAGACAAATAAAGATATGTTTTTGATCTTATTATTTATCTTACATGTAATATAATAAATAATATTTAGTGAAATAGAAAAATATAAAACGCATAATTTTATATCACGTGTATTTTAATTTAATAATGTATTATTATTCTGAAATGTATGTAGATATATACGTATAAGATCTATAAAAGTAGTTATGTTAAAATTTGATATTATATATGTCACTGATATTATATAGTTTTCAGATGAAAAAATACATAATATAAAGCTATAAGTAGTGTTGGAATGATATTTTGTCCAAATGAAATATTAGTATGCATTTATAAATTTGAGTTTAATTATTTTAAAAAATTATGTTGAACTAAAGATTAAAAACAATTAAAACGATTAAAATATATGATGTAATGATAAAATTAAAATTTTTATTATGATTTCTCAATAACTGACTCCTACAATTAAAGAAATGGATCATTAATGTTTATTAATTATTGGAGAATTATTTAAAATGTTTTCATATACATAACATGATATTATATTAATGACTTGATTAAAAATATAATGTAAAATTAAAATTAAAAGTTATATATTTCACAAGTGTTCCTAGTGTATCAAATATAGTGATATTGTTAATAGACAATTTAGTTTACTTTGAAATTATATAGAGAATAAATTTATTTATTATGCAAATATACTAATTTTATTATATAAATATAAAATATATATGAGATTTATTATTTAACATATTATTTTCCTATATCCATTTATTTTTTCATAGAATTATAGTAGAGGGTCCCACAATATATCCCCATATTTATAATTTGAAATTGAATGGTTGTTAAAAATCCAAAAAATAAAATAATGTCGAAAATTATTGTGTAATATATAGATGATATAAAATAAATATTTTTCAATCAAAGGATATTGATCTTTATAAAATCTATATAGTTTAATATGTTATTTGAAACCAATTTATACTATTAGTAAATATTTTAGTATTCTACATTATATCCATTTCAACAATATTTGGACATTTGTTTTAATTTTAAATAAATATGTACAATATAAACATAATTAAAAACAATTAACACCTTCAATTATTAAAATTAAATGAGAAAAAAAGATAACAAAAATATTAGAAATTTTAGCAATGAATAATTTACTGACCTTTAAATGATGTGTCTATTTTTATGAAATTTTCATTCTCCACTATAATATCACTTTCTCGTAACATTTTTTGTAATTATTTATAAAGTTTTACATCTTTATGTTGAAAGAATTTTTTTTTGATTAAAATATATGAAAATTAATATAAATTGTGTGATAAAGTAAATAATACATATATACAGTGAAAAATAACATATAAATGCGATGATAGTGAATCACATGGATGAAATATGATGAATAAAAATGTATTAATAAAAAAAAGAAATGTAAATACAATATAAAAAAATTATAAATTTATATGTAATAGGAAAAATATTTTATTCTAATTAATAGTGAAAATTATCTAAATTCTATTAGTAATGGGAAATATATAATTTTTTTAAAAAATAAAATATTATATAGAGAATGTAATAACCCTCATCATTAAAATCTGGTGAATTCATTAGAAATTTAAATTTTCTAGTGGTCGAGATTAAGTGATATTTAATATTTATTAAAGATCAAATCATTTTCTACTATAAAGGATAAGGTGGTTCTTTGGTATGTGGTTTAGGGTTTCATGTGTTGGGTAGTATGTTGAGTAGTTGTTGGATGAATCTACTGTTGAATTTCAACATCAAGAGTCTACTGGGTATTTGATAATAACACCAAGGTGATTTCCACCATATTTTGGGCCTCTAGGTTGTTGATTATTTTTATAGGGTTTCCAATGGTATACCTAATGGCTAGTGTAGGTTACGAAGTGGCTAATAGGCCCTGGGTGGCCTGTTAAAAAGTGAGTCATGACCATAATTTCATGATCATTCCACTTTTAAATTTTGGAAAATAGTGAACTCAAAGATCCATTGTAGTCATCTCCTCCCCTTCCTCTCCCTTCCCTTTTAAAAATTTATGTGTGTTGATTCTTTAGTTATTTACATTATAGAATTAGGTATTACGATTCATATTCCACCCGTTTGTTTCATCTACATGGTTGTTCATTTCTTTATAGTGATTCTTGATTAATGATTCGAATATGATTCTAGAAGGTTTTGGTGGAATCATACCAAACCAAGGTTTCATCATGTAGTGGATTTATGGTATTGTAGAGGGACGAGTAGACATTATTATACAAAATTGTTCTTATAGAATGTTTTTTTGATAATTTATTTCTGGTTTTTATTTATCTTTGTGCAATTATTGGATGATTTAGAATTTAATGATATATATTTTGTTTGTGTGAGTGTAGAATGAAATCCATGAAACTTATACATGATTTTATTCATGAATTTAGTTTTTTACCATTTCATGGTGAGTTTTTGTGGTTATTTCACAATGTTTAATAGTTTAAAATTATTTATTAATGTTTATTATTAATTATATGAGAGTTTTGGATTGAGATATGGGATCATTAAATCTATGAGAGTTTTTGAGATATTTTTATAAGATGAATGATCATGAATAATAAGGTTATCTCAGATAATTTTGTATGTAGTTTCCATGATACGTGGTTCTAAGAATTGTATATATTATAATGTATCCTTGTATATAGGTGTAGGTGTATTATTTTTTCATCAATCTATAGTTGGAGTGGGGATAAGTAGATTATATGTGACATAATAGGTATTTTGGAAGGGAGATTTGAGGTTTATAGATTAAGTGTGTTTTTACCATAATGCTTATAGTGTGATGGTGTGGGGTTGTCTTCATTAACTTTTAATCCTTAGTTAATTCCCTTGATATTTTTATTGGCACCAATGGGATTGTGGTTCATTTAAGTTCTTGTGTCATAAAATCCCTAATTATTTAAAGGTTCAATATAGTGAGCCTACTTTTTATTACATTAATATTACAAAATTTTAGCAACAAAAAATCATCACACAACTAGGATCCAAAGTTTTAGTGTCTTGAGAAAATTTGGACCATACATAACATTTAAAAAATAAAACATAAACATTTATGTAATTAAATATTCTCTAGATTCTTATTGGACCATGAATTATTCTTAGTACAAGAAGTCACCTATAGATATACAGGAAAAAAGTGATGAGTTAAAAGCCCAAAAATAGTATAGATAAGGACATGAAACTATAATAAATCGGTTGATTATCATCATCATAATGATGAGAGGAAGCATTATAGAATGTGGAAATGCATAAAATTGAAACATCATGTCATAGTGGTAAACTACCACAAATAGTTTTAAAAAAAGATAGCATCATGTTCATGCATATTTTAATTTTCTCATGATGTACATCACATTAACCAATTCATTGGAGCACTATATAATTTTGATAACACCCATCAAATTATAACATTTACATTATGCTATATAATTATCGTCGAACCCATCATATAATAACATTTACATTATAATGCATACCACAAAGAATGTATTTCATGTTTGGTCATAATAAAAACAACAGAAAAAATGAGTTTAATTTTATAAGTCTTTAATTTATAAACTTTGTGTTTTCTAATAAAAGAGGTAATAAAATACTTGATATTAGAATCATCAACCTTTAGGGAAGAAAAAAATATCTCGAGAAGTAAAAGGTGTGTTTTTTGAAAGAAGAGTTAGTTTAAAAATATAAATTTTATTATAAACTAAATTATAAATCATTTAAATCTAATAAAAGTTATAAAAATTATGATAATATTCTATTTATGTAATATCCATATAAAATGTTGTGAGAGAGGGAAAACCTAAAGAAATAGATTTGGGTTTGAGAGTCCCCCTTACCTTACGCCCAAATGTTTTCTTCCCTTTAATATTCTATATAATCACATTAGATTCATTAATAAAAATTTATAGAACATTTTATAAATTAATATGATTCATTGTGGTTTTATTATGTTCTTTTATGGGACTTCGGATGAGTTATAGAGTTTAATTTAATCCTCTGAGGGTGTTTGTTTTCTTAGTTTTCTTGATCGGTTCACTTTTATACTTAAATAAATGATCAGGTAAAATGAAGATAAATTAAAATAATTATTATTATATGTTATTAATTATCTTTTAAATAATTATTTATATAGTATGAGGATTAATATTTAGATAAAATTTAATTATGAACATTTTATGTTAATTTTTGTGGGTTTTCGATCACAATGAACTCGTTTTGATTCATCATTTAGTCTTATGTATAAACTATAGTTGTAGAACATAAATATCAATATAAAATAAAATTTAAAATATTATTTCAACCATTTTATGATATTCTTAAAAACCTTGGAGGTGTTAAATGAAAATTAATGTGCATTTCCCATGATGTTGGTAAATTGACACATCACGGATGATGATTTCATTTAAAAAAAATAAAAGAGAGAGGGTGTGTGTAGTTTAATGAAGAGTATTAAATTAAAATGACATAATTATAGAATACAAAACACACTAAGGTTTTCAATACATTTGTATTAAGTTAGGATATGAGATAATAATAAAATAGATGAAATTGAAAGGAAATTAAAAGAAAGAGGGGGAGGATTTACCTCTTGAATTTATCCTCCTTGAGAACCTACTTAGAGAATCATTTTAAACTTTTTAAGTGTCCAAGATATATTGAAAGTGGGTAAGAGACAATGTCTGATTATTGGGTAGAATATAGTAAAGGATCAAAAATTGAGATGTGTGAGGAGAAGAGGGGGTTGGGGTGGTATTAATAGTGGAGTATATGGGTGTTTTCTTAGTGTTATATTCATTAATTTATTATTTTGGATAAATAAATTGAATAGTTTTAGAATTATCAATAAATAAATTAAAATAATTAATTAGAGTTCTATATTTTGGGATTACATCAAATTTACATCATCTATGACTCCATAGTTCATGTATTTAGCTTTTATTTTAAATTATCATATTTTACTATTAATAAAAATTAAAGTATTTTAAAAATATCCCAAAAATTATCCCTAACCATTTTTTGATCTATAGAATTCAAAAAATGAAATACATTTAATGAAAATAATTTTCTAAATATGTGTAATTTAATTTTTCATTAAAATCATCATTTACTTGTAAAATACATATTTTAAATTTATTATTGATTTTAAAACACTTGAAAAAATTGATTAAGGTTGAATAAAATTATCTTAAAACCATAAAAAATCCAAATTTTAATTTATGAATACATTTTATGAATATAAATTTTCTTTTAAATTATTAAATTAATCATAAAATTGAAATTAAATATTTATGGCTTACAAAAATACAGAAACGTAATGAATAATTTATAAAACACTTATTTACTTAAACTATTATATAATTATATAAAACATTAATTTAAAAGATGATCTAATGTTATTTATAATTTCATGGATGAGGCTACTATTCATTTGACCAGATTACTATTTATATGGGCCGTATTACTATTCATATGGTTAAGTTACTGTTTAATTAGTATTGATTTATTAACTTCAAGAAATACTTCTAATTTCATTAATTATTAATTATGAAGGTTTTTATTTTGTCTCAGTGATTTAGTGAGATTTATACTATATAAAATCACTACAAGAAGGGAAAAATTCCCTTGATAAAAGTTTTGAGCATTATATTCTTCCCCTATTTTTAAAATTTCACCTTTGAAATTTAATTTTACACGAATATGTGAGGGTAATTATCCTTCATTGCCTCACCTAGTTCCCAAGGTGCTTCTTCATACTTGTGGTTCCTCTAAAACACTTTGAAATGGTGGGTTTTGTTGTTGTGTAAAAACCTATCTCTTTGATCAAGAATATTTACTGGCTGCTTCTCATAAGATAGATCATCTTTGAGTTGTACCACCTATGAGTTCAGTACGTGTGAGGTACCTGGTATGTACTTCCTTAAGAGTGATACATGGAACACATCATGAAATTGAGCCATATTCAGTGGATGTTCTAGTCAATCGGCCATGACTCTTATACGATCAAGGATCTCAAAGGGTCAAATGTACCTTGGAATTAAATTCCCTTTATTTCAAAAACAATTGAATCTTTTACTTGGTGATATTCAAAGGAAGACTTAATATTCAATGTCGAACTCCAATCCCCTTAAATAGTTATCTGCATAGCTCTTTTTCTGAAACTGAGTAGCATTCATTTGTTGCTTGATGGATTGAAACTTCTTTGTCCCCTCTTTTACAAGATCGGGTCCAAGTAGATTTATTAATCCAAGTTCATCCCAGTAGGTTGGAGTTCTAAATCTCTATCCATATAGAGCTTCATATAGAGCCATCTAAATACTCGATTAGAAGCTATTGTTATATGAGAATTCATCCAATGTGATATTTGGATCTCCTCCCCCATTGAATTTTATTGAGTAGGCTCTTAGAATATCATTGAGCACCTGAATAGTCCTTTTAAATTGGCTATCAGAATGGGTGTGATAGGCCATGTGGAAATGTATCTCAGTACTCAAATCATGGTTAATACTCCCCCAAAATTTTGAGGTAATCCTAGGATCAAAATCAGAGGCAATTGGTACTAGAACCCCATACAGTCTCACCACTTACTTCACATATAACATTGAAATTTATTCATGTGATAGATCTTCCCGAATAGAGATAAAGTTGGCAGTATTGGTGTGTCGGTCCTCCAAAACACATATTACATTATTTCCTTTGGATTTCTTCAGGAGACTAGTGATGAAGTCCATAGTGACATTCTCCCATTTCCATATGGGTACAGGAAATGGTTGAATCATCCATTTGGTCTTCCATTTCTCTAGTTAAACATGAAGACATATCAAACACCGTGAGATATATTCCGTAGTATCATTCTTCATGTTATCCCACAAGAAGTTTTTGTGGAGATCGTGACACATATTTGTGCTACCAGGATGGAGAGAGATTGTTGAGATATGTGCATTATCCCGTAGATCATTCTTTATCATAGGCAAGGAAGGAACACATAGCCTTGTTCCAAAAAATTCAAACCATCATCATTAATATGAAACTCTTTCAGCTTCCCCTCCTTTATACATTCACCATATTTTTTAACAATGAATAGTCCCTTTGTGCATCCATTATCTTATCTTTTTTAAATGGTTGAGAAATAATTTGTGGAATATAGGGTGTACTCTCTGTAATTATGATTTCCAAATCCATTCTTTGTATCTCTATGATGATGTGGTTTTCGCAATCTAAAAAATGGACATTGTAGCAGACTCTTTTCTGCAAATAGCTTCAGCTACCTTGTTTTCCTTTACAAGATGGTAGTGAATTGAGAAATCAGAGTATTTGATTAGCTTTAACCATCTCCTTTGATTCATGTTAAGCTCCTTTTGTTTGAATATATACTTTAGAAACTTATGATCAGTATATATTTCACACTTCTCACCATAGAGGTAGTGCCACTCGGTTTTCAAGGTAAAAATCATAGATTCTAACTCCATATCATGCGTCAGGTAGTTCTACACATAGATAATTAACTATCACGAGGTGTAGTCTATAACTTTATCATTTTTCATGATTACCCAACCTAATCATTTATTTTTAGCATCACTGTATATCAAAAATAATTCCCCACATTTTGGTAATGTGAGTATAGGTACAATGATCACCTATATCTTTATCCCATTGAATCTTTCCTCACACTTATCTATCCATCCATTCTTTACCAATTTCCTTCTTAACATAGTTATCAAGCTTGAAAATCATGATAAATTTATCACAAAACGTCGGTAGTACCATACTAAGACAATAAAACTTTGGATTTCCATGACACTAGAGGGTTTAAGACATCCCACAATTGCCTTTGTTTTTGAAGGGTCCATAGAAATATCCTCACTTGTGATCACATGTGCCAAGAATGTGACTTTCTGCATCCAAAAGTCACAATTTCTAAACACTGAATACAAATTCTTCTTTTTTAATGTTTCAAACACAAGCCATGATGTTATTCATGTTCCTCCGTGCACTTGCATCAGATAATAATATCATCGATAAATACTACCAATTTTTGTTCATGGTAATGTATACAGACATTATTCATCAAATACATGAATATTGCAGGGTCATTGGTAAGTCCAAATAACATCCCCAGAAATTCATCATGCTCATACCTTATATTGAATGTTATCTTATGAATATCTTACTTCTTCTCCTTCTGTTGATGATATCCAAAATAAAGATCAACCTTTGAGAAGTAATGACATGCTCATAACTCATCGAACAATTCATCAATAGTTTGAAGATGATACTTGTTTTTTATGGTTATCTTGTTGTGTCCAGAATAATCAATACAGAGACACATTGATCCATCATTCTTTATGAAAAAGTGCACTGGCGCACCCCAAGGTGATATATTAGGGAATATTAACCCTATTTCAAAATTATCTTGTAGATACTTCTTTAACTCCACCAGTTTGATAGAATCCATCCTATAGGGACAATTTGAGATAAGAGTAGCTACAGCTGTGATTTCTATTGAGAACTCAACCTTACAATCTAGGGGAAGTCTAGGTAATTCTGTAGGAAACATGTCACCGTATTCCCTCCCAATGTGAATTTCTTTTATTTTTTTACCATCCTTTGACTCAACTATTTTAATGAGGTATTATTCTTCATTGTGAATCAACACCCACACTATTAATAAATTTTACAAAAATAGACCCAGGATATTCCTTACATTTGTAGACGATCATGGGATGGTTTAGAATATGGATTGATATTTCCTTTTCTTGATAGTTGATATGTTCTATATATAATGAGTGTCAATCCATTCCCATTATAACATCAAGTTTCACTAGTGGAAGTATCACCAGATTTTATGGAAGAATCTTCCTCATATGCTAATAGGAGAAGTGTCCCACACTTAGGTTCCAATGATTACAAAACATGTTGTTTTTATTGATATCTCTTATTGATGGTTTCAGGTATTCTATTCAATAGTTCTAGAAAAATTTCATCAT
Organism: Viscum album; assembly: GCA_963277665.1. Classification (NCBI taxonomy): domain Eukaryota; kingdom Viridiplantae; phylum Streptophyta; class Magnoliopsida; order Santalales; family Viscaceae; genus Viscum; species Viscum album. Next base: position 1,504,240,484 of record OY728133.1, read on the forward strand.
ATTAATAAATGAATAGAACCAGAATAAAATAATACTTTTACCATTATTGAGTTAATTGGAAGTGTACCTTGTACAAATTCATTTTCTTTATCCACAACCATAGTAGTGTTTCCATAAGCCTTGCCTTGTCCCTTTGTCTTTGGTGGGTGCTGATGCTGATTACCCTTGAGGACTCGAGGTTTAGTGCACTATCTTGCATACTGAATTTTCTCCATATAATTTTAGAATTGGACCATGTGTGGTGCTATCCATTCCTCCACCAAATTATCCTGATTTCCAATGTCTTTTCAAAATTAATGAGCTTTGTGTCCTTCTATCCCATAGTTGAAGCATTTCCTAGATCCTTTGTGGTTGTTCCCATGATGATTTGACCACATATTGGACATGCGAGTTGAAAAGTTTTCTTTATACCTTTGTCATTAGCTACTCTAACATGAAACTATACCTTTATTTTCTTATCAACAAAGCCATGAGACCATTATATAAAATCCATACCCACCTTGACACCACATTGAACAAGTTCTTCATAACACCCAAAGTCTCAACTTTCTAGAGCCTTTCAATTGTGTAGTTTTAAACCACTAAAAATATATTAAATTTTCTATCATTATTGATAAAAAACCAAATATATACCTTGTAAGCCTTGTGATATTATCTTCATTAGTTGTGACATATTCTCCTTCCTTTTTCTTCAACTTCATGAATTCTCTCTCAATATTTTAATGAAGTGTTAAATGGAAATACATGATATGAAACATTATCTTAATTTCTTCCCACTCCATCTCTTTAATTTTGACCTTCATCTTGGTGTTTTTAATTAAATACCACCATTGATTGTCCTCTCTATCTAGATAATAAATGTAAAGAGTCATCATATCCATCTTAGAATAGTGATGTACATAAATGATCTTCTCTATTGATTTGAACCATCGTTCTATGACTATTGGATCAGAAGATCCACTAAACATTGGTGTTCATTGCCTCATAAATGATTGATAGCTAGTTTTTCCCTCTTATGTGAAGGCATATGCTCCATAGTATTGAGTTTATTATTAATAACCTAAGATAGATTGGTGAACATCAGTATTAAATTTTGATCTCCAAATCTCAAATCAATGGGGTTGTCATCTAGACAATCATTGCATTGTCCCTCACATGGTTTTATGGCGAGGTCTATCCCGGTTCCCACCATTTTCTAGAATAGAATGTGTTTGAAAAAAACAAAAGGAAACAATCCATGAATAAATAATTTATTCAATTATAAAATTAATTATAAAGGATTATGATGTGGGATTTATATGTTTAGTATTTTCTAAAACAAATATTATTGGGTTCTTACTTATACATAGTCTCATACTATGGGTTTTTTGTTAGGTTCTCGAATCCTAATCCCCAAACATACTAAACAGTTCTATATTACCAACCATAGTGACCCTTATTCTTCATACATTACTATTAAATCATTTTAACAACATTAACGAATTACACAACCAGGATCCAAATGTTTTGTGTCTTAGGAAAATTATAACCATACATAACATTTACAAAATAAAACATGAAAATGTACTTAATTCCTTCTTCTCTACCTTCTTATTGACCCCAAAATTCTTCTTAGAAAGAGTAGTCACCTAAGGATATATATAAAACAAAGGGGTGAGATAAAAACCTAGTAAGAGGATAGATATGAGAATGATACAATATAATATAGGCTAAGCATCATCATCAATATCAAGAGGGGAAGCATTAGATAAATATATGGAATGTAGCAATGCATAAAAATAAAACATCATATCTTAGTGGTCAACTAACACACATAATTGTGAAAAAAGATAAAATCATGTTCACACATATTTTACTTTTCTCATAAGATAAATCAAATTACCCAATGCATTGGAGTGATAAATAATTCGGGGCACACCCATCACATTATAATATCTATTTTGTGCTATATAATTCTGGGCACACCCATCACATCATAACATTTACATTATCATGCATGACACAAAGAATGCATATAAATTTTGTTCATAAAATAAACCATGGAAAAGAATGTGTTTCATTTAATAAAGAATAAATTAATAAAATTTGGGTTCCCTAATAAAATAGTGAATTACATACTTGATATAAGAATCAAAAACCTAGAGTGAAGAAGAAATAATATCGAGATGTAAATGGTGTGTTTTTAATAAGAGTTCACTTGGAAAACATTATGGTTAAAATAAAATAAATTAGAAAACAATTATATCCTGGAAAATACAATATAATGATGATGAAATTATATTTTAGGAATATCCATAATAAAAATTAGGTGAGAGAGGGAAAATATAAAGAAAGAGAGATGGGTTTGAGAATTCTCCTTACCTTATTTCCGAATGATTTCTTCACATTAATGTAAAATATAATCACATTAGATTAAATAATAAACAATTATAGAAAATTTAATACATTAATATGATTAATTATGTGTTTATTAGGTTTTTATCATCCCTTTTATGAGTTATAGAAAGAGAGGGGATTTACCTCTTGAATTTATCCTCCTTGAGAACCTCCTTAGGGAAAGGTATTGAAATTATGATGAGTACAAGAGAACATGGAAGTGGATAAGGGACTAGGTAAGTGTATTTTTTAGAATATATAAAAGGACCAAATCATGATAGGTGTGAGGATAAGAGGAGGTGATGGGTGGTGTTTATAGAGGAGGAGAGGGGTGCTTTCCCAATAATATATTGATTAATTTATTATTTTGGATCAAGACAAGGAATATTTTTCAAATTAATACTAAATATACTAAAATAATGAAGAGGGGTCAATATTTTGGGCTTACATAATCTTTAAATCATTTATGACTCCATAATTTATATAATTATCTTTATCGTAAATTATCGTATTTTACTATTCATTAAAAAATCATGTATTTAAGAAAAATCTGAAAATTTTTCCCTAATGATTTTTCGACATGTAGAATTAAAAAAAAACTAAATTTATTGAAAATAAAATTTTCAAATATGTTTAATTATATTTTTAATTAAAATCATCATTTTCTGGTAAAATATAGATTCTAAAATTATAACTGATTATAAACCACATTAAAAAATTACTTAAGGCCTCATAAAATTATTTTTAAACCATAAGAAATCAAAATATTAATTAATGAATACATTTTATGAAAATAAAATTTCTTCTAAAATATTAAATTAATCATATATTTTTAATTAAATAATTAGAAAAATATCAACACTTAATTAATAATTTTTAAAACACTTATTTACAAATACTATGATATAATTATATCATAATATCCTTTATAAGATGCATAAATTTTATTTATACTTTTTTGGGTGAGGTTATTATTTATTTGTCTAGTGTACTATTCATAATGGTCATATTACAATTCCTAAGGGAAATTTACTATTTTTATAAGTATTAGTTCATTAACTTCCATAAATACTTATTACTTCATTAATTCTTCATTTATAATGTTTTTTATGGTCTCTAAGTTATTTTATGAGATTTATAGTATATGAAATTACTATAAGAAGGCATAAATTATATTGGTTATAGTTCAGGTCATTATGGTTAAGGCTTGGACTTGGAAGAAATGAGTCAGATGATGATTATCTAAACCAAAGGGAACCATTATAATATCTATATGACATAGAAATGTTTTTTACAAGTTGGATAGTTGAGGATTCCATATAGGAAATGGTTTTCACCATTTTTATCATTATGTTTATTTAGAATGAATGAAAACGAAATTATTAAGTTCCTTATTATTAGAATTCAAAAAGACTATGATTTTTAGGTGATATATATGTGTTGACATTATGTGTACATAACAAGTTTGATATCTGAATATTTGTGATTGTCATTGTCAGAGTGAGTTGGTTACGCCTATTGGTTTAATTTATCATGCATATTGAGATACTGTAACACCCCAAGGTTTTCTACAAGTAAATTGAAATTCTTGAAATTTTGTATTATATAGATATTTATAAGTATCCTTTAAAAATAATTTTACTGCTTCTATGTTATGAATTTCAAAAAATGGTCATCTACAATTGTTTTTAGTAAGTTATTTGGAGTCTATTGGAACCAAATTTTATTTTTGGTGAATAGTAACATACCCTTTTGAGTTGTACTATGAATATTAATATGACTATGATGAATAGTAAATTTTAGTATTATTTTATTTTCATATGGATTTATGATAATTACATCTTGATTAATTTTTAAATGTGATATAAAAGCAGTCATAGTTTTTAAGTTATTAATTTTTAAATTAAGTATGATTTTATTTAAAAATTAAATTAAAAGTATTTAGAAAATTATTTTCAAAAAAAGACTTCATTTTTGAATTCTACACATCGATAAATGGTTAGGGTGAAATTTGTGTATTTTTCTGAAATATTTGATTTTTCGGTGAATAGTAAAAAATACAGTTTTGAGTTTCTATGTGTGAATGACATCATTAATGATGTAATAATGATGTAATAAATCTGGTCTAAATGTGTAATGGAAAATAAGTTATGATTTGTCCTATGTTTCTTATACCAAGGGAAAATACCATGGGAAAGCCCATGGTTTTGGAAATACCACTAATGAGGTTTCCCTTGGAAATTATTAAAATAATCTCTCACTTTTTCTATAAATACCAAACCATTCCTTCATTAACTTAATTAAAAATTCCTCATAAACTAAGATCTATAATCCTTACCTATCTAGTATCCATGTCATGGTTTCATATATCCCCCATGGTCTCAACCTTCATATTCTAGTAGTTACTCTACAAGTTAAGAAAAGTTTCAATTTCTTTCTTTTTTTCATTCAAGTTCTCTTTAATGAGGTATAACGTTCATGTTTCCATACCATTTTATTATCTTCCTTCATATTACTGAACTATTATTTATTATGATTTATTTTTAGATGGGTTAATCTTTTCCCCTATTTTTTTAATATTTTCTATAACCGTGTTGCATAGCCGTTAGGATACCGAATTTTTTTATGGGATTTTTCAATTAATCTTTTATTTTGAGTTTTATTTTCTTATTAGTTCTTTATCACCTCTTCCACATGAGGAATTAAAGCTCCATAAATAATTTATATTCTTTATTTTCTCATATTAATGTAAAATTCATCATCATTCTTCTTCTCCTCTCCCACTTATTCAAGGTATAAAAAAATTACTGTGTTGTGTCGAATTACTCATATCGTGGATGATGTGATTTAAATTTAAATTAATTATTTCAAGTATAGTCATGAAACCATTTAAATGGTATAAATAGGTTATAATATATGTATTATGTATCATCCATGGTTATGGAATTATTTTTTACTCGTGGTTTTAATTTATATGACAAAATGATACTGTTATTATCAAAGAACCACTAAAATGAACTAAGCGAACATCATTAATGTTTTAACTTATGAATCATCCTCATATATAACATCAAAATGATAAATGGTATAAATTATGGTAATTTAAATATTTAAATACATTTTCATTCAAATTATTTAGTTTCACTTCTAATCGACAAGAACATCCGTCATGAACCAATCATGGAATTCGTGTAAGGAACTCACCCAAAACAGTGCAAGGAACAAAATACTAACAATTTGTGGTAAAATGAGGTTATAAAATGATCATATAAGATGTTATAAACATTGAAATGTTTCTTTAAAATAAAAATAACACTATTTTAACTATTATACATAGGTCATAAACAAGTTTGATGTAAGATAATCCTGAGGTAAGGGAATTCTTAACCTGATTTCCATCCTTTGGTATAACCATTTTCTTCATTATTTATGTGGTATTTAAATTTTTTGTGTGATGAATTATAATTATAATATTATTAATAATGTATATTTATAGTGTATATACATATTCCATCAACTCTATTAAGTCCCACTTTTATTATGTGATATTTATATGGGACTTTTCCTTCAAAATCCTATTTTTAAATTCTGTTTTTCAAACTTCAAAAGCAATGTTTTTATGATAATATTCATGTTTTATGACTATGTTATAGATATTGGAAATTTTTTGTGATGAAGGTTGGGACCTATATTTATATCTAATGTATTGTGTATGTGAAATTTGGAGGTCTGCCGTATGGTTAATCCAAATGTAACTACGATGGTTACACAAATAGTATGGTAGTCGTGAGGGTTGCAAATTATAAGGTAGCCAAGAGGGTTACATGATTATGTAAGTAATGCATCAATATACCTTTATGGTTCTACTTATGTTATTAGGTATTGTGTAAATCTCATGTTTCACAATGTATGTATATATATACTAGTGATAAGTATGTCTGTTTAAAAGTATTTCATATGTTACCAGTATTCATGGACTAATGTGTTCTTTATTTATTTTTATATCCCTTACTGAGTTTTTGTGCTCATCCCAAGTTTTAAATGATGTTAAAAGGTTAATATATGTGAAACATAACTATGTAATCTGTGATAAATTTTGAATAATTGTCAAGGAATCATGTTTTATGTTTTATTGTGATAAATTTTGGAAAAATGGAAACTGTTTTTATGGTATCCCCTCTGCAACAATGTGTAATGTTATGATTGTATTATGTACCAATTCTCTAAATCAATAAACATTAAAATATACTAAATGTAAAATTAATTGTTTTCTTGACTAAATTCAAGATTATGAATGTAATAAGGCCGGGTCCATATAGATACATACTCAAAAAAATGGATTAGCCCATGACGCTATATAATTGAATCGTTTTGGTCAACCCAACCAAAAAGCCTTCCGTTTTTTAATTTATTTTGGTAATAAATATTTTTTTAGGTTTATGGGGAATCCTTAAAAGACCCATAGGCATAATAGAACAATGCCTGATACATGACCCGAAGTCCTAGAGTCACAATTCCCAATACATGACCCGAAATCCCAACCAAACTACACTTGAACTACCCCTCTTCAGAATCTGCCTCATTGATATTGGTAATAGACATATGTCGTAGGGAGTAGATTTTAGTCTATTAGATCAAATATATAATGAGTTGTACATGCCGAAAACTAGTTGCAATATTGGATATGAGGTTTTTAAAATTTGGGTTTGGTTTACTCTGTATATAATGATTTAGTTTTTGGTATTATAATGATATGGGGCCCTTTGAACTATGGTGTAGAGATACACTACCTTGGTTCTTATCTCTATAGATTGTTATCCTTTTAGAAACCATGTTTAGACTAGGAAATAATTAGGATTCCATCTTGAATTTACCTCCCATGGTCAGATTGGAAGATATTTTTGTACGTCATCTAGAATTCCCCATTCAAGGTTATATCAACATGTGATATGATGCACTAACATATATATTTCTCATGGAAATACCAATTGATACTCACGATAAAATAAAGAATTTCATCTGTTAGTCAGAATTTATGTGTACCAGGATGATATCTATAGTTTACATCACATGGTCAAATAAACATAAATACTAGGTCTCTAACTAGTGCTTTATATCAATGGTTTGATCGACATAGAGATGGTATACCATTAAAAATATATTTTGAATCTATATTCAAGATGATAGTAAGAATGGTATACCTTATAGAATTCTTATCTATTAATTTTTATGATGGACGTTGTTTATTATATGTGGAAACCCCAATTACACTTGTGTTTAATGGTTTTTTTGTTAGAAAAAGTTGACTCAACAGGTATTCTAATATACAATTCATGTTTCTATAATATTTATTTTTTCATTCATGCACTACTATATCATGGAATATATTATATTTCCCTTTGATGGTGTCTTGATTATAGTTATTTCTATTCCCATTTCATGTACAGACAGGTGGATATGTATGCCATATATCTAATTAGAAGGTCTAAGAAAATGTTATATTGTCAATCTGGTAGAATTTTCTCAATATGGTGTGGATATAGGAATGCGATGTGGCTTATGGATTGTGGGGGTATATAATAATATATTTTATGAAAATAATTATATTATATGTCAACTATCTAGTGTATTTTCTTTGTGGGATGTATGTGATGTATAGAATATATTTTAATTTATTATATTATGAGAGAAATGCATTTATTTATGGTTTTATTTTAACTGTAATTCCATATGTGTATTTTGATGATCTAATAAGTATGAAGTTATAATTCATTATCTATTACTAATATCCATGATATTTAAATAATTATCTTCAAGTCATTTTTCATATACTATTTCCACTAGTTGAAAAAATGAGGATTACATAGAGATGTTCCTGAGGTCTAATGGTGACCATATAATAGGTTTATAGTAGTTCCCCATGATGGGCTATTATCAAATGATATTGAAGGCTTTTTTTGGTTTTTTTTTACTATTTTGGACATGGTAGATAAATATATGTAGTGATATTGCTTATGATGGAATTGAATATTTTGATTTTTACATGAACTTCTTAAAAAGGTTTATGTTACCATGAGTGTGTGATTATGGTTTATTTCTTTTGTTTTCATTGTTTAGATATTTATTTATATATTATATCATTCTTTAAGTTTGTTATTGATTTATTTATAGTTAACCCAATGTGGAATGAGGCATGTTTATATACATCATACCTTGAACAAAGTATTCACACAACATTATTATGACTATGTGAGTTTGAAAATTAGTTATGAAAGAGGGTACATTTTTTAATGTATCATTTTTTATATATTTTGTTTTTATATTTCTATTTGTTGAATTCTACTAAATTGAGTTAGGTTTCTTAGTATTGTTTTCTATGTTTCTATTATTAATTTAAGATTTCCTATTTTTTTTATTATTTTGCGTTATTATATAATTAATGTGATTTAACATGAATTTAATGGTGGTATATTTCATCCCATAGAGGTGAATTTTATGCATCAAGGACTTATTTATGGATTGATATTGAGAGGGTATGTCTGAGAAAATATTCTAAATGGGAATATGTTTTATAATTAGTGGGAAATTATTGAGAGAATAGAGGATGGTATGTGGGACTCCATAGGTTATTGAAATGTAAATTAATTTTGTAGATAGTTTAATCATATATCGGTTTAGAAGGATAGATCAGATGGATGCCTAACCTTGTTTATTTTAGTTATGAGTTTCATTAAGATTGTAATAAAGGGTTTTATATGGTTTTATCCAGTGTGATAAAACATATACATATTTTTTATTGAGTTAGAAAATCATGTTTGATGTGTGACCTTTTGATTTGTTTTGTCATCAGTGAGATGCCTTGGGTTGTAGAGAATGAATGAATTGAGATATTGACTTTGATTATGTGTGTTCATCATAAAAAGAATTCATGATTAATTTTTTTGGCAACTAATCGTTGGATTTATGACACATGTGTTATGTAATAATGAGTTGGGTTGTATGATTGGTTAGTATAAAATTATTAACTATTCAATTGGTAAGTATAGTGGGTTGGATTTTGGAATTGAACCATTTATGTAGTTATTTAGACATTCAATTTTTCCTTGTAGGCAGTTATTGTGTGCTTTTGTGACTTCTCTAGGGGAATTAATTGTTATAAGGGGTAATTTCATGGGGGTTTCATATAATGATTATTCAATATATGGGTAAATGTAATGGGGAAAAGTGTTAGTTCCTTATAGAATTTACTGTGTTTTATGTGAATATAATAGGTTTAGAGTTTGTTGGAATGGGTTTAGTACCATTTAGTTCCTATATTATTAGAGATAAGTCATTGGAATTTAGTTTCCTATTAAATTACCACCCTTACAGTGAAATCAAAAATGTAGTGTTTATTTTTAATCTCTGATTATGGGTATAGGAATAATCGATTTGGTGAGGCACTAGGGTGATGAATAGATTTAATTATACTTTTATTATTGATGGTATTTCACCATAGAATAAGTGGTCATATACTTATTCTTACTATAGTGTAATGATATAATATTCATTAATTTTTGGCTGAGTTAATGAATTGATGTTTTATAAGTGGATCCTTATTTTGGTGAGTAAAAAAATGAATTTATTAATGTGTATACCAGATATAAAGAGAGTATTTCCGATTTTAAGTGGGGTTGTTTCTAGTAGGCATAAAATTGGTAGCAATCAAAATTTCTCATTGCCAGTTGGGTATTATTTAATTAGTAAGGTATAGTCATTATGCCTTATATTTAATGGTCTATGTGATTTGGTAACATTGAATGATGGTCCAATAGGGTTGTCTTATAAGTAATCATATGGTTGGGAGCATCATATCATTCACTTTGTATGAAATCATCATGTTGGTAGGTTTGTGGGTATGGTGAAACTATTAGGCGGGTGATTTAGAAATCAAGCAAGTTTCTGGGATCAAGAAGTCTAATTACATATGATTTATCTTTAAAAATACGGATTATGATTTATCTACCATGTCTGAGTGGAGTTAGAATATATATAATTGGATTAGTATAGAATTTATTGACAAATTAAATAGGGACATGAATAGTAGGAACATCCCTACTTACCAATAGAGTTCAAAAATATATTGTTTGGGTCATTGGTCTAATTATGATATCACACCAACCATCAGTTTGGATATATATTATGAGAGTTCAGTTGATATCATAATTTATGAGGTAGTTAATCCATCATGATTGGGGTAATATCATTACATGTTACTGTGAGAGGATGAGTGATTTAGGAAAGGCATTTTAGTGGTGTAAATAAAATAATTTTTCAATATTGATTTGATATATTAATTTTGATGTAACATAAGATATGTTATATGGGATATGAAAGATTCAAATTGAAAATCGGATCATGTATTTCTTTAGAAACTTTTTTTATCATGGTAAAGTTACTTGGAAAATTTACTACACCGAATTCATTTTAGAAACAAGAATGGGGAGTGATATCAAATTCTAATTGATGGATTTGAAGTAAGATAAAGCTCTTGGTTGATTCTTAGGGATTAAAATCTATATGGTGAGGATTTTTTAATGACTAGTGTCTTTATATGTTTATTAATTTAGTGTAAATTGAAATTTTCAATAGGTAGATCTCAGGTGAGCTTTATTTTTTGATTTTATAATGAATTTTTTGTTGTTGGTATTGAGAAAGTGACGTTTTGTATTTTATCAAGGGTTTTGAGAGTTAGGTGGAGATTTTTGTAGGAAATAGGCTCCTATATAGATGAATATCAGTAATATTAAGACCTTAAGAACTATTTCTGAGTACATATTGACTACACTGGTGTATAAACTATTTATGAATCCAATAAATAGAGGGTATACTTCACAGAGTAACCAATGGGTTCTTGGGGGAGTCTTTTAAAAGGCACATTACTAAAATTTTAAAGTTTTTTACCCTTTAAATTTAGTTAGCATACGAAACATGGGAGTGAAATTTTGTCCCATTATTCCCTTATTTTTCTCACCCTTTTACCCACGAATGATTTTTAATTTTTAATTTGATTCTATAATAAATTGAGGTATTATAAACCCTATTCTATCAATATTATTATTCATTTTCTTTCTAATCATTTAATCGTGTGGTTTCTATGTTAAGAATTGGATGATGATTTTACTAATACATGGTGGATTCTCCCTAAAATAATGGATTCATGTTGTTGTGGATTAAGGAAGTTGAGGATAAATGAATGCACATCATTATAATTTTTTTATGAGATATGTTTTTTGATGAATTTTTTGGGGTTATGATTTAGTTGGGTATAACTAATGGATGATTTGGTGTCAAAAAAATGATGATTTTGTTTATAGGAGTAATGAAAAAATTCTATGAGATTACACATATCATTGATCATTATTTCATTATTTCTATGTTTCATTGTTAGATTTTTGAGTTTACACCACAATTTTTATATTTTCTCACAAAAATTGAATTAATTTAATTAATTCTATGACTATTGTGGCTTGATATAGGGGCTCATATAATATATATGAGTTTGTGTATGATGTTTCTAATTTGTATGATCTTGGATAAAGGTTTTTTCTTTTATAACCATATTGGTAGCCCCTATGATACTTACAAATATTTTGTGTATCTTCAATCACGAATGAATGCTTGTGTTTCATTTAGGAAGGGTAATATAGAGGACATATAGATTATATGTGATAAAATAAATCTTATGGAAGTTATTTTTAAGGGTTCTATATTATTTATAACTTAACCATATCATTTAAAGTTCAATGGTGTAGGTATATATTCTTTTATTAAAGATACATAAATTAAGATTCTGAAGATTATTATTTTCATAATTGAGTATATGGGTTTGTCATGGGAATGTTTCATAGCGTCTTTCTTTCGTGAGGATGTTGAGGCTTGGAGATGGTTGATAGGAGTTGTACAAAAATGAGTTTTCCTTCAAGGTTCCATCTAAATAATGGTGTGATTTTTCAATGTGTTTTCCAAGAATTATAGTATAGGATTCCATATGAAAAATGGTTGTAATTTTTTTCCAATATGGATGTGTTAGAAGTTAGAAATAGAACTTGGTATATTCAATGGTTTTCATACCATAAAAGGAACAAACTTACAGTAATAATAAAAATTTATCATGAATCTTATATAGGGTAAACCCTATGAGGATATTGAATTTGAAGAGATGAACCATATGAGAATTATAAAGCTCATGTAATTCTTAAGAATTATTTATTTTTAATTTTTTAATTATGTAATCTATTTTTTTGACTTCATATTTCATGAATTCAATAATTTTTTAAAATTCTGAATTTTTTTCACATGATTATAGGGATTTATTTTTAGTGATTAAGTCATTATTATTTTGGAAGAATTTATTTTTCTACTGAAATAATATTATCATGAATTAATTAATATCTCTTTAGTCAATTTTTATGTGTTTCTAATTTGAAATTCAATTATGGTTTATACTTTCAAGGAGATTAATTTCTCATAATATTTGGGAATTTTCCACATGATTAATGAAATTTTAAATGGAGTATTTATTATAGAAATTAGTTAATTATTAACTTATTATTTATTGATTTCATTATAGAATATTTTTATTATTTATTTTACTGAATAAAGAATACGGAAACATTAAAATAAGTATTTATCATTTCAATTTTTTGTGGAAGAACATATATATTAAAATGATGAAAATAGTTGTTGAGAAATTTTCTACAAAATTACCATGAAAACGAATTTTATGGATATGATCCAATTATGCACACTTATTTACAAATGTAAAGAATTTAATATCATCCAATACTTTCCCTAATACATTACACGCTTCAATAAATTATTCATAGAGCCTATGGTATTCCCATAAGTCCAATATTTCAATAATTAAGTTGTAAGACTTAAGGGGTCTCACAAAGAAGTTGTATAAATCTTAACAGATCTCTTTTAATTTTATTTCTTCTTCCACCTTATATAAACCAATTGTATCAATAATAACATGTTGATTACCATTACATAAATATACTGGGATTTTATTCTAAAGGTGTAATTACCTTTTTTCACCTCTTTACCATCAAATGGGAAATGATAGTATCACTCTTGCGTACATGTAGAGTAATGCCTCCATATTGAAATATGATTCATTTTCCATATACAAATTACATCGATGAATATAATGATTGATTTATTAAATTTATATGATATTTATTATATAATTTTAATTCTTTATTGATTAAATATGTTTTATCATTGTTTTCGTCCTTTTGATAGAAAATGAAAACATCATTAATGTATACGTATGGACTACTGTCTCCAGGAACGATGTAATTAAATTTTATATCTTTAATTTTAATGACTGATTATAAATATGCATATAAATAATATGTATGATAATTATATTATTATTACCATTTTCATGTTTTTGTATCTTTAATAAAATTATAAGGACCAAAACTGACGTATTGAAACTTTCTTGAATAACGAAAAAATTATCTCCCATAATAGTGATTTTAATAAAGAATGATTAATTTATTAGAGTTTAAATGTAATGGGTTGATCATATATGATTTTATAGGTATAAATATTGTTTTATTATCTATGAATAATATATTTTAATCTATCACACAGAAGGTTAGAGTTCTTACAAAGGAAGTTATAATTGAGGTAAGAATTTTATTTTAAAATATAATTTTTTTGTAGATTGATTATGAATCATTTTCTCATGAAGAAATTATATGACCTATCTCTAAAAAATACTATATAAATTATTATCCTATATTTTCTCCATAGATTACATTTTTTCATTTCATTTTCTCTATATATGTAATCTAGAGACCAAAAAATTATTTTAAGGAAAACTAAATTTTTTTTATATTTGATTTGAAATCATTTTTTTCCATGTCTGTATTTTCTTTAAAATTTTATTAAGAATAATTTTACATTTATTATATTAAATTTTATTGCTAATTTTACAAATGTTTTAATTTTATTACTCTAAAATTTAATAATCCTTTTAATTTAAAAAATGATATTATTTTTACTAAAATGTGTGAATGAAATATTTGTTTTAACATAAACCACAAAAAACGGGTTCTCACACCATCAATAATACCCTTGTTTTTGAATATTCATTTAAATGTTTTGATAATTATATTAAAATAAAATTTTTTACATAATGTTTTGGAAATTAATATATTTTAAATAATTGATTTCAAAATAAAAATGGTATTCTCCTTAAGAAATGTTTCAGTGTCATTTTAAAGGATTTTTCATCTATAATAACATCCTTTTATATTATATATGATTAATTGTGGATATGGTTTTATAATAAAATCCTTTTTTTTCTTTACATGGTTATTTTTTATGATATTTAATTCTTGATGGAACACTTTTTCTTTTCCATGGGTCAAGAAATGATTAAATGTTTAATGTATTTAGGATCTTTTGATAAACATATAAAATGATTATGATTATGTGATGGTAGAGTTCGTTAAACAACAGAATTTCATTGGGTAATGATTAATGATTTATGTGTTTACAATATACATATGTGTTCATCACATGACCTAAAGAGGGAACATGGGAGGATATCATAAGTACAATGTTGGAACATGGTGGTTATTCTAAGCCTAACATGTTATAAATTTATTGGTAGGTAGACTTTTCAAAATATTTCTATGATTATGATTATTCCTCACTTTTTTCCAATATTTTATTATATAATATTATTCCAATGTTATTCTCTCAGGGACCATGTTATTTTATTCCTTAGTGATACATGTCTAATGAACATCATAGATTTATTCCATGACGTATGATTATGATCTATGAATTGTTTGGTGTAATTTTTGAATGGTAAGATCATGTTATTATAATAATATGCTCATTTTATGAATAAAATATCATTTATATGTCCCTAGTTTACCCTTACTGAGAAACTGTGATTATCCTTTATTATGTTTCCTTTTCCCCATGTTATGAAGAAGGGTTTTATGTATGACATGTCTTTGATGGGTCCTTGTTGGGATTAACTTATTTGAATAAAATGTGTAACTTTTTTGTACAAGTTGTGTATGTGTCCATGTTTCTAAAGACACTAAACCTTTATGGTTTCTTCATGGATCATAAGAATATATAATGAATATTCATATAATAAAATAGAATATTTTTGTTTGAAATTCTTGGGTCACCTTAGTTGATATCAAAGAAAGGTTTACTTATTTTCGGATGCTAGGATGAGAAATATTTAGTGGGAACTCTTAGGATAAGAATATGTATAGGAAAAATCAATTTATGGTAAAATAAGGATTTTTTATTCCAATAAAATTCATTCTATTTTGGATACTATAATGTTGATTTAGTTATAGAAAATATATACCTCGGGATAAAAAGTCTAAAAGGGGTGTATTGATTTTTATCCCAATATTTAAGAATGAATGATGAATGCGATTAATAGAGAAAACTTGTCAAGTTGATCCTGGAGGGATATGATTGGTTTAATTCACATTTTCATTATGAGCTATCAAAATTGATTTAAATACCTAATGACCATGGAAGTCCTAGGATAAACATAAGGCTTCATAGATTCAATAGAACGTTTCTTAATTTTGATATACTGTAAATGATTTTTCTAATTATATGGTTTCTCGCTATGTTTGTTATCGCTCAAAATTTACTTTCATGTTTGAGTCAATGAATGATAATAGAAGGAATCATGTAAAAATCAAATCAAATATAAAATTGATTAATTTTCTCCCAAAGAAAGAAAATTTTATGGGATATGGAATATAAAAAATGATTACTATTCTTACAAAAAATTCTCTAGATATGAATCATGTCAGCTTTCCAAATGATAAGTGGATGGAACAAAAAAAATTATCCATTCATGAGTAAACATATACATATATTAAGGGGATGTTAATCCACTAATTAATGAGAAATGGATCAGTACCACTGAAAGATATTTTCCATTATCCATTTTTTGGAGCATTAAAATTTTATTTTGGTTTTCAATCATTTGGAAGGTGAAAAATATAAAAATTGGAATATTATAAAGAACACTAGGTAATATAAAGATATTGAATCTATTTTTAGGTATGAGTTTACGAAGCTGTTTTTAAATATGAACTTTCCTAATATTCTTTTTATAAAAATAGAGACAGAATTCCTTAATATAAAGTAAAATGATGGTGAATCCACTAATATTAATGTGGTAAATTTTACAACACATTCAAATACATATTCTTCTATTATTATATAGCATAAAATAAATTGTTTTCGATTATTGACAATTTTAAAACCAGGTCTCTAATGTAAATTAATTAAAATAGACATCCATATCTTTAAATAAATTGTTATTTGTGATCTCAAGGTATAAATAGAGATCACTATCACCCATCAATATCATGGAATTTGTAATAAAAGATAGATGGAATTTAAAAGAAAATCGTAATAATAAAAAAATGAATGTAAGATAATGGGTCTTGAATTGTTCTATAAGTGTGGAAAGAATCATAAATGTAATTCTCCTAATAGGACTAGTGAATGCGTGAAATTTTGGAAGGAATGTCATTGGGGAATCAAATGCCAATTTGATGGGAAGATGTTATCTAATGATGTGAATAGAGAGAACACTCCATTGAATACCCCACCCAAAATTATGTGTTTGAAATTTATGTAGTATTGGAATTATGCAAACCAATTATTGAATTTGAGGGTTAATGATGATGATCGACATCCACAATATTTTAATCCAAAATTCAAAGGGAAATCTCATTTTATCACAAGTACCTATATGAGGAATATTAATGAACTAGTGAAAGTTACACTTAACATTCAGTCTGGAACTAATAATATATTTTTTGGTTCTAGATCTACTCAATATTTTATATTTGAATATTTTTATAAGGGTATAACACTACCACCTTAATGATTCGTTATTTAATTATCAACAAAAACTCATAAGTAGTCATTAATATAAATTCTAATAATGATTAAATATGATATGTATGAATCCTCTGTAATTTATTTTTTTGGAAGTTTCTTCCTACATTTGAATTATATGTTATTCTAGTCTTGCATTGGTTTTCTTTATATAAATCCCATATCAATTTTGAAGGAAGGGAAGTAAACTTTATTATTCTAAACCAAACTATGATCATTTATTTATGTGAGGATAAATAATAACTTCAAATAAAAATTATAACCAATATATGGGTTTTCATATCTATTTTAAAGGGGAATTTAACACGAATTATTTGTGAGAAACTCTACATTTGTGATATGTCTATTATATGGTAGTTTGTTGATGTATTTCTGGACGTGATTCATAGTCCTCCTCAAAAACACTAAGTTTATTTTTCATTATAACTCATAAATGATGCTATACACATTTTAGAAACTCAATAGATATTCTCCCCCATTGAGTTATAGGAAATGAAGAAACAACTCTAGGAGAATATTGATAAGGGATTGATTTAGTAAATTGTACCACCTTGGGGGGTCTATTTTATTTTTATTTAGAAGTAATATAAATCAATGAAATTGTAAATTTATTATCAAAAACATTATAATACCACAATAAATAATACCTATTATCATACCTATATTGATAATTTTTTCAGTAAATTTAGAAGAGATTAATATTTTTCCAAGTTTGATATTTGATATGGATACTATCAATTGAGGGTAAAAAGGAAATACATACCCAAGAAAACCTTCTTTATTATGTATTAATGCTATGAATTTATACTGATACCATTTGGTCTTGGAAATCCACCCCACTATCTTTATGGATTTAATGAATAGAATCATTAGATATTTCCTTGATCAATATTAGGTAGTCTTTATATAAGATATTATTATATATATTCTAATTGAAATAAAGAGCATGGAGATCACCTGAGGACTGTACTGAAGACCCAATAAAAGGATTAGTTGAATAAAAAATTACAAAGTTTCAATTTTTGGCTATATAATGAATCATTATTGGGTCATATAATATCAATAAAGTGTATATTTTTGATTAATCAGTGATTGATGTTTTTGAACATTGGACCAAACTAAGAACTATGAATGAGATACATAGTTTTCTTAGATTATTTTGGATATTATTGATAATTTTTGAATATTTATAATGTATTTATATCAATTCTCCATGTTAACATGGAAGGGACTTAAGTTCCTTCAGACTCATGAAAGTGAATAATCATTCATGGAACTAAAGAGAAGGTTGTTCAGTTTCTTTATTGTCACACTACCTGGTATTGGAGAACAATTTGTGATATATGGTGATGTATAAAAAAGGGGTTGGGATGAGTTCTTATGTATAATGATTTTGTTATAGATCATTTCTTATGACAATTAGAGATTCATGGGAAAAATTATCCATTTCATGTTTTATATTTAGCAGTAGTAGTTTTAATATTAAAGATATAATGTCATTATTATTATAGACCAAGGTGTGATATATATTGACAATAAAAGTTTAAAGTATATATTCATTTACGAAGAGTTGAATTTGAGCCATAATATATGGTTGGTGTTGACTAAAATTTATAACTACTCAATAAATTATTCCTCTTGAGAAATCGAATAGGGTGACTGATGCTTTGTGACAAAATGATCAAGAAATACTACCAATGATATGGATAAAAAGGATTCAGTATTTATTGATTTACAAAGGAATAAAATTGAAATTGTGATGTTAGGGGAGGAATAATATCTTTATCATGTAATCATTAAACCATTTTTCAATATGATGAATAAATAGGTAGACAGTGAAAATATAAAGTTGTAAAACATGGTGGAAAATGTTCCTGAGGTCAACCTCGGTTGTGATAGAATGATATGATTCAAGAATTGAGTTTTTGAATAATTAGTACATGAATGGAAGGAGTTATTGAAATAATCTAATATCTCACAATTCTCTATTCATCATGGTCGTATAAAGATATTTACGGTTATGAAAGAGTATTTATGATGGGGCAACATGAATAGAGAGATTATAGAGAACATGTCTTGGTTTTTGGTATATTAAAAAATTAAGGCTAAGAGAAGAATTTTTAATGGGATGTTTCAAACATTTCCCATACCATAATGGAAATGGGAATGTGTAAGGGCCCGTGACTTTAGTTATAAATTTTTGGTTAATGGTACATATTAAAAGGAAAAATATGTGATTATGAAGAAATTTATCAAATTATTATGAAATTTTAGAACTGAAAAAAATTAATCGGTATCTAATTTTTTTATCAGGTAGTAGTAAATATTAATAATTTATTATAATTATTATTAATACTACTACTTATGTTGAAGAAAATTAATAATAATTTAAATGGATAATTAATATTTTTTAAGGTGGAAATATTTGTTGGTTGAATATTAGTTTGTGGTCAAAGTAATAATGGTGATATTATTACCTGTGATAATTAAATGAAATTTTGAATGTTCAATACAAATTTATTTATTATTATTATGACATATCATCCAAATTACCATATTCTAGTTCCCTAATCTAGCTTTTCAAATGACCTTACGCATGCCTCCCTATATGCCAGAGCCTACTGACTAGTAAAGAGAATATAATATGCAATATGGGGAGTAAATACCACTTTATCAAAGTGGCATCATAGTAGGAACATATATAAAATAGACAATTGATAATAAAAAATAACCTTGAAAATACTATAAAAAATGTATACCAGCATCACATGATAATTCAAAAACATTGAAAAAAATTCATAAACCAGAGAAGTAGATATGTCATTCCATCTGATTGCCAGGTTTCTAATAAAAACCCAACATAAAGACACACTATTGTCTCCCATGTTGGTACCAACATCATGTCCGGTTCCCTCATCCATGATTCATTATGAATCCCAACTTATCATTCAAACATAGGTATTTTCCCTTTTCCTATTACGCAATCATTATGTTTATTCAGCTACATATCATGCAGCCTGTGTAATGTGTGATTACAACTCAGTACGCCACCACCAAGGGTGTCTAAAGAAATATCAAGCCTATAAGAGTGTAAAAAACTGTATAAACAATAAAGAAAATGGTTATGTAAAGAATTTTATTATTTAACTAATCTTTAATAAATCACATTATCCCCCGAGATCATAGTAAAGAGTAGACCAATCCTACTATATTCAACCCATTCCTGAGTCTGAACCATATACCATAGGAATATCAAATTTCATTATTTCATGGGATTTCATTATTCAACAAAATTTACAATTTCAAATTCATTATTTGAGGGCCTAGAGTAGTCTGGAACCCCCTAGGATTTTGGGATATATTCCCTAACACAAAACTCATTATTTATTTGAATATAATATATCTATGTGGCCTTGACTGATAGTCTAGAACACAATGGGTATTTTTATTAGCAGTTTCGGACCTATAACTATTTGATTAATAAAATAAATAAATATCACACATCAATGGTTCCACATTCATAACTCATTTATAGACCATTTTCTTTATGATGCACCAAATCATCTATCAAACACAACCATGATACTTCATGTTTATCAAAAGGAAAAATACAAACAATTTTCTCATTAATCTATTTTTCATGATTTATTTAACAACTAATTGACCCTTCATGATTAATACAATCAACACATTAAATCCCATTATGAAACATGTATCTCAAATTTTTTTCAATTTAATTTAACTATTATTCACCTTTTTAGAATTCCAGAATAATCATTTCTAGTGTTTTGGCACACCCCATTGGTTTCCATCAAATACAGTCTCAAAATATCCAATGGGTCCAATAGGATCCGTGAAGGGTTTCAAAATCACAGGGGAATCAATTAATTAATTAAAATTAAATTTTTTTCTAAATTTTGTAATTTAAATATCATAATTACATACACACAATTGTAATAAAGACTGTATATATTAGAAATTTTATAACCAAACTGAAGATCATTGATTAATGATCGCCATACCATTACCATCAATTTGCTGTTGATCGATCAAATTCACAATATCATATTATATCTAGGATCAAAACCTAGAACTATGATCCAATTAAATGAGATCCATCAAAAACTAGATCTAAACCATTTAAAATTGAGGAAAATCATTCATCTCCAAAAGAATTTAATGGAAGGAGAGAGAGAAATCCAAATGAGGAAGAGACTACTTAACAAAGACGAGTCGATCCTTCAAAGATATATTTATGTTACCAAGAAAGGGGTTAGAGGAGCCTTGGAATCCTTTTGGGTGACTTCAAGATCAAAGGAATCAATGTTAGGGTATAATATGTTGTTTAGGGACAATAATAGAGGGTTCATCTATATTTTTAAAAAATCAAGGGATTTAAAATCTTGTACACATGGTTTTATGGGTAGGGAGAATAGTTTTTACAACCGTTCACCAAACCCATGTACCCCAACCATATAGGGTGAATATTTAGTCTTAATTGGGTAGTGTTCTGACTATGAAATTCCCCTCAGTCTAGGCTACACAGTTTCTAGGGCGAGGGATCAAGGATTGAGAAAACTATACACCAACTGTGCACTTCCCATAAACCATCCAAAATTAAAAAAACTGGTCCTAACACACCCAATACAATCCCCAACCAAATTATGACTAAATTGAGGTTAAAATTTTACCAGAAAACAAGTTTATGGAAGCTATAGAATGTTTGGGATCTTAAAATCTCCCCACCTTATAATTTCTCTTCCTCAAGCTGTTCTCCCATGCATCACTAAGCTTCTAAGGTAAAATGGCCAGTCCATATATCCTACATATCTACTTCCCTCTAACTTATTTCCAACTAAACACAACCATACTTCCATAAAACCTGGGCCAATGACATTGTATTTCCCCACAAAACACACTCAACAAGACACACAAGTTGAATCAGATTCTCCTCAAAGAATACACCAACATATAGCTCAACGTCATCAACATCGATCATATGAGAAGGGTCAAGGTGATATTTTTGATGCTGTCACAGATAAAAAAACTCATTCATATAAGTATACCTCTATGACAGAGATAAAAAATATTCCACTGTCTGATCCTCTCCACAACGTCAAAAGGTCAAAAAAAAACCTAGGCATAAAATTTCTCAACCCATGAATCCTACAGTGAACAAATATTGGAAAAACATGATAGAACACATGATCACCCACTATAAAATCATGTGGCTGATAATATTGATTAGCATATGGATTCTTACTACTCTAATCCATAGCCATATGTTTCTTAAACAAATGAACCAACTCCAATATCTCTTGCATGAGACTCAGTTCGAACAACTCAGACTCACCCACCTCTATCCATCATAGAGGTGATCTGCATAGCCTATCATAAAGAACCTCATTTAGTGCCATGAAAATGGACTATCTATTAAACATTCGTTTCCCCAAACTGATCAAAAATGAAAGTCTCTAGGATAGGAATGAAATGATATACGTTTTTCAACCCATATACAATCATCCATGGTGCATTATTATTTAGAGTTTTACTCAGACTTCACCTACTGTTATGTGTAGCATCATGTCACGAAACCCACAATTTCCTTTTTCTTGTCCGATTTACAATACTATCGATGTAGGTCATGTCACATTTTTCTCAAACCATGATGCACCTACCATATCGAGGCATGAAACTCATGCATTAGGTCGTCGAAGATACATAGAGCCATAACAACATAGTTTCAGATATATATGATCTTATCCTCATTAATGGTCCAATTAGAAGGTGACTCCCAACATTCTAGGATTTACCTCATGGCCAAACACTCTAGGCCCTCATTCTGAATCTCCATAATCCATCTTAGAAGTGTGGAATATACTGATAAGGATATTCGGGATAGCTACCTATGGAACTCCTGAACCTCAATATGCATAAAATCACAAAACTTTATCATCCTCCACTTAAAACTAGATTCTTAGACTTCTTGAGTATGTGTCTTCCAACTCAAAGAATTAGCAAATATTTTTTTATTTTTCACTGTATAGACTAGCTCAAAATAAAAAAATTTAATATAATCAACCCAACTCCACTACCATAGATTCAAATCTAACTATTGAAATTTATAATTTAAGATTTTATGGAAAATATTCATAGTAAAATTTTCACCCAAAATGTAATTCTGACTTCACTTTAACGCATAAACTACCCTAGATAACTCGAGATCCTACATAGGTTAATTCCATTCATGAAGCCTCAATTTTCATGACCCATATAACATAATTCAATACCCATAAATTAAAAAATTCTATGTCCATTCCTAGATGCGTCACAAAACATGGTATAATCCTCCCCCGTCTTGGGTAGGATCAAAATTAGTGTAGTATTCAAATGCTTATTTAACTGTTAGAATGAATTATCACATGATATAGAACATTTAATCATGATAAAAATATTTTTCAAGCATAGAATTAGTGCTTCAAAAAGGTAAAATTCAAAGATAATACTTTGATAATAACACTCCAACCCGAGATAGCTTCGGATATCAAAAACATTTTTTGGATGCTCCAATGAAACCACTTCCCAAACTTTTTATAGATCTACTAAAAACCATCCTCAGTGATGATGAGACCATTGAAATATACCTTGTGAATCCATAATTTATACTTATATATATTAGAATATATCTAATAATATCTCACTATAATAAAGATGATGTCAAAATGTTGGGCATGATTGCCATGAGTCTTGGAGTACACCATGATTGAATCCAAAAAAGCCACCCGTAATTGATCTAGGTATGAGTGAAAGACTCATTTAGTGTAGGTCATAAACACAAACATAGAATTTTTCTTCCTAAATGGTATCACAACATACTCATATAGACCATTGTTTCTTCTAAATGCACTCCAAGGTATATCAGACAGTTTAAATCTAAACTGATGATACCCCGATCTCAATTCAATCTTGGAGAACACACAAGATCTTATCAAATGGTCAAAGAGATAGTTGAAACATATAATTGGGTATCGTTTCTTCCCTCTAAACCATTTTAACTTATGGCAATAAATGCATAATTACAATTTTCCACTAGCCTTCTTAGTAAACACGACTAGAGAACCCCAATGTGATATATTAGGATGGTTAAATCCATTTTCTATCAAATCATCCCATTTAATCTTAATCTCTTGAAACTCTATTGGTTACATTAATTTAGGTTTAATTGAAATATGTGTATCTTTAGGAATTAACTCAATCATAAACTCAATATCTCTCTCTGGTGGAAGCCCATATAATTATTTAGGAATCATGTCTATAAAATAATTCCACTAGGGGTGGAAAAACATCATACTTTACACATCATCATCCAAGAAATGTGTTCCCACTTGGGTGGTAATATCCCCCAGTTAGAGGTGAACTATCCCTACACAAAGTTCCTAGATATCACATTCACCATGATTAACACAACTTTTACCCTTAAGAGACGTAAATGTTACTCTATTATGGTAATAATACCTATGGGATTAGTATGATACTTTCTAGTGCATAACCAAAATCAAGTCAAAACCATATATGGAAAGGGTGTAAAGATACCAAAAGAAAAAATACTCACCAACCTTGAGAGAACACACCTTTCTTAAATAGATGTTTCTAAACCAAACTCCCAATGTAATGTTGATTATCATAACCCCACTCACAAAATCCACCATCAGAATCAAACCATTCTCAAATTGAGAATATATAAAACAATGTAAGGATACTATGTAAAATAAAGTGATTACAAGAATAAAGGATACAAGACTAGAACCTCAGATTATTGGTGGTCCAATATCATTATCTATAAGTGGAAAATACACTGCATGCGAATTTCCTATCCTTATTTCCTATAATATAGTTTGAGTCCCCTGTGCTTCACTAATATATTAATACATTCACTCTTTCTAGAAGAACCAGACACTCTGCCTTAACAAAATGAGCAATAGAACTCCAAGTGCTAGAATGGTATGAGGTAGAACGCCCTCTTCCAGTACTCTGATTCTGACCAAATCCTCCATATCTACCCATCTGTCATGGGTTCCTGCAGAACAACTATAGATACCCCATCCTGGAACAATACTGACACTCTACCAGTTGTTAGTTACCGTAGTTACAATAGTGGCCAAACATACAACACTGATGATAGTACACTCGATTACCACTCTAGGTAACTAATCCTTCACCCTTTTCACTATGCTTTCCACTACTCTGGTTGATTCTCTCATTGCGACACTTCCAACCCTACGAAGATGTACCTCCTTATTTTCTTGTTGAAACCAACCTTCCTCCATTGGAAGCCTCTTTTAGGTTCCCCATAGAAATGTGAACCTCGTTCACTCCATTTGAAATATTTTCAGAGAAAATATGTTAAACTAAGACTTAATCTCACATTTAAGTCCATCCTAAAAACAAATCTCCAAGTTTCATCATCTCCTTCAAATGTTGGAACAAAGCACTGGATGTCGGTAAAATGACCAGTATATTTCATCACAGATATAATCACCTCAGTTAATAACATAAACTACATCGCCCCCTTTTACCTCATCATATATGAGAAAATTTAATATAGTAACATCTCATATAAGTCCATCCATAACATTCTGTCCATCTACTCATCTTCATCTTGAATATCACATCAATCGTTTTCCTTACCATGTAACATATAAGCATCCAAATTGAAAATTTTCTCTACAAGAGTCACAAAATATTTATGAATTATTTTGATCAATTCAATCAAGAACTCAATAGTCTCATGTACTTCCAAACATTTGAAGGTCAAAGGGAACTGTAAATGTAAATCCCATATCATGTTAGACATATTATTCACACCCCATTGTGGATTTATCACTATAAACTATATAAAGTGAATATAGTTTCCACGAAACCCTTCTCACAATCTGTCTCCCAAATCCATCAAGGCCTCTTATCCCACTACTTGAGGCCCATTTTAGCCATCTCCTCATATTGTGATATCAAAAATAATAATCATGGATAACTGTCTTTATAATTCCAAACACATGTCATAGGACACATAAGACAACATTAACACATTTACAAAAGACGGATTCTCATAAGGATACAAAATTTCATCCCCCATAATTTGCCACCCAAACAAAACTGAGGAACTTTAACTACCATCAGCCACCTCTAAAATGGGTGATGACTAATAAAGGGTAAAATAATTTCATATTTCAAATATTCTCATTCGATACCCATTTTATCCATTTCAAAATACCATATTCTGCATCATTTACATTTGACAATTTCTTATGAGGTTCCATTTCATTTAAAAGATTCATAAGTAAAGAAAAGAATTTTAATTTCAACACCTCACCCAAAACCCAATTTCCTATGTCTTCCTATAATGATGAATGTCACATAAAATACCAAGTTCCTAAAATTATGCATTTATACTCAACTCTTGTGCCATACCAGGCCATGATTGAAATCTCAAAAAACTATGACATCACTCAATACGTACACCACTCAATATAAAATAACATTCCACTATAATATCTAACATCATGAAAAATAGTGAAACCCTTGGTTTAGGGCGTTTACCTCACACATGGATTAGCTACTCCCATGAATGAGCTCATGAATAAGCCCAACGACATCCTATTCTCTTGTCTATCATTCCCAAATTAAAAGACAACTTAAAATTAGAAATTATTTGATACCGATTTTTGACATCCCATCCTAGATGCCACATACCAGTTCCATGGGCAAGTTCATCAGATGGCCTTAGGTGTGCCTACCCATTCGTTAGAGGCTACATACAATAATTGATGAACTAATATGTAACATGAGGAGACTATACCTTCTTTATCAAAAAATCATAACCACGTAAATCAATAAATAATATCCAAATAATAATTAAAAATAACCTATAAAGTAAAATAACCAATGTAGACCAACGTTATAGGATAATAGAAAAACATGGAAAATGACCATAAAAAAGAATTAGATATGTTATTCCATATGAGTGTCCAATTTCTAATAAAACCCCAAAATAAAGACATAATTAAATATCCTAAAAGGGTCTTGGAATCAATTATAGTTCCCTCATCAATTATCCTTTATAAATCCACACTCATCCAACAAACATTGGAATATTTCCATTATCTTATCCTAAAAACAAGATGGTTATTCAGATACAAATTAGGCATCCTGAGTATGGTGTGATTAAAACTTTTTAGGCCACAACCAACGGTTTCTAAACCAATATCTATTATATAACAGGGTATTAAATTTTATAAAGAAGAGATTAAAAAAGAAATGTGATCAATTTCAACATTTAACTAATGTTTAATCAATCTCATAGGCCCTCAAGTTCATGATGACTCCTGGACCAATCATACATTCTTTGACCCATGCTAGAATCTGAACCATACCTATAAGAATATCACATTTCATTATTTCATGGGATTCCTTTATTCAACTAAATTTACAATTTCACATTCTGGATATGATGTCCTCGATCATTAGTCTATCACCCAGTAGGTATTTTGAGAAATATTCCCTAAACCAACAATCAATGTTCATATGAATTTATATATACTGGTTTCCTAGAGTAGTGGTATGGAACCCCATCGGTATTTAAAGAATCATTCTTTGACTGAAAACTCATTCATCAATAAAATCATAAATATCATGTACCATGGATCCCCATTATCAAATCATTTATCAACCATTTTCAATATTGTGTACTAAATAATTTATCAAACAGAACTATAGTCCTTCACATTGATAACAAGGAACATCATAAACAATTTAACAATTAATTTATTTCTCATGATTTATTTCACAACACATTAAACCTTGTTTGTTAATTCAATCAACCCTTTAAATAATATTATAAAACATGTATCTAGGATTTTTTTTCAACCGATTATTCCCCTATTTACAATTCAAGTATCATAATTTCTATGTGTATTGGAACAACATATAGGTTTTCATAAAATCCTATCTCTTAATCTTAAATGAGTTTAATTGGATATTTAAAGGGATTTAAAATCAATAGGGAAACAATTAATTTATTAAATTTTAAAAAAAATGTACAATGTGGAAATTTAAATTAAGCAATTACATATACAAAATTGTAATCCAGACTATGGGGATTAAAAATTTGACTACCAACCTCAAAATCATTGATTAATGCTTTCTAAAAATTAACCCTCAATTTGATGTAGATCAGTCAAATTTACAACGATCAAGGAGGTCTAGGATAAAAACCTAATACTAAGTATTATAAAAATGAGATCCATGAAAACATAGTTCTAAACCCTATAAAATAGTGGGAAATAATTCCACTCTAAAGGATGGTAAATACAAGAGAGATAGAAATAAAAATGAAGAAGAGATTACATACCAATGGGGAATTGATCCTTTATTTGGATCTTTTATTTACTAATAAATGGGTTAGAGGATTCTTGGAATCCTCTCAGATGCCTCCAAGATAAAAGGAAACTCTGTTATGCTATAATAGGCTGTTTAGGGATAATAAATGGGCACAATTTTCAAAACCATGTGCCCCTACTTTTTAAGGAGCATAATTATTACATAGTGGGAACACAATTTGACAAATTGTTTGATGACGATGTAATTACCCTATGTATGGGATGATTATTTTTTGTGGGGAGATCATTCAGTCTGAGAAAATCATGCTCCATGTGTATACTACCCAGAAACCATTTAAAATCACTAAATTCACCCTAACACACCTAATACAGGCCTTAACCAAAGAAATACTAAATTAGTGGTAAACATGTTCTTTTAAACGAGTATTTGGCTTCCCCCGAAAGGTCAGGATCATACAATTATTAGTATGAAATGGATGTTTTTATTAATATGTTCATCATGGTTTTCATGGAAGATATTTAATAATAATAAAAATTATTAACACTATTATTATTATTGAATTCGGAAAATGATATTTGTTTACGATAAATTAAAATATAAATATATTGGTGGGTTAAATATATATGTATATATATACATATATGTGTATGTTTATATATGAATATGAGGAAGTTTATATATATTGTACATATATGTTGGTTATATATATATATATATGTATATATGGGGATGTATATATATATTTGTGTGTGGGTGTATTTATGTATATGTGGTTGTGTATATAATTATATATAATAGGTGTATATATATATGGATACTGTGAAAAAGATATTTAAAAAATGATGAAATTCATTTTTGAATGGATTTTTAAAAAATAAACACATGAAGTGTAATGGGTGGCGCATGGGTTTGAGAGGAGAGAGAAGGTAAAAAAATAAATTTACAGATAAATGAATGAAACATTTAATGAAAATAAATTGGAAAAAATTATTTTTAATGGAGTGTTTGGGGCTGTAATTGGATTATTTCACAAGTGGTCACTCATTCCCCCCCCCCTCTCTCTTTCCCCCTTTTATTATATTTTATTTTTTTATTTTGATCTTATATATTTAATATTATTTCAAATACTAATCATATTCACTTATTTTCTTTTCCATTGGGTTCATCTCGACACATATAAATTAAATTTTATGGTTGTCTTTGAAGGAAAGGAGGTATTTTATTCAGATTTAATTTAATCATTCTCCACATATTAAATATCAAAATTTGTCATAATTCTAAAGAATATCGAATTAGGAATGGCTTTAGGGTTTAGTAGTGTAATTGAACTCAGTTTTCAACAATTTTCATTAATAGTCATTTTCATAAAGTTCAGAATTCATTAACATTCACTCATGTCTTATATGTGTAATTTGATTGATTGTTGGTGTGTTTTTAGCCATGAAAAACCTATGTATGATACTTGATCATGTGATGTGTGTGTGCATCCTTTATCTATTCTTGTGTTTATTGCATATTGATTGTACCGATGATGATACTTTTTACTTGACCAGATTTTTGATCTACCATTTTAAAATTGTATCGTATATATTGTCTCTATCATTTTCATGTGCATGAATTAGGTCCTATAGGTCCATTCCCCAAGATGGATGTGGTAGGTATGAGTTCAGAATACATTGAAATATCCCTTTTGAGGTATGTTTCAACCATGTTTGGGACTATATTGAGGGGGAATGTGTTATGATGATCATCGAGGATTCTTTTTAGCATAGATCCAAAGCATTTTGGGCTGGTCTCCAATGATCGAACACATGTTTGTATTTGTTGTATATTTTTTTTGAAATATATAACCTATTTAATTAATGACATGAACTTTTATATTTTAATGTAATATTGTTAAGGGATGATGGTGGGGTCCAACTGAGTTTTATACTCAAACACCTTATGGGCATTTCTGTGAACTTGTAGATTTAATGACTAGCGATCCATGGAAGGGAAATGTATCTATAGTGGGTGGTTGATCATGTTTAGTAGTAGTATGTTTTCTCTATTGGTTGAAGATCGAGTAGGGCATCAACTTCTATGTTTATTTATTATATTTAATGATACCATATTTTTTTTATGATTCTGTTATTATAGAATGTTTATAACATTTCAATTTATCCATGTACAATGATAATTTTTTATATTTATTATTTATTATTTAAGCTATGCCATGATGAAAAAGGTACATTCTCCTGAATTTCAGATTGAGACCCCCATTTCCTATCATAATGTTTTTTAATACAAGGAGGTACACATGATGTCTTGTATCACTCTAGATCATACCGAGTGGTTTGGGTCTGGATGTTACAAAATGGTATCGAAGGACCAAAATTGAATAAATTATTCCCTTAGCCTTGATTTGATACAAAGTAGACATGAATTAGGATGATGAAGAGCAGGGTAGAAGAAGTATGTTAGTGTCTGATCAACATTGTTCAGTGGATTTCCATGCTTCCATAAAGTGGTTATTTATGTTTTTGTTGTTTCATGTGATCATTGATTAAATTTACGTAGGGTGATTCACATGATGTGGATATGTGATGTATTGGGGTTTTTGGTGCATTTTTCATTATTCTAGGAACAGAGGTTCACATGGAATTTATACATGTTTTTTTCATTAGATAGAGACTGAATAATTAAGTTCCTGCTGAATTTGTGATATGGGTTTTGGAGCATTATTTATAGAATCCTTTTTGTTGATAATTTTTTATTCTACGCATGAGTATATATTTTATGGCTATGACTAATGTGTAGATGTTAGAAATATAGGATTAATAATTTCAAATTGGGTAATTTTTGTGTGTGTTCGGTTCCTTTTATGTCATTTTTTGTGGAAATATCTATGTGTTTTTTTAAATTATGGATATACTTAAATTAGACATTGATTTATTTTTGATTAGGTTGTCACTTGTACAAGTGGTTGTTTCAATGGGTTAAAATGAAATTATAATGTACGTATTTTTTTGGAAAAATGTTATAAGTTTTTTATGGAATCTTTTATGGTGGGGAGTATTGACTCCATGACTTTTAGTGCTTCTCAAGGATAAAAATAATTATGGATTGGATATTGTAATGATCATGTATTTATTTTTTATTTTTCAGTTTAAAATATTTATTAAAAGGAATAAAAAATTATTGTGAATAAATTTACCTAATTATAATGATTTGTTTTAGCCAATAAAAATTAATTAGTGTGTAGATTTTTTTTGTTTGGGAAGTTAAAAATAATAATAATAAATGTATTATTTTTATTATTTATACAGAAGAAAAATAACGAATACTTAAATCTGTAGTTAAAAATTATTCCATGGTGAAAATATTGGTTGTGTTATTATTTATTAGTAGTTAAAATTATAATGGTGATATTATTACTTGTGCTAAATAAATGCAATTTTGCGTTGTTAATAAATACTTATTTACTCCTATTAGTATTTAATGAATGTTTTTGTTAACCTGTATATACTGGTATTGAATTGGATGATTTAATAACAAAAAAAATTATTGTTATTATTATTATTGTTAAATTTGGTAAATATAATTTTTGTGAAAAATTAAAATATGAATGAAATTA
Source organism: Viscum album (assembly GCA_963277665.1). Classification (NCBI taxonomy): domain Eukaryota; kingdom Viridiplantae; phylum Streptophyta; class Magnoliopsida; order Santalales; family Viscaceae; genus Viscum; species Viscum album. The sequence continues at coordinate 1,504,272,834 of OY728133.1, forward strand.
AATGTGATATATATAAGGGCTTATATATCTATAATGTTTATATATATGGGTTACATATATATATATATGGGTGTATATAATTTTATATGGGTGTGTGTATATATATAATGTGTATATATGTGCTATATATATACACAGATGTATATATGTATATATATGTATATGTACGGCTGAATATATATGTGTGGGTGTGAATATATGTATTTATATAATGTGTATAAATATATATATTGACGAATTTTAAAATATATTTGACGTGTCATGATTAGTGTGAATCACTGAAAGGGGGAGGGGGTAAATCGGTGATCCATTTAAATTTTTTACAAATTGAATCTTTTCAATTAAACATATATGGATGGTTAAAGACTCTGTCCAATATTCTTGTGTCTATCAGGCTTACCATGAATGATGTTGTAAATGTAAAGGTATTGAACACAATGATTTACAAGGTTCAGTTCGAAGACCTAGTCCAAGTTGTGTGGGAAATTCATCCCAACATATATTCTCCACTATAATCTTATTATAAATTAAAATGGTAGATACAGAGTCCCACTTTATCTCTACCGAGTCCCACAAGAAGTTCTTTATACTACTTCCCATAGTGTTACCTTAGTTCCACTAGCCTACTCCATAGTCTCACTGATGTCTTCTTCTCCACCAAGAATATCATAAGTTTCTTCTAGTTCTTGAGTCACATGATTATTTTCTTTATTTGAGTTCTCTTTGATTCACTATAGATGATCTAATGCTCATTCCCCATAGTCTTGCTAAATCACACTTCAATGTGAATTTATTCAAGAATATTTAACAAAATTTCGAAAGGTCCGTTGGAATTGCTCAATATTTATGATCACCATTGTGATCAGTATTTAGTGAAACAATGGTCAAGAAATTATTTCTTCTTCTAATGAAGAACTGGCGTCACTAATATTTGAGCAAGTGGTGCACACAAATTATTAAAGAATATTAATATGAAAGAGTGATCTTGCACAATATTAGTACTGTATTTCTTCTTGGATTCTCAGTCGTTGTCAACTTAGATATAATTTCTTCTTTAATTCTGTCTATCTTAAGTATCGATTCTCATCTACTTCATGTATCGAATGCACAAAATCCAAACTTCTTATTTTTTGATATCTCAATTCTTTTCACACGTGAATGTGTTTATGAATGTATTCATGAATGTATGCTATGTTTCTTGTAAACCCAAGTACACACTATTGTATTGTATCAATATTTTGTATTAAAGGTGTGTGTGTCATTCAATTACACATGGATTGTCTTCTTTCTCAGTATGCACACAAATCCTTCTTCTTTAATTTTTTCACACACACACTTTTTATTTTAATTTTTCTTCAATGTGTGTTATGTTTATGTAAGTAATTAGTATTTTTGGTAGCCCAAATTCCCTTCCTTTTCTTTTTACCTCTACTATTTAGTTATATTTTCTTATGAATAAATTCACAAATGGATCACATAAGTGAATCCCCTTATGCCTCTTTCCACACAACCTATACAGGTAGAACATGTTATTGGGTTTTTTCTTCTTATGGAACACAAATCCCAAATGGGTATTTGTTAGGAGTGGGATGTATTTATTATTCTAAACATGTAGTTTGTTATGAGTGTGTTTTATTCTTTAGAGATTCATTGTTAGGTTAAACCTTTACATGCACACTATTCTTATTTGTTTTCTTCAATGCATGCACACACAAATTTTGGATTCTTCTTCTTTGTAAAAACCAGAGAAGAAAAATTCTTCTTCATAGAACCAATAATGGTTCGTGGCTATTTCTTCACGAAGTATAGCAGGGGTGCAAATTTATCTATTTCATACAAGCAAGATGAACCTGAAGATATACAGGAAATGTTTCAAGATAAACTATCCTGTGTTTTGGTTTCTTATTCGCACAAAGGGTGAAACTTCTTATTCTTCACGAGACAAATTTGAGTGATTGTTGAACCTATTTAATGACAACAAGATCTTATTTCTCCTTCACATAGCTTAACAGTGTAGAAAAACTCTGGGTTTGGTGCATTGTTTTAGAGAAACCGAAGCTCTCTAAATTTTTCCTTCCACCAAACCATCATTTGAGGGACCACTTTTTATATGTTATGACCACAGTGTCACTATGTATTAAAATTATTATTGTTTCTCTTCAAATAATTTTAATTAACTAAGATATTTTGTATTTGAATATTTCAAATGCAGATGATATATCCTATATATCTCTCAGTTTGTTTCCCTTCATCACGAGCTTCATCATATATTGATTTGATCATCATGTGCATGCCAAGTGGAACAGATGAAACATTCAATCATGAATGACTGAGGTCCATGAAATAGCCTCATAATTTCATTTTATTTGTCCTAATTAGTTTCTTAATTTCATTCATATGCATGAAGATTCCATTTCAAGCATGTGTTCTTTAAGTCTAGACAATCCAACTGCAGGAATTTGGATCATCAACGATGGCTGGAGATCGATTGTGGTGGAGTGGATTCATCTATTTCGAGATGTGGTGTTGAGATGATCCTAGGTTGAAGATGAAGATGTGGAGGCTCAGTGATCATTGGATCTACTTAGATCAGTCACAGATGGTAGTGATTAGATCACAAGATGCGATATGGACCATTCGTCCGAGATGCACGTGAAATCTGATGGAAAACTGTGATTGCATCCGCATTTTTAAAATCTTTCCCAACATCGAATTGAAAATTTAGATTTCTTATGGTTTAAGAATCAATCTGGGTCGACTAATCACCAGATTACTCATATCCCCCCTTCGGTGCCGCCCCACACCGGTTCTCGAGGAAGTGACCTCTGTGTCCACAATACTTCCTTCATCTATGCCCCCCACATGTCGTGCGCTACGCTAGTTCTCCCATGCACCCCAACGAGCTTATACATGACCCAATCATACCTCTTGTAGGCTGACCATGAGGCTTCCTTCGGGTGCTATTTACACTTGGGTCCCGCATGTGCCTAAGGTTGAGGACCTCGGCTGGCCTTGCATGGTTGTCATATTTTTTAATGCATTCCCTTTATACAATATACTTGGTTAAAAACCAAGTGTCAAGTACAAGAGTAGTGCATGGAAACCTTCTTCATTCGAATCCCATGAATGGGAAATGCACTTACTAGATTCCAAATGAACATTCTAATCCCATCCATGATTCTATTATTCTTTTTCATCTTTAAACATCATTTTTATTTTGTTTTTGGATTAACAAATCCATGATCTTCAATATTCCTCCTGTGTCTAACCATGGATAATTTATGGATTCTTCTTAATTACTAATGCATTAACACTATGCATGGTATCATTGTAATGAAAAATGTGTTCTCCTGTAATACATGTATTCTCCTTTGAAAATCATATTTATCAAACATTTATTTCTGGTTCACTAACCTCATCCAATTAGAAGTTATTGGATGGATCTTTGAAAGGCATCTTGAAATTAAGTATTCAATAGACTTCTTCCAATGTTCTAACAAAGTGTCTTCAAGTGAAACATGAATTGGAACATAAGATCAGTTCAATCAATGACCTCAATTGAGATAATATGGAGAATTTTACAAGCATGATATCCAATGCTATGAATCCATAATAATTCTATAAGAATCATTATCTTTGTAACAACTTAATCAGATTGATAGTAGTGAGTTATTCCCATCTCATTGATCACCATTTAAAAGTATTATTCATGATCAAAGTGGGCTTTTAACTAAGTTAATAACATTACGTTATGAATAAGCACTTCAATCATCACCACCTCCTAAATCACAAACGTTCAATACACATATTGACACATTATTGTAAAAAAATGAAACAATATCATTAATAATATCTACATTTGTATTTTGTGGTCAATATTGCCTAAGAATACATTGTATGGGTCAATAAGTGTTCCAATATCTTCTCCCCCTTATTGGAAACCATATTCCAAGGTTTAGGGGGGTCTATTCATAAACATTTTCTCCTCCCTTAAAAAACAGCTTATTGATCATTTATGTGAGAGGGATGATGTCACACAGATCACATAGCAAAGAGCCTTTAGTTAATGAGCTCTATGTCTACATGGTGTAACCCAGGGTAGAAAATAAGAGAGATGTGGCCAAGGTTTTCAATGCTATCCATAAACAGACATACATGTAAAATCATGATCATATTGCATCAATTCTTAAACAAGGGGTTGAAGATAACCTGATTTGTCAAAGAAATGAAAAATCTTACACATACATCACTCAAAATATTATAAAGTTCAAGGGAAAATATAAAGCTCCCCCTTTTATCCCATCTTGTCATCAACCAAGCACTCCACCTTAGTTGACATGATAAATACAATTAATAACATGAGATGAATTTGTGATTGGAATACCTATGGTTTCAACTTCTAGAGAAGATATGTTTTTTCAATATTTTTTCCTAAAATAATCCTTGACATTGTCTCCTTCATATTTTCTCCCCCTCAAGGTGTGAAATCCCTTTGATTTACCCTGGTGGAAAATATCATCAAATAATATTTGAAATATTCATGTTGATAATATTCCACTATGTAACATTCCAAGTATTTATCAAATCATGAATAATCATTCCAACTTATTGTTCTCCACATTTTTCAAACAATTTTCATTTTGATAATGACCTTCACCTTCAATTATATACTATTTATAAACACATATACAAAAAAATATAAGGTAATAATATGGAACATATGTGAGCTTATTAATAGGAGTGAAAAATCCAAGAATTTCTTCTATATCCAATAACTCCTTTAAGTGTATCTCTAATGTGTTTAGTACTCTTCATATGGCTGTCTCCTCTCTATTTAAAATTTTGATCTTTCATTGTCATCATAGACCCTTTACTTCCATTCACCATTAAATTTTGTGGATTTATTTCCTTACATCTTCGATTAGTGAAGTATCTTCCACTAGTGTATGATTTTTAATTTTGAAAATCTTCATTTGACATGGTAAAATAGATATACATTTGTTTTCATGATGTCCAATCCTATTGCACCTTCCATATAGTAGTTGAAAGAAACTTGGTGTTTTAGGTACTGACAACCTCTAATGAAATTGAATTTATCATTTTTGTGGAATTACCCATTTCCATTTTTTCCTTTTCTTTATTTTTTATATAATCTTTATCTTTTTTATGTTCTCTATAAATTTGAAATTTATTATGCCAAATAACTATACAATCATTCTCAACATTTTCTTTTCTGGATTTTCCGCATGGTTTCATCAAAGCATTCATGTTACATTTCTTAAGAAACTTATAAAAATTTTCTTAAGGAATATTTTCATTCAATCATGAATTCTCTTGGATTGATATTATTACTATGTTTAGCTTATTTCCAATAATTTCCATGGCTTGTTTGTAGTGATCCATTGTATGTCCTTTCCTTCCACAATAGAATCATATTTTCATGTTTGAGATGAAATTCTTGGAATCTATATTGAACTATTTCTTGGGACTCATTTATTTCACTATTTTCTTGACTTTATTATTTTTCATATTCCCAATAGAAGAATTTTCAACTCTTTTTTCCATTATCTTTACTTTTTGTTGTCTATTATTCTTATAGACATATGAATGAAAAAAATTTGGACAAAACCAGCACTCATCATAATTGTGACCACTTCTATTACAATTATTAAAAAAGTCTTCATGATATTCAAATATATTCTTGAAAAATAGATTCTTCTTCATCTATGTTTCCTACTTTTTCTTTGCATGTACCTTCATTTTTTCATATCTACATTCCCTCAATGTTGGACTTCGAAAATTTTCATATTCTTAAAAGTTATGACATCAATCATTAGCCTGATTCCCAAAATTCCTACAACACAATGAATATCTAATAAATATCCTTCTATTTCTCGTAGTATTATTCTAGATAGATTTAGTGCTTTGTTGTTTATGTAATTGTCTTTATTTATTTAGAGAATCCATTTGGGAGTTGTTTGTATTAATCAACCCAACATCCATCCTTGAAACATTGATGGATGTATCAACATTTTCATCAATGAAAATATTCCCATCTTTTAGCTTTGAACCTGTACATCCAGATGAAACTCCATTGGTAGAAATAGAAATAACTAGGTTATGGGATAACTTCTTCTTGGAGGATGTTTCCATTAGATTAGTAGATGATAAAATACTCATTTTGGTATCATATTTCTCAATTCAAACTTGAGTGGAAACATCTATTCTTCCATATGTTTGGGAATTTTCTACATAGAGTGATTGTTGATTCTTCAATATCACTTCTATCTCTAAACACTTCATATTGATGGATTTATTCTCATCCTCAATGTATCTCAACATAATTTAATAATTATCATTCATCCTTTTAATTTTTCCTTTATGAACATTTTTTAATTCCTATAAGAAAATTTCAAGCTTCTTTAACTTATTTTCTTTGTCTTCTAGTTCAACAGATTTGAAAACCATATAGACTTTGTCAAACTTTTCAAATGTATGGAAAAATTCTTCAAATACAATCTCAAAGAATTATTTCTCGCAAATACTACTTTTCAATTCTTTAGTAACTTGATAATGTAATTAATTGTTATGATAAATCACTTATTCCTCTGACTTCACTTGTTTTGTGAGTGTTCTAGATATTCTAACCCTTTTAGATAATGCTTATTCCATAGCATCACATTATTCTTCCAGCTATAATTTTTCATATTGAAGAACATTCATACTAGTTGAAATATGTCTTTCTACTTCTCTAGGTATATTCTTCAGAAGTTATTTTAGTGAAGAACGAAGATCACTCTTTTATCTAACATCATCATAGTTTGAGCATGGTTCATCAGAAGAGTCATAATAATAAGAAGAATTATCACATGTTGAAACTTTCAGATTACCTTTAGTATAATGTGCCTCCCAAATAGTATAAATCTTACTCTTCATATTACTTTCTTGTTTCTTATTTATATTATTTAGTGTCTTTGAAGATATCCCCATTTGATGTTTCTCACTCATTTCCTCAAATATGAACTTCATAAATACTCCCTTGGATCTATTAGAGGTAAACTCCCTTTGATATCTATTGAAGTGACCAAATCAGTGTGAATCACTTAGAGGGAGAGGGGGTGAATATGTGATCCCTTTAATATTTTTACAAATTGACTAATTTCAATTAAACATCTATGGATGGATAAAGCCTCGATCCTCTCTTCTTGTCTCTCTCTGCCTTACCTTTAATGATGCTGTAAATATAAAGAAATTAAAAGAATGATTTAAAAGGTTCAGTTTAAATACCTACTACTTGTTGTGTTGGATATTCTCCCAAACACATATTCTCAACTATAATATTATTATCAATTAAAATGGTTGATACAGAGTCATACTATATCTCTCCCGAGTCTCATAATAGGTTCATTATACTTCTTCCCACAGTGTTACATGGGTCCCACTATCCGGATCCATATTCTCACATAAGTCTTCTTATCATCCCTGAATTTTAGAGGGTTATTCTTGTTATTGAGTCACATAAGCAACATAATTATTTTAGTTGTATTTGATTCATGGTATATGATCTGATGCTCATTCCCCACTGTCTTGTGGAATCACACTATCTTGTGAATCTCTTCAATAATCTTCAACAACCTTGGGTAAGGTCTTTTGGCCTTGTTAAATTTTTCATATCACCATAGTGGTCAGTCCTCAATGAAAAAATGCTCAGGAAATTATTTCTTCTTCTAATGATGACCCTACCTCACTAAGATATGTGCTAGTGGTGCACCCAACTTCTTCAAGAATATTAATATGCAAGAGTGATCTAGTAAAATATCAGCACCGTATGTCTTCTGGGATTCTAAATCACTATGAAATCAGATTTAAGATCTTTGATAATTTTATAGCGCTTCAGTCTCAATTATCATCTACTTCATGAATGTATTACATGGAATCCAAAATTCATGTCTCTGTATATCCCATTTATTTTCACATTTGCATATGTTTATCCATGTATGCATGCATGAATGATGTGTTTCTTGTAAAACAGAGCTCAAAATATAATCTGGTATCAATATTTCAGATTCAATGCATGTGAGTCATTAAATTACACATGCATTGTCTTCTTTCTCAATATTCATAGAAATCCTTCTACTTTAGTTTTTGCACACACTCACTTTTTTTTTAATTTGGATTCAATGTGTGTTTTATATATGCATGTATGGAGGATTTTGTGTAGCCCGAATAGCCTTCCATATCTTCTTTTTAAACCCCCTATTTAGTTAGAGTTTCTTATGCATAAATCATTGAATGGATCACATAGGTGAATCCCCTTATTCCTCATTGAGAACAACCCGAATGGGTAAAAGTTTTTCTTGGGATTTTCTTCGTCTTTGACACAAAACCCAAATGGGTATTTGTTTGGTGTGAACTGGATTTCTTCTTCTCAATAGGCAGAGCATTATGAGTGTGTTTTATTCTTTAAATATTCACTGTTTTGTTAAACCTTTTCATGAACACTCTTCTTATTTTCTTTCTTCTTTCCATGAACACATATCCTTGGGCTTATTTTTCTTCATGAAAACCAAAGAAACATAGTTATTCTTTACAAAACCAAGAATGGTTTTTGGATCTGTCTTCATAAAGAAAATCATGGTTGAAGATTAACCTATTGCGTACCAGCGGGATGCTCCTCATGAAATATAGGCAAGAGTTCAAGAGAACCTTCCACCTGTTTGTGATTCTTCTTCGCACAGAGTGTATTTCTTATGCTTCTTCGCGAGACAGCTTCGAGAGTGCGTAGCACCTGTCATAGGTATGAGGGATCTTTATTCTCCTTCACATAGCAGAGTTGTACAGAAACAGAATGGGTTTGGTGATATATTTTACAGAAACAATAGAACTCTCAATTTTTCTGGACACGAAACCCACATTCAAGGGCTCTCTTTTTATAGGAGAGGTTCGAATATTTGATCCACATTAAAATTACTATTGTTTATATTAAAATACTTTGAATGAGCTGATATATTTAGAATTAGAATATTTCAAATGTGGATGAGATATCCTACATAACTCTCGGTTTTCTTCTCTTCAACGCAGTCTTCATCCTATCTTAGTGTAATCATCATGTGGATGCTAAGAGGAACACAAGTAACATTCAATCATGAACATATAAGGACAATGACATGGCCTCAAAATTTTGTATGATTTGGCGTATATGGTTTCTTCATTTCAATAACATGCATGTAGATATCATTTATTTCATGTGTTCATTAAGTCCAAATGATCCAACTGCACGAGTTTGGATCATCAATGATTGCCGAAGATCGATTGTGATGGAGAGGATTCATCTGTAGTGAGATGCGGCGCCAGGATGATCTAGAGATGAAGATGAAGATGGGGAGGCTCAGTGATCATTGGATCAGCTCAGATCTGTCACAGACGATAGTTATTAGATCACAGGATGTAGGACATAACATGTTTCTGAGATCTCATGCGAGATCAGATGGATGTACACGATTTCATCCAGATTTTTAAAAACTTGTCCCACATCAAAATGAACATGAAAATTTCTCATGGTTTAAGAATCAAGACACATTGACTCTACACTAGATTACTCCTACCCCCCCTCTAGTGATGCCCCACACCAGTTTTCTATGGCTTTCTCTCTTCACAAAAAATGCTTCCTACTGCCATGCCACCCCCATTATAGTGCACTACGTTAGTTCTACCATGCTCCCAATAATATTATATGTAGCCCACTCATGCATCTTGTAGGCTATCCATGAGGCTTCCCTCAGGTGTGGCTGACCCTCAGGTCCCACATGTGCCTGAGGTTGACGACCTTGGCTGGCCTTGCATGGTTGGGCTATTTTAAATGTAATTCCATGATAAATATCCTTGGTTAAAAACCAATTGTCCTGTAAAAGAGTAGTGCATAACAACCATCTTGATTCAAAGCCCATGCATGTGAAATGCACTTATTAAATTAAAAATACACATACTAAGAACATGAAAGATTCCTTTATTCTTCTTCATCTTTAAACATAATCCTTCTTTTGTTTTAGGAATAAAAATACAAGATCTTCAATATTACTCCTTTATCCATCCATGGATAATGTATGACTTCTTCTTTATTCCTCATGAATTAACACTATGTATGGTATCATTGTAATGAACAATGTGTTATCTTTTAACACATGTATTCTTCCTTGAAGACCTCCTTTATCAATCATATGTTATTTTGTCACCAACTTAATCAAATTATATGTTTTTTCATGGATCTTCTAAAGTCATCAGGCAATTAAGTATTTCCTGGGCTTCTTTAGATGTAGTAACAAAGTGTATTCCAGTGAAACATGTCTTGGATCATAATATCAGTTCAATCAATCATCTGAATTGAGACAATGTAGATAATTTCCCAGCCTGCCATCCAATGTTATGAATCCATAATAATTCTCCAAGAATCATTATCTTTGTAAAAAATTCATCATATTGCTAGTATTGAGCTATTCCCATATCATTGATCACCATTTCCATGTATTATTTTTGATCAAAGTGGGATCTTTAATGATTTAATAAAATTAACTTAAGAATCACCACTTCAATCATAATCACCATCTCAATAACTACCTTTCTATACACATACTGACATATTATTGAAAAAAATGAAACACTATGATCAACAATATCCCCTTTTGAATTTTGTTTTCAATATCACCTAAGAACACTTTTTATGGGTCAATATGTCTTAAAATATCATCTCCCCCTTAATGGAAACCAAATTCAAGGGTTTAGTGGGGTATGTTAAAAAACATTTTCTCTTTCCTTAAAGAAGCATATTCTTGATCATTTTTGAGAGAGGGATGATTTCACATGATTCACATAGTAAATAGTCTTTAGTAAATGAGCTCTATTTCTACTTGGTCTAACCCTGTGTAGAAAATAAGAGAGATATGAATAAGTTTATCCATACTATCCATAAAATTCCATACATGTAAAATCTTTCTTAGAGTGTAGTAATTCATTACAAAGGGGTTGGAGATAATCTGATTTATCAATGAAATGAAAAATCCATCACAAACATCACCAAACATATTAAAAAGTTCAAGTGTAAAGTCAAATCTCCCCCTTTCATTCCATATTTTCATAAATAATGAACTCCCCCATAGTTGACACGATAAAAACAATTAAAAACAATGGGATGAATGTTTGATTGGAAAACCTTAGGTTTCTACTTCTTGAGATGATATGTTTTTTCATGATTTATTAGGAAATAATCCCTGACTTCATATCCTTCATATTTTCTCCCCTTTCAGGGGTGAACTCCCCTTGATTTACCCTGGTGGAAAATATCATCAAATAATCTTTGATATATTCTGGTTGATAATCTTCCACTATGGAACATTCCAAGTATTTATCAAATCATGATTAATCAGTACAAATTTTTGTTCTCCCCATTTTAAATTCAATTCTCATTTTGAGAATGACCTTCACCTTGAATTATATGAAATGTAAGAAGACATATACAAAAAAATATAAGGGAATAAGATGAGGCACATTTGAGATTCATAATAGGAGAAACAAGGCTGAGAATTTCCACTAACCCTGATAACTCCATTCCTTGTAGCTCTAATGTGTCTGGTACTCCTCATACTGCTATCTCCTCTCTATTTAAAATTTTGATATTTCATAGTCATCAAGGACCCTTTACATACATTATCATTCAAATTGTGTGGATTGTTTGTCCTGACTTCTTCCATTAGTTAAGTAGCTTCAACTGGTATATGTTTTCAATTTTGAACATCTCCACTTGAAATGGTAAATTTTTTATACATTTTTTTTATGATGTCCAGTCCTCTTGTAACTTCCATATAGTAGTTGTAAGACACTTGGGTTTTCATGTTCTGACAAACTCTCATGAAATTCAAATGCTCTTTTATATGGAATGACAAGTTTCCTTTTTTACTTTTATTTATTTAGTACATAATCTTTATCTATTTTTAGTTTTCTAGAAATATAAAATTGAATAGGCTCGATAACTAACCAATCCTTATTATCATTTTCTAGTTTGGAGCTTCCATGTGGATTCTTCAAAGCATTCAAGTTACCTTAGGAAATTTATCAAAATTGTCTTTAGTAATGTTTTCAATCAATCCAGACTTCTCCTAGATTGATTGTATTTTTAAGTTCATCTTACTTCCATTCATTTCCTTGTATTGTTTGTAGTTATCCATGGTATGTTCTTTCTTTCTACAATAAAAACATCTTTTCTTAGTTGAGATTACATTCTTGGAATCCATCTTGAACTCCTTCTTGGGTATAATTTCTGTCACTATTTTCATGACTTTATTGTTTTTAATATTCCGAATGTAATACTTTGAAACTGCTTTTTCATTATCTTGACCTTTTTGTGGTCAATTATCCTTATAAACATCTTCAGGAGGTATGTAAGGACTAAACGAGAACTCATCTTAACTGTGACCACTTCTTTTTCAATTATCACAAAATTCTTCAAGATATTCAAATCTGTTACTGATAGACAAAATATTCATTATCTTTGTTTTCTGCTTTTTCTTTTCAGGTACCTTAATTTCTTCATTTTTACTTTCCCTAAATGTACGATTTATTTAATTTTCATATACTTAAAATTTATGCTAGAAATCATTGGCTTGATGCCCAACCTTCCAACAACACCTAAAGTAGCTAATAAATATCATTCTTTATTATGTAGTATCATTCTAGCTATATTTAGTGATTTGTTGTTTATTGATTTTTTTTATTTCTTTGGATAATACATTTTAGATTTGATCTTATTAATGATCCCAACATTCATCCTTGATATTTTTAGGGATGCATCAACATTTTTTTCAGTGCACATCTTCCCAACTTTTAGCATTGAACCTATACATCTAAATGAAACTTCAATAGTAGAAACCAAAATAACTAGGTAATGGGATACCATCTTCTTGGAGGATGTTTCCACTGTGTTAGAAGATGATCCAACAATCCTTTTGGAATCATAGTATTCATTTAAAACTTGAGTGGAAGCATCTCTTCTTCCAGATATTTGTGAAGTTCATTCTTGGAGTGATTATTGATTTTCTATATCACCTCCATCTCTTAACAATTCATATTGAATGAGTTCTTCTCATCCACAACTAATATCATCTTAATTTACTAATTATAATTCATTCTTTTCATTTTTTACATTATGCATATTTCTTAATTATTGCAAGGAAATGTCAAGATCCCTTACCATGTTGGTTTTTTCTTCTAGTTGAGTATTTTTGACAACCATACAGTCTTTGTGAAACTTTTGAAATGCATGAAAAGATTGAACAAATACAATCTCAAAGAATAATTTCACACAAATACTACCCTGAAATTCTTTAGTAACTTGAGAATGTCTTTCATTGCAATGAGAAACTTCTTCTTCCTTTGTCTTCACATGTTTTGTGTAAGGTTGGATATGCCAACCCTTTTTGACAATGCTTATTCCATGGAATTATCTTATTCCTCCAGCTATAATTTTTCATCTTGAAAAACATTTATACTAGTAGAAATATTTCTTACCACTTATCTAGGTATATTCTTCAGGTGTTCTTTAAGTGAAGAATGAAGATCCCTAATCAATCTATCCTTATCACAGCTTGCGCATGCTTCATAAAAAGAGTCAGAATAATACAAATAATTATCACGTGATGTACCTTTCATATTACATTCAATAGAAGGTATCTCCCCATTAATAGTATTATTATACTTCATATTATATTCATGTTTCTTCCTTGTATTCTTCAGAGTCTTTGAAGATATCTCCATATGAGTTTTCTCAGTCATTTCCTCAAATAATCACTTCATAAATACTCCTTTGGATATTTTAAAGGTAAAATCCCTTAGATATCTATTGTAGTTCCTAGATTAGTATGAATCCATGGGAGGGGTAGGGGTGAATTAGTGATCCATTTAATATTTTTACAAATTGATTATTTTCAATTAAACCTCTATGGATGGATAAATCCTAGATCCAATCTTTGGGTGTCTCTATCCCATACCTCAAATGATGTTATAAATGTAAATAAACCGCACACAAGGATTTACACAGTTCGGTTCAAAGACCTACTCCTTGTTCTGTTGGTTATTCTACCCAACAAAAATTCTCCACTATAATGTTATTATCAATTACAATGGTTGATGTAAATACCCACTAAATCTATCCTAAATCTCATAGGAGGTTGTTTATGATGCTTCCCACTATATTACCAGAGTCCCATTGGCCTTCTTGAGAGTCTCATAGAACTCTTATTCTCATCCCTAAATTACACAGGGTTCATCCAGTTATGAAGTCACATGAGTAACATACTTCTTTGAGTTATGTTTGATTCACTATAGATGATATGATGCAATTTCCCCACTATCTTATTGAATCACACTTGCCTGTGAATCACTTGAAAAATCTTCAACAACCTTGGGTAAGGTATGTTAGACTTGATAAATTTTTCATGTCACCTTTTTGATTAGTCCTCAATGAAAAATGCTCAAGAAATTATTTCTTCTAATGATGAAGACCTGAACTCACTAAGATGTGTGCAAGTTGTGCACACAACTTCTTTAAGAATATTAATATAAAAGAGTGATCTAGAAAAATATCAACACTATATGTCTTGTTGGATTCTAAACACTATAAACTCAGATATAATATCTTCTTTAATTATATCTATCTCCATTCTCAATTTTCATCTACTTTATGCATGGATTACATGGAATCCAAACTGCTTGTTTTTGTATATCTCAATTCTTTTCACATGTGCTTGTGTTTATAAATGTATGCAAGCATGTATGATGTATTTTTTCTAAAACTAAGCACACACTATTCTTTTCTATCCATATGTTTGATTCAATGTGTGTGAGTCATTCAATTACACCTAAATTGTCTTATCTCTCAATATGCACACAAATCCGTCAACATTAGTTTATTCACACACACACTTGTTAATTTAATTTGGCTTCAATGTGTGTTATATATGTTCATGTTCTTAAGATTTTTTGTAGCCTTAATTCTATTAATTCTCTTCTTTTTACACCCACTATTTAGTTATAGTTTCTTATGCATAAATATAAGAATGGATCGTATAAGTGAATCCCCTTATCACTCTTTGCACACAACCCGAATAGGTAGAAGGTGTTATTCAATTTATTTATTTCTTGAACTCAATACCCTAATGAGTATTTGTTTATTGTGCACTTGATTTCTACTTCTAAATAGGAAGATCATTATGAGTGTGTTTTCCTCTTTAGAGTTTCACTATTTGGTTAAACCTTCACTTGCACACTGTTCTTATTTTCTTTCTCCTTTGCATGAACACATAGGCTTGGGATTATTTTTCATTTTGAAAACTAGATAATCACAGTTCATATTCAACGAACCATGAATGGTTAGTGGATATGTCTCCTCAATGAACAATAAGGTTAAAAATTCACTTATTGCGTACCAGCGGGATAATATTCAAGAAATATAGGTGAGGGTTCAAGAGAACTTATCATGTTTTTGTGTTTCTTAATTGCACAGTGGGAGAGACATCTTCTTCTTTGCAAGACATCTTCGAGAGTGCGTAGCACCTGTTCAAGTTTTGTGGGATTTTTCTTCTCCTTCATGTAGCAGAGCTGTGTGTAAACACTATTTTTTTGGAGATTTGTTTTATAGAAACATGAGCTCTCTCAATTTTTCTAGCCACCATACCCTTAATCGAGGGCTCCCATCTTATAGGTGAGGATCACAACTTTTCTTCGTATTAAAATTAATCTTGTTTATCTATAAATACTTTTAATAAACTGAGATCATTGGCATTTGAATATTTCAAATGCTGAAGAGAAATATTACATATCTGTTGGTTTGTTTCTCTTTAACGCGAGCTTTGTCATATCACGGCGTGATCTTCATGGGAATGCTAATAGAAAAACATGAAACATTCAATCATGAATGTCTGAGGTCCATGAAATGGCGTCACAATTGAGTATGCTTCGGCCTATGTGGTTTCTTCTTATCATTTACATGCATGAGTATATCATTGCATACTTGTGTTTGTTAAGTCAATAGGATCCAAATACACGTGTTTGGATCATCAACGATGGAAGATAATTGATTGTGGTGGAGAGAGTTTATATGTGGAGATTTGCGGCGTTAGGATGATCCTGAGTTGAATTTGACAACATGGAGGAACAGTGAACATTGGATCAGCTCATATTAGTCACAGATGACAGTGATTAGATCGCATGATGCAGTATAGAGAATCCAGTTGAGATCCCACTTGAGATAAGATGGATGGTCGTGATTTCATCCGCATTTTTTAAAACTTTTCCCTCATCAAAATGAAAATGTAGATTTCTCATGTATTAAGAATCAAGCCACGTCGACTTAGTGCCGGATTACTCCACTCCCCCCTATGGCGCTACCCTACACCGATTCTCGAGGGCACATTCTACGCACCCAAAATGCTTCCTACTTCCATGTTTTCCCCCATAGTGGCGTGTGACACTGGTTCTCCCATACACCCCGGCGAGCTTATACACGGCCTGCTCATGCCTCTTCCGGGGTGGCCTTGAGGCTTCCTTCAGGCAAGACTGACCCTCGAGTACCACAAGTTCCTAAGGTTGAGGACCTCGGTTGGCCTTTCATGGTTGGCCTATTTTTTAATTTATATCCATGATAAAATATACGTGGTTAAAAACAAAGAGTTCATTACAAGAGTAGTGCATGGCCACCTTCTTCATTGAAGTCCCATGCATGTGAAATTAACTTAGTAGATTCCAAATAAATATACTAACCCCATGAATGATTCATTATTATTTTTAATCTTCAAGAATCATCCTTCTTTAGTTTTTGGAATAACAAATCCAAGATCTTCAATATTTCTTCTTTATCTAACCATGGATAATGTATGGCTTCTTATTCATTCCTCACGCATTAACACTATACATGGTATCATTGCTATGAACAATGTGTTCTTATTTAACACATGTATTATTCTTCGAAGACCAGCTTCATCAGTGGTGTGTTTTTTTTCACCAACTTCATCCAATTAGAATTTATTGGATGGATCTTCTAAAATTATCAGGCAATTAAGTATTTCATGGCCTTCTTCCAGTGTTGTAACAAAAGTTATTCTTGTAACACATGTCATGGAACATAAGATAAGTTTAATAAATCATATTAATTGAGAAATTATAATGAATTTCCCAAGCATAACATCCAATACTATGAATCCATAACAATCCTCCAGGAATCATTATCTTTGTAAAAACATCATCACATTGATTGAAATGAGTTATTCTTATCTCATTGATCACCATTGCCAATAATTATTCATGATCAATGTGGGATCTTCAATGAGTTAATAACATTACTTTAAGCATCGACACTTCAATCATCATTAGCACCTCAACAACATCCTTTCTATACACATATTGTCACATTATTGACAAAAAATGCAACAATGTGATCAACAATATCCCCCGGGGATTTTGTTATCAATATAACTTATGAACACTTTTTATGGGTCAATATGTGTGCTAATATTTTCTCACCCCATATTGGAAACAAAATTAGAAGGTTTAGTGGGGTCTATTCAAAATATTTTTTCCTCCATTAAAAAAACACCTTCTTGAACATTTCTAAAAGAGGGATGATATCACATGGTTCACATAGCAAAGAGACTGTAGTTAATTTGTTTTAAGTCTACATGGTCTACCCCGGTGTAGAAAATAAGATATATATGACCAAGTTTTTCAATGCTATCCATAAACAACTATACATGTAGAATCATGCTCAGAGTGTATCAATTTATAACCACGGGGTTAGAGATAATATGATTTATTAATGAAAAGAAAAGTACTGGAAATACATCACCAAACATATTAAAAAGTTCAAGTGAAAAGATAAAGCTACCCCTTTCATCCCATATTGTCATCAATCAAGAAATTCCCCTTAGTTAACATGATAAATACCATTAAGAACATATGATGAAAGTGTGATTTGAGTACCTCATTTTTCAACATCTAGAGATGATATATTTTTTTGTATATTTTTCATAAAATAATCCTTGACATAATATACTTCATATTTTCTCCCCCTCAAGGGGTGAACTCTCTTTGATTTACCCTAGTGGAAAATATCATCAAATATTCTTTGAGATATTCATGATGATTGTCTTCTACTGTGGAACATTCCATGTCATTATCAAATCATGAACAATCAGTCCAACTTGTTGTTCTCCACATTGTTCATTCAATTATCATTTGGAGAATGACCTTAACCATTTATTCGTTGCAATGTAAGAACACATATAAAAAATATATAAGGGAATAATATAGAATATGTGTGAGATTCTTAATAGGGGAAACAGGGCTGAGAATTTCCACTCAACCCAATAACTACATTCATTATAACATTAATGTGTCTGGTACAATTCATACGGATGTGTCATCACCATTTAAAATTTTAATCATTAACTGTTAGCATAGACCCTTTACTTTCATTCACCTTCAAATTGTGTGGATTGTTTGTCCTTACTTCTTCCAGTAGTGAATTAGCTTCCACTGGTGTATGATTTTCAAATTATATCATCTCCATTTGACATGGTATCACAATTATACATTTTTTTGCATGATGTATATTCCTCTTTCACCTTCAAAATAGTAGTTTTAAGACACTTGGTTTGTCATTTTCTGACAACCTCTCATGAAATTCAAATTTTCCTTTATATGGAATAACCCATTTCCCCTTTTTCCTTTACTTTTGTTAGTACAAAATTATCAACTCTTTTTAGTTATCTAGCAATTTTAAATTGATTAGGCCAGATAATTAAAAACTCTTTCTTAAGAAATTTTAGTTTGGAGCTTCCGTATGGATTCTTGAATGCTTTCAAGTTACATATATCTGGATTGATTGTATTTTTAGGTTTAGTTTAAATCAATTAATTTCCATGGATTTTTTTTATTGATATATGGTATGTACTTTATTTCAAAAATAGCATCATATTTTCTTCACTGAGATGACATTCGTTGAATCCATCTTGAACTCCTTCTTAGGAATAATTTCTTGCACTATTTTCATGACATTATTGTTTTTCATATTCCCAATTGAAGACTTTTCTACTTTTTTGCCATTATCCTACCCTTTTTGTGGTATATTATTGATATAAACATATTCATGAGGTATATTAGGACTAAACCACCACTCATCATAACTGTGACCACTTATGTTTCAATTATCACAAAAGTCTTCAAAATATTCAAATCTATTCTTGATAGATGGATTATTCTTCATCTATGTTTTATTCTTTTTCATTGCAGGTACATTCAATTATTCATATATACGTTCTCTAAATAAAGGACTCATAATTTTCATATTTTTCAATTTTATGATAGAAATCATTGGCCTGATGCCCAAACATCCAACAAAACTGATAGTAGCTAACAAATATCCTTCTTTTCTTATAGTATCATTCTGGAATGATTCAGTGCTTTTCTGTTTATGGAATTTTATTTATTTGTTTGGATAATAAATTTTTTATTTGATCTTATTAATCATCCCTACATTAATCCTTGAAATTTTTATGAATGTGTCACCATTTTTATCAATACACGTCTTCCCAACTTTTAGCTTTGAACCTGTACTTCCAGAAGCAACTGCATTAGTAGAAACAGAAATAACTAGGTTATGAGAAACATTATTCTTAGAGGATGTTTCCATTGGATAAGAAGATGATCTAATACTCTTTTTAGAATCATAGTTCTCAATTCAAACATGAGATAAATCATTTATTCTTCCAGATGTTCGGTAATTTATTTCTTGGAGTGTTTGATGATTATTCAATATCACCTCCATATCATAATACTTCACATTGAGGGACTTATTCTCATCCCCAACTGATCTCATCTGAAATTCTTAATTCTCATTCATCATTTTCGTTTTTACGTTAAGAACATTTCTTAATTTATGAAAGGAAATGTCATGCTCCTTTACATTGTTGGATTTTTCTTATAATTGAGCATCTTTGGAAACCATAATAACTTTTTGAAACATTTAAAATTCATGGAATGATTATACATATACAATATCAATGAATTATTTCCCATAAATACTACCTTGATAATATTTAGTAACTTGAGAATTTCATTCATTGTAATGAGAATTTGCTTCTTCATTTGTCTTCGCTAGTTTTGTGAGAGTGTTGGATATGCCAAACCTTTTAGCCAATGAATATTCCATGGAATCAACTTATTCTTCCATTTATAATTATGCATCTTGAAGAACATTAATACTTGTAGAAATATGTCTTTACCCTTATCTAGTGATATTATTCTGATGTTATTTGTGTGCATACTGAAGATCACTAATTGATCTATCAACATAATAGCTTGAGAAGGCTTCATCAGAAGAGCCATAATAATAAAATGAATTATCACATGTTGTGTGTTTTAGATTATCTTCAGTAGAAGGTGTCTCCCCATTAGCAGTAATCTTCTTCTTCATAATCCTTGCTTATTTCTTCTTTCTATTCTTCTAAGTCGGTGAAGATATCTCTATTGGAGGTATCTAACTCATTTCCCCGAATTGGTACATCTTAAATACTCCCTTGGATCTTTTAGAGGTAAAATCCCTTTGATACCTATTGATGTTCCTGAATTAGTGTGAATCAAAAATATGGGGAGTGGGTGAATCAGTGATCCCTTTAAACTTTTTACAAATTGATTCTATTCAATTAAACCTCTACGGATGGATAAACCCTCGATCCACTCTTCTTATGTCTCTCTACCTTTCCTCAAATGATTCTGTAAATGTAAAGGAACTAAACACAAGGATTTACAAGGTTTAGTTCAAAGACCCACTCCAGGATGTGTTGGTTATTCTCCCCAACACAGATTATCCACTATAATATTATTATCAATTACAATGCTTGATGTAGAGTCCCTTTGTATCTCTCCTGACTCTCATATGAGGTTCTTCATTCTGCTTCCCACAGTGATACCAAAGTCCCACTGACCTACTCTAGAGTCTCACAAAAGTTTTCTTCTCATACCTAAATCTCATTTGGTTCTTATATCTCTTGAGTCACAGAAGCAACATTCTTCTTTGAGTTATATTTGATTCACTATAAATGTTATGATACTCATTCCACACTATCTTGTTGAATCACACATGCCTGTAAATCTATTAAATAATCTTCAACAACCATTGGTATAGTAATTTGGACTTGATCAATATTTCTTATCACCTTTGTGATCAATCCTAAATGAAAAAAAATTCTCAGGAAATTCTTTCTTCTTCTAGTGAAGACTCGACCTCACTAAGATGTGTGCACGTGGTGTACACAACATCATCAAGAGTTTTAACATGAAACAATGATCTAGCACAATATCAGAACTGTATATCTTATTGGATTATAAAACACTATCAACAGAAATATAATATATTCTTTAATTCTATATATATTTAGTTTCAATTCTCATCTACTTCATGCATAGATTACAAAGAATCCAAACTTTTGGGTTTTGTACATCTTAATTATTTTCACATGTGCATGTGTTTATGCATGTATAGATGCATGTATGATGTGATTATTATAAAACTGAGAACACACTATTCTATTATATGAATATTTTAGATTCCATGTATGCGAGTCATTCAACTACACATGCATTTTATTCTTTCTCAGTATGAATGAAAATCCTTCTACTTTAGTTTTCACACACACACTATATTTCTCTTCATTTGGCTTCTATGTGTGTTATATATGTTCAAGTACATAAGATTTTGTGTATCCCTAATACACTTCCTCTTATTTTTTTACACCCACAATTTAGTTAGAGTTTCTTCTGTATAAATCCAAGATTGGATCACATAGGTGAATCCCCTTGTGCCTCTTTGCAGACAACATGAATGGGTAGAAGGTGTTTTTTCTTTTTTCTTTTTCTTGAACACAAAACCCAAATGATTATTTTTTGTGTGCTCTGGATTGCTTCTTCTCAATAGGCGGAGCGTTATGAGTTTGTTTTCTTCTTTAGAGATCCATTGTTCGGTTAAAACTTCGCATGCACACTATTCATATTTTTATTCTCCTTTGCATGAACACACAACCTTGTTCTTGTTATTATTCATGCACATGATAGAAGAACCGTTATTATTCAAAGAATCAATAATGGTTTGTGTCTCTGTCTTGACGAAGTGAAACAAGGTTGAAAATTCAGATATTGCATACCAATGAGATGCTCCTCAAGAAATTCAGGCGAGGGATCAAGAGAACATGTCGCATGTTTTTGTTTCTTCTTCTCCCAGAGGGTTCTTCTTCTTCTTCTTCGCAAGACAACTTCGATAGTGCCTAGCACCTGTCGAAGGTCTGTGGGATATTTCTTTTCCTTTTTGTAGTAGAGTTTTGCAGAAACACTATGGGTTTGGAGATCTACATTAGATAAACATGAGCTCACTCAATTTTTCTTTCCCCTAAACCCTCGGTTGAGGGAACCATTTTTATTGGTGAGGACCACAATGTAGCTCTGCATTATAAATCATTGTGTTTCTATTCAATTCCTTTGAATTAGCCAAGATATTCAGGATTTGAATATTTCAAATGTGAATGAGATATCAGACATATCTATTGGTTTATTTCACTTCAACATGGGCTTCGTTATATCTCGGTGTGATCGTCTCATTTATGCTAAAGGGAACACATGAAGCATTCAATCATGAACACATGAGGCCCATGACATGTCCTTACAACTGCATATGCTTCAGCCTTTATAGTTTGTTCATTTCTTTTTCATGCATGTAGATATCATCGTAAGTATGAGTTTGTTAATTCCAGATGATTCAACTGCACAAGTTTTGATCTTCCATGATTGCCGGAGATCGATCAGGGTGGATCAGATTCATATGTTGCGAGCTACGTCGTCAAGATGATCTGAGTTTGCAGATGATGATAGGGTGGCTCGATGATCATTGGAACAACTTGGATCGGTCATGGATGGTGTAGATTAGATCATGGGAAACAAGATGGAGCATACAGATGAGATCTCATGTGAGATATTATAGATGACCTCAATTGAATATTCATTTTTAAAAAATTATCCCACATTGAAAATAACATGCTGATTTTTCATAGTTTATGAATCAAGACGTGTTGAATCTATGCCCAATAACATCTCTCCACTCGGTGCCATATACACCTGTTCTCGAGGGTGCGCTCTCTGTACCCACTATGCTTCCTGTCTTCGTGCCGCCCTGCACGGTAGCATGCTATACTGGTTCTCCCATGTGCCCCAGCAGGCTTATACATGACCCACTCATGCCTCTTGTAGGTGGGGCCTAAGGCTTCCCTCAGGCACAGCTGAACCACATGTCCTGCAAGTGCCTGGGGTTGACTACCTCAGTTGGCCTTCCATGGTTGGCCTATTTTTTAATGTAAGGACATAATAAAATATAATAGGATAGAAACTAAGTGTCTAGTATAAGAGTAGTTCATGGAAACCTTCTTCATTCAAATCCAATGCTTGGGTAATGAACTTAGTAGATTCTAAATAAACATACAAAGGCCAGGCATGCTTCCTTTATTATTCTTTATCTTAAAACATAATCCTTATTTTCTTTTTGGAATAAAAAATCCAATATCTTCAATATTCATACTTTATCAAACCATGGATAATTTATGAATTCATCTTCAATCCTCATGTATTAACACTATGCCAGTTATCATTATAATGAACATTGTGTTCTCCTTTAACACATGTATTCTTCTTTGAAGATCTTCTTTATCAATCTTATGATTTTTTCACTAATTTCTTCAAATTATAAGTTATTAGACGGATATTGTAAAGTCATAATGCAATTATGTATTGTATGGACTTCTTCCAATGTTGTAACAAAGTGTCTTCCTAGCATACATATCTAAGAAATTAATATCAGTTCAATCAATCGTCTGATTTGAGACAATATGGATAATCGCTCATGCATGGAATTCAATGTTATGAATCCCTAACAATTCTCCAAGAATAAATATATTTGTAACAACTTCATCATATTGATAGCAGTGACATATTCCCATCTCATTGATCACTATTTCCAAGTACAATTCATGATCAATGTGGGATCTTCACTGAGTTAATAACATTTCTTTAATAATCACCACTTTAATCATCATCACCACTTCAATCACTACCTTCCATACACATAATAACACATTATTGACAAAAAATTCAACACTACGCTAAAAAATATTCGAAGAATGATTAAATTTTATTTAGAAAGGGTTAAAAAAGAATCACATGTAGTGTATAGATTGGTGCATGTGTTTAATATGAGATAAAAGGTAAAAAATATTTTAAGTGGCAAACGAATAAAACATTTCATGAAAATAAAATAGGAAGGGAGAATTTGGAAAGGCACTATACGTAGCTCATAGGAGGTAACTCTTCCCCCCTCGTTCCTCTTTCCACCCCTCTCTCCGTCCCTATCTTTTATATTTTTATATTTTTTATTATTATTCCAATATTCTCTCATCAATATATTCACTGATGCTGATTAGATTGATGTACATTCGGTTTTGTTGGTTTTATCTTGATGAAGAGAATTTAATTTCATTGTTTTTTGAAGGAAATGAGGTATTTAATTCAGATAGGATTTAATTATTTATTCTATTTTTATATATTAAAAGTGACGATAATTCTAAAACATTTTGAATTAGGAATGCTTCAAGGATTCAGTGGTGCAATTGAACTCCAATGCCAATAATTATTGGAAATCATCACATTATCTAATGTAGTAAGTCCTTAAATTTAACTCTTGTCTTATACTTGTTATAGACATGATTATTGGTGTTCTTGTTAAGCCCAATGAAAAATATTCATTATGATTGATCACATGAGGTGTGTGTGTGTGTGTATAGCCATGAAATGTTCTTGTGGTGATTTCATATA
Organism: Viscum album; assembly: GCA_963277665.1. Lineage (NCBI taxonomy): Eukaryota > Viridiplantae > Streptophyta > Magnoliopsida > Santalales > Viscaceae > Viscum > Viscum album. Next base: position 1,504,297,785 of record OY728133.1, read on the forward strand.
GATAGTACAAATGATGATATTTTTGATGTCAAATGATTTTTGATGTATCATTTTAATCGTGAATCATATGTGTTGTATCTATCTTTTATAGATGATCATATGATGGGGACTATAAGAAAATTCCCCAAGAAAGAAGTGTTAGGTGAGAGGGTAGAATCAATTAAACTATCCCTAATGAGGGATGTGTCTGCCATGTTTTAGACTACAATGAGGGGGAACTGTTTCCGGAATCAAATCTAGGTTAATTTAGTATATAGTGCTGAATCATGTAGGGATATCAATAAAGACTTGACATATGTTTTTATTTGTGTGATATATTGTTGTTGATATATGTACACTATTTACTTCATGAAATGTACTTATAATTTTTATACACTAATGTTATGTGTTGTTTGTGGTGTCCTACTAAGTAGTGTACTGACACCCTAGTTCGGGATTTTAGTGCCCTTATAGATATCATAAATAGGGATTTGTTGAAGGGAAATATCCCTATTTTGGATGGATGAAAAGGAAAAATAAGGGGATGAAGTAATTTCTGGATGATGATTGCATGGGACTTCAACTGATTCCTTTATTTATTATATTTACTTCTACCTTGGATACTTTTTTTGTTTCATTTATTATATCATGTTTTCATATTTAGTTGTCTTCATGTATTATGATTATTTATTATATTTATTTTTTATTATTTTTGATATGAAATAATACAGAGTCACAGTGTCCCTTATAATAGATGTAGACCATATTTTCTTTTAAAACCCCTCTGGCATATGAGGAGGCATGAATGAAGACATATGAAACTCTGGTTCATACCTGGCTGATCTTTTCATGTCGTTACAAAACAAATCACCATGGATTAAATAATTTCACTCCCAAAAACATATAAAGGATACAATTCTATTTACGTTGTAGTTGATTTCCTTATGGAGACAAAATATTTCATTACTAAAGAATAATATTTGACACCTGACCATCTTTTATATATATAAATTATGGAAGTGGTAATGTTTCTTGGAGAACCACATTTTATTATATGTGACATAGATCTAAGGATTACTTGGATTTTCAGGTGAAGTCTTCAGTAAGATCTAGATACAATTTTTTGTGTTCGTACTTGACATCATCCTTATATTGATTGTCATTATGAGAGAAATATTGAAACCCTAGACACTATTCTAATATCATGATCCTTATATTTAAAATGTATTTAGTAATAACAACTTACACATGCTGAATTCTATTATAACAATAATATTGAATAAAGTATTTATATGGATCCTTATGAATCCCCCCGAGGGATAAAAATTCATAACCCAAACATGCTTGGTTAATGTTGGAGAATTAAATCTATTGGAACTAGAGTTAGATGAGGAAATGAGAGAGAAGGTTATATCCATTTAGCAGTACATCAAATAAGCTTAGACTCGACAAAAGAGTTGTGTTGGAAATCCTTAGTGAGATCTGAAATTCAATGAAAGTGATAAGGCATTCCCATGAATTCGTACATATAATATGATTATTATATTTGGAATTAATTCTAATATGATCAATAGATATATTTACCCTTTAATGGTTCTTTATTAGATCAATATGGTTTCTTATCACTTGGTGTTTCCACTGAACCAATCTAATGTTCATGATGTGTTCTATATATCATTTTGGAGGAGGTACATACAAAATCCATTAAATTTAACAAACTCAAAGGTTGTAGTAATAGATAATGATCATTATTATGATGAAAAACTATTATAAATATTGCATTTAATATATAATATTATATGAAATAATACTACTCATCTAGTTAAAGTTCTCTAATGGAATTAGAAATTTGACTAAGCTATATAGGATGCAAAGATGTGACAAGGGATAGATAGCCACATTTTTATATCAGAGTGATGAAATTTTGAGTGAGAAATCAATGTATGTTGGGTAGAAATTAAGATCCCAAATTTTTTTATTTATTTTCATTGAAATAATTTTTTTTGTATTAATAGATTGCGTTATGGGAGATCCCAAGTATAAATGAATATGTGATTTGGTATATATTTATAACATATCCATTGGATTGGAAATTATAAATATGAATAACCACTTTATGAAATATATAATTTTTTTATTATATTTAAATGAATTTTTTAATTCTAATAAAATAATAATTAAAATTTTAATTACATCAATTAATTATTAAGATACTTATTTTATGAAGATAATTAATATATATGTTAATTTTTACATTCTAAAAAAAGAATATTTTTCACTATTTAAAATTGGTTTTAATAATATTTATTACTAGTAAATGTATAATCATACATACATTAGTTATCTAAAGGTTAAGAATGAAGATAACTCCATTTAAAGGTAATAATAGGTTTTTTCAAACAAATGTTTTTATGTATGAAATGTGTTTTTATCATAAGAAATTAAATAAATCATTATTTTCTAATTTTTATGAAGAAATGTATTGATTATATCTTAACTCAAATATTTTGACATTCATTTGATATTTTTTAATAGGGAAAAAATGAAAGTAAATTTAGATTTATGGGTAAAAGTTCATTTTCTAAAAACAGGTTCTGCATTGTGTTTTGTATGCTTATTTTAAAAATAAATTATCCTAATTATAGAAATTAAATTTGATAAAATGGTCATATTTGGAATCATCGTGTCCATTTTTTTAACCATTACATTTTCATTATTGGTCAAAAATAATATTAAAAACTATAATAATTTGTTACCACAATTATGGTTAAAATGTGTTTATTGGGGGGTGGGGGTGGGGGGGATGAAATTATAAAGGTAAAATTTAGACATAAATTGTCTAATTATAATTTTATAGAGTTATTTTGGACATATATTTCCCTACCATTGAATATTTGTAATTTTTTATGCATTAATCCTGATAAAGTAATTAATTATATTTAAATATTTTAAGTAATTGCTGATGTGTCCTCTCCTTCACTTATAAAATGACTCATCCTCCCCATTTATATTTATAAATTTTGAGCCTTATATCTTGAAAAATACCTAAAATAATACCTTAAAATTTTTTTTCCTTCATTATAGATCCCATGTTCTTGTCCTAACATTAATAATTCAAGGAATAAGGTGTAAGCTAAAGGATACCTCTCAATGAAGAGGTGTAAATAATAATCGATCTCATTCGATTATATTTATTCCTCAAAATTCTATAAAATAGTAGTATACATCATTACATGATTAATCTAGTATCATAAATATACTTAAATTTTCTTATTATGATTTTATAAACTATTTCCACCTTGTTATCACTAAATGGGAAATGTAATTATTAATCTTTCGTATATGTGGAATACCTCCTTTATGTTGGGATTTTATTCATTTTCCATCAACGCCTCAAAATGATGGATATAATGATGCATTTCTTATAGATACATATATATTTTTAATATATTTTTATATAAATTTGATTCTATAATGATAAAATAGTATAAATATTTCATTCTATCTTTTCATTAAAAATGAAATCAATCTTTAGGTATAAGTTCAGAAAACCATCTCCATGGTTGGTATAATTCATTTTTATATTTCTTATTTTTTATGGATGGTTCTAAATATGTTTAATATTACTATATATGCCAATGATCCTGTACCCAAGTGGTATAGGATACTTCATGGCAAAAAAAGACCAAGGACAAAATCCGGGTAGGGGCGAATTTCTAGGTACTCTAGCAGTACTGAAGCAGTGGCGACTATAGCAGCGATGACATTGTAGCAGAAGAGGCAGCATAATAGGTACTCTAGTGGTGGCGATACTGTAACAGTTACTGTAGCAGCACTGATACTGTAATAGTACTATTCACTGAGGGGTCATTTGGGAAAAAAGGGGCTTTCAAGCCTTGTATTCCGGACAATTGTCCTTAGGCCTTTGGGCAATGTAATGGGTCTCCCTCTACCTAGTTTAAAGAGGTTTTTTCTTTAAATAATTAATTGATTCTTGGCCCAAAACATTAAAATAAAATATTAATATATATGATACTTATATCATTATTAACAATATAATGTTTTTGGAACCATGACCATTGTACAAGGACCTGATCTTCGAAACCAAAACATTCATGAAAAATAAAAAAGTTATCACCCATAACAGTGAATTTAAAAACTAGTTATTCACCAGTTAAAAATGAATTTTTATTGTTTTGTTATTATGAGGATGCCATTTGGTAGTAATTTTTGACAATAATAGTGACTACTTAATAGGGATTGGTGATCTTTTCCCGTCATGTCCCCATTTTCCCCCTTCCCTCATCAAGCACTCCCCCACCTCCTGTGTCCTCTCCCATCCCCCACCACTGTGATGTAACACCCACCACACTGGACCATCATAAATAAAGGCCCCATCTATCCACCCTCCTCCCCCTCAATAGATCCCATATCCCACCCCTCCTCTACCCCACATATGCACAACGCCTCCCATCGTCTATCCACCATCGCTACCACATCTATACCCTCTCCATTCCCTTCCATAAATCCCCTCTCCCAGGCTGTCAAGCACCAATCCCCCATTCTCCCAACCGATCATCATACCCACATACCCCCGCTATGGAGCACCCTCTACATGCTTCTAATCATTTATCCCCCTAGGAGCCAACTCCCCAGTCCACAAACCCTCTCCCACAATTTACTTTCAGTACCCCCAAATTCTCTCATTTCAATTGAAATACCCAAATAGTTACCCCTAACCCTTGCTTCCCCATCTATGCCGTGACCCTTGAAAATCACATGTTTGTTTTCACCTTTGTATTTTTTTACATAAAAGTAAAGTGAACCTAATCACTTTGGTGTTTTAGTTAGTTCCCTAAAAATCAATTATTTGTACGTTATGATAACATATTTTCATAGTTCCTTAATATTAATAAAATCATTATCACAACATGATTTTTCTTATACATAACATTGTATGTGTTAATTTCCTAAGAGTAGCTACCACACTAAAAGGTCATAGGAGTTCCCTGCTATGATAAGAACCCAAAAGTTCTATGACACAATTCATGAATATATATTCTATAGCCGGAAGATATCATTTTAGGGACAGAAATGATATAGGCCAGTAAGTATGGGCACTGATAAGATTTTTAGGAACATTCTGATGGTGTACTCCTTCATTTATATCCATTGTAGGATATTATGAGAACAAGAGCCACCAATAAGAAATCCATATTTATATGTATAATTTTATTTTCCAATATGAAAACATGTGTATTGATCCTTAGACTTTATGATTATTATTAATGAGTTTAATGAGTCTCATACTTTGATGTATTCATGAAAATAGTGATGACAAATATTTTTGGTGAGGTAGGATACGTTTGGTGCATCATTAGTGATATTACAACAATGAATAATGCGAGAAATGATTTGTCTCTTATCTTTTAATGAAAGATGATACATGATTCCCTTTGATAGAAATGATATAGCCAAAATAAATCCACGTTCATGGTTTACTATAGGTAATTTCAATTTCCAAGTAGTCAAAGGAAGAGAAATCGAGCACATAGGTTGAAGGCACCAACATGGAACCTGGTTGATTGGAGATATCAAGATAAATAGATTATATTACACAGTAAGTGTCTGTATGAGGACTTATTTCATTATGATAATAAATTATTTCTCTATGGGTTCCATGTAATTTTGATAGATTCCAATCTTGAACATTAGGTTCTTCACCAAAAGCCACTAAGAAAGATGCCTAGAGGGCCACACACTAAGTTTATCTAGAAGGTCATTGAAATAATATCAATTATTACTTTTTATTTATAAATTTGAATAAATATTATTTCTAGATGTGGTTTAATAATTATTCATGTATTCTTGATCCCATATATTCCTCCACCAGTTATTTGAGAGAATATAATGTGAGTGGAATATTTAATATTTGTTTTCTATTTAGTGAATATAATATTTACTTATTTATTTTCTAATAATTTAGTGATATTTAATTAATAAACAAATAGTCATTATTCAAGGATGGATTAATATTTTCGATGAATTTCATGAAGATTTTGTAAGTCTATTGAGGATTAATATATGTTGAATTTATTTGATTAGATAATATTAAATTTAATTCTCCAGTTAAGTGCATGTAAAGAAATAATAATAATATTATTATTAGATAAGGGGTTTCATTACGTTGAAATAAATAATAATGGGTACATGTACAATTATTTTATTTTAACCAAAGTGATATATATAACCAATTATATTATTTTCTCTAATGTCTAGTTCATTTTTGTTGTTGTGCACAATAGATTTGGAGAAACCTCTCAAACCCTTAAGATCTCCCATCACCATTAATTCTATAAATAATGGAGAACAATCTTCCTCCACCACCCTCTATAATGTCCGGAGAGATCAAGGAGAATGATTTGGAAGCAGTTCTCATTGATATCAAAGGTGAAAAACATGAGTAATATGATTTTTCATTCGAGAATCCAAATATTCATATGGTTACATATATTGATTTGTGGAACATGTGTGGATCACCGCTAGAGGGAATCTAATCTTGATTACTATGAAAAAATGACGGTGAGAGACATATATATTGTTAGATCCATGAATTATGTAGGAATTCTGACAAAACATTTCATTAATTAATTATAAATAATTATAAATAACATGTGATGATCCTCCATCTGGTTCCAACATAATTACAATTATATGTTTTATTTGAATCAATTCCATTGATCAAATTTTTTAAAATAATATAGATATCATATTGATCATCAATCATGTAAAAAAGAAAAGTTGGGCATGACCCATCACACACTTATTCTCTACCCAAAACCTTCAAATGGAATAAAAGTTGCAACATAATTATTTATAATCATTTAAACATCATTGATTTATTTATAAATTTTCATTTTTGTTTGAAATCTATTTTAATCCTTATTATAATCCAAATGGTGATATCTGATTGTTCCTCCTCGGTTTCTCATAGAACTATTTAAATTTATTAATTTTATGAATTAAATAAAATTTAAGAACTCATATGAGGGTGCCAAGAATTATAGTTAGTTAACATATGAGTATATGGTATGTAACCGGAGTTATACAATGTGTACTTTTGTTCAATGCACTAGGAATTAACTCAAACCACGTGCATTGATATCATACAATATATTTATTAGTTATTCCACATGTTGATCATGATAACCTAGTGCACAACCATCTGATGTACACACTATTTATCCCACATACATTGTTTGTTGTGATTTTAAGTCACGTACAGTACATGTATTCTCATTGACAACCTACTTGACTGATGACCACGTAATTTGACAATCACAAACCATGTATCCCATTGTAATTTTCATGTAAGCAATTTTTTGTGGCACAATTTACATAGAGAGTCCTTAGGAATGTTCCTCATATAGATGGTGAGATATTTATATTCCATGTATCTCACCCGTATACACTTTATAATTATATGAAACTACACAAATTTAAAATTTATTTATTATACTGTGTCAACCTTATCGGTATGTGGTTGCATGTGTTCATTAAGTTGATAGGACACGCCATGTGATGGGTTTTAATATGTATATATATATATATATGTTTAATTAGTATTTTCATGATTTTCAGATTAGTATATCAAGTATGATTCATATTAAATTGGTTACTCTATGTGCACTGAAGCATAATACATGGCCATAAAATCATGTAATTTGTGTAATCATCAAGGTGATGTAAGCATCCCGAAATTATGTGATAATTCATGTATTTCATATGTCACAATAGTAAACAATATATGTGTATAATAAATGTTGGATAGAATTGGATGGGTATTCATCATGTTGCCTCCAAGGTACATTAATTCACCCATTTAATTTTATATAAATTTACTTAATTTTTTAAAAATTCTTATGGATGGGAATCTCATAGAAATTCAGATGAGAATTAAGATAAAATAACTGATTATTTAATGATGATAATTAATTGATTCAAGAACGATTTATCTTAAAAGAGAACGATTAATAATTGAATTCGAATTTTATTAAATGTGTAACTCATTGAATGCATGTGGATTATCATGATAATAGACCACACCTTTGTATGTTATTGGTTTCATTTAATTTATAATTAAATTAAATTTTTGGCATGCATGAATTCATTAATCTAATTATGAAAGGTCCTCTATACCCATGGTTTCTTTTATGTAAACTGTTTCCCCTCACGTGTGTCTGTGTAAAAGCATATAAAATGGATGGAGCTCCCAATCTAGTGGGGGTGGGTCATGTTTGGATCCAAGGTGAAACCAGTCAAAGAGAGATACATTTTTGGATATGTGGAAGGATATAACATGAACCTTAATTGGATCAAGGTGTTTTATCCTAGGTCAACAGATTGTTTATCAATCACTAGATAAACTAACAGTTATTAAAATATCATTGTCAAACCACTTTGTTATTTAGTTTCTATCAGGTTTCATGGTTATTCCATTATATATGTTTTGTCCTGATCACATGAATTAATGAAATTAATGAGCATTAAAGATTGAACTAAAATAAATTTCTTTAGGTATGAATATTATCTAAGACATTGTTAATCACTTAATAAAAAATGCTAAATATTAAAAAGAATGTGATAAATATAATAATTATAAATGTACACAAACATGGATATGATTCCTTAATTATAAATATTATACTGGTATAACCTCTCACTACTTTCGTAGAAATCGAACCAGTGTTCAATGTGCTTGACCAGGAAAAGTTGGGGTGCTTTCAATTATCAGGGAATTATTACATGAATTTTTGGGTTGAATTAACTTAGTTCACAATAAGGGTTGACTGCCAAAGTTGGACTTGGTGTAACTTAGAGGCAAGGGTTGAGGAAATACAAATGTAGATTTTAGGAATAGCGAGTCCACTCATCATATCAAGGAACCACAAGTTAATATAGTTGGAATTTGGATTGCTAACTTCAAACCATTCATGTGGCTTGAACAACCAAAATTGAGGTAATGATAAGGGGAATATGGATCCTTGCAAATACAATTTCCCAGAAACAAGATACTCTAAATCCTATAGTGAGTGTATTGGGTTTTTATGAAATATTGGGAGATTATTAAATATAATACTTTTTTATTTTTCAAAATTTTACGATATAAATTACATAAACTATTATTATCTTATTGGTACAAAAAATAATAAAATCACATCAAGTGTATCACTAAAATCCATTCATGTGAAGGGTAATCTTCTCATCAGCACAAATTCCCATTAATAGAAATGGTGCTTAAAAATTATCTATCACCCTAGAAGGAAATTATATGTGTTGAAAGAACATATTTTTAATGTTACTAGAAAAGAGGCTAGAGATGAAGAGTTAAAACTCCATGAGATGAATTTTAATGATTCCATATGTGTTCAATTTTTCATGCTATCATCCATGACTAATGATATTTTGAAGCGACCCGAGGACATGGATTGGTAGAGAATACTGTATTACATTTGGGATATCTATTAAGAAAAAGCGAGACAAGATAGGTATCATATCGCCATTGATTTGTTTATAAATTTTTTTTGGAGAGACTACACCCTATGGGAATCATGTATACAATATTATTGGATATATTGAATGCTTAGACATATTAGGGATTAAATTATTGAATGAGTTGCGTACAAATATTATACCTTTATCACTTCCCATGACTTACTCTAGATTTATTACTAAATAAAATATGTGCTATAATAATAAGCATATTTCAAAAATTATTACATTAATTTCCCAAGTGGATAAGGACAAGGGGAATGATAAACCTAGGGTCTATATGGTGAATAATAAAAGTAAGAACAAGGAAAATTGGCCCAAGTCTCATAACAAGTCAAAATATCTTGAGAACCATCCTTTCAAGAAGAATAAGATCCAAAGGAAGGGAAATCAAAGGGAGGCAGTATGTTTTTATTGTTGAAATCTAGGCCACCAGAAGGGGATATACACCCAGAAGAAAGGGGAATATAAAGGTGAGTTATTTATCTAGTTTAATATTTCATATCTACATAATTAGTATCAGATATAGCTTTTTGTGCTCATATCTATATCCAAATGAAGTCACCAAGTAGATTCTGGGAGATCTTTAATGGAGTGGTGAATCTGAGTGAAACTAATGGTGTTAGGCTAGCTACTCTTTCCATTGATATCTACCACATTTATTTTCCAATGATAATGATATTGGTTTTGAAATATTTTAATTAGGTAACAATAGTTACAAAGAAAATAATTTATATATCATGCTTTGATATAGATTTTCTTATTTTCATGTTTGGAAATAAAAAATGTTTCTTTTATAAGGAAAATATATATTATGGTATATAAATTTTAAAAAACATCCTTTATGTATTATATTACTAAACCATGTTCTAAAACTAAAAATGAATCATGTCCACATGGCCCATATAACACCCAAATATAGAATCACTAACTTGGTAATATAAACACGAAGTGTTTGAAAAATCTCTATCAATATGGTTATTTATACTCTTCTGATCTAAAACCAGTTCAAAGCTACCCTGATTTCTCTAAGTAAAATGACCAAACCACGATTTTTTGGACATGGTGAAAGGGACACATATATTATAGTATTGGTACACACTAATTTGTGCATATCATTTCCAAAATAAGCTTGATGTGTATGTTCATACTTCATCACTTTTACTAATGTCTTAAGAAGATATGGTTATATACAATTGATTATGTATAATTCAGAGTCCTCTAATAAATTTAAAGAATTCATTAATTATGTAGAGAAAAATCATAGAAATAAGAGAAAGAAGCTTCGATTAGTTTGAGGTGCTAAATATCTTAACTAAGAGTTTTTTGATTTTCTATGGGAGATTGGGAATCTATCTTAACTCCCTGCACCTTGCATAACATAGTTTAATGGTGTTAGTGAAAGGAGGAACCATATATTGTTAGTCATTTTAAGGTCGATGATGAGTCATGTAGATTGTCCATTATCATTTTGGGATATTTATTAAAAACTACCGAACATATATTAAATTGAGTACCAAAAAAAGGAAAAAAATAGAATTCCCTCAGAGTTATGCAGTGGAAAGAAACCCATTTTGTCACATATATGTGTATGGGTCTTTGAGGCATTTGTTAAGGAATTATTAGGAAACAAACTAGAAATCTAGGGAATAATGTGTATCAAGGAAGGGTATCATAGGGAAAAAGAGATACTACCTACACAACACCTCAAACAAGAAAATGAATTTTCATAGAGAAGCATTCCTTCTGTAGAGGGAGAACATCCTTAAAAAGGATAGTGGGAGAAAGATTGAATTTGATGAAGTTTATGCTCACGATAGACAAGAATTGGTTCATAAACTAGTTCTATAGGTCTTCGTGGAAGAAGTAATTCTTGAAACAAAAGTACTACAGAAGTGTGTAAGAGAAGTAAGAGAACTAGATACCTATGGTTTTCTAGTCACTAATGACAGTGAACAATTTTTTGGGTCACAATGTTGAACCATTCTTCTATAATGAGGAATTAGAGAGCTTAGAAGCCGTAAGATGTATAGAATCCATGTCTTTTGATGTGGATTACAAGTATCAGAACCTTTTTTGGTTCTGATAAATGTACCGGTTGATGTAAATCCTATTTGGTGAAAATGGTTATTCAATAGAAAATTGGATAAGAAAGTTAAACCAAATACTGATAAATCAAAGATAATAGATAAAGGGGTTAAATAATGTCATGGAATTGACTATGGTTATACTTTTTCACTAGTTGACATGTTTTTGTCCCTTCAAAACTCTACATGATATAATAGATTTCCATGAATGTGAGATTTGGTAGATGGATTTCAAAACATTATTACTTAATGTGAACCTTTAGGAAGATGTCTACATCTCACAACCATAAGGATTTTTGAGTCATGCATATTCCAAAAATATTTGAAAGTTTTTTGGATCCATTTATGGATTTAATAATTTATCTAGGTCCAAGAACTTTTGATTTGATGAGGCTACAAATGTTTTTGGTTTTATTAATAACAAATTTTAGACATGTGTTTAGAAGAGGTTTAGTGGGAATGTGGTCGTTATCCTAGTAGTAAATGTTGATGGAATATTTCTTATTAGAAATGACATACCAGTTTTACAGTCATTTAAGGATAGGTTAAATAAGTGTTTCTCCATGACAGAAATAAGAGATTAAATCTATATTCCTAGGATTAAGACCATTCATGATATACCCAAGATGCCTCTTTGAATAATTTAATGTACATATATTGATGATAAACTAAAAATTTTTACGATGAAAAAATCCAAGAAGGGATTGGTTCAAGTGTCACATGGTTTATATATTTCTAAGAAAATGTGCCCTCAGACATGATAAGAGAAAGAGGGAATGAGAAATATTCCATATGATTTAGTGATTGGATCAATCATGTATTCCATGTTATGTACTAGACATGATTTTTCCTATACATTTATCATGATAAGAAAATATCAATCAGATCCAGGAGAATAGAATTGGTCAATTGTTAAGGATATCCACAAATATATGACAAGAAGTAAGGATATGTTCCCAGTGTAAAGTGGATATGAAGAGTTTGTCATCACGAGTTATAAAGATACTAGTTTTTAGATAGATCAAATTAATCTGAAGTTGTAATCAAGATATGTTTAGTGTATAAATAGTGAAAATGTGATCTATAAGAGTTCAATGTAGCCAGCCATACCTGATTATATTGTAGAGTCTGAGTAGATAGAAGCCTTCGATTTATTCATGGAATCTATTTGGGTATGGAAATTTTTCTTGAAGATTAATTTGGTACCTAGTAGTAAAGACCCGATAACATTTTATTGTGACAATATTAAAATGGAATATTTAGAAAAAGTTCCATGGTCACATCAATGGAAAATATATATACTCCCAAATTTTCATCTATTGATGGATTTTTTTCAGAGGGGTGAAGTTACAGTAAGTAGAGTACCCAGAAAAGAGAACGTTGGTGACCCCTTGTCTAAAGGACTATCTCATTAGAAGCATGAGTTTCATATGAGAGTTATCATACTGAAGGTTTTTAGGACCTGACTCTAGTGAAAGTGGGAGTCTATTAGAGTAGGTTAACTAGAACCAACTTCTATATTACATGTTATGTGATAATTTCTTAATAGTAGATTCATGGCTAAATGTTCAAAATAGTTCCCAGCTATGTTGAGAACCCATAAGTGCAAGGACCTTATAATTGGATCTATGTTATATATCTAGATAATATCATTTGATGGAAAGAAATGGTACATGATCTCAGATGATGAAACTCATAAGACATTAATGCACCTTCTCATGGTGTACAACCTTGGAAATATACAGTGCATGATTTTATTATAACAAGACCCACCAGTAAGAAATCCATATTTATATGTGCCATTGGATGTTCCTATTTGTGGATGTGTGTATTGATATTTATAATATAATATTGTTATTAATGATTACTATTAGTCACTTAATTTGACATATTGATGAAATCCATGATAACATCTATTCATGGTGAGGAAAGATATATTGGGTGCATCACGAGTGTTATGACATTATTGAATAATGTGAGAAATGAATTGTCCCATTAGTTATTTAATGGAAGTTGATATCTCGGGCTCTTTGATGGAAATGATATAGCATCAATAAATCAATTTCCAGGGTATTATATAGGAATGTTTCATTTCTAGGAAGTCAATGAAAGAGACATCAAGAATATAAGTTGATAGAAAGAACATGAATCCTATATTGTGATAAAGTGATTATATTTCATAGTAAGAATCTGTGCACAGTATTATGTCATTAAAACATTTACTTTTTTATCTATGGGTGCCTTGACATGTTGCAAGATTCTAATCTTGGACTTTAGGCTACTTCACCTAATGCCACAGAGAAAGTGGCATAGAGGGTCACACACTATGTATATCCAGAATATTAGTTGAAAAATATATACAATTATTTATTATTTAACAAGTTGAATAAATATTATTCTTAGATGTAGTATAATAATTATTCATGTATACTTGATCGTAGATATTCTATCACCAGTTATTCGAGCTAACACAACGTGGGTTTAATATTTAATAAATATTAACATTCTATTTAGTAAATATAATATTTATTTATTTATTATGGAATAATGTTGTGATATTTTAAAATAAATAAATAGTCATTATTCTAGGCCTGGTAAATATTATAAAGAAATTGTGGACTGAGTTTTTATGTCTGGTGATAAATAACATATATTGAATATTATTTGATTAAATAATAAATAATATAATTTGCAGGTTAAGAACATGTAAATAAATAATAATAAAAATATTATTATTAGACATGGGGTTCCAATGGGATTAAATAAATAATATAGGTCACTTGTGAAATTATTTTATTTTAACCCTAGACATATATAAACCTAATTATATTATTTTATCTAGGATCCAATTAATTTTATTGGTTTTGAATAATGTATCTGGGGAATCCTCTCAAGACCTAGAGATCTCCCTTCTCTAAGAACGCTACCAAGAATGGCGAGAAATCTTCCTCCACCACCCACTATCAAGTCCAGAGAGATCCAGGAGAATACTTTGGAATCAGTTATCATGTGAATCAAAGGTGTAAAACTCAAGTGATTTGATCTACCGTGCTAGAACCAAGAGATTCTTATGTTGATGTTCGGATATTTTTGGAATCCATGTTGATCACTTCTAGAGGGGATCTTCTCCTGATTTCTACAATAGAATGATGTTGCAAAATAAATCTATTTTCAGATATAACAAGTAAGTTATTTAATAAAGTAAACAAATTATAAATAATATGTGTTTATCTTCCACTAGTTTCGGCATAATTACTATTTTGTTTTTTCATTGATTAAATTTCATTGATCATGGCATTTATCGTCATGTATATATCAAATTGATCATCAATCATGACAAAAAGAAAAGTTGGGAATGACCTGTCACAAGATTCCACTGTGCCTAGAACCATCATTTGTGTCCTCTATCTAGATTCCATTTTCCCTACCAATGATCCCCCTGATTATAAGTCTTCTATCTATATTCCACACCCATAATGTTTTTAATCAGACCATTTGTATATTACATTTTATTTTAACCCACTTCACAATAGAATCTAATTTAATGGGCCGAGCCTATTGAGGCATGTTCTTATTCAATCACAATGCTTGTGACTACTTTAGCATTTAAATTATGAAATGTGTTCCCTGATAGCATTGTTGGATTTCACAAAATATATTTATTAGTATATTTATCATTTTATATCTATGGTATTAAAAGAGGATATTCACTTGAGGAATTGTATTGAATACATTTTATTTATTTAGTTTGTAGTTAAAAAATGTTAATTTCCATGTTATGAGATATGCAGTTTGGATAGATGATACTTGATATGTTTACAAACATTAATATAAATAATATTTTCTTTCTTACTGTATGAATAAAATATTAATAATTAGTTGGTTCTATATTCAGTGTGTATACAAGAATAATTCTATTGTTCATTCCAATGATATTAATGTTTTAGATTTTAAAATAT
Organism: Viscum album; assembly: GCA_963277665.1. Taxonomy (NCBI): domain Eukaryota; kingdom Viridiplantae; phylum Streptophyta; class Magnoliopsida; order Santalales; family Viscaceae; genus Viscum; species Viscum album. Next base: position 1,504,313,362 of record OY728133.1, read on the forward strand.
ATTTACCCCACTAATACCTAAAAATTTATTTTAAACTCCATCTGAAAAATTATTAATTCTTGAATACTATCATAATATTATTAAAACTTAAATATATCAATTTATTTTAATGAGTTATTTTTTAATATATTCATAACTACCTTTTTAAACATGTGTTGTTTAAATTAAATCAATGGGAACTTTATTTATTCTATTAGTTTTCAATATAATATATAGATGTTTATTATTTATTTTCCACTTAAAACAATATTTTTTCTTCTATGAAATACATTGTTCTAACTTATGTTACAAGGTATTATAGATTAATTCTTCTTTCAAATGCAGTGATTTTACTTATTTGATAATGAAAGAATATTAATAGATTGGAAAACATAAATTTTAAATTCTTATCACTCTAAACATTCTAAGGTATGAGAAGATAGAAATTGAAAAAATGTACATCATTATCCAGTTCCTTAGGAAGGCACCAAACACTATTATCAAATAATCATTTTAATTTTTCATCTTTAATATATAAATTCATATTCACCATTTACATTATATTAATTTCATTAAACATTATTTGAAATCCTATTGGTTATGTACCATGGGGTTTTTAATAAAACGTAGCTATTTTTCAAGATAACATCAACTATTATGATTTATGGTATAATTACTTTATTAATTTAGGATTTTAGAATATATTATGTTTTTATTACTATAGATTTCAAAATTATGGTTCACACCTTAGAAAATATTTCAAAAATGTCATAAAATAATTATAATTCTAAAGAAACTTCTAAGGATGTGATGTAATGTCAACAAATATTGGAGATAATATATTTTTTCACTCAATGGAACCAATGAATCATTATTTCCTCCTTACAAAATTTGTTTTTTATAGAAATTAATTACTTATATAATGAGATTTAACTATTATTGATGATGTAATATTTTCATGTTTTTTAACTTATGCTTTGTAACAGAGTTCACCATCTTTGTTTTCACCCTATTATTATTTCACTACATTATCTTTCATGCCTAATCTAATCCATAAATGGAATTATACATTATTCATACATGTAGTCTCACCCAAAAAATTAATAGTGGAATAACTATTAAATTAATATTTTATAATTAAAATATGTTGGAATGATTCAGATGAAATACCATTCTTCTTTTATTCGATTATTTATTCATTCATATTTAATTAATAATTTTCAAATATTTTATTTATAATATGAAATACCCATTTAACATATAAAAATCATATAAAAATCTTATAGCATCTCTCTACCCACCAATAATACATTTCACTACATCCTCATGCAAAGACACAACTGTAAATCCCATAGAAGTAGAGGGTGAGATAATTCTTAATAGTGGATCACATATTCAATTCTCCGAGCCTTATATGATTCATGGATCAAAGTAGGAAATAAAATAATCAAATAACATTTGAATATATCCCATAACACCACTGAAACTCATGAAAATTTTATGCATCTAGGATTGTGATTATATCAAATAACACTAACTATGATAATATTCCTACGATTATTTATAAAAAAACACAAAACACCATTGATAATCAAACAAAATTAATAGGGGAGTATATTTATTGAAGATATTAATACCAAATTTTTGTGTTATAAGGTACAAAAATTTATACCAAATGAAATACTATATGATTCCTATATAGTTTTTAGTAGAGCATTTGCTGAAAATTTTGTGTTACAATATTTTTTGTCTTCATGAATCATCCTTTTAAAAGTAAATAAAAAATTTTAAACATGAAAATTTTTATTAAATCCATTGACTCATGTATTTATATTTTTTTAGTATTAAATTAGAGGCAACATATATTTATTTTCAACATGTTTTTGAATTAATTATATTATCTTCCCCAACCACCACCCCCACCATAAATTGAAACCATATAATATAGAATTCAAATATTTCTATTTATTAGTGTATTTTTTAATGTTTATGGAATTTTAAGTTCTTATTAATACTTAATATTTGGATATTTCACTTCAAGTATTCATATTCATCATATCACCGTTTAAATTATGGATTCTAATTCATCTTGTTATAAGTTCTACCCTCAGGGTGGCTTCTACTTTAATAATAAATCAATGTTTCTTATACTATTTTTATTCATAATGTTATTTTGATTTTCATCCCTTTCATATAAAATTTAATTTTTTTTCATGTTATGCTGAATCCAATGGTGATGTTGTATTATGATTAGTTTTTTCTATCATATTCATATTTTTGGTTTTAATCCACAATTGTTTCCATGTTTTCGTTGATCTATATGTATATAAGAATCAAGAATATTCTACCCATTTATAGATGGGTTTCAACATCTTAATGGGTATCACTAATCCCATGTCACAAGAAACTCAAATTAGATCATTCATAGTCCCATAGATTTTGTTTTTACAAAATTTTAAATCTCTTAAATTATTTTGTGGTCAAAATGTTTTCAATATTTCCCATATTTTCATGGACTTTTCACATTATTTTCATGACTATCTATTTCATTAATTTGATAAAAATGTTATGGACTATTTTATTTTTGAATCTATGTTTACATAGTTTATTCTCTTTAAATGAAATAATGATAAATACTTTTAACAATTTTTAAATGATAAAGTCATATATATTTATGATAAAATGATTTTTATGTTGTTTAATTAGAGTGTTGAACCTTGTATCATCATGTTTTTTTGGATGTGGGTTTTCACTGATTTCCCTGTTGTTTGGATTATAGGGTTTATCTAGTGTTGTGTTATAAAAACTATGAGTTACTGTTGTCAGATATTTAATTTCGATTAAATAACTTATTGTCATATTGATTTGGAAATGGTAAGGTTTCACACATTAGGTCATTAAACATAGTTAATCTAACATCAATCAATTCATGTATAGTTATATTCTGATAGGATTCATTAAATTAAAAATAAAGGTTTCCTTATTTAGTTTGGATTCAATTTATTATTATTTATTTTATTTAACCATCTATAGTTGGGATTCATTTTTTTCCTTGGTCCAATTAAGAAGTTTTACGTATGGTGGAGCTATATAAAATCAAGTGGTATGTTCCCTAATTGAGAGTTTAACTGACTATAGTTTATTGCAATAGAAAATATAAGAGAAGTTGAGTTGTTTTTTTTCCATAGGTATAAATATAGAATTATTTTCTAATTTCGATCTGAGTTAACTGTAGGTTATTTACCCATGGACATAGTTTTAATAGATCATATTCATAGACCATAGTCATTAATTGATTTCGGTGGACAAATCATATTTCCTCTGATTTCTTACCTCATTATTAGTATAATGTAGTCATTAGAAATTGAATAAAAATATAAGGTCACATACATCTCAATTATGTTTATTAGTCATTCCACTATTTGAGAGAAATTCCTCATCTTCCTATATGGATGAACTGTATCCCCAATTTCCTTCACTTGTGATTAACATGTAATATTTAAAAGTATTTTTGTATTAACGATTGACCCTTGAAATTAATTTATATATAGTTTTTCCACATAAACCAAAATGATGTCGAAGGATTGAATGAAATTGCGGTCGATATATACGATTTTTACCATTTTTTATATTTACGAATTTTTTATACATCGAAATGTTCACAAATTTGATTAAGTTTCCGGTTTATGTGGTCCATATAGTGTTTCATAGTGGATTGAGTTTACATGTTAATAGTGTATATACTATTCAACCTTTTACAATTGTGAGAGGGTGTATGGTTTCTCAGATGATTTTAAAAGGATGTTATTTTTTCCTTGTATTTATTTGAAAAAAGTATATATAAATTTAATTGGATAATTACAAATCAAACGAGGTGAAATATCTAAAAAGAATAATACAATAATTCATCAAAACCATGTTTTCTACATTCCATGATTGTATGTATTTTCATCAATCATTGACATTTAAAAAATATGATAACAACGTTTTTTTACAAAAAGTAATTGTTGAAACATCATGATTTTTAATATTTTAAAAAATGTATGGAAGTTTATGAAATAATATCAAGTTTGTGTTAAATACCCCACTTAATTGAAATGTGTTTTTAATAATTAGACAAACGCAAATGATTTTTTATGTTTTCATGGTTAATATATTATTGATTACTCACTTAAAGTTTTAATGAAAATGTTTTTTTTACAATTTTTGGATACATTTTAATCAAATTTAATCCGAACTTTCATCCCTCAAACATTGATTTTATTTTCTATTTTAAAAAATCATTTTTAATTTTTTTACATATCCCATTGTGGCTATTTTACATTTTTTTGTTTGGATGTAATTGTTCTAAATAATTATTATCAAATCTCACTAAATATTCAAGAAGATACATCATTGTCATTTGAAGATGAGGGTAGTATCCTCATAGTAGTTTATAATAGTACATGAAATGTAAGATGAATAATCATATATTGGTCTATTAATTTGTTTCATTAATCCCTATTTTATTTTTTTACAATCCTATATTCTATATTTACATTTTAGGTACACATTAAGTAAAAAGTAGTTTATAATTTTCCGCACACATTTATATCATTATTTATTCAAATATATAGTATTTTTTTGTTTTAGAAGATACTATGTGTTTGGAATAAAAACCAACTAAAATAACTCTAAATATTGTGAATTTTGAAAATAAAAATAATAGATAGAATTGTGATTTGGTTGAGCAGTCGATATGTCAATCAGAGGTGTCATTTACCGTGGATTATGGAAAACACACTTTTAGTGTCTTGAATCACCAAATCACAAATTTAACAGCTAGATCTACAAAAAATGACATCGTAATGAACATAAATCATAGGAAAACCATCTTTTTGTTATGTGTGACATATACAGGTAGAAAACATCAATTGGACTTGTGGTCTTCTCAAAATGATAGAATATTTTGTTTGTAAACGTCTGATTCCCTTTAAAGTGGTGAGACATTGGTTCAAAACCAAATAAATGACATATGAATGTGATAGAATCAGATGAAAACAACCATAGAGTGAATTTTTAAATAGTTTATCATACACAATTTCAATCAGAGTTTGAGTTTTTTCTGGAGGACTAAAAATGAACTTTTAGTGTCTTAAAAAAATCAAAAGTTGCGTTTAATTTTCATATACATAGAAAAAGTCCATGGAATGAATTTAAATCGAAGAAAAAAAATATTAATATTATTTTTTATGTGTATGGGGAGATGAAACATCAATAAAACAAGTGGTCCTCCTAGAATAACCAAATATACCATTTTTAAATGTTTGACACCCTTTAAAAAGGTTCATTCGAGTGTCAAAACAAACAGAATGATCTCCAAATTCCATGTAATAGGATGAAAAAAATGATAGAGTTAATTTTAAAATAATGAATTAGATATTATTTTAATCGGAGGATTTTTCCCCAGATGATGGAAAACACACTCTTAGGGTCACAAAACACTATAACATATGTTTAATGGTTAAATCAACAGAAAAAGGCATTTGAATGACTTTAATGTGTGTTTGTGGGTCAAAACAAATTGAACTACTGCCAAATATCATGAAATCAAAAAACAATTTAGAGAAAATTTTTATCCAATCAAATATATGTTGCATCAATTAAAAGAATAGTTTTCCTATGATGATGGAAAACACACTTTTAGTGTCACAAAACACCGAAACATGTATTTAACATTCAGATATATTGAAAAAGACTTCAGAATGACATAAAATCATATGAAAACCATATTTTTATTATTTTTAATGTGTATGAGTATATAAAAAGTCAATAAAACATGTTTTCTTCCTAGACTGACTGAATATGTAGTTTTTAATGGTTATACTCCCTTTGAAAACTATATTGTTGGGGTCAAAACCAACCACACAACCACCGAATGCCATGAAATCAGACGAAAAAACCCAAATAGTGAATTCAGAAATGTTCAAGTAGAAGGAATTTCAATTTAAGAAGGTTTTTTCTGGGAGGAATGAATATTTACTTTTAGTTTCATAAAACAACAAAACACACATTTAATTGTTAGATCAATAAAAAACAACCTCAAAATTAATTGAAATAATAGGTAAATAGAATTATTTTTATTTATAAAATTTATGAGCAGAAGACATGTAAATTTGACATATGTCCAACGATGAATGATTGAATATATAGTTTTAATGGTTTTAGGGTTTTTAAATAGGTGTGTTCCGGTGAAGAAACCAACTGAACAACCTCTAAATACGATGAGATCCTACAATAAATACCATAGTGTGAAATGTGAAATGGTCAACTAAACTGTATTCCAATCAGAGATTTTTCATTCCCAAGATGACTAAAAAACCCATTTTTAGTTTCATAAAACATCAAAAAATGAGTTTAACCATTAGATCGATAGAAAAATACCTTATAATGACTTTGAATAATATAAAATTCAACTTATTATTATATTTGATGTTCTCAAGAATAAAACACATCAATCAGATGAGAATTCTACCCAATACAACTGAATATACAATTTTTAATCTTTTGACACACATTAAAAAGGTGCATCTGGGGGTCAAAACCAACCGAACAAGATCTGACTTCCATGAAATCAAATGAACAAATGAAAAATTTAATTTCAAAATAGCCAATTATATAGAATTTCAATTCAAGATGGATTTTTTTAAGGAGAAACTAAATACACACTTATAGAGTCATAAAACATGAACAAAAAAACATGTTTAATAGTTAGATGTAGAAGAAAATGACCTCAAAATAACATGAAATCCTAGGAATACCATATTATTATAAATATTTGTGACATGTATAGGGAGAAGACATGTCAATTAGATTAGTGGTCTGCCCTGATTGAATGAATATGTAGTTTTTAAAGGTTTGGAACCCATTAAATACACACAGGTGGTCAAAACCTACAGAACGACTTCTAAATGCACTGAAATCAAAATACAACCACCATACACTGGGTTGTGAAATGGTAGAGCATTATTAACATTAATTAGAGATTCTATTTTTCCAAGATGATGTAAAACACACTTTTTGTGACTTTAAACAAAAAAACTTGTGTTGAATAGTAATATATAATGAAAAAACCTCAAAAAAACTGGAAATCATAGTGAAACTATCTTACTATTATTTGTGTCATGAATGAGTAGAATACATGTCAATTAGATGAGCATTCTACCCATTAAGACTGAATATGCGGTTTTTAAAGGTGTGACACACTTTAAAAAGGTGTTTCTGGGGGTAAACTCTACCCAAATAAGATTTAAATGTTGTAATATCACATAAAGACACCAATTGAGTTAATTATGAAATGGTTGAGTAGGCAAATTTTAAATTTGATATAGTGTTTTTCTAGGAGGACCAAAAAAACACTTTTATTGTCATAAAACAAAAAAATGCATTTAATAGTAAAATATTTTTTAAAAGTCCTTGGGATGACTTGAAACCATAGGAAAAATGCCTAATTATTATTATTTTTCTTTTTCAGGGATAAGATACATCAATTAGATGTGCGGCTTACTGAAATGATGAAGTATGTGGTTCTAAAGGATTTAAATTATTTAAGAACACCGAGGGGTAAAAAAATTCCAAACGACTTATAAATTCTATGAAATTAGACGAAAAAACTGTGGGGTGAATTTTGAAATGGTTGAGTAGAGGGTATGTTAATCTGAGGTTTCATTATCCTGAGATTTAGGAAAACATAATTGTGTTATAAAACACCATAATCTATCATGTGGTCTACCCAGAATGACTAAATATTAAGCTTTTCTATGATTGAAACCCATTAGAAGAGTGAATGAAGGGTTTAAAACACAGAAAAATGGATCAGAATGATATGAAAGCAGTGTGAAATAACTCTATAGTTACTTTTAAAATGTTTGAGCTCATGGAATGTCAATATGAGCTATCATTTTCCTATGAGGACCCGAAATGAACTTTTAGTGTCAAAAAACAAAAAATAATGCGTGTTTAGTGATCATAGTAATTGAAAATGACATTATAATTCCTTGAAACCATATGAAAACTATCTTATTATTAATTTCTATGTGTATGAGGAGTTGACAAATCAATCAGATGTGCAGTCTACTCAAAATTTCTGAATATGTGATTTTTAATGGATTGACTTAATTTAAAAACACAAGGGGGATCAAAACCTACGAAATGTCCTATTAATGATTTTAAATTACAAAACAAAAACTATAGAGTGTATTTTGAAATTTTTTAGGTAATGATACATCAATCCGAGGTTCTGTTTACCTGGGATGAAGAAAAAATCACTTTTAGCATCATAAAACACAAAAACATGAGTTTACTGGTCTGATATATAGAAAAAACCCATATAATGGATTTAAATAATAGGAAAACTGTATAATTATATTTTTGGACATTTTCAACAAGATTCCATGTCAAACTGATGCGCGACCTGCTTGAAACGACTGCATATGTGGTTTTTATAGGGTTGTTGGTCATTAAAAAGCTACGTCTGGTGGTGAAAATGAACTGAACGTCAGTAAAATTCCATGAAACCAGAAAAAAACCCAAAAGATAATTGTGAAATGGTAGAGTATATATAACATTAATTCGAGACGACATTACCTTGGGAGGGCTGAAAATGAACTTTTTGTTTCATAAAACACAAATGCATAAGTTTAACAGTCATATCTAAAGTAAACCATGATATACTAACCTGATATCAGAGGATTGACATCTTACTATTAATATTGATGTCTACAAGGAGATTACATATCAATCAGACATGTGATATACATGTAAAGACCAAATATGATGTTTTTAAAGGTTTAACGCCCTATAAAAAAGGGGTCAAAATCATCGGAATGAACTTTAAATGCTATGAAATTAGATGAGAACACCCATATCGTAAATTTTGAAAGTGTCCAGTAGACAGCACATAAATGGGAGGTGAATTTTTTTTGGGTTGATAGGAGACACAATTTTAGTGTTATGAAACACCAATATGTTCTTCTAATGGTCATATATATAGAAAAAGACCTCATAATGACTTCAAATCATGGGGAAATCATATTATTATCATTCATGATATGTATGAGTAGGTGACATGTCAATCAGATGACCATTCTATCCAAAACAACTAAATAAAAAGTCTTTAGAGGTTTGACTCCTTTTGAAAAGTTGTGTTCAGGGGTCAAAACCAATCGAATAAAATCCAAATACCGTGAAATCAGGAATCAACCTCATTTGAGTGAATTTTATCAATTATAAAGGATGTCAATCCATGATTGTGTTTTCCTAGGAGGACTTCAAACACACATTTATTGTCCTAAAACACCAAATCACATATTTAATAGCCTTATACATATAAAATGACATTAGAATGACGTGAAATCACAGTAAAATTGTCTTATTATTATTATTATTTGTGAAATGTACAAGGATATGAAATGTCAATAGGATGTTTAGTCATGTCAGAATGACCAAATATTGGTTTTTAAATATATAACTCCCTTTAAAAACATACGACCAGTCAAAACCATCTAAATGACCTCTGAATACTGTGAAATAAAAAAACTATTGAATGAATTTCAAAATAGATGAGTATAAGATTTTCCAATCGGTGGTGATGTTTTCTCAGGATGATTAAAAATAAACATTTAGGGTCATAAAACACCATGAAATTTGTTTAATGATTAGATATATAGAAAAAAACTCTAAATGACTTGAAATCATATGAAACCCATCTTATTTTTATTCATGATGTGCATGAGTGGATGACATGTCAATCAGATGAGCAGCCTGCTCGAAACAAATGGATATGTTGTTTCTTAAATGTTCGACGCCCTTTAAAAAGTGTGTTAGGGGGTCCAAACCAACTGAATGTCATCTTAAAGACATGATATCAAATAAAAACAACTATATTGTGAATTATGAAATGGTCAAGAAGCGGGAATGTCAATCTGAGCTGTCATTTTCCCAGGAGGACTAAAAACATAGTTTTGGTTTCATAAACCAAAAACACTCATTTAATTGTCAAATATATAGAAAACCACTACAAAATTACTTGAAGAAAGAGTAAAAAATAATATTATTTTTATTATCATTGATTTGTTTGAAGATATATCACATCAATTGAATGTGTGTTCTGCTCCGAACAACCAAATATGCATGTTTTAAAGGTGTGGAGCTCTTTAAAAACATGAATGGGGTCAAAAAAACCAAACAAAATTTAAATTGAATGAAATAAAATAAAAACATCCCCATAGTAAATTTCAAAATTTTCGTGTATAAAATATATCAATAAAATGTTCGGTTTTCTAGGATGATGAAAAACCCACTTTTACTACCATTAAACCCCAAAACATGCATTTAATGGTAAGATATATAGAAAATAACCTTATAATTACTTGAAGTCATAGAAAACCCATATAAATATTTTTCATGATGTGTATGATTATACATCCAATCAATCATACATGCGGTCTTTTTGGAATTACAAAAGTATAGATTTTGAATATTTAGAAAATGATTAGAAATTATTAATATATTTTAAAAATCTAATTACTTATGTCTGTTTTACTAAGTTTTAGTTGATTTTTTTAATTCCATTATTAGTTGTGATATTTTTTATTATATTTATTTTTTATTAAATTTTATCATGTAGTTGGATATTTTTATGGTATTTTTGTAATATGGTGTTTTTTTGTGATGCTATTATGAATTTTATAAAAAAAATAAAAAATTATATTGGCTTTTGTATGGAGGTTTTTATTGGTAAGACCACGAAAAAAATATAGATACCTCCATATGGTGGCCGATATAGGGATAACCAAGTGGGGCTATAGTCACCTCCATTTTGAGGTCTCTAAAACTGATCCAAGTGAGGCTATAGTGATTGTAGTTTGGCGGTTGCTATAGATGAACCTGTAGTGGTGTAATGAGACCACAAAGTGGTGGTTTCTATAATTTTCATGAACTTTTTGATATCATAATCTAAATAGAAGATGCAATAGGTAACAATTATCTGCCTAAAGCATCCACCATTTGGCAGACATTGGGCATCCACTATAGGCCAATTACAACGACTTTAGGTGGTCTCTAGAGGACTTTTTCTTATAGTGATTAATAAATGTGTTTTGAAATATTATAAGTGGACCATATAGGATATTATATGTAAGGATATGGGTATTATATAGAATTATAACAAATTTTATTTTATTATAGTGGTGGTTATAGTACTTAAAAGTAAGTCAAACATGGTGTAATGATTTTACATTACCATATCATTTTTAGAAAGGTTGTTTATTGTTAAATTTATGATAATGAAATTATACAATGTATCCTTCAACAATTTTATATATTTTTACCACATTTAGTTATTTATTTATATTATGTGATTTAATTTCATTTTTTTATTCAATTACTCAATATTTAACAACAATATTTCAAGGAAGACAAATAGTTTTCATTTTAGTTAGGATTTGTTTTTTTATCCATATCCATATTTTAGATAAATTTTTTTAATGAATGTATTCAATATTCTCTTAAAATTTCATAAATTCATTTATACCCATATTTACTATTATAGTAATGTTTAAAAATAATTTTTTATCATTATCTAAATGAGTTACTTTTAACCAATGATGTGAACAGAATAATTATTTTGACATACACCTTAATAACTATTTTTAACATTTTCATGAATAATATTCGTTATGAAGCTTCATTTAGAAGTTTCCATATTAATATTCATAGAAAATTATTTTCCTCATGATTTTAAAAAAAAATTATATTTTAAATATGTGATTTCTAAATGATAAGTGTGGTTTCCTCAAGAAATATTCCCATGGTTGGTTAAATGCAGTTTTCATTTATAAAAACATCCTTTGATATTAAATATTCTTCACTAAGTTTATGATTTAATGAAACCATCCTTATTATTTCTATGGATGTTTATTAATTATGATGATGAAATCATGATGAAACACATTTACATTACAACAGGTAAAACTATTTAAAAATGATAGATGTTTCAACATTATTATGGACTCTATTTGGATAGATTATGTTTATGTTATTTGATGGTATATATGTTATATCACTCAAAATTATAGGGTAAGTAATTATGTTTTATGAGAAAAAGGGAACATGTGAGGTTATCCAAAGAATATAGTGGGTTCATTAGTGGTTTTCATGGGGTTCACATGTGATAAATCTCATGGAAGTTATCACAGTCATAATATATTTTTTTATTATGATTTTTATTATAAACCATCTTCAGCCACAATTTCATAACATTATCATATAATAATATTATAATCTCAAGACTCATCATGTCTTATAAAATACCAAGAATTATTATATGACTCCTCATTATGATATTAGAATTTCTCAGTATGGTTTTTAAATTTTGAGCTCCTGTTTTGATATCCTTATATTCATGTTATTCTTTAATTATCATTGATTTCTACCTTATTTATACTTACTGAGCATCTATTATCACCCTAAATTAGGTTGAATTTTCCCCAATTTATGAATAATGGTTTTAAGGATGATATGTGTAAGATGTAATCTAGTTGGGAATAACATAATGGGAGATGATATTGATATTTTATGTAGCAATTATTCATATATCCATGACGCTAATAAAACTAAAATGTTATATTTTGGGTATAGATCATAATTATATGTAGGGAATATTAATTTAATTATATATTGTATTTATGTACAATTTTTATGGGTTTTATTATGATCCCATGTAAACAGTAGGTGGTGTATTCAATAGTAAATGTTTGTGAATCTTTTGGATGATTAATAAAGGTGGATGAATTTGACTAAGTAATAAAGAAACATAGTTAACTGGGGGTACTCAATAGTTTACTAAATTTATATGGATAAAGAAAACACCAAAGGATATTTTAGTTGATGTTAAATATATTATTTTAATAAGGTGTTATAACTTGTGTTATATAATCCATAATAATAATATTATCCATCACCCAAAGACAAAACACCTTGAGATAAAGTATCATTTATTCAAGGAGAAGGTTGATAATGGGGTGGGGAAGTTAGACTATCTGTCAAGAAAAGACTAATTTTTAGATATCATATTAAATTCACCACCCAAATGATGATTTTTAGAAGCATATCTTGGTTCTTGGAGTTTTATCATTTCCATATAAAATAATAGTTTGGATAAGGGATCCCCACTCTCTTATGGAAATTGATATTTATAGAAAGGTATGATGATTCTATTGATTTACATGTTTGGATTCCTAACCACCTCTTATGAATTTTTAAATTAATTCACTTGGGGTTTTTTGATAAAGGGGGAGAAGTTATTCATGAGTTTTGTGGGATAATTTTTCCATGATATGATACAAATTTTCATGGGAGAGAGCTGTCGAATATTTATTCAAGGTGAGAAGTTTGGTTTTTAAGTGTTGAGTATCATCCAGATCAGGGAAGTGTTTTTGTGAGGAACTTAATAATTAGATCTTATATACGGTAACAAACATGAATCATCTAGGTATATAGTTTTGATATTAAATAATTGGTTAAATATCATAATTAAAGAGGTTTTAGATTTTTCTTCTCTTTAAGTCTAATGTTTTTGGTAGATGATGTACTAAACAAATTGTGGTTGAGTTTTCAACAAACCCATAGGGAGATATTATTTGAAAAACCCCCATGGAGTATATTTGGGTTGTTTTTATTAAAACATATGATATAGAATATAATATTTAAGAGAAATATTTTTTTGGGATGTTATTCAAAAATTTGATTCAAAAATGATTTAGAAATTATTTTGGATGAAGATTTAAAGGTAACTGAAAAGTTATTTTTTGGAAGATGAGATGCTGATTTTCTAGAAGTTATTCATCAAAATAATCCAATGCTAGCCTTAAAATATAATTACTGTTGTTGTTATAGATAATGTTCATCTCGAGGAAATTTGGAATTCATATAGTTATTTTGATGAACATTAAAATCCATGGTGTTTTATATGAGTGTTCATTTTCAAAAGTCAAAGAAAGAGAGATCTAGAATAGGGTGATGGAATAAAAATGAAACCTTAATGATTTGAGATATTTTGATAAATGAATTATATTAAATGGTAAAAATCCATTGGAGGTTGGACATCATTACTATGTTAGATTTTTCATCTATGGAATCCTTATCTTGTTTCTAGATTCTAACATTAGAATTTATGCTATTAAGCGTAATGTCACTGAGATATAGGATTAGAGGGACACACACTAAGTGTATCAACAAACTGAATTAAATTACAGTATTGAATTTATCAACATGGGACAAATAAAATTTATCCCAGTTTGGTTGATCACCATAATTAAATCACAATTTATTTAAATAATTAAGTGAATAAATAGTAATTATAAATATTAGTTTTTTGGTTTAGAAAATATAACCTTTATTATATTTTTCATGGAATAATGTAGTAGAATCCCTTCAATTAAATACTCTATATTCTAGGATCTTTAAATGATAATGAAAGAAATTATATTAACTTTAATGGTCCAATTAGAAATTAATAATTTTTATTTATATTTTTAATGCTTTGTTCATGTCTAGTGATTAATAGTAATTATACTATTAATAATGTACAAGGGGAAAATTATGAATATTAAAGATGGTTGGGGGCTTGTGTGTGATTTCACAACACTAAACTAGATATAATAAATATCCAATTATATCAATTTCATAATTCATTTTTTGTGTACATAATCGATGTAACACATTAATATTTTAATGTATGAACATTAATTTCGATAGCATGTTTGACACACAAAAATAATCCTATAGGAAAATATAACACCCCGAGAATTAAGGATATATTTAATTTTTTTAATAAATTTAATCTCTTCAACATCTTGAGTTTCATGAAATACTGTGCATGAATATTATTAGACACAATACTAATTATATATTTTATTACATGTAACACTGAATTTAGCTTACGTTAAACATAATAACATGTTTAAATGAAACATGAAATATTATTAAAACATTTTTATTTAATGTGATAGTTATCACCTAGCCATTGGAATAGGCAAGTATGAGTAATTGTAACTAAATTATAAAAATTATTGTTATCTATTGATTAGAAATAAAATAAAAATCATTCAAAATGAAAAAATAAATGATATCTAAAAAACAACATTTTTTTTAAAAGATGGTTTAGCCGCTCATCATAAATATAATTTAAAATTGATTTTTAACTATATTAGATAGTTCATTTGAGAAAAAACTTATTTTTATATCATAATATCAAAAATAGTTTAGGGTTATTTTTTGTGATCGTTCTGAAAGGTTTAATTTTTTGATGAATATTGGAAAAATTAAATTTTAATTAAAAAAGGACTTCTCATTTAAATAATTTCAAATTTAAAATTTTGTTTTGAATTGGTTTTAATGTAAAAAATAATTCATTTAAATATATACCAATCAATTTTTTTATTATAATCATTTTCATGTTGAATTTGGATATAAAATCATTCTAAAAATTTAAATATTATCTATTTGAAAACCCAGTTTATTATAGAATTAATGAGATTACTTTAAATATGAATTTTTCCACTAATGTGAATGGAAATTTAAAAAATGGTTTCTATATCAATTATTAAAATAATTTTTATATTCTAATAAGGTCAAATAAATTTTTTATCGAAATGAATTGTGAAACTAATAAAAATGAATTACCATATATATGATAAGAATTGGTTTACTTGTGTGTTAAACTAAACAAATAAGGGTTAAAAATGATCCATAACTTGAGTAAATCCAATTATATTTCCATATTTACACCTTATCCTTCCAAATTTATAATTTAGATTCATTTGTGATATTTTCACATGTGAATTAATTTACAATTTTGGAACATTTTTTGAAATTTTGATATAATTTCCAAAGATGTCCCCTTTACCAACTTATTAGAGAGAACCCCTCCACTTGCATCTTTATAGATTCCAATCACATTTAAATCAACCAAAAATTTAACAAATAGTCTCCCTAAAATACTTCATTATATTCTTGAGTAGCTGGTCCTCCCAAAAGACTATCCATTGAATCCTTATGAGGGGATCCAAAGGAGGTTTCTCTTAGTGATGTTAATTGTCTTAATGAAGATATTTTTTTTATTTCTCATTTTTACAAATTAAATTATGTTATTATTTTATAGTAATAATACTTATATATCTCCACTTCTATCAAATGAGTAATGAATCTTTATTGGTGAGTGCAGTGGACTACTGCCTCGCAAACCAATGTCATTCATTTTTCTATTAAAACATCTCAATGATAGATATAATGATTGATTTACCACATTAATATGACATTTAATATATTATTAAAATTATTTAATTTAATATCATATATAGGTTTTTACATTCTATTCCAATTCCAATACAATATTGTCGCTCGTCTGTAAGTCAGACTACCACCTCACGAAGCGTTGTGATTTTTTAACATACACTTTACATGGAATTTAATAGGGAAAAAATTAATGAATATATGTGATATCTATGATATTATATTGATTATTGAAAATTAAAATATCACCCACTTCCTTACCCCTTCACTTTTTAAGTGAATGATATCATTGCTAATGCGTACCTTTGACCCACCATCTCCACAAGGCGATCCGATTCATTTTCCATGAAATATTTTTATGAGTTGTTATAATATTTTATGTACTAATTAATTATGATATTTATACCATTATTATCATTCTGAATGTGAATAAATTATATTATATGTATAATAGTCGAAATTTCATTACAAAAAAGTGCATGAGAAAACAAGTCACATAATTCTTGACTCAATGAAAATAATGAAATATTATTAACAAACAGGTGGTAAAATATTATAAAAGGATAATATATGATTTATAAATTTTAGTACAGTTGTATAATAATTTAATAACATTTTTAAACCCACCAAAAATTAATTTAAATCATTTTTAACTAAGATAAGGCATGGGGTAAGGGACTTTGTCTCAATTTCTCTTTATTTGGCCATATTGTAACGTTATGCACCTAATTTATTTTATGTGGTGTATATATTAACACATTATATGAAATATTATGATTCCTTAATAGTTAAATGGTATTTTAGGTTTCAATATGAATAATATTATCCATGGGGGTTTGACATAAGAGCTACTAAGTGGTAAATAATTTTGTAACTCTATTTTGTTTTATTACGTTATATTACTCACAAGTTTCCTTTGATGTTCTATGATTATTTTTGTGATTAATTTTGACTATATAATATTATATTTATACTTGAGTTATCTGTATTTATATATTATACACATGATTAATTCATTTATTAATCTTTAATTTAATATTATCATCACTGTAAGGGTTTATTTTACAATCTCATTCTTATTGAGATTGTTTATTACTGAATTTTAGTTAAAGGAAGTAATTAGGTCATTTTATAATAATCCAATATAATTTTTTGTCATCTAGTTATTTATGATATTTTCATGTAATAGTTCCAATTTTACAATCTTCATTGCATAAAATTATAGAGTTTTTTTAATTGAAAATCCAACTTGATTTCTCTCCTTGGTTAGAAATACTCTTTCCTCCAAAACCATGTTTTCAAAAGAATGTTCAAAAATATTTTAAAACCATTTATAAATTATTTTTAAAAATATTTTTAACTTATTTTTTATAAAATATATTAAATAGAATATTAATATCATTTTCAAAATAATTTTGATAGATTCATTACACCCAATCACAAACTAAACAAGGAAACATAGAGATTATTCTCTCATGGAATGAACAATGGTCACGAGATCTGTTGATGCTTCTAAAAATGAAAGCACTGTATTTATTGAATTAATGAATGGGGTTCATTCGTCTACAATGGCTAATGATTCTCCATTATAGCCTGAGGTTGTTTTTTCTGTTGCACCCCTGATGATCACCAGAATGATGACACTAACCATGATGTTAAGTACACAGACTATTATACCGAGGAGGTGGGTAAAGAATTGGAATCTAAAATGGCATAACAAAGGTTAAGAAATAGTGAAATATCGGTAGAAAAATATCTCAATATCAAGTGATGAATTTTTAGGAAGAGGTTGGTGCAGCTGTCTAAACACACTCCCTGATTATTTATAATCAGTGCTATTCATTCTGGATTCACAATTGTTTTTTTGATGATGTTTTTTTATGATGATTGCAACAATTCAATGAGTTCCAAGCTGACCATCGATCATTGTCTATCTCTGCGTTGCACGATTTATGTTGAAATGCAGTTTGGAAAAAGAGAGAAATGCATGGGTTACTAAATCTATGTGATAAGAAAGTTATGGAAGTGTAGAAAAATTTAGGGAGAGCCTCAATGTCTTGGAAGTATAAATTAGATATTCTTCTGATGATGATGCTGGGAAAGAAAAATTCATGTAGATAGAATACCTTTGACTCAATTTGAGGCCTTGAAGATTTCCCTGGTTTGCTGTATTTTTGGCCTTAGGAGAGGGAGCTTCCTTGATTTATCTCATGTTCAACTCATATTTTTGGTTGGTGTAGACTCATTACAACTTGAGCTCGTATTTAAATAAATATGATTTAATAAATTACTTTAGGTCATGAATTGGGTGACCAATTGATGTCTCCATTTGATTAAAAAAGGCATGTATGAAATGAACATAATTTACACTCATCACGACCCCTAAAACATTTTAAATGTTTTTTTATAAGTATAAAAATATATTTTTAGAGAAAATTAGTTTTAAAATGTTTTGCGTAATTTTATTTTTTAAAAGTTTATTTTCAAAATGAAAATGATATTTTAATCTAGAATATTTTTAGAGAACATTCATGGTATTTCTAATCATCAATGACAACAACAATTTTTTTTACTCTAATGGGTATATGTTCTATTTATTGTATTATTAATTTTAATCCATAATTTTATTTATCATTTTGACTAAGGAAAGTGTTGAAATTCACATTCCTGATTATTTTTTGAAGTTAGTAACTTTCTCTTGAAATATTCACTAACCAGTGATTGTTGGATATTATATTTCCCCAAAATACCTGCATTATTTATCATGAATATGATTATTTCATAAAATGTATCTCAAGTCTACATATGGTTTTTTAATTTGAATTTCATTTCACTAACTATGGAGATATTGATAGAATGTATTCTATATTCAATATAATCCCTTAATGGTAAGTCTGGTTGTTCATAAATTAAATATACTTTTTGATATATATGTATTGATTTGGAAATGTAGACATGGGTGAGGCCCTATTATATATGTTAGTTGATGCATCAAAAGGTATCCTGATACAAATTAGTTTTCCCAAATTGATTGGGTTTTACCCTTTAATTTTAAACATTCTTGTGAAAGGTCTTTACAATACAAGTATTGTAGGACAAACTAGATTAGTTTTAATTGAGTAGTTTTAAACTATCATGAAGATATATACTGATAGTAGAGGTATCATGTGCCTCTGACATGGAATCCAATAATCAATCATTTCCTCTATTAATAATTAAGATTACATTATCTAGGATATTTTTCCTATAATATTATCTCTTGATTCAATTCATTCTCAGTTTAATAACTAAATGGAATATGTTATCAGTTGTTTATCATTACATATTGATTATGAATTATCTTTCCCTGATAGTAAATTTATTAAATGGATTTTTGTTTAGTTAATTACCTTACCATATTGATTATCTTTTTTTATTAATGTTATCTTCCCATGTATTTAACCCTTAATGATAATTTGAGCTCACCCTTATTTCATTCCCTTTATATTTTAAGAAAAATTCATGGAATTAGTTTTCAAATATTTTGTTGATTTTCAATTATTATGTATTATTTTTAATTTTATATTCCCAATGTAAAATGGGAATAATTTATGTATTTAGTTTACCAATATAATTAAACAATTCGGTTCTTTGTGGTATGATTCCCTTTATCTTATTCCAAAATAATAAAGCAGAAAATGGCCTCTGGTTACTGCATCCGAGGTTTCTATAGTTGGTATTAGATAAATTTTAATAGAAAGCATGAGAACTAGAATTATGAAAACATAGATAAGGAATCATAACCCAATAATATTCTTTGAAGGTAGGTATATGAAAAAATCCTAATGTTTTGATAAGGTATAGATTAGGTGGGTTTTCTTAGCAGTACATGAATATCTTGATACGTAAGTGGACATGGGTTTGTAAAAAATGTACCTTATGGTAATAACTCAATAATGAGTGCATTAGGATTGACTTTATCATCACCTTAAGCAAGAAAACAAACCATAATTCACAACTTGTTTGACACTCCTAGCGGATTTTATAAATATAAATCAAATTTTAATTACAAACCATTATAAAAAATTTTAAAATATAATTATTCCCAAATAACCCATGTTCATGATTTTGAGATTTTCGAATTATAAATTTTCAATTTCATTCAACCGATTCACTATTTTTATGATTATACAATATGTTTTATAATTAACTAATCTGATCTAGTGTATTCCAATATTTATAAATGGAATATAGAAGAACTAATGGGAACCATGTTAACACATGTAATCGAAAGTGTAAGTATAATCATTTCTTTGATGTTCTTTTACAAATATTTGTAAGGAAGCCAGTCTCCCGGGAACTATAATCATATGAGGACGTAATTTAATTTTCTAAAAAGATATATTAAAAAAATTTATATGTATTATGGATTTAAAGGGAAGAAATATAATAATAGAATTATATTTAAAAATATGGATAAAGGGAAGAAGGTAAAGAAGGATTTTCCAGCTTGCTATCATTTCAGAAAGACAGACTCTAGTGCTTGTATAAAATGAATGGGGTTTTTCAACATGTGTGGTGAGAAATATCACCAAGGTTGTGATTTCAATAGAATGAAAAAAGATACCATGTTATAATGATTCAACTATAAGGCGATAGAGCACCACACAAATCAATTTCTCATGAATCAAAGGAATATACCTCAAAAGTAGTTAATTTATCATGATCAATTTTATTCTATTACCAAAAATGATGTGAAATTATTAATGTTATTATGTTTGGATTCATGGATTAACTGATTTACGTTTTTTATCAATGATACCCTGGTTATACTAATTTTTAAATGTATAAGAATGGTACTATAGTTGTTTTTCATTAAGGATTTTATTGTGTATGTTGAATGGTATAGTTGTACAAGAAAAAAGGTTCAGTGGATAAGATGACTTCTTAAAAAACAGGATTGAGGAAAATATAACCCTTAATTTGTTCCTAATTTTGACATAATAATCTTGGTATAAAGAGTTTATTGATATGGATAAAGTAAATTGCACCGTACTGACTACTTTAGAACTTAATAATGATTTGTTGATATAGTGGGTTATGATATCATTAATGGAGTTTATGTTATTTTTAGATTTAATGAATATATGAAAAAGAATGTGTTTTTCTTAAGGAATAATTATGCTTTCAAATTTTCATTAATGTTTTTTTATAGTTTAGGTTATTACCATGTTTCAAGAGTATTCTTGATGAATGAATTCACATGTTTGGTATGTGATGATTAAGATCTAATTCATGTTGTTTGGATGATTAGTGGTCTGTTCATTTATTAAATTCTGTGACATCCTTTCTAAAGTTATGTATCTTTTTATTTTTTATGGGCCATATGGTTATCCATTTATGAAACTGTTTATGTTGAAATTCAGAGATATTTTTGAGATAAGTGTATTAATTCCCCACATGGATATTTATTCATATTGGTTATCTTGTGCTAAAATTGTGTCAATAATAGTAGCTAGATATTAATGGAATTAATTATAATTATATTATGTACATTAAACTGTGTTTAAATTTAAGTTTAGTGATTTAGGAATAAAGAAATTCAATTTTGTATATATATTTCATGGAATAAGAGGTTAAGTGTAAATTTATTGAAGCACTACCAAGGGATTAATCTATGCCTTTAAAATAAAAGCATATCAATTAATTATATTTAATTATATAATTAGAGGGTAATAAAATTCCTCAACTCTAGGAAAAGTGTAACACCCGATATTTTTATGATAAATATTATGTTTTTATGTTATATAAATCATCAAATGAATCTTTCAATACACACAACACTAGATTGGATTGCTTTACACACAATCTCAACCTTCATCGATAGCTTGTGTCGTACGCAATACCGAGTTTTACTAAACAACGATATGCTATTAAAATATTAATAAACCTAGCCGTTATGAATAGTAATACCATTTTTTTAAATTTTGTAAACTTTATTTTTAAAAATGGACTTCATTTTTGAATTCGGAATATTGAAATTAGCCTAGGGTGAAATTTGGGTATTTTTCTAAAAACTTTCAATTTTCATGAATAGTGAAAACACTGGGTAACTATTTAATAACCGTCTTTTTATTTAAATAATTATTTATTTTATTTAAATTTATTTTAGGTAAAAATTGATACATAATACCTATATAATTTCAATTCAATTCATTGGAGTCATTTTATAATAATTTTAGATATATAAAAATTTTGTTGAACTTTTCACCATCTTTTACCCACCTCCTAGAAGAATTTGAAAATTTATATATTACATAATTTTACCGCTTCTATGAGTGGAATTTAGAAAATCCGATAGACACGGTTAATATAAAGGACTAAAATGTGGTTCAATGAGATGAATATAATTTTTTGTGAATAGAAACTTTTTCCTTTTTTTCCACAGTTAAAAGTAAATAGGAACATTAAGGGTAAAATGTTATTATTATTACCCAAACACAAGTCCTAATTCTATTGGATAAATGTAATTCGACCAAAAACAACATCAGGAATAAAATATGACCATTTAGGCCCACATGGATTAGATTAGGACATTTATTATTAATTTATTTAAAGAAGGGATAAAATAGTTAAAATCAATGTTTAATAAATAAATCATTTTTAATATAGGGTTATACATTATATAAATTCGACTATAAATATTCATTAGAAAGCTAAAACTATTTCCTACATAATGGTATTTTATTTGTAATTTTAAGACTATAAATAATTAGGTTTTTTTGTGACAAAATGATGATGAAATAATTATATTATTAATGAAATATTGACATAATTGATGTTATAAATACCTAAATAAATGTAATTTGAGAATTTTTATTAAATAAAATAATTTTATAGGATAATATTACATGTTAGTATTGATTTAATTAACTTTTTTAGAACTAATATTTCTGTTATGAGTTTCACGAAAATCAATTACCAAATAGTGTCAAAATTGAAATAAAATAGTTATTAAAACAAATATTATATTATTAATTGTTATTTTATTTTTAAAAATCTAAGGATCGGAAAAATGAATTATATAAGGTTATATATATTAATAATAAACAACTTGGGGTTCGTTTGTCTTATTATAGTATGTTTATTAACCTTATAATGTAAGAAAACAAGAAGACACAGTAAAAGTTAAATTATCTAACTTAAAGTTAAATCTAAATTATAAGGTTAAAATAGGAACCTAAACTTCTCTAAATTCTATTTTATGAGATGATATAGACCCATCCTCACCTTAGTTTCTAAATAAATCAAATTTGAGCTACTAAAAACTGAATATGACTTTATAATAAAATAAGTTTTTTTTGTTTTTCCTAAGGTGCCCCTCTCCTCCCTTATAAAAGGGAACTTCCTCCCTCAATTCCTCACACAACATTGAGCCTTCAGGATAGTCCAAAACCTGAAAAATTCTCTTCTACACTTCCCTAGAAACATCCTAGAGGTCTGGTTCTTCTTCAAAGACCAATTTTAATGGCCTATGAGGATGTATCAAAGAGGCGCTTCAAAGAAGAGGTAATGTCCGTTACCGATTCTTTCAACATTATTTCTTCTTCCACATTTTCTTCTTTATTTGTTTCATTATGAAGTAATAACATTAGTATCAATAATATACTGGTATGTTATTATAAGTATGAATAAACCCTATTTCACCATCTATCCATCCTACAGAAAATGAAATCACCGTGCGTCTGTACGTACGGAATATCGTGTCCACGCCGTGGTGTAATCTATTTTCCACCACCACCTTACTTGGATGGGTATAATGGTGTAAATAATAACTATATATGATTATTATAAAGTGATATTGATTCTCAAATAGTATACATACACTCTAATACAATTCCAAGATCATTGGAATGATATCATCGCTCGTGCGTACGTACGGAATATCATCTCCACGATGTGATGCGACTCTTTCTACATGATCTTCATTTCATAATGATTATATAAATGAATTGAATTAATAAATATGATATATATTACACTAATACCATTCTGGAAATGAGGTATCTATAACCTAAAGAGAATAATAATAATTTATTCGACAAAACAAGCATAAGAACAAAAAGTAATAAACACCCAAATAACAAGTATCAATGAAATATTACTAATAAGTAGCTAAGAATATTGAAATATATGATATCATAACAATGAGTATGATTCTGGAATAAGTCAATTATATTATTTAAATCATTATAAAGGAGGTTTGGACACTTACGAAGAAAATCAAACCTAAGGTAAGGGAAAATCTCACAATGTCATTTTTATCTGAGATTGTATATACCTCAAAATTTACTAGGGAATATTTATCATCCACATACATGTTTCCTAAATATGTAATATTTATATCCTTCTACAATTTTTTATAACCAATTTTACCCATCAACTAGTTTTTAGTAAAAGATATTAAAGGAATCTTTTGTCGTTTTTTGTAATAGGTACTTTTTGACTTTTCCGAAAAAAGTATGGGAATAATGTTTTTTTAACTTATATGGCATGAATGGATTCTTAAAAAATTATTTCCAAGAATATTCCTTCACAAGTTTTCATGTTTTTTTAATCAAATTATTTTAGTTTAAAATTGTATGAGATCTTAAGAAATGAAAAATGTTTTTGAAGTAGAAAGAATATTTTCCTCAATAATGGAGTTCAAGTGTTTTATCAAAATTATTTTCCATCTAAGATAATATAGGATTCTGTTTCTATCCCTATAATTACATTGATTTGATTATGTTGTGATGGAATTATTTTTATGAATTCCTTTATCTTATATGAATTGTTTTATGATGTCATGATGTTTAATAATCCCATTTTTATTACATGGGTTATGCAAGGATGTATGATTTTTTTTTATTTTGTAGAACACATAACAATGGTATAATTATGAGATGGGTGGGAACTATATATCCCTCCAATTCATTGGGTAAATAATTATATCTCATGAGATAGACATGGATGGATCGACAGGTTAAACTGGTTCAATGAAACAGAACTGAAACGAGGAGTGAACTCGGTTCAGAAATGGACTTTGTCCACTAAGATATTCTTGGAAATGAGTCTTGACTACTAAGAAATGATTCTATATGATCATGTGTGTAAGACAAAAAGTTTCAGGTTTTAAGTTATGATTATTGGGATTACATTTTACTACTATGATTTATCCCATGTTGTGAAATTATGATCTCTTTTGCAGGTTAAGATTTCCAAAATGTTATGTTCTTATGAATATTATGTGATTGATATTTCTTTTGTTTACCCTTACTGAGCATTTGAGCTCACCCTTTTATATGTTTTCATTTCCCAGGTTAGGAATAAGGTTATTAAGTAGGATATGCCAAAAAGGGACTCAATATATGATGAAATAAATGGGAGACAATGTAGATGATTTATGAACCGGTTGTTTATGTTTCCCAGTTTCTAAAGACACTATACCTATATGGTACCTTCAAGGTTTTGTTATATGTTGTAATAAGTTTACTTCAATTTTAAAGTATTAGCAATGTATGTAAAGTATGGGTCATTATAGTTGGAATCACAGGAAATGTATAATCAACCTTTGGAAACTAGGAAGTGAAAGCCTTAGTAAGAACCCTAAGGATATGTCTAAGCATAGAACACAATCATAGTGTTTTAGAAATGGACATGAATAACCTATGATAAGACCTTAAGTGTAAAATTTTATTCTTGATTATGTGTTTTTTCTATTATAATTAGTGTTTCTCACAGTATTCTTCTTGGTTTTAGTCAATGGATGGAACCCGAAGGAATCGTGTTAATGCGGAATGTGATGGGCAATGAAATTATTACCCCCTGAGTAACCAAACGTTATGGGAGTTGGGATGACAAATATCGTAGCCATGCTCACACAACTTTCTCATGATATGAATCATGTAGGACTTCAAAACGAGGAAAGGATAAATAAATATTCTATTTAATTCTTCATGAGGCAGTGTCCACCTTCATTCAGTGGGTCTGATGATCCATTAGTGGCCAAACAATGGATCAGTACCACTGAAATGATATTTTCAGTTCTTCAATGTTCTGAACATGATAAATTCATCTTATTAGTTTATCTTTTGGAAGGTGAAGCTGATCAATGGTGGAATCTTATTAAGAATATGAGGCAAAGGGATGAAATTGAGTCCATGTAATTGGACGTGTTCAGGAACTTATTTTTCAATAATTACTTCCTTCGTATTCTACGAACAAAGATGGAGGAGTCTCTTGAACTAATGAAAAAGGATGATGAATCTTTTGGTACCTATGAAGTAAATTTTACAAGACTTTCAATGTACACTTCTAGGATTATTATCCAACCTGAGATTAAGATCGATAGATTCTTTAGTGGCACAAAACCAAGTCTTCAAAGGGCGTTTGCCATTAGAGACTTCCATAGCTACGAGGAATTTTTTCGATGTGATCTCAAGGTTGAGATGGAGATTGGAGTAACCCATCAGTCATATGGGTTTGATAAGAAGAGGAAAATGGAATTCAAAGAAAAATATAAAGAGCACACTGAAATAAATATGAGTTTCCCTTATACTCAAAGTGTGGAAAGAAACATGAAGTAAATTGCCTTAAGGGGACAAGAAAATGTTATAATTGTGGAAAGGAAGGTCATCGGGCAAATGAATGTGGAAATAATGGGAAGAATATGTCTAATGATGAAAATAAAGGATGGGATAAACAGAATGAACATACATCACTTCAATGTTTCAAGTGAAAAGAAATGGGGCATTATGCCAATAAATTCCCTAATCCAAGGGTTGTTGATGATGATTGACGTCAACAAACTCTTAAGGCTAAAGACAAAGGAAAGAAACAAGCAATTTCTATCAGTGATGTGAAATACAATAACGAAGTGGTGAATGATACACATACCATCCACTCTAATGTAGAAACTGTTTTATTTGATTATAGATCCACCCACTCTTTTATTTCTGAAGAATTTCCTAAGGGTATCACCATAATACCTCAACAATTAGATGTTGAGTTAGCTGTGACAACCCTTAATGGTACATCAGTCGCTTCAAAAATTTATAATTTTTCTCCGATTGAAGATTGTTGGAAAGTGCTTCCTAAAAATATTGTGATCCTTCCTATAGTAGAATTTGATGTGATTATTGGCATGGATTATCTTTCTCTATATGGAGATCATATCAATTTCCAAAGAAGGGAAGTCACATTTCATATTCTAGATCAATCTATGATCATCTATCGATGCAAGGATGAACATAACCTTCCAGTGGAAATTTCTTCCATCTTATGGGTTTTGATTCTACTAAATGCAGGTTATTTATCTCAAATGGTTGGTGAGAAAATCACGATTATGAATATGCCCATTGTACGAGAGTTTGATGATGCCTTTCCGGAGGAATTTTAGGGTCTTCCACCAAATCGTGAAGTTGAGTTTTCAATAGAACTCATATCGGGTGCTTTGCCTATATCAAAGAAACTTTATAGAATGGCCCCAATTGTGTTTCAGGAATTGAAAAAGAAACTCCAAGAGAATCTTTATAAGGGATTCATACGCCTTAGTGTGTCACCTTGGGGAGCACCTATTCTGTTTTTTAAGATGAAAAATGGATCAATGAGACTCTGCATTGATTATTGAGAACATAACAAGATCACTATCAGGAACAAATATCCTCTCCCGCGCATTGATGACTTATTTGACCAACTACGCGGAGCTCAATACTTTTCCAAGATTTGTCTTCGTTCAGCATATCATTAATTAAGGGTCAAAAGGGAGGATATACCAAAGACGACTTTCTATACAAGTTATGGACACTATGAATTTATAGTGATGCCATTTGGTCTTACTAATGCCCATCCTATCTTCATGGATCTGATGAATAGAGTCATTAGAGACTATATTGATCAGTTTGTGGTAGTCTTTATAGGAGATATTCTTGTCTATTCAAAGAGCAAGGAAGAACATGAAGATCATTTGAGAATTATATTGAAGACCCAGAGAAAGGAGATGCTTTATGCCAAATTTACCAACTGTGAATTTTGGCTTCAAAAAGTTTCATTTTTGGGTCACATAATCTCAAAAGAGGGGATATATATGGATCCAGCAAAAACAGAGGTTATCGAAAGATGGACATGACTGACAACAGTAACTGAGATCCGAAGTTTTCTTGGTTTGGCTGGATATTATCGACGTTTTGTGAAATCTTTTTCACGATTATATAATCCACTCAACAGGTTGACTCGAAAAGGAGTTACGTTTCTTTGTACATAGGAATGTGAAGAGAATTTAAAGAATTTGAAAAGAAGGATATCCAGTGCACCTGTACTCACACTTCCTTGTAGTGGAGAAAGGTTTGTGATCAACAGTGATGCATCCAAGAAGGGGCTGGGGTATTTTCTTCTGAAAAATGATATGGTGATATCTTATGCCTCACGACATTTGAAAATCAATGAGCAAAATTACCCAACTCGTGATTTGGGGTTAGTTGCGGTAATCTTTGCATTAAAGATTTGGAGGCATTATCTTTATGGAGAAAGGTGTGATATTTATACTGATCATAAAAGTTTAAAGTATATATTTTCACACAAAAGAAGATGAATATGCGCCAAAGAAGATGGTTGGAGCTGATTAAGGATTACGACTGCTCAATTCATTACCACACTGGGAAAGCAAACAATGTGGCAGATGCATTAAGTCGAAAAGACCATGCTAGCTTATCCATGATGAGGATAAAAAAAGATCCAATATTTATGGATTTACAAAGGATGGATCTTGGAATTATAATGGAAGGGGAAAATCATATCTTTCTCAATTGAATGTTCAACCATTTATACATGTGGAGATTAAAGAGGCACATAAAGAAGATGTAGAGTTACAAAAGAAGGTGAGAAATATTCTAGAATTCAACCTTGATTGTAATGGGATAATAGTGTTCAGGAATCGGGTTTGTGTTCCTCTTATCCCAGAATTAATGAAGGAGATGCTAGATGAGGCTCATAGTTCTTCATTCTCTATTCATTCTAGAAGCAAAAATATGTATTGGGACCAAAAAGAGTACTACTGGTGGTATGGAATGAAAAGAGATGTTACTGAATATGTCTCTCGATGCTTGGTTTGTTAGCAAGTTAAAGCTAAGAGACAGAAGTATAAGGGGATGTTACAACCATTACCCATACCCAAATGGAAATGGGAAAACATCACTATGGACTTTGTCACCAGACTTCCTAAAACATCCAAAGGAAATAATGCTATCTGGTTCATAGTTGATCGTCTTACAATGTCTGCACACATCATTACTATTAGAGAGGATTTCTCTCTAGATCAGCTTGCCATGGTATAAGTAAAAGAAGTGGTAAGATTCCATGGAGTACCACTTTCCATTATATCTGATCGGGATCCGAGATTTATCTCCAAGTTCTGGCGAAGTCTTCAACATACTCTGGATACAGAGTTCAGTTTCAACACTGCTTATTATCCTCAGACATACAGTCAGTCTGAGAGGAAAATTCAAACTCTTGAAGATATGTTGAGAGCTTGCGCTATGGATTTCAAAGGTGATTGGGATCCACACCTACAATTGGTGAAATTTTCTTATAATAATAGCTTTCACTCCAGTATTTAGATGGATCCTTATGAAGCTCTCTATGGAAAGAAATGCAGGACTCCAACTTGTTGGGATAAAGTTGGGGAACGAAAGCTATTAGGACCTGATCTTGTTGATGAGATGGCAGAAAAGGTCAGATCTATTCAACAATACATAAGAGCAGCTCAAAATTGACAAAAAAGTTATGCCGACAACCGAAGAAAAGACCTAGAGTTTGAAGTGGGTGATAAAGTGTTCTTACGAATATCTCCCTGGAAGAGGGTCATGAGATTTGGAAAGAAAGGAAAGATGAGCCCAAGATATATCGGTCCTTTTGAAATACTGGATCGTGTTGGGATGGTAGCTTACCAATTGGTGCTTCCACCGATTCTCTCCCAAGTTCATGATGTGTTCCATGTATCTATCCTGAGAATTTTCATACCTAATCTTTCACATGTACTACCTCAGAAGTTGTACTGCTAGAGCAAGATCTTTCTTATGAAGAACATCCAATAGAGATTCTGGATTGTTGCGAAAAAGTCCTATGGAACAAGACCACTCACTTGGTGAAAGTTTTATGGAGGAACCGCCAATTTGAATAAGTTACATGGGATCTTGAGGATATGATGAAGGAGAGGTATCTTCATCCGTTTGTTACAAAGTGACGAATTGTGAGGGAGAAATCCATTTTACGGTGGGTAGAATGTAACACCCGAGACTTTTATGAGAAATATTTTGTTTTTATGTTATATAAATCATCAAAGGAATCTTTCACTAGACACAACACTTTCTTGGCTTGCTTTACACGCAATCACGACCTTCCTCAATAGCTTGCGTCGTATGCAATACCGAGTTTCACTAAAAAATGCTTTGCTATTAAAATATTACGAAAACTAGCCGTTATGAATAGTAATACCCACGTTTTGAAATTTTATAAATTTTATTTTTTAAAATGGACTTCTTTTTTGGATTTGGAATATCGAAAATATCCTAGGGTGAAATTTTGGTATTTTTCTGAAAACATTCAATTTATGATGAATAGTGAAAACACAGGGATACTATTTAAAAACCAACTTTTTATTTAAATAATTATTTATTTTACTTAAATATATTTTAGGTAAAAATTGATACAAGATACCTATATAAGTTCCATTCAATTAATTAGAGTCATGTTATAATAATTTTAGATATATAAGAATTTTGTTGAACTTTTCACCGTCTTTTACCCACCTCCTAGGAGAATTTGCAAATTTACATAAAACTTAATTTTACCACTTCTGTGAGTGGAATTTCAAAAATCCGAGAGACATGGTTAATATCTAGGACTAAAATGTGGTCCAATGAGATGAAAATAATTTTTTTTGAATAGTAACGTTTTACTTTTTTTACCACGGTTAAAAGTAAATAGGCAAATTAAGGGTAAAAATGTTATTATTATTACCTTAACACATGTCCTAATTATATTAGATAAGTGTAATTCGACAAAAAACAAAATTAAGAATAAAATATGACCATTTAGGACCACATGTATTAGATTAAGACATTTATTAATAATTTATTTAAAGAAGGGTTAAAATAGTTAAAATCAATGTTTATTAACTAAATCATTTTTAATATAGGGTTAAACATAAGATAAATTTCACTATAAATAGTTATTAGAAATCTAAAACGATTTCCTACATAATGGTTCTTTATTTTTAATTTTTAGATAATAAATAATTTAATTTATTTATGACAGAATGATGATGCAGTAATTATACTATTAATGAACTATTGACATAATTGATGTTATAAATACCCAAATAATTGTAATTTGAGACTTTTTATGAATTAAAATAATTTTATAGGTTAATATGACATGTTAGTATTGATTTACTTAACTTTTTTTGAACTAATATTTCTGTTATGATTTTCACAAAAATCAATTACCAAATAGTGTGAAAATTGACATAAAATAGTTTTTAAAACAATTATTATATTATTAATTGTTATCTTATTCCTAAAAATCTATGGTTCAGACAAATGACTTAGATACGGTCATATATATTAATAATAAACAACTTGGGGTTCATTTGTCTTGTTATAGTAAGTTTATTAATCTTATAGTGTAAGAAAACAAGAAGACACGGTAAAAGTTAAATTATCTAAAATAAAGTTAAATATAAATGATAAGGATAAAATAGAAACCTAAACTTGTCTAAATTCTATTGGATGAAAGGATTTAGACCCCTACCCACCTTAGATTCGAAATAAATAAATTTGGAGCTATTAAAAACCGAATATGACTTTATAATAAAATAATATTTTTAGTTTTTCCTAAGGTGCCCCTCTCCTCCCTTTTAAAAGGTCACCTCCTCCCTCTCTTCCTCACACCACGTTGAGCCTTAATTCCCATCCAAACCCTACCAAATTCTATTCTCCACTTCCCTAGAAACATCCTAGAGGTCCTGGTCTTCTTCAAAGACCAAGTTTAGTGCCCTAAGAGGAGGTCTCAAAGAGGCGCTTTAAAGAAGAGGTAATGTATGTTACCGATTCTTTCAACTTTATTTCTTCTTCAACTTCTTATTCTTTAGTTGTTTCATTATTAAGTAATAACATCAGTATCACTCATATACTGGTATGTTATTATAAGTATTAAACAACCCTATTTCACAATCTATCCATCTTATGGAGAATGAAATCACCGCACGTGCGTATGTACGGAATACCGTTTTCACGCCGTGGTTTAATCTATTTTCCACCACCACCTTAATTGGATGGGTATAATGATGTAAATAATAACTATATATGATTATTGTAAATTGATATTTATTCTGAAATAGTATACATACACTCAAATACAATTCCACGATCATGGGAATGATATCATCGCTCGTGCGTGCGTACGGAATATCGTCTCCACGATATGATGCGACTCGTTCTACATGATATTTATTGCATAATGATTATATAAATGAATTGAATGAATTAATATGATATATATTACACTAATAAAATTCATAAAATGAGTAATCTATAACCTAAAGATAATAATACAAATTTATTCAATAAAACACACATAAGAACAAAAAGTAATAAACACCTGAATAACAAGTAGCAATGAAATATTATTAATAAGATGATAATAATATGGCCATATATGATATCATAATAATTAGTATGATTCTGGAATAAGTCAATGACCTTATTTAAATCATTATACAGGAGGTTCGGACACTTACGAAGCAAATCAGACCTAAGGTAAGGGAAAATCTCGCAATCTCATTTTTATCCAAGATTGTTTATACGTCAGAATTTACTGGAGAATATTTATCATCCACATCCATGTTT
The DNA here is from genome assembly GCA_963277665.1 of Viscum album. Classification (NCBI taxonomy): domain Eukaryota; kingdom Viridiplantae; phylum Streptophyta; class Magnoliopsida; order Santalales; family Viscaceae; genus Viscum; species Viscum album. The sequence continues at coordinate 1,504,346,598 of OY728133.1, forward strand.
CCTCAATATGTAATATTTATATCCTTATACAATATTTTATATCCAATTTTACCCTTCGGTGATATTTTAGTAAAAGATATTAAATAAATCTTTTGTTGTTTTTCGTATGAGGTACTTTTTGACTTTTCCGACAAAAGTACTATAAGAATGTTTTTAACTTATACGGCATGAATGGATTTTATAAAATTATTTCCAAGAAGATTACTTTAATAGTTTTCAAGTTTATTTTTAATCAAATTCTTTTAGTTTAACATTTTATGACATGTTAAGAAAGGAAAAATGTTTTTGAAGTAGAAAGGATATTTTCCTCAAGAATGGAGTTCAAGTGTTTTATCAAAATTATTTTCCATCAATGATAATATAGGGTTATATTTATATCCCTACTATTACATTGATTTGATTATGTTGTGATGGAATTATTTTTATGAATTCCTTTATCTTATATTAATTGCTTTATGATGTCACGATGTTTAAGAATCCCATTTTTATTACATGGTTTATGCAATGATGTGTGATTTATTTTTGATTTTGTGGCACACATATGAATGGTATAAATATGAGATGGGTGGGACCTATATCTCCCTCCAATACATTGGGTAAAGATTTATATCTCATTAGATATACATGGCTAGAATGGCGGGTTAAACCGGTTCAGTGAAATAGGACTGAAACGAGGAGTGAACTCAGTTCAGAAATTTACTTTGTCTGCTATGATAGTCTTGGAAATGAGTCTTGACTACTAATAAATGATTCTCTGTGATTATGTGTGTATGCCAAAAAGTTTCATGTTTTATGTTATGATTATTGGGATTACATTTCACTACTATGATTTTTCCCATGTTATGAAATTATTATCTCTTTTGTAGGTTAAGATTTCCAAAATGTTATGTTCTTATTAATATGATGTGATTGATATTTATTTTGTTTACACATACGTAGAATTTGAGCTCACCCTTTTGTATTTGTCATTCCCCAGGTCAGGAAGAAGGTTATAAAATTGGATATGCCAAAAAGGGACTCTAGATATGATGAAATAAATGGGAGACAACGTAGATGATTTATGAACCAGTTGTTTATGTTTCCCAGTTTCTAAAGAAACTATACCTATACGGTCCTTTCATGGTTTTGTTATATGTTTTAATAAGTGTAATTCAATTTTGAAGTATTAGAAATTTATGTCAAGTATGGGTCGTTATAAAAAGGGTCTTGAAACCAAAATATTTACCTATTATCATAATTTTTTTTTGATATAAGTGAACTTTCTTACACTTATGATTTATGGATTCGGGGTTGTTAATTTCTTCCCAAACATGTTAGATATCACTCTCCCTCATTATTTCAGTGTTATTTTCCTTTTCAATATCCATTTTTTTACTTCCTACCTATGTTATCCAACTAAAAAACCTAGGTATTTGTTTTTCCGTAATAGCTTTATACTTCCCATTTTTTCTTATTAATAGGATATTTTATAAAAAATATTATGATATAAGATTTTTAGTTGGGTATTTTCAAATACAAATTCCTTGGATTATAAGATCAAGTTTAAATTATTAGGATTTAACTTATTTATAGTGGGGAGATTTTAACTCCATGATATTTTAAAACATGAACATCATATTGAATAACTTGTATCACACACAGAACCAACCCTAGAAAAAAAATATAACCACTTGGGACTTTATGATATATTTAGTTTTAAAAATAAATTAATTTTATCAAATAGAATTCATTACATGAAACATTGATTTTATCATGCATTGCACATAATACCTAGTTTACCATGTGTTGCGCGCAACCCTGAGTTTAGCCTGCATTACATGTAATACCGAGTTTAAATGAAACGTGAAATATTATTAAATTTTTATTATTTAATATGATATTTATCACCTTGTTATTAAAATAATCTATAATTTATACTATTATATTAATTAGGAAGATTATAGTTATCTATTGATTAAAAATTAAATACGAATCAATTTAAAAGAAATTATTTTATAGAAAATGTTATTTTTTCTAAAAGGAGGTTTAGTCACTTTTGTAAACATAATTTGAAAATAATTAATACTAATATATATATATTTATTTTATAATATAAAATTTATTTTTAAAATTTTAATATAAAAATTATCTTTGGGTTAATTTTTGGGATTTTTCAGAAACTTTTCATTGTTTTAATGAAAATTGAAAAATACTAAATATTAATTGGGAATTTAATTTTAATTTAATACTTTAATAGGTAAAATTATAATTTTAATTGATTTTAATGTAAAATAATTTAAATTATATATCTATTAATGCATTATTGGTCATTTTAATAATTTCCATATTGAATTTTGATTAAAAAACTTTCTAAACTTTTCAAAACATTCAAATTGAAAACCAATTTTCTCGTCGCGTCTGCAGGATTAAATTTAAATTAATATTTTCTACTTCTATGAATGAAATTTGAAAAAATTGATTAAATATTTAGAATCATAATAATTTATATTATATAACAATTTGACCTTAATTTCAAATCAAAATCTATTGTGAATGTTTTAAAAATTAATTAATGCGATTAGGGTAAAAATGAGTTTCTTAGGGGTTAAAATAAAAATATAAGAGACAAAATGACCCAAAACATGTATAATGAATATTTAATTGAAAAATTTATACATTACACTTAACTTGATTGAATATATAGTCATTTTTAATTATATGTTATGTAAATTAATTTATAATTTTGGATCATTTTGGGAAATTTCCATTTAATTTCCTAAGAGGTCCCATTTCCCCACTTATAAAAGTGAACTCTCTATCATTACAGATAAACACTTACAAAGAACCTTTCTCTTGATTAAAACATAAAAAATCCTCTAAAAACTTCCTTTGTTACATTATAGAGCTGTTCTCCATCCCAATATACAATTCCTAAGGTCCCTAAAAGAAGATAAAATGGGGGTTTCAATTAGTAAAGGTAAGTATCTTAACAAATATCCTTCATTTTCATTCTTATTATTCCATATATAATTAATAAATAAAACATAAATTGTAATGAATAAAGTATATGCTAAATAAAAAAATATTATTTTGTTTATGGGATAACATTTATACATCTCCACTTCCTTCAAATGGGTTACAAAATCATCATTCATTTGTACGGTAGATTACCGCATCATGAACCGATGACATTCACATTTTCCATTATCACCTATCAAATATGGATATAATTATTAATTTAACAAAATTATATTATATGTATGATATTATTGTAAATTTTTATTTTCAATAACACATATATTATCTTATATTCCACTGTATTTCAAATATTATAACATCTCTCATGTGTATAGTGGACTACCGCCTCGCGAAGCGATGCAATTAATGTTTCACATAATCGTTAAATGAACTGTAAAACGGAAACAATTAATGAATATATCTGATATATATTACATGATATTTAGTATATATAATTATAAATACCAACCACTTCTTTACCCTTTCACTCATTAAGTGAATGATATCATTACTCTTGCTTACGTACGACCTACCATCTCGACAATGCGATGCGATTCATTTTCCATGCCATAAATATATTATTGGATTTTTAATGTATAAAATTATTAAATATTATATTTATAACATTATTTAAATTGTGGATATGAATTAATTATTTCTTATGTACAAGAATCATAACATTCATGTAAAAAATTACATGATAAAACATGACAATTAACACCAGAAATAGTGAAAATAATGAAATATTATTAAAAAAAAGGTGGTAAAATGTAATAATATTATCATATATGATATTTTAAATATAAATATGGTTTTATAATAATTTATTAACATTTTTTAAACAAAAATATATGAGGTTAAATCACATTGAACAAAAAAGAGGCATGAGGTAAGGGACTACGTCTAAATTCCCTTCATTGAAAAATATTGTAAGGAAATTCACCTAATTTATTTTCTATAGTGTATATAATGAAAATTTACCAATAATATAATGATTCAATAAAATTTCATGTTATTTTTAGTTTCAATTTAATCAGTTCATAAAATGGGGTTTCACTAAATAGTTACCAAGGTGTAAAGAATTTTATAACTCAGATTCATTTCCATGGGTTATATTACTACATTGTTGCCTTTGATATTATAATATTGTGTGTTTTATATATTTTGACTATATATTTTTGTTATTTATATTTTATTTATTTTTATTTAAATTGTATAAACATAATTAATTCATTTTTAATCCACACTTTAATGTTATCATCATTGTAAGGGGTTGTTTAAATTTGATAAAATAATTTTTATTCAATATATTTTTATGTTATATTACTATTTTCCCACTATTTGGTGTATAAAATGTTTTAAAAAATTCTCTTAAGAAAATACAACTTCATTTCTATCTTCAGCCATGAATCTAATTTATTACAAAACCATGTTTTCTAAAAATGTTTTCAAAAATTATTTTAACCATTTTACAAATTTTTTATTAAACAAATTTTACCCATTTTTAATTTTTTATAATTTTTTTTAAATGGAATCTTCCATTTGTTTTAAAAAAATTATCATTTGTCAATTTCTGAGAATCATAATGGAATAATTGTTTTAATTTGTACATTAAAACCAAAATTTCAAACTGTCATGAACACTGAATATTTTTCAATCTTATTATATATATATGAATTGTTATTTTTAATGAAAATTATTTTTAAAAATTATATCTAAAATTTTTGTTTTTAAAAGGTGATTTTAAAAATGAAATGGAAAATTTCCTCAACAATAGTTTTAAAGGCCATTTATGGTATTTTATTGATCAATGACGACAACCATTTATTAATACTACAATGGGTATATGTTTTATATATATACCATATTAATTCTTCCTCTATATGGTTTATGATCATTTTTACCAAGGCAATTAATGACATTCACAACATTGATTCATTTTTGTAGTCATTAATCATCCCTTAAAATATTAACTTTTATGTGATAATTGCACATAAAATCCCCCCTTAAATATCTATATAATATATAATGGATATAATTAATTCATGAATTGTATCTCATTTTTATAAATGGTGTTTTAAATTGGAAGTTATATTATTGATTGGGGAAGTATTTTAAATCCATATTATTTTTAAAATATGAATATTTATTGGTAAGACAAGTTATTGGTTAATTAAATTGATTATTCAATATATTAGGACTTATTTAGACATGAAAACAAGGGTAGGGACTAGTTATAAATATCCCCTTGATGCATCTTATTATCTCATGAGACAAAAAATTAGGAAAACCAGATGGGTTTGTACCCAGTAATTGTAAATTATCTTGTGAAACATCTTGAAAGTAGAAGTATAGTTGTCCTAACTAGATTGGTTTATACCCATCAGTGTTAAAATGTATTAGTGTAGATATTTATGGTAGAAGTATCATATTACTCAAACATTATTTCCTAAAATTAAGAATTTCCTTCATTATCAATTCAATTAATACCATTCATGATATTTTTTCTATGATCTTATCGCTTGATACATTTCATTCGTAGTTATCGATTAAATGGATTTTTTTCAGTTATATAACCTTCCATATTAATTATTATTTATCTTTTCATTATATTCATGTTTTAAATGGAATGTGTGTTCCATTATTTACCATTCCATATTGATTATTTTATATTGATTCATGACATCCTCCATTGTACTAAGCCCTTACTGAGCATTTTAACTCACCATTATTTTTTATATTTCCCATGATATGAAGAATAATTATTGGAAAGAGTTTACAAGGATGTAGTTCATTTAATGTCTACATATAATATGTTTTATTTTCTATTCCCATGGAAAAATGGGTGTCATGTATGTATCTATTTTACCAAGACTAGGAAATTGTTCGGTCCTTCAAGTTATGATTTGTCATATCTTTTTCCAATGTAATAATGTATACACAGACTCTGGGATACTATAGTCGTGGTCACTATAATAACTAAAGATATTTGAAGACAAGTCCTAGAGTGTACTCTCTCTTCCTCTTCTCTCAATACTGTGTAGAAAAACTAATGATTCTTCTTCCTTTTGGAAGAATAATACTAGGATCAACCATCCACAACACAAGTTATCAAGATCGGTTTTGGTCATACATAATGATTATATGAAATCGATAAGAGATTTTGGTGAATGTGTGGATTGCTTGTAGAGGGATTCTATATCGAATCCAACAACAGAACAATAGTAAAATTAATTTAATTCCATTATATAATCAATGGAAGTGTAATTACAAGTTAGGGTAATCAATATGTACCCAAATATTTATTATAAATATGACTTCAAAATCATATCCCTCAAGTAAAAACATATTAACGTAGTCTATTAAAGCTATTGTAATTAATTATAAATGATATTTTGATAAAAAAATAAAATAACTACCCTTGGTTTAAAAGAAAATTACATGTTGATAATACTTCAAAAGGAAACCTCCATTGTGCCCAGAATCAACAAGTTGTATCCGAGTCATCACTATTTTAAAGAATAATTATTTATTATTTGTTGAATTATTTAATGTATTTTAATTTTATTCTAATTAAAATGATTCATTTTCATAATCTAACACCGTTATCTCTTATTTTATTTGTTCTTTAAAACATTACCATCAATCAGTTAATGATTAAAAACAAAGATTCATTGGGAGATTTCCATTTAGTTGTGCCAATGGATCTTCCTAAAGAAAAAAATTACATGCCATGTATACCCATAGTTCATGCCATGTTGTTTTCTCTACCCATATTTTTCTCTATTGGGTCATATGAAAAAAATCATAAGTAAGATACAAATAAATTCTATTGGAATGTGGATATAAATAGACTAGAACTAAACATTTAGAAAATAACACTATATAATTTTTTTGATTGTTGTGAAGTCCATTGCCTCTCATTGCTGAGTAAAATGTAATGTAAGGATGGAGCACCCAAGCTAGTGGAGGAGGTCTAATTCTAGGAAAAAATTTGAAACCAATATAGAAAACTCATAGGATCCAAGGTGGAATAGTACAACATAAACCAAGATATGGTTATAGGATTTTACCTTAGGTTTGAGGGTTCGATTATCATACTCTAGATAAACTAACAACTAGAACAATATCATGTCAATTCCACTTATATTTTATTCATGTCAGTTTCATGTTCGATTATTTATGTTTTTGAATGATGTGAAATCACCTAATAAACTAATTAATAATCATGAAAGCAGGAATAAAATATAATCATATTATGTTTAAAGTTTTATCATACATGGTCAATAACTTAAGTAAAATCCACTTAATATTAACAAGTCATGTAAAAGTAAAATTTTTATTTATACATAATTAAAAAAATCCCTCAACTATAATATTATTTTAGCTTATCCATCCAATACTTATGTTAGATTCAAAATAATAGTTCAAAGTACTTAACTAATATATGTTGGGGTGATTTAAATTATAATGTAAATTTTAGGTTTCTATTTTGTGTTGACTTAAGTTAGTTTCATGAAGGGTTAACTACCTCACCAAGATGTAGTGTAACTATGATCCAATGGTTTCAGAAATATTAGCAATGGATTTTTGTATTAGGGAGACAAATAAATATATCAACGAATTGTGAGTTAATCTATTTTGAATGTTACCCCTACCTAAACCCTTCATATTGGTTGTTAGGCCCCTGTCTAGGTTATGAGAATGGGATTATGGATCCTTTCCATGAGAATATATATGTGACATGTTATTTTAAAACATATGGTGAGTACTATTGGGATATAAAAATAGAGGGATATTGATAAGAATTTAATTAATTTCTATGTCTATTAATGTATTATTATAGTAAAAATATGTATTAATTATCTATTCCTAAATTTTAGAAATTTAAAATCAAAATAAATAAATGATATTATTGTGATCCATACTAAAAAAGGATGAAATTATCATATATTTGAATTTCCAGGAATTGTATAGGCACTTTCATGTTATAACATACCATGAAAAGAAATTGTACGTACTAGAAACCCCACATTCTGAGTCGATTTCCAAAGAAGCTAGTGGGAATGAATAATCTCTCCATCTAAATAATGTGGATGATTCCATGAATATCTAATGTTTTATGTGATCCACCATTTACAATTACATTTTGAAGCAACATGACGATATGGTTGCATATAAAATAGTTTCTCACCTTTTGGATCTCAATCAACAGAATAAAAGATAAGAGGGATATGATATCTATAATGAACAATTTAAGTACATATATAGAGAGATATTTCCATACATGTTCTCCTGATTATCATCTAGACTGAGTTCCCTGAAATATTTTGTTTTATGATCCTTGATCATCTTTGCACAAATATTATTATACCTTCACTACCCAAAAATCTGCAATTTTATTATAAATTATAATATGACTAATAGTGACAAGACACCATCAGAACTTTTTAATCTTATCTACAATGTCTATAAATACTTGGGGTATGAAAAACCCACTTCCATTATGATGAATCAGAAAAAAATGATCAATGAAAATGGGTTGAAGACTCATTCCATGTGATAGGATTCAGAACACCATTCCTATATATTGAATATTTTATAGAGGAAATGAATTGAACAAGATGTTATTTTTTTGGCATGTGGTAATCATGACCACTGGAAGAGAAATTACACCCAACCAAATAAGAAATTAAAATATTCAGTTTCATTAATTACCGAGTGTAATATTTATATATCTAAAATTTGGCTGCTTGATAGTGCATATGGTCCTAAATTTGTTCCCAAATATAAGAATGAATTAGATTTCATAATGTTTCAATAGTGGAGTTGGATCTATGAAGTTCTAGTATATGAAAGATGGTTTATCTAAATATTGGAGATACTTGGCACATTATAATAAATCATTAAAACAAAAATCATTCCTACATCCTATGTCATATGGGAGTCTCCAATGGTTTTAGAAACCATCATTACTCTAAAACCACTTGAAATATATCATAGATTTTTAAAAAGAAAACAAACCAAACCAACATGTACTATTCTTGTTGGAAGGTCGCAAATTTTTCTAGAAATAGTACATATCAATGTGTATGGAACATTTCAAGTAGAATATGAAGGAGGATACCCATACATAATCAATTTCACCAATGAATTCAGATGGTATGGTTTTATAAACCTCATTAGGAATAAGTTTGAATCCATTAAAAATTTCAATGATTTGAAGAATTATGTTGAGAATTAACTTAGTAAAAAGATAAAGAATCTTTGATTAGATTGAGGGATTGAATATATTAACTGAGACATAATTTACATTCTAATGGATTATGGGATTTAATATCAACTCACTCAACCTTATACACCACAGTGAAATGGTGTTAGTGAAAGTTGTATTGTACCATGTTAGACATGGTAAGTTCAATAATGAGTCACACAAGTCATTTTTAACATTTTAGGAATATTCATTATATAAAACATTATACATTTTAAATCAAGTACCAAATATATTGTAAAATTTATTTCTATTTAAGTTATGAAGTGTAATGAAACCTATTTTTTCACTTGTCTTTGAATGGAATGAGAAGGAGTTTTTATGTATATCTTATGAAAAAACTAGCACATTGATGAATAAATGTATACTTATTGGTTTTCCCATAAAAAAAATGGGATACTATATATAAAACCCTTTATAATATAAAGTAACTATCACATGGTAGACAATTTTAAATTAGAGGGATCAGATCCCAATGAAATATAGTAGGCATACATTTATTTTCATAGCAGTACATGAGGAAAACATATTAAAATTTTGAAATGATATATCATCCATACAAGAGGATAAGAAATGGTTGATATAGTGATTCTCTGTAAACGACATAGGGGATGTGGCAAAAATTCTAGGGATAAATATAATTCATGATAGATCTAAGAGGATAATTTGACTAAGTCAAGTTATATACTTTAAATAGATACTAAATAGGTTCACTATGTGAGAATATATAAGGGGATTAATTCTAGGGTCATATAGTATACATATTTTCATTAAAATGGTTTCTTATACACAATAGGAAAGGGAGAGAATGAAGAATATACCATAAACATCTTGAAATAAGATCTACCATGTATGCCATGTTATATACGAGGATTGATGTTTACTTTTTTGATAATCATGGTAGGTAGATATAATGAAAATCAAGGAAAAAAACAATGGCCGACAATTAAAAATAAACTCAATTATCTGATGTAAACTAAGGATATGATCTTAGTGAATTGAGGATATGATGGTAAATTCAACATGAGTTATTTAGATTGTTTATTTTTGATATATTATAATGATATAATGTCACGTTGAGGATGCATATTTTAATAAAATGGAGGATTTTTGTGTAGTAAGAGTTTAAAGAATCCAGTTGTCACTGATTCTAAGAAGAGTCTGCATATATTTTGGATTTTAATGAATCAAAAGAATCAATATTGATTCTATACCTTTTCGATGATCTTCATGTGGTTCCTTTTAGTAAAAACCCAATCAAAATTTATAGTGATAATAATGTAGGGGCACCTCTCTCCAAAAATACAATGTCACACAAATGGAAAAATCACATACATTGATAGTTTCTTCTCTTGAGTTATTTTCTGAATGAGGTGAATTTGTGGTGAAAAAATTACCCATGGAGGAAAAAAATATAGACCCCTTGAAAAAATATTTATCTCAATATAATTATGTGTATCATATGAGAGAGAGTGGAATGAAAACTATTGTCAGTTGGCTCTAGTACAAGTGAGAGTTTGATGGAGTTGGTTCTCTAGAACCAAATTGTTTAGTACATGATTACATGTTTCAATTTTTAACAAAGTATTTTTAACACATACTGATTATTCTTCAACATGATACTTTTATTTTATAATTTCATTAAAATATTTTCCAACCCGAAGTGTCATAGAAGATCCCTATAATGATGGAAACTTATAGTTTTCACAAAATTATTATTAAATCATATAATATAGATGGATTATATTTACTAATGTGACACTTAAAATATAGGATATTAGGGCTTGGATACCTATAAGACATTGACAGACCTTCTCATGGGAATATACCTTGGTGATATTTAATATATGAGTTTATGAGAATAGGTCCATCAATAAAAAATACACATTTCTATGTGTCATTGGATGTTCTTATCAGCATACGAGTGTATTGATACTTATAATCCAATAATATCATTAATGGAGATCATGATTCACTTAATTAATTTTATTAACAATAACCATGAATACATATGTTAACAGTGTTGTATGATATGTTGGGTACATCACAACTACTATTTAATTAAGAGATAATTAGAGAAATGATTTTCTACTTTTGTCTCTTGATGAATATTAGCTTTTTAAGACCTTTAATTGGAATGAAACCCTATAAATAAATCCATGGAAATGGTGTTCAATGGGAATGTTAAATTTTAGAATGTAAACAAAAGAGACAACGAGCATATCAGTTGAGGGAACCAGTATGGCACTTACATTATTTGAGATGTTGTGGTAAAAAGAATATACTACATGTCAAATGTTAATAAGAAGTTAAAATTAATTGTAATGTTAACTTATTCTTCTATGAAATAATTGGAATATTTTTAGACACTAACCATTGAATATAATTGGTTATGAATAATTTTATTTGGAAAGAGACCCAAAGGGTTACACAATAAGCTGTAATCTGAGTTAAATTCTAATATTGAATTTAAAAAGATGTAATAAATAAATTTTATTCTAGTTTTATTGATCTCTAATATTTAATCACAATTTATTCGACATAATAAGTGAGTTAAGTGATAATAATATATAATAGTTTTCATGTTTGGAAAAAATAATATAAATTATATTTATCTTAGAAAAATGTATAGTCGTTTTTTAATTATATATTTATTATTTGAGGATCCCTAAATGAAAATGATGGGAATTGGACTGGTTTTAATGGTCCAACATGAATCATTAATATTTCTTTAGATTCCTAATGTGTTACACATGATAATATATTATCACTGACAATAATATTATAAATGGACATGGGTTTAATTTTAAATATTAAAGATGGTTTGGGTATTGTGAGTGATTATCCAACCATAAACTAGATATATTGAATATATAATTATATCATTATCCTAATTTAATTGTTTTTTAAACAATTTATAATGAGATATTTTATCAAGACCTATACTGTTATCTATCATCCTCATCTCTCAAAACATTAAGTGAAAACCATTGTTTACTCTTCCATGGGGTAGAATATAGTTGTGATTAACCAAAAACAATGTAATCTGTCATAATTTACCATGCTAGCAACCCATGATTCTATGACATTGATTAAAGATTAAGGTGCATGTATGGATCCCCATTAGAGGTATTGTGTACTTGAATCCTACAATTAAATGACAGTGCGATGAATTATATTCCATCATATCATCAAATAAATAAAAATAAAAAGTTTATGTAAATCTGTATAATCTCATAACGTAATTATATATTACAAGTAAAGATACCCCTCTTTTGGTTCTACTGTATTAATTTAGTATATTTAATCAATTTATATTCATTTTTGATGAAATTTTGATCATATGATGAAATGATCACCCCAAATTTATGATTAAAATCAGTGTTGGGCATACCACAATATGATTCTTCTACTTAACCTCAAACCTACAGTTGATATGTAAAGGTAACTAGCCTATATATTGAAAATTGGAAAATGCATTGAAAAAGATTCAATTTTTTGTGTATTTATAATTTTTAAGAAAAATATTAGAAAATATGAAATGAAATAAAAAATAAATCCTCAAAAATATGAAAAATATGCTTGGGTGATACTAAAAAGAATTTATATGATTTTGAAAAGTTATCTAATTTGTAAGGGTATCCTTTTTGATAGAATTTTGAAAGTTCTCTAATTTGAAAAGGTAACCTCTTTTATATGTTTTGGAATATTTTCTAACATATAAGGGACACCTTTATGATAAAGGGTGATATCTATGGGTCACTTATCTGATAAAGGGTGATACATACGATAAATGGTGATATCTATGGGTCACATCTATGATAAACGGTGATACATATGGGTCACATCATGAACCAAAAAGATATTATGATATAAATTATCAATCATAAAATATGATTCATAATGAGGGAATCAATGAATGTTGTCCAGATTTTGAATAAATATACATTCCAAAGAATAGGTTCACAAAGTAATCAGTGAAAGGGTCACAGAACAATTATTCCAGAAATTGAAATGAAGGAAATGTTGATAATTCTATAGAGTTATTGATAATTGAATCAGTCATAGATCATGGTGGTTAGATTCAAGTGATTTTGATGAGAAGTTAATATTGTGAAAATTGTGGTAATGAATATTATAAAAATAATATTTCCATGGTTCTATATATATATATATATATGAAAATAGGAAGAAGATTTGAAAAAAAGTTGACATTGCTACTATATTAACAATCCATGTGTTGAATAATAAAAGGAAATGATATATTTCTCATTAAATTAATTATACATTAACTCTTGAATATTGGAGAAGAATATATACAGATCAATTGGTCATATCACTATAGGGTTATAGAGTTCATCATATTGATGATATTATTGTATTTTTTCACACTATTTGTGGTTTAATATTATTATTTGATAGTGGAGATCAATATTGTTTGTCTTTTAAAAAAACAAGAAATCCGACTGATTGAGAGTACAGAGTTCCCTCTTTTGTGGGAGTCTTACCTAGTGGGTTAGTGATAAATCTCTATAAAATTAGAATATGGTAGTGTTTATAGTGAATATAATACATTGAATCATCAATACTATAAACTCATTTTTTTAGACATGTTTTGGTGAACCAAGTAACATTTTTTTTGTACAATTTTTTAATTTACCCCTTCATGTATATTATGATAGAGTGGGGGTTTTATACAATCATTGTGTCACGACCCGACCCTACCCGGGCTCGAGCTGCAACTACCCCAAGCTTGCCTCCATAGGCCAGGGGCTGGCGACCAGCGCCGAAGCCACTACAACTCCAGGAGGCCTTTGCCTAAGTACCTGTACACAAACACACGCAACACACTCAATGCAACAGTGCAGAGTAAAAATAAAAGAAAAGGGAAAATACTATAAACCACCAGAGTGAATCAACCTCTAAACAGTACAAGAAATGTGACGAAAAGGATAAAGGGGAAAAACATGCGCCCAACCAAAAAGTGCCACAACCCAGCAATAGGTAAACAAAAGAAACAGCTGACGGGTATCCCACCTAGAACCCGGCTATAACCACCACACGCGGTCCAAGCTCCCAAGCTCCTATGCTCCACTGAAGTCACGCTCCACCTATCCGTCATCTGCAAGGGCACACCAAGTGCGGGCAAAGACCAAGCAGGGGTGAGTAAAAAAAATACTCAGTAGGATACCCCGAAGGCTCGAGGGAGAAAAAAATGAGGTACCTAAGGGTGAGCAGTAGAGAGAACATGAAAAGTAGAGGAGTACAACTGAAAGTGCAGTAAGGAGTACAGCTCAACCCAACAAGAGAAAGGAGGTAAGATCTTCTAGACACAAGGAGATGGAAACGGTGAGAATATGAACTTTCCGTCGAGTCTTCGCAACCTATAGCAGGAGAGTAGACTCATCCAACCATGATAAGCTAGAAAAGGAAAGCACATGGCATACCCCACGCGTCTTTGCCTCTCTTGGAAGGAGAGTAACCAAACCCAAGAAGTGGTTACTAGAACAAGGAATATACAAGTCCATATGCTCAACAAGAAGCTCGAAAAAGGTCGTAAGGGGATCTCCATCCCATAGCTCATCCCAAGAAAACAAGTAGCCAACAGTCCCAGAAGTAAACTCCATCAATGCCCATCATCCCACACGTCTTCCCCAAACCACAACCCAAGGGGCTCAATCGCCACACTTCGACACTATCCGCTTTGGTCGGCACTGACTCGCCCGCACAGTTTTAGATCGCGTCACAAGAATGCATCTCGGTGGGGAAAGCACCCCCTGTACTTGAGAGATTTTGGTAAAGTCAGACCACACCTCGTCACTGCCCTACAGTCGAGAGGTCTTCTCAAAGTCAATGTCGTCACAACACTGACCCGTATAACCAAGGGTCCAACTCCGATAACCACGGAGGAAAGCCACAGGCTATCCTGGTAGAAAGGACTCATCCTGGAATGCCAATAGGTGTCCCACTGCCCAGCCCTGCTGGAGGGTAATTCATAACCAGATATCAGGTGACCCACTGCCCAGCCCTGTTAGAGGGTAAACCCTAATACATCCTCAGGCGACCCACTACCCAGCCCCACTGGAGGATAAACCATAATAAGATACTGGGTGACCCACTGCCCAGCCCTGCTGGAGGGTAAATCATAACACATCATTAGGCGACCCACTGCCTAGCCCCGCTGGAGGGTAGACCTTAATACATCATCAGGCGATCCACTACCCAACCCCGATAGAGGGTAAACCCTAATAAGATACTGGGTGACCCACTGCCCAGCCCTACTGGAGTGTAAACCATAACACATCATAAGGTGACCCACTGCCCAGCCCCGCTGGAGGGTAGACCCAGAATAAGTCGATAGGCGACCCACTGCCCAGCCTTGCTGGAGGGTAGAACTGGTACTAGACGACGGGCGACCCACTGCCCAGCCCTACTGGAGGGTAGAACTTAAGGGGTCGTCGGGTGACCCACTGCCCAGTCTCTACTGGAGGGTAGACCCTAATAGCTTCGGGTGACCCACTTCCCAGTCTCTACTGGAGGCTAAACCCTAGAAGTCGATGAGTAACACACTACCCAGCCCCGCTGGAGGGTAAAACTCAGAACTACTCTTTCCATCTCTACTAGATGGTACAACATTGGCCAACCAAACACAGAGTGGGTATCGTGCAACCACCCGACTCCGGAACAACTCACCCAAAAGAGGTTCAGCGCCTGCACCATCACTGGGTGTCACTAGCACCGCTACTGGCCGATCCATCGAGAACGAAACCAGGGGAGACCACTCAACCCTGATGGTCAACAAACGAGCATAGATCCAGGGGAAAAACTCCACCCTGCTGGTCAAATAAACACACAGAAGGACCCTCTATGTCGCGAGAGGTCAAAATACACAAAGCAGAACACGACAAGAACATGGGGCTCATGCGACTTGTGGCCCCAAGTCAACCCCAACCAAGCGCACGAACGTCTCAGGTACAAACCACACGTACCTCCAAGCGCTCTCATATACTCCCAGAGTATACCACGTCTACAGCCCAAGGGCTATTGTGCACATGACACCCAATGTCAACGTGAAGGCGTGACATAACAACTCCATCTCAAAGGCCCACGCACGGCTAACCACATCACTTCAAGAATTTACATCACTCACACGGGAGTGCACGCGATCACTCGCCAAAGGTCCGCTGCAAACACGGTAGAAGGACCACCACTAGGGTACCTTCACATTTACACATTTAACAAGATCACGCAAGAGGCTCTGCACAACCAAACAGATTTCACCGTTGTAATACTTTCAGAAAAACATGCGAGATCGACTACTTACTCGCCTCAAACAGATATCCGACAGAAAAGTCACCAACACCGCCTCACGCCCAAACGACATCCCGTGATCCCGAGCCTCGACCCCGAAAATAGATGGGCACGTCGCACCATTGCGATCCCCTCGGGAAAACTCGTCAAAAGGACTACTCACAAGAGTGCAGCGGATATCCGGAGAAAAAGGTGCATTCTGGCGCACCACACACGAGCGGTGCCACATGGGAGCCGCATATCGGTCCCGAAATGCAATGAACGGATCGCACCATTGCGATCCACTTGAAAAATCACACAAGATGGACTATTCAATTTTCCAAAACGGTCGCCCGATGATAAAGATGGAAAAATCACTGTCGACGCTGAAACGACCCTCGTGGGCCTTGCACCATCATGCCGAATTACAGCGGGCAAGTTGCGCCAATGTGATGCCTTCGGAAAAACACCCAACATCGACTGCTCGTACGCCCCGAACGGACGTCCGATGGAAAACCCGCTAAAAGTTGCACACAACTCAAAAGACGGGCCGTGGGGCCCACGCCTCAACTCTGGATTCAACACCGGAAACCACCCTGTAAATCTCTGCCATGGTGCCAGGGTCCCAACTCCACTTACGGCGCTTAAATCAGACGTCGGACGTGTCCGCACCATCCAAAACAAGGATCTCGGGAAAAACACTCATCCACTTAGAGACACGTCATGCCTCTGCGGCCCCTCGTTTCGGGGATTAAAAATTCCCGAAACCATCTAAAAAGGTCTGCCTCTGTGTCAGGTCTTTTCCGCCATAGACGGCGCGCAACACGGACGTCCGTAGCGAAAGCTACAGATGTCGGAATATTAAAGGGGGTACTCCCTTGGGCTAGACCGGCCCGGTCCGGCCGGTCCGCCCACAGCCATCCCGCGGCCCGGCCGCGAGTCTAGTTCAGTCCGCTGTGGCCAGTTGGCCACGACCCGCCACCACCGACCGGCCTTGATGGCCTGTCTTTCTTTTCCACAGCGACCCGCATCACGCGGGTTGCATTTGTGCCGCACGGGGCCACGCGCCTTGCGGCCCCCCTCCCTCTTCGCGCTACGCCGAAGCCACCCGAGTCCCCGCCTCACCGTCGGCCGCGCTATCGCCCTCGCATGCCCAGCCTCCTGAGCTGGTCTCTTTCCTGATCGAGCCGCCTCAAGCCACCGTCCAGTTCACCGTGCCGCCGCCTGGTATGGCCGGCCGCCGCACCTACCCGCCGGAACACCCCAGAACTCCTCCGCAAACATGCAATCTTCGGCGAATGATTGCGGGTTCCTTCGAACTCCAAAACTGAATCCGAAAGATGCTTCACATGGCTCATATAAACTACTACGTTATCATGGGATTTGATTCGACAATAGAACAACAATTGACGCATATAATTGAGGCTGAAATAAGGTTTGGGAATTAAAACGCTCAAAACCTCCTACCTCGCTGGGCTTCGCCCAGAGCTTCACGTCGATCCGCCGGAATCACCGCACCTCACCGGAGTCACCTCTCCGGACTGTCTCACCGGAGAAGAAGGAGGATAGGGGAGAGGGTTTCACCATGGGGTTCAAGGGAGAAGGGAATGGGGAGGGTTTAAATAAATTAATTAATGATTTAATTAATTTAAAACACCCGAAAAGACCTGCATCCGAAACTCCCGATGTGGTTGGGGTTACACCTCCCCTAAGCCAAACACCACCTCCCGAGCACAATGTTGGTCTCGGAATTTTAATCCTAGCCCCCGTTCAAAAGTTATTAAACTTAGTGCTCGAGGCCGCCAAATTACGAAAACGCCCCTCGGGCTATTTTTTACAAACCACCCGCGCCCGCAAAACATAAACCCTTACTAGGGTAAACGACACTCTCTGAACTCAAAGGTGCCCTCAGTTTTCTAATCTGAGCCACTGTTTAAGAGATTCCTGCATTTCAACATTAAACGAATATATTAATTAATTAATTTATCCATTTCACGTTCCGAAGCGAGCGAGGGGTCCAAACATCCGGCGCCGACAAGTTTAATTTCGTTCCTAGGGAAAAGAATCCATTCGAGAGCCATACATACACTCGGATCTTTGATCTGGAACTCCGTTCAGGAGTTGTCCCATTAATTTGGTGTTTCCAGCGTGAACGCACTGAAAATTTAATTCCGGCCTCTCTAGGGCTCGGAATCGCTCGTCGTCTGACGGCGCTGCTCTGGAATATCATCAAAAATATTTCAAAGTCTTTTGCAGCAAAAACAAGGTTCTTACATCATTCCCTTCTTCAATATTTTCATCCCAGAAAAGTAAAACTAGGGAGCAACACATGGTAGTAAGCCCACACCTGGCTTTCCCATACCCAGAAGAAACCACGCATAGCTCTACATCATCGCACACAGACCAAAGGATTGATCCATTCATGTGTGGTCGGCCCTTGCCGATGTCATGCACCCAATCTAGACTTTGGGGTTAGGGCAAGGCGGTAGGGTACCTCTCCATCCCTCTGCACGGTCTCAAACGGTCTGAAGGACCTTGGGGGTAGCTCACCTCCCAGACCGAACCCTTACGTCACATGCTGCGACTGGAATCACCGCCCGCACCTAGAACAAGGCCCGGTGATTCCCTCCTTTAGAATATCCATATGGAGAAACTCAAAATGATATCTAATCAAACAAGGTTTCACAGTCGATGTCTCGCAACCAAGATTCTCTTACACGCTCGAAAAGCGATGGAGTCGACACCATCGACTAAAGAGAAAGGTCCCACACCTTTTACCTTACCAACACATGGTTACACAGATGCCCTACGTCACCCTGGTAACACCTCAAGCAAGGAGCAGGGAGGAAAGCATTTCACAGGAAGAGTCTAACAATTATACTACAAAAAGTAAAAGAGCAGTAGAGTGTACCTCTTATCACCTCATGCTCTGCAGGATCGTAGACATCCAAAGATCGTGGCTACCCACGGTCCCAACTGTCAACTCCCAGATCCTAACGTGGACCACCTAGTGGTGATGGGAAGACCTCGTGAGGTCATCCTCCACTTCCATCTCCTCCCTCTCCTCTTCTAGAAACACCTCTCTAGGCGCTACTCCGATCAGGTCGTTGCCTCTATCGTGGTGGTGCACCTGCTGCCTGCCCGAAGCTCTCAGCAACTCGAGTCGGGCAGTCTCATGCCATGTGACCACGCCCATCACAAGCATAGGACCGACCCTCTCTGGATTGCGCTAGTGCCCTCCGGTGACACTGTGGTGTACGACCACGCCCCTGAGTCTGGTTTCTAGACAGCCACCTACATCGAGGTTCTTCTTGCCGACACCCGCTAGCTGCAGCAGACGTCTCGGCTCCAACGTGCCTACTGCCACCACCAACTCCATAACGTGACAGAAAGCCCTCTATGACCAGAGCATGCTCTAGCACCCCGACATATGTGGAAATTCCCAAGGGTACTATGACAACACAAATCTCTCTACGGAGACCCTGCTCGAACTTCTGCGCTCGGAAGTTGTCGTCATGGACCAAGTCCGGGTAAAAGTGTGCACAATCTGCAAAACTAGTCGCATACTCGGCCACCATCATCCCTCGTTGCTGAAATTGCAGGAGCTCTTGAATCCAAACGGAATGCAAGAAGGAGGGAAAAAAACTCTTCACGGAAAAACAACTGGAAGTCGCCCCATGGAAGCGACGACTCGTTCAAAAAGCCGAGTCACCAGACTCCACCAACGCCAAGCTGATTCACAAAAAAGGATTCCTTCCAAAGCCACTCCCTTATCTGCCTCCGTCTGCCAAACCTAAAAAGGAGATCCACTGCCTCGAGCCAAACCTCTGCTGCTTGAGGGTCTGGCCCACCACTGAACCTCAGCGGTCTCTTCCGTTGGAACTCACGGAGCGCGCTCAACCGGTGCTCAAGCTCTGCCTGCTCTGCTGAAACTGCATGATACTCAACAAGTGGGGGTGCTGCTACCGGCCCGCTCGGAGAAAGCGGCTCGGATGATGGGTCCTAGACTGTGGCCTCGTAGTTCACAAGGTCGTCGTCACGGACCAAAGATAGTATCATGGCTGGCTGTCTTCGCGGAGACATCCTGAATGTTATCAAGGAGTTCCGTGGTCAGATGAGCATATGTGTATATACCAATAAAGACAACGATGGGGAGCTGACTCAAGAAGGACAGTCAAAGACTCAATCCTATATGATGCACAAATAAGTTTTCCCTGCAATAAGTGTATCAACATGTCGAGTAGACAAGCGGGTTATCAAGGTCCTGGTGAATGCATACGTCGGCTACCGCAGTATCACTGGACTCCCTGGCCTGAGAGCTGCTCTCGAGACACGTTAACATTGTTTTCCTAAATACCAACCAATTCCTTTTTAGGGACGTCCACACAACTCCCCAAGGAACGAACCACCTCTGATACCACTTTTTCAAGACCCAACCCTACCCGGGCTCGAGCCCCAACTACCTCAAGCCCGCCTCCATAGGCCAGGGGCTGGCGACCAGCGCCGAAGGCACTACAACTCTGGGAGGCCTTTGCCTAAGTACCTGTACAAACACACATGCAGCACACTCAATGCAACAGTGCAGAGTAAAATGAAAAGAAAATGGAAATTGCTATAAACCACCAGAGTGCATTGACCTCTAAACAGTACAACAAAAGTGCCGAAAAGGAAAAAGGGAAAAAACACGCGCCCAACCAAAAAGTGCCATAACCCGACAACAGGTAAACAAAAGAAAGAGCTGACGGTTCTCCCACCTGGAACCCAGATACGACCACTGCACGCGGTCCAAGCTCCCAAGCTCCTATGCTCCACTGAATTCACTCTCCACCTATCCGTCGTCTGCAAGGGCACACCAAGTGCGGGCAATGACCAAGCAGGGGTGAGTATAAAAAAACTCAGTAGGATACCCCGAAGGCTCAAGGGAGCAACAAATGAGGTACCGAAGGGTGACCAGTAGAGTGAACATGAAAAGAAGACGATTACAACTAATAGTGCAGGAAGGAGTATAGCTCAACCCAACAAGAGAAAGGAGGTAGACTCGTCCAGATACAAGGACTTGGAAACGGTGAGAAGATGATCTTCCCATCGAGTCTTCGCTACCTATAGCAGGAGAGTAGACTCATCCAACCATGTGAAGCTAGACACAGAAATCACATGGCATACCCCACACGTCTTTGAATCTCTTGGAAGGAGAGTAACCAAACCAAAGAAGTGGGTACTAGAACAAGGTATATACAAGTCCATATGGTCAACAAGAAGCCCGAAAAAGGTCATAAGGGGATCTCCATCCCAAAGCTCAGCCCAAGAAAACAAGTAACCAATAGTCCCCGAAGTAAACTCCATTGATTCCCAGCATCCCACACGTCTGCCCCGAACCACAAGCCAAGGGGCTCAATCGCCACACTTCGACACTATCCTCTTTGGGCGACATTGACTCACCCGCACGTTTTAGATAGCGTGACAAGAATGCATCTCGGTGAGGAAAGCACCCCATGTACTTGAGAGTTAGAGGGAAAGTCAAACCACACCTCGTCACTGCGCTGCAGTCGAGAGGTATTCTCAAAGTCAAAGCCATCATAACACTGACCCGTATAACCAAGGGTCCCGCTCCGGTAACCACGGAGGAAAGCCACAAGCTAGCCTAGTAGAAATGACTGAGCCTGGAATGCCAACAGGTGTCCCACTGCCCATCCCTGCTGGTGGGTAATTCATAACCAGATATCGGGTGACCCACTGCCCAGCCCTGCTAGAGGGTAAACCCTAATACATCATCAGAAGACCCACTACCCAGCCTTGCTGGAAGTTAAACCATAATAAGATACTAGGGGACCCACTGCCCAGCCCTACTGGAGGGTAAATCATAACACATCATCAGGTGAGCCACTGCCAAACCCCGATGGAGGGTAGACCTTAATACATCATCAGGAGACCCACTACCCATCCCCGCTAGAGGGTAAACCGTAATAAGATACTGGGTGACCCACTACCCAGCCCTCCTAGAGGGTAAACCATAATACATCATTAGAAGACCCACTACTCAGCCCCGCTGGGGGTAGACCTGGAATAAGTCGACAGGTGACCCACTGCCCAACCTTGCTGGAGGGTAGAACTGGTACTAGACGACGGGCAACCCACTGCCCATCCCTACTAGAGGGTAGACCCTAATAGGTCGTCGAGTGACCCACTACCCAGTCTCTGCTGGAGGGTAGACCCTAATAGCGTCGGGTGACCCACTGCCCAGTCACTGATGGAGGGTAAACCCTAGAAGTTGATGAGTAACCCACTGCCCAGCCCCGCTGGAGGGTAAAACTCATAACAGCTCTGGCCATCTCTACTGGATGGTACAAGACTGGCCAAACGAACACGGAGTGGGTATCGCGCAGCCACCCGACTCTGGAACAACTCACCCAAAAGTGGTTCAGCGCCTGCACCATCACTGTGTGTCACTAGCACCACTACTGGCCGATCGATCGAGAACGAAACCAGGGCGAGGCCACTCAACCATGCTGGTCAACAAACGAGCACAGAGCCAGGGGAAAAACTCCACCCTGCTGGTCAAACAAACACACAGAGGGACCCTCTATGTCGTGAGAGGTCCAAATATGCAAAGAAGAACACGACACACACATGGGTCCCACATGAAGTGTGGCCCCAAGTCAACCCCAACCAAGAGCACGAACGTCTCAGGTAAAAACCACACGTACCTCCAAGCACTCTCATATACTCTTAGAGTATACCACGTCTCCAGCCCAAGGGCTATCGTGCACACGACACCGAACGTCAACGCGAAGGCGTGACGTAACAACTCCACCTCAAAGGCCCAGGAACGACTAACCAAATCACTTCAGGCATTTACATCACTCACACGGGAGTTCACGCGATCACTCGCCAAAGGTCCGCTACAAACATGGTAGAAGGACCACCACCGGGGCACCTTCACATTTCCACATTTAACAAGATCACGCACGAAGCTCCACACAACCAAACGGATCGCACCATTGTAATCCTTGAAGAAAAACACGCAAGATCAACTACTTACTCACCTCAAACAGATATCTGACGGGAAAGTCACCAACACCACCTCACGGCCAAACAGCGTCCCGTGATCCCGAGTCTCGACCCCGATAACAGTCGGGTGCATCGCACCATTGCGATCCCCTCGGGAAAACTCATCAAAAGCACTACTCACAAGAGTGCAACGGGTATCCGAAGAAAAAGGTACATTCCGACGCACCACACACGAGCGGTGCCACATGGGACCCACATCCTGGTCCTGAAACTCACCGAACAGACCACACCGTTGTGATCCTCTCGAAAAAGCACACAAGATGGACTATTCACTTGTACAAAATGTTCGCCCAGTGATAAAGATGGAAAAATCACCGTCGACGCTCAAACGGCCCCCATGGGCCCTGCACCATCATGCCAAATTACAGAAGGAAGACTGCACCAACGCGATGCCCTCGGAAAAACACCCAACATCAACTTCTCGTATGCCCCGAACAGACGTCCGATGAAAAAGCTGCTAAAAGCTGCACGCAGCTCAAAAGACGGTCTGTGGGGCCCACGACTCAAATCCGGCTTCAACGTCCGAAACCACCCTGGAAAGCTCCTCCTTGGTGCTAGGGTCCCACTGCCACTGACGGTGCTTAAATCGGATGTCAGACGCGTCCGCGCCGTCCAAAATAAGGATCTCGGGAAAAACGCTCGTCCACTTAAAGACACGTCGCGCCTCCACAGCCCCTCGTTTTGGGAATTAAAAATTTCTAAAAACATCTCAAAAGGTCCGCCTCTGCATCAGGTCCGTGCCACCGCAGATGGCGCGCAAAAAGGACGTCCGTAGCCAAAGCTACAGACGTCAAAAATTTAAAGGGGGTACTCCCTTGGGCCGGACCAGCCCGGTCCGTCCACAGTTGGCCTGCGGCCCGGCCGCGGGTCCGGTACAGTCGGCCGCGGCCAGCTGGCCGCAGCCCACCGCCACCAAATGGCCTTGACAGCCGGTCTTTCTTTTCCGCAGTGACCCGCATCACACGGGTCGCGGTCGCGCCGCACGGGGCCGCGCGCCTCGCGGCCCCCCTCCCAGTTCGCGCTACGCCGAAGCCGCCCGAGACCCCGCCTCGCCGCCATCCCCAGCCGGCCGCGCCATCGCCCTCGCAAGCAAAACAACCTCTGCTTGATGTTCTCCCAACCGAGCTGCCTCAAGCCGCCGTCCGGCTCAATGCGCCACCGCCTGGTATGGCCGGCCGCCGCGCCTACCCGCCGAAACTCCCCAGAACTCCTCTGCAAACCCGCAATCTTCGGCGAATGATTGAGGGTTCCTCCGAACACCAAAAACAAATCTGAAAGATGAATCAGATAGATCATAAAATCTACTACGTACTCATGGGATTTGATTCGACAATCAAACAACAATCGATTCATATAATTGTGGTTGAAATAATGTTCGGGAATTAAAACGCTCAAAACCTCCTACCTCGCTGGGCTTCGCCCGGAGCTTCGCGTCGATCCGCCGGCATCACCGCACCATGCCGGAGTCGCCTCGCCGGACTTTATCACCAGAGATGGAGGAGGAGAGGGGATAGGGTTTCACCAGGTGGTTCAAGTGAGAAGGGAAGGGGGAGGGTATAAATAAATTAATTAACGATTTAATTAATTTAAAACCCCCGAAAAGACCCGCATCCGAAACTCTTGACGGGGTCGGGGTTACGCATCCCCTAGGCCAAACACCACCTCCCGAGCACAACGGAGATCTCGGAATTTTAATCCGAGGCCCCGTTCAAAAGTTATTAAACATAGCGCCCGAGGCCGCCAAATAACGAAAACGCCCCTGGGGCCATTTTTCACAAACGACCCGCGCCCGCAAAAAATTACACCCTTCCTAGTGTAAAAGGCACGCTCCGAACTTAACGGTGCACTCATATTTCTAATCCGAGCCACCGTTTAAGAGATACCTGCGTTTCAACATTAAACGAATAAATTAATTAATTAATTTATCCATTTCACGTTCCAAAAGCGAGCGAGGGGTCCAAACATCCCGTGCCAACTTGTTTAATGTATTTCCTAGGGTAAAAACCCCATTCTGGACCCATCCGTACACTCGGATCGCTGATCTGGAACTCCTTTTAGAAGTTATCCCATTTATTTGGCATTTCCAGTGTGATTACACTGAAAATTTAATTCCGGCCTCTCCGGGGCTCGGAATCGCACGCCGTCTAAAGGCGCTACTATGGAATATCATCAAGAATATTTCAAAGTCCTTCACAGAAAAATCCAGATTCTTACACATTGGAACATGATTTGTAGTTAGGAATTTTTAAAGATATTAACATACCCTAATTCCCCCCACCTGTTATTGTATTTACCTGTCGTGGTAAAAAAAGAGATAACAAAAAAGAAAAGAAAAATATAAAAAATAAGAGAAATATAAAATGAAAGGAAAATAGATGGATAGTTTCTTGTTCTCAGCATTTATAGAATATATAAATTAAAATAAATAGTTACTAAAGAGAATAATTAAATTTTTAATTTGAAATTATATTTTAATTTGAAATTCGGGTGGAAATATATTATATGAATGAATGGTTTCATTAAAAATTATTGAATTGAATATTTATTTTCATGTGATTTTTCAAAACTAACCCATATTTGGAAATTTTCTATATTTCATTTGGAATGATATTTAATTTTAATTATTATTTTTTTTATTTTAAATGAAAAAAAATTCTATACACGAAGACAAGAGATTTTTTATTTATTAGGTTATTTGATAAGTAAAAATCTCATGAATTTAATTCAATAATTTTAACTCTAAATCAATGTTATATTTTTATATATTAGATTGATAATTAATAATAATATTTTTATTTAGGAGTTATATTTTTTTAATAATAATTACATGTTGTAATATTATAAGTATATAATTTAATATATTTTTTATTTTTAGGGTATTTATAATTAATTAGTTTTAATATATTTTAAAAAAAATTAGTTTAGTTTTAATTTTTCATTTTAAATTAATTTTAAAGAAGAAGAACAATGATAAAATGAAGTGATATGCAATCAGTATCACATTGTGACTTGATGATGTGGTTGAGAAGAGGATGCACCGCATAGAACACTAGGAGGGTCACATTTTGAGATACATGTGGAATGGATGGACTGAAATCTATCAAAAAATAAGATAAATGAATAATTAAAAATTATATTATTCTATAACATGGTTTTATACATGGAATATATTTTCCTTAGTAATAATAGATTAGTGTTGAATAAATAACATCTTTCAAATTGTGGGGTGGTAATGTTTGGTTTTTTAACAAAAATGAATGAAATATAGAAAATGAAAATTACATGATGTCTACAGTCCCTATGTTAATGAAATATGAATAAAATAATGAAAATTGCGTATTACACCATGGTTTATGGAGTTTGACTGAATAGAGATTAAATACAACTTGAGAGACCATAATCGTGTCTTTTTTTGTACTTATAGTGAATAAATACAGAGAATAAAAGTGAAGAAAACCATGATAGTTATAAAATATGACATATCATGGTGATGTAAGAAAATGTAAATCATATGGAATGATAGAAGATTAATACCTGTAAATTGGAGAGTTGTGATGATTTTTAGTATAAAAATGATAATTTAAATTATTCAATTCTCATTTTAATTATTTCAATGAAATGGTTTATGATTCAAATTTCCAATATATAAAAATAAACAATAAATATATGCTATTTGTGGTATTTTATCCAAATTTTGGATAAAGAAAAAAAGTAATATGGTTTTTATATTACATGAGAAGTGGGTATTATGAAAATATCATATTTTATAAAAATACATATGATTAATTGCAGAGGAATGATCATTTGAGATGTTAATAGATTAGAATCAAAATAATTTGGTGGTTGAAAATGGGAAACATTTTTCTTATTCATTTTTTAATATTTTAGGTTTTAATTTTTTTAATTTTTCTATTTGTTTGGTGTACTAATTTCATGTACTCACCTAGTCATGGAATGTTAGTTATATTTTACATGAATAATAACTAGAAGGTATTTTGTTTACTTAATTAATTTTAAAGAAAATTTATTTTATTTTATTCATCCATATTATAATTTATAAATAAAATTTTTACAATAATCATGATCATTATTTGTAAATTGAATAATTATCCATTAAAATATAAATTATATGATTGTAGTTTCTTCATTACTGTTGAATAAATTTTATTTATCCATGATGTAATAATATTATGGGTTATATAATTGTTATGATTAATTCCAAGGGAATAGATTGGTTTGAAAATTAATAACAAATAATGAAAAAGGGACTCATTAAGATTTAATTCCGTCAATATTTAATTATTCGTTAAAATTCTACAGATATATTAATTTTTTGATTTTGGATAACAAAAATTCCACCACACACATATATTTTAAATGATAATATTATTTAATTTTAATTAAATAATTTAAAATAAAATTTAATTCATTAAAACCTCGATAATTTTTTTTGAATCAATTTAATACCATAAGGATCAATTTTTTCTATAGGATAAATTGTAGACAAATATATACAATTATATTATATTTTAGTTATATAAAAGAAAAATATATAATGTATCAAATTAATAAATCCATAGGAATCAATGATTCTTATAGATATTCCAAAACTAATTTCTATCACTTTCTTCCTAATTTATAATATAACTGATTTACATGTCAATTCCCCAAGCCTTTTCATGGAAATACTTTCTTTACCTATATTATTAGTGTAACTCACCATTTAACCTTGGTAATATTTATTTAATGTAATTATTTTGTGAATAATTTTTTTTGGTGTTTTCAAGTTGATCGTTTTTAGTTTTTCTAGGTTTTATTTATGCATTATATTTTAGGTTAAAGGGAATGGAGTAACAATATAGGGTCCTTATAGAGTTTGAATTTATAATTATGTTGGTTCTCTCCTGAGAAGTGAATGATTTTAAATAAATAGTGTGTGTTCTAGTTAGAGGAGTTCTTATACATGTTGATCTTGGGGGGGCACTACACGGATTGACCAAAATTAAATGAAATTGTGTGATATTGTTGTATATTATTAGAGATTACCTTTTCACTACTATATCATAATATAAATAATATATGAATAAATCATAAAATAGTGTGAAAATTTTCTAGTAGATACTCTATGGTTTGTGTATGATTCACCAAACTGGGAGACTAGACCATACAAGTTACTAAAATATAATTTTTAGCTTTTCCGATTTTTACCCTAACCAATTTTGTATTTTTTTTTTAAATTTATCCTACTCCCTCAATCAAGATACCAAAGGTACATGATGGGGGCCCATTAACATTATATTAATTTAAATCTAATCCCCAATTCCTTTGATTTCATTAGATAAGCTCCCCATTTCTCTTCTACTTTTTTATTATTCCTTCATTCTCTAATTTTCTCTTAGGTTTACTTCCTATCAAAACCCTATAGTGTTATTGGGATCTAATTATTGGTTCATAGTGGTTTTAATATAGGTATTTTATTATTAATTGATTTATGGGTAATTTTATTATGTGTCTAGGAATCTACCATGGATAGTGAAATAATTAATATCATAATGGATCGATTAGAGATTGTTGAGGTAGGTGTTTCCATTATTTAATATTTTTTTACAATATCATTGTCTGTATTAGGTTTTGAAATTCATTATTTATTAAATTATATTTATAATATATAGTTATATTGGATTCTAAAATGGTCATACACTAAATTATTAATTGGCAAAAAGGCTTACTTTTCATTTCAAGTGATAATTAAAATTACAAGTATTTATAAATTGTTTCAAGTTTTTTTATACAAAAAGTTTATATTTGTTTTGATCCCGTTTAGTTTGTAGGTTTAATTAAAAAGTTAATTTTTGAAATTTTATGTGTTTTTATAAAATTTCATGGGTTTTCAAAAATTATTTCATAGATTGTTTCAAATGAAATGTTTTAATAATGGATTTATAAATTGATTTTGGCCAATATATTAATACTTGGAATAATCATTATTTTTCAAGAAGTTTGGTTTAACATTTTAGTTTCATTGATATACATTAGTTTTATAACCTTACTTGAACCTATGAAATTGTTTTCTCTTTAATGGGTTGTGTTTGATTTATGAGGAGGTTGTGTAATGGATCTTAACGATTGTTTCATTCACGGGAGGTGGAGTTTGGGGTTCGATTATTAATTAACTTCTAAGATAACTATATTGATTATCATTTACTTACCCTAGTGTTTTATTAGTAATGGGAACCTAGGTTTATAATTGGGATGTGAATATTTAGGCCATGGCAGTTAGTCACACACTACTAGAGTCATCTTTATTGTCAAATTGGGCAGGATGGGGGTTTCCCTATATGATTATAGGTGTGGTATAGTTGGGTTTCAAGTCTATAGAAAAATTATAGGACATAATATTAGGTCATGTTTGGTAGATTTCTAGACTATCCCACTCTAAGACCAATGGTAGAGCCTAAAACTGATATTCTTTTGTTGATGATTTGACATAAGAGATTCCCTTAATGTTTGACCCCATATTTTATTGATGAATATAACACCTTTGGTTATATTAATTCATGAGTGTTAATTTTATATTTTTGTTCATTATTAAATGATGTTAATTTATGAAATGTGAGTTGGTTATGATGTTTTTGTAAATGGTTAAAATAGAATGTTCAAATTTTGAAGGATAAAGTTTTCTGGTGTGTGTTTTTTTAAATAAGTGTTTTCTAGTGATTGTTTTCACTTAAAATAAAAGTGATATATATGTTATCATAAAATAACCCAATATATTGATGAATTTTACATTTGTATAAAAGAATAACCAACCCATTTTCTATTATATTTCAAACTATATTAGAGGAATAATATTTTTAATGTAATTTCAAAACACTTTGCTGAAATATTACTTGGAAAGGTTTTTTTACACTCTAAATACACCATGTTGTTTATATAGTCTACCAGGTTAACTTTTTCATGTGATCATGCTCAGTTTCCTTATTCATTAATTTTTTCATGTTTATTTGGTTTGCAGTACAGGATGTGGAGAGTGATCATAGGAAACTTAGAGTCTATTTTCATTAGTTAGGGTTTTGTTGAGTTATATATTTATCTATTATCTATTGGATATTTCATTTTTCACTAAGATGTTTTTTTATTTATATTCTATTAATTATTTGTCTTTGATATGTTTTTTATTTAATTTTTATACTATAATCATATTTTGATGAATCATTTATCATGAATCCTTTTTTGGGAGAATCCATTCCTAAGAGTGTTATATGATTCATAGGCACTAGTTTCCAATCTTTGGGGATCATGAATTCACCTTGGCCACAGTAACATGTCTTCCAGTGTTCTAGGTTAGTGGTAGCGAAGGCCTCTTCCTTAAAAATTATCATAAGATCATATGTTATTTTATAAATAGAACTATTGAAATTCATGAAAGAACCTTTAAATTATTTAGGGTGTTATGGTAGACAAAAGATTCATTTTCCACTCGGAATCAAGATATTTGTTGTTAGTGGGTTCTTGATCACAAACTACCACAAAATTTATTTAATTACCATCAGTTTTTTGGATTTGAATCTAGAGTTATGTATTTTTTTAATATTTTTTATGATGGTGTAATGATCCCAAATGTCTCATTGAGTTGAAAAAGACATCATTTATAGTACTTTGGAGTAGAGAAAAATAAGATTAGTGGGATGGGGTTAGTATTCAATGATTCATTAACTAGGAAGTGACCAAACCCTTGATTTATAATGTTTTTAGGGTTGTTTAATGATAAGAATATGAGCCAGCAAACCATGTGGTTGAGTCAAAAATAGTTCTGAATTCAAATTTTCTTTATTATTTAGACAACATGATTTTTTTATCCTGAGAGTAGGTGGAGATCTATGTTTGGACTTGTGATATGTTCAAACTATAAGATTAAATTTTTTATTATAACTAGAACACAATTTATCATTGTGCATAATTTTATTTTTTTGGGTACATAAAAAGGTTCTTAATAAAAAATACATTTTTAGAATATTACGGAAGATTATTTGAAATTTATATTTTTTCGTTTTTTGGAAAGGGCCTAGAAAACTGTATAACATTGAAAAATGGTTTGGGGTGATGTATTGAAAAGCAAGAGTTAGTTTTAAGGATTTCTGTTGGATTTCCAAATAAGGATTTAAATGTATTAAGTGGGTGTTTTTTATGAAAGGATATGGGCCTATGTAAAATGGATTTTCTTAAAAAATATTTTTCTAATTCATTGGAAATTAAATTTTTGATAAATTATAGAGAGATTTGAGTTTCTCTATAATAATGAATCAATGTCTTTTGTTAAATCAATTTTTGTATATTTATATTTGGAAAAATGGTTTCAATAATTTTATGGTAAATTTATGATTTTTAAGATACAGAGTTTTATAATGCCTGAATAACATTCCATGTTTAGTTGAGTTTAATATTTTTTATTTTTTACTTGATTATGGTGTGGTTGTTTGAATTGGTGTGGGTGGCATGTTGTTTTTGAGTTTAAGACTTCTACTATTTAAATTATTCTTCCCATGAAGGATATGAAAATGGAATGATAATCCATTTTATGGAATGGCCATTAGGTAAATTTCATGAATTTCTTTGGTGTGGTTTCTATAGTCGGTAGCCCTTAAGAAATTCATAATTGAGATGTAAGGTCATAGTCTTACTTATTGTTGAACAATTATTAAAAATAATAGAATCCATGTCTTTTATTTAAATGTGTTTGGGGTCTATGGGTAATGTGTCTCAAGTGTATTCCGGTTGGGTTGATTTTTCCCATTCCTTTTTTATTGATATTTATTATTCAATATATTTTGATGAATTTTATTCCACTTATGCTTGAGTTGTTCTATAATGGTCATTTTGGGATATATTTACTTCTTATTCTAGTGTTTTTTGTGTCCTTTGTTTTTGGATGTCAGTTTAATGATTATTTTTTGGTGCTTATGTCTTATTGTTAGTAGTGTTTGTTATACTCAACTGTTCACATGTTGTGAATATATCATTTTGATGATTTGTGAATGGGATAATTTGTTGGTTTTTTTGGAATAAAAAATAGATGTGTTCGGGTCGGAAGCTATTTGGATTCTTTTAGATGCACCTTGAGTGTAATTCCACAAGTGAATCCCCATGTTACCTTATTTTTAATTCCCCAAACATAGTGTAAGGTCCATTTTTTTGTGCACTGAGGTAAGATTATTTTTAGGTGTTCATCGTTATTTATTTTTTGATTATGTTTTGATTATACAAAATTTTTACTTTCTAAGAGTTCCCATTTTAGTTGGTACCTCCCCTATGGTAATTTTGATCTAGTGTCTTGGATGGTTGATTTTATTGATAGAGTAATTGTATTGTCTTTAGGTGTTTTTAGGAGGCAATATTTCATATTGATCACATAAGTTTTTTTTGATAATCTATATTATATAAAGTCAATATTTTTTATGAACTTAATAGGTTTTTTTGTTAGTCCTAGTATATTGTTATGGTTATTTGAATACCTATTATAGGTGTTACATATTATTTGAGGATGTTTTCCATGGATCTTAAAGAATAATTCTAGTTGTAACACTACAGGAAATATAGATATTTGCGACGAGTCATTTGCGACGGGATCCCGTCGCAAATAGCCTTTTGCGACGGGGCCCCGTCACAAATCACCCGTTGCAGAAAACACCGTCGCAACTAATTTTTTTTGCGACGGGCCCGTAGCAAAAACACTTATTAGCGACGGGAAATTGGCCCGTCGCAAAAAGTATTTTTGACGGGCCATATTCCCGTCGCAAATGGTTGCTTCGAAGCGGGTATTTGCGACGGGCCCGTCGCAAATAATAATAAAAAAATTTAAAAAATTTAAAAAATTTATTTATTATTATATAAATCAATAAAGCTATTTATATTGATATAAATATAATATTTATTTTTTTAAATATGTTTTAGAAAGGAAGAATGAAAATCAAATATGAATGTATAAGATGTTCAGTAAAAGAGGATTATAAAATAAATTAAAAAATATTTTTAATTAGTAATTATGTAATTTTTATAAATTAATATTCATTTAATAACTCTTTGAATATAAAAAAAATAAAGAAATTAATGAAAGATGGAAAATAAGTTAAAAATGAAACCCAAACTTCAAACGGCCATAACTTTTGATCCGGGACTCCGATTGATCTCCACAGCTTATCAAATCGAAGCCTGCGACGAGCTCTACAGCACTATGGACCGGTGGAACCTGTCTATGTTTGTTTCAAGGCCAAAAAAGGCCCAGAAGGCCTCCAAAACTGAGTTTTTAGTCGGGGTACCCCGGTTTTTCACCGTTTAAACAGCTATAACTTCTGCTACCGATGTCCGATAAATCTCTACCATATATCATATCGAATATTGTTTCATTTTCTTCGATTTGACTTATTGTGGAGCTGAAACGGACTTCTGGATTAGAAGTTATGGTCGTTTAAACATCCAAATGTCTATAACATCCGATCCGGATGTCCGTTTGGCCTGTACCGCATATCATATCGAAGATCGTTTCATGTTATTCGATTTGACTCGTTGTGGAGTTGTAACGGACTTACAGATTAGAAGTTATAGCCGTTTTAACATTCTTGGTGGATTTTCACCCCCTCATTCCTATGTATTCATTCATAACTATACATATATATATATATATGTGTGTGTGTGTGTGTGTATCTATTGTATATATGTATATATGTATGTATTTATTTATTTATTTATTTATACATATACATAAAAACCCATATTTTATAAATTTATTTAAAACTAAGCTTATAAATATATATTAATTAATATACAAATAAATATTCGAACAAAAACTTATAACTACATATATATATATATAATAAATATATATTAATAAACGAATAAATAAATATATATTTATTTATATAACCAAATATATTATTATTAATATAAATTTATATTAATATACGAGTATATATAACTATATATATATAGATAGATCATTAAATGTAGAAAAAAATGAAATGGCTTAGTTGTAAAGGTTAATGCGCGCATGGGGGAGGTTTATTCCTATTAATTATTAATTATTCCTTTTTATTATTAATTATTTATAATTATTATTAATTACTACTAATTACCATTAACCTAGAACAATTAATACTAATAACTTAAATTTATTAAATAACAAAACAATATAAACACAAGTAAATTACAACAAATTAAAAATAAATAAAACTAATAAAAAAATTTAGATTAAATATTAAATTAAAAAGAAAATAAATACCTTTAAAATTGATCTGAGGTTGATCTCCGATAATCGTTGAAGACATCAATATCAAATCTGGAAATAAAAATTAAACTTAAAAAACTGTGAACTCTAAAAATAGAGTTTTGAGAGAAGTTGAGAATGAATGGAAAAAATGGGTGGGGGTATTTATAGGTTAGATTATTTGCGACGGGAGTATTTGCGACAGGATACCCGTCGCAAATAGTATTATTTGCGATGGGACCCGTCGCAAAAACTTGAACCTGCATTTATCACGGTCAACGGTTAAATAGTTATTTGCGACGGGTCCCGTCGCAAATATTAACCTGCCGACATACTATTTGAGACGGGGTGTATATTCTCATCGCAAATAGTTTTTACTGCCGCCGGGTATTTGTGATGGGTGGTAACCACCCGTCGCAAATAACTTTCCCACGGTTTGGCGCGCTTTGCGCGCCAAGCCTTTTGCGACGGGTGAGATTTCCCCATCGCAAATAAGTGGTTATTTGCGACGGGAAAATACCCCCGTCGCAAATAAGTTTATTTGCGACGGGATTTATTCCCGTCGCAAATAACCCGTCGCAAAAACCCCTTTTTCCTGTAGTGTAATTTTGTCCCATTCAGGGCATGTTCTTATTTAATACCTTTCTACCTCTCTCTTAAAGTGTTTAAGTTTTGATGTTCCACTATATTAAATTATTTAATAATGAAATTATAATGTAATAAAGAATTATGGTGGGGATATTGTAACATATTATTTTAATTCATTTGTATTTAATTAATTCCATTCGTGTGTGATTTAATTTTTTTGGTTTTTTAGGTTGATGTTTTAGTTTTAAATTTTTTTATTCTAATAGATGGTTTGAGTAAATGGATTTGGGAAAACATCTTTTTGTCCATATAGAATGAGTATTTTTTGTTTTTTTTTTCTTAAAATATTGTATTTTCATTGGAAGTACACTTTTTGGATGTAACTTGGTATGTATCTATGGGAATCATACTTGACAGTTTGGTCTTGGGGGGGGGGGGGGTTATTCAGAAGTTATGAATGGTTAGGTGTAATCACGTAAAAACAGTGGTGGGGTAATATATGATTTTAAGGGAATTTTTAAAATCTTGTTCAAAGTTTAATAATCATTCAACTAAATACGCATGTGTTTGGTGGGTATCTCATAGATCTTATGGGTTTTTCTTGAGGTTTACCACATATTGTGATCAAACCATATTGGTTTCACATATTTATTTTTTATATTATTTTAAATTTTCCCCTAACCTAATTTTATGGGGTTTATTTCCCACATATCCCTCCCCTATAATCAATCGGCCCTAGGTGTTCTAAGAAGAACTTTCTCCCTTTATCTTCCTTCAATTCCAAGTACCATTTTATTTTATTGTTTTAATGATAAGGCATTTCGTTTCTTTGACACAAATTTATTATTCCCATTTTCTCTAATTTTATATAGTATTCAATTCCTTTTGATACACAATAAGTATTTTGGGA
This sequence comes from Viscum album, assembly GCA_963277665.1. Taxonomy (NCBI): domain Eukaryota; kingdom Viridiplantae; phylum Streptophyta; class Magnoliopsida; order Santalales; family Viscaceae; genus Viscum; species Viscum album. The sequence continues at coordinate 1,504,382,982 of OY728133.1, forward strand.
AGGGATTCTAGGTTTAGTGTTTTTATAATGTGATGATTTGTTTTCATTTTAGTGGTTTTAAGGGTCATCAAATTGTTTGTCTGACATTCTACATTGAAGGAAAAACATTTAAAATAATTTTTTATTAATTTATAATTGATAAGGTAAGTTTTTTTTCTATTTTTTATCACTTCATAATGTCCATAAGTTTTAAAAATACATTATTTATTTTATTATATTAATAAATGATAGATGTAAAGAAGTTTAAATTGATTTTTATGTGAATTTCCTATTGGTGTAAAAATTTACTCAGAATATGAAGTATCACATGAAGTTCCTAGTAATGATAAAATGTTTCATGGTTTTTAAACAAAATAAAAAATCCACATTGAAATATTTTGAACCTATTTGGGTCATGGTTAATTTAAATGTTATTTTTCATGATTCAAAGGGGTTTTATAAAAGTTTATTAGTTTATAAAATTGATTTCAAAGGAAGTTTTAAATCAAATGTTTTATGAATGGTTTTATAAATGTATTTGGAGAATTATATATATACGTAACATCCCATTTAGATATCAAGACGTCATGTTAATCACTTTTAAATGGTTTCGTTGAAATAATTTAGCACGAGAAACATTTTTGGAACCCCTTTCCTTATCTCCCCATTAATGGGTGGGTTTGATGTGTGTGGACAATGCATGAGGGTTCTCTAGTGTTTTATATAATTAGGGAATTGGAGGTGAGGATGAGAATAATTTTTATCTTTTATGATGACAATGTTGATTATTATTTTACTCAGAAACACATTTTTTTGTTATAAGAACACAGGTAGCTAAGTGGGAAGTAAATAATTATTTAACTCTAGTTAGAAAAACACTATTATTTACCCCTATGATGTGAAATAACAATCGATAGGGTGTCCCCTCAATGATGTAGGGTGCATGAGAGCTTGGTGGGTTGTTTATATGATGAAACATTGTGTAAGAATATAGTTTGTGCTTAGTAATGTTAATAAATTTCTCACTTTAGTAACAATGGTTGATTAGACAATCAAAACACATTTTATAATTACATTTTATTGAGATTAAAAGTTCATTTTTAATCATATGGTCATGAGTTAGTACATTTTAATTTTAAACATCCACTCCCATCAATTGTGCACTTCATGCCTAATGTACACCAATTTAGGCCCAGTGACTCATCTGATTTTATTGAATGTAATTATTCATGTTTTAATATTATATTTTTTTAAATGTATCTTCACTTAAAATTTAAATGTTTCTCATTCAGGTAGCAAGGAAAGATTCATAAAGGATGATGAAGATATTTGGTGATGAAAGAAGACAATTCTGGTGAAGGTAGATTGGACACCAACCCACTTTTGAGGATGTGGGTCCCACAATACTGTACCAATGAATCCCAAATTTCTTGTGATGATATAAAACATACAGGGGAACATATCATTATTCAGGACAAAGTGATAATTCGGTCTCCATGATGGTGATCAAGGTGGCCCAAATGGAAGATCAGAATCTGGGCCAGAATCTGCGGCCCAGAATGTCAGCCTAATGAATCTTCCATATCTCCCAAACCACAACGCAAATTTGGATGATATTTTATAGGCCATTAGAAGACATCTGAGGCTTCATTTAGGTAGTCTATGTCCCACTCCAAATCGGCCATCTAGAATGACGTTGAAGCAGATCTGTCAAGTGGATGCAAGCTGGATGCCATCTCAGGTCAAGGGTGGAGAGGCCTCCTCTCCACCTACTTTCCACCACCTATGCCTAACCTCATTGATTGGGATGACTTGGACTATTGGAGCTCGGCCTAAGTATCCAAATTTTCATATTTGAGGCAGTGGTCTGGAGGAGAAACTCATACCTTCTTTCATGTAATGTTGTTATGCTCAATTTTCGTTGTAATGCTTTCATTTCCCCATGTATGTTTCTTTTTGTATTTCTAAGTTCCTAATCCAATTCCTTCTCTTCTATTCTTCCAATTTCTATAAATAAATCTCTAAAATCAGAAAATCACAGTGATAACTCTGTGTGTTGGTGATATAGTTCACATATAGGTGTGAATTCCATTCACACACACGGAGGACTGCTCGTTATTTCCGCGGTTTTAATCTCTTCAATTCAATTCTTGTAAGCCGTCTTCCGCCCACAATTGATAGTATATCATCAATGGAGGGATAAACATTTAATGGGTTGATCTTAGGAAGATTCAAAGGCTGGATTGAATGTTATTTAATGCACTAATTGTTGTTAATTTTTTAAATAATTCAAGACTTCCATTCTTCAATTATTTTCGCTCCTCATCTTCACTGTGTTTGAAAAAGATAATTCGAATTACTAAATTGACCATATACCTTATAGAGATCATGAATCTGTTTCTCTAAGTGTGTTGGTGACTAGTAATTGAGTTTAGTTAGTATCTAACCAGAAAATGATTAAGGTAGTGTTATTTTGAATAATGGTTTCATCAAGAATTAATAAAACCAAAAATTTGTCTAAAGAAATAAAATGCATTTAATCCACCCAAGCGTAACCCTAAGATCAACCCATTTTATTATAATTAAACTCAACTAAGCTTTTAAGTCTTCTCCCAAAAAACATAAAAAAAAATCCAAGTTGGCCACTTCATAGCCAAAAATCCATCCCTTAAGTTGTGTATCATAGGTATCTTCTTAGGTCTCTGTGGAATCGACAACCCAAGCTACACTACAAGGACCGTTCTACCCTTCTTCTCTTGGGTAAATTTGGGCGTGAAATTTTTTTTGGCACCGTTGCTGGGGACCAAGTAAGTACCTTAGATCCAAAAAAACCTTCTTTCCTCACCTCCATTCTTCTACTCTCACCCAAGATCTCTTATCTTGTCCCTTTCTCTCTTTTTTTTGGGCGCATGTCCGCCTACACCCGCGATTTCTCAAACCGACTAGTTAGGGTGGAAAGTCCTAGGATAGGGGAGTCAAGTGCACCTAGGGTATTTTTTAAATCAGATCCAAATATTCTTGAAACCCCAAAGTCAGAACTTGAAACAAGTCCAATGGAGGGTCATCCACAAAATCAAATTTTAAACCCTGGGGGGAATCAAATGGGAAACCAAAACCAAGAAGCTCCAAACATAGGGAATGTAGTTGATCAAACCATGAATGACTACCTCACTCTAGCTTGGACCAATGCCCCCTCATGCATTAGACACAATTCCATAAGAGACACCAACTACATATTCAAACCCCATGTCCTAAACCAACTTCCAACCTTTCATGGGATGGAGTCAGAAATGCCATACCTTCATGTCAAAGAGTTCAATGACATTGTTGAAACCATGTGTCTCCCACATCAACTAGAATCTGCTAAGATGAGGATCTTTCCTTTTTCATTAAAGGATCGAGCTAAAAATTGGCTAAACAACTTGATACCTACATCAATCCACTCTTGGGACCAACTGCAAAGAGAATTCTACAAAAAATACTTCCCTCATCACAAAAAAATTGCACTTAAAAAGAGCACCCAAAACTTTTTTGAAAAAGAGAGAGAGTCATTTTATGAAACATGGGAGAGGTTCAAAGACACCCTAAACATGGTTCCACACCATGGGTTTTCCATACCTGAACAAGTGATAATTTTCTATGAAGGGTTGGGTCTGGGTAATAAACAATTCATTGACATGATGTGTAATGGATCTTTTAAAAAAAAGTCCCCAAATGATGGTTACGAGTATCTGGAAAGTCTGGCTGAACAAAACCAAACTTGGGGAACGTCACCTTATTCTGAAAAGCCACAAAGAACCACTAGAATTCATACACTTAGAGAAGAGGAAAGCCTTAGGGCTAAACTCGCAGCACTCTCTAGGAAGGTTGAAGATATAGACCTTAGGAAAGTCCATGATATCCAAAATGTAAACCTTGTTTGCACAATTTGTGACAAACATGACCATAAAACAGACAACTACCCAATCATTCCATCTATCAAGGATGTTCTTCTAGGAGGACCCCCAATGGAAGTCAATGCCCTAAACTTTCAAAAGCCCCAATACCAAAACACCTTCAATCCAAGGTATAATGACCACCCAGGCTTCCGATGGAAGGATAACCAACAACATAGCCAACCACAAGGGCAAAATCCTTACCCTCAACAGAACTACCAAACCCATAATCAGTTTCAAACCTAACCTATCCAATACCAACAGCCACCAGTCCATTTTCAACAAACCATTCCACCTTCAAAATATCCCCCAGGGATAAACCAATCTTCTCAAGCACCAACCGAAACTGTTCCACAAAGCCTACTAGAACAACTTTGAAAAAAAATGGAAAGGATGAAATCAGAAGTCTATTCCCTTAAACAAGAACTTCAAACAATCAAAATTGGGAAGGCACCCATGCCTACCCAAGCCATTCCACAACAAACAACAAGTGGCGAGTCATGTTCCACTCAATCAAATCATGAACAATTGAAAGCAGTGAGAGTCTTAAGAAGTGGGAAATCAATTGAAAAACCTGAACAAACTATTTCAGAACAATTAAAAGATTCAACATCACTTAAAAATGATGAAGAACAACCCACGGATTCTGAAAAAACCAATGAGAATGAGAAGGAACCAGAACCACACCAAACACTCAAACAACCTTCTCCCTTCCCACAATACATGAGGGGGAAATACAAGCCTGAACTGAGTGAAAACTTGAGAGAAATATTCTCTCATGTCAATATGAACATTCCACTCCTCGATGCAATACAAACCATACCATCCTACTCAAAGTACCTTAAGGACTTGTGCACTTTTAAAAGGAAATTTTTACAAAAAAACCAAGTCATTTTGGCTGCTAATGTGAGTACCACCATTCAAGGGACCAATCCTCCAAAGATGAAAGACCTGGGTTGCCCTTATATAAATTTTGAACTAGGAGAGAAAAAAGTTGTCAAGGCCTTGTGTGACCTAGGTGCCAGTGTAACCCTCATTCCTTATGCCATGTATTGTCAGTTAGGGCTCGAAGAACTCAAACCCACATCTGTCACTCTTCAATTCACTGATCGCAGTGTTCGGGTTCCTAAGGGGATCTTAAAGGATGTTTTAGTGATAGTAGAGAATTTCATTTAGCCTACTGACTTCATTATCATTGACAATAATCCAAGCATAGGTCCTAAGGAGAAAACCCAAATCATTCTTTGCCATCCTTTCCTTGCAACAATCAACTCTGTTATTCGAGTCCAAAATGGGAACATGACCATCACCTTTGGAAACATGAGTCTAGACTTGAACATCTATAATGCAAGCTCAGAAATAGGAGATGACGAGGAAATTCATGAAGTAAACATGTTAGGAAGCATTGAAAATGAATCCATAAAACATCAAGAAATATTTGATGGATGTTTAAGTCAGGATGAGATTGATTTCCTTTGTTCACATGAAGGAAGTTTATCTCCTTGGCTCGAATCATTTTCAAATTGCTCCTATGATGATGTCTTAGGACCAAAAATCAGTGAAACCTTTCATGAAACCACATTCATGGAGACAACTCAAACTCCATTCCCTAACCCAGGTCAATACAATCTTGTGGCTAAAACTTCTACACATGGGGAATCAATTCAATATGAAAATCTAGGAAACAAATTTGATCTTGATCCAATGCCCCAATCTTCTACTGAAATTTTGAACCAACCTGATCTTGAGTTGAAGGAACTTCCTAATTCCCTCAAGTAAGCCTTCCTAGGGGAAAATAAAACACATCCTATAGTCATATCTTCTTCTCTTGAAGCCAATCATGAGGGGATGCTTCTAGATGTCCTTAGGAAACACAAGAAATCCATTGGTTGGAACCTGTCTAAATTCCTAGGATTAGACCACTTATTGGAACTCATAGGATTAATCTTGAATCTGAATCCAAACCATGTCGTCAACCTCATAGGAGACTCAATCCAAATCTTATGGATGTGGTAAGGAAAGAACTTCTTAAGTTTTTGAAAGCTGGTATCATCTACCCCATAGCTGAGAGTGAGTGGGTAAGACCAATTCAAGTTGTCCCAAAGAAATCTGGAATCACTGTGATCACTTATAAGGATGGGGAAATTCTTCCAACTAGGGTGAGTAGTGGCTGGAGAGTCTGTATTGACTATAGGAAGCTCAACTCTTGTACCAAGAAGGACCATTTTCCCTTTCCCTTTATTGATCAAGTCCTCGAGCGAGTGGCGGGTCATCAATTCTATTGCTTCCTAGATGGGTACTCAGGGTAAAATCAAATCGAGGTATCCTTGGAGGATCAAGGGAAGACAAACTTCACCTGTCCATTCGACACCTTTGCATTCAAACGCATGACTTTCGGGTTATGCAATGCCCCTGGAACCTTCCAGCGGTTCATGATGGGTATATTCTCAGATATGGTAGGGGATTTTCTAGAGGTCTTCATGGATGACTTCTCTGTCTTTGGGGATACATTTGGGGGATGTCTTAGGAATGTGGAGAGAGTTTTGTCAAGATGTGAAGAAAAGAATCTGGTCCTAAACTGGAAAAAATTCTATTTCATGGTAAAAGAGGGGTTAGTCCTTGGACATATAGTCTCGGGTAGGGGAATTTAAGTTGATAAAGCAAAGGATGACATCATTCGTCACCTTCCATCACCCAGAACTGTTAAGTAAGTGAGGTCCTTCTTAGGACATGCTGGTTTCTATAGAAGATTCATTAAGGACTTTAGTTCAATCTATCATCCTCTCTGTGCTCTCCTAGTAAAGTATGCTCCATTTGTTTGGATAGAAAGCTGTGAGGGTTCATTTTCAACCCTTAAATCCGCTCTCACCTCTCCTCCCATTATGATATCTCCAAACTGGGACCTTCCTTTCGAACTCATGTGTGATTCCAATGACATTGTTGTAGGAGTTGTGTTAGGACAACAGTGTGATAAAACTCCATATGTAATTTCTTATGAAAGAAAATCCTTAAATGATGCCCAAATCAATTACACCACCACTGAAAAGGAGTTACTTGCTGTTGTGTTTGCCTTAGAGAAATTCAGGTCCTACCTCTTAGGATCACCAATCATTGTCTTCACCGACCATTCAGCTCTAAAATAACTCTTCCAAAAACAAGATGCCAAGTCTAGATTGATTAGGTGGGTCCTTCTTCTTCAAGAGTTCGATTTAACCATTGAGGATAAAAAAGGTGTAGAGAATGTTGTAGCTGATCACCTCTCTAGGTTGGAATTCAAAGACAACTCACATCACCTTTCTGTGTCTGATTCATTTCCTGATGAGAACCTCTATTCTGTGAGTGATTTACCTTGGTATGCTAACATAGCCAACTTCTTAGTTTCAGGGGTCATTCCAAAATTCTTAGGGACCCAAGCTAGAAGAAAATTTCTTTATGATTTCAAGCATTATGTGATTGATGATCCATACCTCTATAAGTTCTGTCCTGACCAAGTCATTAGGAGGTGTGTGCCAGAATCCGAACAAGAGTCCATCCTAATGTTCTATCATAGTGAGGATTGTGGAGGTCAGTTTTTCTCTAAGAAAACTTCTGCCAAGGTTCTTCAATGTGGTCGCTTTTGGACCACCCTCTCAAGGGACTCCTACACATTTTTTCAAAGCTTTCCTAGGTGTCAACAAGTAGGGTCCATCACAAAAAGGAATCAAATGCCTCACACTCCAATATTAGTGGTTGAAATCTTTGACTATTGGGGAATTGATTTCATGGGTCCCTTCCCAAACTCCCGGGGATATCTTTACGTTCTCTTGGCTGTAGTTTATGTCTCAAAATGGGTTGAGGACATTCCAACAAAATCCAATGACCATCAAACTGTGATTAGATTCCTTAAAGAAAACATCTTCTCTAGATTTGGGATTCCTAGGGCTATCATTAGTGATCGTGGAACTCATTTTTGCAATCACCCATTCTCATCACTCATGGAGAAGTATGGAATTTTTCACAAAGTGTCCACCGCTTACCACCCACAAACCAATGGTCAAGCTGATTTAGCCAATCGAGAAATCAAAAAAATTCTTGAGAAAACTGTTAATCCATCTAGGAAAGATTGGTCGAGCAAACTCTCAGATGCTCTTTGGGCATATCGAACTGCATTTAAAAACATCCTAGGAATGTCCCCATATAGGTTGGTTTATGTTAAATCATGCCATTTCCCAGTGGAGATTGAGCATAAGGCCTTTTAGGCAATCAAAAAAATGAACTTTGACATTTCTTTGACTGGAATAAAGAGGAAATTGGATCTAAACAATCTTGAGGAACTTAGGATGGAGGCTTATGAAAATTCAAGGATCAATAATGATAGAGTTCCATCCTACCAGTCTAGGAATCATAAAACTAAACACATTGAACCAGGGAAACCTATGATTTTGTATAGTTCTAAACTTCATTTTCACCCAGGAAAGTTGAGGTCTAGATGGTCCGGTCCATACATAGTGCATAAGGTGTACCCCCATGGGGCTGTTGAAATTCAAGATCCCACCAATGGTCAAATATTCAATGTTAATGGTCATAGAGTCAAACCATTCATAGAACCATTCCAAAAACATGAAGTTGATGAAGACCTGAGTGAACCTACCTTTGATGAAAAAAACAACTAATAAATTAGGGGTTTAAGTTGAGATAACGACGTTAAACAAAGCGTTGAATGGGAGGAAACCCATGTTTTTTTAAATTTACAACCACTTTATTATTTTAATCAATTTTTTTAGCAAAACAATTTGATATAATTTTACCTCATATTGTTGACCTGTTCTTCTCTTATGAGTATGGATGGGTATGAAAGGGGAGCGTTGTATTCATCTGTGTCATGCGGTGTGATCCCTGAGTATTATCTTACCCAGAAATTAAAAAGAAGACAATGTATCAACAATATAGGTGTTTGTAAGTTTTTATTTTTTTTATTATTTAAAAAAAACAAAAAAACAAAACAAAAAAAATAAAAATGTAAAAAAAAGTGACACGCCGTAGGACGTGGGTCAAACCCCGTCACGGCTGGCGAAGCCACAGGACTCGAACCCGGGACCGAAGGGAGACAGGGGCGCACGCCTACCACTGAACTATGGCTGTTGGTGCTTCTTTATTCTATCTTCTTTATATATATACTTATATTTTAAATTTTTATATATATACATAATTTTTTTTAAAAAAAATTATTACTTGTTATGAGTGTCGATCGTTGGAGTTTCAAAATTAAAAAGTATGTTTTGTCTTTATTTTTTTTTTATTTTATTGTTGTTTATTTTTAGAAAAGGGAACCTCAATGGGTTTCCATTGTGTCTAACTATGTTGGTTTTTGAGAATCAGGGGCTGCCAAGTTTGATGGATTTTCAGGGAAATCATAAGAGTACAAGCGTACACTACCGTGAGGATTCTTCAAGTGACATGGAGACCAAGGGATTAAATGAGAGCATCACAAACTTCAACATCAAATATCTGGTGAAATTTTTCTATGCTCCTATTCTCTGCCTCTAACCCTTCTAAATTATATTTTCTTTAAACACTGGGGACAATATTATATTATGTTCGAGGGAGGTGAAAATAAAAATCAATCACATAGAGCAATAAAATGTGCGAGTTAATTGAGTGAAAATTTTCCATAACCTTGAACATGTTTTTACACATTGAAAACCTTGAAAACTGAATATTAAATAATTTTGTATTCCTTGATTATGATTTTAATACATGTTTAAGTTCATGAGTATAAAATTTTGGAAAGTGTGGCTGTCTAATGTGATTTTTCACTGTTACATTTTCATCCAATTTTTATAAATAATTCACAATGCACGTCGGTTGGATTGTGGGGTATTAATTTGAATTCTTGGGGTCCCATAATAAATATCATAGTTTTTGTGATCATTTTAAATTTAATATGAGTATTTAAAAAAAAATATATATATAAAAAGAGGTGTAAAAAAACACAAAAAAACCAAAAAAAGACAACAATAAATTTTCGCATAGTGCAATGAAATGACTTAATGTGTGGCTTTAGGCACTTGGGGATCGTGACTCCATAGTTTTCTGGCCCAGAGTTGGAAATTTTATCTCTATTTTTGGAAATTCGATTTTGTTTTTGAATGAGTTAACTCGAGATGATGCCCGAGTATGTGGGTTTCACTTGGTGCCCTAAGGCCTTTGAGCCTGGGAGTCATCGGCAAAGTCTCTCTACAAGGGTTGACTCATTTGAATGCAATTTCAATAACCTTGGAAACATTGCAAGAAAAAAAAAGAAAAAAAAAGAAAAAAAATGAATACTCATATTAATATAAAAATGTGATTCCACCTAGTGCTTCCATATGTTCCCCCTTGAATAAAAATGAACCCCCATGTCTATTGTGACACACAACACATCATCATGATTAATTGTAATTGGATGAAATGTGGCATTGAATTTGATCAGAAGAATGGGCTTGGGCTTGGGATATGATTTAGAACCTACATTGTATTAAATGATTTTGTTGGGATGCATAATTTTTTTGGTATGAGGTATTTTGGTGAGCATTGTTTATTAAAATGTTTTTGGAAAAGGGAATTTTATTTTCATAATCTTTGAGTTATTTTCTCGGGACTAGCAAATCTCAAGTTGGGGGGTGTGATTAGACAATCAAAAAAAATTTTATAATTACATTTTATTGGGATTAAAATTTAATTTTTGATCATATCGGCATGAGTTAGTACATTTTAATTTTAAACATCCACTCTCATCAATTGTGCACTTCATGCCTAATGTACACCAATTTAGGCACAATGACTCATATGATTTTATTGAATGTAATTATTCATGTTTTAATATTATATTTTTGGAAATGTATCTTCACTTAAAATTTAAATGTTTCTCATTGAGGGAGCAAGGAAAGATTCATAAAGGATGATGAAGATATTTGATGATGAAAGGGGACAATTCTGGTGAAGGCAGATTGGACACCAACCCACTGTTGAGAATGTGGGTCCCACAATACTAGACCAATGAAGCCCAAATTTCTTGTGATGATATAAGACATAGAGGGGAACAAATCATTTTACAGGCAAAAGTGATAATTTGGTCTCCATGATGGTGATCAAGGCAGCCCAAATGGAAGATCAGAATCTGGGCCAGAATCTGCGGCCCAGAATGTCAGCCCAATGAATCTTCCATATCTCCCAAACCACAACGTATATTGGGCTGATATGTTACAGGCTGTTATAAGACATCTGGGGCTTACGTTTAGTCTTCTATGGACCACTCCAAATTGGACTTCTAGAAGGTATTTGAAGCAGATCTGTCAAGTGGATGGAAGCTGGATGCCATCTTGGGTCAAGGGTGGAGAAGTCTTCTCTCCACCTACATTCCACCACCTATGCCTACCCTCATTGATTGGGATGACTTGGACTGTTTGAGATCTGCCTAAGGATCAAATTTTCCTATTTAAGGCAGTGGTGGTGAGTAGGAACTCATACCTTCTTTCATGTAATGTTATTATGCTCAATTTTCGTTGTAATGCTTTCATTTCCCCATGTAAGCTTCTTTTTGTATTTCTAAGTTCTTAATCCAATCCCTTCTCTCCTCTTCTTACAATTTCTATACTTAAATCTCTAAAATCACAAAATGACTATGATAACTCGGTGTGTTGGTGATATAGTTCACACAGAGGTGTGAATTCCATTCTCACACATGGAGGAGTGCTCGTTATTTCCGCGGTTTTAATCTCTTCAATTCAATTCTTGTAAGCCGTCTTCCAACCACCATTGATAGTATATCATCAATGGAGGGATAAACCTTTAATGGTATGATCTTAGGAAGATTCAAAGGCTGGATTGAATGTTATTTAATGCATGAATTGTTGTTAATTGGTTAAATAATTCAAGACTTCCATTCTTCAATTATTTTCTCTCCTCATCTTCACTGTGTTTGAAAAAGCTAATTCCAATTACTAAATTGACCATATACCTTCGAGAGATAATGAATCTGGTTTTATAAGTGTGTTGGTGACTAGTAATTGAGTTTTGTTAGTTTCTAACCAGAAAATGATGAAGGTATTGTTATTTTGAAGAATGGTTTCATCAAGAATTAATAAAACCAAAAATTTGTCTAAAGAAATAAAATGCATTCAATCCACCCAAGCATAACCCTAAGATCAACCCATTTAATTATAATTAAACTCTACTATTCTTTTTAGTCTTCTCCCAAAACAAATAAAAAAATCCAAGTTGGCCACTTCATAGCCAAAAATCCATCCCTTAGGTTGTGTATCTTAGGTATCTTCTTAGGTCTCTGTGGAATCAACATCCCAAGCTACACTACAAGGACCGTTCTACCCTTCTTCTCTTGGGTAAATTTGGGCGTGAACCAATGGTAGAGCACATAAAACCATTTAATTGGTTTTTTATTTTTTCTAGTAGATTCCCTTTCAACTTGACCCCTTTCTCGATTGATTCATATGAAACTATTGGTTGTTTAATTTCATGGGTGTTTATTTTATATTTTGGAGAAATCTTCTCTAAATTTTATAAATATAGTGCATGTTAGATTTCAAAAAGGTTTTTTTAAATAATTTTTATAGAATGATAATGATTAAAAGGGGTTACCAAATATTGAATGTGTGGTTTTCTAAATGTGTTTTCATTTATTTATTCATTTAAAAAAAATTCTGATAAAATTCTGTAAAAAATCTGCCATTGTGATGTTGATTCATCCATTGTTATAAATGTATGAGAGTCCTATTTTTCTATTAAATTTCAATATTTATTAGGAAATGTGTAATTTTATAGGAATTACACAAAAAAATTAGTAAAATATTATGGGGGGTTGTTTTCTCACACTATACATACACTATTTGGTGTATATAGTCTGTCATGATAAACTTTTAGGTTCACTTGCATATATACATTTTCATGGATTTTTAGAGGGTTTTTACTTTTTTTGAGAATATGGTGATTCGATATAGGTAACTTGGTGGAATTAAGTACATGTTTTTTTTTGGTTTTTTCATTATCAGTTCTCCTTTAGTAGTTAGAATTTTCATTATGTTGTTTATTAGTTATCATTACAGTTATTATATGGATTTGTTATGTTGTATATTTATTTCAAATAATTTACTCTCATATGGTTGATGCATTTATCATGAATAATTTTTTTAAGAAATATTTTCATAGAGTTTTCAATGATTCTCAAACACTAGTTGGTCATCAGTGGGGATTGGAAACCCCCTTTGGGCCTTGCAATGAGTTGGGATATGTACAGGGTGAGAGGTTACCTACGCCATATGATTTCAATCAGTGGTCCCCATACTCAATAAAATCGAAATAGAACTATTTTTGTCCTATAAAAAACATAAATATCATTTTTGGAACTATAATAAGTGAGAAATTTTCTATAAAGGGTCCACATTGGTATATAATTAATTTCTAAAACAAGGATCAATTAGAAAAAATCTTGGAAAACTCTATCAGTGAATTTTCATATATAGATTGAAAATAAAATAATTTTTAATATTTTTATTGGTAACTATATATATAAAAGAAACATAACATAAAAATCAAAAATAACTTATCAAATTCCAAAATAAAGATAAATATAATAACATATTTCTGGTTCTATCTCCCCCCCAAACTCAAATTCCCCGCCATCAATAATTTTATTATCTGACTAAATTTTCATTGTTTTCCACAAAATAATCCATGTCACAACTCCATATCATATTTTTTCATTCCCCCACCGTTATATCTATCACTCTATAACCACCCTTTTCATTAATTATCTCTGAATCCCTTTTATCCACTCATTTATGCCACTACCCCTCCATGTAGATATTATAATCCTACTTCAATCAAGAACATTGAATTGTGATAGAAATAATCAGAATTTCAATTTGTTCTAATTATGATAGTTCAATAAAATTATAGTATAACAATGGTATAATGGGATAATATTCCAAAAATAAATATCACGGTAAAAATACATGAGGTTGTAAAGAGTGTGTTGTAAAGGTTTCTTGGAAAAATATAGATTTTCATTTTAAACATATACTAAATTCACTAGATATAATATTTTTTTTTAACATTTATTAATAATTTAGGTGAAAAAGACTTTTCAATTTTAATTTTAAATATATATTTTTTTAAAAATTTTACTAAAAGTAAAAAATAAAAATAAAATTGTGTAATTATATATTCAATGTTTAAAAATAACATATAAAATTATAAAAAGAATTTATGCAAAAATATATAATAATTTTGTCAATAAATTCACATTGTTTTTTTAAAAAAAATATAAAAAATATCAATATATATATATAATTTTATATAATAATTTTAATTAAAGTGGATAATATTGAAAAACATAGGGTGTAGGGTTGTGTTATAAAATACAATTATTTATTATGATTTATTTTTTTCAATCCGTTTAAAATATTAGAAATCATTAAAAAGTTTAATTAATCAAGGTTTTTGATAATATTGAAATTTTACTATTATGATGGTTTTTTATTATTAGAGTTTACAATCAGTATATTATGTTTGATATGTGGTACCATGAAAATGAGACTTTGTGGAGGAGAAAATTATTTATTGAATTGATTAATGAAGGATTTTGAATTATCAAAAATTAATAAAGATAAATTTTTAACATAGATTCTAAATTTTACCAAGTGACTGGAAATAATGTTTGGTCTAACTATTATGTATAATTATATTGATAAAAATGTTACCATGGATTGAAAGTAAAATTAAAATGAAATTTGAAAAAGTAGGAAAAGGAATATGTATGTAATGAAAATGATGAAATATGATGTTATGTGAAATAGACCACAATTTTCTACCAACTGATGAAAATTGTATGAGATAGTGTTTTAAGTATCATTAAATACATAGGTATGTTGAACCAATGTTTGAATTTTGATTTAATATAATGATTAATTATACTCAAAAAAATTGATATACATGATTTTGTTTTCAATGTTTTGGGACAAATTGATGCATGATGCAATAAATTTTCAAGCTTTATGGGGAAAATGTTTAATTTTATAAGATGCAATAGGATTTTACTAATAGATATAATTTCATGTTTGAGATAAATTCTAAAGAGGGACAATGTTTAATTAGATAGATTAAATGGGATAAAAAAATTTCTATGACATATCATAAATGGAGGTTTAATAAAAAAATGTTAAGTAAAAAACCATGATATAATTCATTTAAATTATCTATGTCTGGAAATCACATAGCATCAGAAAACACATGTAAAATCAATTTATATTATGAAAACATGTGTCTTCAAATAAATGTGTTTATATTTAGGGATAAAATAATGAATATAGAAGATAAATATATTATAAAAAATCATTATAAATATTTGATGTGTCTTATAAAGTTATATAGATGTCTACAACAAAAATTAAATTATAATATTTGGTTTCCATATCAGCATATATATAGGAGATAATAATTTTAGGAATGGAATATTCTTTTAAAGGTTTACTTTTTAGAGGAAATATATTTTATCAATGTAAAAGTAGGATATACATGAAATTTAAGGGCTAAAAGATAATATTTTATGAACTTTTCAATAAAAGAAATTTCTGAAAATCAATGGGCTATCCTATTTATTTGGATATATATAAGAATATCCGATGGTATATAAAATAGTAATAATGACTTGTTTAATTAGACAAAAAAATATTAAATACATTAAAGAATGAATTCATATATTTATAATGTTATAAAGACTTGATGTTTGTAAAATGATTACTATAACTCTCAGTATGAAGAGGAAAACTATGAAAAATACAAAATTGAAGAATATGAATAAAAATAAGATAAAGATAATGATTCATCTCTACAACATTGATAAAATAATTTATAGGGTGTTAATCTTCTTATTTTAATCATATTAAATGAAATTTAAATCATTAAAAACCAATATAATATTTTCAATTTGTTAATATAATGCATGTAAACGATTAAGAGGGTATAAAATTAAGGAGCTAGTGAGGATTCTATAAATCTTATAAAAACATAATTCATGATGAAAATTTACATTTTAGAATAATTAATCATGAAAATAGATAATCTAGTTGTTTTTATATGATATGTTAAATAAAATTTCTTAAAAAAGTGGAATAACCACCCATGGGGTGTCACTATTTCTTATGGATAATATTGTTATGAAAATAAATCTCAAACATAAACCTAACAAAAATTTTAAAAAAAATTGTGTTTTAAATGGTATGTTTTATGCAAAACCCTCTAGGATCGATTAGAAACACGTAGAATTTTTAGGAATGATGTAGAGAAAGGGATTTTTTGATGAAGAGAACCTTGATTAATAATGTAATATAAGGAAGAGTAAATATGTATTTAGGAATAATGTATAAGTGACTCATAGAGAAATTTATCACTATCTATTATGAAGCACCCCTATAACCCTCTTAGGTACTTTTATAAATCATAAAATAAGAAACCTAAAACCTTATTTAAAAATATATACCCCTACCCAGTCAATTTTCATGCAATGAGACTAAGAAGCTAGGTAATATATTAATGTTATACCTAGCCCAATCCCCAATATACATTCAGGAGATAACATTGATAATATTTTTAATTAAATATTAATGAAAAATCACATTAAATATTTATTATAAAATAATCAATTTACTAATAGGAAGACATGGAACTCTATATCTATGAACATGAGATAATTTCCCCCAAATTCGGGTCACGAGGGAGAGAAAAAAATAAAAAGTAGAACCAGGATGTAGTAGAACTCCATAGTTGTAACACTCCTAAAATAATATTCCTTATACGAATAAAGTAAAATGTCCCTTTTATTGAGTATATTAGCCTATATTTACATACAAATCACCTCATAAATATCCCCTATTTTATTCCATTTAATCTCTGTAGTTTCACTCCAATATTTTCCTATCTTTTAATTTGACACATCAACCACATATATATGTCATATAACCCATGTTTGAAGATTTTACTCAAAATACACTAAAAATGTCATCATCAAATTGATAAAGGGAAAACTGTGGGTCTAATATGTCTATAGGAATATGGATTATAAATCATGAACATGGATATGCTAAACCACTCCTTCTTTAAAAAATTATACTATGGTGTGGTTTTTTAACAATGTAGAGAAAATACTCCATCAAAACACAAGTCCCATGAAAATCCTAGGGCTCTATTGTGAAACAATAATCCTACGTAAAAATCCCTAACTCCCATGAAAAAAATATTTATCTATTCATCCATGATGGTGAAACCAAGATACTATTACCTCAATATGATTCATACTCGAATCCTCGTCATTATTTTCTATGAAACCATTCTTTAATGATATAGAGAATATCAGAATACAAAAATCAATCCACTAGAGAATCTAAGGCCTCCATCAAGTCTCAATAATTATTCACAAAAATATCATCAATCATTGTTATTTATAAATCAATACATTTAAAATAACTATGTACCTCACCATGGAACATGGACATGCATTTCTATATGGAATTCTATGGATATAGTAAAATAATCTATAGACATTTATGCATGTATTATACATAAAAATTAATGATACACAATGCACTTCTCTCTTTAATGCCGAAATTTCTATGATCCTATATTGATCAAAATGGAAGATTATGACATAAGAGGGACATTTTTTCACAAAAGGTATGTTTGAGGCATATAATATGAGGACTGAAAGAATTCAATATTTATTTATCAAGTGAAATGTACACCTAGGATCTTACACATTACACATAAATGAATCATAGGTCTGGTATCTCATTAATAAGTCTCAACAGAGGGATTAAAATGTTTAATTTATCTCAGGACCACTCCTACTTAATGATCCAAGATATATTTCTTCCGTTTTATAACCTAATATCTAGTGTCTTCCCATATAAGCAGATCAATTCATATTATTTCCATGCCTCAGGTCATACTACTCAATTGATTGGATAGTTTCTCATATAGGTATAAATATGGTTATCATCTTGGTTGATGTATATCCTAGGTTATGGCCTTATTTATGGAAAATTTTAATATAATTATTTCTTATTTTATTTTAACATTCTTTTCACCTTGAAAAAACTATTTTTCTTTTATAAGATTACATATTTAAAATTTATGAGACTATAATATATTTTTTTAAAACATTATATATATCATTACTTAAATATTTATTTAAATGACGACTAAATCATAAATCATAGTCAATTAAATTCAAAACATAGTGAATTTAAATGACAATTTGTATTAATTAAATAGAGTGATAAACACCTCCACAAAAAAAATACTTTCACTCAAGAATATATATCTAAAATATTAGCATGGAAGTCCAATTATATGAATATTTAAATCCCAAAATAATGAAGATAAAATAATTTTCTATGGATAGATTGGAGTTTAAAGATTCACATTCAAATGTAACATCAAATACAAATTTCATAAACAAACCAATTATAAATGTATTTTATTTATGTCCATGAAAATTAAATAAGGCACCTCCTAAACTCCAATCAAGACTCACAATTTATTATTAGTATCAATGAAACATTTGATCTACATCGCCATGAATATTTTTAACACCACTCAAGGTAGATTGTTTGGGATTCTAAATATTACCTCAACTACATCATCCTAGCCTTAAAAATGAATATGATCTTAAATATCCACATCATAAATTAAAATATCATAAGAAATCATGATGTATTTTTATTGATAATAAAATTACTCCAAGACTTAGGTTAGATATGTAATTATGTTGAATTAATATAAATCAAAAAAATGGTTTTTTTCTCTAAATAATCACGAATAATAATCAAAAGTAATTTCCAATAGAAATATCCTCTTCAAGGTGACATTTTATCACATTCCCAAACTCATAAAAGGCTTATATATTATAAAATCACAATGAATAAATACTTTCTTTTATTATTTTTATAAATTTTCTATTTTATAAATTTTAAATTAATTTTTGAATTAAATATAAAGTGTGTTATTTAAAATAAGGCTCAAATCCAGCACCCATATTAAAATGATCATGATAATTTTTTCTATTATGGTGTTTTCCCCTCCAAATACCAAACAAATTATTTTTCCCAATGCTTTTATTTTTGGATTAGTAGGGAGGTAATAATGTACAATGAAATAAAACCATGATCCCTATAAAAATACATTAATATCACATGGCATAATTTTCTAAAAATGTAACATCCATTTCTTCTATTAAAAAACTCTCCCCATCACTTGATCAATTTAATATCATGAAAAAATACAAAGTGTATTATAGGAAGGGATGACATAATCTTATTATGTGGATCTTCTCTATCAAGGTTATTCATATATTCCATTAGAATAAATGACGTATAATTGTAAAGGGTAGTCGCAACTATAATGTATCAAAAATAAAAATTTCAAAATCATTTTAACTGTGACTTTTCACTAGGACTTATTTGATAAAAATAAAATGCAAGTTATAGTAGGTAGACATGTGATAAAATTCACCCAATATATACTCTCATGAACATAAAGAAATGTTTTACTTTAATAATATATATAATGGGATAGTATAATTAAATTTAATCATCAATGTCATGAAATATTAATAATTAACATGTCAAAATGAATTCCAAAAAATTAAGGAATAAAAAAGCGAAGATAAATTTTTTCAACATCAATACTCCTACTAACCCAAATAATGATTCATTAAATTGAATAAAAAATGATTATCTTTAATCATATATACGCCAATTTTAACCATTAATATTTAAAAAAATATTGTATAAAACATGGAATCATGTTGTTTCTAAATAATTCAGTTATAATTTAACAAATGTTTTAGAAAAAATAAAATTATAGTTCAAGAATTTTCTCAATTAAAACTCAAAGAAATACTATAAAACTGTTGGGGAATAACAATTAATAAAATATTTAATTTCATACTTACATTTACTTTTAAGTGATTATGTTCATTACTAATTTATTAATTTATCAAAATATTTTTATAAAACAAATACTTAAAACAAATAATAAGGACCATATTATATTAAAATAAAATATGTTTACTGTGATTTAACTAAACCTAAATAAATTCATGAACTAAGTCCTAATAATTAATTCCTATACAATAAATAATAAAACTAGTCATGATTCATCTTATAATTCCATTTTTATAGTTGATAAGATCAACCATACATTATTTAAGTCATGTGATCTAGGGTTGGGAAGGAGTTACCCTGTCCAAATCAGTGAATGAGTAAAGCTATGAACCCTCCATGTATATGAACCTTGTCACTTTTATGATATAATATTTATTCTTCATTAGAGAAGTAATATTTCTATATATATGGTCCATGAAACATATTCTTAGTCCATATTAAAAAATAATATGGTACTTCACATACCACAAAAACATTTTCCCTATCTAAAGGGTTCTCTTTCACCAGTACCCCCTCCATCATTATGTTTTCCCCACATCGTTTTCTCATTATTTCCCCAATTCTACATTCTTATTTAATATTGATAGAAACTTGTTCTTTATTTTCATAAATGGAATTATATTTCTCCACTCATAGATCACCGGCGTCCTCTACATCATCTTCTACAACATTAATTTTTTATCACTGTGTAAATATTTAACATCACTAATTCATCAACACATAGAGATAAATATCTATTTTTCACATTTATCAATACCCTCCCCATCACTAATAATGACCTTATAGAAATTATGGGTGTCCCTTACTCATCCATGTAAATGAGAAGATGTTAATTAAAAAATGTAATTTTTACACATTCACTATAACATCTTCTGTTAAACAATATGGATATGCCATTGTGGCATCAACCAATTAAAAATTAACCCCCTTTTCCTCATCTCATATTCTAATGTTCTTTTAACTATTGACTTTGAAATAATATTTACACTATCATCAAGATTAAAATATGATTATTAAAACCCATTATCTATAATATTAATTTAAATTGAAAACATATTATGGCCTTGTTGTATATTCAATAAAATCATTTACACCACAACTACTTATTCTCCATAGAGTGATATTGACCCAAATTATTATAATTTAATATTTTTTTAAAACCAAATATTTTATTAGTTTCATATATTTGGAAATATTCACTACAACCTATGTAAGGGTAATGTTAATATATATCTTTATAAATATCTCTATGATTTTTTTTTCAATTTACCTTATAACATTCAACTTAAAAATGGGTTTTGTGGTTGATAAGGTGTTGGGGATTATTCTCTTTATTCTTCTTTAAATTGTTTCTCTTTTTTATTTTCCTAAATTTTCTCTTATTTTTTTCTCATCTTCCCTTGAAATATTCAGTATTTCCCTCAATATTTTTACAAATTATCAACATGATAAACTTCAACTCTTCTTATAAAGGATCCTCTACGTCACATAGAAATAATCCCAGGGAATAAGCAGTTGTGGTGTATATCCACAATCGCATACATATTCTTGGTCATTAAATACAATTTAACAACCAACCATCTACTGTTATCTACTATATGTAATCCTCTATTTTTAGATTTATCATATTTCTATTAAAATTTGTTAGTTTTTACGTTATATAAAAGCTCATGGCTCACATCCAATGATGTTTTTCATTAGTGAACCTTCCGAGGTAAGATTAATTTGGGATACATTCTCATTAGATTGACCCTTATATAATGTTTACAATAGTACGCACATCTTAATTCCAAAATATAGATATTTTATAATCATGTTCATAAACCTCTCCCATTGATGAACTAATTATTCTTTATCAAATTGATTTAATTTTAGAATGTTAGTGTGAAGGAATATATATTTTTTATGAGAAAGGAAATTAGGTAAGAATTTACTTATAAAATCATCCTATTAGTTATGGAATTATGAAGAAAACAAGGGATCCATTCCCAAGATTTATCATCAAGTGAGAATTAGGAAAATCTAAAATTTATCGCACCACTAGAGGAATAATTGAATCAGATGCCTTTACAGGAAAATTTCGGGTGAGTGTTTGGGTCTTTATTTAGAAATATGTTGAATTATATAGAATTCAAGATCATTTCCATGGTTCTAGGAATTATTTTATTGTTTTTATACATTGGATGGTTGTAATAAAATATATAGTTGAACCATGAAATTTAAAGGATGATAATAATCTATTACTGTTTATAGACCTAGATATCTCCCTTACTCTTATAGGTTGTCTCCTTTTTCTATTTTATTTCTAAAAATGGAATATTTTTTATCTTATTTAATTTATACTTTAGCATGTGATCATAGTTGGTGATATCATATTTTTATTTTCCCTAATTCGTGAATTAAATAATTAGAAATTTAACCAACAAGTCACAAATCAAAAATAATATTTATAAAAGTGAAAAATAAAATTTTAAAATAAATAAAAACTATTAATTAGTGTCACATGTTAAATAATCTATCCCCAGAACCAATGCTAATTTTTTTTTCCATATGTGATGTTTCATTAATTCTTATGGGTAATCTTCTTTTGAAAATTAAATTTCAAATGAATCCTTATGTTTTAATTAACTATAATAATGTTGCAACTAGTATGTTCAAGGTCAAACAGAAAAGGCTGGATTAAACACAGATTGAATGTTTAGGAATGAAAAGATACCATGATGGATCTAGATTCAGAGACACTCTATTGATAAAGAAATACCAAGGATTAAAAATTCATGTTTATGAAAATAATAATGTAAAAGTTATAGTTATTTAATTAGTGATTTTGATAGAATTTGATCTAAATAAAACAAAGCCTATGTCATCACTCTAAATTCTTAAATGCACATTTTCTCTACTCAAGCACTTTGGTTGTTCATAAAGTATATAATCCAAATCTCTATTAAACTATAGCTAACCTAACCCATGAAATAGAGATTTCTTGAAAATAATCATATGGTTAATGAAATAAAGTCATAACCTCCTCAATCTATATTAGTCATCCATGAGAATAGGGGATAAAAGATAAAATGAATATAGAATGAAAAAACTCATCAATGATTGATCATATAAAAACCAATTTAATAAGATAAATAACCTATAATTATAGAACTTGAAGATAAATAAACTTACACTATCATTATAGTCATGAGGGAGTAAATAAATGAAAATAATAGAACATGGTTCTATAATAATCCATAGAAACAACACTACTCCAACAATAGTTCTTCCCTAAATAGAGGCAAAATTCCTCTCTAAAAGAGCAGAACATCCTATATTTGATGTTAAAACACCCAAAAAATATAATATATTATATTTATTATATTTCCTATATTTTTTATATTTTATTCTCTCATCATTAAATGTACCACAGTATCAACTAAGCCATTTCTTAGATCCCACGTGCATGTCCCCAACTCAAAACTCCCATTAAATAACATCATTACATACATAGAGAGGGTGACTTGGGACTAATATATATAAGTAAATATAGGTATTATATTGTGGAACATACTCCATGACATGACCTCTTCTTATCATCATTAAGTTGTATATTTTTGTTAACAATATGGTGTGGGGAAACTGGTCCATTAAAACCAAGTACATAAAAAATCCAGCGCCAATCTTGTGAAACAAGTTCCTATTCCATAAACCCTTAGTCCCTTTAAAAAAATATATTTGTACATTTTTTTACTATGTTGGAATAGAAAAACACTCACAACAAGTCCTTCATCCTAAAATTCTCACCACATTTTTCTACATACCCATTATTTAGGGGAACAGAGAATTTGGAACATTTAAAACCAAGACCATAGAGAATTCAACACATCTGTGATGATATAAGAAAAAATCCTCAAAACCTACTCACTCATCCATCATTAAAAATTCCTCCATTTTTTAGAACAATGTCCCTCATTATGGAATACACATATTCGTGGCTACATGACATTTTGTGGACAAAATATGAGAATCTAGAGTTATTTATGAATGGGATATGTATCATAATGAATGAGCCTTATCTATTCTAGGTAGGTCCGTCTAAACTCATTAGATTATGTAAATTACTGATTATAGTATATGAAATATGGGTTCAGTGAAATTGGCCCCACCTTGGTGGAATATAACATATTGAGATGTTATGAAATTTTTCAAAATTATTTTAATCTTTTTGATATTTTTAGTTACACATAACTCTATGTTTTACTTTCATTTCACAAAACACTGATGTTCAATTTATATTCAAACAAAAATGAGTTTGGATTGTTTTATATGCAGAACTTAGATTAGCTTGGAGTACAAATTACATTGAGATTAAACAAAATATGGAATATTATTAAAATATTATTATTTATAATAATAGTTATCACCTATCCATAGGAATGATGGGTATAAATTGGAATACGTTAATTATTAAAAAATATGGTTTACACGTGTAAATAAAATGAATTATTGGGTTACCAATTCATTAAAAATAGATATAATAAACAGTTGGAAAATGAGTATTTTTTTTCCTAAAAATAATTTTATCAAAGAAAAATGTTTTAGGTCAATAAATTAAATGAAAAACGTTGGGGGAATTATTTAATAATATTTATATATATAATATATTCAATGATAATTTTATCATTCCTTAATTTATTTTCAATATAAGAGGTAAGAGTAAATCCAATTTTACACTTAAAAACTAAATTTTTATAAAAATAAGTTTTTTCACGTTTTTCTTAATTATTTAAATATTTTTTTTAAAAAAATTTAAAAAAATAATTTTAAAAATTATAGTTTACTTCTGATTTCATTATTAAAAAATTATCTTAGGTTTATTTTTTATAATTTTCTAGAAACACTATTATTTTGATCAATAGTGAAAATACTGAATTTTAATTGAAAACCACATTTTCATTAAATTTATTTAGAAAGTTATAATATATTATAAATTGTTTTAATGTATAAATAGTTTAATAACTTATCTATTATTAAATTATTTCATTTTAATTAATTTCATATTGAAATTGGATATAAAAAGTTTTAAAATTCTGAACATTTTCTCTTTCCAAAAGAGCGTTCTCTTTACCACTTCAAGATTAATTTTAAATCAAAATTTACCACATATATGATATGAGTTTGGAAAAATAGAATCCATATTTGGAATCCAATTATTTTAAATAATATAATAAGTTTAAAATAATTTTTGTTCATAATGAAAAGTGAAAATAGTAAAAATTAATTACCACAGTTAAGGTAAAAAGTAAGTTTATCAGGGATTAATCTAAAAAGATGAGTATTAATAGAACATAAAATATTTTCTAAAAAATATTTTATTGAAATATTTAGTCCCTATAATTTCAAAGTCTCTTGAATAATTTTTTTTACCATTTTCGCATGTGAAAATCTCGGGTGCACCTTTTTTCCAAAATTACAAGTGTGTCACTCACCTCACTCATAAAAATCCTCCACTATCCTCTCATTATCATAGCTTAAAAAACTTTTGAATTAGAAAATACTAGAAAAAATTACAATAAAACATACATCCTCTCATCATATAATCCTTAGTTTGGGTATAAATACAATCTAGGAAGGTTTTTGTGTAAAACTGTAGGAGTTTACTCGAGGAAGAGAGAATGTTCTTCAATGAGCGTTTCTATTTTATTTATTCCATTCCATACTACATTTATTGTTGAAAAATATGATATAATAAGCTCATTATATAAAATATATTGATATTTTTCTAACGTAATTACCTACAACTATCTCCACTTCTATCAAATGGGATACAACGTCATCGTTCCTGTTTTAAGACGGACTACGACCTCGCAAACCGTTGTCATTCATTTTTCCATTACCACCCTCATGGCGAGGTATGCTGATGGATATATATATATATATATATATTATATTTATAACATAATTAAACCAATTGATTTATTATATTATATATACCTTTTTTACCTTCCATTTAATAAGAGATATGATAACATATATCTTTTGTATGGAGGACCACCGCCTCACAAAGTGATTCACTCATTTTTTCACTAACGATTTGCATATAAGATATTAATGATAAGTATATGTGACATAAATTATATAATTATTATATTTATAATATATTTATCATTAAAAAAAGAAAATATTTCATTTTCATTCATACCT
The DNA here is from genome assembly GCA_963277665.1 of Viscum album. Lineage (NCBI taxonomy): Eukaryota > Viridiplantae > Streptophyta > Magnoliopsida > Santalales > Viscaceae > Viscum > Viscum album. The sequence continues at coordinate 1,504,409,062 of OY728133.1, forward strand.
TTTAACTCATTGGAAAATGATAACATCGATTGTGTACGTGTGGACTACTCCCATCATGATGCGATGTGACTCTCCCTTTTCATCACGAAAGCACATGGTTAATATGTTTATGTGTATTCAAAGGGAAAATATGATATTATTATAATTATGAAAATTTAAAATATGACTTCTCTCTATAATGATCATTTACAGATGTAAATGTTACCGATGTGTACATATGGTTGACCGTCTCCAAGATTGTAACATACTTGATTTTTCAAAACCATGTTTTGTTATTAGTCATAAAATTATAATTTATGTATAAATATGAATAATATTTCATTATTATTAATATTTATATGATGGAACTATGATCAAAGTAAGGGGACCATACTATAAAAATCAGAACTTATATGAAAAATGAATCTTTTATTTCATGAAAGCTAACATTAACACAAAATTGTTAATAAATTGGTAAAAGAAAGAAATATTTAAAACATATATGATATAATTATGTTTTATTAATATATTTATTATAAAATATTATTCATTATAATGGATGATCAAACATGTAAGATGTAAATCGAGACTTAATATATGGGATTTCAAGTATCTCTTTTATTTATGTGAGACATATGAAATTTCAACCATTATTTATTTTGTGTGGTGTATATAATAAGACATTGACATTGAATGTCATTAATAAAATAATTTTTATTATATTTAATATTTCATATGTTATTATTATTTATTGGGGCTATGTTTCAAAATATTACTAACGCTGTCATGGATTTCCATCTCATTTTTTATTTCCATGAGACACATGCCATATTCATCACCTATTGATTTTATGTGGTGTGTATAATGAATAGGATGTATTTTATTATTTTTATGATTAAAATAATTTTTGTTTAAATATCCATTTTAGTACCTCTCTTTCATTAGGTTTACGGGTCAAAAGTTACCAAAGCTGTTATGGATTTTTGTGAAAATTTTCTTTCGCTGAGACATATGTTATGTTATAAACCTATATTCTTTTATGAGATGTATATGAAACCCATTTAACATTTAATATTGTGAATTTATTTATTATTATGATAATATATGTTTCATTTAATGTTATTATTTCGTGGGTCTTATGATTCAAGGTTACCAAATTGGTAGTGGTTTTATGATACAATCTCATTATTTATGATTATGCTTCCAATGATGAAATATTATTATATATATCTTATGAAAATAATTAGTTTTATTCACCTCTGGATATTTCATTAGAGTACATGTTTTTACTTCATTTTACTCTATTAATATAATCAAGAGTTTATAATAAAAGTTTTATTAAAAAAATAACTTTTTGGTCAAAAACACTTTATCTTCTGAAACCATGATTTTAACGTTTTTTTATAAATTATATTTAACATTATTAAAATGGTTTGTAAAGGAAATTTCACCCATTTTTTAGTTTTCATATTTTTTTAAAGGAATCTTCATGTCATTTTCCAATACATTCTTGTTTTGATATATTCAAAAATCTGAAAGGATTAATTTTTTTATTGTGTATGATAAGAATGGTATTTTCCACCATCATAAAGATTATTTTGTTTGAAACATCATTTATATGTTTTCAATGTTATATGTAATTAAATGGATTTTAAAAATGATTTAAAATTTAATTTTCTTTTCAATGTTGGAGGTATGCATTCCTAAAGAAATTTTTCGAAGGATTTTTAATGATTCCGTTATATGTTATACATTTTATTTTCAAAGAAAAGGATTATAAAAATGTTTAATTTTTTAAAAATTGATTTTCAATTAAGTATTTTTTTATTAAGAAATGTTCCAAGTAGTCTTTGAAAATAATTTTCCATATTTTGTAACATTATTTGATGTTACTTACGAATTACAAGGAATATTATCCACGTATACCATTCTTATTGTTTCTATAGAATGATTATGATGAAAATATTTTTATTAAACCCTTTTATCATCCATGGTTAATACCATAATAAAATGATTATGAAGACCACATCTTTATTCAAGGGTTATACTTTCATGAAATGGTGAAATGATTATGAAATATATTTACTTTCCACTCGTTATATTATGGTTAATTAATTATGAACCCCATTTCATTTAATGGGTTCTGATATAACAAATGTATTATGATATTATGACACAAAAATGTATGATTTTTATCATATGAAGGCGGTTATATTATAACCAATAATGGTGGTTATGTTATAACCAAGATTTTTGGGACTTATATCTCTATCCTATTAAATGGTTAATGATTAATGCTTTAGGAGCTCAAAGGTTACACATGCGGTTACCTTAAAATCAGTAGGGTACATTGGAGGGTATAACATGCCTGAAACATGAGTGTACACAAGAGGTTCTACCAAGCTCAAAACAAAAGGATATATGGGAGGTTATACCATGCCCAAAATAAGAGGGTATACTAGAGGTTATCCCAAGACCAAAACAAGAGTATACACAATAGGTCATCCCATGCCCAATGTTGGTACACAAGTGATTATCCCATGACAACATGTTATGAATGTCTTGGTAGATAGCCTTTCCATATGGTTTTCTATTCTTATGTATATGATTAAATTATATGTCTTATGCAAATGTTTTTCTCTCATGGCTAATTTTCTTTGATTTCATTATGATTCATGTCTTATAAACATACAATATCTATACACTGACTCGATATTTTGATATTTGATACTTATGGTATGTTTTTCAAATTTTATGCTCATGTTATTATACCCTTATGATAGTGTTCTGATTAAGTATCTATATTAATTACCCTTTATAAGGATGTTATCTCACATGTTCTTATATTTACTTTATCCATGTTATGAATAAGGGTATTTAGGTTATAATACTTGAGGGGGGAGATCTTTATGGGAGATAAGGAATTTCACTCATAATTTAAGAATATTTTGTTCCATTATTCCCAATAAACTAAATTATTATTATCCTCAGGCCTCTGATTGTGTAATGTATGAATATTCCTATAAGAAGATGTAATATATATGTATGAGAATCATTGGTTTTTATATATGGTATCAAAGAAAAGTTTTACTCAATCCTTGAAATCATGGATGAGAAAACATTAGTGAGACCCCTGGAGATATTTATAGGGATATGTCTCGAAATGTTTCTAAGGATAACTCCCCACGGTGATTGAATGTATAGAAAATGTTCTGGTAAATTTTTTAAATGATAGATTAATTGGTTTCCATGAATATAAATCCCTTCATTGACATTACAAGTGGATTTGTCTCTATCACAGAGATACCTAAGTGTGAAAACACCGAAAAGGGTACATTAAGATAGACTCAATCGTTACCTAGTGAGGGACAATGGGACTTCCTACACACTGGGTTTGAGAATATTGGTGGATATTATATATAATCTCACAAATGATTTTCAAATTTTCATTAATGATTTAAATAGATGATGACCATGAACAAACTATGAAAAATCCAAGTAATCATAGATTATAAATAAAGTTTCACAATTTTGACAACCTAAAAGTAAAATTTTATTATTATGTGGTTCCTCATTAGGATTATTTTTTTACATTATGTTTTTTGGTTTTAGTTAGAGGAGGTAACCAGAAGGAACTGGGTTAACATTGAATTCGATGAAACTTTTCTCATGGTCATTTAAATGAGATGATGATTAAAGTGAAGGATATTGTGATTTTTCATAACAAGTTGTCAAGGATAATGACTAGAGAGTTTTACTTTAACCAACTCTCAAACCCCCCAAATAATAAAAAGAAGTTTTTCACTAAAATTTCAAGTAATGGAGACCATATAAAAAATAATATGCAACATCTTTTTTTCACGAATGTGGGAATAATTCCCTGATTTAATTTATTTGAGGAATGAGAATATGATTTGAGTTTTGAAAACAAGAACACAAATAAATTAATTTTATAGTAAAAAGGAAATGTTTAGTTAACACAATATATTTGAATTTTGTTCTTCTTATGCTATCATTGATAGTTGATGGTTTTAAATGTGTAAAACATGGGAATTATGAAAATTTATGACTTAAGGGGAAAACGTGAATATAATTAACCATGTCATACGAGCAATGGTTTTACTATTTATGATGAATATACTACATATGACAAATTAAAGGAAGGAGGTATTATGGAATAAGATGATAAATCATAGTAAAGAGTTGAGAATGATGTGGGAAAATTGAACTATTGATGTATCAGAATTCTAAAATTATGAAATATATAAGGATTATTCATCATTTGTGTATCATTAAGTATTTAAAAGAATATTTTTAATGATATTAATGAACTAGAAAAACGATTTAATGGATAGTTATATATTTTGGAAAAAAAATTATTATGGAAATTATAACCATAAAAATGTACCAAATATTGAGATAATGATGTTGGGATAGAGTTATGATTTACATGGATAATATAAATTGGATAGTACTAATTATCTCGAAAATAATTAATACTAATTTAACAAAGTGGTTTATGATATCATTGATGGAGTTTAATTTTTTTTTTGGATTTAAGTAATATATAAAATAATATGTGTTTTATGTAAGGAATGAAAATGAATTTATTTTTCCACTATGGTTTTAGGGTAATTCAGGTTACTAACTTATTTCATGAGAATAATATAAAAATTTATTATGATATTTGTTATGTGAAAATTAAGAAATAATTCACGTTTCTAAGGGATTAATGATAAATTTATTTGGATATTTAGGGACATTATTTATTAATTTTTATAATTTAATATTTTGGAAGGGTCATAAAGTAAACCATTTATAGAATATTTTAAGTTCAACATATGACATGTCTTTAGATAATATTTTATAACCCCACAATATGTATATTCCTACTTATTACATAATCTGTGATAACTGTTTTTTGTAATTATAATTGAAGATAGATCAAATGGAATATCATTCTATTTAGTGATATTATGCTCTATTATTTATTTATGAATAAAAAAGTCACCTTCATTTCTTAAAGTAAGTGATGGAGTGTAAATTGATATAGGCACAACCAAATGGTGAGATTATTCTTAAAAAATAAAATAAAATCATGTACATATATATTTTTATAAAAATTATTAAAATTAGTAAAAGGATATTGAAATAAAATGTTGTCCCATTATCACCGTTTTGATGATACAAATAATATTTTTCATGCCTCTTTGGATTATGGTTTTTTTACCTTTAATTGATAACCAAAATTCTTATGATCAATTATATTTATCACATTATATAATTATTTATGATTTTATCCCATGTCCAAATATCCACTTCCCGCATATGTTCACCTACGTGGAAGCCTAATTTAGATTTACATTAGGTAACCTTTACACACCTAATATTACCTATCTAAGAGATGTTTTATTATTCATTTTTTACAATGTAAGTTTCAACAAAAAAGTCAATTGTTAATTCTTTTATGACCGAGATGATTGTCGATGAAGAAATTCATTTTAAAGGTAGTAAAGTGTGATACCCTAGAATTTTATTATTTTTTCAAATTAATTTAATCTTTTTGATATTGTTCATTACCCATAACATTGAGTTAATATTTTATTACAAGAAACACTATTTTATCTTTTATTACATACTACATCGAGTTTGACATGTGTTACATGAAACACCGAGCTTAGATTGTGTTACATGAATCATTGATTTTAAACTAAAGGTGACATATTAAAAAAATATTATTATTTGATAAGATAGTTATAACATTGTCGTTGTAATGGTGGATATAAATAGTATTAAGTAAATTATGTGAATATATGGTTTTAAAATTAATATGTAGTGAATAATGGGTTGATATTTTAACTAAAAATTAAAATTAATAAGCATTTGAAAATGAAGGAAATATTTTCATGAAAATATATTTTTATGATAGAAAACACATTTAACCTCAATAAATTGAACAAAAAAATTTGGTGATTGATTTTAATTAAATGTATATTTTATGAATTCATTAAAATGTTAAAAATTAATCTGATCTGTTTTTAAGATAATATATAAGAATATATCTAATCATATGATAAAAATACTTTAGTTTTCTAAAAAACTGTTTTGTCACCCTTTTTGCACTTATTTTAAAAATTATTTTTGAAACTATTATAAACATTATTTGAAAAAAAATGTTTATTTCTGAAATTATAATTTGATAATTAGCTTAGGGTGAATGATTGGTAATTTTATGAAAAGGGTAATTTTTTGATAAAGAATGAAAATACTAAATTATAATTTAGAACTATATTTTAATATAAATTATTTAAAAATTAAAATTACATTTTAATATTTTTTTAATCTATCATTTGTTCAAATAAATATCTATTAATAAAATTTAGGTCATTGGAAAGAATTTTATTTTGAAATTGGAAATGTAAACTTTTAGAATTTTGAAACTTTTCCCTTTGAAAAATCACTTTCTCCTCTACTCTACAGGTTAAAATTTATATCAAAATTTCCCCTTATATGAATTGAATTTGTAAAAATAGATTTCATATTTTGAATCAGAATAATTTATATTATATAATAAGGTAAAATAACTTTTTGTCCAATATAATTATTGAAAATAGTAAAAATTAATTTCTGTAGTTAAGGTAAAAATGGGTTTATCGAGGGGGGCTAACTATAACAAACTTAGATCAGTGGATACTATATCCATTTTCTTATGTTGGGTCATAAAATGAGCTTAGTAAAACCTATACATACACCAATTTCTTCCAAGTAGTCGTGTGAGTCTATGTAGATACATTAAGGAGACTTTACCATCTTTTTGGAGTAATGCCATTGTAGAAATAATGTCAAAATATATAACAACTAAAAGGGAAAAATGAATGGAAAAATAATAAAATGACAACTATTAAAAAAGTATCACATGAAATAATAATTTGATTAATATAATACATGTCAGGAAGTCATACAAATAAAATATGAATCACTAAAACCAAAAATGATCCCAAACACGGTCCCATGTCACAACCCGATCCATACTCCAACCCAAAAACCCATGAATAAACCAAAATACATTCTTTTTTCCGTAACATGTAATAGAGAATAGAAGCTTCTTCTTCGGTACCAAATTTCCATGGTGTCCCAATAAGGGTGTGATGACAACTCAGTAGGACACCACCAAATATTTCTAAATTAATAACTAGTCAGTACAAAAAAAATTATAGATAAATCTAGTGCAAAAAATAATCATGGAAACGAAGAAAATATATATCACATTTATGAAATTATCTAAAAAGCATTTTATACATTAAGTTCTCTATAGTCATCCAACCAACTAAACTATGATTGGTTTCACTAGGATCCTAATCCATATCATAAGGGGTAGACACTTTTAAATCACAATAGGAAATTAACTAATCACAATTAATAAACATACCTCAGAGCCTCAATCTGACAATCATGTCATGTCCAAATTTTTTGGAATCGTAGTCCCTCGTCCCAACATAACAAAAAATTTCATGACCCTAAGATGGGAAGAATAGAGCCTCATTTTTACATACCAACTCAAAAATATATAACACTATCGTTGGACCCTCGGTCCATGTAGAATCATACAATGCATCTGTTAGGGGAATAGAGGATCTGTCCGACTCCCTAACCCCTACATTTTAGGGAACGGGTTTAGGGCCTCAGTCTAACCCAACCCTTTAGAGTAAATCCTTATATCCAATACCATAGACTACCATAAACCCATGTTCTCATGCTTCTTTTAGCATAACATATTTACCAAACACAAACCATAATCATTAAAAAAAATTATCATTTAGAAACATAATTCATTAGAGATAACTCACATACAAGGCTTAGCCACTTAACACATATACCATTATCCCAAACACCACCTTTTTCTATATAATCAACTAAGAACATTCACCATTAAGTACATTTCAAATACATGTTATCATGCCAACATAATCGTTATATGTTCTATCTCACTAACCCACACATCATATCAATTACTATTGTCTTAAGGGACCTTTAAAACTACACCATTGAACAAAAATACTCAAAATACTAATTTGAAATCATCTTGAAGCCACCCTTTAAAACCCTATACTTACTCTTTTAAAACCTTAATCACGACCCAAGGATTTCATATCCATTATCAACCATTGAAAACAATGTTTAAGCAAGTTCACAAGAAAGGTGACAAACCCCAATTTCATGTCATCATTTGAAATCCGTTTATAGGATCCTCTTTCTAATAATTTCAGGATAGCACCATTTTCAAAACACCACTCACATTCAAACATCAATTCCTTCATTGAAAACCATGGAAGAGTCAAGACCCAAATAATATCATTTAAAACATTTTTAAAACCCTTAGGGAACATATGAAACTAACATGGAAACATCCCGATCATCCTATTAACCAATCCTGTATACCCTAAACAAAATTCACATCCTATTAATTTATGAAATTATTCAATATCAATATTTACCAACTCATTTAACCATTTCAATGGTTTGGAACACCCCAAGGGTAGCCTTAGATTTATTCATAAATCATCAATGAACCCAATCAGGTCGATGAAAGGTCTCACACCTCAATTTAAGTACCAAATCACTTTCCAAAATCATGGAAATTAAAATGAAATAAGAAAATACATTAGCACAACCACATACACATATATAACAATGATATTATGGAAAAAATATGTAAGACATCCTACCTCATGATCCAAAACTATTAGTAGCCTAAACACATCACTTGATTCTAACCCAATTGTATCATGATAGTATAATGAATAACAACATAAAAAAACAAGGTTTTAGGGATTAAAAAGAAGGGGGAAAATACCGAAATCATATTCTAGAAAATATAAGGAAGTGGAGTGTTAGAACCACCTAGAGATTCAGTCCACACTAAGAAAAACTCCAAATGACCAATAATCAGTGTTTAAACCCCCATGTATGAGGAGGATGTTGTTGGTTCATAAACCTATATGTATGAGGTCGAATGGAGAATAAATTATGTGGATAATGAAATAATATTGGGAGGTAAGATAGGAATTTACCACTTTTAAGGGATGCATGATTTTTCCTCACTTTTATCCAAAATATGCACTTATCATGTGGCTACCTTAGTCCAAGTGGGTCCAAGCTGCATGGTCTCTTTGGAGTACTCGTAATATTTTCAAAACTGTGTAGACCTCATGCACCAGGCTTTATACAAGAGTAGTCCTAGACTGCACGATTTCCCTAGCCAGACACATGGTTAACCCTATCTGTGGGTTAACTATGCGCTCCACAGTGTTTATCCTATTTCGTTATCCATTCATGTCCTGAACCACCCAGACATCCTTGAAACATCACATTCTCTCAAGAACCACATAATTATCCAAAAAACGAGAGATTAACCAAAATTTAAAAAATGTAGTACATTCACGAAAGGTTTGGATCATAAATCCTTTGAACCTTATAACGACTCTTAATTGGGCTAGACTCCCCATACATTATCTAACCTTGAAGACCAAAGAATCGAGCCATGGTTCCACCTAAAAAAATTCATTATCCAATATTTTTCTTAGACGTGACCATTCTACCACCACACTCAGACCAATAAAATAGTCCTACCCAAAAAACAATTCCCCCACTAAAATCCACAACCATGAACCCAGTACTCATGAAGGACACATCCAACACAAACTCATTATCATGAACAAAAAAAATGTGGGAAAAGTTCAGGAAACACCACTTAATCACCACACAAAACGATACAAAAATGCACTATATTAGCATGGGATAGAAAAACGGAACACCCCAAATCCAATCATCTCCACAAATATTATCCTAGATTACTTGGATGCATACTAGATAGTTGTTTAAAATCACTAAAAGTGACCAATGTCTGAGGTCACATGAAGGAATAACTATATTGGAACCAAATTTCTTGACATATACCTATTTGTAACTCAATGAACATGGAACTCACACCATATATGAACACTCATGGGAAAACCTGTACAGAACATTCATCTCAAGGTACTCAACTAGTCGAAGCCAGAGTCAATGATTGTTACCAAAACCAAAACACCAATAGAATACTTATCTAAGCCCATAAAACTCATACTACATCTCACATCATCAAACAACCACTTTACCACAATGGTGATCCCTATGCACACATTATCTCTCATCCACCATCACCCAAGGATTGCCACCTACACCTTTGAAAAAAGACAAAAAAAAAAACAAAACTCAATTTTTTCAACTTACTTGACATATTTTCCAAATAAACGTAACCAATATACATTATAACTCCACCCATCTCTAGAATTCACACTTTCTATTGAAACAACCAAGATTGTTAATACTTCCACCTTTCTTATCCCAACTAAAAAATTAGTTCTTCTTTAAAACTAATTCCCATTACTAGAGTGCACTTATCTTCCCAAAATTAACTTGAATTGTCTTACAAGCCACAAAAATTATTCTTTTTTCCCATGTGATTCATGCCACCCTAGAAAACTCACTCCACGGGAGCCCAAAATCAACTATTGGAATATCACCCATCTATATAGACATGGTGCATTCTCAATTATGTAATACCTACATTATCTATAGACACCTTCCAAACACAATTCTCGTCCTCTAGTGAACTTCACCATTATTGCATCTTCCACTTTGAAAAACATGGGAAGTATCTACAACGCCCACTTTATTCAATAAAATCACTCAGATTAATTCTAAAACCATCATGAATCCATCGCTCAGATCGATCTACCTCAACATCCACGGCCCACTAAGACATCCCTAAGGTAACCGGTCTTGTACCTACATACATCTCATTGGAATCCCGATAACACCACATGAAATCCATGGTATGATCCATACATCCATGAATTTCATAACATTAGCAACCTTAAGAGTATTATTTTCATTGATTTCATCAAGAATGTTGAACCACAAAAGACTATTCTTTGATCAAAATCTAAACCTGAAAACATGGAAGTGGTTTTCTAGTTTTTCAAAAAAAAACCAACATCAACTGCTACCCATTGTCAACTTCAGAGATTGGAACCCATGCCATTTTTTTAAAAATTTATCCTCTTAAAGAACTTTCTCATACCATGTCGATAGTGTTATCCCCACCATATGGAACCAAATAATCAATTCCATGCTAATATCCTCTAAGACGATCCATTTCCAACCAAAACAAATTTTGGTAACTTGGGGTAAATCCAAAGCTCTCTCAGCATACATAAGATAATGGAAAGATATGTGAACGGATTTTCACTAGCTAAAATTACTCTAAGAAGTCATAAATAAGAACCACTAAAACTATCCTTGGATGATTTCACCTCCCGACATGGGGAATCCTTGACCAATCGAATATCTTGGGCATTACTTCTCACCAACATTTGAAGGACAGCGAATCACCAAACCTCAAATAGAAATTCCAACCAAAACTCAACTCCATATCATGACCCTCTACCAAGCGGTAATGACCCATCATTTTCTGGGAACCATACCCCACTCATGTTCTCTGAAAATAACCATGGTGATTTAAACGAGAAGACAACGACCACCACACCGATCCACAACACAATTTCCCCATGCACAACCTATTCATACCATTATGATCAGATAGAATTATGAAAGGGGGTTATATCAGTCCACCTATTCACCCATACCAAATGGAATCATGCCTTTCCAACATTTGGCCACATCTTGACCTCCTCAAAGCCTTCTTGGTGGTTCTCTTTCCTATGACCACACACCGAACCTGAATCTCAATAACATGAATCATACACCACCAGAGCTCCTCCCAAAATCCCATCAGTCATATTAACATACCTCTAATTCCATCAACCTTATTGGAATCGAGGCATTCTCAAAATTTACATCCAACAAAACAAACATTCATATAAACAAGAACAACCACGTGACCACAACCACCCTACGTTTCACTTTCTTATGAAAATCGTCCACCCACTCTTTGTTCATTGTTGTCTTGTTATCCCAAAATCAATATTTAATTCCACATAAAACACCATCAAAGACATTGATCAAGGATTCTAAATAACATTACTCCTCCAAGAACTAACCTTACAACCAACCAAAATCACATAGATACCTCCTAATATATAAACTAAGGTATATCCAGGCACATTGACCACACTCGATGACACCAACAATGCATTGATTTAGCCTATAAAGTATCCAGTCGTGCTAGACCACTTAATGAAAGTTCAACACTAGGACAACCTCCTATAAAACTAACCTTGATTTATGAAAACTCTCACTTCATAAAAACCCCTCGAGGTTCATTTCCAAAAAAACAACCTTCACACTTATCCCCTAATTATAACCTAAACTTGGGTACACTCCCTACATGCCACTACCAATGTCCGAAAATAAATCTATTTCATACACACCCAAGAGAACTAGATAACCTAGTCGACCACTCTAATAGGTCACCATCTAAGATCAAATAGTACCAACTACCTACACTACTGAATGTTATAAAATGGAAAATGGATCTCCATCTAACACACACACATGTCAAAGATCAAACAACTCACTCCTCATGAGTGTTACACTTTCCCCCATTCAAATACACACCACGTATAAAAAACCTAGGAATACATTTACTCTAGGGTTCAAACCGAGGATACCAAAACACAAACCTTAGAAGTATAATCCATACTGCCACTCTATGTTCTAAAACATAATTTTCAAGATCAAAATCTGCAAGGATTACCACACCCTTATCTATAGACAACAACTCATTACCCAAGGGCCATAGGCTGAGGGAAAAAAGGAACAACCCATTATTCCACCATCAAGACCACACAAAGCCTCCTGAACCTAAACTATGGTTTCATACAAGGTCACATTCACTACCCAAACCACCCATACACATGATTCGATCTCAGCACTAGGGGTATGAATTTATGGGGTCCATACAAGTTACATAATTTATTATTTCACTTCTTAATTAAACTTTTACTTTTAAAACCCAAGGCATAATGTTTAAAAACATTTTATTTTCAATACCCAATGATTTAATATTTCTAGAACTCTCTTTACTAACCCAATATTTGAAAATACAATATTAATTTAAATTCAGTTTTTTCAAATGAATATTCATTAACAACCATATTCAAGGGATGATCAACATGAAAAAAAAGAAATGTTGAAATGGATACTACTATTTTATGAATCCATGTAACTTTCAATGATACACATCATACAGATGACATATCAATCCTATGTTCCTAAAATGGTACATAAAATCACGAAAACTTTTTTTACATACCATGCCAAGAGATAAAACCTCTTAAATCTGTAAAATCACATCTAGGTGCACCAATGGAGTTTATAATAACAACCAAATGTTAAAGCAAAAAAATAAATATAAATCCACACCCCTCAAAATTTGAATTCTCCCTTGCACATGGGGATGCATGCACCTAGGAATGAGATCATTACCATTCCCAGACTCAATCCTAATATTCTATCTACCATGCCCCAAATAGTAAGAAAAAATACATGCTCTGATAACACTTTCTAATATCCTTGATATGGTGGCCACTATGTTTAGTTCCATAACCCGAGTCCGTACATGATGTCAGGTGTGCCTCCCCATACACCAGAGGCTTCCAACTAGCATAGTGATTCAATGGAAGAATATTGGGAAGACTATACCTTGATTTCATAGAAACTAGATAGTAGAAATTGTATCAAAAGATATAATAACTAGGAGGAACAAATAAATGGACAATATACGACAATGCCAACATGTAACCAAGTAGCACATTCTATAATAATCTGTTGAATACACTACATGTCAAATATTACTACAAATAAAATTTACGTTACAAAAACCATAAAAGATCACAAACACGGTCTCATCTCTCTAACTAGGCCTGAAATCCCATGACCCGACCAAAAAACCCATGAATAAATCAAACACCGTACCCTTGCCCTGAACCTGTAACATAAACAAGAATGTTCAGCTCAGCTACCCAAGTTCCATGGAAGCCCATGCAGGGTTTGAGAAAAACATTGTATGCCATCACTAACAATGTCAACTAAAATATCCATTAAGTAAAATAGTGTATGACGATAAATCAAGTGAAAAATATTAAAAAGGAAACTAATAAAATATATATCACAATTGATATATTATAAAAGAAAATTTTATCCATTAAGTTCTGTAGAGTCATCCAACCAACTAAATTAGGTTTAGTTTCACCAGGAGCTTATTACATAACATAAGGGGTATACATTTTTAAATCATAAGGTGGGATTTACTAATCACAATTTATTAACATACCTTAAATCCTCTATCAATAAATAACTTCATGTCCACATGTTCGGGAATCATATAGCCTCATTGTGAAATCTCAACCCATGCCATGAACATACATTGATAAGTATAGAGCATTAGTCTGACAACCCAACTCAACAATTTATAACACTAACCTAGGAACCTTAGTCGAGGTAGTCTCATTCCATGCAACTGTATGGGACGTAGATCCTTAGTGTGACACCCTAACCCATGAATTGTAGGGGTGTGGTTTAGATCATTAGTTTAACCGGACCTTTGGGCACATATCCTCATGTACAATTCCCCCAACTACCATCAATCCATGTTCAAATACTTCTATAACCATAACACATTTACCAAACAAAAAACATAGCCATTAATCACATTTATCATTTAAAAACAAAACTCATTAGACATAACTCATTTACAAATAATAACCCATTAACACAAATACCATTATACCAGAAACCCCCTTATGTTATATCATCAACTAAGAAAATTCACCATCAATTTCATTTCAAAACCACATTAACATGCCAAAATAATTATTATAGGTTATATCTCACTAACCCATATGTCATTTCAATTAATATGATCCCAACCTACCCTTAAAATTGCATCATGGAATAAAAAAAATCTGAATACTCATTTGAAATCATATTGTAGACACCCTTAAAACACAAGCCTTACTATTTTAAATAATAAAACATTACCCGATGAGTTCATATCTGTTTAAAATGATTCACTACAATAATTAATAATTTCACTAGAAAGGATCCACAACCCCCTTTAATATCATCCTTTTAAATCCATTAAAAATAACCCATTTTCAAATAATTTATTATCAAAACACTCTTTCAAAACATTTACCACTTTCTAACTTCAATTCCATCATTTAACACCATGGATAGGTCAAAACCCAAAACACATCATTTAAAAAAATTCCCAAAACTCCTTGGTAACTTACGAAACTGGTATAGAAACATCTCAGTAATATTATTAACCAATACCGCATACCCCAAACACAATTCACAATACATTAATGTACATAATTACTATATCTAAATTTTAACCATCACATTTTACAATTTTCAAGTGTTTTGAACACCCTACAGTTATTCATTGGTTGGGTATCACATCATCAACAAACTGAATAGGATCTGTGGAGTTTCTCACACATCATTCTAAGGCCCACATCACCTTCCAATATTAAGGACATTAAAACAAAATATTGCAATACAATAGAAGGAACACATAAATATATATAATAATGAGTCTATGGTAAAAATATTTTAGAAAACCTATCTCATGCTTGAAGATGATTACTATCCCAAACACTAACATTTATTCGAACTCAACTGGACACTAATGTATCGAGACGAACATTAAAAAAAACCATGTGATTTATTTAAGTGTATTATTATGTAATATGGATATAGAAAACACATGAAATTATTTTATTTTATTACATCGTATTGTATTTAAATGAAAATTAAGCATCTTTATCATTGACAAAATAGGTATTTAATAGTGATCACAATACTAGTATAAATAGAGGGTTTTAACTAGAGAAATTGACTCTAACAAAGGAAGTGATGGCCTCAACCAGTATGGATGTACTATAAGATTCCCATTTATCAGAGTGGGATTTTCTCTTGACCATTACTAAACTGATATACATCAATATAATAATAAGAGAAACTACATACGAGGGAAATTAAAAATCATCGAGATCACGACCATTCAATGTATGCCGAACAACCGAATGAATGTTTAACCATCACAAACATTACTATTAGGGGGGGTTTTGGTGTATTAAAGGGATATATATCAATAAACTATAAATTTGAGTATATAAATCATTTTTATAGAATAATGAATATATTTTCATCATACTATTATTACTTTTAAAATCATTCTTAATTTGATACAAAAAAAAGAAAATTGTATTGTTGGGTAATATTAAAATTGAATTAAGGAATTTATTTTGATGATTTATGAGATTTATATAATAAGTAATATTATAATAAAATATTCTTAATAACAAATTACTATTAAATAAAAATGATCATATGATTTTTAAGAAGTCAAATGTAATTTTTATAATGGTATTAAAACAATTATTGTAAAAAAACCTAAAAATATCAAAAAATATAGATTGTATTTTAAAAGTAAAAATTTACAAATTTATAAATTTTTTTGTTAAAATAAATATTATTTTTGTAATAGAAACATTAAAATTGTCTAGTGATTAATTTTTCATAATTTTCTATCACTGTAAAATGTTCATGTAAAAATTAAATACTGTAAAATATAAAGTATGTATAATGACATCATAATGACCCAAAACTGATGTAATAAATACTAAAAATTGTTATTGTGACAAAATATAAATTTTAAATTTATAATAATGTAATTTTATATTCATTTTATTTATTTTTTTAATACATTATGAATCCTACAAAACATATAATATATTTGAAATTTTAAAAATATTTTCTTTAAGAGTACGACTCAATTCCACCTAATAAAGGGTATTATTTTATTAAGATAGACCCATTGTCTTATAAAATAATTCATACCAATCTATTGTGATAGAAACCGTTGAAAAAACCCATGATAAGGTTTTTGGTATTGATAATTTTATTATATAGAGTCCAAAACTAATGTTTGTCAAATAATAAAGAAATCCCCATTCATTTACTATATAAACCCACCCATGATCACTTTATCATCATTAAAAATACTTAGAGAACATCCTTACTCTTACATTACCTACATAGTGTTATCCCATGTGGACCTAAACTCTCAAAAATCTCATCCCAACCATTTTATGTCATACTCTCAAGGTAAGGGATCCTCACCTTATCATGTTTGTTCAAGTTTCCTTGTTATCTTGTGCCTTATATTTCCAATTAATAATGATGGGATATGAATTTAAATTTCCCTATTACTCCTCATTTTATGTAAAAATTATTATATAACCCATTTTTCTCTGATCAAAACAATTTTATGAATTTTTATGTGATGTTGTTATGCTTCCACAATTTCACTGTGATTTATTGCGCCAAAACAATTTTGTAATGAATAACATACACATTTTATATCAAGGGGTTTTACCTTTATAAACTTATAATTCTTTAAAACTGTACATACATGTATATATTACACACTAAGTGATCATGGAATAAAATATTATTGGGAATTAATTAAATTTTTATCATATATGTGGCACACTTAAGCATGATAATGAGATGAAAGTGTCAGGTTCCCCAAATATTATATAGCTTCACAAATTTTTTTTTAATTTTTAGTCTCTTGAGACATCATGTTGGGAAATGGATTGAACCTTATTCCTTTATGGTGATTTTTTCACCATGATGTCTTGGAAATTAGCATTGACATGTGTTTATTATGAAATGTTTTAAGTTGTTCATACATTTCCCATGATAGGATTATCATGAGATATCATACCTTAATATTCATGTTTAATATTTTCAATAATTTTTTACCTGGTTAGATGTATCTTGTATTACATGTATTAGATTATTTATGTTATTCCATGTTTATTTACTTAAATAGATTTATATCTCACCTCTTTCATATTTATGTCCCCATGTTCTCCCATATATCATTATGTCCAAGCATGTTAAGTAATTTTTCAACAAAAATATTATTTTTAATATATTTGAATAGTTATATTATGTACCTAATTCCCAAAAAAACAGGACTTATTGATCATTCAAGTTGTTTTAAGTGAAATATTATGAAAAAAATCATCTATTTTTGTGTAATAATGGGTAGAGTTTTTATAGTTGGCATCAATGGAAAACTATAATTATTTTTGGGATTAGGATTAAAAAAACTCTAGTGAAAACTACAATTATTTTTGGTATATATGTGTGTGAGATATATATATATATATATACATATATCTATTTTTTAGGTAATCTATTACTTCAAAATATATTATTATAGATGATAATTCCCTTAAAATACCTTATAGTACATTTATTGAAGAAAACAACCTTTTACACATTGAATTCAATTCTCTAAAATCTAAAAACATCATACATATTATGGAAGAAAATTTCATTAAAAATAAAATAAGAATCTATTATTTGAACCAAAAATTTATTTAGTGGTCATAATGGAGGGAAATTTTGTTAATTCCATTGATGTTAAATAAATAATTACCTTCACACCTTTGTAAAAAATAAAAATCTATCTTTTTAAGAAAATGATGAAATGATTCATTTTAAACAATATTTATAAAAATAAGAAATCTTTTAAAAATGATTTTAAAATATTATTGTATAATATTAAAATCATTCATGAAAAATGTTCTCAAAAACATGGATTTAGAAGAAGAAGTATTTTTAAATTAATAGAGATATAGAGGCTTTTTTAGAAAATTAATTCGGACTCGTGAGTATATAAAGAGAGAAAAATGAAATAATATCCAATATAATGTTGAAATAAAATTATTATTATAAAATTAATGAGGTTTAGAGAGGTAGATCAACAAATTTCATAATAAAAAACTAATCATAAACCATCCAAATATACAATTTGTTTGTAACATAAACAATTTACCACATTCTTTACATTTGAATCATAAGCCACGTGAAAGAAATAAACATTTATGGATAATAAAATTCCCATAATTTTCATGAAAATTATCATAAAATTCGTTCATCGGTAGTATATACACAACATAAAAGAAACCTGATCTGAACACGGTATGTGCCTCAAAGAAATAAACATGAAACAAAAATCCCTTACATCGAGTTTGACTCGTCACATATGTACTTTATATTCATGAATAATAAGAATATGTTATCTATTTAATTTATCATTATAATTTTATTCATTTTATTATTCCTTGTATATTATACATTACCATGTTATACTTAATTACATAATCAATTTTTTTTAACACAGATATTTTGATGATATTTGGAATTTATATCCCAAATGACTTTGGTAGGATGACTATAATAAAAGTGGTAATTTCTTCATAATATCTATAATAATAATATATTAATTATCATTTTTATATATTAATTAAACTTTTATAATAAATTATTAATTATGGTAATAAACAAAATAACTACGTTACAAGCATATGGACGAGTGGTGGTATATACACATGATTAAAATTTAAATTTATCAAAGTTAAATATCGAAAAAAGGTAAGAATTATTTTAAAATTGTATAATTACACTAATTACATAGATATAATATTATTTATTTAAATTAAATAATATATACCATATATGTGATGTAATAATGAAAAATGTATTACAATGCTTTGGGGAGGTGGTAATCCACAGACACTCATGAATGATCTTACATTTATCAATGAATACCATGATAAAAAAATATAATATATATATTAATTTTTTATAATGATAATTAGGTCATGAGTATAATATATATATATATATTAAATCTATCATTATAACCATCCATGAGAGAGGGCGATGAAATAAATTACATTGGTTCATGAGGTGGTACTCTGGCATACACTCGAATATTTGTTTCATTTCCCATTTTATTGAAGAGGAGGTGGATATAAGTTATAGAATTATTATAATAACATTTTATTATATTGTATATATATATTTTACTATATCATAATGATTTATGAATTCTTTTTAGTATAACATGAAATAAAATAAAATCATCTGGTTTATAACTATACCTCTAACTTAGGCAACTACATTAGGTTTACCCTAAAAGACTCCATAGTTTAGCTTCATGATAAAACCATGGAATATGGGATGTACATCGATATTTAGGAATGTATTTAATTATGGATTTTATGATATAATTTTTTTAAGTGAGAATAAAATAAGAGATGAGGTTCCAATTTATAATAGAGGGGAGGGACACACATGTAATTTCATATAATATTAACACAATAAATTTAATTTTCATATAAAACGGTTCAAAAAATATTATAATTCAAATATAGGATTAGTTTGGGAAGAGAAAATATAAAAAACACTTTTTGACAAGTTTATGTTGGATTTTTTCCCTAATCACTTTGTTTTAACCAGCATTAACCATATTTGATAACTATCTTGAAAATAATGCATTTACTCATAATGGGGTCAATATAGTTACTATAAAAGGAAAATTAGACCATAAAGATACAATGAATGATATGTTAAACTAAATTAAAACAAAATGGGCTTAATATATTATTTTTTGTTATTTAATTTCTTTTAAGAAAATATTATTCAAAATAAATTATCATTAATGTAATTCTTCACACTAATCAATTATTTTGACTTTAATACTATGAATAAAATGTATAAAACATTAATAAATAAATAACATGTGATATTTTTCTAAGAAATAATGTAACTAAATAATAAATTAAAATTATATATCTTTTGATATTTCTAAAATAAATTATTTTATTTTTCTGTTAATTGAATAAATCACGTAACAATTTTTCCTTAGCATTTAATGTAATATATCATGAATAAAGATTTATAATAAATTAAAATAATATAAAACAATAGTTTGTTTTTTAAATTACCCTTTTAGAGGCAAATATAGAATCTATTTATCCCTATGTCAAAATTTAGTAGTTAATAAAACAAAGAGAGTGACATTTTTGACATTTTATTGCATAAAATAGTATAAAGGTCAAAATCATTGAAATATGGAACCAAGTTGCTATAATTTTAACAAATGGGTGGAAATGGAAATAATATATTAATAATATTAGATAAAGAAAACTGTTAGTTTCATTTATTTGTATTTATTATTTTTTTCCGTTAATAATATAATTTACCCTTTCCCCAGTGGAAACAAATTATAAAGGTTACTATACATAATGAATAGAAAGTAAGAATAAACTATTAAATAACTTTGTCTTCATGATAAAAAATATTTAATAATTTTTTTGGAATCAATTTATATAGGTGGTTTAATTAATTTATGATTAAATTGGAAAACAAAACGAAAAAAATTATTTCGATAAAATTTCCTTTTATGTATAGAAATGATTTTATTCCAAATTCAAGTATAAAGTAAAAAATATAATTGGATTCTGATTAATCAAAATTAAAAAAATGATATTTTGAATCTAAAAAAATTATCTTTGCTTCCTAAAATAATTTAAAATAAAGTATAGGTCTTAATAAAAATTATTTTTTCAATAAAAACAAATATTTTTAAAAAAACTATCAAAATTTCACAAAAAATATATTTATATGATTATTTCCAAAATGATATTCTTTTATAAGGAATTTCATAATGATATATAAATAAATTATAATAAATTATAAAAAAATGATGATTAAAATGACTAAAAAGTCAAGGATTGTTTTCTAATAATTTAAGAATATATTAATATTTAGTAGGATATATATATATATATATATTATAAAGTATACAATCATATTCTTACATAAAAATTTTATGGCTATGTTAAAATGGTCATATTAAAATAATAATATTTCTTGATTTGTTTAGGCTCTCGGTTGTATATCATATACACAATCAAGAATAAAGATCTATTAAAAATTTTGAGGTGTTAATGTTATTGTTTCACCATCTATCAACACTCATAGAATAGTTTATGACACTATAATAGAGAAATTAATAATACAATCTACAGTTTTTAGTCCTACTATAGGATTATTTACATCACCCTTAATGTTTTTCATTTTCTTATCAACATTATTCTCATTACTTGTTTATTGTGTAATAATGCCACTATATTATTTAATTAATTTACTAGAATCCAAATTTTAGTTGATAAAAATTGATAAGAAATCAAATTATCAATTCCATTTTTTTTATTTCTAACATGAACTATTCACACACAATGTTTCTATCAATTGTATTACCATGAATAATAATTAGTTTGAACAAAATATTGTGATATTGAAACTAACTTTATCTGGAATTAAAAATGGTCTTATAAAATAAAAATATCATAGGATGAGAATAAAACATCTATTTGAGGCATTTTTTATAGGAAAATATAAAAATATTTCCAATTCATTCAAAAATCAGATGAAATCTAATTAGTATAGTACATATGCGTTCTATAAATTATGATATAAAATAATAATGTTTTATTATTATATTCAAATTACACATTATTAATAATGATTTTAATAATAAATAATCATTAGAATAATTTTTGAGGGATATTTTATTCAGTTTTTAATGAAAATTGGATATCCTATACCTCAAAAAATTCCTTTATATTGAAATGTTTTTTTATAAATTAATCATGTTTTATTATTAGTATCATATATTTATGTATTGTTAGACATATAATAGGTTTTAAAAAATTATTACATTTGATATAGTAAATTTATTTTCGATGAATTGTTTTAAAATGTGTTTAACAAGGATGTAAGTAGTTATTTTCATTAAATTGAATTGATTTAATTTGGGTTATTCTTCCCTTCATCCTATTGTATAACATTATATGTACATATATTAATCCAAAAATAATAATAAATCCCTATAACTAAACAGTTTAATCCTTATCTAAAAATACTACTTTCTGTAAAATGTATTAGTAAAACAAAATAACTATGAAAACCATTTATTATGATTAAAATAGTAATATCCCTTATTTGATATAAAATAGGTTAACAATCTAGTACATAAAAATAAATTACAAATAATTACTCTAATAAAGATAGTTTTGGTATGATTAAATAGAATAGTTCAGATATAATAAAAATAAATTAAAAATAATCCACAGTAATCAATGTAAAAGTCAAAAAACAAACAAAATTAATATATTTAAATAAAAAATTATTAATATAAAAATATATTTTAAAATTAACAATTATTTTTTAATCAATTTTACATTATACAAAATAATATATACAAAAAAATCAAAAAAACAATTATTTTTAAAGAAATAATGTGAATTAATTATGAAATTACATAGAAACCAAAATTATTATAATTGACATAATAAATCATGACTCAGAATTAAAATTTAAAAAATTAGTATAAATATAAAATTACTCAATTTAACACCCATTCCAAAATAAAACTCACTTGTTAAAATAAGGCAATCTAATATAAATTGTTTACTTAGGTAATTGTAAATATAATTCAATATTGTAAAAAATCATTTTACTCATAAAATATCATTATATAAAAAATATTATTTCAAATACCAAAAAAATTACTCATATATTATTATCATGAAAATTTTATTTAATGATTCAAGAGTCTTTTGTACTTCACAATTTCCATTTATGAAAAAAAAATAAATGTTGAAAATAGGGTATATCAACCCATTTAAATATCATAATCAACCACCCATCAACTATTTTAAGGAATCATAAATAATCTATATAACCATTATAACACATTTTTCAATGAGAATATAATGAAAAGGTTTTTAAAGTACATTTACGGAAGATAAAAATAATGATTCCAAAATCTTAAATAAACTACACAGATGACCTCATCGACATTTAAACATTTTTCATTAAAATTAAAAAAACTAGATTTTGAAAAGAAAACTAAAAAAATAACATCATTTTTTTGAAAATTATATCAAAAGAACTGTAAATAGGTTAGGAAATCTTTTAATAAATAAGGATTTTATTCAATATCATTAAAACCAAAAAGTACATAAACTAATAAAATTTTCCAAAAAATAGCCTTTTCTCAAAATATATATATCTTAATATATCTTTATATTAAAAAATTAAAATTAATGAATATAAATAAAATTAAAATTAATAAATCAAGATGAATCTAAAAACTGTTTTCTAATAAATAAATAAAAAATTTATTGCAAACAAGATTAGTATATTTATTGTTAATAAATTTCAAATTTTTATTAATAGATGAATGATTCTATGCAATAGGTAATCTATAATATTTTATCCATAAAATTATTTCCAATCTAAAGGTAATAATGTAGAATAATGTTTCTGATCTCGATTACCATATGGATCATGTATGAAAATTAAACTCATAGCGGTCCATGATTAATTATATAATAATTGAATAAATATAACGTAAAATATTATTTTACATTTTTTAAGTTATATAAAGGTAGTAACTAATATTAATAAAACCTAGAAGGAATAAAATAAATTTTATTTTTAAATATTACATCAATTATTTTCACAATGAACCTCTTATATATTAATTAATATTATTCATGATCTAATTAAACATTGTGTGTTATCTTTTATGAAGAAAAAATGAAATTATTTTCAAACAGTAGTGATGATGGACCCTGAACTAAATAATTTAACGCCAATGATGATTTGAATGAATATAATGATTATTGGGGGAAAATTGCATGAGATGATTGAGCGGGATTTATTGGAGGAAGTGACTATATAGGAATAAGGATTACGGTTTAGTGGATGGTTGATGAATGGTGGGATTTCAGGGAGGATATTATTCCAATGATGATAAATAACTATTTGTATAGGGATTTTCTATACCAATAATGTATAAAAACTATTATTATAGTCTCTCGTAAAAAATTTTGTTTCAAAAACTGTTAAATATTTGTGGGTATAGATGAATAATATATTTATATGTATAAAAATTCTCAACTACACCTATAGTATAACTGAAGTGGAAAAAATACCAAATTGAGGTCTTATGTGTCATAGAATAACTTAGAGATTCACTTAATGACTATTCAGTGTGTGTTTCAATGTTTATTAATTAATTTAAATAAAAATTGGCCGCATTTAATCTTGAAAAAACAATCATAGGATCCATTATGGCCCCTTATATCCTTACCCAACTCAAAGGGTTTCAAGTATTATACTTGATTTAACATATAGTTCTATAACATATGATAATTAAGACCGAGATTCCAATATCAGATGAATCACGCATTAACCATAAGGAATGGTTAGGGACCACATATATCAAGATAATATAATCCAAATAATTTCATATCAATTTTTACTTTTAATAAAATAGGATGAGACACGAAATATAAATAATCAATGAAATTTAGATTTTCTGGAAAAAACATTTGAAATAGTGAGAGAGAGGATTACATGATCAAAGACTTATGTTTTCCATACCCAAGGTGACCACATGTGATTAATGTCAATTGAATATAGTAGGAAATAAGAATAATTCATCTTAGATCAAGGGAAATGAGAGAAGGGGGAATTAGTGTTGAGATGATAGTTGGTATAAAAGCGCAGAATGCCTCATTTATGATTCAAATAAATCAACTAATTAATTCTAATTATAATTTAAAAAATCAATAAAGAAGTTACCAATTCTATAACATGTTGTTATTTTATAATATATTTCTATATAAAAAATTTGATTTTTAAAAAATATTATTATGCATACAAGAGTGGAATTATGTGAGTAATTATTTATTAAAATATGAAATGAATTCAATTTTTATGTTTTCAAATAATTTAAAAAATAAATTACTTTGTAAAAAGAATAATATTCCCTTATGTTTCTTGAGAAACTATTTTGAATTATTTTATTCAATAATTTTTTTTTAAATTTAATTTTTTTTTGGAATGATATCAATAAAAAATATTTGTTTAATTTATGTGACAACTAATTATATCAATTAAGCATATTTATGAAATGGTTATGTAATTATAATGTATACTTGTACAATACATAGAAATATTTTTTTTATAAAAATTGATATATTATATTTGTTTTATATTAAAATAAATTTCACTTTTTTGAGAAATAAAATTAATGAAAATTATTTTTTATTAATTTATAAATATTATTTATAATTAATATTTTTATTATAAATTGGTTAAATATTAATATAAAGATATTTGATCATAAAAAAGAGATATTTTTCTAAAAGATTTTTTTTATATGGGAAATACATTTTATCTAAATATATTAAATTATTCACTATTTATAAATTATTTTGATGAAATATGTAGATAATATAATTATAAATAAATTAAATTATTCACTATTTATAAATTATTTCGATGAAATATGTAGATAATATAATGAATAAAAAATATTCAACTATTTTTTGTTACTATTAATGGAATTAGAAGAAAATCATTTAATGCTAAAAAACATTATTTTTTCTAAATATTGTAATTACTCATTAGATGGAAAAATATTAGAATTAATTTATTTTACCAATAGAAATTAAATTTGATAATTGTTATTAAATATATTAAATTATAATTTATAAATTTATTTATAATTTAAATTTATTTTATGGTATTCTAAATATGTTAGTTTTGTTAAAATTTAAGTCATCACAACAAATGTCAAAACAGTTAATGTGGTATAACTATGTGATAATGCATCAAATATCATAAAAACCTGATCATTATTATTTTTAGAGTGTATAAAGAAATAAAATGACATTTTATTCTTAATTAGGAAATTTTTTTTATCCAAAAATCCAATAATATGGCTTTATATTATATATATGTTAAAGGTATTCGAAAGTGTTCCAGCATCCTAACTTATAAAAGGGAAAATATTATCCCCACATCCCCATGAACTTTGAAGATCGTAACGCACTGATGATCAAAAAAAATCACTTCTAGACTCTCATAACCACTTTCTAGACTGCATGTTCTCACTAATAGACCATCCAATGAATTCTTGATGTGTAAACCTAAGGAGTATACCTAAGGAAAATGTAATTTCCTTATCAAAAATCTTTTGATTTTATTTATTCTTCCATGTCATAAAAATATATTATTTACATACAAATATATTTAAATTTCTATAATAATTATATTATTTTTATATTATTTCTAATTAAAATCAATTATCTAGTTATCATATATCATTTGGAAAATGAATTCGTTTCATATGAGTATGTGCATAGTACCGACTCTATGAAGCGATTTATTTCAATTTTCATCATCACCTATCACAGATTGAAATATTGATGGTTTTAATGAATAAATATGATATTATTAAGTAATTATTGTTATATAATGTAAAATTATTTGTTAATATACTTTAATTCTATATATTTATTAATGGAAACACTGAATGTTTGAACATGTATACTACTGCCTCTATGAAGTGATATAATAGACTTTTCATCATTGTTTTTCATAGGTAGTAATAAAATAATATATAATCTAAAAATGTTATGTTTATTAAATTATTTTTATTCTATATATAATTAATCCTTTATTAGGGGAAATAACTAGAATCTATGAACTGAAAATTATGTTGAAAATAGAATTGTAGGCAACTGAATATTGATTTTGAAGAAGAATTGATAATAATTGAATAATTATGTAATATAAGGGATCTTTTTATAGTGATATAAGAATGATTATTGTTATATATTATAATTATAATAAATTAAAATGTATTATACATTATTTGACTGCCCTTGTGAAGCATATTGTACCTTTAGGTAAGGGTTTAAATTATAATATCACTTTTTATCATGAATTTTAATATTTCATTTTACATTTTGGGGAATTAGATTTTATTTATTAAATAAAAAAATACTCTATTATACTCATGTTATTTATATGGTTTTAATGTATTATTTCGATTTATCCCCTCATTGCTACTTAACAGTCTAAAATATTTTTTTTAGAAAAGAAGAACTTATTTCTCATTTTTTCTACAGAGTATGTTTCATCTATATCAACGTTCTTTAAAATTGTTTCATAAAAGTGATAAATTAGTTTAAAATAATTAGTAGTGTAAATTTTTTCTAACAATAAATTTACTTAATTTTTTAATGGAATATTTATTTCATTTTCCAAAAAAGATAATTTTGACATTGTTAATGTATACGAGGAAAGCATGTTTTTTTAATTTTTAAAACATGAATGGATTTTCCCAATTTCATGTCATTTTTCATTCTTGAATCTTACATAAAAATATTACATGGGTTGTAAATAATAATTTTACCATTATTCGAGGATTTTTTAAATGATATAAATCAAAAGTATATTTTTTATTTTTAGTTAAGACAATTTTTATAAGGAATTTATAAAAGTATTTTCTGTCTGTGTAAATATAATTTCAGGCATATTATGATCCTCCATGGATATGATATTATGATATAACACACATTATTTTTCTAGATAACTAATTATGATTGTTTTTTAAGTATATTTTTATGAAATAATTTTCTTTACATAGGGTAATTAAGATATGATAATATAATTAATTGTTTTTTATCCTATAGAATTAATATGTTCAATTTATAATTATGTGATAGTTTATTATATTATATGAATTTAATTAATTTTCAACTTTATTTATATCTCATAATATTGGAGGAATCATGAGAATTTATCCCAAGCATATTTGGCTACAATAAATGGTTTATATAAGTATATGAAGGTATACAAGTTATAGCATAAGCCTACCATGTTCTAAATATCATAGTGGTTAGACCTAACATCTAATTTC
Organism: Viscum album; assembly: GCA_963277665.1. NCBI lineage: Eukaryota > Viridiplantae > Streptophyta > Magnoliopsida > Santalales > Viscaceae > Viscum > Viscum album. The sequence goes on from OY728133.1 coordinate 1,504,437,770, forward strand.
TATTTTTTATGTTTATTTCACAAAACTATACAAATTGTTATGATATGTTCTCATGAATCATGAATGATTATTAAGGAATATGTACTCTTATAAATCATCTATTTAGTAATAAAATGCCTTATTTTTTTATAGAGGATTTATGGTGTTTGATGTTTTGTGTAGATTTTAAGTGTAATGATCATGTTATCTTACCCATATACTTATATTATTATAAACTTTTATTATTGATTGAATTATCCCTTGTTTAACCTTATTTTATATTTGATATCACCCTTTATTACTTTTTCATTTAACAAGGTTATAAAGGAAGATATTATGGTGCATATGTCTATCAATTATACTTCTTGAGAAGAATTTTGAAGGAGATATTGATGATCATTCATGGAATATATTCATTATCTTTCTAGTCCCCAAATAAACTATACATTTATGGTACATGGGTGTGTATTATAAGATTCACATGATGGATAATTCTATAAAATTATTGTATATATATATATTCAGATTGGGTCACCTCAGTTGGTATCAAAGAAGGTTTTAATTATCATTTGGCTTTATGTTATTTAAAATAAGAAATCAGAGATATAAATAATTTATGTGAATTAGGAAGAACCAAAATATCAATGATTAAAATAAATGTTGCATAATTAAATACATCCTTATATTTATTTTCATTATGATATGATTTCATACCTGAATTATTTCCTATTCCTCAAACCAACTTATTTGGTATTATAAAATTGATGGAACCAAGAGGAATTGATTTAAGAAGGAATGTGGTTGGAAATTAAATTATCATTCTCAAGAGTAAAAAAGTTGAATTAGAGATGATATGGGAAAACATATAGTTACTCTCACCCAACTCTCTCAAGATATAAATGGTAACCTGAATCATGTTGAACCACTAAATGTATAATGGAAGGAATAAATTACTATTTGGTGTTTTATATAGAAACCCTACCATCCATTAGTTGTTACTTTGATTCATTTGTTACTATGAAATGAATTAATGATATAGAAATAATATTATATATTTTACAGTGCCCATAAAATGAGATGTCTTTCTTTTTTGTGTATTATTTTGGATGGTGATGCATATAAAAATTTGAATCTATTCTAGATTATGATGTAAGAGGAATAAATTGACTTCAGGAAATGGGAAATTATTAATAATAAATTATAAAGTAGTATTTTCTTTTAAATGTTCACAATAAAATATAGATATATTTATAGGAAATAAAAATGGTATTTCTAATAAAATAGTACATGTCTAGAAAATTTCAAAACACATTAATGGTGTTCTTCTGGTTATGCAACAAAAATGAAGTGAAAAATTGTTCAATTAATTAATGTTTTAATACAATGATTTTTAAAGGTGTTATCTATAAGATACATTGATACCAATGTATAATTTTTTTTTACATTTTCTATATTTTGAAAAGAAAATTGGAGACTCCCATAATTCTATTGATTTTGGGGGAAATACATGAAAAATAATTTTAATACAAAAATAAATAAATAATAAAATAATATGGAAAGAATATGTTCTGAAATATTGTATTCAAAAAATGTATGGAAAAGAAAGTGGAAAACAAGATCAAGGGAAAATTAAATTATTTAAATATAGAAGAAAAGGATATCAAATACTAGAATGTTGAGTATGTATGATTGAATGGAAATTATGTGGATTTTTTTACAACTTCACTAAACTAAGGATTAATTATGAAAATATACCACAATTATTTTCCTAGATAAGTGATAATGGGAAGGATTATGAAATAAATTCTATTGAAATGTGTCATGAGAAAGAAGTGATGAAATATAAATTTATCATCCACTATATAAATATAAATTTAATATTTGATTTAGGATCTTCAAACTATTTTATATTTAAATAAACTATTAACAGTACCACATCACCACCTCAACAGTTAAATATTTAATTATCAATGAAAATTTTAATGGTATAATGATTGCATATAATGTTTTTTATCATATCCGATAGAATTTTATTGGAACATACTATACAAAAATTTCATTTTTCGACCTCTAGATAAATTTTATATGTTTTAGGGAATGGAATTATATATATATATATATATCCCATACCAATTTCTGATAGAAGGAAGTCGATTTTTTTATTCAAAGCCATCATATTAAAATCTATTAGTTTGAGGATTAATATTTACTTCCATTAGAAACTACATCCATTATATGAGACCGAATACTTATTAACTAGTAGTATTTACCACAAATATACGAGGATAATATCAACATTGAACATATTACAATTGATAATAATAATTTTGATGTATTTCTTGATGTGTTTTCATTATTTCCTTCAAATTTTGATGTTGGGTTTTCATTTGAATGTATACATGGTTTTAGAAGAATTTTAAATACTGATTACAGAATAAAACCAATTTATTTTCATATCCTAATGAAGAAAAACTAGGATAATATTTATAATGGATACATATTCCTTATTGTGTCACCATAAAGTTCACCTATTCTTTTTATTAAGATTAATGATGGGTCAATGCTTATATGCATTTATGATTGGGAATAAAATATTTTCACCATCAAGGTCATTTATCATCTTCCCCATAATGATGATTTGAATGATAAAATTGAAATACCTCGTTACTTAATGATGCTTATCATTAATTTATATATCACTAGAAATGGGTTAAAAAGGACATAACCAACTAATTCTTCCACAAAAGTTATTTAGACTATGAATTTGTTATAATACTATTTTCACATACAATGCCCCTATAATGTTGATGGATCTAATTAATATGGTCTTTACTGAATACCTTGATCATTTTATCGTAGTATTTATTGATGAAAATATAATATATTCAAGGATAAAGGAAAATCATGAATATCCTTTAGGGATTGGGTTGAAGACATTGATGAAGGAGAAACATTATGTGAAATTTAGTATGCTTAAATTCAAACTACCAAAATTAACATTATTAGTTCATGTAATTAAAATCAATGGTATATTAGTTAATCCTTCCAAAAATGATGTAATTGAGAAAATAATTTAACAAACAGAGTGAGTAAGATCCATTATCTTCTAGTATTGGTTTGATAATGTTGAAGGATTGTGAGATATTTCTCCTAACCAAAAAATCCACGAACCATGTTGATGTATATTGGAGTGATGTTTATTTGGATTGGTGAATGTGAAGATAATTTCATAGATATAAATAGATGGGTTTTCAATGCATATATTCTTACACTTACCTATAGCAGAAAAGGTTTCTTGATATACTAAAAGGCATCAAATATGGTATTTCAATGTATTCTCGTGAAAAATGACATGATGGTGGTGTACCCCAGAGGATAGATAATGATTCATGCAAAAAAATCCATAAGAGTAATAAATAGTAAAATTTCCTTTTCAAATATTGAGATACTTGTCTCTATGGTTAATGTTTTGATATATATACCAATTAAAAAATATTAAAGAATATATTCACATTGAAAGTGTTCAATATACACTAAATTAGATGGTATGTGTTGATTAATGCTAATGGTTTCTCAATAAATTACCACATGGGGAAGGTGAATAAGGTGGTTAATTATTTTTTATGTTGGGTTGATGTTAGATTGTTAGTAACGAGGATGATATAGATCCAATAATTATTGATATAAAGAATATAGTCCATGAAACCATGAGATAATAGGATAATTCCTATATTTCTAAATTGAATGTATAATATTATATCATTGAAAATATTATGGAGGCACATAAAAATATGGGGATATATAAATGAATATATTGAATAATATAGTGTCAAAAATAAAAATTATAGACATACAATATTTGGAAACATGATATGGGTCCCCTGAAAACTATATTTGACGGAGATACTAGATTTTTCACATATCGCATCATTATCTATCCCTCATAGAAGGAAAAATATGTATAGATATCATGAAGATATTTTCTAGGTAGAAAATGAGATGGGATGTGGTTTATTATGTGTCTCGCTACTGGGTATTTCAGTATGATAGGAATTTTAAAAGTACGTGTCAAATGGGATGATGCAACCATTACCCATACCAATATGGAAATGTAAAACAACATCATGGATTTCATTATAGGACTAAAAAATACATGAAAATGATATAAAACCATTTGGGATTAATTTCATGACCTCATAAATTTAGTTAACTTTATTACTATTATAGAATTCATTTTAGTTAGAAAAATTCAATGATATCCATTAAGGTAGTTGTAAGTTTTTCTAGAGTTAAACTATCAATTTTATATAACTGAGATATATTATTTGCCTTCTTGTTACTGAAAGTTATTTTGATATTAGACCATAAATATAGAACCATTAGTATTATATATCATCCCAACACAGGTGGTTATATTTAGAGGACCATTAAAATCCTAGATGAATTTTTTAGAGAATACTCTAGGGATATCAAAGGTGTTTTTGATCAACACCTGCCTCTACCAAAATATTATAATATTAGTAGCATTGACTAAAGAATTCAAATGGACCCTAATGAATATCTCATTGGATGGAAGTGTATATTTCCAATATGATTGGATGGTGCTTCAAGATAATTGCTATTGGAACCTAAAAAAGAGGAAGAAGTCAAAAAGATGGTTAAACCTATTGAACAGTATATAAGATAATATCAGAGTCAAAATAATATTTATGATGATAATTAGGAATGAGATCTAGAGTTAGGATTTTGTGAAAAGTTATTACTATAAATATATTTACGGAAGAGTTTTTTGATATTTTGAAATATGGGAACTCTCAGAACCTAGTTTATCAGTCCCTAAGATATTATTTATCATTCAGTTATAGATGTTTTTCACTTTGTTCGTACAAAAATTCCCTCTCAAGTTATTGATGTGTTACACATATTACAGTTGAGGAAATAGTTACACAATATTTCACATGTACCAAATTAAAATTCGAAATAGGTGGTGTATGATCATTCATATGAGGACCAACTTGTAATGATTCTAGATCAAACAAATAATGTTCAATGGAATAAGACCACCATACTGATAAATGTTTTGTGGAAGGACCATAATTTTTTAGAAGTTTCTCAGTAATTTATGAATATAATTTAGAAGAAGTATTGTTATATATTTTAATTAGAATAATCTAATTGATTTGGTGAAATTATTTTCAAGGGGTAGAATATAACACCTCATTATTTTTGAAAATATGTTAATCTATATATTATATGTCTTTAATAGATTATGGTGCACCAAACTTTAAAAAATTGAATAAGAATTTATAAAAATATATATTACAATAAATTACATGATAATTAAATTAAATTAGAATGTTATATGACATTATAAAAAGGATAAAATTCACTAATTGTTATTGATAAACAATAATTTGTTAAGTTATTCATTTTTGTTAAAGGTAATTCTTCTTATAAATAATATAAATAAAATATATTAATAAAATTAAATTTAATTATAAAAAAATTAAATACATATTTAGTTAAATTATTAAGTAATTATATGTTAAAAAAGACTAAAATTTTGAATTATTTTCTTTACTAACATTTATTATTATATATATTTTATTAGAAATTAAATTTATCATAAATAGAGTTAAAAATTATTGAAAATTATTATATATACAAGTATAGAGATTAATTCAAAACATATCTAGTGGTAAGGTATATCAGTACCTAATATTAAATTAAAATATAAATCCATAATTTTATAAGAAGGTTTTACATGAAAATTATTTGAAATCACCCCATGAATCAGAATCCTCCAATGGGGAGATGGGACTCAATATTATAAGGGACCACATCATGCAAGAATCATAGATAGATTGTTTGAGAGTGCACTAAAAACATGATTGACATCCCAATATGTGTTATTTAAATTAATATGCATTCCATAAACCATCATATGGAAACAAAACCAGCGTAAAAGGATCCTCCATGAAATATTCTTCGATCATTATCACGACCCATACTACTAGGTCCTTTGCCATGACTCCACAAGCCCGCCATGAATAGGTAATGAGATAGTTAATAGAACTAAGTAGGCATATTACGAACATGGGAGGAATTTCCTATGCGCATGTATAAATAAATACAAATATAAGACCACAAAATGATGAAACATAAAAATCTCTATGTAAACAATGCATGAATACCACTTAATCCCACAAGCAGAGTATTACTAAAAGTAGTGTAAATTAAAAAAGGGAGAGAATAAAATCCCACAAAAAAGATTCTGTAACCACATGTCTAGCCTAAAAGAAAACAGTACTGGGACTGTTGTCTATATCCATAGGAAAATATTTTGGTTTTTCCAGTCTCACGAAGCAATGTATGGTCCTTGTCTACCTAAGACTTAGTGAAAAGGTTGGTCATCGGCATAAGACATGACATTTGTGGGAAAATACAATGTAGGGATGAGTATAAAAATACTTATTATGACACCCTGAAATCATAAATAAATACAAAAAATGAATTATAATGTTAGATCTACAGAAGCATATGTCTACATAATATATAACAATAATATCTAGATATAATCATCAAAAGAACAAAGTCTTGAGGTATGTCACAACAACTGAATACCAACCCTATAAATTCAGCTCGAAGATTCCATGAAGCACTCATCCAAGAGAACAAACTCATGAGTCTGATAAAAATAATGACATCTATCCGAGAGGTACTTTTCATCAGGTCTCTCTGTGAGATAAGTACACTGATAGATTTTAAGAGAGACATGATAAAATAAAATAGATGAGGATCACAGCTAGGGCCTTGTGGTGATACCAAAAACTAAATCTACATTGACCTTCCATGTATAGGATAGTCTCTTGTGTTGTGTTAGTCACATCAATATTGAAAAATCCACATAGGGCACAAATATTTAAAAGTTGATCCAACTTTTCACCTCTCGGAGGATTCCATAAACTATGTCCAGGGAGTTCTGATAAAGCGATCATAGTCCTAAGATTAGGAAACAATACTATACATACCTTCATGGAAAAGATAATGGGAATGAACCCTAATAGAAATAGCCTAATATACAAATTAAAATATAATCAATCCATGTATAAATTTGTACACAGTGTGTATTAGGGTCACATGCCATGTCACTTGACCCCAGGTACTACCCGTGTAAAACATCCCATGTCATTCGAAATCGTGTCATGTAGAAGATGGGTAAATGGAATATAGAAGGAGTCACACATCATGCCCATAAATATGAAGTCCACCCATGTAATCTGTCCATGTGTGAGTACACAACATCATCCTATGTTTGCCTCTCAGTGTACCAGTATACGAGGAAGCTTGTGTAACTGATTCAATCCATGCCTTGGGGGGTACAATCAATGTAGGCAACCCGTGTACTCAACCACATGTCTATGTACATCCCACATACATTCCGAGTTACCTAGGAGAGGACACCGGCCATGTGATGGGGTCACAAGATTTGTGATCTTTAATATTCCCTAAAAACCCTAGTAGTGGTAATAGAGCCCCACACACCACGTAATCCAGATTACACGCCATGTGGTTCATGATTTTATAGAATCACTAGATATTATTTTCCATTCTTCCTCCACTACCAACCTTTGTTATTTTGATCAATTCACATTGAAACTATTTATCTGAGCTCATTGAGTCATACCATATTCAAAACAATGTGTTTCCTCTTCTCAGCAGGTCAAAAAATGGATTAAATTATCGTTCATTATTTCTCTCCAATGAACATTTAAGAGCGTAGATTTGGGGATCCTCCACCATCAAAATAACTCAGTGTATTTCATAACACCTCTATTATAAGATTCCAATCCTAGACCTACAATATCATTTCATTTCACCAAGAATATGGAGCACAAGGATCGATTGATTAGGATACGCTGAGACATGGGGCTAGTGAAGAACGCCTGTGAAAAATGATGAATTGGGGAGAAATAATATGAATCAATGAGAGTAACGAACCATAGTTGATGTTAATGTATATCTCCATAAATAGTTATTAAAATTGTAATAAAATAAATAAACTAATTATAAGATCAATCTCCCATCAAATCGATCTAATATCATCCCATCTTTAAGAACGATCAATACATGGGATAATCTATTTGTGAAAAAGTCTTCGTTCATCATAGGAATCAAGAACGATATAGGAGAATAAAATAACACATACTAATCAGATTTTGGATTTCTCACTAATGTAGACTAGTCATCACATGATCACCTTTGGAGAGATATACCATGAACAACATTTGTCGATATCGGATTTGATGTTCTGTCATTGCCTACCGAGAGGATTTATCTAGATATCTATATCCATCGCCTCCAAAGGAGGGTTATGAGCATAAAAATGGATCTCTTTCAAAGGTTTTATTTAAAAGAAAAATTTTGTAGTATCGTTGCATTAATGAAATAAAAATAAAATAATTATTTATCAATTTATTTTATTAATTTAATATGCCTATGATGAATTTCTATAACCAACACATTCTCATCAATGATAGGTGGCTCCCATGGTAAAGATACTATTATAAATGTAATAGTGTCCCCCAATTTCTGATCTGGGCACCCATTTAGAAGTTATTCCTCTTTGTAGGAAAACTAAGCATGTGTGTTATTTAATATTTTTAATGTTTTTCAACCAATGGTTTCAAGAACATGAGTCCTTATAACAACACATTTTCTCAGTTCCAGATCTCAAATTTAATTCATATAATATTTAACAAAATAATAAACTAAAATTACAAGACATTACATTCTCCCCACCTCAGGGTTTTACTTCCCCCGAAATCTAAAACAAGGGATACGAAAAAAGATGAGGTTACTGAGCCCGAATCTGGTCCTCCCAATCCCATGTTCTCTCCTAGAGATTTCTGTTCTACCACCAGACACACTCTAAAGGAATCAATCACCCATAAAGGATCATCCACTATTGATCATCAATATCAACATTTTACTCATAAAAAGTCTATCCCTCTTTGATGTACAGTTAACCCTTGTCGATAATGATAAATGAGTCATTCACATACCTCCTTAGGTGTGATATATGGAAGATGTCATGTACCCATTATAATTATGGGGGTGGATATAAGGGGTACTCCTCCTCTCCTGCTCTATGAAGTATCTATAAAAGATAAATAAACCTTAGAGATAGATTTCCACTCTAACAAAATCATCATAATCCACATCGAGGTGAAACCTATAAGAACACATGGCCCCCTTCATTAAATTCCAAAGTCCTGTTTTCCCAGTTAGTATAAGGATTCTGATGGCTCTATGACATCTTTTCCCACTCATGAATTATCTTCATCTTATTTATAATAGCTCTAACTAACTCTGGGCCCATGAGGGTTAACTCTTTGTGTTCATTCCATAAAAGTGGTGACCTTCAGGGTCACCTGTACAAATAAGTGAATGTTTCCATACCAATCGTGGAATGGTAGCCGTTATTTCAAGAAAACTCCATTAGTGTTTGGTGATCCACTCAACTATGACCAATGTCTAATATGAAAGATCACAACATGTTATTAAGTACCTGAATGGTCTGCTCAATCTGGCCATCAGTTTGTTGGTGAAACACCTTTCTCAAGGATTAATGGGTCCCAAATTCCTCCTAAAATCTTATTAACAACTAGGATCTAAATATATTATCATAATTTGAAATAATTGTTGATGTACCAACATAGAGTCAAAATATCTTCTACACAAAGAGGCATCCCAATATCTCTATCGAACACTACTCTTGGATAGCTAAGAACTGGGCTGACATGGTGGTTATGAAAATGATCACCCATATATAATCATGTCCCCGGGATTTACATGTTAAACCCATCATGAAGCCTATCGATATCCCATAGCAGTTCCATTATAGAACCTTAGTGGGTTGAGCTAAACTCAGTTGTTCTTGGTGCTAATCCTTCACTTGCTGACAAGTAAGGCATCAAAAGAAAAACTAAAACTCAGACTTTAATCATTGGCCACCAAAACTAACATCATAGGTTATGTTACATCTTATAAACACTTAGATTTACCATAAAAGGGGACATGTGAAACTCCCTAAGAACGTCCTCCAGCAATTTTATTGGTACTACTGTATGTCCTCTAAAAAGAACGACATGCTAACCACCTTTTGAATACCCATTAGGAGAATTCCATTTGTAAATCTAGTTCCGTAGGGTCTCCCAGTCTATATCCCCAATATATGCCTCCTTAAATTGGTATAGGATTGGAGGGGTAACAACCATTGAATCGAGGTAAGCTTCTCTATCTACATCCTCAAGGGATATCTACATTAAGGAAAAATGCTACAATGCCTCGTTCAACAACTGCAATCTATATATTCTATTGAGAGAATCTTCCACCACATTCACCTGCCTAGGAGTATAGAAAATCTCAAAGTCATAGTTATGGAGGAACTCTATCCATCAACACTATCTCAATTTTATATTCTTTAGAGAGAATATATACTTGATAATTTTTTTATCGGAGTAGACGATTAACTTCTAACCCATCAAGTAGTGTCCCAACATATTTAATGAGAAAAATACCAATGGTTACTCAAAATCATAGGTCACATATTTTTTCATAGGTCATCTTAACTATTGTGAACCATAGGCAATCACTTCTTGCCTCTAAATCGAAACACAACCATGCTTAGTTCCTAATGCATCACAGAACACTACGTAAATGACACCATCCTATAGAAATATCTAATTTGAAGAACTTTTCAAACTCTAACTCAACTACTAAAAATCCTACAAGAAAATCTATATCCCCACAAAAGTTTTCTCCTTTCTATTCAAAGTTTCCAGAGGTGCTGATATCCTGGATAAATCAGGTATGAATCACAAATAATATTTAGCGATCCCATGGAAGCTCTCTTACTCCATCACTTTCTTAGGTGTACACCATGATAACACCACCCCAACCTTGGCTAGGTCCACTACCACTCCATCTGCTGACATAACAAGTCCCAAAATATGGACCACCTGAATCCATGACTATAAATTCAAGAGTTTACCAAAAATATCATTCTCTCAGAGTACGTCTAGAACCATCATTAAGTGTCTTATGTGCTCCTCCTTAGATGTTGAGAACATAATTATGTCATTAATGAAGACTACCATGTAGTGGTCTATGTAAGGTCAAAAGATCTATGTCATGAGTCCCGTGAACACTATTGGGGAGTTCATCATGCTAGAGGGCATCACTAAGTCATCATAATGACAATACCGACACATGGAATCTATTTTAGTTATACCCTCATCTAATACTCAAAATAGGTGATAGACGGATTACATGTCTACCTTCATGAACCATGGTTCCCCTATTAGCTGATCAAAGTGTTCATCAATCCTCGGTAGTTGATACATGTTCATTACTGTCACCTGGTTCAAGAAACAATAGTCCAAACACAACCTCAATATCCAATTTTTATTTTGGAAAAACAAAAATGGGACAACCAATGGTAAATCACTGGGTATTATGAAGAACTTACTCTATGAGTCCTCGAATTGAAACCTTAGATCTTGATGCTCTGCGTGAGGCATACCATATGTTGGGACCGAGAACAATGTTTTCCAAGGGTGTAAATCAATGCAGTAATCTATCTTATGACTGGAAGGTAAGACAAAAATATATTATATAAAGACGTCATCATACTCCACCACCACAATAGGAAACTAAAAACTTGTAACATCCATTGCACCAATAGTGAGTCTAAAAAAATGAATAATTTATGGAACCCTCCTCTGCCTTATTTCATCATAAGTTTCATGGGATTCCTTTTATATGACAAAGTAAAACCTCATCCCATCACTATAGATGCACCGCACTCTTCACCTAAAACAGTCAATCAGGGCATGGACCATAGATAAAAAATCAATACCAATAACGGCATCATAAAACCTTGACATACCACTGAGAGTTTCCAACTTAAAAACTGAATTACAAGGGTTAGGTTACCCTTCCAACAGATATGGGAGATCATTGAGTCTCCTCTTGTATGTTTCTCTAAGTGTAAGGGTTGATTCTATAGCCCAACCTGAATCTCTAGGTCTCAAAAAATTTATGTTTCAAGAAAGGAATGACTAGAACATATATATATATATAAGTACTACCGCTAATTTATAAAAAACAAATAATACCTCAAATAATTCCTGGATCCCATAGGATGTAATAGTTGACCACATGAATCTATCCACTCCCATGTCCTCCAGCTCCCTGAGCCTAGCAATGGACTATCCGAGAGTGGTGGTGGTAACAAGTCAAAATTTATACCACTAACAACTGCTCTCCCAACTAATTTTCCTCACCTACCACCCGACAAATCTACCTACTCTTGTCGATGTATCTACCTCAATGGTCTATCCATATTCTCTATGTCTATAATATGGTGGTTTAAACAATATGGAGTGATATGTTCCTTGTAATCCCATGAATATAACCACCTCTCTCTTGGATGAATCGAACCACCTTGGGATCCCTAAACTACCTATCCTCTATCCGGGGACCTCCTCTTGAAATGTCTCCTACATCCTGGTTCCAATGAATGACATCGACTACATGCTACCAAGATCTAAACTTCTTTTCATCCATAGATAATTATCACCAACTGTATCTTCTCAACCAAGAATCTTTCAACCACCAAATCAGACTCAAGAATCGTAGTATATGTCGGAATTCCCAGAGGGAAAAATCTATCCAAGATGTCTCTATATAGACCCCAGTTGAAGGTCTGATCTATGATATACTATTCTCTATCCATATCCACCAAGTAACTGGAAAGGTTAGTAAACCTCTATGAACAATATTCCACAACCATGCTTCCCTACTAGAGCTAAAAAGCACCTAAATATGGAAATCTCACTACGTAACTAGTGAGAAATCATCTATGAAGAGGTTCTAAATATCTTTTAGTAAAATAATTTACTCGTCATAATTATGTCTACAAAAAATCCTCTATCGTATCTCTGATCCATGTGGAAGGCTCACTTCTAAGAAAACCTTAATATCTATTTGTGTCCAGACTAGATGGAAAAATCAAGTCACCACCTCATGTCAGTCCTCATCCTCATCTGGGTTGTTGTAACCTCAGAACCTGAGGGGACTCTTTCACTGAAACATGTGAACCGTGTTCAACCTACTCTCCAAATCTAATCGTACTACAGCTACCTTTTTCTTCTTTACAGATGGTTGTATGAATGGTTCACCACCTAGAGGTGTAAATATTGGAATTTTGTCCTTGTATCAAAGCCTCTTCACTTTGGGGGTCATCCTCATGATCAAGATGCTAAATCCGATAAGGTACACATGGAATTGGAATAATATTACAAACAAGATGTACCATTATCAATGAGTATATATTGAGAGATAACTCATGAAGCACATGGATACCACAATCCATTTTACATGATTCTATTAAAATTATTTCCCCGTCAAACAGAAATATGATATACCATGTTAAAAAAAGTAATTAGAGTTCCGGTGTATGGATATGTTGGTCGCCACACCAACATTGGAGTCCTTGGCCTTAAAGTCACACTCTAAACAGATAACAATATTTCCCCAATCCAATATCATAGACTCTCGGTCCAAAAGTAGGACTAAACCCTCTGATAAAACTCTATCAGGAACTGTCCTAGTGGGTCTTATGATGTGTCTCCCCAAGCCAACCTCCAACAGGCCCATGTCTAGTGACTAACACCAAGTAGGAATATTACTAACATGGGAGGAATTTCATATGTACTTGTATGAATTAACATATCTCCAAGCCTAGAAATTTATAAAATGTAAAAATGACTAAGTAAATATTTCGTTCATAACATTATATCCCATGATAAGATTATGACAAAAAGTAATGTAAAATAAAATGAGGACCGAATACAGGACTACCAGAAAGAGTTTGTAAACAAATGTCCAACCTGTAAGAAAAAGTTAATGGGAATACTGTATGTGGTCGTATAAACAAACATGTGTATTTCATGCCTCAAAAAACACTATCTAGTCCTAGTAATCATAAGACTCCATAAAAAGGTTGATAATCTGCATAAGATACAACACATGTAGGGAACTCTTATGAAGGGATGATTATAACAAAACTCAGTTGGACACCCAAAAACAACAAAGCGATACAATAAAAGAATGATATAGTCGGATATACACAAATATATTTCTATAAAAAATATAACTAAAAAATAGATATATAATCAACCAATACACACGGTCTAATGGTAAGTCACAAGAATTGTATACACACCGTATAAATTCAGCTCGAATATTCCATGAAGAACTCATCTGGGAGAACACACTCTTAAATCTGATAACACTGATGATATGCATCTGAGAGGTACTTCTCATCGTGTCTCTCCATAAGAGGGAAACATTAATAGATCTAAACAGAGATATGATATCACACAATAGATGAGTATCACAACTAGGTCCATGAAAAGAACCGACAACTCAATATAGATTAGCCCTCCATGTATAGGATCAACTCTCCCGTAGTGTTGGTCACATTGAAACCAAGAACTCCACCTAGGGCACAAAGTTGGATTAGTGGATCCAGATTTTATCATCTCGGTGGATTACAAAAACTCTATCTAGAAAGTAAAATAGAAGGTATCATAGTTCTAGGAGTTTTAATGATATTATACCTACAATAAGAGAATAGATAAGGGGAATAAACCATAACAAAAATTGTCCATGATAAGAAGATGAAGAGAATAAACAAATGTTAAAAGGGGTACACAATGTGTAGTAGGGTCACACACCACGTCCCTTGACCTCAGGTACCGCCCATGTACAATGGACCATGTAATTCTAAATCGCATCATTTAAAGGATGGGTACACAACGTATAGAATGATTCACACACCATGTTCTTCCATTCGGGGCCTGCTCGTGTACTCGGACTGTGTTCTTGTACACAACGTCATGTAGATATAAATTCCTGTGTACCATTAGAAGTGGTAGCTTGTGTGTCTAGTTTAGTCCATGCTGTATGGGGTTGTACAAGCCATGTATGCAACTAGTGTACTCCACCACTTGTTAGTGTGAATCCCATGTATGCACCGACTTACTCGGGATAGGTTACATATAGTGTGATGGGGTCATATTCCTTGTGATTTTAACTTTCCCCCAAAACCATATCAATTTAAAGGGGACCCCAAACGCCCAGTAATCTAGATTGCACACCATGTGTTTCATGATTTTCCAAAATCCTTTGAGCTTCTCCAATATTCTTCCACCACTATTGACCATCGATCTATTGATCAGAGTTCATTGATTCATGCCATCTAAAAAACCATTTTTCCAATTCTAAATAGGATGTAAATTTGATTAAATCATCATTCTTCATTCCATATAGTAGAATTCCAAAGAAAGCAGATTAAGGGATCCTAGGACATTTGAATCACTCTATGTCTATCGTCACACCTTTGTCTCCCCCTGATGATCCATGATCCACGATATTGTATCATTGTTCTGTGAATCACGTTAGCAAAGATCGATTGATCTGGATATGTAGAGTCATGGGCCAAGCGATGATCTCCCGCAATGAATAATGAATTAGTGATAAAAGCACAATAGTCAAATATGGGAATGAGCCTCGATCGCTGTCTGGGTCAATATCAATATATATCCATAATAAAAAAAACAGAATAAGTAAAATAATCACAAGATCAATCTCCCTTCAAATACTAAAAAAATCATTCCATCCCGCAACTACGATTGATAAGTGAGATATTCTATTCCTTGATTAGTTTGCATTCATCGTAGGAGTGAAGAACATGAATGTATAATAAAAACAATACATCCTACCTAGATTTTTTATTTCTCTCTGAGGAATATCAGTCACCATATTGTCACTCATAGTGAGATCTACCCAGAATGACATTCATCAATCTCTGATATGAGGTTCTATCATTGCCCATTGAGAGGCTTTCTCCAGATCCATCTCTCCATGGTGCCTAGAGGATTCTACAGATATGATTCTATCCCTAGATCTCTGGAAATATGTTTTTTTAAATAATCATGTCACTGCATCCCTCCATCGATGAAATAAAAAGAAAAAAAATTTCTTATCAATTTATTGTATTCCTTTAAAACGCCTGTGAATAATTTCAACAATCGACATGCACCGACCAATTATAGCTCATTGATAGGGTGAACCCATTGTTTTGAATGAAATTTTGTCCTATGATTTTTTATTCAGAAAATGTTTTATTTGTCATTCCATTTCTTCCAAAAAACCACATGCACATTCTATTTAATATTTTAAATATTTTTTGAAAAACTATTTTTGGGCACATCGGGCCTCAGAATCATACGCTGTCTCAAGGCCTATTCTCAAGTTTAATCCATATAATATTTACTAAAATAATACAGTTAAAAATAACACATTATAATCAGAAATGAAAATCCTCCATGGTGAGAGTAGAATCAGACCCCACCCATAAGTTATCTACCCAAAGTGATGTGCACATCAGATCTACTTAATGATTCCCCAAAGATATAAATCATAAGAAATATAACCTCAAATTAAATAAAAGATATATACTTTCATAACGATTTGAAAAATTCTAAGGAATCCTCCGAATACATATATAGCCAAATCTCAAATGACTTCCCCAGCAATATTCACCTTCACCCCTAATGGGATGGAAATAATACATCATAAATATTTCACAAAAAGAGGATGATTACTACAACTAGGAATAGTATTAAAATGAAGTATATGAATATCATGTAAATCATTATTCATGACACCTATTTTTGGCTCATAAGTTGGTTTAATGTCCTTGTGTATAAGAGTACTCATGGAACCATAATTTATCACATCTCTATAAAAAAATAACTATTATTATAAGAATATATATATATATATATATATAGAGGAGGTTTAAGAAAACATGTTAGAAACATAATCATTGGACTATTAATCAGTATCCACCGCTAATATTGCAGTCACAAAACTATTGTCTTGTAATATATTAGAACAAAAAAACCCATGGAAAAAATTATAGAGATTCCTTTCAAACAAACATAAAATTAAAATATGACTCATTGTCTCTTCCATATATAAGAAAAGAGTTCATAATGAAGAAATATGCATCTCAATTCATTATAGGAATACTTAAATGATCAATCGGTTTTTTCAGATTCAAAAAGGAAGAATAACTTTAAAAGGATCAATAACTGGTCTTCTAAATTTTTCTATAATTTTTTTAGGATAGTTCGCGAATAATATTTTTATGATACATATATCTAGGTATGAGATATCTATTGGTAGTCTAAAACCATATGAGAGTGATAGGTTCAATGAAATACTACATTTGAATCCGATTTTATGCTTCATCATTCAATAAATTTAGATCTCCACTATCGTTTTCTATTACATATTCCACAAAAATAAGTATTTTTAGAACTAGGCACTATCAAATTTAATTTTAGAGGTATACCCTTCCAGGGAACATTCCAACCGTTGTGGGAGGGTTTCTTTTTGAAAAAAACCCATTTTTGTGAAAAATGTATTTTATCTTAATATGATAAATTAATCTAGATTGATAAATAATTTTAATGATTTTTTTAGGAAATATTTTCAACAAGATAAATTAACTATATTATAATGGTATTTAATCGGAATTTATTGAGTTTAAATTCATTTCATTGTTCAAAAATATATTTTTACAAAACAGGGTTTTTGTTTGTGTGTGTGTATATATTAAAACTAATTTCATTCAATATTAGAAAATTAATATAATAAAAAATATTCCATATTTTGAATAATCATGTACAAATTGTTTTATAAGGAAAATTTAGTTTCATTTTTTTTAAAATAAGATACCATATACAAATGTAAAGCCATAATGTGAAAGGATAAATGGTTAATAGGGGGGAAAATCAGAGATAATGAATAAAATATAACAAAAAAATTATCAATATTTTTTTATTAATGTGTAGTTAGGACACACTCAACTAATTATTAAAATTTTCACATTATTATGAAAATAACAATATTTGTTAAAAGTTAATGACATTTACAATGTTTCCACTCCCATAAAATATAATGGGTGTTTCTTCTCCTCACATCCCAAAACATATTTTGAATTATAGATTGACCAATATATGAAAATATAACTTCCCAAATCTCCTAAATATGTGATATAGGCGATTTTATCACTAAAATAAAAATTTACTAAGGATTAAGGTGTAATCCAATTGAGGATGATTGTGGATGATGTAATATTGTTAATCGAGTACATTAAAGTTTATTTCTTATTCTACATCCTAAAAATCTATTGTATCTCTCCTAATGTGTTTACACAAGTCTAATAAATTTACTAAATTTCCATTATGTTTATTTAATAAGTATTATATACTTATCACTCCTTCAATGTAAAATGAAATTGTCACTCCAGTATTTGTATAGACTACCGCCTCCTTTATGTGATGAATTTAATTTTTCATCATTTCCACTAATGAATTGTTAAATTTATATTTTTTATGAAAATATATTATATTTATGAAATAATTTTTATTTTTAAAATTTAAATTATTATATACAATCCTTTATGTCCATCCATTTTAAAATGGAAACATCACCTATGTGTGTGTCCAGATTACTTCCTTTAAGACGTAATGTAATTCATTCTTCATCACATAATTATGTGGGTTGTTCGAAAAGTGTACATAATTATTTAATATGGTTTTTAATAATTTATGATTACTTTAGGGATGATGAATCTAGGATATGGTGGAATAATGAGAATCATTAATAAACAATATGCATGTATAAAGAATAGTTGAAACAAAAATATTGATTTTAAGGAATAATTATTATTAAATAGGTTATTATAAAATAAAATGTCATGA
Source organism: Viscum album (assembly GCA_963277665.1). Classification (NCBI taxonomy): domain Eukaryota; kingdom Viridiplantae; phylum Streptophyta; class Magnoliopsida; order Santalales; family Viscaceae; genus Viscum; species Viscum album. The sequence goes on from OY728133.1 coordinate 1,504,456,657, forward strand.
TATATAATAATATAGGTAAGAATATAGATTATATATATATTTATAATAAATTTAATTTGACTACGCATGCTGTTATATCATTTATAATGAATATTAGAGCATGAGGTATGGATTTATGTTATAATCCCACTTCATACGATGATTGATTATGTCACAATTTATACAAATAGAAGTATATATCAATAATCGATTAAACCAAAGAAAATGTATTCCTCTAATTTTTTGTGTTCTAATTTATTCTATATATCATTCCCCTCTTTAACACTCGAATTACAAAATTTGGTTCAGGAATAAATGACTTTTTTCTCCTCATTTATCAGTAAATTTTTATTCCATTCCCATGTTCATAAAAATTGTTTTATTGAAGTTAATATCAAAAAATATTATTAAAACTAATATTATTTGTTAACTATCATTCAATTTAATATTTTCAAGATAATATTCTTTTCATTTTTTGAACCAACCATTTTTTACTTTCAATATAAAAATTTAGAAAGGTATGTTTTTGAAATTTTACCATAAGAAAAATTTTTACCTCTCTAATTTCTTTTAATCATCATGAATCTACATTTATATGTTTAAATTGATTTTTAATGAAAATAATATTTCTATTATTTTAGGATTTTTTGTTGTTACAATGTAAAAATGATATTTCATTTGGTTTCTAATTTCATATTTCAAATGTTTATATAAAAGTATTTTTCATATATGTATAAATCTTGTAAGGATTATTATACCTCATTATAGATATGATTTTATTTTACTATCAGCTTTCTTTTTCTAGATATGTTTTGATGAAGGTATTTTATGGGACTTCTTATTAAACCCATTTCACTCCAATGGTAAATTATTCTATAGTGAAATTATTATTGTTTTTATGATATTATAGAATATATATTTACAATTTATCATTATTTTATAGTTGAATCTATTATGAACCTATAAATAATAGGGTAAATTTTTATCTCACCTACTGTTATAAGGAACATGGGTGGTTATCTTAATCCCAATATGGTAAATTGGTAGTATACCCATGCTGAAGAAGGTACATGGGTGGTCAGCCCATACAAACTATGTGATGAATTTCATAGAGGGTAACATTGACCAATATCTTCTATACTTATTGATATTTGAATAATAATTTTATTATTTTTATTATAATATCTCATGGATAATTATTTTTTATTTATCATTCCATGTTATTATAACTGATTTCATTTGTATGAAGAAGCCTTATTCTATGACTCTTGATTTTTGTTTTATATCTACTTGGTAATGCTTTAAAAAATTAGATCATGTTCTCTTACACTTTTCCATATATTACGACCAGCCATTATCATAGATTTATATATCCCATGTATTTTTCTTTACCAAACAATTTATGTCACCCATTATTATTCTTACATTTCCTTTATTTATGATGTAAGTTATTACATATTATTCGTCTATGAAGGGTAATATGAGAGTTAATATTTATGGGGGATGATGAAGATCATCCATAAAATAATATTATTATGTATCTAGTATGCAAAGTCACAAAAACATGTAGTTAATGACTATATTATTTTTTAATTGAAATAGTGAATAAAAAATGGTATTTATATTTATTTCAACTCAGGTCACCTCATAGTGGCTACATGCTATCCTTGTAAAGGTTACTCAGGGGTCATAGGGACCCTTGTCGAGGGTCACCAACCACCTGGTGACCCGTATGAAAGCACGTTGGTGAAATTCATGGTAATTTTAATAATAAATAAATTTCATTATATATTATTATTTATATTAATAATTTACATATTAAAATTAATTTTAATAATTTTATATGATTTTTCTAATATATGATATAAATTGTTTTATGAAATCTAAAGTGTTTTCCATGTATTATATGATTTAATTTATAAGTTAAATCTATAAATTTTTAAAATATAACATGATTAAATTTAATAATGTTTTCATATTATAATATTTTAAATATATCAGGTTGAATTTTTGGGTTTTTTCTGAAATGATTTATTTTTCGGTGAGTAGTGTAAATATTGATTCTTATAAAAAAAGTCAATTTATTTCATATATTTTTAAAATACCATAATATTTAGGATTGGGTTTCAAGTAACATTTTTTCAATTTGTATTATAATAATATAATTAATTTTTTAGTTATCAATATTATAATATATTTTGTTATCAATTTTTTTAGTCATAAAATTCATTTCTGAGGAAATGTTTTTTTCTCATGTTTTGTGAACTTTTATAAAAACTAGATTCTAAAATTTATGGAAATTGAAATATATTTTTTTTATAATTATAATTATGAGGACAAAATTTATAAATTATTTCAATTTCATTTTGGTCAATGTTAATAGTAAACATGTTAAAATATTATCACCATGATAAAGGGTAAAATTGGTTAATAATGGTTAATACTAATGTAAAGGTGTAAATATTTCATCTTTAACATTTTGGAATGAGATTATTTCTTAAATTACCACCATAAGTTATAAATGGGATATATTTTCTTCAAATTATTGATGAATAATACTGAATATAATTTAAGAACATTACAAAACTACATGGGTGTGACTCCCCTCACATATAAAAGGAACCACATGTCCTCTCTTTTTCGCATACATTGATCTATTTAGATCAACCAAGACACAACATGTCTTTAAATACTTCCCCATCAATGACCATAATTTTAGGTTATCTATAAAATTCCATCATATAAGAATTTTTGTGGATGAAAATTGATGATTTCCAGTGAAGAGGTTTAACTTTTAATCGAGTGTTTTCATGTTTATTTCCTCATCCACCTAAACCAAATCGTACATAAAAATGATAATATGATTAAATTAGTATAATTAATATATATTAACAAAATTAATATTTTTATTCCACAATTTAATTTAATCACATATTCTATTTAATGGGAAATGAAAATTCCCTTCATATGTGTGTGGACTACCACATCCATGAAGAGATTAATTTTGTTTTTAATAACCACCTCAAATGGAATGATATTATAATTAATTTAATGAATATATATGATATTATTGACATAATTATGATTATGTATTTATTTTATATTACTTACCTGTCACGAACTGTCCCCCGGGGCCCGTGTTGTGACTACCCCAAGCTCGCCTTACATTTTCCAGGGGCTGGCGACTAGCACCAGAAAGGCATATTCCCAAAACCAGGACGACATTGCCTTTATAACCTACAAACTAACAAAACCAAGGACACAAAAAGATACGAGTACATATTAAAAATTATTGTAAATAGTGTAAGTGCAGTAAGTAAAAAGGTATAGAATAGAATCCCAACTAAAAGGTACAAGTAAAATTGGAAAGTACAAGTATAATTGAAAAAGATTCCTGTAAACACCCACAAAGGATCCTACCAGAAGGGTAGGTACAACTATCGAATGGTCGTCTCTACGATCCCCAAAATCTAGGGTCCACCTCCGAGTAGCCTCCAGTACTAGTACCCTCGTCCTCGATCTATGATGTATATCGTCTGCACAAGACACAACAAGGTGTAGGAATAACTCATGTAGGGGTGAGTATAACAATACACAGTAGGGACCCCGAGTCCACCAAAGGAATCTCTAATTACACTAAGGATAAACCAAAAAGCATGGAAGCAACAATCAACCATACTTATGTATATTCCGATACATATACCTAAGTTATCAAGTATACCCTTCTCATTCATGAGGAATCACAAGGAAAAACTACTTATCCCAAAGCTAAACTATTCCATGACGGAAAGAATTCCACAAAGGTAACCCCACAAAGTTATGTACCAACAAGGTAACACCACACGTAAGAATACAAGAAAGGTATCACCATGATGGTAAGTAACACAAAGGTACACCACATAGAAGATTACCACAAAGGTAAGACTCATCTCACACTAGGTATAACTTAAATATATAAGTAAAGATAAATAGCCATAAGCTAGAAAATCTTATTCTATTAAGTAGCACTACTTATGACCCACACATGATTGGTAGGTATCTAACCTCCACAATCCCACATAGGATATGACCCACATAGGATCAGTAGGCACTGACCCACATAGAATCGCTGACCTATGACCCACATAGGATCTAACCTGGACAAGATTAGTATGCACTAACCCACATAAGATCGCTGAGCACTGACCCATATAGGATAAGAAGATTATTCAAGTACATCTATCCCATGGTCCCCGCACTAAGCATGCATGATTTTTGGAGGTTCCTCACCTCAAGACTTCGTTCGATACTTCAACTACCACAATGTCCCATGAATAAGTATCCCAATGGTCTGTCATTTTAAAAGTGACAAAACGCAATTGACGGTGCATCAATAGGACACATGGTATGTAAGTTTTTAGTGTTTCTATTCTGAGGGCTTGGTTGGATACGAGTTCGATCCTACATGGTCATACTAAAAAATTATCCAAAACACAATTGGAGTATACCAAATGTACCATCTCAATCCAAGGATTCTGGAACCACTGAAGGTTCGTCACGTGAACACTCGGATCACAAGTTATGGCCAAAAAGGCGAAGCTAGATCCAGATGGGCTTGGATCCAGTCCGTCTCGGTCGGACCAACTCAAGTCTGGCCTGGCCTGGACACTAGCGCGGTCCGATGGACAGAGCAGTCCTCTCGGGCTAGCGCCAAATGGGACCAGCCTCTCTTCCATTAAGAATTCGAATCGAGACCTCCTTTAGGTGATTCTATTTCATCTGCAGGAAATGACTGGGTACTGCCGATACGCTACGGAAATCTGGTGATCTGGCCAACTTTACTCCTAGCGGCGCAATGACGCCACTCTCCTCTACGGCCGGCCTGGTGCCGGACACACTTTGTCCTCTACTGCGGCCAAGCGCCCATGGTCTCCAGCTCTGGTGGTGCGGACACACACCGCCTCTTCACCACATGGCTGACCTACATGCCGACCGCCCCCTACTCCGCTGCGGCCAACGGACCGCAACCTCTTGCTCATCTGGCAGTGCGAATGCATGCCGCGCTACCTCACATGGTTTTTCGCCCTTCTCTTCTGTGGTTCACTACATCTTCATTCTAAGCCTGGAAAATATAATGACCACATATTCACGATCCTCGAGTCTGCGTCTCCACGTCAATATTTCACGCTCAACAAAATACTGTGTTTTCAGTGTGCTAAATTATTTGGCGTTTAATAATGCATGAAGAACATGTGAAGAACAAAAGAAAATGTGCAAGATATATGTGAGGAACAATGGCCATCTTTTTTTGGACATCATCATTGTGAATCCATAATATGATGAATCAAAAAGTAAATTTAATCATATTTCAAATTAAAACCCCTACATCAATTGCCCATTGGAGATGGTGTGAGGAAGATGAAAAAGACCATGAAGATGATGAGGGTGCCTATGTTCGTCGCTCCCGCAAAACGCTACCAATGTCGGGCTTGGGCATCATCATCATTCTTGATCTGGAGAATGTTCTTCATTGGAGGATATCTCTCCCAAGATTTCCCTTACATTTCCCGCGATTTCTTCCATGCAGGTGTGGTGCCAATCTTAATTATGATAAGTTATAGTTTAATTAAATTAGGCACATTAATTAAATTATGTTGGAACATGTAATTTGGGTAACTCCAAGGGTTAACTTGCATTGAAGAGGGAGTTCAATGGTCAGGTGGTCCCCACCACTAACTTTAAATGGGAGGTTTCTATCTTCAGTTTTCCCCACCACTAAATTAAAAAAGGAGGTTTCAAAATAAAAATAAATTATTTTTGTCTTATTTTATCTTTATTCATTTAAATCTCCGACAGAAATCCAGAAAACTAACTTCCACCCTCGACCTATTGTGTTCGAGGTGAAGGTCTCCTTATGTGAATAACTGCGATGTGGATTCAACAGTGTCCTCATATTTCAATTATGAGCACCTGTTCAATATTTAAAAAATGCCACTCATGCGTTTTATGAAAGTACCAGAAAAAAATTTCAGAAATCTATTATGGGCACACTATGCCATGGAATCATACGCCGTTAATTTCCATAGACTCATAATATTCCCATATAATTAAAAATGGTTACATTGAAAAATATTATTCTTTACATTCTCCCCACCTCGGGGATTTTCATCCCCGTAAGCCACAAAAAAAACCAGGGAAACAAGTGGGGGTACTGTGCATGAATCTGATCCTCTCACTCACATGTGCTCTCCTAGAGGTTCCTGTGCTGCCAATGTACGTTCACCAAAGGTATTGATCGCCCACGTAGGACTCTCTCCTATCGATCCTCAATCAATACTAGAACCTCCAAAAATTTCTCACAATCATCGATGTCCAACTTGCTCCAGTCAATGATGTGTGAAGGATTATGTACGTATATCCTTAGCGGGGATATGTGGAAATCTTCGTGCACCCAGTGAAGCTGAGGTGGAAGAGCTAAGCGTTAAGCCACATCACCAACTCTACTAAGGACCTAAAACAGTTTGATGAACCTCAGAGATAACTTGCCACCCCGACCTAATCTCTGCAAACCTCATCGTGGTGAGACCCATAGAAACACATGGTTACCATCCTCAAACTCTAGAGATCTTCATATCCTATCATGATAATACTTTTTCATGGATTGTGCAGTCTTCATCCACTGATGGATGATCTGCACCTTTTCCGTGGTATCTCGTACCATCTCTGGTCCAACGAATGCTGACACCCCAGGGTTAGTCAAGAACAGAGGTGATCTTCAAGGTCATATATACAACACCTCAAGTGGTTCCATATAGATAATGGATTTATAGTTGTTTTTGTACACGAAATCCACTAATGGAAATTGATCCTCCCAGCTACGGCCGAAATCTATGACACGAGCACATTGTATTTCCTTAAGGTTTTGAATGGTCCACTCTGTTTGACCATCCATCTAAGGATGGAAAGTGGTGCTCAACTGAAATTGTGTCTCGAATGCCTCCTACAACCCCTTCCATAGATGAGATGTGAAATGTGCATGACGATTGGAGACAATCATAGATGGAACTCAATGAAGAAACAAAATATCTTATATGTACAGGCATCCCATGATCCCTATTTATCCCTACTCTCTAATAGGTAAGAAGTGGGCCAACATGGTGATTCTTTCAACGATCACCGAAACTGAATCATGAATCTTGGACATGCGTGGGAGTCCTATCATGAAGTCCATGGAAATTTTATCACCCTTCCACTGTCCCTCCTCTAGTGGCTTAATTAACCCTACTAGAAAATGATGCTCTGCCTTCACTTGCTGACAAGTGAGACACTGTGAGACAATCTCGGCCACTATTTTCATTATACCCGGTCACTAGTGCTGACCCCAAAGGTCCTAGTACATCTTCGCCACTACTGGATGTACCGCTAGAGGGTAAATATAGAACTCCCTCAACACTTCCTTCTATAGCACCACTAGTACCATAGTATTCCCTATGAAGAGGATTACGTGCTCCCCACCTTTATAAAATCTTTCAAGTTCCTGTTCTATGGATATATGAGCACATTAAGATTTGCATTCAGTGTCCCTAAGCTGCGCCTCCCCGAATCATAGAAGGAGTGGTTGAGTGACTATCAGAGACTGAAGATATGTTTCTCCATCTTGATCCACATGGTATATCCACTAAGTGGCTAGTTGCTCTGTTGCCTCTCATAGAAATTTTATAACAGACCTCCTACTGAGTATATTTTTTACTAAGTTACCCTTCATAGGAGTATAGACTATCTAAAAGTCATAGTCCTTGAGGATCTCAAGCCAACGCTATTGTCTCAGGTTCAGGTCCTTATGAGTGAAGATATAACTGAGACTCTTCTGATTAGAGTAGACTATAAAACATTATACCATAAAGTAATGATGCCACATCTTCAAGTAAAAACCATTGTTGCTAACTCCAGGTCATGGGTAGTGTATTTCTACTCATGTTGCCTCAGTTGTCAAGAACCATATGTGATCACTACCTGCTTGTTCATCTGGACACATCCAAGTCTTGTCCCCAATGCGTCATAGTAGTATATGTACTCAATGCCCTCCTATGGTAGCGTTGAGATCGGGGCACACATCAGTATCTTACTCAGCTCCTGGAAACTCTGTTTTCATCTATCCAAACACATGAAGGGTTTCCCATTCTTCGTCAATGATGATAAGGGTTCCAAAACTCTGTAAGAGTCAGGTACAAACCTACGGTTGTAACCGGCCAAACCCAAGAAATTCTGCACATCTGTCACACTCCTTGATGGCTCCCAACCAAGAAAATCCTCAATCATTGTTGAATCCACCACAAACGTAGCCTCCGAGATGATGTGTCACAAGATGTGAACCTATAAAATCCATAACTAGTACTTCGAGAGCTTAACATAATTCTGGTTCTCTCTAAGTGTGTCTATAAATATCTATAGATGATCATCATGCCCCTCCTCTGTCACTGAGTATATCAGTATGTCATCAATTAATACTACCACAAAGAGATAAAGGTTAGGCTGGAAGATCCAATTCATGAGTCCCATGAACACTGTTGTGGTGTTGGTCATGCCGAAAGGAAAAACCAAGAACTTATAATGGCCATACAAACATCTGAATGTCATCATCTGCACATCTTCGTCCCGTACCCTGTGCTAGTGATATCCCGTTCTAAGGTGTATCTTTGAAAACCATCGTGCTCCCTTCAAAAAATCATAGAGATCATCAATCCTCTTGACTGGGTACTTGTTACTCACAGTCACCTGATTGAGGCACTGATAGTCCACACAGAGTCTCAAACACCCATCTGCCTTGTTGGAAATAAAATTATCGATGCCCAAGGAGAAACATTGGGCCTAATGGACCAATTGCTCTGTAAGTCCTCCAACTATACTCACAGCTCTCGAAACTCCATAGGAGCCATCAGATATGCTAGTGTAGATATCAGTGACATCCCTGGGGTACATGTATATGTAGAAGTCCACCTCTCTGTGAGGAGGTAGACCTGAAACATCATCAAGGAAAAACATCAGTGTACTGGTCTGAGCATTGACTGTGGATAACCTACACATACCCAAGATGACGTCGTAAGGCATTGATGCTGCTACTAGAAGATCCCAGCCAAAGCTCTCGCCTCCTAGAGTAATCTCACACTACCGGAACAAGTTTTTAATCCGAAAATCTGCTCATATAGGAGTCTCTAGCCATAAGGGTCAAGCCAATGGATCCACCGAAATCTCTGAGCTCCGAACGAGTGTCATGGAAATAAAAGAGTGACTAGAACCGATGTCTATAAGTACAGCAGAAAATGTGGACTAGACAGAGATCGTACCTCATATCATATCCGAAGCACCATGGTCATAGGCCTTAGCTGCCTAAAGCTGAGATCATCCTTGTCCACCTGCTCCCTCTGGTCAGGGTGGACCACCTAGTGGTGGTGGCGGTTGAACCTCGAATCGCATCCCATCGCCTACTGCACAACCCTCTCCCCTGCCACATCCTCCTCATTCAAGAAGGCCTCCTTGAAAAAATCTTCGCCTCTACCATGGAAGTCCTTCGACCCTCTGCTAGTCATTCATACGGTAGGTCAGGCTGTTGCGATCCATGTGACCATGCGCACATCACGAGTAACATTTCATGTTCCTTTCCTTTCCTTCTCTTTATCTAGAGCCTTGCACCACCAATCGTGTATCTTGTGGTCTCCACTAAGAGTGCTCGCTCTAACACCCCTTCCTGCATCGGGATGCTGAGAGTAGACATTGAAGCTCTAATCTCTTGTCTGAGCCCCAGCTCAAATGACTAGGAACTGAAGAAAGGGTTTCACACTATGTTAGTGGAGTAGAGTGAGAGGTCAGTGTACCTCTCTGAATACTATGCCACGGTCATGCCACCCTACTACAAGTGGAGAATCTCTTGTATATGCCCTTAGTGTAGAGTTTCTAGGATAAAATACGCCCTGAAATGGCTCTCGAAGTCCACCCAGATGAGAGTGAACTCGTCGTTGGCCTAGAGCACCAAGCTCCACAATCTTCCCGCTACTACCTGAAAAAGACTATCGCCAAGGGTCACCATGAGATAAACTGGTGTCTCTACTAGTCGAAAACCTATAACAATGGCCTCCAGCCAGTCCTTAGCCGCCTATGGATCCATCTCCCCCGAGAAACATGATGGATTCTAGTGAAATAACTTTTGAAACATGCTCACACTATGTGCACCATCTTTTGCTGGGGATGGTGTTGTTAGCTAACCAATAGGTTGTGGTGCTATCTGTACACCACCCAGTGGTAGAACTTCCATAATGGGGCCCTGCACCATAGCCTCATAACTCGGTGGGCTATAATTTTGTACTCTACCCAGAACCCTGGATGGGTGTTTAAATGGAGGCATCCTGAAAAGAAACATGTGTCCCATTGTTATTAAGTTATACCTTGTGTTCTAACTCAATGAGATCACAAAGAAAACCTTTAAAAGAAACACACAATAAGTGTTTTCGTTCAATGAGTCGAAAATCAGAACTCGGGACCCTGGCATATGGAAATGTTGGCCGCTGCACCAACATGGGACTCCCTGAACTGAAAACCACTCTCATCACACTTAACAATATTTCCACATAGAAATGATTAGAGTTATAGTTCGTCACTTGATCCAAAATCCTATGAAACCATTTTTTCACGACCAGTACCGAGGGGCTCGGGCCGTGACGAACCCAATCCCACCTCCCATAGGCCAGGGGCAGGAAACTAGCATCAGAAAGGCATATACCCAAAACCATAAAGGCATTTCCTTTATAACAGGTAAACTCACACAACCAAGAACACATCATGATACAAATAAAAATTAAACTGTATAGTAAAAAGAGTATGTACAGTAAGTAAAAAAGGTCCAGAATAAAATCCCAACTGAAAGGTACAAGTAAAACTGGAATGTACAAGTAAAATTGAAAACAGTTCATGTGAACACCCGCCAAGGATCCTACCTGAAGGGTAGGTACAACTCTCGAACGATTGTCTCTGCGATAAAAGACAAATATGGTCCACCTCCAAGTAGTATCCTGTCCTAGTACCCTCGTCCTCAATCAATGATGTATGTCATCTGTACAAGACATGGTAAGGTGCGGGTGTAGCCTGTGCATGGGTGAGTATAAAAATTCTCATTAGAGACCCCGAGTCCCCCAAAGGTCTCTCAAAATTCACTAAGTATAAACCAAAAAGAATGGATTCAACAATCAACACTACTTATGTATATGCCCATACATATACCATATTTATCAAGTATACCCATCTCATTCCTGAGGAAACACAAGGCCAAAATCATTATCCAAAAGAACAACTGTTCCATGAAGTAATGAATACCATGAAGGTAACACCATTAAGGTAAGTACCACAAAGGTAACACCACACAGAAGAATTCCACAAAGGTATCTACTTGAAGGTAAGTACCGCAATGTTACAAAACACAAAATATTACATCAAAGTTATGACTCAGCGCACATTTGGTAGAACTTACATTATGAAGTACATATGATTATTCATAAGCTAGATCATCTTATTCACTTAAGTATCACTGCTTGCGACCCACACTATATCGATAAGTAACAGACCCTCACTGACCCGTACAATATTTTACCCACAGAGGATCAGTATGCACTGACCCACACAGGATCCCTAAGCACTGACCGACACAGGATTGGAAGATTCTTCATGTACATCCAGCGGCAGGGTTCCCACATGAAGAATGATTCATTTCGGGTGGTTCCACTCCTCAATCTTTTAGTCGATACTTCAAATTACACTAAGTCCCACGAAGTAGTATCCCAATGGTCCATAACGTCAAAAGGGATCCAACACAACTGACAACGAGTCAAATGGACACCCGGTCTGTAAGTTATTAGTGTTTCCCTTATAGGGGCTCGATTGGATTTAGGTTTGATCCAACCCAGTCATACTTAAACATATCCAAATATCATGTGGAGTATACTAGAAGCACCTTCTAGATCCAAGGATTCTGGCACCACTGACTGTTCATCAAACAGACGCTCGGATCACAAGTTATGGCCAAAAAGGAGAAACTGGGTCCGGATGGGCTTGGGTCCAGTCTGACCCTGTCGGACTGACCCATCCTGACCCAGTCTGGTCCGACCCAAGTTTGGCCTAGTTGGCCTGGGTTGCGGTGGGCCTGGACTGCTAGGTCGTGGTCCAGCCCAGCCCGGCCCACTGTGCGCAGCCCGTTGGTGTGGCCCATTGGCACGACCCGCTGGATAGTGTAGTCCGCCCGAGGTTGCGCCAAAGGGTACCAGGCCCCCTTCTATTCAGAATAGGAAGCGGTCATGCATTTTGGAACTGCTATGTCATCTGAGGGACCCGATATGGTCCTTCCAATCTGCTACTGTCGGTGGGTGCTCTGGCAGGCTCTCCTCCCAGTGGTGCCACAACGCCACTGTCCTCCATGGCCGGCTGGGTGTCGGCCGCCCTTCAGCCTCCACCTTGGACAAGAGGCTGCAGTCTCCCGCTCCTGCAGCGTGGATGCCCGCCACCACTTTTCCACACGGCTGGCCGCCACCTTTCTCCGCTACGGTCAACGGGCCGCATCCTTCTTCTCATTCGGTGGCGCTGACGTGCGATCCCTTACCTCCACGCGGTCTGCCAGGTGTCGGACACCCTTATCTTCCATGGTTCACCACATGTTCGTTCTATGACTGAAAAATATGACGACTACTTATTTACGATCTTCGGGTTGAGAGATTCGCGTCCAATCATCGCGCTAAACAAAACATTCTGTTTTTAGTGCGCTTAATTATTTGGTGTTGAAGAACGCACAAATAGCTCGAGAAGAACAAAAGAAATTGGGCAAGGTATAATTTCGGAACGATGACCATGTTTTTATAGCCATCATTGTTGTGAATCCATAATTTTAAGAATAAAAAAATATATTTAATCATATTTCAATTTAAAACCCCTACCTCAGTCTTCCATTGGAGATGGTGGGAGGAAGAAGACGAAGACAATGAAGATGATGAGTGAGCCTATGTTCTTTGCTTCCACAACATGCTTCTAATGTCAGGCTAGTGCATCGTCCACATTCTTGATACAGATAAAGTTCATCATTGGAGGATATTTCACCTAATCTCCCCCTTCCATTGCCAATGATTTCCTCCATGAAGGTGTGGTTCCAATCATAATTAAGTTAAGCATTTATTTAATTAAAGTTGGAGCATTAATTAAATTAAGTTGGCACATTTAATTTGTCAAATTCGAAGGGTTAAATCGAATTAATGATGGAGTTCATGGGTTGAGTGGTCCCCACCACTAAATTCAAATGGTTGGTTTCAAGATCAGGTGGTCCCCACAAAAAAATTAAAAAAGTAGGGTTTACAAAGAAAAATAAAATATTGTTGTCTTATTTTATTTTTATTCTTTTAACTCTCCCATAAAAACACTAAAAACTAACATCCAACCTCGACCTACTGTAGTCGAGGTGATGGTCTCCTTAAGTGAGTATTAGCATTGCAGGTTCAAGGGTGTCCAGAAATTTCATTTCCGAGCACTAGTTCAAATGTTACTAAACTCCACTCGCGTGTTTACTGAACATGCCCGAAAAAAGTTCAGATACTCATTTCGGGCACACCGGGCCTCGAAATCATGAGCTTTTGATTTTTGAGGATGCATAATATTTCCTTATTATTAAAAAAATGGAAAATTTTGGGTTTTTACATTACCTTCTTACCATTCCAAATGTTGGAAAATGATAATTCCACATATATATATGTGAGGACTACCACACTGCGAAGAGATACAAATAAGTTTTCATATTTTCCTTTCAAAACCTATTCTATAATTTTATTTAATATATAAAAATGGTAATTATTTAATGATTAATATTCTATATATGAAATAACAATTAACCAGGTGACCCTAGTAAACTATCAAAGTGGTTTTGATATCACAAATCCGACATCCTAAAAATATATCACATGGACTTCATTTAATTAAAACAACATAAGAAATGGTACTTAATGAAATAAAATGGATACAAATATGTTAATACACTTAAAAGTTTTCTTAATATAGAAAATAATTAATATATGTTTATTATGTTTTTTTAATGTACCTAGGTGGTGTATCGGACTAGGGGTTATAGATTTTTGTTTAAACATTTATTTTACATTTTTAATGTATTCTTCTATTTTCCATTATATTTGTGTTCTTTAAAATGTATCATGTATATTATATATATACTAAAATATTTTTAAAATTAATTTTAAACCATTCTTCACTTTATTTATGATGGTTTAAAATATGCTTTTCATTAACAATTTCTAAATGGATTATTTTTTACGTTTTTTAAGAAAAGTGTAAATGGAATATCTTTATAATTTAAATGGAATGTAGAAAATTTATTTCTATTATGAAAAATATTTTTTAAAACTATTCCTCAATATGGATGCATGGTTTTAAAAAATAATATTTTATTTCCCAATTTTATTGGATTTTTTATTTTATTACTTTTCTAATGAAAAGGGTTATTAGTTTTTAGTGAAACATGAAGGTACTTCATTATATATTTTAAAAAGAATATTTTTAAGGACTTACGATACGAATATATATTTTTATGTGTTTTATATATGTTATAGTACTCAAAAATTAATCAATGTTATTAGTGAGCCAAATAATTCTCTTTAATGAATTGGGTAATAATTTTTATGAGGAATATATGTTTCATTTAACAATATAGGTTATTTCATTTATAAAATTGCATGTATGAAAAAATAAAATATAGTTGTGATTAATATTTCTCAATATATACACATGAATATTCTTTTCATTGAAATTATTTTTAATGGGTTTATTTTTATTTCATAAGGTAAGATAATGATGTTATGTTTAATTGAATGTTTATTTCCATTTTCAAGGGCGAATAATGTTTTTTTTGGAAAATGTTTTCATGAGTACCCATGCTTCACCAAAAACCCTCATGATTATGATTTTAACATTAATCCAACTTTTGAGATGTTTTACATAATAATTTAGGAGGTGAAGTTGTTTTTTAGTATAAAAATGATTTCTTTATCATTATATTAATTATATAAATGGGAAAATTTTAAATGGTATATCATGAATTTCAATAATTGAATAATGGATTTCATATTTTAGTATAAGATAGTGGGAATTATGTCCTTATCCAAAGTATTGAAATGCTTCTAAGAGGGACTATAGATAAGAGGAAATATAAAAAAGAGTCTTTATTTCTTATATGAGGATTCATCCTAAAAGAAGCGAAATAATTTTGAGTAAAATAAATTTTTAAATTTTAGAAAATTGATTTTGTAGAAAAATTGATATTTAGTGGAAATGACCAATTTGATTTTAAATGGATTTGTATGTAAGAGTATATCCTAATTCTCCAACATCCCTAAGTAAATTAAATTCATGAGGATAAAATGAAATTAGACTAAATGAATGTTAATATATAAGGGGTTTTTATAACCAGCAGAATATATGAAATCTCATCCTCAATATATGACAATAGACCTTTTTAATAAAAATAAAACATAATGACCACAAATCAGTCTCACCCAACCATGTCTCTTTCTGAGTAAACTTGTGCAACCTTGGCATACATTCTAAATGTATTTTCTTCATTTAAATAATATCCATGCTCGTATCCACTATATGAACAAATCACTCCATAAATAATGCATCAATGTGAAACATTAAATCATTATGTTTGATCACATGAAAATGATCAGGGTGTTGTATCCTTAATAGGAAAACGAGAAATACATCGTGAATAACATGAAATCTCTATGGAAGGTGTAATTTATATTCCATGATTTAGACTCTATGGAAAAACTCAAATAGAACCATATATATGGGAGCCAACTTACCAAACCATTACAGATGATATTGTCCCAAATGAGGAAGCACATGAAAGACAAAACGATAACCCTCCTCAAACTCCCAAGAATGGTTTTTTAATTTCATATATGGGAATTCTATTCTCTATATAGACCTTAATTTATGTGGAATCAACCAAATATTCTTTGATGCCTCATAAACATGGATATTACTTATAATTTATTAGTTATCAGTTATCATCCATCATATATTTTAGTGGACTGACCAACCATTCATGGTCTAAAAGGGTTCCATATTAATTTTCCATGAACAACGGTTTGTACTGGTGAACATAGAAGGCATGATATAAACATCTTATTAACCGCTGATTCTAGAACACACGACCATAATATTTTCTCCATATTTCAAATTGTAAACTCAATGTTATAGTTATTTATAGGATGAAATAAATTTCTCAAATTCACTAATGTATTAATCTTTATATATGTGTCATTATAAAATTGTAATGTAATCTAGGTTTCATGATTAAAATGATAATACTCATCCAATCATAAAACTGTAAAACCTATTATTCATATAATATACCCATTTAATCAATGAATTGTTAATTCTTAATTGGGAGTAAATGTGAAATATTGAATAACTATTCCATAGTAACATATACCCTTTAATTTACACATGGAATCCTCAGAAATAACATTTAAAAATACATCTTCACATTTTAACATCAACATTAAAAATAGAAAATGACTTATGATATTATTTCGGTCTTTGATTTACATCGATTACTTAACGATAAGTGAGGAAATAAAAAATGAACACTAAAATACCCCTCTTCAATATAGGGATCCAATAATTTTATGTATTTCACGATGCATCTTTGTAAAACTAGGGTGAACATCAAATATCAGGGAATGTTGATCAAATGTCACATTTTCACACCTGTTCTTTTGGGTCAAAAATCTTACACATTAATGGAGGATCTAATCATTATTATGGGTAAAATCTGGTGATAGACCCCTTAATATATTTTTTCCCTTAAAAACTGATAATTTGAATTTGATAATTATCATTTTTCCCTATATAAGTAGGAATATATTATATCTATAGAAATTAGATTCACCTAGCCTTGACAATAAAGAGTATAAAGATGAATCTAAATTAATAGTGTTATCAATTAGAACTAGTTATTTTCCTTCTATGAAACATGAACCCGATTAACCCTATATTTCTTATTAGTAACAAAATCTAAATTTCAGGGTGTTCATGCTACCATGATGTTAGTGGACTGAAACTAATTTAACCACATCCATTAAAAAACTATAAGGTTATTCTATTATAATGTATATTAATTGCACTTATGGTTAGTATATTCCAAGTAAATATTAGAATTTATATTAATTAATCTTATAGTTATTATAAACCAAATGTGATATGTTTTCATCCACACTGTGTGTTGTCCTTTTTCTAAAACTATATTATAATACTCCTTATTAAATTCTATAAATGTGATAAACATCCTTAAAAATTACCATAATATGTTTTATCCTCCATGGTTAGCTCATATATTTCATTTTTCAACCCAAAATATAATAACATGAAATTAACCCAAAAATAATTTTCTCCAAAAATACTATTAGTCAACTTTAAATTTCATAACATAACTCCTCAAAAGTAGTTTCTAATTAATTAATTTTAGGATAAAAATTAAATTTATAAACCCATGATGTTGTAAATATCTCTTAATAAGACATCCAGATCTCTAAAGAAGCCAAAACCCTATTCTAATACCAATTATAAGGATTAGACCTTATATATTACATATTCCACTAATTTTAAAACTAAAAATAAGATTATTTCCCAAGGATATTTTAGGTATAGATTATTAGAAACTTTGGAAAAACTAATACATAGTAAACCCATACATTAAAAGTGGATAAGTATACTGAGTGTCCATTTGTTCGTAAAAGAAAAATCCTTAAAACAAAAAAAGATTTCTGGTGGGGGTATATCTTTAAAATCTTCCCTTGATGTAAACCTTATCCCAAATCATCCTTAAACCCTATGAGAAACATTTTAAAACATATGATGTGAAAAAAATATCAGTATGGGTCAATAAATAAAGGAAACAATTTGTCTACTGAAATCCCATAAAACATTCACTAAATAATATACATTTTACAATAAAAAAGGGAACATCAATTCAAAATGGTCATCATCTTACCTTTTGAAAATAAAATTATTTTCATGAAAACTTAAATGTAATCATATAAAAGATAAGTAGGTAACATGGTACATAATTATACTCAAATTTAATATATGTGTGGTCAAATTACATACATGTATCTCTTACAAATGGTATTACCATATGGTCGTCTTCTATAACCAATGCATTGGAGGTTGTAACCGAACCACACATGCATGGTTTATCATGGAACCACCCATACTTGGTTTACCAAATAACCACCAATTAAAATTTATAGTTCTATTATATAATCATAACACATAAAGTCTTTCAATTTTCGACATGTCCCTCTTGAAATTTCATTTTTACTCATAATTAAACATTTCATGTTATCGAAATAATCATTCAATTTTCAAAACCAATTTTTAAAAATAAAAAACACTAAATATGGAAAGAGAGGTTTCTTTTAAATAACATTAAAGATTATAGAGAAACAAAAATATAAAAATAAACATAAAAATTACATTATAATACTTTATTATCTATATAAATAAATATGTAAAATAAAATAAATAATGTTATAAAATATTTTGAATTTAAATCACTAATCATTTAAAAAGAGATTTTTAAATGAAACTGCCCCATAACACTTTGATATAGTTGAATCCCATTAAAGAAAAAAATTAAAAAAATCATTAAATAACATGAGAATAAATAAATTCAAAATATGATAATTCAAAGGGGCTGTATATACACCTCATAAAATTTGGTGGGTGTATAAAACCAAAAAATGCCTTAATGAAAGGAAATTGAGACCAAGTCCCTTGGTTTGTGTCAGAATTGTTGAGTATAATATTTATATTCCTGAATAATAAACTTAGGTTAATTACTTACATTTTGATAATATTTTCCAAATTTTATTTTCTTTTTTATATTACATATTATCATGTTATAAAGGCAACTTAATTATTTAAGTTCATGTCAGGATTGTTGTTGATATTTGTAATTTTTTTCAAACTTTATTTGGTATGATGTTAGTAGTAGAAGGTGTAATTAGTAAATAATCTCAAAAATAATATTCATTAAATAATAACAACTTTTATAAATCAATTATACTTTTAAATACATCCATTATACATGAATAAGAAAAATTAACAATTCTACAATCATAGAGAGGGTATGTCATACGTATATATGAATAACTTTTCAATTTTTCAAAGAATATTATGGAGAGATGTAATTATTATTTCATCTTCACATAATTAT
This sequence comes from Viscum album, assembly GCA_963277665.1. NCBI lineage: Eukaryota > Viridiplantae > Streptophyta > Magnoliopsida > Santalales > Viscaceae > Viscum > Viscum album. Next base: position 1,504,475,933 of record OY728133.1, read on the forward strand.
AATAATATAATTAATATCATATTAATCATGTTAATTAACTTATGTATATATCAACTGTGTGATGTGGTGATGAAAAATGAATCATAATGCTTTGTGATGGTTATAGTTTACACGTACATGCGATTGACATTATCATTTTCATGTGCATGAAATGGTATAAAAATGATACACTATTTTTGAATGATGATAAATATTTCCTTAATATCACATAAAACTATTAATTACATCATTATAAATAGTATTGAGTGCCGAATATGGATAATAATTTATATCAGTTGGTGGGGTGGTAGTTTGTTGTATGCATGAATGATTAATTATTTTACCATTTGATATAAGTGGAGATGGATTTGGTGATTATATTATAAAAACAATTATTGAGGATACTATAGTTATTATTTCATCATTTTTGAATAAGGTTTGAATGAATGTGAACAAGAAATAAAATAGAAATACCTGATTAAAACAACAACTCTCCCTCTCGAGATCTCTTTTTTCATGAAACATTAAGAACCTTATGGGTTGTTTTATGCCTAAAATAATAGAAATATAATGTAGGGAGGGGTTCTAGGAAGGAATTTGGTTAGATAGTTTCTGAACCAAATTGGTTGCTATGTTTGATGAAAAGAGAAGAATGGGTTCCCTTTTACAGGAGAGGAGAGGGGCACTATTTGAATTCTTCTAATTATTAAATTAATATAAATTAATTTTATATTAAAAATGGATCCAAAATGATTTATTTAGAATATAGGAAGATTATTGATATAATAAATTAATACAATAAAAATTATATAGGTTTTTATCATTTTTAATCCTTATCTTTTTGTTTTAACCTTGATTTGACCTTTTTAATTCTTACCTCTAATAACATATAAATTATACTTTTAAGGTTAATATAAATACTATAAAATATAAAAGGAACAATAATTGAGTTATTCAAAAAATTATAAGAATTATTCCAATAATTCTTCTTAGTTTAGAGTTTTATCAATTTCATATCATTTAATAAAATATTAATAATTTTAATATACAATTAATGTCAATTTTGAAAATATTCATTATTGTACTTTTTAAAAATATCATTAAAACCTTATATTTTCTAACCAACAATTTTAACACATCAATAAAATGTTAAATTAATTTTAAATTTTTTTTATGAAATTAATTATTAAAATTATATATATTTTAATATTTTTACTATCATATATTTGATATTTCATATATTTAAATAATTACTGCATCATCATTGTATAAGCCTTTAAGGTAATCATTTATCTCATTAAATATAAAAATAAATTACCAAGATGAAAATAAAAATATTATTAATTCCAAATAATATTTTTATCATACCATAACAATTATATATCCCCATATTAAATTGATTTCTCTTGCTAGAAAAAACAGTACTGTAAAATTGACTTTTCATTGAATAAAAAACTATAAATGGATTAAAGACATCCGAGTGGCATAAAGACCTCATAAAAGTGACCCATGGATTCTTTTATTTGACAATAACTCATCCAATAAAATTAGGACATGTTTTATGGTAATTTTAAAATAATTTTAATATTATTTTTACACTTAATTACCCGATTTACCCTTAACCGTGGTAATACAAATGAAAAAAGTTAATACTCACATTTTAAAAAAATAAAAGGGGCATATTTAAAAAGAATTTTCCTTATGATTCCATAAATAAAATAAAATTTACAAAATACAAAAAATATAACTATCAAAAATTAATTTAAAATTATTCCAACTGGTAGAACGAGAAAACATGCTTTCAATGTAAAAACAACTTGAAGATTGAAATTTTTATATATCAAAATTCATTTTGAAATTGATTTTAATGACCTTATTTTGTTTAAATAATATTAAATTGATCTAATCATTCAATAAAACTATTCGAAATTATAATTTATCATGATAAATATATTTGAGGAAAAAGCTATTTTCAATTAAAATTCATTATATTTCATTATTCATCAAAACATGAAATGTATTATAAAAATAAACAAAATTAATCCAATGAAAATTATGATATTCTGATTTAAAATATGAATTTCATTTTTTCAAATATAATTTATACAATTTTAAAAAACGTTATATATAATATTTTCACTATTAGAATGTTACAAAACTATTTTTTTAGAAAAATACTTCTTTTAGGTTTAAAATTGGAAATGTTATTATATCATTCCTCGAAAAAAAATAAGATGAATTTTGAACATTTGATTTCAAATATTATATATAAAATTCATTAATATGATATAGAAAGAGTGATTTGTTTATTTAGTGGTAAAAAACACCCTTGTTCCCATTTAAATAGTATTTATAGAAAAACATTTCATTTTATTTTAAAAATTGATTTATTTATATTTATAATTAATTGGTCACCGAATAATTAGTTATATATACATGTGTAAATCATATTTTCATAATTCAGTAAATACATTTCATTCTTACTGTTCTAATGGATTGGTTATAAGAATGACATTTGAATAATAATATTTAGTTATTCGTTTAAGATCGATGTATCATATCATGTAAGATATAGAAGATTGAGTTTCCTTTTAAAAAAAATAGGATGTTACAATAGTCCTTAGAATTATCCAATATTTACTTCAAGAATTTATATGTGGAAAAGTGTTGATCAATAGTTTTTGGTCTATGCAACTTTCTTCCACGAATTTGAAAAAGAGAATAAACACATTAATCAATTATTTTCACTATGCCATTTATGATATAGTCTAGAAGGGTTGTAAAATCATTCCACACTTATTGTGAGAAATTACCAAAAAATTACTTTAATTTTCCCTTCTTTGTTTATTTAGATATAAAATTTCTCAACAATATGAATATGTTATCTATAATTAGAATGATAGAGGCAAATTGGTTTTGTTTCGTATACACATATCTTTCTGAATATTCTACAAAGGCATCAGCCTCAATCCCATCATCTTCTTAGAAACCTATATTTCCATTGTTTATATCTACATATTGTATCTTTTCTAACATCTTATATAAAAAATAAGTTGTTTTATAATTAGACTTTCATATTTTGTAATCTTATGATGATTAAACATACATTTTTATTGTCTTGAATATAATTTTATTCTGCTTATTAAAATGTTTGTTTCAACATAGAAATAGTCTTCTTTTTATTTATCAATGGATTTAATAGATTCCATTGGAAGAATAGGTAACCTTATAACTACATCAATCATATTTTTCTTAGGATCATGAAACATTTATATTGGTATTATTTTACACCATCTGTTCTCAACACATGCAGTCATCGTATTAAGTGCTTAAAATTATTCCAATAGATTTGAATATTGATCAGAAACATTCATTGTTAATGTAAAAGAGTCATTAGATAAAACCCCAATAACATAATAAACCATCATCATTACTTTCTGAATCTCATAGTTTGATGAAATCTGATTATAAAGATATCTTACATAATTATTAGATTCAATTACATTAGATTCAATTTATTCAATTTCAAAGAGAACCTTTGAGTAGCTAAGTTTTGGTCTTTCAAAAAACATTACTATCAATTTATGGAACATCATCATTTCTATTTTCTTATAGAATATTGGAATTCATTTCCTAGTGGAATTCTATGCTTTCTTCTTAAGCTGATTCCTTTTCTACAACATAAGGAACTTTATCCATGTGATGTGATTCTTTTGATTCTAGTATACCAAATATCCTATTATCCATATTTTTCAAATTCATGAGATTGATACTCGACTATGAGAGATAAAATTATCTGTCTTTCCAAAATAGTATTTTCATGTCCAAATAAAGACATTACAGTGATACACTAGGCCATATTATTTGTGATTTTGAATTGGAACTGAAAGTAGGGTGGGAGGGGTCATATCATGAAAAATAGTTTATTGGTCTGAAGGAATGCTAATTTGTTCTTTTATTCACCTTACTTAGAGTGTTTCTTCATCATCCTAACATTATAAGATATGATTGTTATGAGGGTATTATTTTACCATCACTGGTATCTCTTGTAAAGAAGACAAATCCCCCCCAGAGATGTTGAAGGTTCTTCTACTATAACTGAGAAAAAGGGTACCCACATGTTTAATGAAAATTCCCAAAAAAATCCAATTTTCATTAAAAAAATTCACTTATATTCATCTAACCATGAAAAATAGTTGCATTAATATTATATTAGATTACTATAGTGTTTCTAAAAATAAGTGTTAAAATTCATCCAAATGGAAATAAATTTAAAAACATGTTATGAACATGAAACACATAGCATATAAAATATTTTTCTAGATTCAATGTTTTTTGTCATAAATAGATAAAACTAAGTGATATCTTGGTTTTTTATCATACTCACCATTCCATTATGATATCCCCAACTGAATAAACATTGGCATCACTTTTAATTCAAGCTTTAAGCTCTTTCATTTCTTCTTCTCAACAAACATTGAAGCAAAGGTTGACATCATGATTTTGGAAGGAGTTACTCTAACCATGGTAGCTAAAGAGGTGATAAGGAATGAGTATCCATTATGATGGAGTTTTAGGTCTTCAGTTAACTAAATTAAGGTTATTGTGGGATGTTTCTGGTTTACCACCAGAGTAACCAAGTCTACATCATCATCAAAATTAAAGACTGATGATTTTTAAAATGAACATTATTGAATCTTTAATACAAACATTGTTTTATAATCATCAAATAACTACTCCTATACATCAAAATTGAGAACTTTATTAAACTATATATTTTTCGTTTCCATCCAAAGAAAATTAATAACTTTTCTACTTAGAACATTCATTAAGATCCATTTTCTTTTAATTTTTCTTGATATAGCACCATATATTATTTTTGTTTTCTCTATTTGCAATGGATTTTAATGGATAAAGGGTCATAATGTTAGGGTAGATATGATTTGAGACAATATTAAGAGGTTTCAAAAGTTTTCCAATTGTTTCTCACACAGATTTGATACATTATATTTTTTATTCTTTGGTATTTAGGGGTTGTGTAATGATGTTAAAGGTAATTGTTAGTAATACTAGGTGACATAACCTATTTAATATGAACAGTTCTCAAAACTATGGAAAAAATAAAATTAAGTATGGAAAATAAATTATCAACATTAAATAAGAAAAATATATTATAAAATATTATTTATTAATATTAAACATACATAATTATGATTTAATAAAATCTAATATGTTATCAAGAAACTATTTCCTAAAAATTCCAGCAAGTGGATATTTGATACTAATAAATTCTACAGATATATCATTTTTATTTGCATGATCTACCAATAGATTATGTTTTAAATCAAGGTGCTTTATTCTTGAATGGTTTATTGGATTCTAGGTGATTTTGATAACATTCATGTTATCACATCTGATTAGAACACAATTAAAATTAAATTCAAAATCCATTGAGGTTTTTTTCATCAACATCACCTGCTAATAATAACATAATATGGAAGTATATTCATCATCATCAGTTGATAGTGCTACATAGTGTTTCTTCTTACTTGACCAAAAAACTAGGGATTCACAAAGAAAATGACATGTTCATAATGTTTTTCATCTATATAATCTACATCTATAAAAATCTGCACTTGATTATGAAACTAAATTAAAATTAATATTTTAAGAAAATAGAAAAACATGCAGTTAATTTTAGATATCTTAAAATTATTTTCGCAACATTTAAATGAGATTATTTTGAATTATATTTAAATCTTGCAAAAAGGCGTATTGAAAACAGAATATCTAGTTTACTTGCAGTAAATTACAAAAACATTGAAATATTCTTGTATATAACTTGTTGTCAAATTGTTTTCTAGTTTCATACATTTCATGTTTTGTTTTCAAACCCATATGAGTTGAGTAGGTCTTACTATTTTCAATTCCAAAATTTTTATAAAAATCATTTGTGTATTTTCTTTGATTTAAAATATTTCCAAAGGAATTTTGATAAACATGAAACCCCATATAATGGTTTATTTAACCTATCATACTCAGTTCAAATTATTTTATAATAAGTTTCGAAAATTTATTGCCCATTTTTTGGTTTTTTGAAAATAAAATAATACCATCTATATATATTTGTACCAAAAAATATCTGAGGATAATGTTTTTTACTAAAATTTGATATTCTATTCCTACTATAAAAAAATTTGATAAAATAATCGAACATAATCTTCCACATGAAGCCATTGAAGATTGTTTAAGTATATATATGTATTTGGTATGTTTAAAAATTGAATTTTGAAATCCGGATCATTAAAACCAGAAGGGTTTTCTTTGTAAACATCCTCCATTAAAAACACATTTTAAAAAATATATATTTAAAATTCATTTGAAATAATTTAAAATTCATATATGACACATATTCTAGAAGGACTCTAGTATCATCTAATCTGTTATAGAAGCAATGTTTTATTCATAATCTATTTTATATTCTTTATTATATACTTTGGAAAATAATCTAGCATTACTTCTAGTCATCATACTATGATCATCTTGTATGTTTCTAAAATACCATCTGGTTCTAATTTTGGGATAGTTCGAGGAACTTTCAATTTATTCACAAAAATGATTAATTTTGAATTTATTAATATTTAATTACATTTATAAGAACTAAATTCTAACATATAAGGATTATTATACAGATTTAGGATCTATTTGATATAGAAAGGAATATAATTATTCTATATTTACTATATTTCATCAAGTCCATACTCTTTCATCTTGGTTTCCCATAACTATTTCTAATAGATTGTCTTTAAGGTTATTAGGTATTCTAGTTAGCACAATTTTTGGTTCGCTAGTGTCTACCCATATTGGATTGGGATTATAGTAATAAAGATCCAAATCATATACCTTTTTGTCATTAAATAGAGGATGATGTCACATATTTTTTACTGAATAATTCTGATCATTAATTTGAATCCTTTTGTGACCAAAAGGATCAATTTCATAAAACATCACATGAGGTGATTCTTCAAAAATCATTGACCTCTTACTCTTAACTCTATAATATTTGGAAGTAGTAGAATAACCTTGGGTGATACCTTTATCTTCCTTTGGATAAAACTTACCAATATTATCATTGATCTTTAAGATGTAAACCTTTCATACAAATACATTGATATATCATATCCTTCTTATTCTATTATTATATAACCCATATGATGTTTTCTTTCAAATATTTCTTATTATAATTTTTTTAATGATATAACATGACGTGTTAATAAATTTATCCCAAAACTTTGAGGGGTTATTATATTCACATAACATAGTCTAGGAAATTAATTACAAAGTCATATCCCTACTTTCAAAAATACCATTTCATTAAGGTGTACTAGGGGTAGATAATTGATGTTTAATTCTTTATATATAGAAATTAAAATTAAAATAATTATTATCAAATTCACCACCATGATCAATTCTCAGAGACATGATTTTGAAATCATTTTATTTTTTCACAACTTTATGGATGTTAATAAAAATATAACATGATTCACTTTTGAATCATAAAACATAAAACATGTCAATCTTGAAAAATCGTCAACTAGGATATAAATAAAAAAATTACCCACAATATTTTTAGTTTTAGTAGGTCTGAACGTGACTATATGGAACAGATCAAGAGGTATATAAGTAAGAACATATTTTAATTTCATCAAAGATGAATTTTGTTGATTAAAAATTAATCCTACATCACATATCTTCTTTCAGTCCAATTTGAGATTAGGATAAATGAAAATCAGATTTATTTTAAAAAAGTTTGTTAATTAAGGAACATTGTAATGTGAAATAATTGTTTTCTAAATAAATGATTCATCAATTACATCAATTAAATATTTTATATTATATCTTAAAAAGGAATGATGACCTTCTCTGTAATCATTATTAATTATGGTTGATTTAATCTTGAGAAATTTATCCTTAAAAACTTGGCATAAAATGTTAGAAAAATAAATAGAATAATCATGATAAAAAATTTGAGTGATTCTTATCAGTTTTTTATTCAAGTCTTCAACTAAAAGAAAACTGTAGATGAGAATCTACTGACGATTTCCAACAAATCCAATTCCACCTATAATTCCTTTCTGATTATCACATAACATGACATATCCTACATTTATTTTGGATAGAGATTTAGATATGGAGAAATATATACTCATATTCTTTAAACATCCACAATCCACACACCATTTTTCTCTATGGTACATACGACCAGTTCCCTGTAATAAAAAACAATACAACAAAGTTTTTTGGTACAAAATTTTTTTTGTGTCTTGAAATGTTATCTATAAGTGGTCTAGGCACCTTGATATGCCTTTGTTTTCTAGGAAACATTTCAATTTGTTTAAGAAGACATTTCTAAATAAAAAAACATTTGATTCCATAACCTTACAGTTTGAAATAAATATTGTAAAAATGACTAATTTCATACAATGAAAATATTTAACATTAGAATGGTTTTTATTTTTAGAGTAAGGTACAAAAGTTTTCTATAAATTTTAGTCCTTTTACCATGGATTTGAATTTTAATTTTTTCTATTCTGAGTTGATTTTGAACCAGAATTTTGTTTTAATAATATTACCCTTTAGTAAATAAACATGGAACATCTTGGAAATTTTGTACCTCTATATATATGTTATCAATTGTTTTGACTTGTTCAGTATTTGAAATACTTTATTTTTCATATTTACTTTTTATGTCTAAAATCTAATTGTTCATATTTTACTCTTCACTAAAAAAATTTTTATTAGAATTTTGGAGGGATATTTTTTATTTTTCTAGATTTAATACTTCATTTCAAATATTTTACAATACTCATTTAAATATTTGTGTGATGAATTTTCAATTTCCGATTCATGTACATTCCTAAAAGAGTAATAATAATGAACCTCATCTGATTGTTCCACATAACATATGTTGTTCTTCAAGTTAGTAGTTTTAGCTTTTGATTCTGGTGACATGAATTAGCTAGAATCATCATATTCACTGAAGGTGGGATTCAATGATTTATCAAATTTAATATATGAATTCTTCATAAATTATTTATTTTATATATTTTTATAGTAGTCATTATTGATGTGTTCCCACTTTTTTCACTCATATAATCTCAACTATTTAGATTTTTCACCACACATAATATCCTTGGTGAGGATCTTCTAAAACCACACCTCTTATTATATAACTTATTGAAATTTTGTGAAAATTTATCAATCTCGTCATTTGATTTATATTATCTTGAGAAATATATCCCTTCATTAGATGGTTTAAATATTTATACATGTTTTCTATTTCTAACATATTTATTAGTAAAAAACCTCAAGTTAAAATTTATCTTCTTGATCATCTAATTATCATCACTTCAAATTTCTATTTAATCTTCACACATCTGATGAATCTTGATTAGATATTTTGTATTGAATTTTTTGACATGATAATTTTTCTGATAAGAGCTTAGATTCCACTCCGCATTAGTGGTAATATTATGAGAAATTTAAATTCCAATTCATGTTTAGTGATAGAATCAAATAGAGTGAAAATTTTGTTCACAATATTTGTGAGTTTTCCATTTATTTGAGTATTACACTCTCATAAATCCATATTGAATTTCTAGAACTCAAGCCTACCTAGATCATATTGAGATCTTTTTCCTAAATATGAAACACTTATAGTGGTATATATTTCATGGGTTGTTTAACATTGAGAGAATATTTTTAACTCATATGATCCTAACCCATAAATTATAACATTCATAGATTTGGAATTAATGTCATAATATTCTCCAACCATAGCATCCCATGTTTAAAGTTCTATATTAAGATTTTCATAGGGATTAACAGTTTTGGGATATCCTTATAGGACATGATTTTTTAGATAAATCATCCTACGATATTTCCAAAAACCATAGTTTTTTCCATTGAAGTAAGGATGTCTAACCATTTACTCACATTCTCAATTATAATCCATATCATAAAAAATTTGTAGATGCATTTATGAAAGTCAACCATTGGATGTTTTGAACTCGAGATTCATAAAATATGATAGCGATTTTTCTCCCAGACGATGACTGAATGAAAAACTAAAGAGGGGGGAGGGGTGAATTAATTTCCAAAAAATTTTCTTTCAATATCAGACCAACCTATTTGATGTATATGAATTCAATTAATTCATTATGAATATATGAAGTGTAAATATGAATGAATTAATAAATTAAATTGAAAATAGGGATTTCGAATGGATTAGGGAAAAGAAATCCTCTAATCCACTCCACCAACACTCTACTCCAAGAGTTAGGTGATTTTCACTTTAACATCATTTTTACCAAGGGATCCCAACAGAGTACAAGAAGATTGCATATAATAAAAAGGATCAAGACCATTAATCTATGATCTCCTACTACAAGACCTATCCACATTCATAAACACAATCTTATGCTCAGTGTAAACCTGATAGAATAAACAAAAACATTGAGAAGAACCAATAAAATTTACAATTTCAAGTAGAAACTGACAATAGATGAAGATTCATCAAAAGAAATATATATAATCCAAGTTATATATCAAGCAGATATTCAATTAAACTGATAAAATTGATAATAACTGGATGAACATTATTTTATTCTTACTATGTACATGCATCTAATTTTTTTTCATTTGTTCAGATTCAATAAACGATTTCTCTCTCTAATATTTTATTGTCGAGACTAAATGATCCTTTTATATATTGTTTGTAATTGAGTGTGAGATGATTCTAACAGTTTAGAAATCTTGAATAATCTTCTTGAAAATACATATAACTAAGGATTAGCAACCAAACGTTCCATATATATGGATTTATTTTACTAGAGTCATCACATAAATATTCTCGTTCTTCAGATATTTTTATTCCTAGAAAGTCTTATCTAGAAAATGATTTCTGTAAATGGATAATAGAATTTTTATATGCAATAAAGTAATTAATTTAATTATCAAGATATTAAAAAAATAATCACATTGTTCTGCAATTCTAGAAATTCATAAGAAATCAACTGTAATAACATTTCATTGTAATATATATTTCATAATAAAAGGTTTCTATTCCTCATAAGAAATGATCATTTCATTCTAGGGTATGAAAATTATCCATCAAAAGATAAAATGTTATTGTGTTGTAACACTCAATTTCATTAACTTCATCTAGCTAAAAAAATCTTTTTCAAAAGATAAATTCATTTTATATAGTCATTATGACTAAAGAATCTACCTTAGGCAACACATAAATACTTTTTAAGATACTGTATTACATAATAGAAAATATATTGATACTTTTTTATTATAATAAATTGAATATTTTATTCAATTATCTTAATATAAAATACTTCATATTATAAAAAAACACTTTGACACATAGTGTAACATAAACATAATCTGAATCAAATAGAATAAAGTTGTTAGAATAAAAGTAGGGATTTTCTGAGTCATCAAAAATATATCACTCAAAGATATATTAAAATAAAATATTATTTTATAACAACTAGGATACCCAAAACGGATCAATATTTTCATAAATACAATAAAAGAATATGGGTTCTTTGTCATCATCCGATTAAACCTATAATAAACCACACATACAAACAAAGAATCATCCACATTATCAATAAAAATCAAAATATAAACTCAAGAGTACTTGATGATGTGAATGATTCCTTTCACCTATAAATCCTATAACTTATATTTTAAATCCATATATATTATAGTACATATCATTTATGGAATAATGGATACATCCAATGTGTCAATTATAATATTAATAAAAAATAACTTGTCTTTATGGAAGAAATATCATGATTTTCTCACAAAATAAATCATAAAATAGATAAAAATAATAGAAAATATCACATTACCCATCAACCCTACATTCAAAACCAATTTTTAATTCTAAGTTTAAATAATTTCCGTATACTCATTGTTAGGTCTTAAATAGCCTACCAACAAAACCAAATACCAAAGCATGATAGACACACATCGATGATATTATTCAATGTATGACTGATGTAAATTTTAAAAATCCATAACCAGGATCACAATGGCATGACACAACCCTACCACAATAATATCCCAATGATTTCAATATCCCTTTATCCTAGGGAACAATGAAAATATCTCTGAATACCTCTAATAACACTAAAAATGTAATATTGATATATATTACTCTCTAATGGAACATGATGATTATCCACAAACCACTATAATATTGAACTGATATAAATTACTATGAAAAAACCTTATAAAATAAAATATGCATGACATTAAATATTTCTATGATTGTAACATGAAGAGTCAAGATCCCCTAAAAATGGTCATCATGAGTCAATTCAATGACAGGATCCTGAATGTCCCTGACCATTTTTCCATGCCTCTGGATTCACATCTACAATTATGAGAATTTATATTCAACCACTACTGATTTTATAAACTATTAACACATTTATGGCCTTATCTGCCGAAATAACTCCATCAACCTCCCAAAAGTGACAAATTGGATCCAAATACTAATCCTAAATCCTTAATACAAGTATGTTCACTACCGGATTAATTAGAGACCTGATATAAAAGCTACAAACCCCTTATATTCTTTCATAAATGACACTCCACGCGAGTTTAGTGAAGGTTTAGTCACATATGACTGATCCCAGAAAACTAATAACAAGCTGATAGATTCTTTTAAAACTAGGAATAAAAAAATCCATGATTGACCAACATATCTCAACACATGAAAGAATCATTATATTCCACCTTTATACACCCAAACAATATATTCATATACCCTTTGTAAGTACTAACTGGGCTTGAAGATGAACCCACGTCCTCATTATTATCTATATTAAGGGAATGTTTCATGAAATATTGAAAATATGTAAGATAAAATATATTCACATGATTCTAAATCGATGCACCTAGACCATCCTGAAAATATAGATCACAGATTGTCTAATATCTCACTGGCGAGTGTATAAAATGATGAATCTTTCTATAATTAGAAACAAATTCTACATGTGACATGATTTATCATTGAATAAAAATGAGAAAATAATCTGTATTATATCTTCTAATATATTTCAGGAAATACTGAATTTAATGACCCTTAGTTTCTATCCGTGATATCCGCATATATTGATTTATCTCTACTATGATATACAACAATCACATCCTTGGTCGTTAAAAAATATAAAAAATTGGATTCCCCAAAAAAACATGGTCTCTATGTAGATGGTTGAGGATATTTTATTCAAACTCAATCTAAAAAAATATAACTAGGGTCCCACACCCCTTATAAAATAGGAATGTATGGTGTAACTAAAACTTTATTGATATATGTGATATAAAAGGCCCATATATAGAAGATATAAATCCCATAGACTGAATCATGTCAAAAATAATCCCATGTAGTTGATACCCAATTAATGGTATAGTAAAAAATGCGGCCTTTATCTCAATAACCTATGGTGAATTATCAATATCAGCATCCTGGTTCTCAAAATATAGTCGTTTTGGTGGCACATCACTAAAGTGTGTCTCTGTTCTACACACACTCATAAGAAAACGAAGGGACATAAATAAAAATGGTAAATCTCTCTCTAGAATCCCATATTTACTCTCATGTTTAGGGTTAGATTAAAATTGTTTTAAAATAATCAATTACTAAATAGTAATAATCAAATCATAAATAAAATCTTGTATAAGTATAATCCCACAATCAAATTATACTAAAAAATGTTGTATATGATACCACTGACACATTAATAAATTAAAACCTATATCATTATCCTTCTTCTCAACATTATGGAAGGAAATTTTTTTCATTTGAATCATATGTTCAAAAAATAATGGGTAAACACATGCCTCTTTCCACCCTATACATAGAGCTGAACAATAAATCATAAACTAGAAATCTAATTCAGTAAATTAACTAAAATTTAAACGAATTTTTTAAAAAGTCAAAGAAAATAAATCTTGTCCTTATTAAGTTTTCATTTCCTAATATTTGGGTAAGATAATTCTATTTATATAGTCATTCACATTTTCTAGATATAACCTATCCACTATATATCATTTTCCAAATATTATGATTAATGAAAAACATGACTCTAAAAAAACATTTTAATGTCCTCAACCTGGTTCCCCTCCACCATGACCAAAATGAGTGCTATATAAATTCAGAATGACTCACTATATGTTTGACACCAATAAGAATTAGTTAGGATATTTTATGATATTGAGATAATATACACTCTAGTTTATATATAGTTATAAATCATTGTGAATGAAAAAATAATAAAAAGTCATCACTATTTAAAAAAATTATATCAAATATTCTTTTCATTTGTTGGTTAAAATAACCCACATACTATGCAAAATGGTACGTATTATAATAAAACATAGATTGTATAATAAGTAGGTTCACCTTTATATCGACAATGTACAATCCACCCAATATAAATAAAGAAAAGGATGTTTTAGAAAAATTAGATACTGAGTCTCTGAATGGTCCTCTCTACTAACTACATCATGGTTTAAACTACTCATTCACGTAACAAGAATCCCTTTCCCATATATTTTGAGGAAATAATAAATTCTTCCTAGGAACCATGGGTCATGAGTAGGGTTTAATAATTACTCAGAAATGGAAAACTGACAAAGTCCCTAAACTACTCAACAAATTTAGGTGCATGTTCAGTGTAATATTATTGTATATAAATAATATGTAATGACCAAAATAATAAATATGTCATAACCATGGATGGTACATGACAACTTGAGTTTGATCAAACCTACTACAACCGGTGTTTGGGTGACTCTACAAATATATTGTAATTACAAAATGGCCATATCATCCTATTATATAATCATTAGCATAGTATACCATCAAAATATAGCAGTGTATGCATTGGAAATACATCTATTTAAAAATTACACAAAAGTTGGTATTTATTTAAAATGATATTATGCCTTATTAAGCCTAAATTCCAAATGATATTTGTTAATAGTAGGTATAACATCCCAAAGAAATAATAGACATAATCAAGCATCAGGGATGGACAATATTATCAAGGAAATACATAAAATTCTTTTCCATCATTATTGACAATTTGAAAAAATTTATATATTCTTCTTCCACATCACAAGATAGTGAGTCACATCTCAAAAGTATCCATACTCATAGAAAATTCATACTACTCCAATAATATATTACAAAAATGGAAATTGTTTACCACTTAAATCGATAATATTGAATAATTAGTTATAAAATACCATATTCATCATTACTAATTCAATATGTCTATCTTCTTTCACATCCCATTAGAAAAAGTTTTACAATTCCACAATTATACTATCTCATTCACGAGAATAAAGTATAATGAAATTATATTCCCATATCACAATCAATGTATGAAAAGATAGTACTATAACCCAGCACAGACTATCTAATTACATAAAGGGAATATAATTCAATATATGTATCCCAAACACATGGAGATATGATAAAATATTGAAACATAATAAAAAAATTAGTATATAAGAGCTTGGTATATTATATAGCCCTCTATTGAATATATCATGGACAGTCCCCCAAACATGATCTATATACATAATTATAACTAATAAATAACAATAATAGTTTCAATAATTTTGAAGGGAATAAATACACACCCATATCGTAGAAAAATAACTGAAAAGGTTTTTCATGAAAAATAAAATTCCTTGAATGGTGTGATCTCACGTCATAATTCGTAATCTCACACCTCCATTATAACATTGGAGACTATGAAACATGACATAAAACCTAATTGTTTTAATATAACTCAGGGAATACCTCAATGTGTCTCATTTATATGTTTCAAATAAATTTAATTCATTTTCATGGACATTGATATCCATGAAAACATAACATAGTGATCAAATGGAATATTTTAGAATTATACATACTCAAAAAACACATAAGGATCAATAGAATGAAATTACATTTTTAGTGGAATCACCCATGGACATTGAGACCATGTAACACACATTACACAAATCATTTATAAATAATCATTTATTGTAAGGGGATACCTACATCAAGATAATAGAAGAACCCTAATTTAATATCATTATTTGAATTATACTAAAATTATAGAAATTGAGATATCTAATAAAAGCTCCAAAATTATGCATAACTAGTTAAAAATGATATAATCAAAATTTAAATTAATAAATGAATGAAGAGGAGTGTTTGACATTTTTAAGGATAAAACAAAAGTTATATGAAACATAAACCATCTAGGAAAAAAATTTAAATATGACTTGGGGAGTGGGAGAAATGAGATGAGAGGGAGAGGGTATCAACCATCGAGCTAGAAATGAGAAGATGTAGTTTAAATTAATGTTCCAAAGAAAACAATCTGTTAATTTAATTTAAAAGTTAACAACACATAGAAATTACCAAATAGGGACATTTTAACCTTCTAATAGGCATATCTGTTCTCTTGGTCAAAAATTACAATGTTACTAGCCAATTATTTTCCCTCATAGAACCACCACCCCAACTAGGGATTACAATAGGTACCCAGTACAAGACCTCCACATACATGTTGGATTCATTCACTAAGTGATAAGTCCCAAAAAAAATTCTCCCAATATGAATATTTAAGTAACCACTAACACATATAATATAAAAAATTCAACAAAATACATGACACTTTATGAAAATTTGACTAGTAGAAAAATAACAATACATAGGGTGTTTCCTTGGTTTAAGGGTGTAATTTTGGCCTGGATACCAGAAAGACCGACAGGACTGGCCCAGGAAAGACCGCTTCGGGTCAGGCCAGGATCGGGTCGTAGGTTCAGCGGGTCGGGCCGGGGCCTTTCCAAGAAGGCCCGTAGGCCTGGCCTGGCCGGCCCAAAAAATCCTGGCCCCCTGGCCCGCGTGAAGCCCAGCCCGTGCGAATCCCACCTGCTGTAAAAAAAATTAACGGGGAAACTGTGGGTAGGGGATTCCATCACCCTACCACGAGCTCACAAGGCTGCGTCTGGACCAACTGGTCCAGGCGCTGCGCCTGTAAACTATCCACCAGCCTACATACATATAGATATATCTATATTTATATTGATATATATATATATATCTATATCTATATATGTATATATATATATCTATATCTATATATATATATCTGTATATATACATATATACATAGATATATATTAATATATACCTATATACATATATACATGTATATGTATATATATATATATATCTGTGTGTGTGTCTGTGTTTGTATATATAATAACTTATCATATATTAATAAAATAATACACTCACCTAAAGATGTTCGCGCACACCCCCAACCTCACTAATTTTTTTTAAATATGATGAAACTTTCATATTATATATATTTATATATATAAAAATCTACTATTAATATACTTATATATATATCAAGGATATGATAATATATATATAAACAAAGTCATTAATATTATATATAAAGCTATTAATAATATATTTCAATTAAGTGTGGCTTTTAGAAATCCATTAATAATATATATATATATATATATCTGTATATGTATATGATATAATAATATATATATATATATACAAAGCTATTAATATATATATATATGTATCAATGATTTAATATTATATATATATAATAACTTGTTATATATTAAAAAAAATAACACACTCACCTAATGATGTTCGTGCAAGTCCCAAAAGTTCATTAATTTTTTTAAGTATGTTGCAACATGAATATATTATATATACTATAAATATATAAATCTATTTAGAAAAAAAAAATAAACTCGCCCACTGCGACACACCCCCAACCCCTGATAATTATTTTAATAATTTTCTCAGATTATATATATATATCAATAATTTAAAATAATATATATAATAACTTATTATATATTAATAAAAAAATAACACACTCACCCAATGATGTTCGCGCACACCTCCAACCTCGCTATTTTTTTAAATATGATGAAACTTGCATATTATATATATGTAGATATAAAAAATCAACTAATATATATATATATATAAACAAAGACATTAATATTTTATGTTAATCTATTAATAATATATGTCAATTATTTGTGGCTTTCAAAAATCTATTAATAATATATATGTGTGTGTGTGTGGGTCAATGATTTAATATTATATTGTAACTTATTTTATATTAACAAAAAAAATAACACACTCACCTAATGATGTTCGTGCTCGTCCCCCAACCACATTAATTATTTTAAAATATGTTGCAACTTGCATATATTATATATAAATTTATTTAGAAAAAAATAACTCGCTCACTACAGCGCACCCCCCAACCCCTAATTATTTTTTTTACAATTTTCTCATATTATATATATATATATATATATATTAATTTATTATATATTAACAAAATAATAACTACTCACCAAATGATATTCAAACACCCCCAACCTCATTAGTTTTTTTAAAATATGATAAAACTTTATTATATTATATATACTATATATACATATATAAATATATTTAGAAAAAAATTAACTCACCCACTACTGCGCACCCCCTAAGGGTACAGTCCAGACAAGACTGGGTCGGGCCTGCCCTGCAAAAAAAATTAAAAAACATTTAAAAAATGTTTTAAATTAAAAAAATGATTAAAAATAATTTTCATAAATAAGTTAAATAAATAAATTTAAAAAATGTTTCAAATAGATAATAAAAAACGTTTAAATAACAACACTTTAAACCCACCACCCACTACTGCGCACCCCCCAATAACTCATTATTTTTTTTTAATTTGTACATAATATATATAAATTCATATAAATGTAAAAATATATTTAGAAAAAAAAATTTCATATCCTCCCACTGTAAAATGTTTTTACATACTACGTGTTAAATGTTTAAAAAAATACATGTAAAAATATGCGTTAAAAAACATTTTAAATTAAACATCTAAAAATAAATGTAAAAAAATATTTTATAAAAGTGTTAAAATGGTTTCAATATTGGTTTAAATAAAAATGTTTAAAATAGTTTTTAAAACAAACATTTAAATTAATATTTAAGAAAAACACTTAAAAATTATTTTTACATTAAAATATGAAAAGAAGGTAAATGTTTTTTTAAAAAATACTTGTAAAAAGCATGTATTGAAAGAAAAATAAAAAATGTTTTAAATGAATCAATTAAAAGTTAATGTAAATATCATTTTAAATAGATGTTAAAAAACGGTTTAAATAAAAATGTTTAAATAACAAATATTAACAAATGCTTACAAAATTATAAATAAGTTAAAAAAATAAATAAAAAAAATGTTTTAAATAAATATTAGAAAAATATATAAATAATAAGGCTTTAAACTCACACAGGACTGCTGCACACCCCTCATTATTTTTATTACAATTTTCAGATAATATATATATATATATATATTCACTATATATAAATCTTTTTAGACAAAAAACATATCCACCCACTGTAAAATGTTAATAGAAAAGAAAATAAACGTTTTTAGAAAAAAAAATATGCATTTCAAAATAAATGTAAAGAAACGTTTTAAATAAATGTATAAAAAAAGATTAAATAAAAAAAATAAAAGTGACAATTATTTTGAAAATAATAAAAGAACACCATGGCCCGACTCGAAAAGGAACTGTCTGGCCCGAAAAAGCACAGCCTGACCCAATGGTTTGGGCTGGCCCAAGGCCAGGCTTGGGCCACCTCATGGGGTTGTTCAGGCCGGCCCGGCCCGACCCGAATAGTGGTCAGTGGCCCAACTCTTTTCATGGATGGACCGACCCGGCCCGGCCCAATCTAGGCCTGACTGGGCAGTAATTACACCCCTACCTTGGTTAAATCTACCCTTCCTATTATCCATGAACAATTTTAAGGAAAAGATATAAAATAATATGTTCATAAGTGGCTCATAATAATATCTTTTATATTAAAAAATAAAATAAAATAAGGTTCTTTTCATTATACTCAAATACTCATTACTGAAACTAGATCATCAATGTTATTCCACAAAATAATAGTCTTTTTTAATTCAAGGTATACATTCAATCTCCCTCTCTCTCTATTTGAAATTGTTTTCTCCAATCATGAATTTATGTTGCTAACTTTAAATTCAAATGAATTATACATAAAATTTTATATATATATCAATGAAAAATAATTCCTATTTATTAGAACAAAAATATATCCAAAATAATATAATTAAGGCCATCATATAAAATTTGGATGAATATTATTTTTAAAATAATTAAAAAATCAAAAATAACAAGTAATTATAAAAATTTACAATTGATGAACAAAATCAAAAACATATTTCATAACACTATAATTTTTTTGAATGATATGTGTTATAAGAAAATATTCTCCTACCAATATTAGATCTAAAAGATGTGGTTCAAAAATATTTTTATACTACTAAAACATCAACATGAAACTAAAAAACATAAAATCCGAAACCAATAATGGAATTACACATATTATTATGGTGTAATTCTCTAACCTAGTATTCTTTAAATAAATTAGCTAAATCACTACGAAATAATAAAATAAAAAATTGTGTAATGAATAACAATGCAACGTGATGAGTAAGATGAAACACATAATATTATACCTTAATTCAAAAATTCCATGGTAATATTACTCATGTAATGATATAGACCGCTACAACATGTTTTACATATTTTCACCAATATTCTTCCAAAAGAATCTTAAATCTCAACAAATATTATCAAAATATTTAGTAACACTATAATATAAAAAAAAATTCAAAAAACACATGAATTAAAAGGTATTACCTAAAATCTTGTTACTATTTTCAGCTACACCATGATCCTCCTTTTTGTAAGAACCCAGACCTTATTTTCAGGTATGTTTTCCTTTTTCTAGAGTTTTTGAGAGAAAATGCCTTATTTTGATATTTTTGAAATACATTCTATGTACATTATGAGTACACACCGTGTACTCCCTTTCCATGCGAGGTCGGGTGCTGGACGTGTTCGGGCCACACACACTATCATGTGGGGTGATGTGGAGGCCTCTTAAAGCGGAGTACGGAAAAGTCTAGTACACAATATGTACTCTAAAAGTATACGCCCTATACTTTATTTTTTTCATTAAACGGACCGGGATCACGTCTGATTTCCAAAAAAATCTTCTTCTAGGTCTCGCTCAACCGAAAGAAGTCGTACGATGCCGAGACTACACCAAGCCCCCGATCCTCCGTCTGATCTCTAAATTGACCATCGTCAATTGCATTGGTACCGCAGCGGTAAGCCCTTCTTTCTTCTAGAGCATCATTTTCCAATTCCTCATATTTTTCATTTTATTGTGGCTTGAATGTTTTGTGAGTTTTTCTATATCTATGACTTTCTAAAGAGATTCAAGCCTCATGGTTCAATTATATTGATATCCTAACCCCAATGTAGGTGGTTTGTGCTTTTCTGTTCAATGTCTTTGAGTATTATGTGAAAATTAAACCAATAACCTTGAACAGGTATTGAGTGGTTACTGTTTTACCCCTTTTGTTTTTCTTACCTTGCTTGTATGCTTATGTAGAATTAATTTTGTTATTTATATGGATAATTTCTATGTTTGGATATTTTTCCCAATCTTGTTCTGTTTACGACCTTTTGGTCTTGTTCAGCGTGTTGGATGTTATACCTATTTTTCATGCCTTGTGATCATAGGATGGAGTGTTGTTTTCTATCATGCTTGAAATGCTGTAGACTAGATAGCCAAGTATCTCTGTAGGTTTACTTTTTTCCATATAGCATTATTGTGCACTTACTGGCATGGGGCCATGAGAACCTGGTGCTATAGACTATAAGGGTATAGACTGAGTGAGATTTTTTTGAGAGTCGTGGACATTATAGAATATAGGGGATAAACCGAGTGAGCTTCCCATAGAGTATTGGATATTATATACTACATGAGGATAGACCGAGTGATCAACCTTAGAGATTCTTGAGAATTATAAAATATAAGGGGATAAAGTGAGTGAGATTCCTCAGAGAGTCTTTGTTTTGCTTGAATTTCCTTAAACCACTCCAGGTTATAGGAGGAATTGACCGAGTGAGCTTATTCAGAAAGTATGTGAATGACCTGATTCTATAAGAGAAATTGACCAAGTGAGCTTCCTCAGAGAGTCTCTAGACCACAGGGATATAAGGGGAATTGACTGCGTGATCTTGCTCAGAGAGTCCCTGACTACCCTAGACTATAAGGGGAATTGACTGAGTGTGCTTCCTCATAGTGTCTTATAATTTTATATGATCAAACTAGAGGGGTTAGGATGAATGTACTGCCCATAGGGTTGTTGGTACTTCTCGGATAGGCCTAGAGGGGATGGCTGTGAGTACTTCCCAGAGGGTTACCTGTTTGTTGTTAGCGGTTTGCTTCACTATTTCTTACTTGGTCTGCGGGTTTTTTACTACTGTGTATTGTCTTGTTTACTGCTTACAGTTTACTATTTATTGTACTTTACCTGTCATATACTCACTAACTGTTAGGAAAAGATCTTCGGGTGGTTTCCTACTGGGATTTAGTCTCACGCCCTGTTTGGGTCATGCTTTTGGGACCAAACTGATTATATTTTTGTAGGTATAGAAAAGGGAAAGTTCCCTTCGACTTTAGGTACTTGATTTCATTGGAGCAGGAGAGCATGGTACCAAGCCGAGGATTGCGATGCTGAGGAGTTTCTTATCTATTTTTCTTTTGCACTTGGTTTATTACTATATTCAGTATTGTGAATTGTTTGGCTATTTTCTTAGACATATATGTACCATGTATCTTTTACATATTTTTTTCTCCAGTTGTTTCTCTATTTACTCTTCCGCTATTTACTGTTGTTGGATATTTACTGCTTCCGTTATTGTATGTGTTTTATACATCCGCATTGCACTCTACCAATTAGCGGATTGTTTCCCCACTATCACACCCAAGGCACTCACTACTAGTCGGCAGCCTCTGGAGTTTGGTGAAATGCACTTGAGGCCATGTGACTAACCACGTACGGGGTGCCTCTGGGTGGCTACCAGAACCGGAGCATTACAAAGTGGTATCAGAGGAATTATTTTCACTTGACATACTATATGGAGCCTATAACCTAGGATAGGACAGAATAAGTACTTGGTTATAAGGGGTTCCCAGGAGTAGCTAACCCATGTTTAGGTAAAAGACAATCGACCTCGTTTATTTAAATTTCTTCTAGTTTTGAAATTTTTACAGTTGATTTGATTTCACCTTCAGTGACTCACATGATTAGTGTTGTTACTATTGATATTATTGAAGTTTTATTTTTGTTGCAACCCGATGAGATGAGGGTATGCTATCTAATGCATCATATAGAAACTTGATATAAATCACATTTCCTACATGTTTTAAATGTCATCTATGATGAATTAGTGATTTCATGTTGTTTTG
The DNA here is from genome assembly GCA_963277665.1 of Viscum album. Taxonomy (NCBI): domain Eukaryota; kingdom Viridiplantae; phylum Streptophyta; class Magnoliopsida; order Santalales; family Viscaceae; genus Viscum; species Viscum album. Next base: position 1,504,499,418 of record OY728133.1, read on the forward strand.
ATAGATGATGTGTAAAATATGCATGCTATTGTGATAGTTTCCTTGATAAAATGCCTGATTTTAATAGGAATTGCTATATGTATGGTCTTTTTTGAATGAACTCCAAATTTCAATTCATGAGGTGTTAAGGGCCCACATGAATCAGAACATGGTGGATCATTGCCATGTTTCCCTTATATATGACATGTATGAGATGCCAAGATTTGATTCGCAGGGAGTACAGGCCCCCATGGACCGAAATTTGTCTCCTTAACTCTTTTTTTCTGTGTTTTCGGGGCTCCAGAGTAGTTCTGAGGCTACTACCCAGAAAAACCTTGAATACCCAGAGTGTACATTTTGAATACATGCCGTGTAGTTTTTAAACTATTTAATTGACTGTGTGGGAAAAACATGGGGTTGTGAAAAATCTTCAGGAACACACCATGTACGGTAAGTACATTCTGTGTTGTAGTGACCGTGTGTGTACCCGTGTAACAAACGACACAGATGGATTAAACATCTACTATACATGTTGTGTCCTATTTTTTACATGTCGTTCCATATAACCTAAGTACCCGACCGTGTCATGAAAAACACAGGTCGGAGACAACCTTCAAGTACATGCCTTGGGCACAAGGAGAATGCCGTATAGAGTGAACTGTGTAGCCACCTGGGTAACTAAAAACACTGGTCGTTGAAAACTTTTCTACTAAACACCATGTGGTGGTTATAAATTCCATGTAGTCTATGATTAAGAGGACAATGTGGGATAGTCGTGTAAGGAGACTCAGGCAAGGGAATAGAGTTCAAGTACATGTCATGTGAGGGGACAACACGCCGTGTGGTTGGGACATTACACGACAATTTTTTATAGAAGTACATGCAATGTGAATGGCTTAAAGGAACACACCATGTAGTTTTTATACACACAGTGTAGTCATGTTTTGTAAAACTTGCATGTTTCTTTCTACTGTTCCCCTCTTGTACTCTTGTGTTCTCTTTCTTTGATAATCCTGATCTATGGTGTGATTTTGACCTTTCAGAATTATGCCACCGAGATGTCCTCCAATTGAATGTCAGCTGCCAGACGGTGGTCTGACACCGTATATGGATGTTCAGGGACCTCCTACAGATCTTCCTACTGTGCCATCCTTGGAACCAGCAGTTATACTAGTTGCAGGCACTGATGCACAGTTTAGGGAATATTTTCAGATGATGATGCAGACCGTCCAGGGAGCGCTGCCTCCTGCCCCGTCGATGGAAGAGTTGACGCGGGTTTTCCAACAGCAGCATCCTCCCGCTATCTCAGGGGAATGAGGACCTTAGGCTGCAGATTCATGGATAGAGGTCACGCTGACAATTTTCGAGCATCTAGAGATACTTCCAAAGAAGAATGTGAATCACATGACCTATATTCTCTAAGAATCCACCAAGAGGTTATGGTAGGTGATCTCATAGTCAGGACGCTAGCAGAGTATGACTTCAGATGAGTTTCAGTGCATCTTCTATGATTACTTCTATCCGGAGACCTTGAGGGCTGATCGAGCCCAGGAGTTTATGAGTCTGGAGGAGGGTACTCTTTCTGTTATGGAGTACTCATCTCACTTTACTGAGCTTAATCATTTCACGCCTATTCTAGGAGGCTATGAGTTGTTCCTTGCATGAAAGTTCGAGTATGGTCTGAGGCATGACATCCGATCGCAGGTGAACATATTCAGGTTGACATTGATATCCACTATATTCAACCAGGTGTTGATCACTGAGCGCAATGTGAGGGATTCTGGAGTAGTGAGTCAGGCTGGTTCGACATCCATAGTTAGTGTTCCTTCTACTAATAGCAATAAGAACTACAAGAAGTCTTCACAAGGAGATCAGAGTTGGCAGAATGTATCTTCGGGCAGCCAGGTAGTATGCAACCAATGTTGGAGGAGTGGGCATACTAGGCCTTAGTGAAAGAGAGACCTGATGGAGTTCTGATATTTCAGAATGATGATCTATCCTCATCATTTTTGTCATATCTTCTCACCTATAGCTAGAGGTGGGGGTTATTCTATGAACCCGCATTCATGAGATGCATCGCCAGTTTATCACTAGTCTGGGAACTGGAGTTCTTCCAGCCGTTCGGGCCGAGGAGGAGGTCGTGACCATGGTGGTCAGTCACCAGGATACCAATGAAAATAGAGTGGATTAGCTCAGAGTGGTCAGGCATGGTTACAGGGTCATGGTGCATGCCAATCCTTTGCAGTGGAGCATGCCTATCATGGGAAGGATTTCGATCCCTCTATAGTTCTAGATACGATATTAGTAGCCTCAGTTTTACCATCAGCTCTTTTTGATATATATGTTTCCCATAGCTTTATATCTATCACTATTGTGGACTATCTTGGTATCAAATTATTTTCTTTTGCTGACATATTTACCCTAGAAACACGTTTGGGGACTAAGACAACTAGTGTATGTTAGTGCAAGGAGTTCTCTCTTGAGGTTGGTGGGTGTCACTTCCTTTGGGATCTCTATTTCCTAGAGAATACAAGCTATGATGTCATTTTCAGAAAGAATTGGCTAGTTCACTTTAAGGGAGTCATAGATTGTTATTGCCCCATGGTGAGTTTCATATCACTAGAGGTTGGATCCTTTCTTCATAGAGGTGAATGGGATGTCCAGGAGAGCATTGCGGGTCCAAAGAATCATGGGTTGGGATGAGTTACAACCCAGATCGATAGTCTTTATCTGGATGATCAGGGGACATCATAGTTATACATTCCTCTAGTGGTGGATCATTTCAGGGATGTCTTTCCATACGACTTCTTAGGTTGGCCTCCTGATCGTGAGGTAGACTTCTCGACTGAGCTTGTTCCAGGAGTGGCACTGGTGTCCCTTCCACCTTATAGGATGGCTACACCTGAGTTGCAGGAGCTCAGGAAAAATATGGAGAAGTTTCATGAAATGGTTTTCATATGATCCAGTACTGCTCCTTGGGGTTCTCTTATCCTGTTTGCGAAAAATTCATACGGTACCCTCATGATTTTTGTGGACTATCAGAAGTTGAACCAGTTGATGGTCAAGAACTGATATCCCTTTCTGAGGATCGATGATCTCTTTGATCAGCTTCGAGGAGCCCGGGTGTTCTCGATGATTTATTTGAGATCTAGTTATCATCAGTTGCACGTTAGACCATCTGACATACCTCTTAAAACCTTCAAGAGAAGGTATGGTCTATACAGGTATATGGTTATGTCGTTCGGTCTCATGAACGCACTTGCAGTTTTCATGGAACTGATGAACCGAGTGTTCCATCCATACTTGGATTCCTTCGTGGTTGTTTTTGTGGATGATATATTGGTAAAATATCATACTCGACACAACCATGATACCCATATTGAGATCATTTTTATTACACTGAGGGAGCATCAGTTATATGCTAATCTCTAAAAATACCACTTTTGGATGGACCAGATTCACTTTTTGGGTCATGTTATCTCAAAGGAAAGAGTATCAGTAGACCCAATGAAATTAAGAGCATCAGTTTACTAGGATAATACGAAGAATGTCTATGATGTGTGGAGTTTTATAGGGCTATCTGGAAACTACAGACGTTTCATACAGGACTTTTCATTCCTAGCAGCACCTCTTACTGTCCTGACAAAGAAAGGGGAGAAGTTCTTATGGTCAGATTCTTGTGAGTTTTCCTTTCAGGAGCTGAAGGGGAGGTTAACTTCGGCACCAATACTAGTCTTTACTGAGCTGTGAAAGATCTATACTGTTTACTGTGATGCCTCAGGTATCAGGTTGGGTGCTATGCTTATGTTGGGAGATGGAGTCATTGCGTACAGGTCTCAGTAGTTTAGGCTACTTGAGAGGAACTACCTGATGCATGATCTGGAGTTGGAAGCTATTGTTCATGCCCTATGCTGTTGAAGAAATTATCTTCTGGGAGAGCACTTTGTGTTGTTTACCAACCAAAAGAGTCTCAAGTACATCTTCAATCAGTGTGATCTGAATTTGAGACAGCAATGGTGGGTTGAGTATCTTCAGTCTTTTGACTTTGATCTTTCCTACACGCTTGGGAAGGGAAATGTTGTGGCTGATGCAATGACTAGGAGGACTCAGATATAGTAAATTCAGGAGGCCAGAATTGAGTGTAAACATGTGGCTTTGTTCTTTGAGATGCATTTAGAGGTGCACGATAGATAGGGGAAGACTTTTCTATCTTCTGTAGTTGTTACCTCTACCCTTCTTCATCGAGTACGAATGAGGCAGCCATCAGATTCTAAAGGCATAGTCCTACTAGAAAGCATGTCAGTATAGGACCCTATTCTTGGGTGGACCATAGGCGAGGATGAGATCGTGCGATTTTAGGGATGCATATGGGTCCCAGAAGACATATGTGGGGAGTTGATGTGGGACTTTCATTCCTCAGTTTGTGAAGTTTATCCCAGTGTCCCCAAGATGTATTGTGATCTACACCGTCAATATTTGAGGCCAGGCAGGAAGAGGGACATTTATAGTTTAATCATGATGTTTTACACTTGTCAGCAGGTAAAGGTAGAGCATCAGTGACCAATAGAGGTTTTATAGCAGTTACCTATTCCCACGTTGAAATGGAACGACATCGTGATGGATTTCGTGACAAGGTTACTGATGTCTCCTCGAGGGAACCACACAGTATGGGCTATCATTGATATACTCGCGAAGTTTTATCACTTATTTCTGATCAAGGATACCCTCAGTGTTGATGATCTGGAGTGGTTGTACATATGAGAGATTATACGTCTTCATGGAATTACGCACTCCATTGTTTCAGACAGGGATGCACGCTTTACTTCTCGGTTCTGGAATGGGCTTTAGAAGGCTTTAAGTAAACATGTACTTTTGAGTACATCTTACCATGCCCAGATAGAGTTCCAGTTCGAGCGTGCGATTTGAGTTCTTGAGGATATGCTCCGAGCATGCATCCTAGATTTTGGAGGATCTTAGGGGAAGAATATAGAACTTGTGGAGTTTGACTACAACAATAGTTTTCAAGAAACTATTCCGATGGCACCTTACAAGGCTTTGTATGATAGTCCATTCCGATCACCATTATGCTCACCGGAGGATAGAGAGGAATCTTTGTTGGGACCTCCTCTCTTTCAAGATACCTTAGAGAAGATAGAGTTGATTAAGAAGATGATGGCTATGGCACAGTCTCGACAGAATTCTTACGCAGATCAGCGGAGACGACCTCGGGATTTCGAGGTCAGGGATCAGGTTTTCCTAAGTTTCACACCGAGGATGGGACACAAGAGGATTCAAAGACAAGTTAAGCTTTCACCGAGGTACGTCAGGACATTTGAGGTGTTGGAGAGGGTTTTTCCATTTGCCTATCGATTGTAGTTACCTCAGAGGTACTGGCCTATGAATGATGTCTTCCACATTCCTCAGCTCCGACGTTACTTTTCAGACCTGTTTCATGTCTATCAACTTGAGTAGGTTGATCTCGAAGTTGATGCATCGTTTGAGGAGAATACTATATGGATTTTCAATCGTAGTACGATTGTTCTCCATGGTTGGTCTGTTCCTTTGTTACAGGTTCTATGGTCGGACGATCAAGTACAAGAAAAGACTTGGGAGGGCTAGGCCGATGTACGATCGCAGTGGCCGGAGCAGTTCGGGATTTCTTCTTATACACCTCTCTAGGGAAATTTGGGTATGTATATCAATAAGGGGGGAAGTTTATAGGAACCAGGAAATTTTTTTCAGGTATGTTTTTCCTTTTCTGGAGTTTTTGAGAAAAGGGGTGTTTTTTTGAAATTTTTTAAGTACACACCGTGTACATTATGAGTACCCACCGTGTACTCCCTTTCTGCATGAGGCCATGTTCTGGCCATGTTTGACCCACACACACGGTCGTGTGGGGTGATGTGGAGGCCTCTTAAAACAGAGTACAGAAAATTCTATTACATGTCGTGTACTCCAAAATTACTTGTCATGTACTTTCTTTTCCTTCATTAAACGGACTGGGCTCATGTCTGATTTCTATAAATGTCTTCTTCTAGGTCTCACATGACCAAGAGAAGTTGTACGGTGCCGAGACTTCTCTATACCCCCAATCCTCTATATTTTCTCTGAATCGACTGCCGTCAATTGTGTTGGAACCGTAGCGGTAAGCTCTTCCTTCTTATAGATCATCATTTTAGAATTCCTCCACTTTTGTATGTTATCATGGGTTGAACGTTTTGTGCATTTTCATAGATCTATGACGTTCTATGAAGATTCAAGCCTCACCGTTCATGTATATTGATATCCTCACCCAAGGTAGGTGTTTTGTGCCATTCCATTCAAATTATTTGAGTATTACGTGAAACATCCACCAATACCCTAGAATGGGTATTGCATGTTTAATGTTTTACCCCTTTTATTTTTCTGTCATACTAGTATGCTTGTGTAGAGGTTATTTGGTTAATTATAGGGATAATTGATATTCTTGGATTTTTTGTCTGTGCTTGTTCTGTTTATGAACTTTTGGTCTTGTTCAACCAGTTGGTCATTATACATGTTTTCCATGCCTTATGATCGTAGTATGGAGTGTTTTTTATTACATGATTACGATGTTGTAGACTGTTTATCCAAGTAGCTAGGTAGGATTACATTTTCCATATAGCATTATTATGCACTGACTAGAACGAGGTCATGAGAACCTTCTGCTATATACTATAAGGGGATAGACCGAGTGAGCTTCCTCAGAGAGTCTTGGAAAGTATAGACTATAGGGGATAAACCATTTGAGCTTCCCAGAGAGTCTTGGATATTATAGACTATAGGAGGATAGATCGAGTGAGATTCCTCAGAGAGTCTTGAGCTTTATAGAATATAAAGGGATATACCGAGTGAGCTTCCTCACAGAGTCTTTGTTTTTCTTGAATTTCCTTAAACCACTCCAGACTGTAGGAGGAATTAATAGATTGAGCTTCCTTAGAGTGTATGTGAACGACCTGAGGCTATAAGAGGAATTGACCGAGTGAGCTTCCTCAGAAAATTTCTAGAAATTTTGGCTATAAGAGGAATTGACCGCGTGATCTTTCTCAGGGAGTCCCTGACTACCCTTCACTATATGGGGAATTGACTAAGTGTGCTTCCTCAGAGAGGCTTATAATTTCTTACGATCAAAACAGAGGTGTTAGGCTAAGTGAACTGCCCAGAGGGTTGTTGGTACATCTTGGATAGGACTAGAGGGGATGGATGTGAGTATTCCCAGAGGGTTACCTTTTTGTGGTTAGCTGATTACTTCACTATTTCTTGTTTTGGTCTATGGGTTGTTTACTGCTATGTATTATCATGTTTACTACGTACTGTTTAATATTTATTGTACTTTACCTACCAAATACTAACTGACTATTAGGAATAGTTCTTCATGTGGTTGCTTACTGAGATTTAGTCTCACACCTTGTTTGGGTCATGCTTTTGGGACCAAAAATATTATATTGTTGCAGGTATAGACAAGGGAATGTGACCTTCGACTTCTAGTACATGATTTTATTGGAGCAGGAGAGCATGGGACCAAGCCGAGGATAGCGATACTGAGGAGTTGCTTATCTATTTTTCTTTTGCACTTGGTTTACAATTGTATTAAACATTGTTATAACGACCCATACTTTACATACATTGTTAATACTTCAAAATTGAAGCACACTTATTATAACATATGAAAAAACCACAAAGGACCGTATAAGTATAGTGTCTTTAGAAACTGGGAAACATAAACAACTGGTTCATAAATCTTATACAGTGTCTCCCATTTATTTCATCATATCTAGGGTCCCTTTTAGAATATTCTACTCAATATCCATCTTCATGACCTGGGGAAAAGAAAACATAAAAGGGTGAGCTCAAATGCTCACCAAGGGAAAATAAAGGAAATAAAAATCATATCATATCTTTTTGAAAATCATAACCTGCAAAGAGATCATAATATCTTAACATGGAACAAATCATAGAAGGGAAAATGAGATCCCCATAATCATAACATGAAACTTGAAAATTTGTGTCATGCACAAATAATCATGGAAAATCATTTCTTGTTAGTCATGACTCATTTCCAAGACTATCTTAGTGGACAAAGTCCCATTCTGAACCGAGTCTCCCTCGTTCCAGTCCTGTTTCACTGAACCGGTATAACCTACCGTTCCAGCCATGTCTATCTCATGAGATATAAAATCTTTACCCAATGAATTGGAGGGAGATATAGGTCCCACCCATCTTATAATGAATCCTTTATTATGTGTGCCACATAATCATAAACCTTACATCATAGCGTAACCCATGTAATACAAATGGGATTCTTAAACAACATGACATCATAAAACAATTCATATAAGATAAAGGAATTCATAAAAATATTTCCATCACAACATAATCAAACAAATGTAATAATAGGGATAAAAACAGAACCCTTTTATTATCTTAGATGGAAAATAATTTTGATAAAATACTTGAACTCCATTCTTGAGGAAAATATCCTTTCTACTTCAAAAACATTTTTCCTTTCATAACATGTCATACGACTTTAAAATAAAATAATTTGATTAAAAATAAACTTGAAAAATTGTAAAGGAAGTTTCTTAAAAATCCATTCATGCCATATAAGTTAAAAAAAATATTCTTCGTACTTTTGTCGGAAAGGTCAAAAAGTACCTCGTACGAAAAACGAAAAAAGATTCCTTTCATATATTTTACTAAAAACTCACCGAAGGGTGAAATAGGTTTTAAACAATTGTAGGTGGATGGAAATAATATTACATATTGATGAAACATGGATGTGGATGACAAAATACACCCCAGTAAATACTTACGAATAAACAATCTCGGATAAAAATGAGATTGTTATATTTCCCTTACCTTAGGTCCGATTTGATTTGTACGTGTCCGAAGCTCCTGTATAATGGTTTAAATAATGTTATTGACTTATTCCAGAATCATACATATTGATATGATATCATATATGGTCATATTCGTATCTTCTTGTTAGTAATATTTCATTGTTACTTGTTACTCGGGTCTTTATTTCCTTTTGTTCTTATGCGTGTTTTGCCGAATAAATTATTATTCTTCTTTTAAGGTTATAGATAACTTATATCCAGAATGGTATTAGTGTAACATATATCATATTTATTCATTCAATTCATTTATATAATTACTATGTAATGATGATTATGTAGAACGAGTCGCATCACATCGTGGAGACGGTATTCCGTACGTACGCACGAGTGATGATATCATTCCTATGATCGTGGAATTGTATTGGAGTATATATATATTATTTCAGTATCAATATTACTTTATAATAATTATAAATAGTTACTAATTACACCATTATACCCATCCTTGTAAGGTGGTGGTGGAAAATAGATTACACCACGGCGTGGAGACGGTATTCCGTACGTACGCACGCGCGGTGATTTCATTTCTCCGTAGGATGGATAGAAGGTGAATTAGGGTTGTTTAATATTTATAATAAAATATCAGTATGTAATTAATACTTATTTTATTACTTTATCATGAAACAACTAAAGAAGAAGAAGTTTAAGAAGAAAGAAATTGAAAAGATCGGTAATGGATATTACCTCTTCTTTGGAACGCCTCTTTGAATCCTCCACTTAGGGAACTAAGATTGGTCTTTGAAGAAGACCAGGACCTATAGGATTATTCTAGGGAAGTGGAGAGGAGAAAATGGCATGGGTTGGCCGAGATTCAGTGCTCAAATTGGTGTGAGGAGGAGGGGGAGGAGGTTCCCTTTTATAAGGGAGGAGAGGGGCAACTTAGGAATATCTCAAAATATTATTTTATATTAAAGTCAAAATCGGTTTATAATGGTTCCAATGGGTCTTATTTCGAAGCTAAAGTGGGTATGGGTCGAAATACTATCAACCAATAGGATTTAGACATGTTTAGGGTATTATTTTAACCTTATCAATTAGATTTAACTCTAATTTAAATAATTTAACTTTTACCATGTCTTTTTGTTTTCTTTCACTATATGGTTAATACACTTACTATAACATGCCAAACAAACCCCAAATTGTTTATTATTAATATATATATCCTTATCTAAGTCATTTGGCCGAACCTTAGATTTTTAGCAATAATATAACAATTAATAATATAATATTTGATTTAAAACTATTTTGTGTCAATTTTGACACTATTTGATATATGATTTTTGTGAAAGTCATAACAGAATTATATGTTCGAAAAAAGTTGAATAAATCAACAATAATATATCATAGTAACCTAAAAAATTAGTGTACTTCATTAAAAGTCTCAAATTACATTTATTTTGTTGTTTATAACATCAATTATGTCAATATTTCATAAATAAGATAATTACTGCATCATCATTGTGTTATAATTAAATTAAATTATTTAATGTCTAAAAATTATAAATAAAATACCATTATGTAGAAAATCTTTTTAGATTTCTGATGAATTTTTATTGTCGAATTTATCATATTTATAACCCCATATTAAAAATGATTTAATTATTAAACTTTGATTTTAACTATTTTAACCCTTCTTTAAATAAATTAATAATAAATGTCCTAATCTAACTCAAGTGGGCCTAAATGGTCATATTTTATTCATAAGGTTGTTTTTGTTCGAATTACACTTATCCAATAGAATTAGGACATGTGTTAGGGTAATAGTAATATCATATTTACCCTTAGTTACCCTATTTACTATTAACCGCGGTAAAAAAAAAGTAAAAAGTTACTATTCACCAAAAAAATTATTTTTATCTCATTGAACCACATTTTACTTAATGATATCAACCGTGTCTGTCGGATTTTCGAATTTCCATTCACAGAAGTGGTAAAATTAAGTTTTATGCAAAATTCAGTTTTTAACCTACCACTTAGTGGTTTCACTATTCATCAAAAATTGAAAGTTTTCAGAAAAATACCAAAATTTCACCCTAGGATAATTTCGGTATTCCGAATCCAAAAATGAAGTCCATTTTGAAAAATAAAATTTATAAAATTTCAAAATGTGGTTATTACTATTCATAACGGCTAGTTTTAATAATATTTTAATTTCATATCGTTGTTTAGTGAAACTCGGTATTGCGTACGACGCTTGCTATCGAGGAAGGTCGCGATTGCATGTAAAGTAAGCCAACCAAATGTGTAGTGAAAGATTCCTTTGAACAAAATATTACCCATAAAAATCTCGGGTGTTACATTCTACCCCCCTTAAAAAGAATTTCGCCCTCAAAATTCGTCACTTTGTAACAAACAGATGAGGATACTTCTCCCTCATCATATCCTCAAGCTCCCATGTAGCTTCTTCTAATTGGTGGTTCCTCCATAAAACTTTCACCAATCGAGTGGTCTTGTTTCGTAGGACTTTTTCGCTACGATCCAGAATCTCTATCGGTTGTTCTTCATAAGAAAGATCTTGCTCCAGTGGTACAATATCTGAGATGAGTACATGTGAAGGATCAGGTATGTACTTTCTCAGGAGAGATACATGGAACACATTGTGAACTTGAGAGAGATTCGGTGGAAGCGCCAATCGGTAAGCTACCTTTCCAACACGATCCAGTATTTTGAAAGGACCGATATATCTAGGGCTCAACTTCCCCTTATTTCCAAATCTCATAACCTTCTTCCAGGGAGATATTCATAAGAACACTTTATCACCCACATCAAACTCTAGGTCTTTTTTCGGTTGTCAGCATAACTTTTCTGTCGACTCTGAGCTGCTCTTATGTGTTGTTGAATAGATCTGACCTTTTCTGCCATTTCATCAACGAGATCAGGTCCTAATAGCTCTCTTTCCCCAACTTCATCCTATAAAGTTGGAGTCCTCCATTTCTTTCCATAGAGAACTTCATAAGGAGCCATCTGAATACTAGAGTGAAAGCTATTATTATAAGAAAATTCCACCAAAGGTAGGTGTTGATCCCAACCTCCTTTGAAATCCATAGAGAAAGCTCTCAACGTATCTTCTAGGGTTTGAATTGTTCTCTCAGACTGACCGTCTGTCTGGGGATGATAAGCAGTGCTGAAACTCAAATCTGTATCCAAAGTATGCTGAAGACTTCGCCAGAACTTCGAGGTAAATCTCGGATCCCGATCAGATATAATAGAAAGTGGTACTCCATGAAATCTTACCACTTCCTTTACATATATCCTGGAAAGCTGATATTGAGCGAAATCCTCTCTAATAGCAATGAAGTGTGCAGACTTTGTAAGACGATCAACTATGACCCAAATAGCATTATTGCATTTGGATGGTTTAGGAAGTCCTGTGACAAATTCCATAGTGATGTTTTCCCATTTCCATTCGGGTATGGGTAATGGTTGTAACATCCCCTTAGACATCTGTCTCTCAGCTTTAACTTGTTGACAAACCAAGCATCGAGAGACATATTCAGCAACATCTCTTTTCATTCCATCCCACTAGAAGTACTCTTTCAGGTCCCTATACATCTTCGTGCTTCCAGGATGAATAGAGAATGATGAACTATGAGCCTCATCCAGCAGCTCCTTCTTTAATTCGGGGATGGGAGGAACACAAACCCGATTCCTGAACATTATTATCCCATCACAATCAAGGTTAAATTCAGGAACATTTCTCACCTTCTTTTGTAACTCGACATCTTCTTTCTGTGCCTCTTTAATCTTCACATGTATAGATGGTTGAACATTCATTTGAGAAAGATAAGATTTTTCCTCTTCAATTATAATTCCAAGATCCATCCTTTGTAAATCCATAAATATTGGATCTTTTGTGATCCTCATCATGGATAAACTAGCATGGTCTTATCGACTTAATGCATCTGCCTCCTTGTTTTCTTTCCTAGGGTGGTAATGGATTGAGCAGTCGTAATCCTTAATCAGCTCTAACCATCTTCTTTGACACATATTCAACTCCTTTTGTGTGAAAATATACATTAAACTTTTATGATCAGTATAAATATCACACCTTTCACCATAAAGGTAATGCCTCCAAATCTTTAATGCAAATATTACCGCAGCCAACTCCAAATCTTGTGTTGGTTAATTTTGCTCATGTATTTTCAACTGTCGTGAGGCATAAGCTATCACCATATCATTTTGCATAAGAACACACCCCAATCCCTTCTTGGATGCATCACTGTAGATCACAAACCTTTCTCCACTACAAGGCAGTGTGAGCACAGGTACACTGGATAACCTTTTTTTCAACTCCTTGAAATTCTCTTCACATTCCTCTATCCAAACAAACTTAACTCCTTCCCGAGTCAACTTGGTGATTGAATTAGATAATCGTGAAAAATTATTTACAAAACGTCGATAATATCCAGCCAAACCAAGAAAACTTCGAATCTCAGTTACTGTTGTTGGTCTTGACCATCTTTCGATAACCTCTGTTTTTGCTGGATCCACAGATATCCCTTCTTTTGAGATTATGTGACCCAAAAATGCAACTTTTTTAATCCAAAATTCACACTTGGTAAATTTGGCATAAAGCTTCTCCTTTCTCAGGGTCTTCAATATAATTCTCAAGTGATCTTCAGGCTCTTCCTTGCTCTTTGAATAGACAATAATATCGTCTATAAAGACTACCACAAATTGATCAAGATATTTTCTAAAGACTCTATTCATTAGATCCATGAAGATAGCAGGGGAATTAGTTAGACCAAATGACATCACTATAAATTCATAGTGTCCATACCTTGTACGGAAAGCCTTCTTTGGTATATCCTCCCTTTTGACCCTTAATTGATGATACCCTGAACGAATATCAATCTTGGAAAAGTATTGAGCTCCGCGTAGTTGGTCAAATAAGTCATCAATGCATGGGAGAGGATATTTGTTCTTGATAGTGATCTTGTTAAGTTCTCAATAATCAATGCAGAGTCTCATTGATCCATCTTTCTTCTTAACAAATAGAACAGGTGCTCCCCATGGTGATTCACTAGGGCATATGAATCCCTTATCATGATTCTCTTGGAGTTGCTTCTTCAATTCCTGCAACTCAATTGGGGCCATTCTATAAGGTGTATTTGAAATAGGCAAAGCACCCGGTACGAGTTCTATTGAAAACTCAACTTCACGATTTGGTGGAAGACCCGGTAATTCCTCCGGAAAGACATCATCAAACTCCCTTACGATGGGCATATTCTTAATCATAAGTTTCTCACCAACCATTTGAGATAAATAACCTTCATTTAGTGGAATCAAGACCCATAAGATGGAAGGAATTTCCACTGGAAGGTTATATTCATCCTTGCATCGATAGACGATCGTAGATTGATCTGGAATATGAAATGTGACTTCCCTTCTTTGGAAATTGATATGAGCTCCATGTAGAGAAAGCCAATCCATGCCAAGAATCACATCAAATTCCACTAAAGGAAGGATCACAAGATTTGCAGGAAGCACTTTCCCACAAACTTCGATCGGATAAGAATTATAAACTTTTGATGCGACTGTTGTGCCATTAGGTGTTGTCACAGCTAACTCAATATCTAATTGTTGAGGTAATATGGTGATAGCCTTAGAAAATTTTTCAGAAATAAAAGAGTGGGTGGATCCAGAATCAAATAAAACATTTGATACTTTAGAGTGGATGGTAAGTGTACCTTTCACCACTTCGTTATCGTACTCCACATCGCTGATAGAAATTTCATGTGAATTTCCTTTGTCTTTAGCCTTAAGATTTTGTTGACGTCGACCATCATCATCAACCCTTGGATTTGGGCATTGATTGTCATAATGCCCCATCTCCTTGCACTTGAAACATTGAAGTGTAGTAGGTTCATTCTGTGTATCCCTTCCTTTGTTTTCATCATTAGACATCTTCTTCCCATTATCATGGCATTCAAATGCCCGATGACCTTCCTTTCCACATTTGAAACATTTACTTGTCCCTTTAAGACAACTCCCTCCATGTTTCTTTCCACACATTGAGCATAAGGGAAAGATCATCTTCTTTTCAGTGTTCTCTTTAGATTTTCCTTTGAATTCCATCTTCCTCTTCTTATCAAACCCATGTGACTGATGGGTTACTCCAATCTCCATCTTGACTTTGAGAGCACATCGAACGATTTCCACGTAGCTATTGAAGTACCTTATGGATAACGCCCTTCGAAGACTAGGTTTTAAGCCACTAAAGAATCGATCGACCTTACTCTCAGGTTGGATAATAATACCAGAAGCGTACCTTGAAAGTCTTGTAAAATTTTCTTCATAGGTACCAACAGATTCATCATCCCTTTGCTTCAGTTCAAAAAACTCTTTCTCCATCTTTGTTCAGAGAATACGAGGGAAGTACTTATTAAAAAATAAGTTCTTGAACTTGTCCCATTACATAGAATCAATTTCATCCCTTTGCCTCGTATTCTTAATAAGATTCCACCATTGGTAAGCATCTCCTTCCAAAAGATACACTGCTAGGATGACTTTATCATGTTTAGAACATTGAAGAACTGAAAGTATCTTTTCAGTAGTACTAATCCATTGTTCAGAAACTAATGGATCAGTAGACCCACTGAAAGAAGGTGGACGCTGCCTCATGAAGGATTCAACAGAATGTTGCTCCTTCCTTTGCTCGTTTGGAAGTCCTGTATGATTCATAGCTTGAGAAAGTTGTGTGAGCATGGCTACAAGATTTTGCATTCCAGCTCCCATATCGTTTGGTTGCTCAGGGGGACAATCATTGCATTGCCCATCGCATTCCGCATTAACACGGTTCCTTCGGGTTCCAGCCATTTACTAAAACCGAGAAGAATAGTGTGAGAAACACTAATCATAATAGGAAAACCACATAATCAAGGATAAAATTTCACACTTAAGGTCTTATCCTAGGGTATTCATGGTCATTTCTAAAACACTATGATTGTGTTTTATGCTTAGACTTATCCTTAGGGTTCTTACTAAGGCTTTCAAATCCTAGTTTCCAAAGTTTGACTATACCTTTCCTCTGATACCAACTATAACGACCCATACATTACATACATTGTTAATACTTCAAAATTGAAGCACACTTATTACAACATATGACAAAACCTCAAAGGACCGTATAGGTATAGTGTCTTTAGAAACTGGGAAACATAAACAACTGGTTCATAAATCTTCTACAGTGTCTCCCATTTATTTCATCATATATAGGGTCCCTTTTAGCATATTCTACTTAATATCCATCTTCCTGACCTGGGGAAAAGAAAACATAAAAGGTTGAGCTCAAATGCTCAGCAAGGGCAAATAAAGGAAATAAAAATCATATCATATCTTTTTGAAAATCATAACCTGCAAAGAGATCATAATATCGTAACATGGAACAAATCATAGAAGTGAAAATGAGATCCCCATAATCATAACATGAAACTTGAAACTTTGTGGCATGCACAAGTAATCATGGAAAATCATTTCTTGTTAGTCATGACTCATTGCCAAGACTATCTTAGTGGACAAAGTCCCTTTCTGAACCGAGTCACCCTCGTTCCAGTCCTGTTTCACTGAACCGGTATAACCTACCATTCCATCCATGTCTATCTCATGAGATATAAAATCTTTACCCAATGCATTGGAGGGAGATATAGGTCCCACCCATCTTATAATGAATCCTTTCTTATGTGTGCCACATAATCATAAACCATACATCATAGCGTAACCCATGTAATAAAAATGGGATTTCTTAAACAACATGACATCATAAAACAATTCATATAAGATAAAGAAATTCATAAAAATATTTCCATCACAACATAATCAAACCAATGTAATAATAGGGATAAAAACAGAACCCTTTTATTATCTTAGATGGAAAATAATTTTGATAAAATACTTGAACTCCATTCTTGAGGAAAATATCCTTTCTACTTCAAAAACATTTTTCCTTTCATAACATGTCATACGACTTTAAAATAAAAGAAGTTGATTAAAAATAAACATGAAAACTTGTAAAGTAAGTTTCTTAAAAATCCATTCATGCCGTATAAGTTAAAAAAACATTCTTCGTACTTTTTTCGGAAAGGTCAAAAAGTACCTCGTACGAAAAACGAAAAAAGATTCCTTTAATATCTTTTACTAAAAACCCACCGAAGGGTAAAATAGGATTTAAAAAATTGTAGGTGGATGGAAATAATATTACATATTGATGAAACATGGATGTGGATGACAAAATACACCCCAGTAAATACTTATGAATAAACAATATCGAATAAAAATGAGATTGTTATATTTCCCTTACCTTCGGTCTGATTTGCTTTGTACGTGTCTGAAGCTCCTGTATAATGGTTTAAATAATTTTTTTGACTTATTCCAGAATCATGCATATTGATATGATACCATATATGGTCATATTCTTAGCTTCTTGTTAGTAATATTTCATTGTTACTTGTTACTCAGGTCTTTATTGCCTTTTGTTCTTATGCGTGTTTTGACGAATAAATTCTTATTATTCTTTTAATGTTATAGATAAATTATATCCAGAATGGTATTAGTGTAACATATATCATATTTATTCATTCAATTCATTTATATAATTACTATGTAATGATGATTATGTAGAATGAGTCGCATCACATCGTGGAGACGGTATTCCGTACGTACGCACGAGTGATGATATCGTTCCTATGATCGTGGAATTGTATTGGAGTATATATATTTTATTTCAGTATCAATATTAATTTATAATAATCATAAATAGTTACTCATTACACCATTATACCCATCCTTGTAAGGTGGTGGTGGAAAATAGATTACACCACGGCGTGGAGATAGTATTCCGTACGTACGCACGCGCGGTGATTTCATTTTTCCGTAGGATGGATAGAAGGTGAATTAGGGTTGTTTCATATTTATAATAACATATCAGTATGTAAGTAATACTGATGTTATTACTTTATCATGAAACAACTAAAGAATAAGAAGTTTAAGAAGAATGAAATTGAAAAGATCGGTAATGGATATTACCTCTTCTTTGGAACGCCTCTTTGAATCCTCCACTTAGGGAACTAAGATTGGTCTTTGAAGAAGACCAAGACCTCTAGGATTATTCTAGGGAAGTGGAGATGAGAAAATGGCAGGGGTTTTCCGAGCTTGAGTGCTCAAATTGGTGTGAGGAGGAGGGGGAGGTGGTGCCCTTTTATAAGGGAGGAGAGGGGCACCTTAGGAATATCTCAAAATATTATTTTATATTATAGTCAAAATCAGTTTATAATGGTTCCAAAGCGTCTTATTTCGAAGCTAAAGTGGTGATGGGTCGAAATCCTATCAACCAATGGGATTTAGACAAGTTTAGGGTATTATTTTAACCTTATCAATTATATTTAACTATAAGATAAATAATTTAACTTTTACCATGTCTTTTTGTTTTCTTTCACTATATGGTTAATACACTTACTATAACATGCCAAACGAACCCCAAATTGTTTATTATTAATATATATATCCTTATCTAGGTCATTTGGCCAAACCTTAGATTTTTAAGAATAAAATAACAATTAATAATATAATATTTGATTTAAAACTATTTTGTGTCAATTTTGACACTATTTGATATATGAGTTTTGTGAAAGTCATAACAGAATTATATGTTCGAACCAAGTTGATTAAATCAACACTAATATATCATAGTAACTTAAAAAATTAGTGTAATTCATAAAAAGTCTCAAATTACATTTATTTTGGTGTTCATAACATCAATTATGTCAATATTTCATAAATAAGATAATTACTGTATCATCGTTGTGTCATAATTAAATTATATTATTTAATGTCTAAAAATTATAAATAAAATACCATTATGTGGGAAATCTTTTTATCTTTTTGATGAATATTTATTGTCGAATTTATCTTATGTATAACACCATATTAAAAATGATTTACTTATTAAACTTTGATTTTAACTATTTTAACCCTTCTTTAAATAAATTAATAATAAATGTCCTAATCTAACTCAAGTGGGCCTAAATGGTCATATTTTATTCATAAGGTTGTTTTTGGTCGAATTACACTTATCCAATAGAATTAGGACATGTTTTAGGGTAATATTAATATCATATTTACCCTTAGTTACCCTATTTACTATTAACCGCGGTAAAAAAAAGTAAAAAGTTACTATTCACCAAAAAATTATTTTTATCTCATTGAACCACATTTTACTTACTGATATCAACCGTGTCTGTCGGATTTTAGAAATTCTATTCACAGAAGCGGTAAAATTAAGTTTTATGCAAAATTCAGTTTTTAACCTACCACTTAGTGGTTTCACTATTCATCAAAAAATGAAAGTTTTCAGAAAAATTCCAAAATTTCACCCTAGGATAATTTCGGTATTCCAAATCCAAAAATGAAGTCCATTTTGAAAAATAAAATTTATAAAATTTCAAAAAGTTGTTATTACTATTCATAATGGCTAGTTTTAATAATATTTTAATAGCATATCGTTGTTTAGTGAAACTCGGTATTGCGTACGACGCAAGATATCGAGGAAGGTCGTGATTCCGTGTAAAGTAAGCCAAGCAAATGTGTAGTGAAAGATTCCTTTGAACAAAATATTACTCATTAAAATCTCGGGTGTTACGATTGTGACTTGTTTGGATGTTTTATTAAACATATATGTAGCATGCATCATTTACACATATTTTTCTCCAATTGATTCTCTATTTAGTCATCATCTATTTATTGTTGTTGGATACTTATTCCTTTTGTTATTGTATGTGTTGTTTACTTCCGTTGTGTAATCTGCCATTGAGGGCATATATTCCCCACTATCACACCAAATACCCTCACTGTTAGTCAGCAGCCTCTGGAATTTGGGAAAATGCGCTTGAGGCCATGTGAGTAACTGGGTATGGGGTGCCTCTGGGTGGCTTCAAGAACCATGGTGTTGCACTTTTTATTCGGACTTTGTATGGGATTGTCTCCAGTGGTTTCAGGAGGAAATTTGAATATTTTGGAAAATTATGGTCCATGTACGTTTGACACATGGTTTTCACAAACTGTGCACCCCCAAATAAAATTGTGAAAACCCATGCTGTGGGGGTTTGCATAGTTGGAACATAGTTTGGAAAAAAAATTCCCACAATTTCAAAAACTATGCACCCCATCATAGGGGTTCATGATTAGGTTTCATGTTTTATCTTACCATGAGGCCCACCCTCCTAAAATTGTGCCTGACATTCATAATGTCAAAAAATTAGTTAATTTTTTTTTTCAAACACCCTTTTTACCTTATGTTCAACCATAACATAGGATTACATGAAATAAGAGGTATTGGATCCTCTCAATAACCATTTCTTGCTCCTGTAAACACCTTCATAGGGGGATCGATACTTGGGAAAACTCATTCAATCCCTCTCTGGTAATTGATCTTCTCATATTACTTCTCTCCCACTCTCTCTTTCTTTCCCCCAAAAGGGTTTTAATATCTTATTGTGTTTGATATATTTAAACTATTTTTTGGATATTGAATCTTGATTTTATTCCATGACCTCCATTTTCATCATTCTTAATTGGGAAATTCTATTGTGGGTGTAAGGATATGTGATTACATGATAAAGGTAGGAGGTTATGTTTAGATTAACCATTTGATAAAAACATGATTTTCTTGATTTTATTTTATTTTATTTCAATTTAATTATTAGAACCCAATCATATATATATTGTAATTGTAAATTATTTGGTATGAAATGTGAGAAAAAATCCCCAAATTCCAATAGAATTTGAATTTTTGGGGTAATTTGGAAATCAATGTAAATTTTAAATTGATTTTGGAGTTAATTCTATTAAATGGATTATATTTATTTTTTAAAAACCTATGATTGGTTATATTTTTAAAACAATTGAAATGATCAAAAATCCTTTATTGGGTTTTGAAAGTGAATTGTAATATTAAAAATGATATTGGGAGATTGAAATTTTAAAGGGTTTTAAAATTATTTTTTCCCTGTTTTCTGGTAAAATTGTCCCTTAAGTGGTAGTGGATGTAAATTACACTTAAATGTGAGTATAATAAATTATCCCATATGTGGGAGTGGATTTAATATTAAATTAAGTTGGAGGTGATTTAATTTTACCACAAGTGGGGTTCTAGTTGTTTAATTTGATATACATTCCATTTATGATGAAACTAAATTACTCATTTCTATTTAATTATGTAAAAAATTATATATTATATTTTTATTAATCCATTGTTTAATTTTTTTTCCATTTTTTAAATGAAAATAATTTTCAGGAATATGATATTATAGTGCCATGCCAATTTTGATTCAAATTGAAATCATGATTTGTTCTATATATTATAGTATCTTCTTATGTAAAACATGGTGAGAGCCTACAGGAATTTTAGATCACACCAACCCTTTTTATCCAAGAATTTATAGACATTAGTTTCAATGGTTTGATTAATGGGAATGATCCTCTTAGAGGTGGTGGATTTTCATGACCCTTCGGTCATGGAGTGTTGATACCTTTGGGATGTTTGAGTTTTATCTTTTCAGATTTTAGTTGTTTGATTATATACTATTTGGGTTTTGATATACTTGTTTATGTTATGGAACAGTCTCCTTTGTGAGTTTTCCTATATCATACCTGCATGTAACTATTTCTTCTACTATTTTGGTGGGAAAACCATTCCAAATTTTATCAATTATGATTCCATGTGCTAGTCCCCAACCCGAGAGGATATATAATTCCATTAAAACTATTTTGGTTCCATCTAAAGTCTATGTTTACCATGGTATTTACAAGGGTTCATGAAATTGGGCTATTAATAAAGGTTTTTCATCTCTCATCTATGTATATATATAATAGATATGAATTTTCATGACATAAGAGGTAGTTTCAAGTGATTTCAGGGAGAGATCTCATTGAAATAATCCTTAAGTCACCATGGGTGGTTTGGGTAATGGAATATTTTGGATTAGTTATTCTATTTTATCTATATTATAATTCATTGAGTATAAATCCCAATATTTATTACCTATATGATGGTATTAATTTCCCTTATTTCTATTATTTTAGTGTATATCCGAGTATCCTTTTGATGTCTTCAATTTTTTTTATAATGTGGTGTCGCATCATGGCTCTTAAAGGATGTGTGAATATGATTCAGGAAAAAACTGATGATTAACCATAATGATAAAATACTAATGAGGACAAGAATCTATTTGAGGTTGTTGTGCATATTGTCCATGATATGGGAAAGACACCCACACCCATTCCCATTTAGGATCTTTCTATGGAACATCTATGAGTTGATTTATCGAGTCATTCTTAGGAGTTACATCACCAACAGTCCACTAGTGATCCAAGGTTGTAATTATCCTCAAAAGGATGAGGATTGGATGAGTAAGATTGAGATTTTATTTGAGTTCATGGAGGCGATGGTTGTGTTCAAGGGAAAAATTTACACATTCAAGATAGGGGACCTAGTAGGAAATGATCGGATTCCATGGTTACAATGAAGAATCACACATTCATATAGGGGGAATAAATTGTTGTTTTCCCACAATGAGTTCTATCCAAAGACTATGATGATGGATAAGGCAACATATTTGTTCAAAATTGAGTACGCTAAAAGGACCGTGATAGAATATGAAAACTAATTTTATGATCTTTTATAGTTTTCACCTAAGTTAGTATCAAATGATAAGATAAATACTCAATTGTTTTAAATGGGATTTTGATATAATATTTATACTTAGGGTTACATTCTAAATATCTCTTATTATAATGATTTACTAGATAGGGAGTTGACGGTCAATTTTTACCAGAATGGTATGTTTGGGATGATGGGAGTTTCATTTTATCTTAATGGTAGTTCCACGAGTTCCCATAATGGGAAGAGAAAGAGTGATGGGTTTCATGGTGGTTCTCAATACCATGGTTTTTTTAGACCTATTAAAAATCCTAGAAGAGTATCTTTGACTTTCTTCTAGACTGACAAGATTGGAATGTCAAAATGGGTTTACACTAAGGCCACAAAGATATGTGGTTCACACTGACACTCATGTAACTTGAATAAGTTCAATCATATCTATTTTTATACATGTAGTGTCACATGATAATTTTTACCAAAAAGTACTGTGGTTAAATAATATGCTTCAAGATATAAGGGGTTCCAACCACATGCATCTGAAACAAAACTTCTTCATTTAGTGGAAGAGTCTCCAGAGGAAGAAGATATGAGTCCAGTGATTGTGATAGGGTCAATCACTATAAATTAATCATTAGTGACTTCCCTATTCGATAATGTTTCATCTAATTTGTATATTTTTATTTGTATTGAAAATTTTATAAACCTTCAAATATATATTTTATCTTTTGTGTTGGATATTACCGAACCCATCAAAACAAAAAAAGAGAAAGGTTAATGTTGTGCTGCATCTATATACTCTTTATCAAAGATCGATATTACATGGGATTTTAATCCACTCTACAAGAAACACATTAATTTTATTTTTTGGATGGATTAGAATATTTCTAAAAAAGGAAACATTTACTGTTTTATTTAAAGGGTCTCCATTATTGTTCCTAAAGAGGTGTGTGACATCTTTTAGGGATAATGGGAGCCAAGTTCAAGTATATTCATACTTTATTATACATTGTGTATGAATGTAATATACATGATTTAATTTTACATGGAGTGAGTATCATTTGAATGTGATCTTCTTACAATTTTAGTCAAGTTTCTGAATGTTTTTATCTATGACATATCTATTTTTTCACTGGTATGAGATGGAGAGTTTTATATTGATTTAGTACTTGGTACTCAGCCGATATCTAATCCTTCCTTCTATATGAAAAGATATGAAATGAAAATGTTGAATAATTAGTTCTATGAACTTTTAAAGAATATATTTATACACCCAAGTGAGTCACCTTGAAAAGTTCATGATCTATTTTCTAAGAATTTTAATGGAACACTTTTCCTATTCATTGAATACTAAAAAATTAATCAATTTAGGGTAAAGAACAAGTATCTGTTTCCATAGATTGATTATATGTGTGACTATTTGAAAAGCATGAAATGGATAAAAATGAATGATATTTGATTTGGATATCACCAATTGAGAATAAAGGAATCTGACATTATGAGAGCCTCCATCCAGAGAAGGTATGGTCATTATGAGTATCTTGTAATTCCAATTGGTTTAACCAATTATCATGTAGTATTTAGGGATTTTATGAAAAATATACTCCATAAGTATGTTGATACATTAAAAATAGTCTTTATGTAGGACATATATTTTAACTCTAAGGGTGAATAAGATCATGTGTGTCATCTAAGAGCATTTATGGAATTTTTGATAAATCATATACATCTCAAAAAGCTATCGACATTAACTTTTTGGATTTGGGAAGTGATGTTATTGGGATACATATGCCGAAACATGGTATCTCATTTGAACCTGATAACGTGAATGCTATTTTGAAAAGGGAGAAAATGAGGAAGGTTTTCAAGATTCAGAGAATCTTCAGTTAGGTTGGGTATTATCATCAGTTCATAATGGATTTCCGGATGTTTGATTCTCTAATGACTCCTATTACATAGAACATAATAAATATATCCTGTGATAATAAATGTTAGTGTAATTTTATTGAGTTGAAATGTAGTTTGACTTCTGTGCGGATTTTGACTATTCCATAGGATGGGCATGGATACATGGTCTTCTATTACACATCATATTAGGGTTTGGGAGGTATTATTATAAATGGTGATCACATCATCACCAATGGATCTCAAAATCTTAGGTCACATAGGAATAATTATCTGACCCATTACTATGATATCAATGTTTTTGTTCAATTGATTAAGAGTTTGTTTCATTAACATTTTAGAGAATGGTTTACTATGTGTTTTTATTTTAATAGACAGAGTTATATATGCTCTCAAAAAAAATACAATCATTGGTGTAGGTGTTTAGTGGAATACTGGAAATTATTTGATTTTGATGTCACTTATACAATGGGAAAGAGAATGTCGTTTCAAAATCATTGATCATTAAACATTCCACTTTGGTCATGAAATAATCATTATAAGAGTGGATTTTAATTGCTCTTTCTTCCCAATTTCCTATTGATGTTTTGGGGAATAGGTTCAGAGGCTATTTTGGAAAGTATTCAATTAACATCTAAACCTTTCAATATTATTCATGTGGAGAATCATCTTGATTTTGAATTCCATAGAATTATGAAATCTATTTATGGTGGGTATACCATTGTTGAGTGGTACTTACTTATAGAGGTTGTTTTATGTTTATAGAAATGGTATGTAATAAATTTATCTTGGATGGATACTGTGATTGGGGATTTCCATAATTCCTTGTGGTCAGTGAACCCAAGAACCAAAAATAAGTTTTATGACATGTGGTGATGATTTTATTGGCTGGGTACGAGATGATACATCACTAACTCTTTTTCATAGTACTCTACATTCCAATAGGTCAAGGTCAAGCATTAGAGACCACTGATTTTTCTAAAATAACATCCAATGCCTACATGGATCTGGGATGAGTATTCTATAGATTTTGTGGTTGGATTTCCACATACCCATAGAATGATGAATTTGATATGGGCTGTGACTAATATGATAACAAAATCACCTCACTTTATACCAATTTGAATTAAAAAATAGTTGAGGAGCTAAGAAATTTCACAACCATGTCCTTCATTTAAGGTAAATGATTTCTTATACTATTGACCTAGAATCTCCCTATGCTTCCCGTAGGCTCCCCATTAATTTGAAGATGATTGGACACTGTTTCATTGAAAAAAATGTGGTGCACAGTTTGGGAGCACAATTTTCTAAATCGTACACGAAAACCATGCAGCCTTGTCCAAATCATTAAAAATGTAATTAATTTCCATTTACTACCTCCCATGATTTATCCAAGCTCCACCCTTCTCCCATTCGACCCTAGAAGCAATGTAAACCTCCCAAGAACGTCAAACTCTCCTTGGAACTCCATTTTGAACAGGGCTTTGGTGGAGATACATCAAACTTCATCAAGTAAGTGAATTTATCCCTTTGTTCCTTCCATTTTCATTGGGTTTCAACCCTTATTATTGAAGTTCCTTATGTCCATCAAGTAGGGTATCGAAACTAGGGTTTTATCATGGGTTTCTTATTCTATTCTTCTGGGTTTAGTCTTGATCTAAGTCCCTTGTGGTGTGGTGGTGGTGCTGTTTCATTTTTACATAACGATTTAATGGTTTTGACACTTGTGGTTGGTGATTCCATGAAAAACCAATTCTACATGAGTTAAAATTGTATAATTTATATTTTTAGCACACTTACCATTCATTATCCTTACTACGAAGTCCGGTTTTGGTGATATTTGTTATGAAAATAATTTTTAGGTACCAAATTTGTGTTAAATTAGGTGATGTACATATCTATTTTATGTAATTCCAATTGGAGTTATTTTATAACTCATGCAATGAGTTTATATAAAATTTTTGGGTGCTTAATTGTTTTTGGTAAATATGGGTACTCACATAGTGTTCAAAGTGGGATTTTTAAGGGATTTTGTGTGCAAAACAGTGTTAAATTTTGTGATGTTGTTTAATTGAAATTCTAAAGGTCTTATTGAGTGATGTAAGGGGTGAAATGAACGTGTAACTAATTTATTGAGTGGTTTATGTTAATAGCTGATTTTTTTATGTGATAATTCCTTTTGGTAACATATTAATATGGTTTGGGCATAATGGGGGGAAACATGGGTACCTAGGAGGGTGGATATGTACTAGTACACTATTGATCCAGAGCAGTTTTATCCATGTTTCACTGAGGAAAATAGATAATGACCACACTAAATAACTATATTGATGATGGTTGGGGACCACTAGGTTATGGTTAAATTCCCTAATAGTGGCTCATGCACGATAATTGATTTTTCTATGGTTACTATACACAGAGGTATGATGTACATGGGGCCCGAGTCTAACTAGTGCTTAGGGGTGTTCCCGAGATTGGGGATCATAAAATATGTTGCATATATCATTGAAATATTATGGGTTTGGAGGGAAAATTAATTATCTACATGTTTTATTTAAAAGTGATCACTCATGGAAAATCTTCATCTAAAACCATTCAAATTTAGATGTTTCATTGTTTTGAAGTTATTTCCCACCACTTCTTATTTATCAAAACTGGAATGCTTTTTATCTTGTATTGTTTACTCTATGGAATATCTCAGTGGTATCATATTAGGGTTAGGATCACACCCTATTTACTCCACTTGGGTTTAATTAGACATGATCATGTTTGACACATGTAAAGGAAAGGCCTTGGGTGATGGCGGTTTGGGTTGTTATCTCCCTTTCAAAACACGACTTTGTGGAGACAGCTTGTGGGTGATGAACCCTTGTCACGTGGAGTCCGTGGGTCTGTTATGTTTCTATATTTATGGGCCTTCAACCTCTTCTTATATTTTTTATCATATGTATTCTGTTCTGTATTTTTTTAACACTTGTTTTACACGAATTTTCTACTTCAGTACATCGATTGTTTTTTTATGTATCCATATTCGGGTAAATTTTTCCAAACCAAAATATAGGATACTCGGGAACTTGTTCCAGCCCATGTGAGCAGGGAATCCCCTTTGGGACTTGTCATGGTCCGAGTTTGGTGCTGGTTATTATGGTGACCAAATTTCATTCATGGAAAATTGGTATCAGAGTTGGTTAATGTTTTTCGGTATATTATTATTTTGGGATGAGTCGGGCGAGACAGGTTTAAGAACTGTCTGGACATAGAGTTTTGGTCCTGAGTAGGGTGCCTGGACCACAACTATCTTGGAAGACATCAAGTCATCATAGGACATTAAAATTGTTTTTTTGACTTCGCTTCCAGGTGAGACGTGTGGGATACAGACTACACGCGGACATCTGGTGGGGGTGGGGTAGTTGTTTCTTTTATCATTGTAATGTGTTTGGATTATTTATATTTTATGTTATTGATGTAATTTTAAGAATTGTTTTACTGATTTTTTCTCTAGTGACTGTTTCATTTTTTTAGAAACATGCCTCCACAGAAAGATCCCATGCACCCACAGGAGGAATCCTGAGAGAGTTCTCCCTCATGACTTGATGAGAGGCTTGTTGAGGTTGTGGTTCGGGATGTACAAGAACTATGAAATGGACTATCTCCTATTACATCACATCTTATAGAAGATGATATTGATCATTTAAATGTTAATACCGATGATTTCTAGAAAAATTAGCGTCCCACTTTCTAAGGCAGTATAGAACCCCAGGAAGCTGAGGAATGACTCGAAAATATCAAGCACATTTTCGAGTTCATGGATACACCTGAGGTGGTAAGGGTGAAGTGTGCCTATTTTTTTTGGAGTTTCCTCATAGGAGGTGGTGGTAATCAGTACTTCAAACTGCGATGAATGAGAAGATTCACTAGGAAGATTTAAAGGATGTATTACACGAACAGTACTTCCCAGAAGTCTTCACATATTCTAGATACCGTGAGTTTTTGGATCTTGTTCAGGGGGATCATTCTATGATAGAGTATTCCAAATATTTCCCCCATCTAGTTTGATATGCTCCTGAAATAATCACAATTGAGAAAGTCAAGGCCGAGAGGTTTGAGAAAGGCTTAAGAGCATAGATATACTCCCAGGATTTCCTGCTTATGCTAAAGACCTATATTGAGGATATTTTTTGGGCATGCATAGTGGAGATTGACCGAAAAGGGAGGGCTTGTTTTTGTGGGATAGTATCAGTTGTGGGTAGTGGAATCTCTTTAGAATAAATGGAACATGGGGGTCAGGTGAAGGATGAAGGCGGTAGTTCAGGACACTATTATAGGCAGTTTTGATTTATCGCTTCTGTTGTGAGATCGGTCATGTGCCACCAGTGTGGGAAATCAGGGCACATCTGACCAGCGTGTCCATTTTATATGAATCCCTGTTATCAATGTGGATGTATGTGTCACTTTTTAGGGCTTTTTCAGGGTTCCACATCGACATTAGAGTGGGGAAGGATCTATGGATTCAAGAGGAGTTCCAGAACTGTCAGATCCATCAAGGATGGGGGGATCGCAGTATGGTGGCTATGGTGGTAGGGTTGGTTCATCATCTGGAAATAGATATTTTAGAGCACAACCACAGACTAGTAGTCATCCTCAGGAAGAGACCAGACATCTCCATGTCGTGGATCAGGAACCTGCAGGATCAGAGGTGGCACGATCAACTGTTAGAGGTGCTGTTTTGATCACATCTTCTATACATTCTTCTATTTTTGATATTGGTGCATCTTTTTCATTCATTTCTAACCATTTTATGTAAATGTTGAATTTTTCAACTGATTTGTTGTTTTTTTCTATGGAGCTGGTGACTCCACTAGGAAAGAAGAATGAATAGGGTATCATGTGCACGTCGTGTGTACTTTTCATTTCTTGGGTTGAGATGGCGTAGAACCTCTTGGTCTTAGATGTGGATCTATTTTATATAATATTTGGTATCTATTGGCTTGTACACTTCCAAGAACACGTCGACTGATATAGGTGGTGGGTCATTTTTTTGGCACCTGATGGGAGGCGACGGGGTTTTCGTGGGGAATGGGATCCTCGGTTGAGTCAGGTGGGACCTCCACTCCCCATGTTGGGATATATTTTTCTTCAATTATCATCTCTCATGGTACATGAAGATGGTAATTCTCCTAATGGTGGAGTACCTAATGTAGTAGACGAATTTCCATAGGTATTTAAAGATGATTTTTTAGGTTTTCCCCCAGAGAGTGATGTAGATTTCTTGATTGATCAGGCATCGGGAACAAAAACTGTATCTATTTCCTCAAATTTCATGTCCCCCATTGAGATGAGGGAATTAATTATAAAACTAGATAACTAAGAATCCAAAGGATTCATTCAACCGAGTGACTCTCCTTGGGCCGCACCTTTGTTGTTTGCAAAAAAGGTTGACAGATCCCTCTAGTTGTGCATTGACTACTAAAAGTTGAATAAGGTAAGAATAAAGAAAAAATATCCTTTTCCCCAAATTGATGACTTTTTCGATCATTTTAATGGGTAATAGTGGTTTTTTTAAAAAGAATTGTGTTCGGGTTATCATCAACTCAGGGTGAAAGCGGTTGATATCCCAAATACAGTCTTCCGAAATTGGTATGACCACTTCAAGTACATCTTCATTCCCCTTGGATTGACCAATGCTCCAGTATTAATTATGTCACTCATTAATAGTGTGTTCTATTAGTATCTAGATTAGTTTTTCATAGTATTTGTATATGACATCCTAGTTTATTCGATATCTGAGGAGGAACAAGAGAATCACTTACATATCATTCTGGGAACATGGCGAGAGGATCACCTTTATGAAAATTTCTCCAAAGGCACATTCTGGATGAAGGAGGTGAAATTTATAGGGCATGTGATCTCAGGTCAGGGTGTCTTGAGGGACCCTGAGAAGATCAGTGCGACTATGTCATGTGAAGAGCCAATGAACATGTTCGAGATTAGGAGTTTCATCATGTTTCCTTGTTATTATCGACGGTTTGTTCGCGATTTATCAAGGCTTTATTCACTAATGACCACACTCACACAGAAAGGTGTGATGTTTGTATGGGCCCCAGAATGTCTGGAATCCATTGAGGAGTTGAATATGTGGTTGACTAACACCACCATTCTGATTTTTCCAAATGCTGGAAAGGGTTATGTGGTGAATTGTGAGGCTTTAGGTGTGGGCCTTGGGTGTGTGCATATACAATATGATCATGTGGTGGTG
Source organism: Viscum album (assembly GCA_963277665.1). Taxonomy (NCBI): domain Eukaryota; kingdom Viridiplantae; phylum Streptophyta; class Magnoliopsida; order Santalales; family Viscaceae; genus Viscum; species Viscum album. The sequence goes on from OY728133.1 coordinate 1,504,530,127, forward strand.
TATGGATCTCGCCAAATCTGACCACCTGAAAAATATTTCCTGATCCATGACTTGGAGTTAGCAGTTGTGATGCATTCTTTGAAGACATAGAATCACTACCTCTTTAGGGAGAAGTTTGTGGTCTACTCTGATCACAAAATCATGGCATATATTTTCTCAAAGAAGGACTTCAACATGAGACATCATCATTGGATCAAGTACTTACAGGGGTTCGAATTAGAAATTGTCTATACCCTGGGAAAGGGTAACGTGGTGGCCGACGCCTTAAGTAGAAGTGTCATAGTGCGGGCTTTGAAGATGTCCACTGATCAGTGGACTATGTTGGCACACTTGTCATAGATGAATGTGGAGACCAAGGAGCACAATGGAAGTGCATTGTTGGAACGATTTTAGTTGAATCTAGTGGTATACGTAGTTTATTCATGGTGGGGAGATGTCTTTTTATTTATCATCATCTCTTGAGGTAATCATGTGCTTCAAGGGCCGTTCAGTAGTGTCGTTGTCTCTGCGGAGGGTTGTGATGTAGGATAGCAACCAGTTTCGGTGGGATTTCCATCCGGGTGCCACCTAGATGTTTTATGATGTCAATCGGTAGTTCTGGTGGACTGTTATGAGATGATACATCGTGGACATTTTGTTTACATGCTACACAAGCTAGTAGGTGAATGTAGAGCATTAACGACCCTATGTTTTCCTCCAACCATTACCCATTATTATATAGAAGTGGGAAAAGGTCACCATGGACTTCATTGTTGGATTTCCCCGTACACCTTGGGGTATGAAAAAAATTGGGGTGGTGATTGATTGTTTGACCAAATCATCCCACTTCATTACTATTAGATATATAGCTAGAGTGTATGATTTTGGCCGTTTAAATCTTTAGGAGGTGGTAAGTATCCATGTTGTGGCACTAGTATTTTTCTCATATAGATACCCCCATTTCAATTGTCTATTTTGTGAAGGCCTTCATAAGTCATTTTGGTCTTTGATTAAGAGTACCATGATATACCATCCTCAAACGGATTTTCAGATAGAGCAGGTGAATCAGATTTTGGATGACTTTCTCTATACATGTGTTCAACACATTGGAGGTTATTGGGATAACCATTTTGGGTTGTTTGAGCTTTCATATAATAATAGTTACCAATCCTCAATTCAAATGGGTTCTTTTGAGGCTCTATATGGTCATCCTTCTTAGTCCCCCCTGTTTTGGGATGAGGTATGTGAGACCTCACTATTGGGGCCGAGTCTGGGGCAGGAGTTGTCAGAGAAGGTCAAGTTGATTAGGAAGAACTTATTGATAACTCAAAGTCACCATAAATCATATGATGACCAGAGGCATTGAGACCTAGATTTTTCTATTGGTGATAGGGTATTCTTGAATGTTTCCCCTTGTATTGGTCATCGTTGATTGGGAAAGAAAGGGAAGATGACATTGTGGTATGTCAGGCCTTTTAAGATCACCGATCATATTGGAAAGGTTGTATATCAGTTGGCCTTAAATTTTAAGTTGAAATCCATCCATGAAGTCTTCCATGTCTACCAGTTGAAGAAATACACCCCAAATACATCCCATGTACTGAATTGGGAGGAGTTGGATATAGAACCAAATTTATCTTTTTTTGAGCAGCCTATGCGAATAGTGGACTTCCACAAAAAGGTGTTTCAAGGAAAGTCTACTATACTTGTTCGATTTCATTGGCAGTATGGTAATGATACACATGAGAAATGGGATTTTAATTCATGGGTCAAGGAAGAGTACCCATTCATATTTTCTGATCAAGAATCATGTTGACTTGTTTGGATGTAAAAAATTCATGGTCGTGAGAATTGTCAAACCCATGTCTTTCATTTACGTTAATTTTTTCTATAATATTATTGAAATAACATTTCCCAATATGTTTCTCCTTGGATCCCATTGAATATTATGATGTTTGAAAACTTTTTGAGTTGACAAAATGGGGAGAATGGTTTGGGTGCATGATTTTCTAAACTGTGCAAGAAAATCATGTAGCCTTGTCCCGCTCTTTAGAAATGCTTTTAATTTCCATTTTCTCTCCAGCAATTTATCCAAACTCTACCCTTTATTCTCCTATTCGACCCTAGAATCCATTGATTCCTCCCAAGAACCTCAAACTATCCTTGTAACTCTATTTTGATGGGGGGTTCAGTGGAGAAACATTAAACTTCTTCAAGTAAGTGATTTTCTTCCTCAGTTCCATCCTTTTTCATTGGGTTTCTTCCATTATTCATGAAGTTCCTTATGTCCAGCAAGTAGGTATTTGATCATAGGGTTATTTCTTGGGTTTTGTGGTCTATTATTCGAGTTTTAGTCTTGATCTACGTCCCTTTTGGTGCGGCGATGGTGGGGTTGAATTTTCTCACAATGATTCAAGGGTTTTGACACTTGTGGTAGGTTATTCCTTGGAGAATCAATGATATACGAGTAATCATTGCTGAATTTCTATTTTAGCACTCTTATACTTCATTATCCTTGTTGAAAAATTTGGATTTGGGGATTTTTGTTAAGAAAATGATTTTAAGTACCAATGTTTTGTTAAATTGTGGTTTTTACATGTCTATTTTATGTTATGCTAATTGGGGTTCTTTTATTACTCATGTAATGTGTTTATATAAATGTTTTGGGTTCTGGAAGTTTTTTTGTGTTAAATATGGGTATGCACATTGTTGAAAAAGTATGATTTTAGGGTATCTTGTTTGAAAAACATTATTAAATTTTATGAAGTTCTTAAATTGAAATTCTAAAGGTTTTATTGAGTGATGTAAGTGCTGAAAATAATTTTTAGCTACTATTTTGAGAGATTATTACCATAAATTATGTTTTTATGTGCTAATGTCTATTTTTAATATGTGAAAATGATTTTATAACAATTGGGGAAACCAGGGTACTTAGGAGAGTGGATATGTACTAGTATGCTAGTGATCAGAAGCGGTTTTATCCCCGTTTCACCGAGAAATTGGAAAATGAAAACATTAACAAAGCAATTTTGATGATATTCTAGGACCACTAGGTTATTGGTACATTCACTACTAGTGTCTTGTGCATGAGAAAGTATTTTTCTATGGTTACATTACACCGAGGTATGAGGTACAAGGGGATCGAGACTAACTAGTGCCTAGTGGTGTTCTTGAGATTGGTGATCATTGACTATTTTTTATTTGTATTTGAAATATGGTGGTTTTGGCTAGAAAATAAAGGATCTTCATGTTTTATTTAAATTTTCTCACTCATGTAAAATTCCCTTTAAAACCCATTCACATTTATATGTTTCATTCTTTAGAGATTATTTTCCACCACTCCATATATATAAAAACTTGGATTCTTTTTATCTTTTATTGTTTTTCTAAGGAATATCTTGGTGATATCATATTGGCCTTCGTCCCACACCCTACTTGTAGAATTTGGGTGAATTTAGACTTTATCATTTCTGACACAAGTAAGGGCAAGGCCTTGGGTGTTGGCGGTTTGGGTTGTTAGCTCCTATCAATGGCGCGACGTTGTGGAAATGACTTGTTGGTGATAACCCCTTGTAGTGTAGAGTCCTTTGGGATGTTTTTCTGATATTTTTATGTTCCTTTGGACCTCTTGTTATATGTTTTATCCCATGTATTCAGTTTTGGATTTTGTTTGATTCTTTTTTGACATGAATTCTCAGATTCGTTTTATCAATTTTTTTTTTGATGTTTTATGTATCTGTACAGAGGTAAGTCGATCCCAAAGAAAAAATATAATATACCCTGGAACTTATTCCATCCCTTAGGGATAGGGAACTCCCATTGGTCCTTTTTTAAGGCTGGGTTTGGCACCAATTTTCATAGCGACCAGATATGGTTTGGGATAGAAAATATCTAGGTGAGAGAGATTTTATTCATATAGCTCCATATTCTATAGTATCGCTTAGAAATCCACATTATACATCTCAATTTTAGGGAATACTTTAATAGGTACTTATAAATATATCTAGATAGATATATCTATACAAATTCATGAGTATTTTCCTTTTTCCTATATCCATGATCTTAGTGGATATTTGTAAGACCATTTTGGGTTGATTGACTTATCTTATAACAATAGTCAATAGTCCATTATTAGAATGGATGTTTAGAGGCCTTGTATGGACAATATTTTAAATTTAGGTTGTGTTCATATATGTTCCAGTAAATGTTTTTGTTTGGATTGATCTTGGTTCAAGATATGACAAAAATGATTTAGTTGATTCATTGGAGAATGTGGAAGGCACGAAGAATGTTTATGTATCATGATCTTCATTTCTATAGACCATTGAAATTTTCAGTTGGTGATGAAGTTTTATTGAATTTTTCAACTCCTTTGGGTCATCAATGGCTTGGGAAGAAAGGGTTGGTTACTCGTCATTTTGTGGGACCTTTTTTGGTTTTTAAGAATCTGGGGAAGTGGATTGTAGTTTTTCAATTTTTATTAAGATGAGGTCGATAAATAAAAATATCCATGTGTCATATCTGTGGAATTATATTTATAATCCATCTCATGTTATGAGATAAATTGATCATGCGGTTGAACCTAATTTAACCATGACAATGAATCTAGCTAGTAATGATGATTCTGAAACCATGTTACTTTTTGGGATGATGATAACTTTTGATCGAGTTCTATGGAAGCATGGTTTTTATACTCATTAGATGATGGAGGGAGAGGTACATATAAGAGAGCAGTGGCCTTATCCTGTTGATATGGAAACTTCTTGATATTTATTTGGGGGCATGAGGATTCTATAGTGGGGTGGATGTAACAACCAATTAAAATATTTAAGAAATTTCTGAATCTTCTTTGTTTTTATTCTTTGGATGGGGTTTGACTTGAGTGGTTTCAAGAGGAAATTTTTTTTTTTTTTAAATTTTGGGATGCACATGGTTAACTCACTGTTTTCCCAAACTGTATCCCCAACTAGTGTAAACTATTAAATACAAGATGGTAGGGGTTTTAATGGTTGGAACATAGATTAAAAAACCTTGGTAACACCCTAACCCCATTTACCCAGAGTCGGTGCATTATTACATAATATTGACATGATAACAAGGAAATAATGTCCCAAAAGACAGATCAATTTAGTATTATTGGAAAATAGATTCATAAATAGGTTCAACTTTTCAGCTTGAAAATAAATACAACACTAATTTATTCCATTAGAAATATCCAAGCCTTCTAGATTATGACTACATGTAACTCATTACTATCTTTTTTATATCCCAGGAAAATGAAACATAAGAAAGGGGTGAGTTCAAATTCTTAATAAGGTTAAGCAATATAGAAAAAGATAACCTAAATATTAGGCATGGTGAATAATTGAAAACACTTTCCTTTACAAATAATAAACAAGAACTTTTTTATGGAATGAATATGAGGTGAGTAAATAATGTCATAATAAGACATAGTCATGAGTTTTCTACTAATCGAATAACCACATGATCCATTAATATTATTTTCTTAGTGAGGTAATGTATTAAGTCATACATTCTGAAACATCTTGTCAAGGCCTCGGCCAAGACATCTAAAAATGTTTAAGGCCTTAGCCAAAACCACATATAAAATATGGAAAGGCCTCAACCAATTCCACGTCTAATTTTCTCATGAGACCTACTAATGCACCGGGAACTATAGCGGGCTCCACCCATCACATACTAAGTCCAATACATTCCTCATAAGAAAAGGTTGAAACATAACATAAACATTCGTATAAAAACTATCTTATGAAATTTAAATACATAATCATAAACCATGAATGGTATAAAAATAACACATCCACAATCAAACATAGCACTAAACATTCAATAAAATATGGAAGATATGTATCATAATGAATGGACTTCAAACAAGTATAAAATCCATCAAAATATGTTGACATAGATGATATCAAAAATATATTACAGAAATACCTCTTTCTTTTGAAATCATTTAATGTCAAATAATTATAAAAGAAAACATTAATTTTGAAAATATTCTTATAAGATTGTAAGGGATGCTTCAATGATGTTATAATGTAGGAAAATAGCCGCACCCACCGTATAACTCAAAAAAACATTCTAGCATTAATTTTGTCAATAAGGTCATAAATTACATTTTTTGGAAAATTATGGAAAGATTCCATTAAAAAACATATAAGTTCAAAAAAGGGTATAAATGACTTTAACCCATTTTCTATTAAATAGTAAAAATGATTTGAAATACATTTTTATGAAACACAGATGTGGATGATAAATTGGTCCTAATAGATACTTAAGTGAAAAAACCCTTAGATAATAAAGGGATTGTGTAAATAACCATTACCATGTTCTTTTCCTTGGTCGAGTGTAGGTTAACCTCCTCTTCTTCGGGTTCTTTCTTTTGATTTGATCAAAATGGCTCCTTAGGTTGGATTTATGATGAAAGTAAGGACTCCAGAATGAAGTGAGGGATGTGGGGAGGATAGTTTTGGCCGGGGTTCTACGAGCCAAAGGCTTGAGAAGTGTAAGAAATGGGTAAGAAGTGAGGGATTTTTATAAGGGAGAAGAGGGCTCTTTAGGAAAGTTTGAAACAATTATTCTATTACAACCTCATATTCTATTACAAAAGGACAACTATTTGTTAATAAAAATGTTATGATGACTAATGGTAAAAATAAAATAATTCATTAAGAATTGGGCAGGTTTTGGATATTGTTTTAATAATTATAATCTTATTTATTTAAATCATTTATTAATGAGGTAAATATTCCATCATTATTATGTCATTAATAATTTACTTTATTTTCTGTCCAAAAATTATAAAACAAATACCTTGATGTAGTAAACATTTTTATCCTTCCAAATAATATATATACTCGAAAACATAACTTCTATAACCCTATGTAAAAATTTATTTTCTTAAAGATATTTGTTTGTCTCATTTTTTCTTTACTTTAAATTAATTAATAAAATGTCATTATTACTCCCACGTGGCTCTATGGGGTCCCAAATTCATCCCAACGATGCCCATGGTTGGCTATGTATTATCCAATATGATTAGGACACATGTTAGTTTAATTTTATTTTATTATAATATTATATGTTACTCTAATTTATAATATTTACCCTTTAATCATGATAAATAAAATACTTGCTGAATAAATATTTAAAATGCCTAAAAATAAAATTTACCGATTTAAAAAATTTGGACCTAATTATTCCTAATATGGAATCCAATTTTCCAAATTCAAAACAAAAAAGTGTAAGAAATTAATTTAAAATTAATTCTTTCTCTCAAAACAAAAATCATGATTTTAAGAAATAATAACTATCAAAAGATTAACACTGGTTTATGTATAGTTTAAATGTGAAATTATATCCAATGAAAAACATTATATTAAATGGTAAAAATATAATCTAACTATAATTTAAAACCACTCACATTTATAATTTAACACTATAAATTATTTTGAATAAAAAATTAGTTTTGAATTTAAAATTAGTATTTTTCACTTTTCATAAAAATATGAAAGTTATTAGAGAAGTTCCAAAAATTCACCCTAAGCTAATTTCAATATTCTGAATCCATAAATGAAGTCTATTTTAAAAGAAAAAATTTATAAAATTTCAAAAAGTTTGTATTACTATTCATAATGACTACTTCAATTGGCCGCGGTGTGTTAGAATCTCGAAGTTGCGTACAATGCAAGATATTTAATTATTCAAAGGGAAACGTACCGTGGAATCTTGGGGTGTTATATTCTCCCCTCTGCCAATAAATTTTATTCTCGAATTTTTTAATTGTCCTTTGAAAATAAAAGGATGAAAATAGACAATACCATTGTGGAAAACCCCCATTGGAAATAGGGTTAATAAAATTTAGACTAAATAAGACGAAAGGGAAATAAAAACGTTCACCACTAAATTATGAGCATGAATAGTAGAATATTGGTGGAAATTATAGACATTTAATTGGTGGAAAACATAAATATTTATAGAGAGTGATTTAGGTCATCAATCACAAACAAGTGCACACTTGAGGGTCTCAAATCAATCGATCTATGAAGATTTAAAATATCAATAGTTTAACAAAACATATGGTATTAGAATAAAACATTTTTGGTTTTAATATCCCTTCCCTAATGTTTATGAATTAATTTATTCATATAATACGATATATATATATATATACTTGACAAGTAGAGTTCCATCCTCTAACTAATTTCTACTAAAAACTAATATTTCACTCCAAAAGATAATATAACTCAAAAATATTATATTTATCTTAATCGTATAAGGTTCAAAATATTAAAACATACTATTTAAATGAATAAAAATATTTTTTAATAACCAGGGACTTCTTGTAGGCTAGTGGTTGGTAATAAAGGCCTGTCGCACTATGATTGTGGGTTCGATTCCTACAGCTTTGTCTAACACGATGGGTTATCACCTGACCTGTAGGTTATTCTTTTCATAAAACTCTAATATTATAATATATTTTAAAAATTATCAGAATAAATGTTTTAACCATAATCAATACAATCTAATTTTCAACTTAATCCATTCTATCCTTTATTGTTATCCAAAATACCTCTGTCCAGACTCTCTCTAAAAGGTCACTAAATTAAAAAATCTATTGTAGCATCAGATTCCTCTGACAATGTAAAGTTTCTATTAAGTTCACACACTGAAAATATGATTAACTTCATAATATTAAAACCTTAATGAAAACAACAAGTACTGCAATGCAATCCTTATATATATCAAATTTTTCTTATAATAATGATGTAATTTTTGAGTCCAAAAACACAAATACAGAAATTATTCCACTTCAATTGTCATAATAACATAAGATTGGCCTTGATTCCTTGGCATTTTCAGAAGTAATTTTACTTGGAGCTTAGGACATTCATTTACATAATGCCCCATTTCCCTATATTTGTAGAATTCAACATTGACAACAACTTTATTTCCCTTACATTCATGAGCTTAGTGGCCTTTTTCACCACACTTGTAACAGACTCCCATTCCTTTTAGGCAAGTACCAGGGTTTTTCTTCACCCAATTATCACATAATGGAAAATCAGTCTTTTCCTTTTCCCCTTTATCTATCTCTTTCTCCATCGTTCTCTTCTTCTCTTGCTTTACTTTATTGTTGCAAGACATAGAGAATTACTTTTATGTCTTCAGAGAACATGAGACAATATCTTCATAGGATGAAAAGGATTGCAATAGTAATGCTCAATGGAGAAATGGTTTTAAACCATCAATGAAATGATCAATCTTATATCTTAGGTTATGTATTTAATCTGCAGCATGCCTTGATAACCTTGTAAAGATGGATTCATACTTTGTGACATTCTCATCCTCATTTTACCTCAGACTCAGAAATTGAATTTCTATATCTTCTTGATGGTCATGAGGAAAGTATTTTTCTAGGAAAATATCATTAAACTCCATCCATTATATACATGATACTTCTTCATCCACCATTGTGTTTTGAATCAGTGACCACCATTGATCTACATCTCCTGTGAGTTGATAAACTGCCATGACAACTTTTTTCCTTTCGCTACTCCCCAAAGCATGAAATATTTTCTCTAAGGAAATTATCCATTGCTTAGCTACTAATGGATTTTTACACCCATTTAATGTTGGTGGTTGTTGCCTCATGAAACGATCTAACATTTATCCTCCATGTTGTGGATCAGGGATCTCTATTTGGGTAAGGTTATTATTCATAACCTGAGTGAGTTGTCCCAGTATGGTGATAAGCTGATCAACACCAATTGCATCACCAGCTACACTATAATTATCTTGAGTAGGAGGGAAATCCCTACATGGATTACATGAATTGATACAGTTTCCATTCCTTCCACTAGGAACAATTTCTAAATACTGGCATAAACTAGATTAGTTTATGAATCAAAATACATAATTACATTCTTGTAAAAAACATAACATAAATTGAATGGATATAATCCATAAACATAAAAATGTTTTCTTCAAAGAATAATATACTCATAAATCCATTATAATTTGTTGTAAAGGAAATGAGAATTATCCTTATAATATCCCTCATAAGTGTCATAACCAAGAGTGTAGCAATGCCCATTGTTGTGCCCCAGTTGTCATTCTAGTCTACCTCAAAGCAGTGTTATTTGGTTTTACCCCTAGGAACATCTGTGCCAAAGCTGCCTCTACCTACTCGTATCCAGACAGGGATGTATATCTTGGAAAATACACAAAATATTCATATTACCAAAATTCTAGTAAGTTCTTCTATACTAATACTAAAATTCTATCTTAGGGTAATGTTACCTAATCAGAGTTTTTCAATATCTAGTTTCCAAGGTCTGTACTAAACATCTTCTGATACTAACTGTAACGCCCTGACCCCAGTTACACAGAGTTGGTGAATTATTACATAACATTGGCATGATCATAAGGAAATCATGTCCCAAAATAACAATCAATTTATTATTATGGGAACCAATATTCATACATAAGTTCAACTTTACATCTTGCAAATAAATAAAACACTAATTTGTTCTATTAGAAAAATTCAATCCCCCTAGATTATGCCTGAAAGTCACTCATAAAAAACATCTTCATATCCTGGGAAAATGAAACATATGAAAGGGGTGAGCTCAAACACTCGGTAAGGGTATGAAATATAGTGTAAGTTAAAATAAATACTTGGCATGGTGAATAATCAGAAACACATGCCTTTAAAAATAATAAACATGAAAACTTTTATGGAAAGAATATGAGCTGAGTAAATAATTCCCTAATAAAACATAGTAATGGTTTTTCTACTAGTCGAATAACCACATGATCCATCAATATTATTTTCATAATTAAGGAATATTTAATTCCAGATATTCTGAAACATCATCTCAACGCCTCATCCAAGACATATAAAAATGATTAAGGACTCACCCAAAACCATATATAAAATTGGGAAAGGCCTCGGCCAATTCCATGTCTAATTGTCTCATGAGACCTACCGATGCAGAGAAGAGCTATAGCGGGCTCCACCCGTCACACACAACATCCAATACCTTCCTCATATGAAAAGGTTGAAACATAACATAAACAAACGTATTAAAACAAGCATACGAAATGTCAATACTATAACCATAAACCATTAATGGTATAAAAATAACACATCCATAATCAAACATATCACAAAACCTTCAATAAAATATAGATGAATTTTATCATAATGAATTATCTTCAAAAAAGTATAATATCCATCAAATTATGTTGACATAGATTAAATCAAAACTATTTGACAGAAATATCTCTTTATTTTTGAAATCATTTAATGTCACATAATTATAAAAGAAAACATTAATTTTGAAAATATTATTATAAGCTTGTATGGGAAGTTTGATGATATTATAATAGAGGAAAATAGCCACACCCTCCGTATAATTTAAAAAAAAATTCTTTCCATAATTTTGTCGAAATGGTTATAAAGTACCTTTTTTGAGAAACAATGGAAAGATTCCATTATAAAACCTATAAGGTAAAATAAGGTTATAAATTTCTTTAACCAATTTCTTATTAAATAGTATAAATGTTTAGAAATACATTTTTATGAAACACAGATGTGGATGAAAAAGAGGTCCCTGTAGATATTTATGTAAAAACAACATCGGATAATAAAAAGATTGTGAAAATAACCCTTGTTGTTTTCTTTTCCTTGGTCAAGTCTAGGTTAACCTTCTCTTCCTCAGGTTATTCCTTTTCATTTGATCAAAAGGGATCCTTAGTTTGGCTTCCTGACTAATGTAAGGCCTCTAAAATTAAGTGAGGAATATGGGGAGGATATTTGGGTAGGGGTTGTATGAGCCAAAGGCTTGAGAAGTGTGAGAAATAGGTAGGAAGTGAAATCTCCTTATAAGGGAGAGGAGGGGCTCTTTAGGAATGTTTGAAACAATTATTTTATTATAACCTCATATACAGTTTCAAAAGGTATAATATTTTTTAATAACAATACTAAGATGACTCCTGGTAAAAATAAAACAATTTAATAAGAATTGGGCAGGTTTTGTATATTTTTTTTTTAATATTTATAATCTTATTTTTATAAATAATTTATTGATGAGGTAAATATTGTATCATTATTGTGTCATAAATAATTTAATCTATTTGATGTCCCAAAATTATAGAACAAATACCATGATGTAGGAAAACTTTTTATATTTCCAAATAATATTTATAGTCTAAATGATAACTTATATAACACCATCTAAAAATTTATTTACTAAATGATATTTGTTTATGTCATTTTTAACTTTACATTAAATTAATTAATAAAATTTCATTATTACTCTCATGTGGTTGCATGGGGTCCCAAATTCAACCAAATGATGCCCATTATTGGATATGTATTATCCAATAGGATTAGGATAGTTTTTAAGGTAATTTAATATTATTATAATATTATATTTTACCCTTATTTATTATATTTACCCTTTAATCATATTAAATAAAATATTTACAGATGTAAATATTTAATATGTCTAAAAATAAAAGTTACCAATTTACACAATTTGGTCCTAATGATTCCAAATATTAAATCCATTTTTCCAAATTCAATACACATATGTGGAAAAAATTAATTTAAAATTAATTCACACTGTCAAAACAAAAAGCGTTTTTTTAAGAAATAATAACTATCAAAAGATTGACCATTGTATATGTACAGTTTAAATGTGAAATTACATCCAATGACCAAATTTATATTAAAAGATAAAAATAAAATCGATTTGTACAATAACAAAACTCAAATTTATAATTTAACAATATTAATTCTTTTGAATAAAAAATTTGTTTTTTATTAAAATTTAGTATTTTTTACTATTCATAAAAATATAAATGTTATCAGAAAAGTGACAAAAAATATCCCTAAGCTAATTTTGATACTCCGAATCAAAAAATTAAGACCATTTTGAATGATAAAATTTATAAAATTTTAAAAAGTGGGTATTACAATTCATAACGGCTTCTTTGATTGGTCGTAGTGTGTTAGAGTCTAGAAGTTACGTATAATGCAAGCTATTACATTATTCAAATGGAAACGTACCATGGATGACTGGGTTGTTAAAAACATGGTCCCAACAAGTAGAAACCATGGATCCCATCAGACAGTAAAATGTTTGGGGGTCATAGTTTTTCTAACCATGTGGCCCTTCCATACATACCATGCACAGATGATTTTTTATTTCCAAAATAATATATAAAAACATCCCAAACCCATTTTACCTCCTTATAGACTATAAATTGGATAAATAAAAAAACTATAAAATGGAGGCTCTTAAGAAATATTTTTGGTTCATCAAGAACCCTTCTTAAGTATATTGAAGATTGGAAAATCTTGTTTGATCCCTCTCTAGTAAGTGATCTTCTCTGTTTCATCCTCTCCAAATCTATCATTATTTCCTACGTAGGGTAGATATATAATCATGTAAATGATGGATATAAACCCCATATATATTGATATTTAATATAGGGTTGATTTCAATTTCCATATTTTTTTGTTGGAAAATCCTGTTGTGGGTGTTGTGATACAAGATTTTGTAATAAAGGTAGGTAGTTCCATCATGATTTTCAATTAAATATAGCCTTGATTTTCATGAATTTATTTTATTTTATTTCTATTTAACTATAAAAATCGAATATGATGTGTATGGTAATTGAAATATATTTGGTATATATTGTGAGAAACCTACAAATTCCAATGAAATTGGAATTTTGGGTGTATTTTGGATATCGAAGTAATTTTCAAATTGAATTTGGAATTAAATATAGATACAATATTTAGTTGTTTTTTTTCCTATGAAATTTGTTTATTTTGAAATGGTAATAATTGATGAAAAATCTCTGATTTGGTTTCAAAATTGAATTTTCATAATGAAACAGTTATTAAAGTATCATTTTACTCTTATTTATGTTCTAATATATATTGTTGTGTAGATAAGAAAATAATCAAGTTACTCAAAGGCATATTTCATGAATCTATTCTTGGTTTTATAGATTTATGAGTGAATAATATGAATTTAGTAGAGTTTTTTCAATAATAGTATCTATATCTATTCCAATGGAATGTAACCATTCGTGTTTTTATATGGATTACCCTACATAATATTGTTATGATGGACCCATTTTAATGAATTGACTATTATTTAATTCGATGATTTAAAAACTATAATGAATAAGGTTCATGTGATTTTTTCATGGATGCTAAAAAATGTTTGTTTGGATTTATATTTATATTATAAGAATAAAACCTCATAGTATGAATTTTGGTTTTTTTTAATGTTTATTTTTTAATAGCGAACAATGGTTTGATTGTGTTATTAAAATTAAACCATGAATATTTCATGAATTCATAGTGTTGTAGAGAGTGGGTGAGTTAGTATATCAATCAAATCACTCAAAAATGAATTATAATGTTCTTGTAATATTCTATGTGATGTGGTTTATAATATATAATTATTAAGAATAACATTTTATCTATTTGGGGTAAGTTGTATTATGAGAAGGATTCCACATTTGTAAATCATCCTATATAGATTAATAATCCTTGATAGAAGTTATTAAACGGATTTTCTATATCACTGGGTTATATTTTATAGGGATAAATAGTTCCATAGTAATGTGAATGTTATAATGATTCATCATTTTAGGATCGTGTTCTAACCTTGACCCTAGTATCCTGGTGCTAGTGCCTTACCATGTTACACTGGAATGTGTATAAAGAATAACATCCCAATGGTATGAATAGTTTATTAGTCTTGGTAGACAAGTTACATATTTGAAATTTAAAAATCATTTTAAACATAAAATAAAAAATTATTTTCATTAAGATCACATTTATCCACATTATTGTAACCCTACATATCAATAATAATAAGATTATTTTCAATATAAGGAAATAATATGAAATCTTTGAGATCAAATAATCATTAAGCGTTAATTACATTGATGAATTTATCCAAATTAAGAAAAAAAAATATGGAAAGGTAAATAACTAAAATACATGACATTTAATCCATCATTTGTGCATAATTTTTATATAATAAAAGATGATAAAAAATTATATATAAATAATATCATTATTTAGAAAATTTAACCATAGATATTCTACTAATCAAATAACCACATGGAAATAAATAAATAATTTCATAATAATGCAATTGAATATGCTAGACATATGAAAAATATTTTTGAGGCTTCATAAAAGTAATCTAAATCTATAAAGGCTTCATCCCAAGAATCTATCATCATCAAGGATTCATTCCATTAACCTAATAAATGGGTAAGCCCTTAGCCAAAACCCCATATAGTTTGTCTCAAGTGACGCACTCATGCATCAAGGGGATAGAAAGGCCATGCCCGTCTCATACTATGTCCAATAAATTTATCATATGAAAGTGGTGAAACATAATCATAATATAAATTTTTATTAAAATAATTATACAAAATGTAAATAACTTTCCCCATTAAGTAAACAAAATCACTAACTACCCTGATTAATATGGTGAATGATATCAAAATAGTGTATCCCCAATCAACACAATCAATCAAAATTTAATAGAATATGGTAGATGATATCATAAGAGATAAAATTCAATAAAAAAATTATTTGAAAATGTATTTTAACATATATGAAAATAATTTAGATGAGATAGTTGAAAAATTCTTATGTGAAATAATCTTTAAACATTCTGAAGTATCCCATACTAGTTTGAAATATTTGAATCATAATCCCCATAAAAGTAATAATTATAAAATGAAACATTTATTATCATGAATAAAAGGATATTATAGAAGTGATATATTAATTTTAATTTCATAAACCGCCCACAAGGAAGAATGAGTGAATAAGGCATATGTCTCTTAGATGTAAATTAGAGATAAGAAAACACTTAACTCTGGCTGTCTTTTAGTGTAGGATTCTTTAATCTCATGTATGATGGTTTCAATAATTTTATTAACTTAATAAAAAATATATTTATAGTTATAATACCTTTTGTGATTATTTCATAACATCTTCTGACATATTCTTCAATAATATATCATTATTTATATGGTTTTCGGTTCCTTCATCTCATAGTTTTAGGGTTGGTTCATCTATTTATAATCATAGATTTTATTTTCAATTGAAAATAAAATATATAAGTGTAATGAAATGGTATTACTTCACTTTAAATAGTTTAAATGGTCCCATTTTGTTATTTTATTTCATTCATGAGGACGATTCATTTAAGAAAATTTTAACGATAAATGTTTGGTTTATTTTGGAGGGTTTTCCTAACACTAAAGGATACTGTTTTTATTTAATATTATGTATATATATTAGTCCTATAACATGAAATAAGTTATTTTATACTTATTGAAACCATATTTTTCTAAAATAATAGTTTTATGACGAACCATGAATGAGAAAATGAAAAACGAAAAAAAACATTATTCACAGAGAAGATTATCCTTCATAACTTGGACATTAGTTTCGCTTCATAGAATAATACGATGTAATAAAAATGAAGGATATAATATATTATGTTAGAAAATTTATATTAATTTATTAACAATATTCTGGAATTAATACTAATTTATGGATGAATTAGGTGAGGGTAAGTTATAAAAAGAAAATAAATTAAGCATGATTTTTTTTAGAAAATTGCCTATTGAATATCAGATCCCTGAATGAACCATGATGACCTTTGATTTTCCCATTTGGTGAGACAATAATAAATTGGATATTTGGAGTGTGATTAATAGATTCATGGGTATATAGTTTATGAGCTTCAAGGATTTTGGGTTGAAATGGGGTGGTGATGGTTGGTATTAATACATAAAAAGATGGGGGTTATTTTATTAAAATAATGATTTTTTTATAATTATATAAAACCACTTTGTGGAGGAATTAATTTTAAAAATATTAGAATTTTATTAAATTATTTTATTTCATCTTAGGGTCTATAAATAACTCACCCATCCCATTTTTTTTATATTTTCATGTATATTAATCTTTTACCTTTTTTCTTTTCCCATGTCATTGTTTTTCACTATACTGTAGTTAATAATTTATTCAACACTGTAAATGTTTTATACATAAAAAATTTAACTTCCCTCAAAACCTAAATTAAAACTTATTATTCAAAATAATGAATCCATTTTACCATACTCAGTCCAATAATTGTAAAAAATAGTTTTACAATTATTGCCTCAGACACAGTGATAAAGAAGGTTTTTAATATGAAAATTTCAATGGTTTGAAATGTTTTTATCACTAATTTCAATGTAAAGATGATTATAATTATATAAATATATATTATTTATATATAATTTATGTTATTATACTTAAAAAAATATTTAAAATATAATTTAAAAATATAAATAAATTATTCGAAAAAAGAAAATTTTAAATAAAATTTATAATTTTTCGTTATTTATCAAAAAATGAATGTCCTCCATAAAATAAAAATATTCACCATAAGGTAATTTTTTTATTATTATATAAAAATATAACATTATTTAGTGATATGAAAATTAAAAAAGTTTCATAATTTAAATTAAAAACAGGTTCACAATCAAAGCGTGGAAAAATTGTCTATTAGAAAAATATTGCTTTTTATACTTGAAATTGAATTTATAATTATATTATGACTATAACACATATTGAATGAATTTATATATAATTAATTAATATATAAAATATAAATTTCATTAATATATTTCACTAATAGTGATTAATTTATTTTATTAATAAAAAATTCCACTATGGGAATAAAAATAGTTATTTATAAAAAACAACATTGATGTTCAATTGGATTTTATTTTCATTTCTAATTAATTTGTATTAAATCACATTATTTTATAATCATGTTTAAAAAATATTTTCCAAATTTATTTAATATAATTCATTCTCCCAATTCAAACATCTAGGTGATAGATATTATAATCAGATAATATTATTTAATCACTTATTAAAGCTAGATGTTCTATGTAATGTATGCTATCAAAGAAATTAAATTTATTTAAGAATACACACACCATAAAATATTAGGGTGTTAAGTTATCCAATTAATTAATTAATTTCATTATATAAATTTTAAATTTAAATTTGGAAATCAAAGGGTGGTAGTTGAAAATACATTTTTTAAAAACCCACATCATAAATAGGGTTAATAAAACATCTCCTTAGTAAAAGGGAGTGGGAAATGAAAAGGACACTAGGAAATTATTTTTTCTAATAGGATAAAATTAATACATAGTGAAATATAGACATGGTAAAGAAATCTAACAATCATGTTTTCAAGGAGAATAAAAGAGAACGTGGTATTGTTATGATAAATACCACAAAAAAAAAAAACTAAATAAGTCCAAAAGGGGAAATTGAAATCATTAAAGGTGATAATAATAGGATAATATTTTATGTCAAAATAAATTTATAATATATAATTACTTGATTTCATATAATAAGTATGATATCATTGTTTTTTATGCTTCATTATATTTATGATTCATCACTTAAATCAAGATATATATATTCAAGATGCATTTATGTGCCAAAATCAGTTTTTCAATTGATCAAAAAGTCACTCCTTCACCATTTAAATATTTACCAAAAACAAAATGGCTGTAACATGTTATCCAATATTATAAATAATACATTATCTTCATACGATAATATAAAAATTTCTACACAATCCATTACGTAAGTAGTTATTCTTAATACATCTTCAAAATAATCATATCCAAATTCATAGACAGAAAAGTTATAATAAGGGTGACAATATTTAAAAAATCAACTTAATATTAGATTTCCTAAACAAAATAATCCATCTATTATTGTCACATAATAAATATTTGTTCACCTAAAAAATCTAATGATAACATTCAATGTTCTAAATCCAAAAATAATAATTTTTAAAGTAATATCCTAATATATTTCATGATTGTTATAACCATAATAGAGTTGATAAAATACATTTAATACATAATTCTTGAATCAAAAAACCCACGTACCATAATTATTCAACTTTGACTATAGTAACAGCATAAACTTTACCTTGATCCATTTGATTCTTTTGAGTTGTATTCCCTTGACGCTTGAAGAATTCATTTGAATAGTTCCCTATATCCTAACAATGGAATCATTTAACATTGGAAAATTATTTACATTCCTTTAAATAATTAGTATAGTTTCCTATTTTCCCATAATAGAATAAAAATAATTTTTTCCTTTTATGAATGTAATGTAGTGTTTCCTTCAACAAGTATCACATTTTAGAAAATCTTTCTTTCCCTACTTACCTTTATCAATATATTCTAATTTCTATATATTTTTCTATTTCTTTCCCATTAAGCCATATGATATATAGAATTATTTCTCATTACTGAACTCATATGAGACTATATCTTTACATGATGAGAATTTTTTGGTTTGCAGTTCCCTTTGGAAGAATGAATTTAATCCATCAAAGAAATGATCAATCTTATTAATTGGGTTACGTATATAGTCCACATAATTCCTGGTTAATCATGTATAGTTGGATTCATACGTAGAAACATTCTTATCATACTTTTGTCTCAAACTCATGAATTATCTCCCTATATCATTTTTTATTTTGTGAGGGAAACATTTTTCGATGAAAAGATCCTTAAAATCCTTCCAATCCATGTTTTCAATTTCCTCTTCTTCCTTAGTGATTTGAATCACTAACCACCATTGATTAAAATCTAATGAGTAATGAGAAACTTCATTGAAAAACTTATCTCTTTCATTATATCCGAATGAAATAAATTTATTCTCTAAAGAACTTATACATTGATCAGGTAAAAATGAGATTATAGTCTCATTTAATGATGTAGGTTGTGGTAACATGAAGAAGACTACCATTTTTAAAATGCATTTGGATTAGTATGATACTCAATACGAGAAATTTGATTTCTCAAAACCCGATTCAGCTATCCAAATATAGTTATAATTTTTATAAGTATATCTAATTTTCCAAATATGGATTCATTAGCTTTCATAGGATTAAAATCCCTACATACCTTACTAATGATTTTATTCCTTGCGATAGGTTCCATTTATATAAAAATAGAATACACTATATTAGATCATTACATTATAAAAGACAATGTATAATCTAAAAACTATTGAATAACATAACCTAAATTGAAAATTTAGGTATAAATAATCTATAAATTAGATGATTGGTTTCCTTTGAAATATTTCAAAATTCTATCATATGGTTTTTTTCTCTAGTCAATGTTTTCATAAATCTAGTTCTGAATGTTTCTATGAAACATCCTCGGATACAGACTATAAGGACCCAAACCCCAGTAGCCCAGATCCAAGGAATTTATTTATTATATACACATGACATCAAGAAATCTTATCCTGAATGATTGAATACTTTAGTTGTCTTTGTAAACTATATAAATATTTGAGAGTATAATTAAATCGGTAAACAAAAAATACAAATGTATTTTATTTGTGAACACCTATAACAAATCATCCCTTTATTAAAAATTAAAACAAGATTTATTTCATAAAATTAAACTTAAATAAACGTGATATATTGATAGGCCTAGAGTTTTTGAGAATTAGGAACATTATATTACAACTTAAAACATGGAATACAACTTCTTTATTGAAAACTTCTTTAACATGATCGCACAAAAAACTGGAATGGATAACCTGAATAAATACATATGAAATGGGTGATTTATAAATCCCAATAATAGAATAAAAATGTAATAAGGTAAAACATGTTATGAAATATTCATAAAAAGTGGAATACAAAGATTATGATTCATAAAACTGAATGTTAAGAAATGATATAGAGTGATAATATAAATGAAACAGGAGAAATGTGGCAATAACTTAAAACATTTGATTATGGTACAAGGATATCAACCAATATATAATAATAATAAAATTTCTATAAAGGAATTAGGTTCACTCCCTCTCCCAACATGAATTATCAGGATACTTAACAATACGGAATGCGTTGGAGCACTATATAAATATTGGAGCACCCATCACTTTCCTTTCCATTTCTTGATTATGTGTTCCTCATAGATCATACAACATGGATTCACTCAACATCATATTTTACTACACGAACAAGGAGTTTCGAATAAAGACATGTAAATCCCCAATAATAATGAGAGTATGTCTATAACTGTGAACAACCATAATTGAAATTTTGTATGGTTTCACATCACAATTGTTGTGGCATGGATTCTCACAGTGACATTTTGGCAGCAGAAAAGGGAAGTGTAAATATTCATGGATTGACTTAATGAGAGATAAATGGGTGTATAATAAGTTATAAATATTATGGATAGTGTGGATGAGGTAAAAAACATATCCCATCAAAAGCAATTGAAAATTAAATTATCATAAAATGAAGAATATTATTAAATAAATAAGAGAAAGAGAGGTACCCTTATAAAATATCATTAGTGTAAAAACATCACATAAAAATTCATAAAATTGTTCGAGGAGAGTTAATGGGGAATCTAATCATTTGGAAATAAAATGGACATTAATAGGGAAATCTAATGAAATATACAAACATTACGAATGGGAGAATACATGACATAACTATAATAAATAAACTAGAATAAAGTGGAGAAAAGAAAGTATCCTTACTTGAGTGTGTGACTTGAAAAGAATAAATAAGGGACTCTTGAGAGCTTGGAGAACCTTGGGAGGATTATAAATTGAGGATTTCAATATAAGTAAGTGATTTGAAGATTTTTAGTGAAGGGAAATGGGATTTTTGGTGGGTTTATATAAAAAAAGAGAAGTATATCTTTAATATTTATGTTTTGGAATCTAGAAAATGAAATATTTAAAACCAAAAACCCTCCCAGGGGGTTTTCACATAGTTCATTCTAATGGGTAGTGTTTTTTCACATTTTTAGTAGGGAATGGACCGAAATTATTACAATAATTCCCTTTTTTATGTGGAGGTGAGCCAAAATTTTAAGGAAAATAAATTAAAATTGTATAATATATTATTGGTTTTGAATGATTCATAAATGACTAATAATAATTTAAATCTAAAATCACACTACTTTAAGGGGAAAATATTTATTGGGCCTAACATACCCATTATAATATATATTACATAATTTTTTGGTCATTAGGATGTCATAAAACACACATTATATTTATATTGATGTTATTTTTTATCCAAAAAAACCGTCTCTAAAAATTATGAAAAATTAACTATTAGATAATTTCTATGTTATTATTCCAAAAACAAAATTCATTATATGTAAAAAAAATTTATAAATATTTGCATTTTCATATTGAAAAAATGATATTTATTGGAAATGACGGGGTTTTTACAATAAAAGTTTTTTGAACCATAATAAAATATTACGTTTGAAATCATAAAAATTATATGATCAATTATATTTAATAAACATAATTTGATAATATTTTATAAATTAAATATTTTTTATTTCAAAAATAAATAATTCATTAAAATTAATTCCTTAATTAAATTGAATAATTCCCCAAAATATTATTCATGTTTTATAGTATCAAAATAAATATATTCATTATAATTTAAAAAATAACATACATATCAATTATCTAGGGTCTTGATACATATCACTTTTATACAACAACATACACCCTAAGAGTAAGGTGTTCGGCGGTGAGACTTTCAAGGGGATTCTCGGTAAAAATGGTTTGGGATATGATATCGATGTGCTTGAACTTCTCTCAAAAATGATTTCACTCATTATTATGTTGATGGATCTCATCATGGGCTTGGTTGAGGTCAATTTCCGGAGTTTCTATCACCATATACATATCTAATAAATGGGAATCATATGGTACAATAAAACTGAATTATTCCATCACTTCCTTTATCTGAGTCAATTGGATTTTTTAATGTCGTATATTTATAATAATCAAGTGATCAATGTTTATTAGCTATATTATCAACTATAAATATTATTAATAGTATATTGAATCCAATTTTATAAAATAAAATAAAACTAGTTCATGTGTCTTTTATAACAAAATTACATAACAAAATATTAAATCATAAGGTAATTTTATTTATAACAGTTCGGGTCATTATAATCTTCCTACATTGAAATATTTCACCCTAGAAATTTTAATTTCACCCCTTAAAATAGATCAGGGAAATTATAATTAATCACTATCTATAGTTCCCATATTTCTTCTTCAAATGTTTGGTTTCTCCCAAAAACTTTTACAAGGTTCATATACTTATTTTGTAGATTTTTTTCCTCTAAGATCTAATATCTTCAATGGACACTTCTTATAGGAAATATCATTATCCAATGTTATAATTTCTAGATTAAGTATATGTGAGGGGTCATGTATGTACTTACTTAAGAGTGATACATGGAATACATCACAAACTTGAGATATGGTTGGTGGGAATGAAAGTGGATTGTCCACCACTACAATGTGATCAAGGATCTGAAAGGGGTGTTTTATTATGGACCATGCTTTCCATTTTCCCAAAATCTGATCACCTTCTTATATGGAGACATGAGAAGGAATATCATGTATACAACATAAAACATCGGGTATCATCGAGGATTGTTAACATAGCTCTTCTATCGACCCTATGCAACATTGATTTTCTTATGAATGATTTTAACCTTTTCCACTATTTACATGACCATTTCAGGACCTAGCTAGTTTTGTTCCCCAACTTCATCTGAGAATGTAGGTGTCCAACACCTCTTCCTATAAAGTACTTCATATAGATTCACTTGGATGATCTAGGGGAACTATTTTGTAAGTGAACTCGACCAGAGGATGATGTTGATCCAATCCTCCATTGAAGTCAGTTGAGCATGTTGTCAACATGTACTCAAGTGTCAGGATAGTCTACTCGGATTGGTGATCTGTGAAGTAGATCCATTGAAAATTACTTTCATATCACAATTAAGTGTGAAATAATTATAATATTAACAACTACAATGCACATAACATTATTCCCTCTTGATGTATTTAAAAGACTTGTGACAAAGTCTATGGTTATTTTCCCCATTTACATATAGGTATGGGAAATGGTTCCATCATCCCAATAGATTTTTTCCTTTCCGCTTTCACTTGTTGACATACAAGACATATTGATGTATATTCCATGATTTATCTATTCATATTATCCCCTCAATAGTGTTATATGAGATTGAAATACAGTGTGCTACTTCTTGGGTGGATGGATAAGGTTGAGTTATGTGCATCACCCAACAACTACTTATTTAACTCATGATTTAATGGTACACATTTCCTTGACCAAAATATTATATATCCATTATCATTAACATTGAAATATAAGGATTTCCCTTTCCTTGTAGCTTCATCATTATTTTGAATTCCCACATAATCTCATTGAGCATCTTTTAACCTATATAGAAGAGACGGTTGAGAAATAATTTGTGAAAGGATTGTTGATTTTCCTTCCACTATTATCCCCATGTCTATACTTTCCAATTATAAGATTATTGGATCCATCTCAATTCTTATTAATGAGTTAATTTCATGATAATTTATTATTAAAGTGTCTTTCAATTTATTCTCATTCTCTGGACGATATTTTATTTAGAATTCATATTCATTGACCAACTCTAACCATCTTCATTGGAAAATATTTATATCTTTCTGTGTGAATATATACATGAGGATTTTGTGATCTATATATATTTCACACTTATCCCCAATGAGATAATGCCACCAAAATTTTCAAATAAAAGATCATGGATTCTAACTCCTGATCATGTGTTGGGTAGTTCTAGTCCTTAATATTCAACTTCCTTGAATAATATTCTATCACTTTGTCCTCTACCATTTTTTAATTTCATTATTCTTTGAAGTGTCTTCATATATTCCATTTCTTGTGGTGATAGGTCCCATGAAAGATACATCATCTATCCAGAAGTCAAATTATCTATATATGGAAACTGATTTTGATTTATAAGGTCTTTAGAATAGTACTCAAATTCTCCTCATGCCCATTGTTACTTTTGGAGTATATTAAAATATCATCAATAAAGACTACCATAATTTTTTTGAGTTAATATCTGAAGACTCTATTCATCACATACAGGAAGATTTCTAGAGAATTAGTGAGTCCCAAAGGAATCACTATTAACTCATAGTGCTTATATATTATTTAAAATTCAGTCATGGTGATATAAAACTTATTCACCCTAAGTTGGAAATATCATAACCACAGATCCTACTTGGGAATGTATTGTGATCCATTTAGCTGATTGAAAAAGTCATAAATATGAGGCATAGTTTACTTGTTCCTTGTTTTCATCCTGTTTAGTTTATGAGATTTTAATTAAAGTAACATTGACCCATCATTATTCTTGACGAATAGGACCGGTGCACCATATAGTGAAGCACATGGGTATATGAACCCTCTATCTATATTCTCCTATTGTTGTTTATTTTTAACCTAAATTTCAACAACAACCATTCAATATGGATTATTGGATAATGGAAATTCCACATGTATAACCTCGATTAAAAATTCGACCTCTCGGCAAAGATGATGACAAGGAAACTCCTTGGGAACCACATCAGTGTATTCCATCCCAATGGTCATGTAATCAAGGTTGAACCTTTCTATAGACTCAATCATTTGAGCTTGATATGGTTACTCAAAGGTTAATAATATCCATGTTTGAGATAACTTTGTTAAATAATATGCATACACATCCTTGCACTTTTACTGAATTAGGGGTCGATTCTCCACATGGATAGAGATTTCCTTCTTATAGAAATTTAGGTTAGATAAATAAATAGGAATATAATCCTTGCCCACAATTTATAAACAATCCACTTAATAGAATATTACATGTTTTGATAAGAAATTCACCCCATGAAGTTTTGTATGTGAGAAGTTATATCCTTGGGATGCAATAATTTCCCCATTTTCTATTTTCACTAAAATCTCAACTTATATTCTTTTTATGGGTGTTGGAATAGTTCTACTAAACCTTCTTGATATAATAGTTTGTGTAGAACAAGAATAAAAAAATTATATTTTATATTCTTGAATGAAGAGATCAAATACCTATCACCACTTATTTTATAAAATTCACTTCAACTGTAGTGATGGAAAAATATCTCCCTTACTACCTTGGAGGTTGTTAGTTTTCTCTGAAAACCCTGGGCTTAGTACATTTCTTTGAAAACTACCTGGGTTCCTTATAGTTTTAGAAACAAAAAATTAAAAAAGGGATTACCAAATAATTTATTTTCTCTATAACTGTAGTGGGTTTCCCATGTCAGTAACTATTGGATAGGTACCATTCCTTATTTCTCATCAAGCACTTCATCATCCCATTTATCCAATTTATGCGGTTCTTGTTTCCCAAACATTGTTAAGTGGGGTGTTAGAATTTAATTACACCATTTGATCTCTATATCTGAATTCTATAATTGAACACTACTTTATGCTTCTTATACCCATGAAACCCCTAAGATTTACCAATTTCTATTTCAACTTTGAGGGAACAACATACAATTTTCTCATATCTTTAAAATTGATGAATCAGTAGGGATTTTAATAGACTAAGATGTATCCCACCAATGAATTGTTCTACCTTGAATTCAGGGGTAATGAAAAGGCCAGTGGAATATTGGGAATATAATGTAAAGTTTTCATCATACCCCCTTATGGATTTATCGTGATTTTTCTATAGGGCAAGGAAATCCATTTCCATTTTATGATAGAGAGTGCGAGGAAATTATTTATCAAAATATTTTTTTCCAAAAATTCTTCCACCCAATTTCTTCAATATCTTCCTTATGTTTTTATTTTTTTACCAATATTTACAATAGATCAAATTCACCTTCCATATAACAAACAACCAGTAGAATCTTCTCTTTCTCAGAACATTGAAGGATGGATATGTTCCTTTCCATAGAGTTGATCCACTATTCCTGGATTAAGGGATTAAACAACCCATTAATTTTTGAAGGGTTTTTTCACATGAAGAATTTGATTGAATATTTTCTACTCCTAGGGGGATTTGGCTGATTCTCCTGATCCATTATTCTATTCAGAACCTAAGTCATTTGAGAGATTATAGTTATGAAGTGTGCGATTCCAGCTCCCATCAGTTTGGGTATCTCATTGGGGCCATCATCACATTTCTCTTCAGATTGATTTTTTTACTCATATTCTCATATTTTTTTACCATTTAGTAGAATTAAAAGAACATTATGGGTGATTATATTTAATCATCAAAAACATATAAGGGTAATCCAATGTCATTAAAGGTATAAGTTATAAATTACATGTATTTCCTTAACTTATGAATTTCTAGTCTTCAATCATTGTCACCCATAATCTATTTCCTAACATAAAATTTTATTGAAAAATAATTTTTACTCCCATAATTATGGTTTATAATGAGTTGATGAATTTACTAAATGATAACCTCAGAGAGATTTAAATCAGGTGTATAGTAAAGCTCGTTGTCGTGTACTGGGTTATCCCGATTCAGGCCTAGGACACCTTGTTAGAGTTGTTACACCTAGGTAGACATGTAACAGAACCCTGAAAAATTTTAGTATCCAAATAGAGATGTATTTTATTGATAAACAACTTAATATATAATTAATGAAATTTTAGGTATGTTTTCATATACATTGTCTTATATCAAAGAGATTTTATATATTTTTCTAATCATAATCCCCAAAATAACTAAAATTTTCCTCTTATACAAAATATAATAACTCTTCACATTATTACACATTCACACATTCTTTTTTACATAAAAGTACTCCTAATTAAATTTGAAATTTTAATCAGTATAGTTATTTTGGGAATTAGGTACGTTACATTACAACTTAAAACATGGAAAACAATATCTTTATTGATAATTTCCTTAACATGCTCTCACATGTAACTACATGGTATATCATGACGAAATACATAAAAAATGGATGAGATATAAGGACCAAAAAGGTAATATAAATTTAATAAGGTAAAAAAAATCTTTGAAAAAATGCATAAAAATTTGTATAAAATTAATAAGATTTATAAACATGAATGATTAGAAATGATATGTCATGATAACGTAAAGGAAACATGGGAAATGTGACAAATACTTTAAATACTACATCCATGATCATGGATAACTACCAAGACTTCATAATAGAAATAGTAACATAATGGAATCTGGTTCACATCCTATCCCAATATTAACCATCATGATACTAAAAATTACCCAATGCGTTGCAGTTCTATATAATTTTGGGTGCACCTATCACTTTCATTTCAATCTCATGCTTAAGTGTTCCAAGAAGATCATACAAAATGGATTCATTATTCATCATTTATTTTTCTAGGAAAATGGATTATGGAATAAATAAATTTAAATCCACAAAAAGAATTAGTATAAGTCCATAAATGTGAACAACCCTGATAGAAATCGGGCATGGTTTTCACTACATAATATTTTTTCATGGATTCCCACGGTGAAATTTTGAAAGCATAATGGGGAAGTGTAAGTATTTATAGAAGGACATAATTATAGATAAATCGAGCTTTCATCTTTTATAAATCATAAGGAATTTAAGGGTAATTTTTTAAAACATACTCTAATATTAATAATAGAAGATTAAAGGGAATAAATGAAGAATATTTTTTAATAAAGTGGAGATAGAGAGGTTCCCTTATGAAATGTCAGCATCCTAACAACGTCACATGAAAATTAAAAAATGGGTCGATGAGACTTAATGGGGGATATCAAAATTTTGTATATAAAACTTTCAGTAATAGGGGAATTTAAAGAAATATCACACCATTTGTACAGGGATAATAGAAGGAATAACTACCATAAAGTAAAAGGAATAATGAGAATAAAGGAAAGAAACCTTAGTTGAGTTTGTTACTCCAAAAGAATGGAAAGGGGATTCTTGAGAGATTTAAGAACCTTTGGAGGATTAAAAATAGAGGAGGAAAAATTACAATCATTATCTATTGATTTTAAATAATGATAAATGTGATTTTTGGTGGGTTTATTTTGGAAAAGAGAGGGAGTTCTTTAATATTTTGGTTTTGCACTCTGAAACATAATAATTTAAACCAATAAACATTAAATTTTTTGTCCCATGGATTCTTACAAAGGGGTGTGTTTTTAATTATATTATTTTTAAATGGGCGGAAATTGTTAAAATAAATCTATTTCATATGTGGAGTTGATTCATACATTTAAATAAAATAAATTAATAATCTAAAATATATTAATGATTTTGGAGGATTCATAAAGGCTTAATAAAAATGATCAAATAAACATAAAATCAAATTCATTTAAAGTTAAAACATATTTTTGGATGAATATACCCATTATAGTATTTATTACAACATTTTTAAGTCATTATGAAGTAATAAAGCACGCTATATATTTGTACTGTATTTTATTTTTAATCGACAATTTGACTATCTCTAAAAATAAATAAAAGTTCATAATTTGATAATATTGATGTTCTGATTCAAAAAAATATATTCATTTTATCTAAATAAGATTCTAAATATGTGCATTTTCACTTAAAACCCCCAACATTTATTTAAAATGATGGGTTTTTGGAAATAACAAAATTTTCAACCCTAATAAAACACTACATTTGACTTCATAAAAAGTATATGATAATTTATATTTAATAAGCATAATTGAATAATAATATTTTATTAAAATATTATATATTTCAATGATACATTAATTCAGAAAAATTAATTACTTAATGAAATTGAATAATACCCAAATATATTATTCATATTTTATAGTATAAAAAAAAGTATTATTTACAAAATAATGTTCATAATATATTTTCTAGGTACATGATACATATCTCCTTAATAAACCAATATAGTCTCTGAGAGTAAGGAGTGTGATGGTGATACTTTCACAGATTCTTTTGGAAAAAATGGTTGGTGTTGTGATCTAGATGAGCTTGAACTTCTCCCGTAAATGGTTTCACACATTCATTAGTTGTTGGATCTGATATTGGGGTTTGTTGAGGGAAAATCCTAGAGATACTATATCCCTTGTATGTTTTAATAAATGGGATTCATAGTTTACAATCCTACTTGATTAGGTCATAACATCGTTTTTCTAAGTCAATTGGATTTATTAAAGCCTTATGTTTATACTAATAATGTGATCACTATTTAAGAGATATATTATCAACTGTAAAGGTTATTAATGGTTTTTTGAATCAAATTTTATATAATAAATCAAAATAAGTTCATTTTTCTAATATAATCATATTACATAAGAAAAGGTAAAGCATAATACATAATAAAAAGTAAATCAAAAGGGAATATTTTTTATAACAGTTCGGGTCATTACAATACCATTTTCCCCCATGACATAACCCTGCATAACAATCATTATAAGCTTCTTGGAATCCTGGGGAAATAATATGAAATGGGATAGATCAAACAAATATTAAGGTTTACATATAAAATTAGATATATGAAAAAAAATATGGAAATGGAAATAAATAAATGCATTCCATTTAATCAATAAATAGAGAATAATATGGTCAAAATAAAAGATTATCAAATAATTCCATTTAAATAATCACAAAATCTAGAAACTATAACCATGGATATTCCACAAATAGAATAATCACATTGAAATAAATAAATAATTATATATTGATGGGTTGCATAATGCCTGACATTTGTAACAAACCATTAAGGATTCATTCCAAGAATCTAATTCTGTGACGTATTCATTCCAAGAATATATCGTTATCATGTATTAATTTCAAGAACCCAATAAATTGTTAATTCCTTGTCCAAAACCCAGTATAGTTTGTCTCAGGAGACTCATTGTTGCATCGAGGGGTATTATGGTCCCCACACGTCACTTACTAAGTTTATTACATTCTTCATATAAATGTGGTGAAACATAATAATAATATAAATTTTTATTTAAAATATTATAAAAAATTTAAATAACATTCCAAATTAGGAAAACAAAATCCAAATACATCCATAGTAATATGTTAGATACAATAAATATAGTGCATCCCCATTAAAACAAATCTATAACCATATAATAAAATATTGTAGATGGTATCATAAGAGATCAATCTAAATGACTTAAAATATTTAAAAAGGATATTTTAATGGATTAAAATACATTATATGAGTTCATTGAAATTATCTTGATGAAGATAATTTTTAAGCATTTCAAAGTGTCTCATACCACTTTGAAACATTTGAATCATATACCCTATAAAATTAATGGTTATCAAATTTAACATTTAATATCCTTAATATAATGAGATTCATGATATGATATATCAAAGGTCAACTCACACACAACACAAAAGTAATAAGGGGTGAATAAAGAATGTATATCTAAAAATTCAATGTGAAGTTACATTACACATTATTTTAGCAGCACATTCCTTAATCTCTGGTTTGATGGTTTAAAGAATGGAATTCACTCGGTGAAGAAATATATTAATACTTATAATACCTTATTTAATGATTTTATAACATATTATGACCCATTAATTAATAATATTTCATTATTTTCATTTATTTGGGTGCTTTCATTTCATAGATTCATGATCAAATCATTTGTGTATAATCATGTATTTTTATTGTCAATTGGAAATAAAACTCCAGAAGTGTAATAAAATGGTATTTAAGAAATTAAATTATTATAAATGTTCCAATTTATCATTTTTATATCTTACATGAGGAAGACTAATTTGATTAAATTTTAATGATAATTTTTTTGTTCATTTTGGTGGTTTTTCTGAACACCACATCTAGTTTTATTTTTTTACTATTATTTCTATATATTAGTTCCCGAATACGAAATAAGTTATAAAATACTTATTAAAATATTATTTAACTAGGAAAATATTTTAATGAATTGCGATGATGGAGGTAATGTATAACTAATGGATACATTATTTACAGAAACTACTAACCAGCATAACTAGGACATTAGTTTTTCTTCTTTGAAAAGCTAGAGGTAATTAAAAGGATTAATATAAGATATTACATTAGAAGCATAAAATTATATTATTTAAATGATTTTTAATTATTATTATTATATTGATGGAGGAGGTGATGATAATGTTCAAAAAAAATGTAATAAATAATTTGTTTTGAGAATATTACCTCTTGAATATCACCTCATTGAGAGACCCTTGAGGACCTTGGATTTTGTATTTTTGGTGATACCAAATGCAATTAAAAATTGGGAGAGTTATGAACAGAGTAATGGGTAAATATTTTATGATATTCAGGGATTTTGTGTCTAAGTGGTGGGGTGATGGTTGGTATTTATGCTTGTGTAGAGATGGTTTGGTTTAATTTAAATAATGAATATTTTATAATTAGGGCGAACCACATAGTGGTGGAATTGATGTCAACAAATTATTTTGGCAATTAATTACATGTATTATTTTTAGGGTTTATCAATACATAAAAATATGTTTATTTTTTATATTTTTGGGTATGCTAATCTGTTAACTTTTAACTTCAATGTTTTCCACATTTTTACCTATATTGCGGTAAATAATTTTTTTGCATAGTGAATTTTTAAAACCTAAAAATGAAATTGATCATAAAACCTAATTTTTGACATCTGATTCCAAATATTTATTCCATTTACCATATTTAATTCACATAATTGAAAGATTTATATTTACAATTAATCCAATAAACATAATGAAAAAGTGGGTTTTTATTGTGAAATTTTCAAATGTATAAAATGTTTTTATAACCAATTTCATTGTCAAATTGTTTCAAATGTCATAAATTTGTTTGATTTATGTATAATTGGACTAATTATAGCTTAAAACAAATTCAAATCAAAATTTATCTATATAAATAAATTATACAGAAAAATCAGTTTTTAGTTAAAATTTATTATTTTCCATTATTCTTCAAAAAATGAAAAATCTCAAAAAAAATACCAAAATTTCAACCGAAGATAATTTCAATATTAAAATTTAAATATTGAATTTTGGTTTCAAGGAATACATAAAGCGGTCAAAATTTTGGTTTAAAATCGGTCTTCCATCAAAAGGTGGAGAAATTGTGTTTTAGAAAAATATAGCTTTTTATGCATAAAATTAGGTTTATTGTTATCATAATACTATCAGAATAAATGAATGAATTGAAATTTGTTTTAATGAATTTTTAAAATATTAATTTCTTAAATATCTCCCACTATTATTTATTAATATAATTTATGAATATAAAATTCCATTTTGGGTACAAAAATATTTTTTTATAAAACCACTTCCATTATGTTTAATTGGATTTTATTTTCACTTATAATTATCTTGTAATAAATTAATTCCTTATATAGACATGTGAAAACTATAATTTCATATATTATTTAATATCATTAAATTCCTCTATTCAATAAACTAGGTGATATTTATCAAAATAAAATAATATTATTAACTCATTTGTTTAATCTCGGTGTTTTGTGGAATGTAAGCTATCAAAGAAATTGAATATATTTAATAGTATACATACCATAAAATATTGGGGTTTTAAAGATTAATAATTAGATTTTTTTTCAAACTATTTTCTTTTGATACACATAGTAATTCAAGTATAATATAAAATTATGACATTTGTCCCCCTCTTTCATTATCTTGTCTAAATAGATGTGATGGTGAGATTCCTATTTTATTGGTATCTAATGTGATGTTTTTCTTCTTTATATATATTTTTTCATGAATGAGAATACTTTGAGAGGGAACTAATATAGGAGACATTATTTTCTACATCCTCATTTTTTATTTTGGTGATGCAGTTATTGGGGATGAGTATGAAAGAGAATAGTGGAAGAGAAGTTCAGAAGGAGCTGAAATATTAGCTAATTAACTAATTAAAATTTAGATTTGATCATTTACCTATTGTTTTTAGAGTGGGATAATCTATTTTAGGTTCTATATATTGAGATGAGGTATCTCCTCTAGAATTTGTTGTTTATTTTTATAACTATTGTGTGCATATTATTATGTAATTACTTAGGGTGAAAGGATTTTATGTCCCCTATAGTCATTATGGATGAAAAATTGTGTTATAGTGATCACGAGTCATATGTGTTCGGAGCTAGTAATTAAAATTTTATTTTTTTTCCATCAATGGTTTAGAGATAATGTAATAGGACTGCAATTTAGTTTAAATAAAGTGATGGTTATATCATTAATGTTAGAGGTTTTGATCTTTTTTACCTGACGAGGTTCACTAAGAAATAATTTTCCTTAAATATCATCAAAGATAAACATTTTTTTGACCATGATATATATAAGAAATACGCAATTAATTGATTTTTGAATCAGAAATTTCATGTTGATAAAAAAACATTATCTCCATTATATAAAACATTATATAATTATTTTAATGGATATCTATTTATTTATAAATTTTAGTGGTTCAACAAATTCTTTGTTAATTCTACTGATTTTCATAACTTTTTATGAACCTTTGTTATTTGGTAGGAATAAAAAAATACAATTTTCACAAAGTTCAAATTCTTCTCCTCTTAAAACATGATATATATAGAATGAGGTATTGTTTTTAAAAATAATTATTTTTCTATATTAGAATATTATTTTAATTTATCTTTAGTTTTATTCTTTTTTAAAAATATTTATGGAGGATTAATGTGGAATTTTTTGTTATTGATTTATTGTAGTGATTGTAATATTTGATCATTGGTTATAAACCTTTAACGATGTAACAATTCAATATTTCATTTTAATTAAGTGATTCAGATTTAATATTTATTATTATTAGGTGGATGTGACATAATAATTATAAATTTATCATATGTGAAAGATGAATAGATTTAAATTAATATGTATATTATTTTAAAATTTTATAAAATATTTATCATATTTTTCATTATTTAATTAGATGAACCATGTGATCGGATTTATTTATTGGTTTAATGTGGTTTTAAAATGTGAGGATATATTTTTCAAATTAGTCAAATGAATTTAATTACTTGAGTATGAAGAAGTAATTTTAAAAAGAAATTTACTGATTAATTTTGTTCTGTTTAAAATAAAATAATTATTTGATAATGTAGTATTTATTAAAAATAGTTAGCTTATTATTTTATGTAAGAGTTTCAATTTTAAAATTTATTTAGTAGTAGAAGAGGTGATAAGTTTATTCAAGGTTGAGATGGAATGTTTTTGATAATATAACATAGTATATATTATATAGAAAATATAATTTAATAAAATGAAATGGTAATGGGTTATACTGCATTAATAAATTATTAAATATTTGACATTAATACAGATGAGTTATTAATTTGGAAATATAAAACTGTAATGGATTATATAAAAATTTATTAATAGTTAATGTGATGTGAGTATTGTTAAAATAAATGTGACTAATGATTTGAATACTTTCAAAAATTGATTGATATATAATTGGTAATGAAATATTAAATGAGACAATTTTTTGTATGGACATTGTGTGGTTTTTATGTCAACCATTTCTTATTTAAAATTGGATTTTTTTTTTGTGTTGGGGTGATTATGTGATGATGGGACATAGTGGTAGAATTGTTTTTGGATGGGGATTGGAACTTATATAGGTTTGTTCAATATAATAAATTTCATGTCATGTTCTACAATTTATTACACACTACCACTGAATGTGGGTAATCTATCTAATTTCCTTTTGAAATCTTCGATATTGGGTGAACCCCAAACATCACTTATGTGGGTTATACGAATGGCTAACAAGTCACCCTATATAGTTATCTATTCATTTCTAACTATTTCCATGTTTTAGGGGTTACATGGTTATCACATAAGGTAGTGAATATGATTTTGTGTTTATATTTATTTGATATACATTTTTAGTATATGATATTTTTTATAGTATGAAAATGTATTATATGGATGTGGTATGGTGATATATGATGGTATAAGAGTGTGAGTATTTTATTCACCAGAATAAAAGGTTGAATTGATCAGTAGGGATGAAAGTGTACGATGAAAAATTTTATGTATATATATAATCTCTTGATTACAATTTGACTATATTGTAATTGAATATAGTTAGTAATCCATGGTTACATTTTACTACAGTAGACATGATTTAGACACAGGGGTTGGTTTCTTTACCTGTTCATTGATTCTATAATATGATTCTCCCATATTTTATGATGTTTTTTGAGAGGTAACCTAAAATTTATATATTAATGTGAACCAATTTTTCTATATAATATTTAAAAAAAAATCAATAATTTTATTGATTCATCATTACCATAATATCTTAGGTTAAAGTGATCTATTTAAGTAAATTCATATACATTAATATTTGTTATTGGTTCTGTCTTATGAGATATTATTTGTTTCCTTTTTTAAGTCATTACATGAGAATTTAAATTATCAACATTTTGATTTTGTTTTATCATATTTAATGGATTTAGTTACAAATAGGTATTTTTTTACCTTTCTCAAGATTATTAAGGGAAATTATTACAATGTTGTTGGTTGATATACGTTAAACTAGTAGTGAATTAATAAAATAATTATGGATGCATTGTGTGGATACACTTAACATCACTAATTACTCCGAAGGGGTTCTAGTGGAGAAGGGTCATAGTAATTATTAATAAATTTTAGGAAATTTTTAAAAGGAAAAAATATAATTTTATTTTATGCTACTGTTCATAGTGTTAGTAGTTTTTGAGGGAAAATGATCCATTGTTTGACATATTATATGATATAGATGAGTTATGAGGTGATATAAATCATTTATTTTTATAGATATATTATTTGAATAAACTGAAGATGAACAACATAGAATTAATATATATTCATCAGTTATGTAGGTGTTTCTATGGAATTATCTTCCACGAATTACTCTCTTTATAATGTGATATAGTAATTTTCATGGATTTCTAATTTTGATGAGTGGTGTAAAGAAATGTGTTAATGAATTGAGATGATAAAATATTTCATATATTGAATTCTTGTTAATGAAATAATAGTTTTATATTACTGTTTGAAAACACCAAAATTATAAAATTGGATCATAGTATTATATATAATATTATACATTTAATAATTTGATTAAAAAACCCACTAAATATATATATTTGGAAATTTAAACTCTTTGATAGCTTGCAGAACACACAACCCTGAGTCATAATAAACCCTGACATAGTATACCCCTATAACATATCAATTAAATTCGGAAAGAATGAATATTAATAAATTAATTCATAAAATCATTCAATTTTCACATATAAACAAAAATTCATTGGTTATAAATTTATAAAAAATAAAATAAGAATTCATTAAAAATAAAAGAAATGCCTTCTAAAAAAATGTGTTTTTTCTAAAAGGATATATAGTCAAGCTTTTTGCACATAATTTAATATGAATTTTTAGATACATTTGAAAATTTTATTAGGAAAATAATCATCATTTTTTTAGTCAAATTATAATACTTATGATAGGATAATTAATTGTATTATTTTGGAAATGTTTCTTTTTTATTCCGAATAATGAAAATTATAGAATTTTAATTGAATACAAAAATTTTGATTCAATTATTTATAAATTTAAATTATATTTTAAATTATTTTTAAAGTAAAATTAGTTCTAATATATATCTATAAATTCAATTTAGGTCATTTTATTAATTATCATATTGAATTTTGATATAAAAACATTATTAACTTATAACAGTTTCTCTTCAAAAACCTGCTTCTCATCGCGTCTGTAGGATTAATTTTGAATTAAAATATTCTAATTGTGAGAATTTAATTTAGAAAAATGGATTTAATATTTTTAATAAGAATAATATATATTATATCATAACTTCAACTTAAATTTTTACCATAATGAATAGTAATAATAGTAAAAAATTACCATAGTTAAGGTAAAAACCCTTACACCGAGTAGTTATTCTAAAATGGTAAGGGTTAAAATGACCATAAAACTTATAAGAAATATAATTTTTGGAACTATTTAGACCATTTATCTTATAAGTCACTATAATAATCCACTTTTTACCCTTTTTGGAATATGAAAATTTTGGGTATGCCTTTTTCGTTTCAAAAAATTAAAACTGTTCCACTCACATCACATATAAAAGGCCAGCCCACTCATCTACTCTTGACACGTTAATAGAATTTTTTCATAAAATAAGTAACTAAATACCTTAAATAATTAAATCCTTGAATACTATATTTTTTATGCGGTATACTAATCCAGCCTATGAATTA
This sequence comes from Viscum album, assembly GCA_963277665.1. Lineage (NCBI taxonomy): Eukaryota > Viridiplantae > Streptophyta > Magnoliopsida > Santalales > Viscaceae > Viscum > Viscum album. The sequence continues at coordinate 1,504,568,425 of OY728133.1, forward strand.
TTTGGGTGCAAACATTATCAGGATACTTGAAGTCGAGGTAACATTTTTGAATGAGAGTTTTTTTACACCTCCTTAAAATATTCTTAATACATGATAACATAATATAATAATGAATTCCATATAATTATATATTTCAATGTTATATTTATAATCTCAAATCATCCCCACATCAATCAAATGGGTTATTAGATAATCATACAAGTGTATGGCAGACTACCGCCTCATGAACTGAAGTCTCCCTTTTCTATTACCACCAACCTGAATTGGATATTAAGATGAATTTAAAATAAATATATGAAATTTATAAAATTATTACTCCACTTGGTTAATTATATAATATATACCAGTTTTAGATTACATTCCATAGTTGATAGGACAATGTCTCTTGTACGTATGGAAGACTACCTTGTCCCGAAGCGATGTGATTGGTTTTTCATTAACACCATTAATGTAAGGTAATATTGATATTTTAAATGAATATAAATGATATAAATGAAATAGTTATCATATTAATGACATATATATAATTATTAAAGGATAATATATCATTTCCTTTCTTACTATTTCACTCATTGAAGGATGATAACATCATTAGTGTATGTGCGGACCACCACTTTCACCAAGCGATGTGACACTATTTTAATAACCACACCACATATATTGTTTATATAAGTATATTTAAATAAATATTAGTTTATTTATGTTATTATGATAATTATTTATTGATAAAATATTACTTAACTCTTTTATATAATGATAATTGAAAATTGAATCATTACTCATGCATGTGTACGAACTACCGTCTCCGTGATCATAACATACATAATTTTACATAACGAAGTATCATAAATGGATATAAAATCATAATTTATATATACATATTATAATTAATTTTTGATTATTATTTTTTATATTTTATATTAATGACCACTTCGACCATATTAGGCTTATGAATGTCATTTTTCAAAAATAAGCCATATATAATAGAAACATTTATTTTAATTTTTCTTGATTTAGTAATAATGTATAAAATTTTCATAGTTAAAATAAAAGGAAATATAAGTATAAAAGTGTTCTTAATCATGTAAATTATTTACATATGTTTGTTATTTAGTAATTTAATGAACATACATGACGAGTTGGACTCAAGGTAATGCTTTCTCATCTCACATTTACTTCTCTGCGACATATCCCATATTCAACATTTATTTCATTTTTGTGGTGATTATACCAACATTTATATGTTATATTATTAATTAATTCATCTTCATGGTATTAAATTTTTAATTGAAATTAATTTTTTCCATGGGTATTATGATACAAAAGATATGAATGTGGTACTTTTTTATTTCACAATATCATTATTATTCAGGATTGTTTTTTATTAAGTAGTTGTAAGTGAAATTATTTGATATTTTTATCATAAAATAAATATATTATCTTATAATATGGACATTCATTATCTTTATTAAGTAATATAATGATTTTTACTATATTTCGTATAGAAAATTATTACGAAAATAATTTTAATAAAATCATACTTTATTTACCTCTTAGGCCGGGAAAACATTTAAATAGAAATCCATGTTTTATAAAATTATTTTTTTTCTTTTAATACTAATTTATTAAATAAATTTTTATCCACTTTGACTTTTTGAAAATTATTTGAAAGAAAATTTTATACCATTTTCAAAATATTTCCCATTTTGATTTTACTAAAAATGTTAAAGGAAACCTTGTTTTAATATGTACAACATGATAATAATTTTCTATCACCATTACAAATATATGTTTTAATTATTATTTTACAATATTTAAAAGATTATATTTTAATAAAGGGCTTTCATAATATTTTTTTGAACATTTAGTTTTAAATTTTCAAACTGAATCAGATATTTTACTACAAAATATTAGGGTATTTATATTCATAAATGATATAAAACCTTTATTGAACCTATGATCTGTTCGAGATATGTTATATTGATATCATCCTATTTATTTCTTTTGATGGATTATGATTATTTTTCCCGAGGATGCAATTTTTTTACCATTCACTCTATTACTCTATATGGTTTATGATTATGGTTCATAATTGGAAGTATTACTAAAATATCATTTGATAGTTTTTTCAATTAGAATGTGTTTGTTGATTATTTTTCAACCATTTAATTTTATGACTAAATTGGAATCTGTATGTGATATTTGGGGCCTACTATATCCCATTATATCACTTCAGGCATCACGAGACAAACCCGATTGGTTATTGGATGATGCCTTTCCCATTAATATAGATGCCTTGGCACAGTGACTCGATGATATTGGATGTATTGGAAAAATTATTTGAAAATATGTTTTATATATGAAACATTATGGATTCCATAGTTATTAATTAATTCATTGATATTCCATGAGATTATTCAATTAGTTCAAAATTACATTGTTATGTTTCATGACCATTTTATAATTTATAGATAATTGTTTTATCATCATTTATTCCTACCATATTATGAAAATTTTATTTATAAATGGATAGTGTATAAGTTATTTTACATTCCATATTGATTATTACTTATTTGTTTATGGATTCACTATAGGCCTACCATCGATATTAATATGATATCACACCTTTATTATTTTGTCCCTTTATTACAAGTGTTTTGTGATGGATTTTTTAGGGTTAAACTAAGGGGAATGATGGTTTTAAAAAAAAATACTTTGAGTATTTTATGTTTTTAAACATTAATATATGTTATATGTATGTATATAGATTACCACGATAATAAACTATTTAGACATTTGGGATGTGATTGCATTTATCTTATTCTAATGTAATAAAGTAGAAACATACTCCATCATACTGGGGTTGGGTCACTATAATTGGTATCAATGTAAGTTTAATACAATCCTTTATTGATAGATTAACGAAAATATAGATTAGGGAACATAACCCTTTGATTCAATTTTAGGGTATGAAAATAATAATAACCAAAAGTTTTGATATGGATGAAATTTTTTGATTTTTACTAGAGAACACATAAAATTATGGATAGTAGATGTTGTCGTGGTTCTAGAATAAATGTACCTAGGTGTAATAAATTCTAAAAAGGAACCTTTTCCATGACCTGATCATCACCTGGTTCATTAAAATGGTCCTTACCGCACATCTAGTTTGACAATACTAGTAGATATTCTTAGGATAATTATTGTTTTATTTACAAACAATTATAATGTATTTGGAGATAAATATGTACCTAGAGATACATTCTTATGATTATGAGATTATATATGCATAAAAGATTAAATTTATGTTAATTGTTTCACTATTTTATCGATTATAAATTATGTTTCATAATGATATAATCTAGTATAGTGTATGAAATCATTTAGAAATGGCACATATTCTATGAAATGAGATTCAAATAAATGAATTTAATCCAATGAGTAATAATGATCATTTAATTTAATGGATTAAGACAATAATTTGAAGGGAACCCGTATCATAATTATTCTTGCCAAATGAGGACATAATAAAATGTGATAATAAGAAAGAGAAAATGTTGTCTAATTATTAAGCCTCAATTGGAAGATATTAAAGAACAGTATGAAAGAGAATAATAGAAGAAAAATGCAAGAAGGAAATGAATTATTTTCCAGACATTATAATAAAGGAATGAAACACCTAAGTACATTCATAAAGGGAATGAGAGTTTTGTATTACAATTGTGGAGAGAAATTCCACCATTATTAGGATTTCATGGTAAATATAATGGATTCAAATTTTATGTTCTTAAACTATAAGAATATTGGAAAATATGAAATTAAATACCCCAATAACCAAAGGAATATACCTCAAAAGAAAAAAATGGATCTTGGTAATGATTATTCTTCTACCAATGAATAATTTTAATTATTAATTTATTTTTTTTGGATTTTAGAAATTTTCAATTAGTTTTTTTATTATTGAAATAATTGTTATAATTATAATTAAATGTATAAAAATATTTTGTATTAAATTTTCGTTATGGTTTTGAAATATTATCTTAAACAGAACTGATTACTAAGAAAAATAATTCAATGGAAATTTGATTTTTTTGGAAGACATATTGTCGATAGAAAGGTTACACTTATTATGTTATCAGTGCTGAGATAACCATTTTGGGATAAATAGATGATTGATATGGATAACTTAAATTGGATATTTCTAACAACCTTATAACTGATTATTGATTTTTTGACAATGTTTTTAATGCGATCATTAATGGAGTCAAGAAGAATTTTTTTTGATTTAAGTAATATATCCAATAAATGATGTACAATTTTAAATAATAAGGAATAATTAATTTTTTCAATACAGTCTTGTGGTAATTTATTTTATCACCATGTCTCAATAGAATATATGGTGAAGGTATTAACATTATTTTATATGTTGATTAAGAGATACATAATTTTTTATGATATATTAAAGATAAGTTCACTTTAGAAATTTAGTGACCTTATTTATAATGTTTTCGATATTAATATTTTGGAATTTTATTAATGATTAAAATTTATAAAAAATTTTAATTTGAAATTTGGTTGAGGTTTTAGGGATTAATGTATTACTACACCCTATGAAAATTATGCATATTGTTAAATCTGTACTAACAATTATTTTATAATAATAAGTAGATATGAAATGAATGTCTTATCATTCAATGATGGATATTATGATACATTAAAATTGAAATTTAGTTCTAATTAGTAATAAATATTTCATTTTTGTATATTCATTTTAGGAATCCTAAGATGAATTGAAAATTGATCAAAGAACAACCAAATAATGAAATTGTTCTTGTAAAATTTAAATGTATCATGTATGTATATTTAATTATATTATTATATAGTAAAATAAATTCTCAACATTAGTGAAACGATCATGAAACAATAATGTTCCCATATTGCCTTCTTATCTAAAGTATCAAATGGACCCTTAACTCAAAACAAATTTATATATTTTTTATCACTAACCATTTCTAGATCACAACTTCCATGTGATCAATGATATTTGTCACTCTATATTAATCATTGGATGTTAGTATTCTCTTCCATTTATATATTCTAATTACCCACCAATGTTATCCAACAAGTTATCCTAGTAATGTGTTTTTGTGTATGAACTTTTTAATTTATTTCTATCTTATTAATGAGATGTTTTATTTACAATTATTAGAAATTTTATTTCAAGAATGGTATTTTTAAATGGAAAACCCCTGATTACCGAGATCAATATTAAATTACAAGGAATGAATTTCTCTATTGTGGCGAGAATGTAACATGCTATAATTGTAGAAGAAAAAAATTTATTCAATATCATACATGACGTGGAACATTGTAATTGAACTCATGAAATATATTTCTTTAAATTTAATCTCTCACCAAGCTTGCGGAAAAAGCACCCTCAATTCAAAACAAACTATAATTTTGTATATTGTTGTAACCTAGCCTTTAAATATGAGGGTATAAATAGTTCAAACTAAATGAAAAAAATTATATGGTTTGGACATGAAAAATGAATATATTGTATTTATTTTTATAATAAATAAAATATAAATATATTAAAATAAAAGGAAATGTTCTTTTAAAATTGAATTTTTTTAAAGACCGATTAGTTAAGATTCTGACACAAAATATTATATTAAATATAAAATTTTTAGAAAACATATTTTTTAAAAATATAATTCATTTTCTAAATCATTATATAATAATAATCTTAGGGGGGATTTTGGGGTTTTTTTCTATAATGTTTCATTTTTTGAGGAATAATTCAAATTTATGAATTTTAATTTGAAACAACATTTTCATTTAAATTATTTATAAATTTAAATTATATTCAGAAAAATTGAAAGTGTAATTAGTTAAATTATATATCCATTAATCCGATTTAGGAAATTTTAATCACTTTCATTCTGAATTCTGATAGAAAAATGTTTTGAACTTTTGAACATTGTTTCTTTGAAAACCTGTTTTCTCATTGTCTCTATGATGTTAATTTAAAACTATATTATTTGAATTATTTTATTTTAATTTGTAAAAATAGATTAAATATTTGTACTAATTATAATTTAAATCATATAATATTTTTCAAATAACTTTTGAAAAAATGAATAATCAAAAAAGTAAAAATTATTGATTGTTCTCAATGTAAAAACCTTATTTACAGTGATTCAATCTAAAAATATAAGGGTTTAAATGACATAATTAATTTTATAAAATATATTAGATGAAAATATTTATTCAATTTAATGTATAATTATATATAATAATCCATTTTTAGACCCTCTTTCACATTGAAACTATGGGTACACCTTTTCTTTTGACTAAAATTACATGTTTTCCAGTCCGCTCACTTATAGAAAGCCACCCATATCCTATCCTATTAACACCTTTAAGACATTTTGGTTTAGAAGTGACATATAAAAATCACATGAAAAAAATCCCTAATGTCATACTTGAAGCCTTATTTATGGTATAAATCAGTCCTATGAATTATTCTACTGAAAACCTATGGATGATACACAAATTCAAGGTAACATTATTCTGTGAGAATTATTATTTAATTTATTCTTATACATAATTAATAATAATTAAACCATTAACTTATAGTACAATTAGTATCCAAAATATATTGAGGTGTATTTATCTTATTTCTGTGACCTAAAACTATCCCCATTTCTATCAAATGGGTTAAAAAATAATCATTCAATTGTTCGGAGGACTACAACTTAATGAACCAATGTCATTATTTTTCCCATTACCACATCTCAAGATTGTGTATTACGATGGATCTAAAGTATATGTAAGATATTTTTAAAATAATTATACCTCCACTTCCATTATATCAACCACACAAAGACACACACACACACACACACACACATATATATATATATATATATATATATTATTTTTTACTTTCTATTCTGTAGGGAATACAATAATGTCACTCGTGTGTACAACGGTCTACTACATCACAGAAGTGATGTGATAAATTTTTCACTAATGATTTTCATAGATTGTAATAATGATAAATTTAAATAATATTTATGATATAAATTATATAAATATAATATTAATGAAAAATTTATATTTCTCAAATGACATTTTATCATTTTCATTCTTACCCTTTCACTCCCTAAAATATGATAAAATTCATCATTTACTGATGGATTACCCACTTGATGATGTAATGTGCCAATCGTTTCATCACCAAAAGTGGATGATATATATAATTATATCTAAATTAATAATATGTTATTTATTATAATATCATCATTATTTAAGGTTAAAATATTACATACCTCATATCTATAATTATTTTTGAATAGTGGAAATGTTACTCAAGTGTACATAGGACCCACTGATTTCACTATCGTAACATACATCATTTATCATAAACATATTTAATGAATAGTTTTAAAATTATAATTTATTACTAAATATGATAACTATTCATTTATTTTTATTCTATATATATTTAAATAATGAAAACTCTTTTCACAATGCACCTACCAAATTCATTTTTCACAAAAATGAAAAATATCATCATAACATCTTATGTAATCATAATTTATTATGTTTCCAAAAATAAAATGGTAATAAGTGAAATTAAATGAATGATAAACATGAAAAGAGATATTGAGAAAGTAGATAGTTAAAATATTTTTATTATTCTGAAATATAAATAACATATGTTACAAGTTAGATTCAATGTAAGGGTATTTCATCCCACATTTACGTTTGTGAGACATATTCCATATTGAAAACATATTTAATTTTATTGGTATATATACTGATTTTTTTAATATATATCATAAATTAATTTAACTTAACTATATTTAATGTTTTATTTAATGTTATTAATTTCATTGAGATTATGAATCAGAATAAACCTAATTTGTAAGGGTTTATTTCTAAATCACATTTTTTGGGGATTATTTATGTTTAGGTAACCCTTGGGGGAAATATTTTAAATTAATATCATAAAATAAATCTATTATATTGTACTCTTATAATCTAGGAAATTTTTCATGTAATAAGACCATTTTTTCTCTATTTGATACTTAATATTATTATTAAAATAATTTTATGAAAATATGATTTATTTCACCCTTCGATCAGAAACACCTTTTCATCAAAACCCTTGTTTAATAAAAATGTTTTTAAAAAATTAATAATATTTATTAATGACATTTTTACCCATCTTTACTTTTTAGAAATGTTTTTAATTGAATCATAATACTATTTTTAAAACTATTTTTATTTGTATTTTACAAAAAATGTGAAAGAATAATTGTTTTAGCATGTATGACATTAAAACGATTATACACTATTATAAACCAGAATGATTAACTGTTTATTTTACATGATTTCAAAGGTTGTATTAAAAGAAAATAAATTTCAAAATTGATTTTAACATTCAGTTTCAAAAATATTTTCAAAGGGTAAAGGGTTTTTCCTCCAAAATATTTTATGTTATCATTACTAATGAACATAATCAATCCATTAATGAAAATATGATCCATTAGGACTATATTGTATTGATATCATACATTTTATTTATTTGGATGGTGTATGATAAATTTTTACCGAGGATGTGTAATTCTATTACATACAACCATATTATTCTAGATGGTTTATGATTATGTTTATTGATTAGGTAATTGATTAATATTTTATATAATAGATTTTAAATATGAATTTTTGTTATGATTGTGTTTCACCACTTTCAAATGAGGAATGAATTTCACTTTATAATTAATGGGACTGACCTTATATATTCTTAAAATGTACCTATTGGCATCACCATTTAAACCACATTTGGTTTTTGTTGGGACATTAGCAATTTAAATATATTTATTAGAACAGTTCCTCAACAATATTATAAATATTGGATCAAATACATTGCGATATGTTTTAGATTTCCAATATTATGCATTCAAACATTATGAATTCAGTCATTGATATTCCATGTGATTATATTATTACTTATAATACCCATATTTATGATTTATATTCATTTTAATATTCTTATGGGATTATGTTTTCATCATGTATTCTTTCTATATTATTCCCGAAAAATTGAATAAATGGAATGTGTTTCAGTTATTTACCTGAACATATTGATTATTATGTATTTTTTCACAGACTCTATTGTACTCTTAAACTTTCTAGTCATCTTCTTCCACCATTTTATTATGTTTTATTTTTCCATGATACCAAGATGTGTTTTTTTATTGATATGAAGAGATAACCTAATCTAAATAATAACATTCTAAAAGGTAATTATTATTTTACTTTATGACATAAAACGTAATCCAAATTTCATGTATGTAATTAGTTTACCATGACTACTTAAATAGTCTCTCCATATGTATGTGATTCAATGTATCATATTACAATGTAATAATATAGACACCTGATCAAGGCTACTGGGGTTGAGATGATTTTTTTTCCCAATAATGAATGAAAATTAAATTATATGGGAAATAATATAGAACATGAATAAATTCACATATGGTTGGGTAGACTTTTAAATGGGTATTATTAATTTTATTTGTTCTATAAACATGTTATATAAAAAATATGATATGGTGATGTGTAAAAAGTATTGCTTGTTTTTAAATGGTGTAATACACCGATTCCCCACTTAAATGAGTTGAACCTTGAGTGTAGCACCCCAAGCACACCATAAATAGGTCAGTGGATATTAACACTCACAATGAAAAATATGACACATGAGAGAAATGTTCATGTAAGAATCCTATAGTTTATTATCATATTTATCAAATAATAAAAATAACAACCAATTAGTATATATATAAATGAATTAAAAATAAAATAAATACATGTATTAAACAATATCAACCCACTACAACCATCTATTTTAAAACACTCTAAGAAAACGTAAAAAAAATTCTACTAATTATGATGGATATGAGATTGGGGGAAACAGTTCCTTGAATAATGAACTCTTGTAAAAATATTTATAATAGAAACAACCACCATCCTACACCATTATTCTCCACCAAAAATAAAATTTATACATGATACGCTAGCTCTACATCAATCAATACCCCACCAAAACTTGTATCATCTATACGTACACAACATCTTTAAGAAAAATGTTGAGGGATCAGTAAGTCCTATAAGAACATTAAAATATTAAAAAATATAGAAGAAAACAAAAATATTCACAAAAGATCATGAAACCCACTAATATGGGAATTACTACAGCTATAAAACATCAAGTCTATAAAAAATCATATCTTATAAGAACCCAAACACACTAATAATATCATGGGAGTGTCAATGTTTCAAGCCTATAGCCTAGATATATTCTTTATTATAATAAAAACCATTAACATTTGTCTTGTAGAGACCTTGAACTAAATACAGAGATAGTACCAGGATATATTACAACCTAATCTCATGTAAACTTTCTACTCACTGGAGGTCATCAATTCTGATCAGTTTTTTTGAAATACTAATGGGGGTTCATTTAACCCTTTTAATTAATTAACCATAAGAAATTAAATCATATATATTCCAAATTCTATTAGTTCTATATAATAAAATACATAATAATAGTACTTGATAAAAATAAAAATGGTTTATTGAAACCCTTGGATAAAGGATAAACTTAATCTACACTCTCCATTTTCAATGATAAGAGGAACATGAAATACTACAACATTGAACATAAATGGAAACAATAATTAAAAATAAACTAATTAATGTATAAAAATTAAAAAAACCATGAGGATACATGTCCTCCAGAGTGAACATGAAGGGTCTGAGTATATAATAATTAGTAGGAAATCCCCAAGGATTAAAAATATATGTAATATGACTAGGTATGTGATTTAGATAAATCCACTCATTTATAGACACACACACACAGAGAGATATTTGTATATATATGTGTTTAAATATAATTTATATTTAGAATACTCAAAAAGTGGATAATGAAGACCTTCAAAAATATTGTCAACTATGAATGAATCCTCTTTATAAACGGTTGGCTAGTACCAGTCATAATAGATTCAACCCTAAAACTCCTGATTTTAGGTGACTATATAAGGGAGTCTATAATTACCTCCCTATTAAACTAATCTCATGGAAATAATACACTTGGACGAGTCAGGGAAAAAATGTTGTCCAATGAAAAGATGAAATATATACAAGGTTTAGGACATAATTTTGTCATTATATAGGGTATGGGAAGGTATTTCACTTAGTCAGGGTACCAAAAACAAACCCACATAACATACCTAATGATGAAAATAAATATCAATTCCAACAAAAATATAATAAAACCTGTTAAGTCAAAAAATATTCCATATATACTACAAAAAAAATTTCGTGACATAATTTAAGTAAGTAATCGTGTTTTGGTAATAATTCAATCATAATAACTTTAATATTCAATATAATAAAAGATATACTTTCCCACATAAGTTATATTTGTTAATATATCGACAAGGAATAATGTGATGTTATGCATTGTCATAACATTAAGCACTATTAAACTGTGATATTATAATATAGTATAGAAATAGGTGTATAAATATCAATCTAATAATTGAATGGGTTTTGGAATTATATTTTATTCATGAAATTATATTGGCATACTATAGAATCATTGTGATATGAGAGAAAGGATAAATTTATGATTCTTAAAAATTTTGACAACAAGGCTCTAACTCTAGAATGGGTTGTTTGGTATAAGTTATTATAAACATATACTAATGATACCTTAAATAATAAAAAAAAGTATAATTATTAAAATTTAAACACTAATGTTAAACATAATTTCCTTTCCATACTTGGTTTCACAATTTATAATTTTTTAATTAGAATTCCATTTAACATAAAATATTTACTATTAATTGAAATTGAACCATAAAATCGATACCCAATAAAAATATATATAATTTAAGTTTTTTTAAAATATATAGTCTTTTAATTTTTTAAACAATTTATTTGTTTTTGATAAATAAAATTAGGTTCTAACACTTTAAATAAAATAAACCAATAGAGGTTTTAGAAATAAATATTTTATGTATGAAATAATCTAGTTATTACAACTTTTTGGGTATTTTAAAAATATCAATATTTCCAACAAAAATTAACCCAATAGTTACCTCATGACTTATGTAAAATCTTTACTTAAGTTATATAAGGATCATTAAATTATATATCGTGTAGGTTAATGTTGAATGTAATGAACTCTTTAATTTAATATGAAAATATCATGAGACGTAATAATTTTAATAAAATATTGTCAGAGTACCCATGAATCTCCATTTTTATAGACAAATTATTTAACTTATATATTAATTTTAATTCAACAATTTATTTAGTAGGAAAAATTACAGATAAATAAATAAATCTAATTATCCATTAACAATTCTACTAAATAACATTGCAATCAATTTTTTATCATATTTTCATGCATAAAATAAACATTACAATTTTTTTTAATATTTGTGGGGGATTCATTACCCTGATATAGATTTATAATATTGGTAAAAAAAAGTAATTGCAACATTAATTCCATTTTAAATGATGAATTATATGATATTGAGTAAAAATTTTATTAATGTAAGAGTCGTATTATCTACTCCACCTTTTTTGATTTATCATTTGAAAATAACGGCATGAATTATCGGATTTTGGAATTTTTAGCAAGAAAAAAAATATTTGAGATGATAAACATCTCAAAAAGTTACAACTAACGCTTAGTATTTTTGTTAAGAATAACTATTATTTCAAAAATCATTTTAAACCATAAATTTATTTAAAAATTTAGTAATTAGACATTTTATTCTATATATGAAAGAATGTTTTCCTCAATCATTTAAATGAAATTTATTTTATTTTATTCACATACAACACACAATTCATATATTTAAAAATTAAGAAGAACTTTCATTACTAATTTATACAAAATGGTTGTAGATTAATATGAATAGATTAATCAGGAATTTTCAATGGCTTGGAACTCACTGGATGTTTCATAAAATTGATTATGTGATCCCCACACACCAGTATAAATATATGATCCCAAAAAATTCCTCCAAATAAATTTATAATAAATCACTCATTAATCGTAAACCTTTATTTTGAATGCATAAAAAAACCTATTAAAAAATACGGAAGTGTACTCAAATAATCACTCTATCCATCAATTGATTGAGTGTACCAATTATTTCTAACAAAAGGAGGCCTATATCAGGGTCAAAAATTTAGAATAAATTTACAAAAAAAAATACATAATGAAACCCTATCAAAATAGTGAACAAAAAATAAGTAAAAAATAACTTTCTTCTTATATAGTACTAATATCCAATATCCAAGGCATTGAAATGTGTTTCACTATAAGATCAATTTTTTTATGAGGTGAGAAACCCTTTATTTTTTTTCTAACTCCTTGGGTTTGACCTATTATAGATTCCTAGAGTGGCATGGGTATAAATGGGGTGCCCAAGTATTATTCGGAGCCCAAAGATTACGTTTTTTTGGATAAATAAGCTTGGATGTTCAGTTAGAATAAATTTTGTTTCCCATGCCACATGGTTTGAGTAAACCTTGTAGGGATGTCTAGTGCACTTACCAGGGATGCACGATTTGATGAAACCTATAAACCAGTTCCAAACACAAGTTTATAGATTCTACAATTTATAAAAGAGAAAAAATTCACAAAAATCTCACAGTTTTTCAATCATTCAGTATGATCCTATGAGGGAAGATTTATAGTAGAGAAGGTAAAAATGTTAGTGATTAGTTTGGACAACCATGTGGCCAAACCGTGTGACCTAGATTTTTAAAAGGAAATTGAACATTCTCCCTTAATGCTTTAAACCCCTCACCCTCCTCCTCCTTTATTATTTTTTCTCCAACGATGACCATTTATTCTCTGGTTTATTTCATTAATCCTTCTCTTATTATTCTATCAAATTCCACCATCTAAAACTTGGTTTTATATCTATTCATATCTTTTTATCCATGTTAGAATTTAATCTATTCCTCTTGCACCTTTCACTATTTTCCTTTCTATAGAAATTTTTTTGTAGTCTATTGTGACCCATTTTCTAGGAATTCATCCAATATTCTTCTTTCATCGATTTTGGATAACATCAATGTTTGAGACTAGGAGAGTATTCCTCTACCAAGATTAAGTGGGCGGTCTATAGATTTTCCCATAATTTCTTGTTTTTTATAGCATGTCACTAATGTGCCGCATTCTCAAAATTTCATGTTTTACTTCCCAAATTAATTTAATGCCTTGATTAAATTAATAGATCCCTTTTTGGATCCTGAGGAAGAACTAAGGTATGTTTGGAGGATGTCAACCACATACTAACCCATCTTTGAGTTGTGTTTAGGTATCTGAACATGATATGCCACACTTTTGGGTTGAATGAGCTCTCTAGTTGTAGAGGTATTCTTAATAAACATGATGAAGTATTAAAAGAGGGATTAGGCTTTCTTTCCATGTGATTACATTTTATTAAAATGGTTAAATGGTATAAATGGAAAAAATTTAATGATTTGGATTAACTTCTAGCTTGATATAGAATATGAAATAGATTATAAAATGATGAGTTAATTGGATATGATCCCTAAGAAATTTCCAATCCTTGGATCCCATTTTATATTCTAACTTTGATTCCAATGAAATTACCACAACTCCGATCAAATTACTTGATTAACATGATACATTAAGATTACTTGAAAAATGCTACTCGTTGGATCCAAGAAACTAATATGACACCTTCGAAATTTTAACTCCTTTGATCAATATTATATGATCTGTTATGATACATTGGACATTGCAACTTATTAGATCCTAGTTACATTACTCATTAAAATTCCATGGAAACATAAACACCATGAATCCTTTTTATATGACTTACATTGAAGCGTTGAAAATTTAATTTATATGGTTCTAGTTTAAGTAATTTACTTGAAATGATAGATTATTTAGAAATTTTTATTCGTTGGTTGAAACACAATAGGATACCTTGGATATTTCTACTCCATGGATCTCGCATAAATTTTTTACTTAGCTTATTGGTTTCTTTGGAAATTACTACTTTTTGGTCACTAGACCATGTAGAATATGTGATTACATGACATAGACCATTATTATTGATGATCTATATACTTCACAGACATATATTATGATTTAGATACCTGATCAATGTGATATTTGATAGTCTAGATTGCATCCTTTTTACTATTATTACTTGTACACCTGCTATATTTTCACACTACTTTATCTTATATTCGTATACATGTAATGTTATTGAAAAATTTGGTGGTGGGAAACTAAGTGTTCTCTCACACATTGTTCAGACCACTATTGGGTTCCCAAACAGACTTCATTGATGCAGGTAGGGACATAAGTAAGTTCCCACTTGCTGATTCTTGATTGGATATTCATAGGAGAAGGGGATCACATGACCAAGATATTATTGTGATGATATTTGGAGATTTTTATTTTTGATATTTTTATACCTTTAATACATTTATTTTACTGGATTTATGTATTTTATATAGAATTACATGTTCAGAATTTTTATATGACACTGTTGGATGAGATATTTTGTCATTTATTGAGGAATATTTTTTCGTCGATGTTTCATTTGTTTATATGATTATTCTACTAATTTATATGATTTCAATGTTGTGATTCACTCTAACCATGAAGGCATGGTATCCACATTGTTTCACCAGGGTCCCTCACTACTAGTCTATAATCTCTGACATATGGGGAGGAGTTATTGAGGCCATTTGGATAAAAATGTTTGGTTTTTGTTGAGTGAACCTGGTCCAGTATGGAAAAATGTTGTATTAGAGCCCATTTATTTTTTTCTCATTTGGGAATATTTTATTGGATATTAAAATGTGAAAAAATTTAGTACTATGTTTTTTCTGGGAGTAGCTAACCCATTTTTAGGGAAAATACAAATTGTAAGGGAAGGGATATGATATGTCAGATTATACATATTATAGTGGGTTTGACATAACTTTTGGGTGATTCAATTTATTTTTTATATTACATATGATAACAGGTTTTTAACTAAGCATGAAATTGAAATTAAATATGGTATCATGCATCTTTATAGGCACTACACAATTTATATTTCATGCATTATTCCATGGAATGTTTATATTACCACGTGCATTATTTATAGTATATATTGGTTCCTTTATTACTCTGTGTAGGAAATTGTGTTAACATTTCATATAAGGACTTGAAAATTTACTAGTGGGGATTAAATGGACACTAAAATTTAATTTTACAAGGTGTATGAGCCCTTATAAATTAGAAGTGATGATCCCTATAGATTAACTGGTCAAAGAAACTTTATATATAAATTGAAATCAATTAAAATGAAATTAAATTCAAATTCAATTTTTTCCATTAAATAGGGATCACAATTGAGATTTAAAGGGTTTTCCCTCTATAATATTCAATTGAAACCATGTATACTAGAACCCTTGACTCAAAGAGAGAACATGACTGTGACCCAACCATAGTAGTTGAATGTAAGAAGTATCTCATTTTTTCTTATTACTTGTGTGTCACCTAGGCCTATACTTAAGATAATGAAGAGGGTTTTTAATCATGTCAAGTAGGATAGTGCTTTTCTTATTATATATCCATGATATTGTTGTTATCAAAACAAGACTGAGAAATGAACTTGTAATTTCTAGAGAAATTCCACCACGAAAACATCCAGTCATGTGATAGGAGAGTGGTCACTACCATGATCCATATATAATGGGTGATAGGAAACCCATAGAACATCTAGCAGTGGATCTCAAAGAACTACCTATTATACCTAATATGGGTGTTTATTCCTAGTTTTTTGAGGGATTATTATTCCTTATGAATACAATTTTGGGAGAACCATGAAATGCCACATCAATAGAAAAGTTGATGTGTGAGTTTCTGTTGTAGAATCCACACATTTTATATAGGGATGATGAACCATATCATACAAAGTAATTCATATAGTCCATGAAATAAAATTTCAACCAACTTAAGAAACTTCCTAATATGTAGTGAGTCCCATGATATATATGCTACAAAATTTCACCAGGGGATGGTGGGGAATTATTACACAGATGGATCATGAACACAATATAGCATGGAGGGTTTTCCAAATTTTCATTTTTGAATATTTATATCCTTAGACAATTAGGGCCGATATAGATAGAGTTTTTATGCATCCATATTAGGGTTCCTCATCACTTATGGAAAATTTGGATTGTTTTATAGAGATTTATCAATTTCCCCTATTCTGTTAGGTTAGGAGCTATCAAAATATTTGTGGTTTAAGGGTGGTCTCATGTATGAACATTGATTGTTAGTGAATGTTTTAAAAATTACTACTAAATATGAAATAGTAAATTAGGTATTAATTACAGAATTTTACCCGAGGGATGCTGAGGGTGAAGAGCATGGAATATTAGTTTCTCAACCCAATGGTTTAGTGTCATGAGCCAGGTTGTGACTCTTTGAGGTATCTTGTGATGGAAAATCCATCCATATCATGTGTTATACCCTTTATTTTTTGGTAATTGGTATTATAGGTAAGGAAATATGAGGATATAGTGTGACAGATACCAAGTTGAATGTGAATAATGTAGAAGTATGGGACATCTACACCGGGTTTTTAGAAGCTTTCCTCCAATTACAGTTGAGATAGGGTATGCATTGAGTCCACTTTTTGAGCGGCGTTAGTGGATTCTAATCTGGAAGTGAGTTAGAGTGAGAACATCTAGTAATGCTCAGGTGTTGGTCATTTCTGGGTAGCCATACCCCATAATCATAGTAAGAGAAGAGCGAACATTATCAGGGTAGTCATGTTACATCTCAGGGATATCGTTCAAGAGAGATGTATATATCACAACTAATATTTGATGAGTAGAGTGTCAGACCATTAACAGTGAGAAGTAATATTCTTATATATTATATGTTATTATATGATATTTTTTATAAAATTCATTTTCATAGATATATATCATCTCCTTTTGAGGAGACCCTCAGGTACAATGTTCAATTTTCCAATGGCATGATTACTCTTTATACTCTATTGGAGAGTTGATCTGAGATGATAAACAAGTTTAGGGAGTGCCGAATACTATAGGTGGTTCTGACATCATATGGGACCACTTTTTTCCTTCAGATAACAGGGTTTCATGTAGTTCATGTTAGGGAATGTTTAGTTCCATATCATCTGTTTTTATTGTTTGATATCCCCATTGGGTGACACTTACATCACCAGATGGTGGAGTTTTATTCACAAGGGTAAATTGGATGTCTAGGTAATTCAAGTTATAACTTAGAATCATGTTATGGGTAGGATGAAAATCAAGATGTCTAGTTTATTTCTAGATGACCAGGAATCAAATATGGTATAAATCCCCCTAGTGGTTGATTTTTTCAGGGACGTTTACCAAGTTGCATTTTCAAGACTACCAGCTAAGAGAGAGGTTTTGTTTCCATCGAGTTAGTTCGGTGAGCTACAACAGTATCCATTACACCGTATAGAATGGCTAATATAGTATTAAAATATCTCAATAGGTAGTTATAGTACTTTTATGATAAAGTTGTTATGTGAAGTAGTACTTTTCCATGCGATTCACTAGTATTTTTCTCCAAGAAGGTGAATAAAACCCTTCGTTTATGTCTGGATTACCATAAATTGAACTATTTGATGTTTGTGAACTAGTATCCTTTTTCTCAGATAGATGATTTCTTTAAAAAAATATTAGGAGATTAGATGTTTCAAAGATTGATCTAAGATCGAGTTATTATTAGCTGAATTTTTGACATGAATATAAAACATATATATTTTTATATAAGATTCGGTCTATATGAGTATATGGCAATTCTCTTCAATCGAATGAATGTGAAAAATGTTTTCATGGAACTGATGAACCATTTTTGTCATCCATATCTAGATTTATTTATGATGATATTCATGGGTGATATTGTGATATATTCTCACACTCGACATGACCATGAAAAAAATCTGGAGATCCTACTAAATAAACTGAGACAACATCTGTTATATATGAATCTCAATAAATTTCACTTCTAGATGTATAATATTCACTTCATGGGTCATATTACCTCAAATACAGGATAATCAGTTGACCCATATAAGGTGAGATTTGTAGTTCCCTTTGATAATTCCAATAACATCTTTGATATAGGGAGTTTCTTATCGATTCTTGGATATTACATGCATTTTATAAAAGAACAGTCATCATTATAATCACTTAATATGAGCATGAATATAAAGGGTATAAGGCCCCAGCCTTAAACCTTACATAATATTGATTTATTACAAGATTACACATTGAGGATCTTTTCGGGTTTAGAGTTTTAGAGAATTAGATCATAAAACATGCATTACATTCCACATATAAACAAAGTGGTTACATAAAGATAGTATTCTTCATTCCCATCAATGGAAACACATTTAAAATAAAACATGGATTATTTCTTGACAAATCTTTGACTCTATCATCTTATCATGTACCATTCCCTTGACCTGTGAAAAACATTTCAAAAACTTGGGATGAGCATAAAAACTCAGTATGGGTTATAAAAACATGGAAAGGAAACATGGGTACATATATACATAAGAATGAAATCATACTTTACCCATAAAACATAGGCACTTTAACATACCTCATAAAATCATGAATAAATCATAGAAATCATAGGACATAAAGGTAACTTGAGGCATTCATAACATTCTTACGTAGGGAGTAACCCTCTTGGTTACGTTTGGAATACCCATCACAGTATATTCCCTAAAATCTCTTCGGAGAAACCTTAACGTTTCACTCCTTCGCTTTACCCAATGCATTGGAGAGCTATATCGGGCTCACCCGCCCTTAGTTTATCACGGAACCACCCGTCTTCATAATAATTCCCAAGAACCATAACATAATCGTATCACATAAAAAAAGCGTAAAGGAAACATAACATTTCCACATTTCAATCACAAGATATCAATACAACACAAAAAACATTGTGAAAACCATTTTCAATACCAAAATAAAAGAAAAGTAAAACATGGAATTTATTTTTCTTTTAAAAAGAAGGTATGGCTTGTAGAGGAATCCGAAACTCAAATAAAGGTCACGACGGCGGAGAAGTCGTTGTCGCCGCATACATACGACAAAAAACATTCCCTTTTGTCGTTTAGTAAACGCTTCATATAAAAAAGATTCCTTTTGAATAAACGTAAAAGTCAAAGGGGTTTATACACCGTATAAAAGAAAGTTGTGTATAAAATAAAATATGCCTCAACGAAAGGAGATTGAGATGAAGTCCCATACCTCGTATTCGACTTGACCCGACCGTTCTTTAATCTCCTGAATAATAAACTTGAGTTAATCTCTACTTTCTTATGAATCTTTTTCAAGTTAA
The DNA here is from genome assembly GCA_963277665.1 of Viscum album. NCBI lineage: Eukaryota > Viridiplantae > Streptophyta > Magnoliopsida > Santalales > Viscaceae > Viscum > Viscum album. Next base: position 1,504,588,928 of record OY728133.1, read on the forward strand.
TTATTCCTTTTATACCATGTTATGAACATCATGTAATCAGTTAAGTTAATAATGTTCATTTTTTCGGTATTTGGTTCTTAAGTCAAAAATAGACTTCTTACACTTACATGTTGTTAATTTGGTCAAAGGTTCATTATATCCAAGATGGTATTCATGATTTAGATATCATATATGTCATATATATCCAGTTCATACATGCATTTATAATATTACATCACATTTAGAGGTAAGAAATGAAATGCACCGTTCATGGAGACGGTAAGCCGTACGTACGCATGAACGCTACTTCCATTTCTATTTCATATTTTCTGGAATGGAATCATAATTATATAAGAGTATATTATAATTCCAGTATAAAAACATATATAATATCATTAACTTTATCCTTTACACATCCCACATATGGTATTAACGAATCAAATCACTTTTAGGGGGTGGTAGTCTGCACTTCCTAAAATGAAGATATCGTGTTTACCCATAATGGGAACCATAAAGGTATGCCCAAAATGAAAAAACAGAAGCTTAAGGAAAACATAAACATATTATATATCATATATAAAAATAGTGACATCATAATGGCCACCTTTTAAGGTGTTAAATGAGTATTGAACAATCATCGTTTCGGGAGGCAGAATTTCGCCATCCACGGAAACCGTATGTTCTTTAACCATTTGATGTAGTTGTGTGAGAGTGTAGCTCAAATAAATCTTATAAAAACATCCTAGTATATTTAATATACTTGTGTTGTTACAAAATAAGTAAATAAAAAGAGATTAGGGGGTTGGAGAAGCAAAATAAAACAAATGAACATGAGAGAAAGAATTACCTTTAAAAGTGTAACTCCTTTTGATTTGAGCCTAAAGGCTTCCTTTGAAATGATTCTACCCAAAGGGAATCCTCTAGGATGAGGAGAGGGATTTGGAGAGAGCAAATGGGCAGGGTTTGGCCGAGCCAATGGCTTGAAGAGTGTGTGAAATGAGGTAGAGGTGGGGGCCTTTTATAAGAGGAGAGGAGGGGCACTTTTGGAAAGTAAAGAAACATTACTTTATTTGAAAATGTGTTTTGGTTTAAAAGGTCCCACATTGATATAATTTGTGGATAAGGTGATAAGGGTTCGAAATACACTCATCCAATTGGTTTTGGCCATGTGTAGTTCATAGATTTTACATTATCTTTCCATTTTATTTAAATCGTCAAATAATGATGTCATCGCTGCATCATTATTATGTCATAAATAATTTAATTTATTTAATGTCAAAAAATTATAAAAAAAATACTATGATGTAGGAAATCTTTTTATATTTCCAATGACTATTTATAATCCAAATTTTGACTTGTATAACCCCACATAAAAATTGATTTCGTAAAACATATTATGTTTGTGTCATTTTCACTTTAACATTAAATAAAAAGTAATTTATGTCATTTCCCAACAAAAGTGGATCCATGGGGTTCCCAAGTTGACCCATGGCATTTCATGGTCGTCCAAGACACAACCAATGAGGTTGGGACATGTGTCTAGGTCATTTCATTTTATTAAAGTATTATTTATACCTTAAACTACCCTAATTACCACTAATCGTGATTAAGAACTTAATAAGTTACTATTCACCAAAAAATTATTATAATCTCATTGAACCACATTTTACTTCTTAATGACAACCATGTATGTCAGATTTTCAAAATTCAATACACATTAGTGGTAAACTTTCATTTAACTGAAAAATCAGTTTGCTTGATTACCACTTAGTGGTTTCACTATTCATCAAAAATTGAAGTTTTTCAGAAAATTACCAAAAATTCACCCTAAGCTATATTTGATATTCCGAATTAAAAAATGAAGTCTATTTTACAAAATTCAAATCATATAAGTCACATTAATTAATTTAATAATTAATTACCGCTGCCAGAGCAAATAGCGTGTTTTTACAAAACAATAAGTATCAAAAGATTGACCCCAGTTTAAGTCTAATTTCAAAGTGAAATTGATTCCAATGACCACCATTGGATAAAATGGTAAAAATATATTAATATTACACATTAAGACCAATTAAAAAGATAATCTAATCATATATATAAATTAGATTAAAAGCAGTTTTGATGTAAAATGCAGTATTTTTCACTATTCATTAAAAAATGAACATTGTCAGAAAAATACCAAAAATTCACACAAGGTAAATTTTGATGTCCCAATCATAAAGGATAAGTTTATTTTGACAAACACAGTTTATAAAATTGTCAAAATATAGATTCAAAAATGGTTTGCCATCAAAAGGCACTAAAACAATCTTTTAAGAATATTAGTGTATTCCATGCATAAGATTGTATTTATTTTCATTTTAAGTCTCTATAACACTATCTTAATCATTAATAGACATAGATAGAAATATCTATTATTCATTAATTACTTGGGATGTTACATCCTTCCCCCCTTTAGAAAATTGTGTCCCCGCAATTTATTTACTTATCGAATAAATGGGGGTACTTATCCCTCATTGCATTTTCAGATTCCCATGTTGCCTCTTCAATCATGTGGTTTTTTCACAAAACATTTACCTGCTTAATCACCTTATTCCGTAACACTTTCTCCCTGTGGTCAAGAATCTGGACCGGTTGTTCCTCATAAGATAGGTTCTCTTCTAGCTGAACTACCTCTGGACTCAAAACATGAGATGGATCTGGCATGTACTTTCTCAACATCGAAACGTGAAAAACATTGTGTACCTGAGATAAACTCGGAGGTAAAGCCACTCGGTATGCAACTGATCCAACTCTCTCCAGAATTTCGTATGGTCCAATGAACCTTGGACTCAACTTTCCTTTCTTACCAAATCTCATCATGCTTTTCAAAGGAGAAACTTTGAGAAAAACATGATCACCTACCTCGAAAGATAGATCCTTCCTCCGGTTATCCGCATAACTCTTCTGCCTGCTCTGAGCTGTTCTCATGTGTTTCTGAATCAGCTGACCTTTTTCTGCCATCTCTTCTACCAATTCTTGTCCCATCAACTTCCTTTCACCCACTTCATCCCAGAAAGCTGGAGTTCGACACCGCTTCCCATATAATGCCTGAAATGGTTCCATCTGTATACTGGAATGAAAACTGTTATTATATGAAAACTCAACCAAAGAAAGATGTTGGTCCGAACTTCCCTGATAATCCATATAACAAGATCGTAGCATATCCTCCAATGTCTGAATTGTTCGTTCTGACTGCCCATCTGATTGAGGATGAAAAGCTGTACTAAAATTTAACTCAGTACCCAAAGACTTCTGATGGCCTTTCCAAAAGTTAGAAGTAAACCTGGGATCACGATCTGATACAATGGAGAGATGAAATCCATGTAACCTGACTATCTCTTTAAGATACAAACGGGAAAGTTGATCAAGAGAGAAAGTATCTCGTATTGCAAGGAAATGAGCAGATTTGGTCAAGCGATCAACAATAACCTAGATTGCATTATTACCTCGAGATGTCTTCGGTAATCCAACAACAAAGTCCATGGATATATTCTCCCATTTCCACTCTGGCACTGGTAAAGGCTGAATCATCCCTTTCGGTAATTGTCGCTCGGCTTTAACCTGCTGACAAGTCAAACACTTCACAGTAAAATCAGCAGTATCTCTTTTCATTCCATCCCACCAGTAATACTCCCGCAGATCTCTATACATCTTAGTACTGCCCGGATGAACTGAAAACAGAGAACTATGAGCTTCACATAACAACGCTCTCTTCAACTGTGAATCACAAGGCACACACAATCTCTTCCCAAATCTCAAAACACAATCATTATCAATGTTGAATTCCGGTAACTTACCTTTCTGAACCAGCTCTACCTTTTTCTGCAACTCACTGTCTTGCTTCTGTGCTTGCTTGATTCTATCTGATAGAGATGATCTCACTGATACCTAAAACAAAACAGAAGGACTTCCTGCACCAACAACTTCAATGCCAAAGTTCATCAAATCCTTAACCAAAGGATCACGTTCCAAACGCAACATTGTTAATAAAGCATTACTTTTTCGACTCAAAGCATCAGCCACTTTATTTGCTTTTCCCGGATGGTAATGAATTGTACAATCATAATCCTTGATTAATTCAAGCCATCTCCTTTGTCTCATGTTTAACTCTTTCTGAGTGAATATATACTTTAAACTTTTGTGATCGGTATATATTTCACACTTTACTCCATACAAATGATGCCTCCAAATTTTTAAAGCAAAAACAACAGCAGCTAATTCCAAATCATGTGTAGGGTAATTTACCTCATGAGTTTTCAACTGTCGTGAAGCATAAGAAATTACCTGATCATTCTGCATTAGGACGCAACCAAGTCCTTTCAATGAAGCATCACTGTATATAACAAACTCACCATTCCTGGAAGTTAGTGCCAAAACTGGAGCATTCACCAATCTTCTTTTCAATTCCTGAAAACAATCATCACATTCTTTTGTCCAGATAAACATAACACCCTTCCGAGTTAGCTTAGTCATTGGACTAGATAACCGTGAAAAATTTCTGACAAACCTTCGGTAATAGCCCGCCAAACCAAGGAAGCTACGAATCTCGGTTACATTTGTGGGTCTTGACCATTCTTCCACAACTTTTTTTTTGCAGGATCAACAGTTATTCCATCTTTAGAAACAATGTGACCAAGGAAAGAAATTTGTTGTAACCAAAACTCACACTTGCTGAATTTCCCATACAGTTTCTTTTCTTTTAAGGTTTTCAAGATAACCCTTAAATGTTTTTCATGCTCCTCTTTACTTTTAGAAAACACCAAAATATCATCAATGAAAACCACCACAAACTTATCCAAGAACTCATGGAAAATTCTATTCATTATGTACATGAATACAGCAGGTGCATTGGTTATCCCAAAAGGCATTACTAAAAATTCATAATGGCTATATCTCGTACGGAACGCGGTCTTCGGAATATCTGCCTCCTTTACCTTCGGCTGATGGTACCCCGATCTCAGGTCAATCTTGGAAAACAACTGAGCTCCCTGGAGCTGATCAAACAAATCATCGATATGAGGCAAAGGATATTTTTTCTTAACAGTGATATTATTCAAGGCTCTATAATCAATGCAAAGTCTCATAGAACCATCTCTCTTTTTAACAAATAAAATAGGAGCACCCAATGGTGATGTGCTAGGTCTAATGAAACCCTTCTCTAATAAATCTTGCAATTCCTCCTTCAACTCTAAAAGTTCAATTTGTGCCATTCGATAAGGGGGTTTTGAAATTGGCTTAGCATCAGGAACTAAGTCAACAATAAACTCAACTTCCCGATCTGGTATTATTCCAGGCAACTCATCAGGAAAAACATCAGGATAGTCATTTACCACTGGCACATCATTAATCTGAACAGTTCCTTTATTTTCAACAACGTGTGCAAGGTAACATTCATTTCCATCTTTTACAAGTTTCTCGGCCTCTTGATATGTTATCAAAAGTAAGGGTTCATTCTTGTAAAAAAACTGAAAGTCTTTCTGAAAAGAAACATCTTTAGCTCTATAGTCAATCTTAGCATGGTAAATAGAGAGCCAATCCATACCCAGGATAAAATCAAACTCAACTAGAGGTAGAACAATAAGGTTTGCAAGTAGGTTCTTTCCACAGATAAGGATAGGAAGATTCTTATAAATTCTTTTTTCCTCGACACTTCCCCCATGTGTTTTTACCAAAAGATCAGGAGTCATTCCTTGAGATGGTATTCCCATTTTACTAGAAAAGGTTTCAGAGATGAAAGAATGTGTAGACCCCGAATCAAACAACATACTGGCATAATCTGAAAAAACAAACAAAGTACCTGATACCACTTCATTTGATGGCCCGACATATGCTGAAGTAGTTGCAAAGGATTTCACCACCCCTTTCTGCTTGTAGTCTAACTGCTTCCCATCACTCAAGCTCTTTGTCGGACACTCATTTGCATAGTGACCCATCTCATTACACTTATAACATTTCACTAACTGTAAATCAAATTTGTTCTTACCTTCACCTTGATCCTTTTCAGTGCAATCACGAGCCTTATGTCCCATCTTACCACATCGGTAGCACTTCCCAGAATTCAGAAGACATTCCCCAGCATGCCTTTTTCCACATTTATCACAAACTGGAAACTTAGTTGTCTTACCATCAGACTTTTTTGAAGAATTCTTACCTTTCTTCTTCCACCTCGGTCTCTTCTTTTGCTGGTTGTTATAGAAAACATAGTCATCGGCAAACTCCATTTCCACCTTCTCAGCACATCGAACAAGCTTTTTATAACTTTTAAACTCACGAGAAGCTAAAGCCCTTCGATATTTTGGCTTTAATGCTGAGTAAAAATGATTGATTTTACTATCAAGGTCCCGGATAAAATTTGGAGCATACCTTTCCAATCGAGTGAACCTTTCTTCATAGGTAGCCACTGAGTCTTCCTCTTGCCTCAATTCCAAGAATGGTTTTTCCATCCTAAGTCGAACAGCCTTAGGAAAATACTTCTCAAGAAACATACCTTTGAATTCATCCCAATCAAGAGCATCAATCTCATCGGCATCCCTGATATTTTTAACCATAGCCCACCACTGATCTGCTTCACCCTCCAAACGGTAAATAGCAAGACTAACCTTTTGATTGTCTGAACACCCCATGACATCAAAAATCTTCTCCAGTGCTTTAATCCACCCTTCAGCTAGCACAGGGTCAGATGATCCTCTGAATGATGGTGGATGTTGCCTCGTGAAATGTTCCACCACTGACATGTTCCTCTGCGGTTGATCTGCCTGATCTCATGCATGGATACCACCACCATTTATCGCTTGAGTCAACTGCGCCATTACTGCAACAAACTGTTCAGTTCCAATTCCGACCATCTCAGGATGCTGATTCGGAAGGTTATTTCCTTCTGTATGCCTTCCTAGCACTGCTTCCCTGTTTCCTCTGCGGAAAACCATTCTGAACAAACATGTCTTAGATGAAGCAACATGGTAATCTTTAAATACTATATCATTTCAAAAAAAAATATTTTTGGATAATCATTTAATAGAATTCTAACTCCTAAAGTTATCTAAACCGACCTCTGATACCAACTATAAGGCCCCACCCTTAAACCTTACTTAATCTTGAGTTATTACGAGATTACACATTGAGGATCTTTTCGGGTTTAGAGTTTTTGAGAATTAGATCATAAAACTTGAATTACATTCCACATATAAACAAAGTGGTTACATAAAGATAGTATTCTTCATTCCCATCAATGGAAACACATTTAAAATAAAACATGGATTATTTCGTGACAAATCCTTGACTCTATCATCTTATCATGTACCTTTCCCTTGACCTGTGAAAAACATTTCAAAAACATGGGATGAGCATAAAAACTCAGTATGGGTTATAAAAACATGGAAAGGAAACATGGGTACATATATACATAAGAATGAAATCATACTTTACCCATAAAACATAGGCACTTTAACATACCTCATAAAATCATGAATAAATCATAGAAATTGTAGGACATAAAGGTAACTTGAGGCATTCATAACATTCTTACGTAGGGAGTAACCCTCTTGGTTACGTTTGGAATACCCATCACAGTATATTCCCTAAAATCTATTCGGAGAAACCTTAACGTTTCACTCCTTCGCGTTACCCAATGCATTGGAGAGCTATATCGGGCTCACTCGCCCTTAGTTTATCACAGAACCACCCGTCTTCATAATAATTCCCAAGAACCATAACATAATCGTATCACATAAAAAATGCGTAAAAGAAACATAACATTTCCACATTTCAATCACAAGATATCAATACAACACAAAAAACATTGTGAAAACCATTTTCAATACCAAAATAAAAGAAAATTAAAACATGGTATTTATTTTTCTTTTAAAAAGAAGGTATGGCTTGTAGAGGAAGCCGAAACTCAAATAACGGTCACGACGGCAGAGAAGTCGTTGTCGCCGCATACAGACGACAAAAAACATTCCCTTTTGTCGTTTAGTAAATGCTTCGTATAAAAAAGATTCCATTTGAATAAACGTAAAATCAAAGGGGTTTATACACCGTATAAAAGAAAGTTGTGTATAAAATAAAATATGCCTCAACGAAAGGAGATTGAGACGAAGTCCCATACCTCGTATCCGACTTGACCCGACCGTTCTTTAATCTCCTGAATAATAAACTTGAGTAAATCTCTACTTTCTTATGAATCTTTTTCATGTTAATTATTCCTTTTATACCATGTTATGAACATCATGTAATCAGTTAAGTTAATAATGTTCATTTTGTCTGTATTTGGTTCTTAAGTCAAAAATAGACTTCTTACACTTACATGTTGTTAATTTGGTCAAAGGTTCATTATATACAGAATGGTATTCATGATGTAGATATCATATATGTCATATATATCCAGTACATACATGCATTTATAATATTACATCACATTTAGAGGTAAGAAATGAAATGCACCGTTCATGGAGACGGTAAGCCGTACGTACGCATGAACGCTACTTCCATTTCTATTTCATATTTTCTGGAATGGAATCATAATTATATAAGAGTATATTATAATTCCAGTATAATAACATATATAATATCATTAACTTTATCCTTTACACATCCCACATATGGTATTAACGAATCAAATAACTTTTAGGGGGCGGTAGTCCGCACTTCCTAAAATGAAGATATCGTGTTTACCCATAATGGGAACCATAAAGGTATGCCCAAAATGAAAACACAGAAGCTTAAGGAAAACATAAACATATTATATATCATATATAAAAATAGTGACATCATAATGGCCACCTTTGAAGGTGTTAAATGAGTATTGAACAATCATCGTTTCGGGAGGCAGAATTTTGCCATCCACGGAAACCGTATGTTCTTTAACCATTTGATGTAGTTTTGTGAGAGTGTAGCTCAAATAAATCTTATAACAACATCCTAGTATATTGAAGATACTGTTGTTGTTACAAAATAAGTAAATAAAAAGAGTTTAGGGGGTTGGAGAAGCAAAATAAAACAAATGAACATGAGAGAAAGAATTACCTTTAAAAGTGTAACTCCTTTTGATTTGAGCCTAAAGGCTTCCTTTGAAATGATTCTTCCCAAAGGGAATCCTCTAGGATTAGGAGAGGGATGTGGAGAGAGCAAATGGGCAGGGGTTGCCCGAGCCAATGGCTTGAAGAGTGTGTGAAATGAGGTAGAGGTGGGGGCCTTTTATAAGAGGAGAGGAGGGGCACTTTTGGAAGGTAAAGAAACATTACTTTATTTGAAAATGTGTTTCGGTTTAAAAGGTCCCAAATTGATATAATTTGTGGATAAGGTGATAAGGGTTCGAAATCCACTCATCCAATTGGTTTTGGCAATGTGTAGTTCATAGATTTTACATTATCTTTCCATTTTATTTAAATCGTCAAATAATGATGTCATCGCTGCATCATTATTATGTCGTAAATAATTTAATTTATTTAATGTCAAAAAATTATACAAAAAGTACTATGATGTAGTAAATCTTTTTATCTTTCCAATGACTATTTATAATCAAAATTTGGACTTGTATAACCCCACTTAAAAATTGTTTTCTTAAAACATATTATGTTTGTGTCATTTTCACTTTAACATTAAATAAAAAGTAATTTATGTCATTTCCCAACAAAGGTGGATCCATGGGGTCCCCAAGTTGACCCATGGAATATCATGGTCGGCCATGACACAACCAATGAGGCTGGGACATGTGTCTAGGTCATTTCATTTTATTAAAGTATTATTTATACCTTAAACTACCCTAATTACCAATAATCGTGATTAAGAACTTAATAAGTTACTATTCACCAAAAAATTATTATAATCTCATTGAACCACATTTTACTTCTTAATGACAACCATGTATGTCGGATTTTCAAAATTCAATACACATTAGTGGTAAACTTTCATTTAACTGAAAAATCAGTTTGCTTGATTACCACTTAGTGGTTTCACTATTCATCAAAAATTGAAGTTTTTCAGAAAATTACCAAAAATTCACCCTAAGCTATATTTGATATTCCAAATTCAAAAATGAAGCCTATTTTACAAAATTCAAATCATATAAGTCACTTTAATTAATTTAATAATTAATTACCGCTGCCAGAGCAAATAGCGTGTTTTTACAAAACAATAAGTATCAAAAGATTGACACCAGTTTAAGTCTTATTTCAAAGTGAAATTGATTCCAATGACCACCATTCGATAAAATGGTAAAAATATATTCATATTACACATTAAGACCAATTCAAAAGATAATCTAATCATATATATAAATTAGATTAAAAGCAGTTTTGATGTAAAATGCAGTATTTTGCACTATTCATTAAAAAATGAACATTGTCAGAAAAATACCAAAAATTCACACAAGGTAAATTTTGATGTCCCAATCATAAAGGATAAGTTTATTTTGACAAACATAGTTTATAAAATTGTCAAAATATAGATTCAAAAATGGTTTTCCATCAAAAGGCACTAAAACAATCTTTTAAGAATATTAGTGTATTCCATGCATAAGATTGTATTTATTTTCATTTTAAGTCTCTATAACACTATCTTAATCATTAATAGACATAGATAAAAATATCTATTATTCATTACTTACTTGGGATTTTACAAAGGGTGTGATTTTTCTATGTTAATATACCTAACAGATATCTTTTCCTGAGTTCGATGGGAGACTGAATTCATCACCTACTTTGATTTTTCCAGATCTGCGTATGATCTATGTTGTCTGTTATGATTAATTAGGTATTGGTCTAGGATAATTTTTGATATAATAGGAGTGAGTTGTGGTGTATGTGTATCACCATTTTTTTACATTTGAGGAACTACAAGATTCATAATCTTGAATTATCTACTATAATCCATGCCTTGTACTATTGGGGAAATTATATTATGGGAGAGGAGTTTCTTGTGTGCAAAAACCACCAAAGCATCAAGTAAATTTTTACATAGTGTGACATGAATTTGAGTCAAAAAATGAGGGTTGAATACCTAAAATATTTTGACTTTTAGAATTCCCATATATCCAAAAAGGGTAATGCTACAGTTGATTTACTAAATATAAAGACTCTAAAATAGATAGTTCAGTAGGCCAGTGGTGAGTGATAGCTTTATAGACTAGTTTTTAGAGATGCACTAGGAGGTGATGTATATTCACAAGAAAAAATGTGTCTCATATTTAGTAGCGAGTTTTACTCTTATTGATAGGGTGAGGATGATACAAGTTTCATATTCTAAGGGATTGTTAATATGGGACAGCGTTTGCAGTAATGATTTTCCCCATGGTGGGATTGTTTATGAGGATTAAATCTTTTTCATCCATGGATGTGTCTTGGTTCCAATAGAAATGTTGGGGGATATGATGCGAGAATCCCATGCCACTATATGGGACATGTATCTTGGTCATAAAAAGATATATGATGACTTACACAATCAATATTGGTATCCAAAGATGAGGTAAGAGATAGATGGTTTTTTACGTGTTGTTCAACCAATCAATCGTTGATGTCTGAACACTGGTAACTGAATGGGATTTTAAATTCATTACATATTTATGGGTGAAAATGGTATATTTTAACCATGGGTTTAACGAAAAGACTTTGTCGATCACCTTGAGGTCTTGACACTATATTGGTTATCATAAGAATGTTGAAAAAGGTCACCCATTTTTTTCCAATTTGGGAGACTCATTTAGTGGATGATCTACATAGGATCTAAATTAATTAGATCATATTACTCCATGGGGTTCCATTTTTGATCATATAATATAGAGATGATGAATTATTTTCATGGTTCTGGAAATGTTTATGGAGGGAATTGGATTCACAAGTCCTACTTAGTTCAACCTATCACCCATAAACCAATAGTTTGTGAAAGCGTATGATAATGGTTTTAGAGGATACTCTACAGTCTTGTGTCCTTATCTTGGTGGTTCTTAGTAGATAAATATTAACCTATTATAATAATATTTAAAAAAATACATATAGTAAATCATAAATATGGCACCTTATGGAGCCTTATGTAGTTGGTTTCACCATTCACCCCTATGTTGGTAATATGTAGGAGATATAAATATACTGGGTCACTATATCTTTCTGGAGACATTAGATCAGGTTTTGCATATCTGGAAGCATATTTCTACAACTATGTCTAGAAAAAATTCATAGACCAATCTTAATCATTTGAGATTAGTTCGAAGTGGGGAGTCATGTTTTCTTGTAATTTCTTCTTAGACAATGGTATAGGAGGACATAAATATAGAAGTTATTGAATAAGTATGATGGGCCCTTTGATATTTTAGAGGGAATCAGAAGGATAAAAAATCAGTTGTAGTTAACAAAGAGTTGTTTGTTCATGCATGATTTCATCCATGTATATCAACTTTTTCAAAATTATTGTGATCCATCAAATATTATTCTGCCTGAGGAGTTTGAGTTTTAGGTAGATGTTTAATTTTTAAAGATCAATTTATATATTATTAATCATGGAATGAAGGTTTTTAAAGGATATTTATTTCATTAGGTATATGTGTTATGGATGAAAAATCTACAAGATGAGACATGGGAGAGGGAGGCAGACACACATGATCAGTGGGAAGAGTTATACTCAGATGATGAATTTACACCCTTGGAAGGTATATTTGAGGATGAATATCTTTAAGGGGTGTGATAGTTATATCCCAGATTTTCTATGAGGTAAAAACCCTTTATTTATAGTTTAATTCCTTTGTTTGACATATTATGTATGCCTATTGTGGCTATGGAGGAAATGGGGGTTTATGTGTCTTGTTCAGATCCCATAGCCTTAATTTCTAGAAAAGGTAGGTAGGCCGACACATAATAGAAATTGTGTTCCCATGGACACATTATTTGATTAAATCTATTGTGTGGTCTAGTGAACTTCCTAGGGACACACAATATGAGGAAACTATAAATCTAGGTCCATAGAACCATGCATGAATGCTATAGTATTTAAAATCTGAAAAAAGCACAGTTGTTGGATGGGTTATCTAACCATTCACCAAGAAAATATGAGGGATATTTTTTTGAAGAGAAGGGAACGTTCTTGGAATATGGATTGGAAAACTGGGCGAACAAACAATGCAACACATATTTTTAATAGAGATCACCATTTTTCCTTATTTCATAAAATCCCACACCCTAATATTTCTTTCCAATTTTTTCTATAGGGGGACCATTTATTCTGTATTACAATCCCTCAATTATTCTCTTTGGTTTTATCCAATTCTTCTATAATACTTCTGATTCAAGGGAGTTTAGTCACATTGGATCCACACATGTGAGTGATATTATTCCTCTTTTACCTTTATATGTATTCCTTCATATGATAAGTTATATTTTTTTTGTGGGATCTTATGCCCCATTATTAGGGAATTCAACCATTTTTATATTTATCTATAATCTGTGTCAAATCACAGGCTGACACTGTGTGAGTGTTATTATACTGAACTGATATTCATGGTTTATAACATTCCCTATAATGTCTCATTATTTATAGCTTATTTCTGATGTTCCAAACACTATAAATTCTAGAAGATTATTAAAAATTAATTGAATGGCTTGATTAAATTTACAGAATCGTTTATGGTTTTCCACACAGTACTATGTGATGGTTAGAGGTTTTTGACCTCATTTATAACCACATTTGATGTGTTTTCATCTATCTTCCCATGATATGTCTTTTTGTAGGATTGTACGCGTTCTCTAGTTTTAGAGGGATCTATAATTAACTAAGTGAGATATTAAGAGAGAGATTATTCTTCCTTTTCATGTGATTACATGTTATTAAAATGGTCAAATGGTTTAAAAGGAATATCATGAAATAGTTGGATGAACTCATGGATTTTGAATAAATATGAAATGGTATTTGATATGATGAAGGAATTGTTTAGGATTACTTAGTCATTTATTATCCAAGGATCTAGTTTAATGTATTTACTTGACATGCAACAATTCCATGACCATTTTCACTCCTTGGATCCCACTCAATAAAATTCCTTGGTCATTTCTTCTACCTGTATCTTATTTAGTTGAATTACATAGAATTTTCGGATTATATTGAAATTTATACTACTTCAATCATGCATGCCTTCATTACTTATCCTATTGATTTCCGTGGAAATTACTACCCATTGACCCGATCCCATGTCGTCCTAATATGTGATTAGATGGAATATATGATTTCTGTTGATTATTGATATGAATTATAGATAGATCAATGATTTGGATTCTTGAGCACTGTGAAATTTGATAGACATACTATCTTCACTTATAATGTTATTACTTGTACACCTGTAATATCTATATAATTCTTCAGCTTATATTTGTAGCTATGAATTTTTATAGTCACTATTGGTGGTGGATTTTTAAGTGTTTTATCACACCCTATTAAGTATTTTGTTGGGTACAATTATAAAATTCATGGATTCGGTTAGGGATAGTGTAAATAACTTTCATGATGATTCTTGATTAGTTATCTATAGGATTTGGGGAGAAAATGACCCGAATCGACTCTTGATGCACTGTGAGGATAGTTATTTTTTGAATTTCATTACTTTTGATACATTTATTTTAATAGATGACTTTTTTCTGTATATCATTTCCTATTCACCATCTGTATATGACACCATTGGATGCTATAATTGGTTATTTATATAATGTATATTTATTCTTCGAGTGTTTAGTATTTTATATTCTTCTTCTAGTAGTTGATATGATTATAACACTATGCTACTCTGTGAACAAGAGGGTATAGCTTCCCCACTGTTCTACCATGGACCCTAACTGCAATTCGGCAGCCACCAATATATGGGTAGGAATGCATGAGGCCATATGGATAATTAGGTTCAATTACTGTTGAGTGAACCAATTCTGAGATGTCACATTCACTATGAAATTTGATAAATCCAAAAATATAAAACTCATTAATGTCATTAAAATATAGGGAACGATTTAATTAGTCGAGAATAGGAATAAGGGGATGGCTTACCTTAGATTTTTCTTGAGATACCACCCTTGGATATCCTGTAATCAAGTGGAGAATGGAAACAATTAAGAGGCCATATGAGGTCTATTTAATGGTGGATATTAAATGAATTGTTTAGGGGAAAAAAATTAAAATAAGTTAATTAGAAAATGTAAACCATTATCTCACAGAAAATATAAACAAGGGTCATTTGGTACAAAATAATGGTTTACTTTCTACAAACTAGATCCCAGAGGCCACCAAGGCCTTTACCAGGTCTAGTGGGTAATCACTAACCTCCTAATAGGAACTCAATATATAATTAATTTCTATACTATATGTTGTACTATCATTAATTCCCTCATGAAATCTCAACATAACATCAACATGCATCTAAATTTTTTCTTAAAACCATCTTAAAACACCGAAATTTAAATCCAAATTCCAAAATAAATAATAACCCCTTACCCAAATAAAATAAACTGACCCCACAAGTCATTCACATAAAATCAAAACTAAATACGTTCATAAAACCTTAAATGATTTTATAAATATATTATTCATTATTACTTCCCCACCATATTACTTCTCGATCCCAAGAAGTATAGGGTGATACATACACAGAAACTCATTTCCTTTATGTCTCAAAGGAAAAATCTATGAAATCCAACAACTGAGGCTATAAAACTTCTAAATATACCTCAAATTACAATATCATAACCATTCCATCAATATATGGTCTAACACACAACTCAAAACATATGTCTGACATTCATCTTTTAATTCACAAATCTGATTCAAAGTAATAAATATCACAGAATTTTAATATCCACATCATACCAATAATTATTTAAATTAATTTTTGACATGAATTTACAAATGTTTTGAATTTCATGTTTCACATGTATAAAAAAACTAAATCTAACTGTGAAACATTTTAATGGAACTAAATATTAAAATAAAAAATAATCATTTTTACATTATGATATTGTTATATGAAACACCATTATGAAATTTACAAGAGGAATTTAACAGAATGTAAATAAAAATATAATGAAAAAAAAGCATTTCACTAAACAGTTTTCAATAAATTTTGTCACCATTCTAGGAACTAGTTAAATAAATAAAATAATTAGATACCTAATATACATTTTCATAAAGAATTATATAAATTGAATGAATTATTTTACTAACGAATCTAAAGTTGTTTATTATAGTGAAATATAATAACTATATATATAGTCATTTAATATATCATTGTTATAAATGTAATAATTAGTTATATGGTGATGAGGTATATCCAATGGGTACATTTTGTAAGTGAAACTTATTTAATTCACAAATAATAAACAATTATGGAATGAAATAAAAGATAAAATTTTAATTATTATAAATAATTATAAAAAAATAATTTTTTGAGTTACAAATTATTAGAATTATCATTATTATAAAATGAATTATTGTATTTAGATATCTAATGTAAATGCTTTAACACTAATATAAATTTAAATTAAATCAATAAGTCATTAATATTTAAATTCTATAGGACGTGCATAAAAGTTTATAATGTTACAAAATTAATTTTCTTCAAAGAACTATTTTTTATGCATTGTTCTTTTCTATTTAAATAAACTAAATAGAGTAATTTTTCTGATGAATATAATTTTATTTTTTAATAATTAAATATCTTAACACTCATTATAACATTAATTTAAAATTAAACATTAATAATTATTCATAATGTTTATAAAGTTATTTATCAATAAAAGTAGTTTTTAACAATTTTTTTTCATTTAAAAGATAAATTTCCCATATTTTGATAATGAATTTCATTAAATATAGTGAAATTGTTTATTAAAAAAAATTATATTATGTAATGTGTCTAATTTCATTTTTCCTAAATATATGTTATCGAGGTAAAAATTGAGTTACGATGATAATGGAAAATTAGGTAAAAGGAGTTTAAACTAACTAGTATGACTTCAAATATCATAATATCTTATCTATAGATTTTTGGTTGAAGAATTTATTGACCAAAACCTCCACCTCCATTATTTTTCACTTCTTCTCCACTTTACTATTAAAATTACAACATTATAAATAATTTAATGAGTGTTTATAGAAATACCACTCAAAACTCACCTACAAAATGGACCGCTCGACTTCCCCTTCCAAGCCAATATGATCATTTTAATCCCACCAGATTCTATATGCAATTACACTCTCCCAAAAACATTATATTATTTATATATATTATAGTTTGAAGAATAAATATGTAATCTTTTATTAAATTGGAAACCATTGTCAATAAGGGGAGAATTTGACATATAAGTATATATGTTCTTCTCTATATTATTCAATTAACTTTTAACAACTATTACATTTTTTTCAAAACCAAAAAATACGTAATATTAAAATATTTATGTTTCTAAAAAATGATATAACAATTATATAACTATAAACTCTAACTCATTCTCTCGTGAAAAATGTTCTTAGGGTTGGTTCAACCACCAACATGAATGATACAACAATAACATCATCATTTTCTTCGTTAAAATTTCTCGAGACATTAATACAAGTAATATATATCATAATAATGATTATTCTTTTTCATGAATTTATTTCTATATTGGTAACAAAAAAATTAATGATCATTATTAAGCAACTCATTGTAATCTATAAATTTCCGAAAAAAGTTCTCCATGGATATGAATCTTCGAAATAAACTCATATGTTCCATAAAATGAATATGTCACCATATAAAAAATTGAGAAAAAATTATTCCACAATCATTACTAATATTTTTTACTATTAAAATTTTATCAATGAGTGGGGATCAACATCTTCATTATGGAAATTGTTTGAAATAATCAATATCACTAACATCTAATGGTGAAAATAAACAATAACTAACATACATATGTGTAAAGAATGATTTTAATTTATGTATATAAAAAGTAACAAAAAATAATCTATTTTAATATGTTATTATGGTGGGTAGGTATTTTATTCATCAGTTTTATTTGCATCCATTGAATTTCTATAGTGAAGGTAACTGTTTCTTGTCACAATTTTCCATTCATTTAGATATGATCTATATTCGGCACCTATATTATTATTTTTGGTGTATATAATAATGATAGATGTGATTCATCATACCATTTTTTCAAAATTAAATGTATTTAGAAGTACATATCTGGTTTTCTCTTTAATGGGATTTTTATTCAAAATTTATAAAATACCATAATGATTTCTCTAAAATTTAATTTTTAAAAAATAGATTTTCCATTTTTTGGGATTTCATATAGGTAAATTATATGTTATTATATAAAAAACACACATATTTTTCATATGTTTAAACATTTCATTTAAATTTAACATTATCATTTATAATCCCTTTGGTTTATAATTTTACATAAATAACATTTATATGTAACACAATTCTTATCTCTTCTTTTTATCGGGAATCATTCTCCTTGATATAAAAAATTATTATTATTTTATTTATTTACTAACAACAACATTTATGTTTTATTATGTTCATTTTTAATATAACTTACATTAATCATACAAGAAATAATATTATAATGTTTTCCATGAGTTTTTTTCTAATAACCTTTACACTCCTAACAAAAGTGAAAAAGGAACATTATTTTAACACCTTTCACCATAAAACATTTTCAAAATTTTATAACCATTTTTAATAATGATGATTCAACTATTTCTATTCTTGGATATCCAATGTGATATAAATTTCCAATTTTCACGAATATATAAATTTAAAATATGATATAAAATAAAATAATTTGTCTCCTTTTTTCCTTTGAAATCATTAAATTCTTTTATAAATGGTTTCTTTCATCAATGTAAAAATTCCATTAACAATTATTATACATCACTAGTGATATTCTGTAACTATTTAATCAATATTCATTCACTATATTGATTATGATTATGTTATGTTAATTTTTTTAGTATATATGTTTCTTTTTCACATGTTAATTAGGCTACGATGGAATTATGAATGACTTCATAATAACATAGAATAGATATGTATTATTTATCATTTAGTTATTGGTAGGTACATTATATCATTCATATATATAGGGATAGTTTTTATATCTCATTAGATGATATTTATTGGATTGGGGAGAAAACAAAATAGAACATGGGTGTTTGTTTAGAAATTTTATGGGAATTTTATGTGAACACAACCCACTATGGGACTCTATCCACAATGAGATGATGGTAATGTAAGTGAGCCTTAATATAAAGGTATATTTTTTAAAATTATTTATGTTCCAAATTGTTAATCATGTGTTATATATTTATGTCTCAATATTTAATTATCATTTCCATACATCACATTTGTGAAGATAGTCCAAATAAATTATTATGCGAATCATTATTTATATTTTATTGGGTATGATTAACAAATATTATAACCATGGACATTAATTATGTTTTTATACACATGTCCTTATCTTATGTTAACTTTTGATCTAAAATTATTATCCCTTGTTTTTACCCTTATCAAGCATCTTAGAACACCCTTTCCCATGTTTGGATTCACATGGTTATAGAGAAAAGTATAATGTATGATATATATAAAACATTTAGATGTGAGAATATTATTATTTGGGAGATATTTAATTTTTTTTAGAAAAACATAGTTACGTAACTAATATCTAAATACACAAATGATTTTTTTTCCAATATATGAATTTTTATTTTATATTATAAATAAAAATTTAAAATTATTTAATATATATGTTTGTTGTTCTTATGTCAAATCAAATGGTATCAGATCATGTTTTAGTTATTTTTTTGGAATGTAATATTAATAATATTATTATAAAACCGAAAAAAACGTATATTGAAAAGAAAACTATTATTATATGAAGCTAATTTGTCATATTTTGAACAAAAATGTCGCATAATTAATGACATATTCATATTTATTTTCATTATAACTTGACTATTTACTATGATTTTTATTTCTTGATTCTCAAAGTTAATATTTTTGTTTTATTAATAGTTAAGAGACATACTATTGAAATTATGGTGGGTATAGGTGCATCCATAATTGAAAGAATATTATTTTTCCCCATTTTATGAATTCATTCATATCATGTAATGTCTCTAAGACTATTTGTTTATATCCCAAATTTCTATAAGATTAATAATGAATGAAAAATACCAGTTGTACAATGATTGCATCTAAGGTCTATTTACCCTCTTTAATAAATTTTTATAAGAATATTCATCATGAAAATTTTAGTGATCTTCCATTGTTGATATTTTTTATGATTTGTAAGGATTATCTCTTTATATAAAGATCCAACATTAATTTTTATGAAAGGGATGCTATATTTAAAGTACCAAATAAACCATTGATCATATATTAATTACTGTATTACCATGATCTACCTATGAAAATTAATTCCATTATAATGTTCTTAATATAAAATTCAGGGGGGGTTATTTATCTCAAAATGGTGGGTAAAATATGTTATTAAATACATGAAAATTGTTTTGTAATATTTCAAATATCTTCAAAAAAGTTCCATAATATTCTACCATATCATGCAGATTCATTTTCTATACAAATTATACCTTGTACAATAGTAATTTTAAAGACTCAATATATAATTACCCAAATTAAATTGTAGGAATTAAATAATCAACTCTAAGAGAATATGGATAAGGGTTTTATATACCCTTATTGTTCACCAAGGTGTGCATCATTCCACTTTTATTTGAAGAATATGAAATAATATGGTTCAATGCATCTCTACATTAATTTTAATGAACAAAAAATTGACAATCAAGTAAAAGTATGATGTTACCCATATAGATTACCTATTCAAATCTATACAAGGGTCATAATAGTTATCAAATAATTACCTATAATATATATATATATATATAATCAATTAATTGTAAAAAATTGAGGATATACCCAAGAAACTATTTTGTTTAAGATATGGTCACTATGAATTCATTTTTTTTGGATTGAATGGTGATTTGGTAAACAAAACTATGTTTCCCAAAATTTATTAATTAATATAAAATTTTATTGATTACAAGAGGTAAATGTGTTTTCACAAACAATTTATTAGGGGAGAAGTATATGGGGAGGATTCATTATATCATTTATGGTGGTCATAAAAAATTAATAGAATTGGATTCAACATTAACAAGATTTTTTATTATTTTCACACTGAAACAACTACCATAATACTTAATTTTTTTCCTCCATTTTAAGTAATATATCCCCTTGAGATATATAGCTCTAAAAAATCAACATCACAATTAATGAGGCATATCAAAAACCTGATCATTTTGAAAAATCCACAATATATTTGAAAAATAAAATTATATATTGATTGTAGAAATCCCATGCATTTCAGTTCTCAAGACACTTCCATGAATTTAATGATATAATATCATCCAAAATATGGCATCACGTAAAAAAAACTAGGTATATATAACTAAAAACAGCATGCAATTATCCCAAGCACCATTCATCTATCAAAGGTATCAACTCCAATTATACACCTCGTGAATCTGTATCCTCCGAACAACACATCAATAAATCCAAAAAGGTAAGTCAACCAACATATGTGATGAATATGAGAGAAAAATAGTATGCCTTCACCCCATATAAAGAAAAATTATAAATATAATTAATTCTCAGCATTATTGTTTAGACTATCAGTAGAAGAGTCATTTTATCAGCATTGAAATCATAAAATACATATAGACATACAAAATGAGTGTTGGGTTATGTCCTTTCTTAATCTATTAATGCATAATAAATATTGATTATAATCTTATAAAATCATCAAAATCATATTCTATATCCTATAGAGGAGAAACAAGTAGTTAAATAACATGGTTTTACATAAAAAAAAATCTATATTGGGAAACAATATTGAAATGCTCAAAATGTTCTTAAAAAATCATCACAACCAAAATAGAAAAATAAAGAATAGATTAAAACAACCTATAATATATAACACACAATTCATGATATAAAAACATCAAATGGAGGGGGAAAAGAATAGATTCATTTCTTGGAATGTCCAAAAATTTGAAATTATGATTTACTTAAATTCCCCCTATCATAGTGAAAATCCATATTATGATTTTTAGGTAAACCTCCATTTTATGTTAACCATCATTATATTTTTAAATTCAATTTAATATTTTTCATCAATATAAGATTTAAATTACTTACCCAATTCAGCAATATCCTCAAATTAATCCCTCATCAGAGAGTCAAAATCTGCATCATCATTATAACTAATGTCTGTATGTGATTTGGAATCATCCCTGATAGATTAATTGAATAATTTTGGTTCTTTTAATTTTATATAATAATAATTGAATATTAGTGTTCAATTATTGAGGTTCATAATATGTTCAATATTAAATTTACCATAGGATGAAAAAGCTACTCAATAACCACATGTTGTGGGGAAATATCTTCTTTTATATTCATAGAGGACCTAATAAATCATATAGAATCTATTCTTTCAATATTAGAATAATATTTATGTTTCCAATCCTTTATAGGATGAACATAAAAGAACCCTTACAAGTCAAACATTAGTTCTTTACCTTTCATATCACTCAAATTTATAAAGGTATACAAAATATGACAGGATTAGTGATTAGGATCATGGATAGGTTAAATAGAATCAGAGTGGATATCATGATCCGCTTCTTATGTGGGTTGAATAACTACCTGGGTATCAAGGGAATATTTATTAGGTCTCATAAGATCATATTTTATACTCATTTATTGGATGATTATCAAAATAAATATAAAAACATTGAGATAATGTTTCAGGAGTGATATGAGACATGAAAGGGCTCAAAAGTTATTTATTAACATCCTTATCAACAATATCTCTACGGAGTATGAAGGAAGAATCACACACCACATTATTCTCTAATTTTTAAAATTTGATTTATTAATTTCATGTAATGGGGAATTCATGGGAAATCCTATTTCCACAACCCTTTTAGTAGTGTCTAATTTTTAGGTATTTACTGCAATAATGTTATAGGTTTTAAAAAAACCTCCTATGAAAAATGTAGATTCATAGTTTTCAATCCATACTATTAGTGTTAGAGGATGATTTATATCAAGCTATACGTAGACTCTTGTAATTAAATGTAAATGTATATTTTATTAGTGGATTCAAATTTCAATGATTTTCAAATTACGATAGAAATACAAAATTTGGATTCAAGTCTAAACTAATAAAGAATCAAACCGTGGAATCCTAACATCAATGGATTGAATGGGGATTAACATCAATCCTAATGTCTGGGTACCATTTCAATACATTCATGGGGAAACCTAAGAATGAAAACAAACCTCATTTTTGTTTAAAACAATTCTATTTGGACCGAAAAATTTTATTTTAATATTAATGGATATCATTAATATAGTGTCCTTAAATATAAAATTGACTAATTTTTTGTAGTATTCCTAGATTATATTATAATATATTTCAAATCAATTGAAGAGAATGAAGATCATTGGAGGGTTGTATTATATAATTTCCGAAAGAATAAATATTAAACAAAAAATTGTAATTGTGAATTATAGTTATTGGATGTATCACTCATGGGTCTTGTAATCACGGAAATGGTTATATATAGAGATATATCGAAGATAGATGTTATTGAATAATTCCCTAGAATATCCACTAAAATATATATCCATTTCTATCTTGTATTAATTGGATACTATAGATTCTTTGTGAGAGATTTCATACTACTGCAAAATCGTACAACCAATTTAATTCATAAGGGTGTAATGTTAATTTTGATAAATGAATACAAATAAATAATTAGGGATCACCTGAGAATGTTGTTCAATGAACATGTACTCACTTTATATTGTAGTGGTTAATGTAATATAGCATGAAATGATTCATCAATGAATGGATTGTGATTTTTCATTCTAGATACTATCACATTGGTTGCTTATGCCTTACCACAATTAAAAATTCATGTGAAGTATTATTGATACATGATTAAGAGATTAAAACGATGAGGTTTTCATTATAGATATGGAATAATTATATCTATGTTTAATTAATTGTTATTTATAATGATCAAGAGAAAGTAATGTATATATTACCACAAAATTTGTTTAAAATTACCAAAAATAGATGGTTTATGTAAATCATAGACTATGAGTTCCTGGTACATTTCCACCTTGGAGTAGAAAAAGGTGGATGATGCGTTGAATATAATGTATTATTATTCCAAATACATTTTGACGAATTAAATAGTTCTAATAAACTTGTATTTAAAAATTATGGAAATTAAAATAAAATATAAAGGATAGACATATTATATTACCCAAATAATAAATTAATCATCCATACATGAAAATATTAAGGAATAAATTAAGGAGGTTATGATGATACATAATGTTGATAGAAATATTAAATATTTTAACATTAAAAAATTTGAATTATATGTCTTTGGAAATGATTAGTGTTCATAAAATATTAGAATTACAGAATGATCTGTTGATTCAAGAATATAAATCATTATTATTTATTAATTATTTAATCTATTAGATAATGTACATACATGAATTTGGGATCTCATAGTCCCTACTTATTCCTTAGTGGTGATGACTGCTATGATTCCCCCTTGCATAAATTCTAGGTTTTGGGATTGGATGATACAAAATAGTATTAAATGTCCATGATTTACAGACATTTATTTCATCTTTTCCCAAATTTGGGATAGGCTATACAGAAGTTAAGAAGTTTCATACAATGGAAGGGGGTCTATTTTAGTGTCATATTAGAACTATATAGCGGACCATTGAGCTTCCATAAAGTGTCGATATGTTATCTTAGTGACGTTAATATTGATTAAATTATCCTAGGTTGATGAACTTGATGTTGATAAAAATATATATGGGTTTTGGTGTGCATTTATGAATTATTCTGGATTCATATGTTAATATTACATATTTACCAACTCCTTGTATTAGATTAAGAAAAAATAATTAAATGGATGATAGAATTTTTATATGTGAATTGGTTAATTCATTTAATTTTTCTTGGGGATGAGAAGAATTATGGTGGGGATATTTTAATGAACAGTGTTGTTGGATTTATTTTATATATTCAAGATATTTATTAATAAGAAGAATATAATTCTTTAAGGAAATTTATAAAATTATTCTTATTTTTTAAAACTAATAAAATAATGTTTTATTGGAAATTTTTTTGTCCGTTAATAAATAATAATATTAATTATTTTATTATTATAGTTTTTTGAAGAAAAAATGAAATTAAAATATATGATTTCAATTAACAATTGTGAAATGGTAGAAATATTATTTGGGTGAATATTTTTTTTTGTTAATGGTAAAATGTCTATATTAATAATTACGCTAAATAAATGAAATTGTGTGATTAATAAAAATATATTAATATTTAATATATATTTAATTAATGTTATTGTTGAGATGTTTACGGAGTTAATAATGGAAGACATTTGATAATAATAAAAATGTATTATTATTGTGATTATTGTTATAATTAAATAGGAAAAATAACATTAGTGGGTGGTGAATTAAAATGTCTGTATATATGTGCTTCTGTGCATGTGTGATGGTGTTTATATGTTTATACATATATGTGTTTTCATAACATGTGCTTTAGAAAATGTGTTTAAATATGATATATATATGGCTATATATATAGGTGTGTATATATGTAATTCTTATATATACATGTAACTATAAAGATATATTTAATGAAAGGTTAAATGGACATTAGGGGAAGACAAAAATAAAAAAAAAATTATGAATAATATAAGTGGGTTCGTGGGGGTGGTGGAACATCAGATGAAAGGAGGAGATATGGAATCCTTGAATAATAAAAGGATGATGAAAATATATAGAAAAAGTTAAATAATCATAACTAATGAATGAAAATAAACATTAAAAAGGGGGTAGATGGGATGTTAAGAGTGCATAAGATCCCCCCCAACACTCACACCTCTCACCCTCTTATACACCTCTATCTCCATATTATTATTTTATTTATTTTAATTTTATCCTCAAATCTATAAATTTTTTACTTCATGTTATACAGATAAGAATGATACACCATTTGTTCCATTGGGGGTTGTCTTAAAAATCAGAGATTAAATCTCCATTTTGTTTTTAAATATAATGAGATCATTTTTTATAATTAATTAAATATTTTATTTATTTTTTAAATTATATAAGAATTGAATAATTCAAATAAAATAATGTTTCACAAGGAAACATCTCTTAGGTGTGAAGTTAGACATGATTTCTTCCCTATGTCGTCATAACACCAGTTCACATAAGGATGGAATTCCTTAATGTTCTTGTATGTATTATATGATTTATTATGGTGTTCATTGGTTTTCATTTGTTTCCAGGAAATCCCAATATATGATAAGTATTATACTTTAACACATGAAGTGTGTGTATGTGTGTAGGCTTGCCTTTTTTTTTATGTTGCTTGCATATGTATTATGATGATTCTAGTATTGTTTGAACTGATGTTATGTCTGATTTTTCAGTTACATTATGTATCATATGTGATATTTTTTATATTTCATAGAAGAGTATGTAGGTTAATATTATTTTGACTACATATCATATAGTATCTTCTAGAAATTGGTGTGCTTGTACCTGCTGTAACATCCCAACCTAAGAGAAACTAATGTTTCCCTGAGTTAGCAGGTCACATGGCCACAAGAGTACCTCATCAAATATCATATGTTTTCAACAAAATGTTAGAGTTAAATTTTTTACAATGGGTGACTATAAATTCATCATTAGATTCAAACAATGTGTAATAAATGAATAAAAAAACAAATTCATAATAAATGCTAACTAGAATTTTGGAAGTACAATATCCTTATAGTAATAATAATGAATTCATCCTAAAAAATTTCATGGATTATATACAATGTGATATAATGAAAAGTTTTTAAAAAAGAAAACATGTTGACGTGGCCTCAAGCATCCTGTACAATGCATGCATCAAAAGGCCAAAAATACCAAAAAGGAAATCTCGAATATCATCATAATCCCCCGCTCGATCATGTTCTTCCCTATTCCCATGATATAATCAATCAAGAATCATCAATAATAGGGATCTTTCTCCAATCCCTACTTGTATTCATAAATATTCTTTTGTGTCATTGGAAGGCTGGATAGTGTGTGAGATAAACTCAAGAGGTTACCACCAACAGTATCTATAGCATGTATAGTATTTTGAAATAAACTATAGACATATGTAAGGATAACAGTTACGATATATAATAATTATATATTGAAAATGTACACAAGAGCAGTATATAATAAGAGCCCATTGTAAGAGGTGGGAATCAATATAAAAATTACCAACAACAGGTAGTGACCAGATCGACATAATTCACACAATATAAGAGTAACAGAACTACATGGTCCAACTCCAAAGGTGGATAAAAATGGTGACCTAAATCCAATGATGTAATCTTACACATGAGTTTACGGTTCCATAGAATGATCCCCCATAATGGTTTCAAACTATAAAAATCATAGATACCAAAAAATAATAATCAAAGGTTCCATACCTTATGTAACATCCAACAACATCACATCAATAAATAGGTTCTATACCTATCAAAAACATTGGTGTCATTACATTAGAAATCAAATGTTATATACCATTAATAACAATATCTTTCATTTCTAAATAGTCATAGGTTTGTTAAATTTAACAATAATAGGTTCTATACCTAAATAATCGTCATTGTGATGCCTTTTATAATAATAGGTCCCATACCTTTACTAGTAACAGGTCCCATAAGATTATTAATATTAAGATTCATACCAAAATAATAATCAAGTCATCCATATATTTAATTTAATAGAATTTAAAATCATGGAAAAATAGGAAAGATCCTATCATAGAAACCCATTTAATTTAATAAGGAAGCCACTAAAAGATCGTGAGATCACAGAAAAAAATTGGTGGTTTTAACAAGATTTTATATAAGAACCTACCTCACTAGTGGATTAGGTTGAGGTCAAAACCTCAATACATGAATACGTGCTATAAAGGGAACTCATCAAGGTGCCGATAATGAATCTAAGTCTTATAATTAAATTTATTATATTTTTTTGGAAGGTCTGATGTGTGAAAAATCAACAATTAATATATAAACCAAACAACATTCAGTAAAAGTAGTAAAAAAACAAATTAATAACTTAAAAGAAAACTCATCCAGTATTGACTGTTATTTTTATCTATATGAGAAGAAAATGGAAGAACAAATAAATTCCCTAAAAATAGGCCATATATGCTTGCACCAATATAACACTGAAGATGGAGTGATAAACAAAGGAAAAAAGGTAACTCACTAAATCTCTTATCGGTGGTGATATAATGATATATACAACATCCCAAACAGATTTCGGGAAGATTCATAGGATTAATTCCTTGGGTAGGTCAGGGGAGGACTCCTTCGATGGACTTCCCGTGAGAGAGAGAAGTTAGGGGGTATGCTTCTGTCAAAATAAGAGGCCCTTCCTCCTTTAAAAAATGTACCTAGGAATTTTCATGGCATGTTTATGATTTGAAAATTGTGTAATTATCTAGGTTTATCATCTGATTAATGTTCATTACATGTTCTGAATTATACTACAAAGGAAAATATACCTCATATATTGAACACATGCCATGTATTCCAAATACACATTATATACCTGGCATATAACTAGCCTTCACCACCTACAAATTTATTTAAAAAACAACCCAATTAGACTATGGGATTAGATTAAAGGTATAATTTAAAATGATAACATACACAATGGTTAAAATAGTTGAAATTATTCACACCTCCCATGAAAGAGAAGGTTTGTTACAGTCTACCCCCCTTAAAATAACTCATCATCGAGTTTCCCTTCTAACAGTGGAAATGAATCTTTTGAGAATTACTCTAATGAATGAGAACATACATTAGCCTCCTCCCAATTTGTCTCATCTCACATGAAGTCATTCTTCTATATCAAACATAGTAATGGAATATACCTACCTCAATGAGATTCCATGAACTGGTCCACAATAAATATGTGATTCTCCTCAAAGGACATGTCTTCCTCCAAATCAACCTTATTGGGATAAAATATATGAGATGGATTTGAATAAGAACATGAAATCTGTGAATCATATAGGACATCATGCATAGCTTGGTACATCATAGGTCGATGAAACCGATATTCTACTGGTTTGACTGACATGAAAACCATAAATGGTCCATAAAATAGTGGCAAAAATCGTCCCCTTCAATCTAATCCATTGATATCCGATTCTTTTCGATACACATAATAATACTTGATCTTGAACCTAAAACTCTAGTGGAAGATGATGTTGATTGTTATATGAATTATTACTACATTTAGTTGTATCTAATTTCATCTAAATTAACTAAAATGTCTATGAAGTCTCCTATGTGTGATGAGGTCCAAGTAAGGCTAACTCACCTTCCTCTAACCAACAAAATATTAATTACATTGTCTACCATATAAATTCTCATAGTGAGACATTTGTATCCTTATATGAATGATATAATTGAATGATAATTAAAGAAGAGGTATATTTTTATCCTAATAACCACCAGAATCATGGAAATATAATTAGAGAATGGAATTTAAAATAGGTAACATCTATTCTAACTGACCTCTATTTGAGGGTGAAATGATGTGCTTAAATGAGCAGGTATACCCAAATTTCTTAAAAAACCTATTATAACCATGATTTTAAATGATAATCAATATCAAAAATGATATAAAGAGGGACACCATGTAGTAAAATAATCTCACATGAAAAAACTATCCCATGCTCATCCACTATGAAGGTCTCTTTTATAGGTAATAATTGAGTGAACTTAATGATATTTTCAATGCTCACCCATATTACATCGCTTCTTCCAGCAGATATCAATAACCTAGTCACAAGATTCATTGTGACATCATCCCAATTCAAATTATTAATGGGAAAATCCATAGAATCCCTATTGGTAACTGTTGCTCTACTTTCACCAATTTCTAGGTGGAACACTGAGTAACAAAACTATATGTATCCCTTTTATACTAGGCCTCTAATACTATTGGAACATTTCATGATACATATTTTTATACCTATCCCATACCGCTAAAGAAGAAGAATGAGGCTATCACATTAATTCACCCCGGATGTTTTTAAGAACAGAGACTACTCTGTGAATGTGAAAACCTAATCCACCTCAAGGATCCATAGCAGAAATAGATTCTTACTCAAAACACACTCTCTCAGAACTAATCTCTCTGGATCTGATTAAATTCCAATCTTCAGTCTATCCATAAGTTAAGATGTAACTAATATCAATGCATGTATATACAATTCATGAAGGTCATAAACCTCCAAGTGATTTTCAAAAAATAGAACCATTAGCTTTCATTCATCACTGGCCTCTTAAATTATCCATTTCCGAGTCCTTCAGCTCAAAGCATCAGCTACAACATTTCATATCCCAAGCATATAGTCCCGATGAAAACTGACGTACTGTAATTATTAAAACCACAAATTCTATCTGATATTCTAGTGATGATGCATGAAAATATACCCTTGGAATTTGTGGTTCCATAAACACCTCAAAAGAATATAAAATAATTTAATGCCTCAAACAACTCAATGTGTGAACCATAGTGGATGACTACAGATTGTGTGTCATGTAATTCTACCCATGATTCCTCAGCTACTACGACCCGTACACAAAAACTCAATCTTCCTAAATTACAAATGCTCATATCTAGATACATGATACATCATATTATATATTATAGCTTCTATCTGGAACTAGAAGAATTAGGATCGACATTGAAGGTTGTCTCCCTTTTATCATTGGAAAAGTAGTCTCACAGGATTCCAACCATTTAAACCTACCACCCATCTTAGTTAATCATGTATAGATTTCTTCTTAGCATGATATGTCCTATATGAATTGCCTGTAATCTTTGTCCAACCCCATGAAACTATATATAAAAAAGGTGTTCTTGGGATTCTCCTATGTGATGATATCTCTCACATTATCTTGGTCAATTGATAATCCAATCCCATAGATAATATAAACCACAATGTTCACCTTCTTGATCTAAAAGTGCCATTTTATGGGATTTTCATACTGATGGTTCTCTCTTATTGTATTCAAAATGATATCATGATTTTTTTCATTGTTGATTATGGTTTTCAAATGCACTATTTTTTCATCTTTAAATACTACCACAAATGTATCCAAAAAATGGGTGGAAACCCTGATTCATCATTGGCTTGAAAATAACCATTGCATTTGTGAGACTGAATGACATAAAATGATACTTATAAAGACCATAAATGATACAAAACACTATAAGGGGCACGTATGATGTCATAACATACACCTAGTGATAGATTGGACTCAAATTGAGCTTCTATAACACTCAGTACCATTATATATGATCAAAGAGGTCATCTATATATTGAAAAGGATATTAATTCTTCAATGTAATCTAATTGAACATAAAATAATACAATTAAATCCATAGGGGTTTTTCAATATTATTGGTTAAAAGGACAAGTTAACCCCATGATGAAGTACGAGGAAATATAAAAAAAATATCATCTATGTTCTAAATCTGTTACATGAGCTCCTATAACTCAGTAGTGGTAATTTGTAAGGAGTGGATGCAAGTGAAGCTCCTAGAGATTTCTTTATAGAAAACTCCACCACTCACCCAAGAGGTAAAATAAAACATTATTTATTGAATACATCCATTAATAGATATATTATAATAGGGAATCAAGTATAATTTAATCGATGATCATCCATACAGAGGAAATAAATCTAGGATGTCATGCCACTCAACATACGATTCTCTAGTCTATCTCCACTATCTTGGTCATCCCACAAACCATTGTAAATAAATATACTAACCTATAGTGAATTTAAAGAAACCCTCTAAAGATAATAATCCATGTAGTAATAATAAGTACCAAACCAATCAATTCTATGATTAGTGTCAAAACCAGACTTCTCCGTGATGAAAAAGTTTTCATGGAAATGATAGCCTCCTATCTAAAGGGGGAACTCTCTACATTAGAATACACTCTCAAATTTGGAAACCAAAAGAATATCAGGGTTCAAAACCCTATAGAATTACTTAATTTGATGTGTATGGTTTCCCATAACAACAATAGAAACCAAATATTATGAATACCCTATATTATAAAAAATATATATTGAGGTCGATGATACTAAATTATTACCATGAACTATATAAATTTGACTCTATTCCTATGTAACATGATTCACTTCATAAACCTATCTCATTTCATATCACTCAGATACAACATTCTTACGTTAAGTAGTCCCATTCCACTAATCTTTAGCCACTGGTGTCTACATACAATTACAATAACCACATCTTCAGCCTAATCAGCCAATAAAAATCCAATTGACTACCTAACATGGAGTTTCATATCCCACTTTAGTACCTAGAGTCACTGCTAAACCTCTCTCACTAGCCCCTGAAGGTATGATTCTACAAAACCTCTATTAATAGGAAATAATTTCCATGGATCGACACTTATCTCGAACCATCTCACACTGATGTTTCACATTACCCTACTCCTGTCAATGAAGAAAGAATACAAAATTTCCAATATGCACACTCTTACTATTATTCTCTTCTCTCGGGGTCTCAAAAAGATTATTCCTCCTAATAGATACTCCGCTAATGAGTCATGAAGTTAATGCACTATGATCCAAAACTTTAGATTCCAGAAGGCATTATTGCATAATAAATTCATGATTCACTATTTCAAACATTGTAGTCATCATCAAAAACATTCACCTAAGAACTAATATGATTCCTGAGTCTATCCTTAAAATGTATATCTTTCTCTTTCTCATCATTAAAATATATTTTCATTGAGTAAATAATAATTTTAAAATAATTTGTGTAAACCATAACATACATTGAACCCTACTACTTGTTGAAGAAATCCCTAGAACGGTCATCCCTCATGGTATCAGAAAAAATCAAGTCATAGAAGCTAGCCTGAAAGTCTTTACAAATCAATTATTTTTACTGAACATACTGGATCTGAATATCCCACCAAAATTTTCAATATCCTTGAATAATATACATATAGAGATTCTCTCTCCTCAAAGGAGGTATCTTCAGATGCTAAAAATTTGATAATATTTTCTCAAGACATAACTTTGCAGCTTGGGGGAAATCATCCCATGAAGACACATGTGGATGTTACTGAGGAAAATCATATTCCAACTTTCCCATAGAAATAGAATATAATGGTGCTCTATGTATTATATATAAGACTCAAAATTATTTTCAAAAATGGGAAACATCACCCACATTGGGGAAAAATTGTGGTTCCCCTAGTGGCACTATTAGAGGTAACACTTGTGGCATGGGGCCCACCACCTCCAAATCCTATTCATAACCACCCTCCAGGTGCACAACTAATGACAATAGTGGTGGCATAACACTAACAATTCCATTCACGCGCCTTCAAAATATATTTTATAGTGACTATGATCACAAATAAAAGAATAATATTGGTACATTCCTTCATATATAAAAGTTACAGAACTCTTTCTTCTTAGAGGGCCAGGTCTGTGTGATAAGAACATTCAAAAGGAACATGAGAGACTATTCATATTTCCCACTACTATGTTTAGGTCTAGGATAATATATTTCATTCATAGTAAGGTTCACGGTATGCTAACCATCACTTAAATGTTATATAGTGAAATACACATTTAGTTTCAATTAGATTCCTCATTTATCTATGAAAATATTAGAATTTAGGATTTTTCAATTCTTGTATTTTATAAAATGAACTATTTGTAAGAGTTATATTATAAAATTATACAAGTACATGATTTTTAAATTCAAATTGGAAGATCATATAACTAAATATAAACCATTATATTCTATAACATAATTTACGAGGAAGCATAATATGATCTCCATATATGAACTTTCATTTCCAATTCATAGAGGTAGGTTCACACACTAAGTTATAAATGAAATTAATGTATTTAAAATAAAATAATGTTTTTGTCTATGTAACCTTTTTTACATAACTCAAACATTTAGTAATCTACTTGTTAAGGTTCCATAATCAACCTATATTGGAAAACACCATTAACACTAAAACAAAAAATATAGTAACCCATTATCAAATAACTTTTTTCATATGAAAATGTAATTTTTCGATAAAAATTTACTCAAGGAACATTAAAAATATTATAATGTAGTTAAGAAATACATCATACATGGAATGGAATAATGAATGAAATATTTTTCCAATAAGGTGCCCAAAATAAGTCATGATCAATGCTTCCTTTTCGTACTAGGATAAGGTAAAAAATATAATCCAACATCATAATAATAATAAACATCACATGTCATTTTCATTACCTAGTGGTGTAATAAAATATACAATAACAATAAAAAACCAAACATCATGTTTGATCCCACTTCACATGGATTTTTTCCAATACATGGGAAATATACTCCCTATAACACCAAACTCCGACATGCTCCTGTCTCATTTCTACAATCCCAAAAGAGTATAACAATTAAAAGAAACATTTTATCGCAATTTGTAATGTCCTGACATAAAATCCACTAAATGATTCCCCAAGTTAGTGGGTGACATGGCCTTATGTGCAACTCCCCATATTCCATAGGCGATTGAATAGAATCAATTGTCTAATGTTGTATAGGGGGTATTGAATCCTCATGATTAGAGTCACATATAGGGTAATAAATTAATAAAAAATTGAATCATGTAAATGTAAAAATTGAATAATTAATTTAAAACATCTAGATGATAGTAATAAACAAGTCATCATAAAAAAATCTAGTACGATATAAAATATGATATAATGACATGTCTCTAACAAAATTAAACACGAATACCATGAATCTGAAGTCTAGTATAATACATGTATCAAAATAAAAAAAGGTTATCTCCAATAGTACCATAGGCCATATCTCAGTCTTGTGCTACCCACTCTCCAATGAAATAATAAATCAATATTTGTAAAGAACTAGGTGATTTCACCCTTCCAAGCATACATCCATATAATCCTCCCAGTACCATAAGAAAACTATAGAGGGTGTGAGATAAAATCAGGATTCCACCACAAATAGTGTCTCTAACAATTCCAATCTATTCAAGTAATCTATATCCATTTTTTGATATACTTCATAATATATAAAAGCACAACAGATAAAAAATTTGCATAATCAAAAAAAATTAAGATACATATTTAATATGTGAGAATAAATATATAAAGTTCCGATATTATGTTGTAACCAGATCGACATAAGTTACACCTGGTAAGAGTAACAAACCTACATGGTCCAGGTCTCATAATGTATAACCAGTGTGACCTATATTTTGGTAATTTAAATGTACATATGAGTCATAGGTTTCGTACCTCAATCCCCCACAATTGTGTCATACCTTAAAAATAATTGGTTAATTTCTTTAATGATCACATGTTCCATACATTCTGTAATATTTGGTGTTATAACCTAAATAAATAGGTAACATACCTAAAAGAATCATAGATTCCCAAAATTTAACAATTCTAGATTCCATACCTTTAATAATAATAGGTTCCATTAACAAATAATATTACAGTCCATAACATTAATAAAAATCGGTTCCATTCCACAATAGTCACATATTCCATACCTTTTATAAAAATAGGTTCCATACCCTTAACAGTAATAGGTGTTATACCATTGTTAATAATGGTTTCCATATGTATATAATTATCAAATATCCCATTTAATCAATTAATCATAATTTAATATCTTTTCAAGGGAGGATTTATCCTCACCTAGAAACTCATTTATTTTAATAAGGCTCTCACTAAAAGATTTTTATCCCACATACACAAAGGGGTGGTTTTATCAAAGGAATATATAAGAAAAAACATCACAGGAGGATCGGGTTAATTTTGAAAACGTGGAACCCGGAATTGGAGCTATAAAGTAACTCATCGCGGTGAAAGATAATTAATCTAATTGTTATTTTTTTATTTAGGATCAATGTGTAGATGGTCTGCCATGTGATAGAATGGAAAATAATAAATAAGAAACAAAACGATTAGGTCATGTTTTATAACACCCACCTTAAGACTGGGGTAGAACACTCATACAGTATCCTCCATCAGTTTAGTCTATATCCAAATAAAAAAATTTATGGACACATTCCTTAAAGATAAGCAATATGTGACTACACAAAAAAACCAATGAAAAGTAGATAAACCAAGTAAATAAGGTAACCTAAAAAATATCTTACTGATGGTGATTCAAATTTATAGACAACATCAGAGAAGGGGGATAAACAGATGAATGAGATCAAAGACTATACTCGGCCATGGGAGAAATCCATTGGTGGAACTATAATGTGGGAAATATGTGAGGGCTAGGGTTCTGTAAAATTATTTTTCAATGCATCCTTTAAAAAATGTCTTGGGAATTAACACGATGGTTAGTTTCATTACTTATCATGTAGTTTTCAGGCATTCTAGTCTGGGAAAAGAACAATAAACATAATGAATATTCCTTTAAAGGACAATAATCATCTTTTATGGAATACATTCCATCTATTCTTAAGACTTTTCGTGTAAATGGAATGTAGCCATCCTTTAGACTCATGTTTCCTTCTTTCTAAAAAAACCAACCGGCCTACGGGATTTTTTTAGAGTCTAATCCAAAAAGATATCTTATATGAGTTTTTAACCAAAAAAATTTGAAGATATGTACCTCACATGAAAATTGTGGGATGTTACACATTGGATATTCTATCCAAAATAATGTGTCACCTAATCATGGGTTGTCTAATGATAGAAATGTATAAGATATTAGTTAAAAAGCCTCATGATTTTGGACTATTAATCTACATGTATGTTGCAAACATTGGTCAATATTTATCTGAGATATCATAACAAAACGAAAGTGTCAAGTTCTTATAGGATATTCAACCAAGAGAATGTTTCTGGATGATGATTAGGGTTCTTTATGTCATGGTTATGAAGTAGGAAGATCCATATTCCATCTAAAATGGTGAATAAGCAGGTAAGGTCAGTCTCTAAAGACCACACATATTTTTTAACTTGTGTGATATAATATTTTTATATATTGACCCCATTAAATTCATGGAATACAGTTGTATATATAATTCTATAATGTTAATTGATGTTATTTTTGTCCTACTGATTATTGTACTCACACCCTACTCAATAATATTGATCCGCATATAAACTTAATGTTTATGGATATGGTGAAGGGGAGGAACCTATGGTGAATGGTTGATGATGTAGATTAGGAGGATGTAATTTTTGTTGGGAGGAGTTTGAATAGTATTTTTGCTACAAATTGTATTTTAAATTCATAAAAATTACCTTTCTTACGTGTTTAGTTATTTAACGTTCTTGGTTTTCATAATTATATAACATGGGTTGGGGTTGAATTTTATACTTAATCATATTATTTATTGTTATATATTGGTTATTTATTTATTCTTTTCACTCTAAAAGTTGGTATATTATACCAATGGTTCCATTCGAGCCCCTCCCTACAAGTTAGTAAAATTTGGAATATGGGGAGGTTCCCTGGAGTTCATGTGGAAACCTATCTCAGATTTGGTGTTACGGGTCTCCCCATTACACTCGGTCTCCATTTGTGTTAGTTTTCCTTCAATCTTTTCTCAATAAAATTCCTTTTAAACTATCAACAAAACCATTTCTATTCTATGATTCCGTTAAACTTAACTATTCATGAAAGAACCTTCAATCTAATTATGTATTTAACATTTCTCTCTACCACTCTCACTATATAATTTCATTGATAATTTAACCATCCTCAACAATTAATTATTCACACATTGTTTCCATAGTCACCCTCTAGTGGATATAATTGATAGGTTTTTTAGAATTTCTTGTTGGTTGAAGGAATATGTAGTTATTGTCCTACTATACACCTGATACATGCATATTTTTATCATTGTTGAGGAAGACCACCCACTCTAATAAAGCTTACTCTCGATGTTTTCAATGTTTTAAATGAAATAGAAATTCCCATTATTATTTTATCTATTCATTTTAAATATATTTTTCTAAAAGATAATGACATTATCTAAAAAATTTAAGTAAAATTTTCAAATTCTCTTATAAAAGTATATTTAATTTTATTATCCTCCATTAATAATACTAATGATTCACTTTTAATTTTCTCTAATGATCCCATACACCATATTTGTTTCATGAATTTTGATTTTTATGTTATTTTTTAATTATGTTTGTTTAATTTTAATGTGTATTTATACTATGATAGAATTGTAAATGTTTTCGTTATCATTTTGCAGACATATGTATGGTTTTCATTATGTTATATGTGGGTATGTTATGTCCATACAACTTTTTGATTTATATTTTAAATCTCGTTTGATATTATTTTTGGTAATAAAAAGTATACCCACGACAATATGGAACATTTTCATCTATGTTCATTAGAATGGGGAATGAACTAAATCATCTCTTTGATTTTTTCCACTACATGATGATGGGATTGTTAGTAAACTTGTACAGAGGGAATTATTTTCTATATTAATATATTTTTCATCACTCATATAATTATATCATGTTTTCAAGGATTATTAATATATTTCATCTTTAATATAAAACATTTATAATAAATTTTTAGAAACTAATTATTCTTGTGAACTAATAATTCAATTGGGATTTTCTATATAAATCTATGTTAATTCAAAAGCATTAGCTAAATGAATAAAATAGAGGTGTCTAGAAATAAAATTTCTATATGTATAATAACATGGCTAATTGAACTAAATATTTTTATGAATCATATATTTCCATTAAACATAAAATTATCATGCCATTATCTCACCATCGATACAAATTCATAATTGATTTTATGTATTTATTATTCACTTAAAACTCATTAAAGTAAATGTGAAATGTAATGAAATCCGTATTCTAACTTGTTAAGTGAATAATTTTGAATTCTTCTAATATAATATTATTGCACCTATAATGCCTTTTAGATTTCTCTTACTAATAAAATAATGTCAAATCCCACTGTAAATAAAAAATGGTTCAAAATGATAGATTTTTAATTTTAAAATAACATCTAATACCTAATTTATAATGAAATTAAAACAAATTTAAAATAAATTCAAAAAAATTATTCATAGATGACACATTTACAATTGAAATATATGTCAGAAAGGGTAGTATTATAATAATTGTTTTTTAGAATTTTAGTACAAAATAATTTCATCGATGATTCAATTTAAAAATAAATATATAATTTTCTATTCTTTTAGAATTTAGATAAACTATCAACAATATTACATACTCCACCATTTATGATTTATCATAAGAAGATAATAGAATGATTTTCATAATATATTAATTTAAAGTAAGGGTTAAAAATATAAGAGATGAAACCAACATCAAAAAGTGTATATTAATACTTAATTCTTGTTTATAGATTAATCAATTTTTCAAATATCATTTAATAATTTTTTTGAATATAATTTGGGTATTTTGATAATTTTTTCAAAGTGTATTATGATGTTTTATTTAAATGATAACCCAATATCTATTTAATTTATTAACTAAAAATATCATTCAAATATTTTTTAAATATCAAAAATTTACATTTAATACATAATTACAATAGTGGAAAACGAATTAAAATAAATTTTTACTGAATTAAATATGTTTCGAAACCATAGACCATTAGAAAATATTTAAATAGTCTGGAAATATGCACCAAATATAATAGTTTATCCCTTAAAATTATATCCAAGAACATTTATAATCAATCGAACATGGAAAAAAATTCAATCTCTAAGATTCAAATGAAACTCGTCAAACCCTTGGTAAAATAAACCAATAATCACTATAATAATTCATAAATATAAATGATCGATTAGTTTTTAACCATAGAGGCATAAATAAAATTATCAAATAAGAAACATTTGACTAAAATTAGAACATAAGGAAATCCTACTAGAACAGTGAAGAAACACTATAAAAGAATCCATTAATAAATCCTTATCCCGAAAAATATGGAGACAAAGAATTCAAAAGGATTTCACCATAAATTTAGTGAAATACCACATCATAGTAACACATTACATAGAAGGCAATATGGGTATAGGGTATAAGATATGGGAAATGTAATGAGAGGAAGGACAACAATGGACTGAAATTAAAGAAATATCATTGGATGACCATGACTCAAGAGGGGAGATGGGGTGAAGAAGTAAAATGATGGAGAAACCATAACAGGAACATCAAATGATAGATATGAAGTGAATTATAATATGATTGGAAAAGAATTAAAAATGAATTAAAGGGGAAATGAAAATAATACAATATAGGAAAAAACCCGGAGTGTACTATATGCAGTCCAAGTCTACTAAGTAGTTAATGGTACTCTCAAAATAGTATGCTAGATTTATATTCAACTAGGTACCCAATTACCTCTAACAAGATACTTGATGTCACATACAGTTCTAAAATACATGTGAAATGAACCCTAAGATACTCATGAACTCCAAACTGGACCTCACTACTTTTTTAAATACACACATAAATTCATCACCAAACTCAAAAAATGATAAACTGAATTCCAAAGGAACAATAAATCATTAATGGGGAAAAAAAGTCAATGAAAAAATTTTATATTAATCACCCAAAAGTTATACAAAAAGTATTAATAATACCATAATTAATTTTTAAAGGATTTATTCAATTACATGAAAAGTTATAATACTAAAAATATCTATATCACTCAAAAATTTATATTTTCAAGTCTCTTATTTGATAACATTGTTAGCGATGGATGGAACCTACAATTTTATACTATTCCCCTTTCCACTAAGGATTTTAATAAAGTGAATCCAATGAAGAAAATACTAATATAATTTTTTTGAACAATGAGGAATTAGTATTTAAAAAAATTGATGGGTCTGGATTCATTTTACAAGGGAACATATTATGTACCTTTTGTTAATAATTAACATAGGTTTTTATGATAAGTAATTTATATTATCCCTTAACTAGAAATATTTCCATCTATGGATAAATAAGCAAGCCAACAAATCCATGCAGATGTGGAGCTTCTTCAACCATGATAGGATCATTTAGGATATCTTGGATATCTGAAAAATGGGAGGGAGTAATATCCCCTTTGTTGTAAGTAGAACCATTCCATGAGTTGAAATCATAGTGGTGGAGAGGGACAACACAGTTTGGTGCCAGCAAAGTGAAACATAGGCTTGGAGTGAACACTATAATCTCAAATTGACATTGATTACATGGTTATAGTTATATATCATAGACACACCACATGGGAGATATGTTATAGGGATCATTCCTTTGGGTACATTGTTCATCAACATTCGATGATAGGAAATAACCATGACCGTATAACCGAATGGACATGAGCATCCGATCTTTTACAATCATTCATCTTCAATGTGACACATACAAAGTATTCTATATATGTAGGGGTTTCATGAAGTAACCATGTGGTAAGATCATCACCATGAGTGATCATCTAATCCATAATGGAATTAACTAAATTAAATATGTATTGTTTTTCATGAAGCATAAAATATTCTTTTTGATAATGACTTTGTAGACACCATGTAGAATGAATAATACCCTGCATAAAGAAGAAGACATGAAATCTAAGAATTATTTTCATAATTTTATC
This sequence comes from Viscum album, assembly GCA_963277665.1. NCBI lineage: Eukaryota > Viridiplantae > Streptophyta > Magnoliopsida > Santalales > Viscaceae > Viscum > Viscum album. The sequence continues at coordinate 1,504,630,836 of OY728133.1, forward strand.
TTGGGGTGAATTTTAGTATGTTTTCATGAACACAAGATTCAAATCATAATGATATGAAGAGTTGCTACAATGTAGTAAAAGTGATATGAAAATAAAATGCAACAGAAAAAAGATTCCATGTAGGATTGTACAAATCATGTGGGAACACTATTATTCCGCCAAAAATATCCAAAAACTATTATAATAATTTTTAGCAAAATATTGACTATGTGGAAGAATTACACTATCTAGAATATTCCTTGATGATAATGTGTGATTGCAGACCAAACAAATTTGAAAAAGTATACTCAATGAAAAACATCTCTGTAGAGTCATCCAAGATTTGTATAGAAGGATTTCATGCCCAATGACTATGTATGAGCTTGAACTCAATGAGAGTTCATCCAATATTAGAATTAACTTTTTAATTTGGATAAATTAGATACATTAAACACTTTACGATAAGAGTTTTTAGAATGATATTATGTTCGTGGATAAATCTACACGAATTCACAGCAATGTTGGAGATGAGTTCATGGTGATGTAGTATACCATATAAAATTCCACATAAGACTATAATCAGTACCGTACATTGAATATATTTGAATATTTTGACATGTTATGCTTCCTTTCAGAGAACTGCAATAAGCATATTTTTTATGTGATGCATGTAAGAATGCCACATGTGAAGATAATACTATATAGATGAATATAATCACACATGAAGAATAGTGTTCCATTTCAATACATAAGAAATAAATTTTGGGGATCAATGTTTCATGTATAGATATAATATCATAATCTATGATGAAGGTAGTATGCGAAAATGCTACTTTTTCAGAATGGAAAAATTTTCATAATTATTTGAGAATAGTTTCAGGCCAATTTTGAATCTTTTATGCGATGATTCAGTACGAGGGCATGAAATTTCATTTATAGTCCACGGTGTCATGTTATGACCTCTTCATATTAAGTAAATTCCATTTCAGATGGAAGTACTATGTGGTCCTACATTCTATGTGGGGATGAGTTTTCTAATTAAAATAATAGTATGCATGAATTATTTTAGGATGCTATATTGGTCATGTAGTTTGTGAAGGTGGTTTAATTTTTGGTTAAAAGTGATAAAATTTTGGGCTCCCCCAAAAGAAAGTTATTTTTGGTTAGAGGCGTCAATTTTATTACCTTATCATAATGAAGTATATACTTCATCACTTACTTTGAAAGCATTATATATGAAAATACTATGATAATCTCTTGAAACCACCTATTACTATGTGGCAAGCAGTTTCAGAACAATCGATACATATTACTGCCTATAAATCTGAGCACCATTAGAGAGGGGGAATGTGGAGGTTATTTTTTTATTAGAAGTATTTTTATCATGAAGTAAAGGTACAAAGAATTTATTTTTATAGATAATTATATGATTAAGAAAATGGTTTCACATTTATAGAGTACATTTATCTAAATAGACACCCTCTCTTAGAATCACTTACATAAAATGTCTCAGTTTCAATCATTGGTATAGCCTTAGCAAGGTGATACAATTATTTCCCATTACAATCTTATATTTCAAAAATTTAATTCCCCATTAATTCATATTAGTGTAATTATTATGTAATAGACCCCCCACAAGCCTCCTACAAAGACTTACATTCATCAATACATTCATAAATCCCCCTCCATCGATTTCATAATTACTTGTGTCCAATTCCATATATGTGGCTCCCTCATAAAATGATACATAATGATCATATGTAGTTTACCTCCATGTAAAATCCCTACAGAGAAACCCCTATGAGTGTCTATGATCCTTTGTAAACATGAAATTCAGGCCACCTTATATGTATAATAACTGTAAAAATATTTGTGAATCATGAGTTGAGATACTTATGATTGATAATATAAAATTAATATGATTCAAGATACTCCACATGGTTAAAAAAAATAAAATTACAATGTATTTATATAGTACTAATTTTTAGAATAATTATTTTATCATGAGTCGAGATACTATTCAGGGTTAAAATATTAAATTAACACGAGTCAAAATAAGCCTCATGGTTCTAGAACCATGTGAATCCTCCTAGGTGTAATCCAAAACCAAAACATAAAATAAATATGAGTTTAGATTCTCCTCTTGATTCCATTAATATTGGAATCATCCTCATTGTAATCCTTATCAAAACCTTTAAATTAGCATGATTTTTTATTCTCATCATTCTTCTAGAAATATGTGCACCCTCCTAGGTGAAATCCCCAAAAAACCTCCAAAATATCATGAGTTTATATTCTCCTTATGGTTCCCGAAATATAGTCAATGTCATTTTTTTAGTCCCAAAAAACCATTAAATTACATTCAGTTGAGATTATCCTCATAGTTGCAGAAATATGGGAATCCTCTTAGGTGTAATCCCCAACAAAACATTCAAATTACCCATGAGTTGAGATTCTTCTAATAGTTCTAGAAACATGGGAAACATCCTAGGTGTGTGTCCCATCCATACCTCTAAATTACCATGTGTATGGATCCTCAACATGGTTCATGAAACGTGGTCATCCTAATAAATCCATGACCCAATTACCTATCGTATGAGATTATCCACATGTTTATAGAAACATGGTTATCCTCCGAGGTATAATCAACAACCAAACCATTAAAATACATGTTTCACTCTTATGTGATTTGACTAATCTTATATTGTCTCTTGTTTCTCATACCCATCATGAATCACAATGGGTTATAGAGTTATGATGTTCAATACAAAAACATGATGACATTTCCTTTACACCAGCTTCTTTATGTGGTATATGTCTCAACCATTCAACCAAACTACACAGGTTTTCATTCCAATTGATAGTAGGATACATAGGATAACTCTTTGAGGTCGGAAACCAATTTCATATCCCCATTACCTATTCTATAGAACAATGAATGTTTTGATTCCAATTTCACAGAATACGTAGGATGACTTTTCGATGTTCAATACCAACTCTAGAATAAAAAACAACTTCCAATATAAAAATAATTTCATGAGAGCCCAAATAGAAGAATGTATATCAATTTACCACAACTTAGTAAGGGATTATGTGGATCTTATAATGCATATATTGGTTTACATCAAACATATTGTCTTCATATAATCACTAGAACATGGGTAAGAAACCTCATAGTGGGTTTTGGGTTGGATTCAATAAAATAATCCTTAAACCTATATGAATGTACTAGAGTAGGAAATAACCCCCCAAAGGAGTTGGTGAGGCTGACCTCCCATCCTCTTATCCATGGATTTTCTATGATGTCAATTAAAAAACCCTTGTGATCACCAGCCTTTATAATGAAGGTATTAATTAACTCCAAATGAGTTTATGTGTAAAATAAATATAATGAAAATGGGGTTCTTAACATGAATCTTTCATCTATGATAGACATTAAGAATTTACTGCTAGGCCATTATCATGGGAAAAATGACCCGATGTTAATCCTTTAACTGTGAAATAAACCAATCAACCAAGAAGGAAAATATGTGATGACTGTTAGATGGTTTGTGAGTATTATATACTCTATAATACCAAATATAGGATCAAATATATAATTACGATATGCTCAAATACCAGATGGGGTGAATTGAATAATTTAAAAAATCCTTATGAAAATTCTGTATAACCAAAATCACAACACCTCTAAGTTCTAATAACTTGCTTGATTCCAAAAAAGTGATTCCGGAAATGAAACTTCACAAAAGTTTACACCAACTAAGATTCTACCATAAAGCGTATAGAATCTAACAAAATAAGAGTATAAGTATGAGGAAGTATAAGAATGTTATACATTCCTCAACAACACAAAATGCAGTGGAAAACATGAAACAAAACTAGTAACAAGTAGTAAATATTTTAACCCAAAGAGAAGGGTATCCGACAACCTTGTATAAAGGTCCCATGATTTGTACTTTTAAGAATGTTTGTCTTACCCACACAAGGGTAATCCCTTGATACGATGATCGGAGTCTATCTTTCTATCCCCGCAAGACCTCAACTATCAGGTAGTCAGCACCTCTGTCTTCCTATCCCTGGAAACCCTCAATTGTACATACAAACAATCAGAGTCGCACGAAGCCAATATACACGAAGAAAAGTTTGAACAAGTAGTTCAAACATTTTTCAAGATGCTTGATAGTTTATAGGAGCCTTTCTCTCTAGGAATCATTTAAACAGCATGTAAGCACAGTTGTCTAAGATGTTGTCAAGTATTCAAATGATCTCTTATTTATAGGCACAACTCCAACGGTCGACTCCCTCCTCCAATGGTCATATTTTTCATTGAATTTTGAAGGGACTTGTACACTTGTCACTCAAAAAACGGTTAGTTGATAGATGAGGCACGACATTGTTTTATAATAGAACAATTGAAAGCATAAAAAAACTAATATTCATAATATAAGCTAATATAAATTTTTGTAATGTAAGTAAATGAATTCACGTTATATAATACAAGAATATTTGAATTCTGTTTATCAGATGAATTCAGAGTCGAACTTCATACATGTTCGTATCCATAATTCATAATCAGAATACACCATCATAATTCGTAATGAGAATTCGTAATCACAATTAATCATCAGAATTCGTGATGAGAATTCGTAATCAGAATTCATCATTAGAATTCATAATGAGAATTCATAATCAGAATTCGTCATCAGAATTCATAATGAGAATTCATAATCAGAATTTGTCATCAGAACTCATAATGAGATATTTATATATGTTCGTAATCAGAATTCAGAGTTGAACTTCATAAAAGTTCGTAATAGGGAATTCAGAGTAGAACTTCATAAAAGTTCGAAACAGGATTTCAGATCCTAAAATAGAATGCTTCATTTATAAGTATTATACGATTCCGAGTTTTTAGATATGAATCTGATTTTTATACTTAAGAAAAAAATTTATTTGTGCAATTAAAACATGGTAAGGAAAGATTTCCTTGTGGAAGTAAATTTTTCATTACATGGGTAAATATAGGGTAAAATGAAATTTTACTTAAGATAAAGAGTTTGTGATTTTCAAAACAAGAGGAATGATCATGTTATAAGGAAACCTTGATGACTTAACAATCTCCCCCTTATATGGAGGAATGGAAAAGTCATAAGAAAAACCTTATTGACACAACAATGACACAATAATAGGTGTTTTGAATGTGTTTCTTATTCATAACACACAGAATTCAATATAAATAAAATATAAAATTATTCTAATGAATTCCAAGAACCTTTCAAATGATAATAGCATCTATTGAGAAATGACACACAACCATCTTATAAGCCAAACGTATGCCTAGGATTCCATTTCGACCATGGCCCCATGGACTTGACATGCATAATAATTAACACAACACCTCCAGTGATAAGTGTAAAATGTACTTGTGAAGTGGTATCATTGAACATGATCTATCCCAACATTTAAATATTCCCATGAATATATATTGGAGATAAATCCCCACTATTCATCCTATCAATAATTGTCTGTTTGTTAGAAAGTGGTCTTCATCACCACATCCAACTATTTTGAGATCCTATCCCCAGTGTGTATAAAGACATTGCATCTTTATCTTAGGGGAGGTGGAGGATATTTTCTACCACTTCAAGGAAATGACCAAAGATATACCCAAGAGTGCTCCAATCCATTACGACCATCATCATCATGAATAATATGTGACTCCAATTATAAATGAAGACATACAATAATTAGTTATTATCCCAAATATCTATATTAAATAATCCCAATATAGGGAACACTGATGAGATCCAATCACTAAAATTTGGGATCATGTCTAGGTCACTGCAAATTCCAACACATCTAAATCCCATATGTGCATCCAAATAGTTGTCTAGGGATGATTACAAATTAATTCAATCCAAAAACTTCAATAATCTATGGATCTATCCTCAATGATAGTATAATCCGAGTGAAAACACTATCCCATAGAGATGGGGGATTTTTGTCCCTAAATTCATCTATATTATAATCTATTACTCTTATACATACCAAGATAACTTATATTATTCCACCAATTAAATATATGTTTCCTCCCACATGATTCATTTTAGTTAATATCATCAATATTAGACCAAAAGATGATAAAAATAAAGATACTATTTAAAAGGGTATCTTTCATAACCCTCCATCGTCTAGATGAGGGAAGGGATAGAAACGTTTCCTGAATTTCCTTCTTTAAGATGAAAATGAGACAATTACCCCATAGTCCCCCCTCCAGTAGGCCCTAGGGTGGAAGCTAGAACCAAGGGTATACAAATCATGAGAAATTGGAGGGATTACCCTTTTATAATAACTAAAATCGATAGATAAAATTTTTTAACCTCAGAATAACTCCAATAAATATACATAAATGATTCCAAAATCCACCCCACATGATTTTTTTATGTAAAACTTCTATAAATAAAATGAAAACTCCAAATTAAATAACAAACGAACAAAGCTATATAGTGACACAATAACTATTCCCACTCACGAGCTTGTAGAGTCCATCAAGGTATATGGAATCACACTAGAAACCAAAAAATAGTTATATAGACATAGGGAGAGCATACAAGTATACATAGTTGGAAAATCCAATGTAAATCATTCACAAGTAAGAGAAGCATACTAATTCCCCTATGAGAAAAATAGAAAAATCTCAAAATCACCTAACATGGAATACTATACACCACCAACCTCAGTAAGGAATTCTCACCAAATAATGCATGTCATGTAACGTAATGTAGGAATCAAATTAATAATAGGGTACCCTCCAGAACCTTCCACAAGTAAACTACTCATCCCTAACAATGAACATCCAAATGCTACCACACTTTTCAACAAGCCCTACTTCAACAACTTTCCTACACACACATAGGCCACATACCATATCTCAACCGTAAACACTCGGGCCAAAATAGAATCACATCATACCCACAAAAACATTGGCCACAAAACCACAACCTCATTCTAATGACACCAGGGAAAGAGCATCCCATCTCATCCTGAAGACACATGGGAAATCACACCTCACCCACAAAAACCTAATGCTCAAAACCACACCACAGCATGTCCGAAGTGACTTGGGCTACCAATGCCAAGAAGAGGGAGTATAGAAAAGACAATAACCAACCATACATCCTAACACTAGGATTTTGGGAAAATACACACACCCCCATAACATTAGGGATGTTCTGCACGTAGTTCTCTAAACAGGTTGGGTCCATATAGAAATCCCAATGAACTACTGTATATATATAGGTACCAAACATTTAGCCCAACCTATGTGTTTTCAAATTGATAATCAAAACTACCCAATACTTCCCTTACTTCCACCTCTAATTTATAACCATACTTCCATTCGAGGACTTTATTCATAACCCTGGGCAATTCATTTAACCAATTCTTTATTTGTATTAAAAAAATTCATTCATTTATTTATTCTATCCCTACCCAAACATCTAATTAACACATTGATAAAAAAATATTTTTTGAATATTTTATTAAAAATAAATGATATAATTCCCTCACATTATGTTAAATATCTTCAATTAGAATGTATTTGGGTTTAGATCATTCATTTGAATATTTGATGAAAATTCTAGTTTTACCCTTTCAAAATCACTGTAGTATTTCAACCATAAATATTTGTATTGGAATTAATTGAACTTAATATTTTTTTAACTATGTTCCTTGCTTCATGGGATACAACTTTTAGTAAGGACACTAGATCAAAAAAATGCATTTGAATGGAGTAATTGGTCTATAAAGTCAAACGATGGCTGGACATGCCAGAATGGATAAGATTCTGTATTTGGTCCATAAATCCTTCATTTGAGCTTGTATAGAGACCAAATCTTTATAGAAGATAGAGGACTAATATCCGCAAATATGATCCTACCAAAAGAATAGATGATTCATGTGTTATGTGGTCAAATGGGCGGTTCAAGTTGGATTAAAATATTTGGACGAATCTCCACATTGACACTTGAAACCACTTGTAACCTCTCCTCCCCTCCCGTCTATAAATTGGATTTTTTTATCATTTGTAAGGGTGGGGACGTGAATTGGTATGTTGAGGGAAGAGAAGATCTGGATCCACTCCAATTCTCCAACCATTTCAATAAGGGTATCTCTTAAAGAAAGGATCCCTTTGATGAAGCCTTCTTCTTCACCTCCATGTTGTAATGATTTTGTTTGTGTAATAAATATCTTTGTACATCATTTATATCTTCTCTTTTCTTCTATTTTATTCAAATTTAATATTCTCTTAATCTTCCTTTTTGGGATGTAATTCTTGAGTAGAAGCATTATTGGGTTATAACAATTATAGACCTTTGCAAATGCAATTCGCTTCTATGATGATTACACCACCAATGGAAGAGTAGTCTTTTAATAATCGATCTATCTCTTACCTACTACATTAATTTATTTAGAATCAATGATATACTGTAATTCACATAATATGATCAATTAATTGATTTTTTAATTTAATTGAAACTAAGAAAGCAATTGAACAATTAACACAAAAACACAAGAGAACGAGATTTTCTGTAAATTGTGAGAGTGAGAACATAATCGGTTATTCAAAATCATATGGGATCAATTTTTACTGTTCAAATATAATCCCTAAACCCAATTAATTATAATTTCTAGAGGGGAAATGTTCATTAATTTACAACTGACCATAATATAATCTTAGAACATCAATCAAAGCATGGTGTTGTGATTGCATGTTCTGATGATAGCCTGGGGTTAAATTCAATTCATCTTCTTGTTAAAGTTGATTCTCGTAGGGTTCAGGATTTCAAAAATTAAGGGATCATAATTAACTGAATGTTAATTTAAATTATAATTATTAATAATATAGTGAAGATGTATGGTTAGATCGATTATTCCTTTTAATGTATTTTCTAAAAAACATCTTCTTGTGGTGTCTTTTTAATCAAACTTCATTTCAAAATTAAAAACAAAAAATGAAATCTTCTTCCAGAAAACTTATTCAAGTTTTATGAATGATAAAAAACCACCCCATCCTTTCAATTAGAGTTTTAGTTCTATTATATTTTATTTTTATAATACTTCTATAATGTTATTTTAATTCACTTTATCCTTTGAGAGACGACCTTGGGTAGCCACTCTGATCCACCTAAGTACCCAAAAATCTCACTAATCATTTGAGTACACCCATGAAAGTGCTCTTTCAAATTGGCACCACTGTCGGGGAGGCACGTAATTTTTTCAACCAATTAGAGGTATTTATTTTATTTTACATTTTAATCTCTTCTTTCATCCTTATTTACCCAATCTGATTTTTTTCTTCTTATTTTATTTTCTTCTACTTCTTTTTGGACCATCAACTCAATATAATTATTTTTATTTTAATATATTCCAATATAATTCTTTTCATTTTTATATGATTTATGAAACAAAATAATCCTGATGATCTCTTAGATACTGACCCTGAGATTGCACATAGCCTTACAGCTGAAATCAAACATTCTCAGTCTAGGAGAAGTTTCAATATTCAACCAGTTAGAGAATTCCTCCTCTTTTAGAACATTGAAATTGGAAGAAATTCGAATTCAACCATAAAAAAAAGAACTAATGGCTGAGAATAATGGAAATTTACTTAATTGAACCATTCGAGAATTGGTTGCACCTCATATTAACTATCATCTAAATTTTATTGCATATCGAAATATTGAATCAGACTTTGAATTGAAATCTAGATTAATTCATCTTCTTCCAAAATTTCATGGTCTCTCTAGTGAGGATCCCAATAAAAACCATATAGAAATTAATGTGGTTTTTTCAACCTAAAATCCATGAAATTTATCTAAAGACCAAATCAAATTAAGAACATTTCCATTCTCACTTGATGGATCTGTGAAAGATTGGATGTATTATTTACAACCCGAAGATGTAACTTGTTGGAATGATTTGAAATGTCTTTTGTTGAGGAGTTTTTTCCAGCATCAAGGACCCCTTCCATTCGTAAGGAGATATATAGGATTATGAAAGCCTAAGGGGATTCAATGTATGTGTACTGGGAATGATTCAAGAAGTTGTGTGCAAGCTGGCCACATCACCAAATTAGTGAGAAACTCCTCATCCAGTACTTCTATTAGGACTCACACCTATGGAGAGAATCATGGTGGATGCTTCGTCTAGAGGATAATTGGTGGAAAAGACACCTGTAGCTGCACATGTGTTGATTGAAAAAATGGCCCAAAAATCCCGACAATTTGGTGATAGATGTACACCACATGTCAGTGGAGTACATCAGGTAAGTCCTTCTTCTCTTGAGAGTCATTTCATTGATACCAAGTTATAATAATTTACAACTATGGTGAGGCAGATTTCTTTGGAACAAATGACATCCCAATCCCCAATTTCAATGCCTTGTGGAATTTTCACTAAGACAGGCCACCCAACTGACTGTTTCCCACAACTACAAGAAACAGAATATTGTGCAGCAGTGTTTTCGGGGTGACCTTATCCACAGTAACAACCATATCCCCAAAAGAAGGTTGATTCCTTTACACTAACATACAACCAAGGGTGGAAGGATCAATCAGACATGAGGCATGGATCTGGACAACAACAAAGGCCACCATTTCAAAAAAAAATCTACCAGCCTCCACCTTACCAGCAGGGTTTCCAGCAACCCCAAAGTATATTTGAATATCAAGCATAAAAAAGACAACAAAAAGGTAATCCCCTACCAAATATCGATTCTAATACTGATAACCTTTTGAAGAAAATTGTTCTTAATCAACAGAATGATCTGAAGAGTCAAGGTTTGGAGTTGAGGGAGTTGAAGACTCAAATGAGCCAGACTGCCACTGCCCTCCATGAACTGGTAATTAAGAATTCTGGAAATCTTCCTTCCCAACCCACTCCAAATCCAAAGGGGAATGTCAGTTCCATAACATTAAGAAGTGGGAAGAAAAAAATGATACATCTTCACCTACCATTCCACCGAGATTCACCTCAACTCCAAAAAATCCCAATTCGATACCAACTGATGAGAAATACAAGGAGAAAGATAAAGGTAAGAAAAATATTGATGATGTTCCTCATAATCCCCTTCCTTTTCCAAACAGGGTGGTTCAAACCAAGAAGATGGTTGAAGAAGAAATGAAAAAGGAGATTTTAGACACATTCAAGCATGTGGATATCAACATTCCTCTACATGAATCTATTAAGAAAATTCCAATGTATGCGAAATTATTAAAAGAAAATAGCACCAATAGAAGAGTGATCATGTAAAATGGGAGGATAAATATTGGAAGGAATGTATCAGCACTCATTACACCAACTATAGAAATTCCAAAAAAGTGCAAGGATCCCGGGTCCTTAACTATCCCATGCACCATAGGGGAGTTTCACTTTTCTAATTCACATTGTGAATTGGGAGCTTCCATAAATTTGATGACTCACTCTATATTCTCTAATTTGAAGGTTGATGAGTTGAAACCGATGATAGTAGTGGTGCAGTTGGCGAATAGAGCTATGGCATATCCAGCGGGGGTCCTTGGGGATGTACTTGTCTGGGTTAGAGACATGATATTTCCAGCATATTTCTATGTGTTTAACAAGGAGGATGATCAGGTAAGATCTCATTCCCCCATTATTGTTGGTAGACCTTTCCTCAAAACTGAAAAAACAATAATAAATGTCAATAATGGTAAACATTCCATGGAATTTGGGGATGAAGTTGTGATATTTAATGTTATGGATTCCATGAAGTACCCCTCAGAGGATCATTGTGCCTTTTTTATCTCCTATTTCGAACCACCAATAAAAAACCCCATTGAATTTTATTGTCCTATTCTTAGTGAGATTATGAGTATTGGTTATGATTTAATGTCTAAGAAAACTTCCACACCCGTTTCTAAGGTACAAGACTCTCTAATATTTGATTTTGAAATGGAATCATATTCTGATTTTGATCATGTGAACTCTAATTATGACATGGATATTGAGTATCCTAATGGATTTGATTCTTTATTATCTGATTTTGATGATTTATATTCGGATAGTGATGCACTTTGTGCACATATTTCAGTTCCTTCAATGTATCCATCAATACACCACCACTCTACATTGGAAGTCAAGAAATTGATACCAAATCTCAAACACTCATACATGTTAAGTGGTGACAAATTACCTGTTATAATTTCTAAAAATATCCCTTTTTAACATGAAGACAAACTTTTGAATCTTTTGAGGGATAAAATCAGAGAAATAGGGTGGAACTTGGCTGACATATCAGGTATTAGCTCCTCCATTTGCATGCATAGGATTCTATTGGAGGATTGGGATAATCTGGTGAGGCAACCACAAAGGAGACTCAATCCAACCCGTCTGGATGATGTTAAGAAAGGGGTTGAAAAATTTCATGGCGCAGTTATAATCTATCCCATGTCATATTCTCAGTGGGTAAGTCCTATTCATGTTGTGCCTAAGAAAAGTGGTGTTACTGTTGTTAAAAACACGAAATAGGAGTTAGTTTTAATGAGGGTGCAAAACAGTTGGCTCGTTTCTATTGATTATAGGAAACTAAATCAATATACTCTAAAGGACCATTTCCCCCTCCCATTTATTGATCAGATTCTTGAGATACTTGTTGGGAAAACGCATTATTGCTTCTTGGATGGTTTCTCTAGATATTTTTAGCTTCCCATTACAGTAGAGGACCAGGAGAAGATGACATTCACCTGCCCATTCAGTGCCTTCACTTACCGAAGGATTCAATTTGGACTTTTCAATGCCCCAGGTACCTTCTAGAGATGCATGGTGACTATTTTATCAGATTTCATTGAGACCTGATTGGAGGTATTTACAGTTGATTTTACAGTTTATGGATGATCATTTTATGAATGTATCTCTAGTTTGGGTGAGATGTTTCATCGTTATATTGAGAAAAATATGGTCTTGAATTTTGAAAAATGTAATTTCATTGTCGAAAAGGGAATTGTCTTCGGTAATATAGTCTCACAACATGGAATTGAAGTTGATAAATCTAAGGTAGACATTATTTCATCTTTTCCATATCCTACATGTGTGGGTGATGTTCGATCATTCCTTGGACATGCTGTATTTTATCGACGCTTCATCAAAGATTTTAGAACGATCGCTCTACTCTTTTCTCGATTTCTTGAAAAATATATTGACTTCTATTTTGATGATTCATGCAGGGTATCATTTGATGAGCTAAAGAAGTGTCCGACCACTCCCCGGATCATACATCCCCCACAACGGGACTTCCATTTTAGCTTATATGTGATGCATCGAACTTCGCGGTTGGAGCTGTCTTATCTCAGAGGGTGGAGGGACGTTCACATGTGATTTCATATGCATCGGGGATGTTGGATTATGCCCAATCAAACTACACCACAATAGTAAAGGAGTTTCTTGCTGTTATATTTGATTTAGATAAATTCATTCATATTTATTGGGATCTAATGTAATTGTTTTCAATGAACATGCAACTCTTAGGTACCTCTTGAAGAAGCTAGATACAAATCCCAAGTTTATTCGATGGATACTCCTTCTTTAGGAATTGGATATTGAGATAAAGGAAAAAAGGGGTCAGAAAACGTGGTGGTGGACCACATGAGTAGGCTTACTCAAACACTAAAGTATGACACCTTGGACCAGGTACCACTTCGGGACACTTTCCACGATGAGCATCTTTATTCCATCATAGGTACGCATCCTTGGTATGCATATTAAGTTAACTACCTTGTTGCCTCTAAAAACCCTACAAATATAAAGAAACATCAAGTCTAAAAATTAAAAAGTGAGTCTCGGTATTATGTTTGGGATGATCCATACCTCTAGATCTTATATAGTGGTCAAGTTATTAGGATGTGTGTTCCTGATCATGTGTTGGACTCTGTTTTACTTTTTTGTCATACACTTGCTTGTGGTGGACACTTGGACCCCAACAGACAGCTAGGAATGTTTTGGACTCTAGATTATATTGTCTTATATTATTCCATAATTCCCATGTGTTTTTATGTCATGCTAACATTGCCAACACACTGAGAACATTTCTAGGTGACATGTTTTGCCCCAACAACCGATACTATTCTGTGAGATTTTTGATATATGGGGCATCGATTTTATGGGTCATTTTGATAGTTCATTTGTTTTTTTTGTATATTTTGGTTGCTGTTCATTATGTGAGTAAGTGGGTAGAGGCTAAGGCCACCAGGACTAATGATTCTCATGTTGTTTTGGACATTGTCAAAGCACAGATTTTTTACAGGTTTGGAGTACCAAAATCCATCATCCGTGACCAAGGGAAACACTTCTACAATCTGAATTTTTCTTCCCTTCTTCGGAATTATGGGTTGACACACAAAACATAAAAACCATACCACCCTTAAACAAATGGTCAGGCTGAGGTTTCAAAAATGGAATTGAAACAAATTTTGGATAAAACTGTGTAGCCAAATAGGAATGATTGGAGCAAGAGATTGGATGATGCATTGTGGTCTTATAGGACAGCATACAAGACACCCATTGGTATGTCCTCATTTTGGATTGTTTTTGGGAAAGCATGTCATCTCCCTGTTGAAGTAGAGCATCGGGCATATTGGGTCATAAGGAAATGCAACATGGATTTGGCCCAAGTTGAAATTCAAAGGAATTTGAAAATTCAATGGCTTGAGGAGATTCGAATATCATCATAATTGAACTCAATGATCTACAAGGAATGATCAAAATCACTTCATGTTAAAATGATCCAGAAAAGGGAATTTTTTGTTGGATAGAAAGTCCTACTCTACAGTTCACGATTGAAGCTGATTCCTCGTAAGTTGTGTTCTTGATGGTTAGGTCCTTATGTTGTTTCTAATGTTTTTCCTTATGGTGCAGTGGAGATTACACAAGAGGGCACTGGAAGGAGCTTTACAGTTAATGGGCAATGTTTGAAGAAATACATTGAGGGACTTCCTACCGATGTAGTTGATTTAATCAAACTGCAAGACCCCATCATCACTTGAGAATATCAGGCTATTTCAAACCCTTTAATTTTTATATTACTTTTTCTAAATAAAATTATGCATTTCATGTGCATGTATCATCTCGTTGGTTCACATTAAATACAATGTAATATTTAAAGTTTGGTGGAGGGAAACTTTATAGTTTAGGATTTTAATTTGTTGTTTTTTTTAAAAAAATTGTGTGTTTTCAAAAATTGTGTGCATTTCTTTATCAATTTTTTGTGTTTTTTTTAAATTGAGCTGAAATGATTATCATTTCCATTTTTAAATGTTGTTTCAATGATTAAACCATTTTATTCCATGAAACTAAGCATAAATGAATGCTGAAAATGACTTTGTTTCATGTTCAATTCTTTGGGAATTTCATGACAAGTACACTGAATTTTGAATCCCATGCCCCATCTCACTGTCTTTATATTTCAAAACAAATTCCTGTGAAGCTTCTAAACCATTATTTTCATATTCATTACATTCACCTCACTTCTTGAAAGAACCAAACCATGTATTATTTAACCAAAATTTGATTTATTACTATCAAAACTTGAGGGTTTGAGGTACATATGTTTAAATGATTAATGCATTTGTTTGGTATTAAAGACCCTATTTCAAATAATCCATTTTTATAATCAGCTACCTTGAACATTTAATCCTTTTATCCATTTCAAGCCATGAAAATCCTGTTAGTTTAGCCACATTAGAAACCAATTTTCCCTATCCAACCAACTCTTGAAGTGAAATTGCATATTCTAGTTGAGCTTAAGTGTGGGAAAAGATGTCTTGTGTTGTGATGCCACATCTTTGTGATACATCAAGTGAAAAATTAAATTCTGAAGAGATCTGTTTTCTACTGAAGAAAAAAATTATATTGAAATATGTTCCTTTCTGGATCATTCATAACAAAAGAAGTTGTGCCTTTCTGGAACATCTAATAGAGGGGGAAAGTTGGACCTATCTAGAGCTTTCAAGAAAATCATGTTTGAGAAGATTGAAATTTTAGTATCTGAATTCCATGACATTCCATGATTATGGAGATGAATTGATAATATGGGGATTAATGAGGAGACCATATTTAAGTGAAAATATGATTATTGCAATTTTGCTTCACAAAGAGTCAATACATCCTCATTTAGACTCATAGTTTTTCACATTTAAATCCAACCAACCAAAATCCACAAAAAAACCTGATATGTCCTCATGATAAACATAGGTCCTTGACTCTAGTCAGGTAGTGATGTAGGAATTTATCAATCCAAAGGTGACCCTTGTATTATTTTGGATGAGAAAGACATTTCAAAAAAATGCCCTTTGTGTGATAAGAGAAAATTCAAGTGAGGTAAGTGTTTTGTGCATGGGAGGATAAATAAAGTGTAAATATATTATATGATATTAATGAATAACTTGAAATAATGGTTTTTATGAGGCATGATATCTTTTGTTTTGTGGTGTGTAATTGTTTGATCTCAAGGATATGTGTTTTAAAATTGGTTTTGATTTTATATTGACGTTTACTTGATATGAGTTTTTTCACAGAAGTGCAAAAGGGTAAGTGTGGAAGAGTTGATAAAACATTATTTTGTTGAATATTTTATTAATAATAAATGATATTATTCCCTCAAATTGTGTTAAATGTGTTTAATTAGAAATTATTTGGGATTAGATCATTCATTTGAATATTTGATGAAAATTCCAGTTTTACCATTTCAAAATCACTGTAGTATTTCGATCCAAAATATTTTTATTTGAATTATTTGAACATAATATATTGTAACTGTGTTCCTTACTTCATGAGCTACAACTTTTATTTAGGAAACTAGATAAAAAAAAATTTGGATGCATTAATTGGCCCATAAAGTCAAAGGTGGGCTGGACACACCATAATGGATAAGGTTATGTATTTGGTCCATAACTACTTCATTTGAGAATGTATTGACCCCACATTTTTAGAGGAGATAGAGGACCCATATCCGCACATATGATCCGTCAGGAAGAATAGTGGATTCATGCGTTTCGGTGGTCAAATTGGCCGTGAAATTTGGATTTAAATATTTGGCCTAATTTCCACATTCACAATTGAAACCACTTGTAACCTCTCATCCCCTACCCTCAATAAATTGGTGTGTTTAACATTTTTAAGGGTGGAGAAGTCCATTGGAAAGTTGAGGGAAAAGGAGAAGTGGAACCACTCCAATTCTACAACCATTTCAATAAGGGTGGCTCTTTAAGAAAGGATCCCTCCGATGAATATTTCTTCTTCTACTTCATGTTGTAATGCTTTTGTTTGTGTAAGAAATTTCTTTGTAATTATTTTATTTCTTATAATTTATTCTGTATTATTCAAATTTATTCTTCTATTAATATTCCTCTTTGAGCTGGAATTCTTGAGTAGAAGCGTTATTGGGATATACCCATTATAAACTGTTGCAAGTGCAATTCACTTCTATGATGATTACGCCACCCATGGAAGAGTAGTCTTTTAGTAATCGATCTATCTCTTATCTACAACATTCATTTATTTTGAATCAATTATATAATTTAATTTACATAATATGATCAATTAATTGAGTTTTTAATTTAATTTAAACAATGAAATCAATTGAACAATTAACTCAAAAACACGTGAGGATGAGATTTTGTGTAAATTGTGAGAGTGCGATCTTAATCGGTTATACAAAACCATACGGGATAAATTTTTAGTTTTCAACTATAATCCCTAAACTCAATTAGTTAAAATTTCCAAAGGGGAAATGTACCTTAATTTACCACTGACCTTAATCTAATCATAGAACATCAATCAAATCAGGGTGTTGCGATTGCATGTTTTGTAGTTTTCTTGGGATTAAATTCACTTCATATTCATGGTAATGTAAATTCTCGTAGGGTTATAGATTTAACAAATTTATGGATAATATTTAAGGGAATGTTAATTTAAATTATAATGATTAATAATAGAGTGAATAGGTAGAGTTAGATCGATTATGCCTTTTAAACTATTTTCTAAAAAAACATCTTCATGTTGTGTATTTTTAAACAAACTTCATTTCTAAATTAAAAACAAAAAAAATGATATATTCTTTCATCAAACATCTTCAAGTTTTATAAACAATAAACAACCTCCCCCCATCTTTTCAATTAGTGTTTTAATTCTATTCTATTTTATTTTTATAATAACTCTATATTGCTTTTTTAATTCACTTCCTGCTTTGAGAGACGACCTTGGTCAGCCAATCTGCTACAACTAACTACCCCAAAATCACACTAATCATTTGAGGGCACCCACGACAGTTCTCTTTCACACATTACAACAAAATTAACATCATAAGACACAAAAACTTCATAAATGTCTTTAGATACACTAGGAGAAAAACTCACACAAGGTAACACCATCCTTATTCAAAATTTTCACTCCCAACCATCCTCGGTACCCCGCCGCATGAAAAGAATTACTTCCAGAAAAATAGAAAAACAGAACCAAATTGATGTCCCACTGCATAACAAGTTCATCCATTCTATAATAAAAAACCTCGCAACCTAAGATTCCATTACACAATACATACCACCCCATACACAAAACCACGATAATCATACACCAGAGTCACAACCCTACTTCACAAACATAACACACCATACCCACATTGTCAACCCCCTTTTCTAACCCCTACACCAAAAAATGTGTGTCTAATTGCGTCACTATAAAACCTAGGAATGTTTCAAAAAAAATAGAACCCTACCTTGCACACATCCATATCTATCAAATAGAGTGTATTCAGATTTTACAAACATTGTTCTATAATTCAACATTCATAATTCTGGGGTGATCACAACACATATTTAATCCTGAGGAATACGTTTATTTAATTAGGTGTCTATGATTATCTAGATTCTCAAATATTTATCCATTCAAGAGAGGATCAAAATAAATGATTGACCATAACTAGTGTGCAAGAAAATACCACCAATGACAATTAGTTTCATAAGGATAAACCCGTACAATTCACAACACATATCAAAGAAAATAGATAAAATAATGGTCATCAACAACATATTTCCACCCCCTCATTTATTACTAAGGCTTACAAACAAGATATCATAATAGGTCCTTTTATCTTTATATCACCCTTAATTATTATTTGGAATCGATTTTATTCCCAACAGATATGAGTTTACCAACCCCACAGGATACAAAATTAACTGAGAGATGAAGGAATTACTACCTCAAACAATATGATGATCAAAAACTCCTCCATGCCCCAAAAACAGGGGGGGTCACGCATGTAGAAAGAGAATCCAAGGGAAACTGATTATGTGGGACACAATACAACACATGACTCCTTGTTAAAGAATGGATCATGGAACACCAAGAGAAAAATTAAAGCACATGGGGATGACAAGATCTATCTTTATAAGGGATAGATCTCATATCAATGAAAGTGAAATGGTCCATAGGATTCATAATCAATGGAAGCTATTATTGCCCATGGTTTTTCCACACCCACTCCCTAGGATGAATTTGTTTGTGTTGTCCCGGTGGTTATAGAACCAAAGACAGTCTCCATTGAAAATAAATCTTCCACACTCACTGCCCAGGATGCATCTTAAGGTATTAATATCATTAAAGTTACAGTTTTCATCACTACTCATCCTATTAAATGCTCTGATCATCAAAATTCATCTTTGTACATTATATCATATGATCAAAATGATAAGGATATTTCTTTATAGTTGACAGGGACAGGAGACATGCAGGCCATTCATGTTTTGTCTTCTATACCTTAATCTCGAACTCTTCTCGATATTTTTGATCCCTTCAGGTTCAATGATAAAGTTACTATGTCTTTCATCAAAATAAATGAATGTGTTATTCCTGATGCTGCTAATCTTTTGTCTGATTCCCCAATGAGCAAACAGGTTTTGAAGACTACTCCGGCCTCTACCTCCAAACCTAGGAGATCGAAGAGGAACCAAGTCTTGAGTGGTTCCAAGAAGAAAAAAAAGAGCCAAGGCACCAAATACCGGTTTTAATGGATGTTATCATTAGGAATTGTCAGGGTATAGCTAACTATGGCACTATTTATGTTCCTAAAAGAGCTATCATGACTCATAAACCAAAATTTTTTCACTTGCTGAACCAAAAGATAATTTCTATTTTAAATTTATGCACTTTGATTCCTCTTGATATAATTTCTTAGGTTCTTGAAATAATATCAATATGGTTGAATCCCTTTGGATCTTTTATCACACATCACTAAAAGATGTTAAAATTGAAAAGTCTACTCATCAAATTCTCACTTGTGATTATTTTTTTGATAAATTCCATATGTACTCCACTTTTGTGTATGCTATTAATCACTACCAGGATTGCAGGCCCCTTTGGAATGACTTGTTACTCTGATTTAATTATTTCTCCAACCCCTTGTTAGTGATTGGAGATTTTAATTCCATCCATTCCCCTTGTGAAAAACTTAGTCCTTCTCATTCTCAAATCTCTTCCAGGGAGTTTTGATCATCAATTGAAAACTATAATCTGGTAGAAGTAAGCCTCACTGGTGCCAAGTTTACATGGTATAGAAGGCATTTTAATTGGATTGTTGCTAATAAAATTGATATGGACCTCATGAAGACACCATTTCTAGCATCACCTTACATAGAATTTTCTCAGACCATCATCCTATTTAGGTTATCTTTCACTCTAAACGTTCCAAGAACAATATTCCCATCAAATTTAGCAATGCTTGTTCATGTGACATAGATTTTTCCCAGGTTATTCAAAATTGCTGGAATTCAATGAGTAAGCACTCAGATGCCATCACTTGTTCTATAAATCTCTAACATCTAAAACATCATCTCAATGGTTGTTGTATAGCTAAATCGAAGAAAATTGATAAGGATATATCCTCTCTTGAGACTAACCACAACTAATTACAAAATAATGTCACCCATTATCACTTTTCATCAAATCCTTAGCATGATATCAAAATTTCTATGAAGCTCAATCCCTTGTTAGTTTTTAAGGATAACATCCCCAAAAAAAAATTCAAAATTAAGTGTCTCTATGATGGTGATTGTAACTTTAAATTCTACAATGCTCTGCAAAGGGTTAGGAACATCTGTCATCCGCTCTCCTTCATAAAAGACAATGAAACATTCATGGACTCTGGGGCCTCTATTGCTTCTCATGTGGTTTCTTACTTAGAGAATATGTTCAACGGGGCTCAAATTAACAAGGACCTCCACCCTATGATCATCCAATCCCTGGTCCAAGATGAAGACAATAAATTTCTCCTGTGAACTCCCCTTGATAATGAGATTATGGAAACTATCTTTAGCCTCAATCCTAATAGTGCCACAGGACCTGACAGTTTCAATAATGGTTTCTTTCAGCATCACTGGGATGTTATTCAAAAGGATGTATGTAAACTTTTCATGACTTTTTTCTCTAAAGGGTTCCTTCCTCGTGGTATCAACGACCAATTCCTTACCTTAATACCTAATAAAATGCCTCTAAAATACACCTTTTTTGACCTATTTCTCTTATCAACTCCCTCTATAAAATTATTACCAAGCTCTTGGCCAATAGGCTCTCCTTTTTATGTAACAGAATTATATCTTGGAACCAATTTGGATTCATCAAGGGGCGGTCTATTCAGGACTGCATCCGCCTTGCTTCTGAATCCACAAATGCTCTCAATAAAAACTCCATAGGAGGTAGCATTGCTATTAAGCTTTAAATTAAGAAATATTTTGATAGTATTGACTGGGGATTCATTTTTTTGGTCCTTCGGGGTTTTTTCTTCAATGATGTTTTAAATAGCAGGATCAACTCTCTTTTTAACTCAGCATCTACTTATATCTTTATTAATGGCTCCCCTAAAGGATATTTCAAATGTTTTAAAGGAGTCTGAAAAGGTTATCCCCTCTCTGCAATCCATTTTTCCATTGGGTAAGATTACCTTAGTCGTCTACTCACCTCTCTTGTGCTTCAAAACAAAATTAAGCCCATCCAAGCGCCCCGAAACCTTAACACCCTAACCCACTTACTCTATGTGAATGATATTATTCTTTTCCTTAATGGTGGAAAAAACATCATTAATAATCTCAAAACTGCATTATCTCACTATGAATAGATCTTTGGTCAATCCATTAGTTGGAACAAATCATTTATCTTCATTGAAATAAGTATCCCCGTTTATAGAAAAAATCACATCATTGAGAGTCTTGGTATCAAAGAAGGGTCATTTCCTTTTACTTACATGGGGGTTCCTATCTTTTGGGGTAGAACTACATCTTCGTATTATAATGATCTCCTTGATCATATCATTCATCAACTTTCCTCTTAGAAAGGAAAATATCTTTCTATAGCTGGTAGAGTCTTCCTGGTGAAAGCTTCTATTGTCTCTAAAATGGTTAAATCGCTGATGATTTACTGATTGCATGCCAGTCTCATTAAGAAAATCAATACCCATATCAAAAACTTTGTTTGGATGTGGAGAATCCTTGATATGAATCTTGTCACTGTTTCCTGCTCTAACTGATGAAAAACCCTCAATAAGGGAGGACTTGGAATAAAAAACCTCATGTTTTTTAATGATGACCTCTAGGCCAGACTCACATGGAATGTAATAAACAAAAAAACTGACTCTATTTCATTTCATAAAAATTGTTTTTGGGATAAGCTCAAATCCCCTAATTTGACATATGTTAATTCTTCCCTTTGGATTTCCATTAGAATCTCCTTTTTCAATATCATCCACAACACTATATGGATGGTTAACTCTGATTCAACCCTAAAATTTTTGCTTGACAACTGGGCTGGCGTTCCCCTCAATTCAGTGATTCCTTCAAATGCTGTTCTACATTCTATTAACTGTACCTTAAATGAAGTAATTAATTCCCCTCACTCAGACCTCCCTGATCATATAAAACATGTAGTTGATGACTACACGTTTTCGAATGATGAAGACAGTCTTATTTGGGAACCATCTCACAATGGGATCCTTGATTCCGAAAGTTATTACAAGCATTTTTTCTCCTCCTCTGAGTCTAATTTTTCTTTGTTGAAGCCTTTTGATAAACCTTGGATCAAACCTTCCAGACATAATCTTGTCGGTAGTATTGCTCACAAGCACTAACCTATGGAGGTTTACCTTCAAACCTTTGTTATCCAACTCAGCTATAGATATCACATATGTCATCAACATAGGGAGGGAATCAATCACTTATTTTTGTCTTGTGCCAGAACCACTACTCTTTGGATTTTTTTGCTGACATTTTTTAATATAGATGGTTATTTTATTACTCTATTTTCTCTTTAGTCAAATGTTGTGTGCAGATTGATCTCTCACCTCAGAATAAAAATATCTTTCTATCTGTAGTTTCAGATCTCATCCACATTATCTACTATTATAGAAATGATATTATCCACAATAGTAACTCACTCAATCTTGTTTCAGGTCGGGTGAGAATTCTTATTGCTATCAGGGAGGCGTCAACCCTTCTAATAGCCTCCTGGGCTAACTCAGTTGGTGACTTTGTTATCCTTCATCGGCATTGAATCAATTGGATATACAATTAACCAAAGAGATTCTTTTAAGTGTTCTGGAAAGATCTGATTCCTGGATGGATTAAAATCAACATTGATGTTGCCTCTAAACAAAATCCAGGTCCTGTGGGTTGTGGGTCCATCTTCAGAGACTCTCTTGGAAATTTTCATGGATGCTTCTTTGGTGGATGTGGATCTGCCTCTGCCCTGGAGGTTGAGATGATGGAGGTGATTTATGCGATCAACATCTTTAAGCTAAAAGGTTGGAATTATATTTGGATTGGAAGTGATTCCACCACCATTATCCAAGATATTTGAAATGGTGTGGTTCACCTTGCTTGGTCTCTTACAGCACGTTGAAATAATTGTATTAGATCACTCTAGGAGATTAGATACATTGCCACACATACCTACCAGGAAGCAAACATGGTGGATGATGGGATTTCCAATAAGGGTATCAACCAGGACATTACGTGGAGTGATGATTTACCAGTTGAGATCCTTCCTTATTATGAAAAATATTGTAATAATATTTCCTCTTTCAATCTCTTGTAATTTTCCATTCTTTTTACTAATATTTTGTTTCTTGGTCATTGACCAAGACATTTCCTTTTAAAAAAGGAAAGGGAAATGGTATAAAGGGATATTAAAATAAAATCATGGTCAAGACCATTCATATTAGCCATTTATAATTCTCTGGGTATGTTAGGACAATAAGTATATAATTAATATCCTATAAAACCCCTTGAAAAATAGCTAAACCTGAATTTAAACTCAATTTATGTCATATAGAACATAAGAGGAGAGAAACAAGAAAAACTAGAAAACGATGGAAATGACTCAACGATGGTTGAGTTAGGGATGCAAGTCACCAATAGTGAGTCACCATTGCCTGACTCACTTTCGTGATTCACTTATGTGAGTCACTAAAAGTGAGTCACTGATGCCTAACTCACTAATGTGAGTCCCCAACATGACCAACTGACACAAGTCATCGAAGTGACCCACCAACAATGAGTCACTGATGCGACACCCTAACACCACTCACTGACACCAGAGCTACCAATTCCTCAAGGAATCCCGACCTAATGACTCCCCACCTACCAATTCCCGACATACCAACTGATCTACCGACACCCTGACTTACCGATGCTTCGACCGATCGATGCCCTGAACTATAGTTAGAAAACTTGATTTTTGGGAAAAATATTAAAATTTGACACTGAGATACCCTAGAACACCCAAAACCTATGATTGTTTCAATGGAATGGACTAGATAGATCTAATCCATCAAATCTAATACCCCTCAAACTATTTTGGCCTATAAGAATTCAATCCAATCCCCGAAGGAGGGGTCTGAACAACCACCCCATATGATACCTCTCAAGGATAAACAACCTTGTGTTTTCCAAAAGGTGGAGGGAAACCTAAACATCTAATAACACCACCTATAACATATATTATCCACAATTAACTATTAGAAACCCCAAATGATCACCCAAACCACAGTGTACAAACAAATTAATAAGGAATTTCTTCTTCCATGTTGAGAAACTTTGTGCTTTGGGCCGCACTGACTATGATGCGAAAATTTATTCTCATCGCAATCAATGTGTCTCGATTATGAATCTTGTCCTCCCCTTTCTACATTTCAGGACTTCATCACACATTAAAAAACAACAAAGCAAGCCATCCTATTGAAAATGAGGCTCAAGGACTACATTCTAAAGAAAAACACACAAGAAAAACTCAAAACAACTTCCAGTATTGGGAACACATCGGTGTCTCCCATTCCTAAGTACTCTCCTCCAGGAGACCATGAATCCATAAAATGTGACCTATATGAATGGTCCTTCCATGTAGCACCTTCTCACGATGATCCTGGACCCCCACTGGCTGCTCCATGGATGTTGTGTTATCCTTGATATCGAACTCTCCCCAGTCATGAATGTAACACCCGAGACTTTTATGTTATATAAATCATCAAAATAATATTTTTCTACACAACACTTGCTTGGCTTGCTTTACACGAAATCGCGACCTTCCTCGATAGCTTGCGTCATATGCAATACCGAGTTTCACGAAACAACGATATGCTATTAAAATATTACTAAAACTAGCCGTTATGAATAGTAATAACCACTTTTTGAAATTTTGTAAATTTTATTTTTTAAAAATGGACATCATTTATGGATTCGGAGTATCGAATTTATCCTAAGGTGAAATTTTGGTACTTTTCGGATAACTTTCATATTTTGATGAATAGTGAAAATTACTAAATTATAATTAAAAACAACTTTTCTAATCGAAATAATTAATAGTGATAAATTATTAATTTGAGTGGTTTTAATGTATATTTAGCACATATTTTTACAATTTAATACAATGTTGGTCATTGGATGTAATTTCACATTTAAACCAGTCATAAACAAGTGTCTATCTTTTGATAGTTATTATCTCTTAAGAACACACTATTTGTTTTGACGATGGGAATTAATTTTTAAATTAAGTAATGCAACTGATATGTTTCTAATTTGATAAAATAGACATCATTATTGAATTCATAATATCAAATATAGCTTAGATCTAATTTTTGTTATTTTTCTGAAAACTTTCAATTTTTGATGAATAGTGAAACCACTAAGTGGTAGTTAAAAAAACTGAATTTTTCATAAAACGTAATTTTACCGCTTCTGTGAGTGGAATTTTGAAAATCCGAGAGACACGGTTAATATCAAGTACTAAAATGTGGTTCAATGAGATGAAAATAATTTTTGGTGAATAGTAACTTTTTACTTTTTTTTACCACGGTTAAAAGTAAATAGGGTAATTAAGGGTAAAAATGATATTATTATTACTCTAAAACATGTCCTAATTCTATTGGACAAGTGTAATTCGACAAAAAACAACATTAGGAAAAAAATATGACCATTTAGGCCCACTTGGATTAGATTAGGACATTTGTTATTAATTTATTTAAAGAAGGATTAAAATAGTTAAAATCAATGTTTAATAAGTAAATCATTTTTAATATAAGGTTATACATAAGATAAATTCGACTGTAAATATTCATTAGAAAGATAAAATGATTTCCTACATAATGTTATTTTATTTGTAATTTTTAGACATTAAATAATTTAATTTATTTATGTCACAAAGATGATGCAGGAATTGTCTTATTAATGAAATATTTACATAATTGATGTTATAAATGCCCAAATAAATGTAATTTGAGACTTTTTATGACATAAATTAATTTTATAGGTTAATATGACATGTTATGGTTGATATAAGTACCTTGGTTCGAACTTATAATTCTATTATAATTTTCACAAAAATCAATTACTAAATAGTGTCAAAATTGAAATAAAATAGTTTTTAAAACAAATATTATATTAGTAATTGTTATTTTATTCCTAAAAATCTAAGGTTCGGCCATATGACTTAGATAAAGGTTATATATATTAAAAATAATCAACTTGGGGTTCTTTTGGCTTCTTATAGTATGTTTATTAAACTTATATTATAAGAACACAAGAAGACACGGTAAAAGTAAACTTATTTAACTTAACGTTAAATCTAAATGATAAGTTTAAAATAGGAACCTAAACTTGTCTAAATTCTATTGGATGAGAGGATTTCGACCCATCCCCACATTATCTTCGAAATATATCAATTTGGAGCTATTTAAAACCGAACTTGACTTTATAATAAAATAATATTTTTAGTTTTCCCAAAGGTGCCCCTCTCCTCTCTTATAAAAGGGAACCTCCTCCCCCTCTTCCTCACACCACTTTGAGCCTTCAAGCTCGGCCAAACCCTGCCAATTCCACCTCTCCACTTCCCTAGATACATCCTAGAGGTCCTGGTCTTCTTCAAAGGCCAATTTTAGTGCCCTAAAAGAAGGTCTCAAAGAAGCACTTCAAAGAAGAGGTAATGTATTCCACTTCTTCTTCTTTAGTTGTTTCATTATGAAGTAATAACATCAGTATCAATCATATAATTATATGTTATTATAAGTATGAAACAACCCTATTTCACCATCTATCCATCCAACGGGAAAAGAAATCACCGCGCATGCGTACGTACGGAATACCGTCTCCATGCCGTGGTGTAATCTATTTTCCACCGCCACCTTACTTGGATGGGTATAATGGTGTAAATAATGACAATATATGACTATTATAAAGTGATACTGATTCTGAAATAGTATACATACACTCCAATACAACTCCACGATCATAGGAACGATATCATCACTCGTGCGTACGTACGGAATACCGTCTCCACGATGTGATGCGACTCGTTCTACATGATCTTCATTTCATAATGATTATATAAATGAATCTAATGAATGAATATGATATATATTACACTAATACCATTCTGGAAATGAGTTATCTATTACCTAAATATAAGAATAATAATTTATTCGACAAAACACGCATAAGAACAAAATGTTATAAACACCCGAATAACAAGTAGCAATGAAATATTACTACTAAGAAGCTAAGAAAATGACCATATATGATATCATAAAAATATGTATAATTCTGTAATAAGTCAATAATATTATTTAAATCATTATACAGGAGGTTCGGACACTTACGAAGCAAAACGGACCTAAGGTAAGGCAAATATCACAATCTCATTTTTATCAGAGATTGTTTATACTTTAGTATTTACTGCGGTGTATTTTATCATCCACATCCATGTTTCCTCAATATGTGATATTATTTCCATCCACCTACAATTATTTAAATCCAATTTTACCCTTCGATGAGTTTTTAGTAAAAGATATGAAAGGAATCTTTTGTCGTTTTTCGTACAAGGTACTTTTTGACTATTCCGACAAAAGTACGAGAAGAATGTTTTTTTAACTTATACGACATGAATGGATTTTTAAAACATTATTTCCAAGAAGATTACTTTTAAGGTTTTCAAGTTTATTTTTAATCAACATCTTTTAGTTTAAAATTGTATAACATGTTAAGAAAGGAAAATTGTTTTTGAAGTAGAAAGGATATTTTCCTCAAGAATGGAGTTCAAGTGTTTTATCAAAATTATTTTCCATATAAGATAATAAAGGGTTCTGTTTTTATCCCTATTATTACATTGATTTGATTATGTTGTGATGGAATTATTTTTATGAATTTCTTTATCGTATATGAATTGTTTTATGATGTCATGATGTTTAAGATTCCCATTTTTATTACATGGGTTATGCAATGATGTATGGTTTATGATTTTGTGGCACACATAAGAATGGTATCATTATGAGATGGGTGGGACCTATATCTCCCTCCAATGCATTGGGTAAAGATTTTATATCTCATGAGATAGACATGGCTGGAACGGTAGGTTATACCGGTTCAGTGAAATAGGACTGAAACGAGGAATGAACTCGGTTCAGAAAGGGACTTTGTCCACTAAGATAATTTTGGCAATGAGTCTTGACTAACAAGAAATGATTCACTATGATTATGTGTGTATGACACAAAGTTTCATGTTTTAAGTTATGATTATTGTGATTACATTTCACTTCCATGATTTATCCCATGTTTTGAAATTATAATCTCTTTTGAAGGTTAAGATTTCCAAAAGTTATGTGCTTATGTATATGATGTGATTGATATTTCTTTTGTTTACCCTTACTGAGCATTTGAGCTCACCATTTTGTATGTTTTCTTTCCCTAGGTTAGGAAGAAGTTTATTATGTAAGATATGCCAAAAGGGACTATAGATATGATGAAATAAATGGGAGACAGTGTAGACACTTTATGAACCAGTTGTTTATGTTTCCTAGTTTCTAAAGACATTATACCTATACGGTCCTTTTGTGGTTTTTTTATATGTTGTAATAAGTATGATTCAATTTTGAAGCATTAAAAATGTATGTAAAGTATGGGTCGTTATAGTTGGTATCAGAGGAAAGGTATAGTCAACCTTTGGAAACTAGGATGTGAAAGCCTTAGTAAGAACCCTAAGGATAAGTCTAAGAATAGAACACGATATTAGTGTTTTAGAAATGGCCATGAATAACCTAGGATAATACCTTAAGTGTGAAATTTTATTCTTGATTATGTGGTTTTCCTATTATAATTAGTGTTGCTCACACTATTCTACTTGGTTTTAGTCAATGGTTGGAACCCGAAGGAACCATGTTAATACGGAATGCGACAGGAAATGAAATGATTGTCCCCCCTGAGAAACCAAACGTTATGGGAGCTAGAATGAAAAATCTTGTAGCCATGCTCACACAACTTTCTCAAGCTATGAATCATGCAGGACTTCCAAACGAGTAAAGGAAGGAGCAACATTCTGTTGAATCCTTCATGAGGCAGCGTCCACCTTCTTTCAGCGGGTCTACTGATCCATTAGTTGCTGAACAATGGATTAGTACTACTGAAAAGATATTTTCAGTTCTTCAATGTTATGAACATGATAAAGTCATCCTAGCAGTGTATCGTTTGGAAGGAGATGCTGATCAATGGTGGAATTTTATTAAGAATACGAGGCAAAGGGATGAAATTGAGTCCATGGAATGGGACGAGTTCAGGAACTTATTTTTCAATAAGTACTTCCCTCGTATTCTCCGAAAAAAGATGGAGAAATAGTTTCTTGAACTGAAGCAAAAGTATGATGAATCTATTGGTACCTATGAAGAAAATTTTACAAGACTTGCAAGGGACACTTCTGGTATTATTATCCAACCTGAGAGTAAGAACGATCGATTCTTTAGTGGCCTAAAACCAAGTCTTTGAAGGGCGTTAGCCATAAGGGACTTCAATAGCTACGAGGAAATCGTTTGATGTGCTCTCAAAGTCGAGATAGAGATTGAAGTAATCCATCAGTCATATGGGTTTGATAAGAAGAGTAAAATGGAATTCAATTGAAAAACTAAAGAGCACACTGAAAAGAAGATGAGCTTTCCCTTATGCTCAAAGTGTGGAAAGAAACATGGAGGGAGTTGTCTTAAAGGGACAAGTAAATGTTTCAAATGTTGAAAGGAAGGTCATCGGGCATTTGAATGCCGTGATGATGGGAAGAAGATGTCTAATGATGAAAACAAAGGAAGAGATACACAGAATGAACCTACTACACTTCAATGTTTCAAGTGCAAGGATATGGGACATTATTCCAATAAATTCCCTAATCCAAGGGTTGATGATGATGGTCGACGTCAACAAACTCTTAAGGCTATAGACAAAGGAAAGTCACATGCAATTTCTATCCGCGATGTGGAGTACGATAACGATGTGGTGAAAGGTACACTTACCATCCACTCTAAAGTATCAAATGTTTTATTTGATTTTGGATCCACCCACTCTTTTATTTCTGAATAATTTTATAAGGGTATCACCGTATTACCTCAACAATTAGATGTTGAGTTAGCTGTGACAACACCTAATGGCACAATAGTCGCATCGAAAGTTTATAATTCTTCTCCGATCGAAGTTTGTGGGAAAGTGCTTCCTGCAAATCTTGTGATCCTTCCTATAGTGGAATTTGATGGGATTCTTGGCATAGATTGGCTTTCTTTATATGGAGCTCATATCAATTTCCAAAGAAGGGAAGTCACATTTCATATTCCAGATCAATCTATGATCATCTATCAATGCAAGGATGAACATAACCTTCCAGTGGAAATTTCTTCCATCTTATGGGTCTTGATTCCACTAAATGAAGGTTATTTTTCTCAAATGGTTGGTGAGAAACTCACGATTAAGAATATACCCATTGTACGGGAGTTTGATGATGTCTTTCCAGAGGAATTATCGGGACTTCCACCAAATAGTGAAGTTGAGTTCTCAATAGAACTCGTACCGGGTGATTTTCCTATTTCAAAGACACCTTATAGAATGGCCCCAATTGAGTTGCAGGAATTGAAGAATAAACTCCAAGAGAATATTGATAAGGGATTCACACGCCCTAGTGCGTCACCTTGGGGAGCACCTGTTCTATTTGTTAAGAAGAAAGATGGATCAATGAGACTCTGCATTGATTATCGAGAACTTAACAAGATCACTATCAAGAACAAATATCCTCTCCCACGCATTGATGACTTATTTGACCAACTACGAGGAGCTCAATACTTTTTCAAGATTGATCTTCATTCAGGGTATCATCAATTAAGGGTCAAAAGGGAGGATATACCAAATACGACTTTCTGTACAAGGTATGGACACTATGAATTTATAGTGATGCCATTTGGTGTTACTAATTCCCCTGCTATCTTCATGGATCTGATTAATAGAGTCTTTAGAGACTATTTTGATCAATTTATTGCAGACATTATAGACGATATTCTTGTCTATTCAAAGAGCAAGGAAGAACAAGAAGATCACTTGAGAATTATATTGAAGGCCCTGAGAAAGGAGAAGATTTATGCCAAATTTACCAAGTGTGAATTTTGGCTTCAAAAAGTTTCATTTTTGGGTCACATAATCTCAAAAGAGGGGATATCTGTGGATCCAGCAAATACAGAGGTTATTGAAAGATGGCCGAGACCAACAACAGTAACTGAGATCCAAAGTTTTCTTGGTTTGGATGGATATTATCGACGTTTTGTGAAAGATTTTTCACGATTATCTAATCCACTCACCAAGTTGACTCGGAAAGGAGTTATGTTTGTCTGGACGGAAGAATGTGAAGAGAATTTCAAGGAGTTGAAAAGAAGGTTATCCAGTGCACCTGTGCTCACACTGCCTTGTAGTGGAGAAAGGTTTGTGATCTATAGTGATGTATCCAAGAAGGGATTGGGGTGTGTTCTTATGCAAAATGATATGGTGATAGCTTATGCCTCACGATAGATGAAAATCCATGAGCAAAATTACCCAACACATGATTTGGAGTTAGCTGCGGTAATCTTTGCATTAAAGATTTGGAGGCATTGCCTTTATGGTGAAAGGTGTGATATTTATACTGATCATAAACGTTTAATGTATATTTCCACACAAAATTAGCTGAATATACGTCAAAGAAGATGGTTGGAGCTGATTATGGATTATGACTGCTCAATCCATTACCACTCTGGGAAAGCAAACAAGGTGGAAAATGCATTAAGTCGACAAGACCATGCTAGTTTATCCATGATGAGGATCACAGAAGATCCAATATTTATGGATTTACAAAGGATGGATCTTGGAATTATAATGGAAGGGGAAAAATCTTATCTTTCTCAAATGAATGTTCAACTATCTATACATGTGAAGATTAAAGAGGCACAGAAAGAAGATGTCGAGTTACAAAAGAAAGTGAGAAATGTTCCTGAATTCAACCTTGATTGTGATGGGATAATAAAGTTCAGGAATCAGTTTTGTGTTCCTCCCATCCCCGAATTAAAGAAGGAGCTGCTGGATGAGGCTCATAGTTCTTCATTCTCTATTCATCCTGGAAGCACGAATATGTATAGGGACCTAAAAGAGTACATCTGGTGGGATGGCATGAAAAGAGATGTTGCTGAATTTGTCTCTCGATGCTTGGTTTGTCAACAAGTTAAAGCTGAGAGACATAAGTCTAAGGGGATGTTACAACCATTACCCATACCTGAATGGAAATGGGAAAACATCACTATAGTCTTTTTCATAGGACTTCCTAAAACATCCAAAGACAATAATGTTATCTGGGTCATAGTTGATCGTCTTAAAAAGTCTGCACACTTCATTGCTATTAGAGAGTATTTTTCTCTAGATCAGCTAGCCAGGATATATGTAAAGGAATTGGTAAGATTGCATGGAGTACCAGTTTCTATTATATCCGATCGGGATCCGAGATTTACCTCGAAGTTCTGGAAAAGTCTTCAGCATACTCTGGATACAGAGTTGAGTTTAAGCACTGTTTATCATCCTCAGACAGACGGTCAGTCTAAGAGAACAATTCAAACCCTAGAAGATATGTTGAGAGCATGCTCTATGGATTTCAAAGGTGGTTGGGATCAACACCTACCTTTGGTGGAATTTTCTTATAATAATAGCTTTCACTCCAGTATTCAGATGGCTCCTTATGAAGCTCTCTATGGAAAGAAATGCAGGACTCCAACTTGCAGGGATGAAGTAGGGGAAATAAAGCTATTAGGACCTGATCTTGTTGATGAAATGGCAGAAAAGGTCAGATCTATTCAACAACACATAAGAGCAGCTTAGAGTCGACAGAAAATTTATGCTGACAACCGAAGAAAAGACCTAGAGTTTGAAGTGGGTGATAAAGTGTTCTTAAGAATATCTCCCTGAAAGAGGGTTATGAGATTTGGAAAGAAAGGGAAGTTGAGCCCTAGATATATCTGTCCTTTCGAAATACTGGATCGTGTTGGGAAGGTAGCTTACTGATTGGCGCTTCCATCGAATCTCTCTCAAGTTCACGATGTGTTCCATGTATCTCTCCTGAGAAAGTACATACCTAATCCTTCACATGTACTCAGCTCAGAAGTTGTATCGCTGGAGCAAGATCTTTCTTATGAAGAACAACCGATAGAGATTCTGGATTGTAGCGAAAAAGTCCTACGAAACAAGACCACTCGATTGGTGAAAGTTTTATGGAGGAACCACCAATTAGAAGAAGCTACATGGGAGCTTGAGGATATGATGAGGGAGAGGTATCCTCATCTGTTTGTTACAATGTGATGAATTTCGAGGGCGAAATTCATTTTAAGGGGGGTAGAATATAACACTTGAGACTTTTATTTTATATAAATCATCAAAGGAATCTTTTTCTACACAACACTTTCTTGGCTTGCTTTACACGAAATCGCGACCTTCCTCGATAGCTTGCGTCGTACGCAATACCGAGTTTCACTAAACAACGATATGCTATTAAAATATTATTAAAACTAGCTGTTATAAATAGTAATAACCACCTTTTAAAATTTTGTAAATTTTATTTTTTTAAAATGGACTTCATTTTTGGATTCGGAGTATCGAATTTAGCCTAAGGTGAAATTTTTGTACTTTTCGGATAACTTTCATATTCTAATGAATAGTTAAAATTACTAAATTATAATTAAAAACAACTTTTTTAATCGAAATATTTAATAGTGATAAATTATTAATTTGAGTGGTATTAAAGTATATTTAGAATATATTTTTACAATTTAAATTCAATATTGTTCATTGGATTTAATTTCACATTTAAACCAGTCATAAACAAGTGTCTATCTTTTGATAGTTATTATCTCTTAAGAACACGCTATTTGTTTTGACGACGGGAATTAATTTTTAAATTAATCAATGCAACTGATATGTTTTGAGTTTGATAAAATAGACATCATTTTTGAATTCATAATATCAAATATAGCTTAGATCTAATTTTTGGTATTTTTCTGAAAACTTTCAATTTTTGATGAATAGTGAAACCACTAAGTGGTAGTTAAAAAAACTGAATTTTTCATAAAAATTAATTTTACCACTTCTGTGAGTGGAATTTCGAAAATTCGAGAGACACGGTTAATATCAAGGACTAAAATGTGGTTCAATGAGATGAAAATAATTTTTGGTGAATTATAACTTTTTACTTTTTTTTACCACGGTTAAAAGTAAATAGGGTAATTAAGGGTAAAAATTATATTATTATTACCATAACACATGTCCTAATTCTATTGGACAAGTTTAATTCGACCAAAAACAACCTTAGGAATAAAATATGACCATTTAGGCCCACTTGGATTAGATTAGGACATTTATTATTAATTTATTTAAGGAAGGGTTAAAATAGTTAAAATCAAAGTTTAATAAGTAAATAATTTTTAATATGGGGTTATACATAAGATAAATTCGACTATAAATATTCATTAGAAAGATAAATAGATTTCCTACATAATGGTATTTTATTTTTAATTTTTAGACATTAAATAATTTAATTTATTTATGACACAATGATGATGTAGTAATTGTATTATTAATGAAATATTGACATAATTGATGTTATAAATGACCAAATAAATGTAATTTGAGACTTTTTATGATGCAGTAATTTGATGCATCACTATAGATCACAAACCTTTCTCCACTACAAGGTAGTGTGAGCACAGGTGCATCGGATAACCTTCTTTTCAACTCCTTGAAATTCTCTTCACATTCTTCCGTCCAGACAAACTTAACTCCTTTCCGAGTCAACTTGGTTAGTAGATTAGATAATCGTGAAAAATCATTCACAAAACGTCGATAATATCCATCCAAACCAAGAAAAATTCGGATCTCAGTCACTTTTGTTGGTCTCGACCATCTTTCGATAACCTCTGTTTTTGCTGGATCCACAGATATCCCCTCTTTTGAGATTATGTGACCTAAAAATGCAACTTTTTGAAGCCAAAATTCACACTTGGTAAATTTGGCATAAAGCTTCTCCTTTCTCAGGGTCTTCAATATAATTCTCATGTGATCTTCATGGGAATTATTCATTCTTTAAATTTCCCCATAGAACATTAGTCTCCATACTCTACACTATGTAGAGCATCCACCACTGATACTCATCACTCCACATCTAAAAAACATCCAATAGAACCCAATACTTCTTCAAAGCTCATATCAGACTGAAATTGATCACTATATCCTCAAGAAAAATCTCCATCTCAGTATCTAAAATTATTCATTCATACTTTCTAAGAGTCTATCAATGAAAATCATGAAACATATTCTGCCCCCGATATTCCTCCACTATTGGGTTATCCCTCCGTCGGTTGGCCGGGTTAGCCTACTGATCCTCATCTTTTTTAACCACACACAGACAATGATTGTGTTCCATAGTTTAAAAAATTAAACAGGTAACTCATAATATTGAGAAGTATGGAATTTATTTAGGATTCAATTTAACTTATTATTTATTTTATTTTCCCAAAAGTCCCAAAAAAACAAGTACAAAAGTCATCATGATGAATGTACCTTCCCGACTGTCTCTACCATGTAAACAGTGTAGCCTTACTTGGACATTCAGTAAGCTCCGTTTCACAACATCGAATTATGAGGAGCCATAAAATATAATGTCCTAGATAGTCTTCCCTAGCTTCTATCATGCACCATGATCTCCTAACATTGTTTCCCTACCATCTCATGTAATCCTCACTCTGCCTAACTCCAAAATTGATCATATCTCTCAACCATCACCTCATATAACATTATGTCACGACCCTCCATCAAGATGTGGGAAGGGAGGGAAAAGTGCTGTGACCATCCTTCTTCAATATGAGAAATAGAAAATGACCCCAAGCCCCACATCTATTAGGTCCTAGGGTGGTGACCAACACCAACAGTATACCAATATATATATAAATAGGATCCATTACCATTTTTATAGCAACCAATAGTGGGTGATAATATTTACCTTCCTAAAAACACCAAGCCAACTGTATATAAAGAAACAAAATCCATCACAAGATCATGTTTAATGTAACATTACTATAGAAACAATGAAAAACTCAAAAGTAAATACAAAAATAAAAAATAAAACTAGTAACATAACAAAAATATTAATACACGAGATAGTAGGGTCTGCAATGATCGAATTTATTTCCCTAGAAACCTAAAATTTGTTTTATATACGTTGGGTGAGTATACAGGTATATTGAGTAGGAAAATCTGAAGTTACCTGTGAAAAAGTGGGAGAAGCATACTCCATCCCCTGTGAAAAAAACAATAGAAAATAAAATTCACATAACAAGGTATCCACCAAAACCTCACTAAGTCACACTCACAAAATAATGAAAGTTAAGTAACTTGAAGTTGTAAGCACCTCGATGATTGGGTACCTCGAAAAACATCCCACTGGTTAACTACTTATCCATAATGGAGAACTTCTTGACGCTACCATGTTCTCTTACAAGCCCCCTACCACCAACTACCCACAGACACATGGGCTACATACCACATCTCGCATGTAAACACGTGGACCACAACCACATCACATCATTCTCGCAGACAATTGGGCTAAAATAGTAAAACTACATCTTGAAGACACCTAGGAAAGCACAACACATCCCATCCCAAAGACACCTGTGAAAACACACCTCGACCGCAAACACCTAGGCCTCCAACCCAAACCACAATGTACCCGAAGAGTCTTGGGATACAAATACCAAGAATAAGGCGTAGATAAAATCCAATAATCATCCAGCCATCCTCCCACAAATATTTTGCGAAAGGAAACCCCCTATAAAAATGGAATTTTTGGATAATAGTTCTCATTATGGGTGGGGTGCGTATTTAAATCACAAGGAACTACATGTATATATATATATGTACCAAAAACTTTTCCCAAACTATCATTTTTCAATATGACCAACCCAAATATATAAAAATTCCATTTCTACTACCTCTAATGCATAACCACATAGCCATCCTCAAACTTAATTCATATCCCTATCCAATTCATTTAACCAATTATCACACTATATTAAAAAATTTATTTATATATTTATTCTATACATTTTTGGGAAACTACCAAACTCATAACACCACAACTAACATAATAACCAAGAAACACATCACAAATATCTTTGCAAATTATAGGTGAATCGCCATTGCAATTTAAAACCATTATTCTCCAAAATTGTGCACCTAACCATTCTCGATAGAAACATTTCATGAAAATCACCACATCCTGCAAAACAAAAAATCTTTAACAGATTGCAGTCCCAATCTATAATAAATTCATCCATTCCATAATAAATAACCTATCAACCTGAGATTCCATAACACCTCCCATACCACCCCATACATGATATCCACAACAACAATCACAATAGTCACATCCCCGCTAAACAAACATACCACACCATTCCCACAATGGAAACCCCCTTTTCCACCCCTGTACCCACAACCATGCTTCCAACCACATCACCATACAACCAACACAAGGCACTACTACTAAATATAACAATAAAAATTACACATCCTCACCTATCAAATAAAGTGTATTCAGATTTTTCCAACCGCATTATTCAATTCCTCTTTCAAAATTCAAGGGGGATCACATCACATGATTAATCATGGGGCATCCATTTATATAACTAGTTTTATGTGATTAACATGATTCTAATATTTTTATCCATTCAAGAGAGGATAAAAAAGTATAAATTATCACCCATGTTCAACAAAAACCACCAATTACCATGATTTTCAAAATTATACAACCTATAAAATTAACAACATAGATCAAATAAAACTAATAAAACATCGATCAACAACATCATCCTTCCATCCCCTGATTTATTACTAAGGTTTACAAACCTGCTAGCATGACATGTTCATTAATCTGCATAACACACTTAATTAAGAGTTGGATTGGAACATAATCTCAAATATACATTAGTTTAACCACCCTGTGTGATACACAACTAAAAGAGAGATAATGAAATTACTACCTCAAAAAATACGATAAATAACTCCTCCTTGCAACAAAAATAGGGGGGTCATTAAAGAAGTAGGAGACACTAAGGGAAACTGAATCCGAAGGCCTTAACACAACAGAAGCCTCTACGGAGAAGAAAGGATCTGGGTGCCCCAATAGAAAAATGGAAACACATGGGAAGATAGGATCTTGTCATAGAAGGGATAAATCCTATATCAATAGATGAGAAATGGTTTCAAGGACCATTAAATTCATTTAACGGTCAAGACCACACAACATGTCCATTTTAAACACTTTGAGGAATTAGTATATTACATAAATAATTAATATCCATTGAAATTTCATCCACAATAATTTATCAATGTTTTAAAATATTTTTACATTAAATAAAACGTGGTAGGGGAGAAAATTGTAAAACTAGGAAATCTTGAAATGACTCACTGATGGGTGAGTCACTAAAGAAAGTCACTGATAGTGAGTCACTGACAACTGACCCACCAATGCGGTTCACCGACATGACTCACTAACATGACTCGCTGACATGAACCACCAATAGTGAGTCACCAACATGACTCACTAATTCAACTCACCAACACCTATCCTACCAAAGCTCGACCTACTGACACCCAGACCTACTGTTGGCCTGACATACAATTGAAAAACATGATATTTGGAAAACTCTTTAAATGAGTAACTATGACTCCCCAAAATACCTCAAAAATAGTATTTTAATAATGGTTTTGACCGGGGTGGTTTGGACCATTATAGTATCAGTATCAAAACATTCTCCATTCATCCATCACCTAACCAGGCTGAAGTGTCTTAGCTAAAAATATGATTTCTCAACTTGAGTCCAACATAGTGGATCTTCAGAAGGATAATAATAAGTTAATAAAATGAGGAAAATTATTTTATTAAAATTGTGAAATTGAATATTTTATGCCATCATGTTAAAATTTTTGATGTGAGAAGGTTTCTCAACCAACAATAGAAGAATATAACCACTTGTTAAAAATGATAAAAAAATCAATCTGCCAAATATACTATGGTTCTGGTTGATTTCAAAGTGATCCCACAACTGGTAGTACATCACATATGAATCAAGTAATGTCATACAATTATGACTCAAATTGGGAAATTTCATGAATTACATAATTACCTCATTAATTGGATGAATTCTCTTGACAGATGATGTGTACTTGTAAAACATGGATGGAAGTCATATTAAGAGTG
Source organism: Viscum album (assembly GCA_963277665.1). Lineage (NCBI taxonomy): Eukaryota > Viridiplantae > Streptophyta > Magnoliopsida > Santalales > Viscaceae > Viscum > Viscum album. The sequence continues at coordinate 1,504,670,982 of OY728133.1, forward strand.
GGTGAATTTTTCTACTCTCCCTTCCAGCTTTATAATCCTAAATTTCTCTACATTGGATTATATGGGGGATAATTAATAGCTTCTCAACCTCTCCTCTTTCAAATGATTCCCAATACTGGGAACCCTAAAACAATAAGGGGATTCCATTATCAGATTATTTTTACAGAACATAGAAGTCCCTACTTTTTCTTAGTATAGTAACTATGTAGGTGGGTATACCTCAAGATGGAAAGACCTACTTTAGCAATTACATTTTTATTTCATCTCAAAACATAGGAAAAAAAACATTTTGTGACCTCTTTAATTACATGTAGTATAAAAATAAATGATTCAAGGATTTCATTGCAAGATGATGGGTTTTACATATTACATGGGAACAAAAAATCCATAGGAATAGTTACTAGAGATTTGTGTTGAAAATAAATGGGTTGAGGTGTCAACTATACTTCTTCCTATGAAGTACCATGGTGGGTTTAAATAGTTTTAAACTACGGAAAACAATATAGATGATTCTATTTACTGGTCTAATGATAGGTATTATCATGAAACACCAGCACCATCATGGAATCTAGGGAATGTTGAAGCAACTATTATCAAAAAAAAATCCAAAAAGGATGAGGTGATGTAACATTTAATGTAGTAATGACAGAATTTAATCCTTCCATAATGATAAATTTATTAAGTGCTTCACTATTTCCCTAAAGTACAATGTGATCATGCTTTTTGAAATCAAGAATTCGGATGAAATTGGGAAAGATAACCATACAAATTACTTCCCTTCCCATAATATGCAGGGTTATATTATCCAAGGATGATTAATAATAAAAAATATATTATAAAGTATGATAATTTATATTCATTTTTCATTTAATAATAACAATTTAGATGTTTCATGTGTTTTAACCATATTCCTTAAAGAATGAATAGAATGGTCAGGGGTGTCGAGCCACCAAATGGTCAAATGAAAACCATCTTGCCGAAAGGGATATTCAACTAAAGATGGTATCTAGTTCATATTTGTTTCCATAAAAATGTTTTATACAATGTATGAAGTCTATCCATATTTTTCTAATGTGGAAACTATTGATATGGACGATTTTAAATATCAGAAGTCTTCTGAGTCACACAAGGTTGTCTTATCCTATTCCCTATTAACTGGTGAGGACCACTTAGTGATACCTTGACAACCTCTAAAGAAGGATTTATTTTCCATGTTTATGATTCAGAGTGAAACATTGATGGAAAATGTGTCTAAGGACAATAGTATATCCAATATATAGAGTTTATGTTTAGACTCCAATCATTGTCCTCCAAACATAAGCTATAAAAATTAAAGGGTGGTAATGATTCTTCTACTTCTTAACCTATTAAAGATGAAATGTACATATTTTTTACAGAATATATTTCTATATTGATGCATGAAAATTATGATAAATTGGAAATAATTTAGAAGATACATCTTCAATATTTTTACCTATGATATAATACCATCATCCTCTTATATAGGTCCTCATCGTAGAGTAGTACCCCATCCCAAAGGGATAGGGTAATTTAATAAATTTCCCACCATCATTGGCTGAATTCTAGACCACGTTCTACCTCACTGCATCCCACATAGATGGGGGGCTTTATATTTGTGGGGGGCTTTATATTTCTCCACCTTATCATCAAGTGCATTCTGATTTTATTAACTCAATAGTTTCCATGGAGATTTTGAAGGATTAAATATGTTCTATTATAGGGGAGACATAATTGATATTTGGTTACTAAAATTCATCAAATTTTCCAACTGAATTGATTATGTTCAAGGAATAATATCCCATATATTAAATTAATCCCAGTGCCAATACCAATAGGGGTAGATGTGATAGAATTGTGAATTAATGTCTAAATTTGTAAATTGATGAACAGAAAGGAAAAGTGAACTTTATACAACTAGAGAGTGTACCCTAATAGTTTTCCCATTCCATGGAAAATTATTTTATTATTCCCAAGTGAATAAAAATAATTAAAGATTCATATTTGAGAGAACATAAAAAATACTCTATTACCATAATTTGATAGGACATACAATGGAGGTGGTATTTTTATTCAAGGATTAATTTTAGATGAAAATATGTGGGTGATATTGGAGCCACTGATATCTAAATCTCAGCATCAGCCATTAAAAAATATTGGGCAGACACACAATTTTTATTAACACTTATAGGCCACACATCCCTCATAAATAGAAAAACAAAGGTCTATTCAATTAATATGAGGATTTGGATTCAAAATTCACATACACATCCAAACATAAACTCTTAAATTTCTCAAGGATCATGGTACCTATGGAGGTGGCCATAAAAGATCACACCAATTATTTTACCTAAAACCATGTTTTTTGGAATACAATTAAAAAATTATTTTCCTTAAGAAACTGGCTATAGAATCAAATTTATGAAGTCATCATAGAGTTATAGAATCCTAATTTTAATTTTACATGCATGTGAGTTATTCTAAGTCCATCTGTAGGTCACCATGTAAAATAAATTATAATATCATGGCCTTTACCACATAAACATAAATGGAATGGAATAAGGGTCATAGTCATATGAACTTAAACATTAAGACATCAATATGGCCCTAGTCATATGACATAATACTACATGAAACCTTATTATTTTCTGCAATAATTAAAAAAACATACATGACCTAGTTGTATGAACATAAATTATAAGGCACCATAGTCATTTTTATATAACTTTAAGCTCCATAAATGTCTGAGTATTATGATCTTAGAATGTAAGGAATAACCAATGTCCTTGTCATGTGACATAAAACTACAAGAAATAAATTTTGAGATATAATATATTAAACTAAAAATACCTGATATCCTAGTCATATAAAGTAAAACTATAATGCATGATCCACGACACCCGATGTGAAAAACAGGAGATGCATTACATGATAAACATCGGCTGACCTGTATGAAAAGATGAATTATATCATGAAATGAACATCGAATTACTCATATATGCAATAAGATATACCTAAAAAAATTCATGATAAAATTCACAACCCTATGGGTGGTAGTTAATTCCTTAACATATGACTATATACTATTTTGTCAACATCCATTCCACCAGATAATGAAATTTATATTTTATTCTATATTTTTGTCTAGAAAAGAAAGAGTTTTCATGGTTCCACATTAGAGAGGATGTCACCCTCTCAATGTTTTCCTCTCAGCATGTTATATTCTAGAACTTTTTGACCCTTTATTATTGTCTATACATGACACATAGGGACACCTAGACCTCCTTTTTGGAACAAATTATATTTTACACCTTCATACTATAGTTTTCAAAAAACAATAGTCCCTATGGAATCTCTTCATCTTGGTTCTTTTTATTTCTAATAAAAAACCACATCATTCCCCTACTATTGATCAAATAATTGAGATAGTAAAAATATAAACCATATGAGAATTATTTGTGAATTGATTCCTATTTATACCTGATATGTAGTGACACCCATAAAAAAATTGTTTCCATTTTCAATAAGAAATTATGTGTTTCCCCTGAATCTCTGTATGGGTGTGACATCAATAGGAAATATTCTACCCAATAACACTATGGAACATGATTATTACCCCATTCAGATACATAGTGATGAATTTATTCTATAACTTGGTCTAACCACCACACGATAAAAATTTACCTGTACATTCATTTAATTTTCACTATGTAGTGAAACAGAACTTTATCACTCCTTTTTTGTAACACTGTTCATAGCTCACATGGGTGAAAAAATTATGGAAAAGGATTCACAACAAGATTAATGGTTATTGTTTTATGTTAGGGTTAATGTGGTCCTAGATGTCAGAACATAATTGGAAAAGAAAATGTATTTATCAGAAGATGTAAAATAATATTTTCTGTATCCTTATTTCATGAAATAAAACTGCATAAAATATCAGCCAATAAATGAGTGGACCACTATATTTGGTGTTTTTGTTATGGTATTTTTGAAATAGGAAAATGGATATGATTTCATATATACAAACCCAATCTACATGGGAGGGCCAATTATGAGTTCTCCCAACACTCATTAGCCAATAATCATAGAATAACATTCCACTCACAAAAAATCAATCAGTTTGACAAATATTTCCAAGAACTATGTGTAGATCGATTATATCCTAGATAGGATACGTAGGGAAACCCAAATTATATGTCATGGGACCTACCATTGTATAAAATTAATTCATAGGTTCTCATATGTATGATTAGGATATTAATTGGGAAGTCTAGAGAATTTTTTACGTCTATTTATAAATCAATGGTAAAAATTGACTCTTTTACCCGCATTAGAGATTAATCAATATATTGAGAACATTTTTAAGAACTATTTGTATCTTTATTCTCATTTAATTGAGGTACATAGTGATTCATGGACCAATGGTTCTAGGACCAACAAAATTTTCATTATCATATGTGAGAATGTATTTATTAGAATTCAACCCTTGAGGCCCCCATTTATGTCTAGTTTGTTATGATGGTCTGGATAAGATGTTGCACCCATACGATTGGAAATTATAATTGACCCGAAACTATAGAGACACTTATTTATCATAACATTATTTTAAAATGAATGAAATTATATTGTAGATTCTAGTAAATTAAACTATATAGTTCATAGTTTAGCTTGCATGAGCATAAACTGCTCTTGGTGTTCACCCACAATTTAATTTTATCAATAACCCTGATTACCCTATACATCATGACTCATAGATACATTATTTTAAATGTATAAATGACTATTAAATTCTTTCATGGTCCATTCCACCAACCCGAGAAGTATTTTTAGAATATGATGTTACAACCAGGGAATTTTCCAAAACATTTTGAGTCCCCTTTATGAAATAAAACTACTTCATAACATTTTAAACCTAAATATCCATTTTCCATTATTTTATTAGTCCTCTTAGTTATTTCTCACATGAAAATTTATTTAGTGAAGTTGTACTGACCTAAAGGGACCCTACATAAAAATAATGGTGAATAAAATAGTTCTACACTAATCTAGTGAAGTATCCTCTATGGGATGTTTTGGCCATGGATGGGTGGACAACTTAAACCCCTCTTTATTTTCTTTCATTTTTTGTGTTAATGTCTAGAATACTCCCTCCAATATCAATCGACTATGTGTGCCATAATTATTCCTCTTTTAATAATGGATTTTATAATCTCTCCAGTCTCTAGTCCCGATTAAGACATTTGATGACGTGATTTAATTTTTATATTCTCTTATATTAAAAAGTATAAAGAATGTTTCTATGTTTCATGGAACTATACTTTACAGCTTTTATTGAAGAGCCTCTGATTATTCCACCCTGTTTAACAAAAAAATTTATTAAATGGCCTAGTCTATTAGAATCATATTCCTTATATTGGTGTCAGATCTATGTAATATCCCCAATCATATGGTCATCTACCCATGGGGATTTGAAGGGATATGAATTTCCATAAAATATAAACATCCCAACCCATCATAATGTTTCTAAAAATATTCTTAACAAAATATTCACATAAATTCAACTTTTCAAGGTAACATGAGATCATTCTATAAAACGGGTGTCCTCACCATATGAACATAAACTACCTTTCAAACATCCTTTCTATAATATTTTAATTTTTATGGTAAATCTCCCTATTGTATGAAAAAATTACATCAGTGATTCCCTCACATAAGATGACCTCTTCTCATGAAGATCATCTCCCATCAAAACACTTTTTTGAAATGCACATGACATGATTCCCATTGATAGGGTATATAGTGATGCCGAATCCTCCTGTATCATGCCCAGTGATGAACATCCCCCACATCATTATGGTTTTTATGAAGGAATTGGAATTATCTGGGACCCTAAATTTAATTAAATTTCATTTTTTATTATCCATCAATCTTATCTATTTTTTTACAAGCTGTAGGACCACAAATATCGTCACCCCGCTTTCTTAAAAAAAATCAAATGGTCCTTGTTAAAATACCTTAACAATCACAATAAATGGCCCTTTCTATATGACCTTAAAATAATTCAAGAAAACATCCTCACAACATGCTGTTTAATTATCTACACAATTTCCTTGTCACATGATGTTAAATGATAGGATATTCCTCAAAGCTATATGAAATTAATAAATTGTTGAAGGTCCTCATCATAACACCGTAAACTGTAGAACATATCTGTCCTTGTATCAAGACATTAAACTACATGAAACATGGTCCATTCTAAATGTCTTATTTAAAATATGAGATCTAGATCCATGTATTGGTATTTGGTATATAATACCTATTAATAAATAAAAATTAGGGTTGAATACACCATTTTTAAAAAGAAGCCCAGATATTTTGTCTTGGTTACCAGCTATAGAGAGTCACATTGTTTCAATCCAATACCAGGACAAAATATAATAGTATATCTCCCCTATGTAAGATTTCAATCTATATATAGGTCTCTTTAAAAGAATAATGTGTGGGTTTATTCCCATAAAATGGGATATGTAGAGATATCATGATATACATTTTTTAGACTAGCCATGTTTTTTCATTGATTAAAACCCAATCACTCTATGAAATCCAAATCCATGTAGATATTTTAATTATCATTGAAATGAACAATCACCTGCATATTACCTATTAAGAAGACTGATATGGTCTAAATGATTAAACAATTGTAATTTTTTTCTCACACCGAGAATGAGTCATGTGAGCTTAGAGGATCTAGAGAGTCTTTTTGACTCAAATTATTGTGTTACATTCTTATTAAAGGATAGAGAACTTAGTTTCTATGATGTAAAATTAAAATTTTTATGACCTGGATCTGCAAAGGATATATGAAAACATATTCTATATATTAGGGTAAAATGATGAGATTAAAATTCACCTTACCATACATATGTTTCAGATCAATATATGAGGAATTTTATTACAATAATTATGTGTGTCTTGATTCTCATTATGATAGAATGCACAATGATTTCGAGGATTCCTATCCTAATCCATGATGAAAAAATTTGATCCAAGTCATATTAAAATAAATTTTCACACATCATAGTCCTAATTTCATGGCCTTAATCTACAAATCAAAATAAATTGAGGATGTATCCCTCTCCCACGATAATGTGATCAATAAATATTTTAATAAACATTAGGGTTATTAAACCATTCTAGAATATTCATGTTCTTCATAATACTACTTCATATATTCTAATTGATGAATCATCGTGTTCCTTGAGTCAGTTAGTCCCCTTTGTTTGTTCTCATGTTGAAATTTGTGTTCAAAGGTTTGATTGATCTAAAGGGACCCTGATAAGAAATGATGGTGAACAAAAAAAATTTCCCTAGAAACTTTGAAGTAGCCCTAACTGGATCTTTTGGTCCTAGAAATGTTCCACATTAACCCTTTGTACTTTTCCCAGATTGATTGTCGAAATGGCCACCCTAGTCCCAGAAATCTCTATTGACTCAATGTGATATTAGTTTTCTTCCATTACTAGTTTTTATTATATTCCCACTAGTATCTACTTCCAATTTTTATAGGTATTCATAGGTTATTATTTACACACATCATAACCCTCATATATGAGAATATTCATGTACCATCATTGTCCAGAATTTGTGTATCATTCCCACTTTTGAAGAATTATTGTGATTCAATATTTTTGTTACCCTTATTATATAATATTTCTATCGTTTTTAGATACTGAATAATTATTATATTCATCTTTTAGAAACAAACACCCAACTAAGGTCCATGATTCGTGACCACAAAATGAATTCCATAGCATGAGCACTGTGAAATTAATCTAAGTGTACATAACCATTAGACTAGTAAAAAATATATAACCTTAAATTATACCCCTACATTGGTTTGGATTTCAAAAACATAAAATTTCAATGGAAGGAGACATAGTACTTTACAATTCAATAACCTAAAGAGGAAATCTTAGGAAAATATTTCATCTCTTATCACTAGGAATGCACCCCTCGTAGAATAGGAAAACATGATCATTTAAATCATAAGGAAAATTTAACAATAATTTAAAGGATGATAACCCACAAAGGGTATACTGTATAAAATCTAAGAATAAGTATGTTAGGAACCCCATTAATTTATTAGTAAAAATTGAGGATGAAAATAAAATGGTCCAAAGCATGTAGGTACCAATATTAATTCCTAAAAATATCAGTTTATGCTTGATAGGGCCACTAGACTATAAAATAATAGAGAATATATTTATTTCTTATAATCCATCTAAGGGTATGTAGTCCCATCACAACTTAAAACAATATGACATTGGGTCCATCCTACAAGACCTTAAATTTAATAGTGTCCCACTCTGGGTTGAATGAAATTGGGCATGAGAGCTAGATATGTGCAATAAACCTATAGAAACATGGGATCTTTAAAATGGAATCCAAAGAAATGAGATGATACCCCCTCTCCTATATATGATCTAGATCTATATAGGATATTTCATCATAGAGTTATTAATCAATGAAAATATATTAAAAAATTTATCCTACTATGTATGAGTTATATTTACATAGAAACCCTTTGTTTTAAGTACATAAGACATGATTCCCAAAAAATGGGATACATTGAAATTTCTATATCCCATAGATCTAACCACAAATATCATTTCACGGAATTCTATTTCTATCAAATAATATTTATACAATATGATTTCATGGAAATTTTTCCATGATCCAAGATCATTTCTATGAGGTTCTTGATTCCTTGAGAGGATTATTCATTTTATCTATTCAATGGTTATCTATATTTGAATCCTAAACAGCTTGACGTGAGATACTCCTCTTAGAAATGAAAATGTGACCCTGGTCAACACACTCCCATTATGGAAAATCCTCTCATAGAGAACTTTGTAAAAGCTTATCAGATAAACATCTATGCGGAAAAGTTATCAAATTCTTACCTTAGAACCAAATTCAGTTCTGTCCAAATGAATCCAATTATAAGGGGTGATTTTTTTTGGAACCTATAATTGTATACCAAACACTTTTTTTCAATTTATTAGTGTAATATGAAAGACATTATAGAAATAATTATACCATTTTCACGATGAAAGGAGTGCTAGTCTTTAAAAAAAATTGGTCATAGGGTTAATTTTATATGGGGACATATTATATCCCTTGTTTTACCAAATTTAAATATGTTTTTGTAAAAATAAATCTTGATAATCCCCTATCCATAAAATGGTATATCCATACCTAACCATGCTAGCCAGCTCAACTATGAACATTTAGCAGTTTCCAAAACTACACCCAGGAGCTAGATGGCTGTATCTCACATGCCACAAGGGTAGGGTATAGGCACCCAAAAAAATGAAGAAAATACATGTCATGGGTTAATAGAACAACAGAATATAGGGCCATCACAGGTTAGTAACAATGAAAGGAAGCATTGTCTTTGAGGGGACACCATACTCTAAACTAGGCACTCATTCTATTGTCTTACCTTTAAAATGATGTCACTACACATGGAAGATCTGATGGGGGACTATTCTAGATGGGAAATTTTTCATCAAAGTCAAATTATTTGAAAATAACCGCATCTATCCAATTCAAGCAATTAAGTTATCTAATCATTAACATATAATCTTCTTTAACCTCCCACATAAGAAGTGTTCTATATATGGAGGGTTTTCATAAAGTAACCACATAAGAAGAATGAAACCATGTTGAATCATATGATCCTTGATGTAATTGTCTAAATTGGCTACAGATGGATGTATAAATAGAATAAAAATTCTTTATAATGCAGTGATTTTTTGAAACCATGCATCCACAGAAAACCCAACCTGAATAATCACCCATGGGAACTGAAAATTTTGTATGAATGTAGAGATTGTAGTGAATTTTATCATGTGATCATTCATACCGATTTCAAACCAAAAGGAAATGAAATGTGGATTCTATGTGGCTAATATTAAAAGTGAATAAGACTCTACATGATTGAGATTCCATATGGGATTATCTTAAGAATGATGTAACCCAGTAATTTAGACAAGGATTTCCAAAAATTATAATAATATTTTGTGATGAAAGGTTGAGTATATAGAAGAATTATATTATGTGGAGGAAAAATTATGGAGAAGGTGACACCATTTATGAAATAGTCATAGATAAAGAAATATCATGCAGAGTTATCTAGTATTTTGATGTAGGTATTCATGCTGAAGGAAAATGCATTATATATATACCCATGTGAGTTTATCTATACTTTGAAGGAAGAATAAAATTCTACTAAATATGATTTAGTGGGAACTCTTTGGTGAGCATTTCTATTAAAAATTTACATTCACATATAATTCCACATTAATTAATTCACATTAGTTAGTTGAGTTTTTTTTGTAAATATGTATAGAATATAAAATTCCATTAGGGAGAATAATTTATTCACATTCATGAAAAATACATGAATGTGCTTCAATGAAAAAAAAATTTCTAGTTAATTATATTATGTGGATTAAGTATGTTATTCTTATGTTAATGAAGAATCTGAAGTAAATTATATATTAGTGACAATAATCCTACCTAAAATTGGCATTCAATTCTTATTATGAGAAATGGTTTGTGGGTATGAATGCTACACAACCAGAATAAAGATACTATGATATAAATAAGAATGTATATGGGGAATTTCCTATTTAATAATTGAATAGTTTGTGTAATTATCTATGAATAATAGAAATTTATTTTGTGGATATTTTTTAAAATTCATTTTATTGATTCAGAATGTGGACATGACATATTTTTCAAGTCCATTGTATCTTCTTATGAAATCCACATAGTAAATAAATTCCATTCATGATGAAAGTGCCATGTGCAACTATGTACTATTTGGGGATGAGTTCTAAGAAAAAGATATTATTATGTTCCAATTATTTTAGAATTTTATATGGGTCCTTCAGTTTTCGAATGTAGTGCCATTTTAAGTCCCAGTTTCTAAGATTTCTTACACCCAATGATGACAGTTGTTTTTAATCCGGGTTATCATTTTTCAACCCCCATAGAGAATAAATAATTTTACAAAGTCCTTTGATAGCCTACTATGTGTAAATCCTATGTCAATCTCTTACAACAACCTATTGCGATGTGGCTAGTAGTTTTAGAATAGTACCTACAAACCCTTGCTTATAAATCCCATCACCATTTCAGAGGATGGATATGAATTTTCGAAGGATATTATTTTTAAAAGGTAGTAAGGTCAATGAGACAACAATTTTTATAGTGTAATAATATAGGAATATCAGATAATTACATGTAGATAAGAAAAGAATTAGACTAGACTACTTCTCCTGAAGTTAATCAGGTAATAATTCTCAACATCATCCCAAGGTAGAGCCTTATCATGGCGATCATAGGTATCCCCTTTTAAAGGATGTATTTCTACAATGTAATTCCTCCACATGGAATATTATGAAAAATTTTATTTAACCAACCACTCATGTGGCTCCTATACAGACTCTCTTTGATGAATTCCTCTACAAATCCCCCATCAAATGTTCATAGAAAACCTTTTGAAAAAATTCAATATATGTGAATACAACTACAATGATACATGATGCTCTTACAAATCTATCATCCTTGTAAAATACCTACATTGAAACCCATATGATATTATATGATCCTATTTATGAATAGTTCTTCAAATAGGAACCATAATCAAATTAACTACTTCTATGTTTAGATACTTCTAATGGTTAAAAATATTAAATTTCCCTGAACCGGGAAACATCTCATGGTAAAAAATATTAAATTACACTGAGTTGAGATACTCCTCAGGGTTAAACTAATTAATTTTCTATGAGTTGAGAGACTCCTCCTTGTTAAAATATTAAATTACCCTGAGTAGATATAATCCTCAGAGTTTCAAAACCACTAGATTCCTCTTAGGTGCATGTCTTAACAATGCCCTCAAATTACAATAAGTTGATAATCTCTTAATGGTTCGAGAAATATGGGAATCTCCATTGGTGTAATACATAGTAAAACATTCAAATTAAAATGAGTTGATATTCTTATCATGGATCTAGAATCATCTTCATCCTCCTAGGTGGAAGTTTCAAAAAAAAACCATCATGTTACCTTGAGTTGAGATTCTCCTCATGGTTCTTGAAACAATTCATCCTCCTAGGTGCAAGGCCCAAGAAACCATAAAATTAAAATGATTTGAGATTCCTCTAATAGTTCCGGAAATAGAGACAAACTATTTTGTGTATTCCCCAAAAAAACATTCAAATTACGCAAGAGTTAAGATTCTTCTTATGGTTCTACAAACATGTGAATTCTTCTGGGTGTATGACCCAACTAATCCCCTAAATTAAACTGATATTAAATCATCCTCATGGTTTATGAAATATAGACATTATCCGAGGTTAAATTACAACCAAAATGTTTAATTACACATGCGTTGTTATTGTCATCATGATTTCCAAAAAATGGACGTCCTAATCTCTAACCAAATCTTCCAAAAACTTGGTATAATACTAGGCAATGTTATTAATCTTATACTATCTCTTTTTTATAACACCAAGAATGTCTCACATGGAATAATGGAGTTTTGATGATCATTCCATTGACATGACAAGAGTTCCCTCACATGGGATTCCTTATGAGGAATAAGTCCCAACTATTCAATAGAAGTATGTGGGCTCTGATTCTTACTTTTATAAAGATACATAGGATTCCACTTTTTGGTCTGATCCGAGTGTAATTTTTTCTTTACCCATTCCATAGAAGTACATGTGGTTTTTTCTACTTTCTTAGGATATGTATAATATCACTTCCTGGTTTAATTCCAACTCAAAACACCAACCAAATCGATCGATGAAAATAAGGCCTAGAGAGGCCAGATGACTAGATTTATTCCAATGTATCTTGAACTAATAAGTGATCATAGGGAAACTCTAACACATACACAAGTTTTAATAAAAAATATGGTCTAGATCAGATAATTAGTATAGGTTTAACCAGTCCTACACTAGGATTTTGGAAGGATTTATGAATACATCTCAAAACTATATGATAGTCCTAAATTAGACAATAAATCGACTAAAAAAGTGAGATGATCCTGACATCCCATCCTCTTAACCAAATAATTTTCTAACAAGCCATTGAAAAAGTAAAATTGACCACCTACCGTTAAAATTGAGGTCCACATTAATTCAAAACATGTTCCGGCTTGAAATTAATTATAAATAGTGACCCACACCTCACCCTTAATAGAATACATATTAAATGATTATTTCACCCTATGGAGAAACCCCACTACATAATGATAAAATTTAATATATGGGATTACCTAATACATAGATATAGGAAATATTTAATAATTATTTTATTCATTACATTTTCTAAAATTCATTGGTAGTTTTTAATTTTTGAGCTTTGTAGCATATGTGTTTTGAAAGTTTTGATTTTAATAAGAATAAGTACATATGAAAAAAAAATATAGGAGGCTTTTTTGATGTATTTGGACATATTGTATGTGTATTGGATAATTATATTATCATTTAAGAAGGTTAGAGTGACCAAATGATAAAATTTTGTTATTGGCCTTTTATAACACTTCAACTAGTGAGCATTGTGACGTGGTGTGTGTTTCTTATGAATAAATTTTTAGAGGGGTGGGGGTTAAAATATGGGAAAAAATAGTCACACTCTTACAATTTATTTAGATTAAATTTTTTATTGGAGTATCTTTTATTTGTAACTAATGGGTTACATTGTTAAGGTTGCTAGTGGGAGTTGCATCATCTCATTGCCATGGGGTGGCACTGTGAAATGTTCTGATAAAGAACAAGTACTGAGATTCCCAAGGATATTGGTTTTTTTCATGATGATTATTCAATTCATCCCATTAAATAATAATGTGACAAAATATAATTTCATCATCATATTTATCATTTTTATTCTCGAAAATATTACCAGACAAGTTGGCTCCTGAGCCTAAGGATTCCTGATGTTTTACCACGAGGTTCTAGGTCACAATTTGTAGGGGAGGTTATAGTTATGGAAAAATGTCATGACATCTCAGTTAAAACAAAAATTGAAATCATCTTGGGGAATTGAATTATAATTATTACGGTAACACTATAATATACCCATTTCCATTTTTCATGAAATGGAATGACCAATCATTTATTGGTTATCCCCTAATCAAAATTTTAGGTATCAATGATTTATAGAGGACATATTTCTAGACTACCTCTCATAGTCTGTCACCTTTGGATCCCTCATGTTTCCCCTATAATTTTGGGTTGATCTAGATTCATTAAATATTTCTAAAGATATAAATCCCTTCTCATATTCATCTTGTCTTCATATTCTTTTTATTGATTATTTAATTGCAATATCTTGGACCTAGGGTATTTTTATGATTCATCTAGAGTATAAGGGAATCATCTCGAATGTTTGTGAATTTATGGTATAGTGGCATGTGGAGTCAATGGGGGATGATTTCTACTAATTTGTTATCATTTAATTAGATATATTTTCCTCATGGGTTTTCATTCTATTTATGCTGTATTGGCATAGAATTAGTTATTGAATATAAGCTATATGATGGTTATTTGGGTTTTACAAATAATGGAAGCATTCAATGATATGTTTATATATCATATCTCATGTTTATGGCCTTGGTATGTCACTCGATTACCTTTAAAAGACTATAACACATTGAATTAAAATCTGCAGTTATTTATAAATTGATATGACTATTGGTTGAGTATTATTGTACTGCGATAGAGGTCTTGGAGCATGGTGGGTTTTGATTAGAAATTTTTTGGTGATTAAAAGCCTTATATGAGTATGGTAAATCCAATTTATATGTAGTTTAGTCACTTAATACTATTCCATATGAATGTTTATAAGTATTTTTGTACATGTTCAATGTGATTTATAGGGGAATTTTTTTATGGATTACACTTGAGAGAAAACAACATTGTGTCAGCCTTATGTTTGAATAGGTAATGTTATGGGAGTATACTTTGACCATTGGATATCCTTGTGGGAAAGGACTGGGGTGATGAATATGAGTCTAGTCTACACGGTTAGAAAGTTGAATTATTATTTTTTATATCATTAGTTGGTGTAAGAGGATTATCACTTTCTTTGGGTTTGACTAGTTATACTTGATGATTTTAAAAAGGGGGAATATGATCTATTTAGTTTTTGAATCCCTAAGGGTGTGTATTAGATTAGGATATAAATATTTATATATTCTAAGAATATATATAAGGATTTAAAACAGTTGAATATGTTTTTATATCATGAACCAAGGGAATCATTGGTATTTTATGTGTATAATTAATATAGACATGTATTGGGATTATGGTATAGGTATCAAGTGTGATATAATTATGTGTAATTTGGAATCATTTATATTATTGGGAAAATATAGAGATTAATTGTTTTTGAGCCATATTGGGTAGTGAATGTACTTAGTTATAATGTTTGTGTTTCAGTATAACTAGGTGTGGAATATAGGCCAGGGTGATGATTTTTGTATGTCTTAATTATTAGAATCATTTTGAGTATAACATAGATACGTATAAATTGGTTTTATGGTGATGACTATGTTAGTTAAGGTGGTTATTTTTACATGTATGTTGAAAAATGATTTAGAGAGATGTGTTAGATTGGGTGTGTGGATTGTCAGTTGTTCCACTATAGGATTTTATTCCATGTTAATATTTTTTTTATTTTTTATCTAACAATTTTTAAATAAAAATTAATTCCCACCATGAGTGAGAGGGTATGGGAATGTTACATGACATATGATATAGGATCGGTCCCTGCCATGAGTGATAGGGTAGTGATATGGATGTGATACATAACCTTTCCCTGAGAGAGAGGGTAGTGTTTAGGTTATAATATAGAGCCTAACACTATGTGTGTTTAGTGGCCATGATGTGATATAGGACCTAGCCATTAGTGATATTGTTATGTTCAGGGTATGATATATGAAATTAGCTAGGGTGATAGTGTAGTTGTCTAGAAATGGTATATGAACTAACCCTGATTTCTTGGGTTGTGGTATATATGTGGTATATAAACTTATAAAAAGTGAGAGAGTAGTGATTAAGACTGTATATGAGACATTAACTAATATGAGAGGGTTGTTTTCATGATTCGATATAGGAACCTACCCTGAGTGAGATAGTGTAAGTTGTGATGTTGGACCACAATAAACACTACAATAAGTGATTGTGGTATATTATGGGATACTAGATAAGGATACAATTTAGTTTCCTTTATTGTGTGAGTGGGTATAGGTATAGAATAATATGAAATACCCATATTTAATAGGTTTGGAATGGGTCTAGGATATTATATTGAGATGAATTCACCGCTAATAATGGATACAACATGTGATGGTAGGTGTTAGGGTGCCCTTGTCAACACTTCCTGACTGTGTGTGTTGATAATCACGTGATATATTGATAAATTATATATTACTTTACATTCATACAATATATTTTATGGTGTATATGAGGGTAACATGATATAACCCTGTCATGATTTTTGCCCACACCATGTATGGGAATCCCAATATTGGTGTATACATTACGGTTCATATTTATGTGATATGTAGTATGGGATATTTAGTTACAGTATCTGGATATATATTGGGAGATCAGTCCCTGAATATCTAGGTTTTTATAGTTTTCTCTACCATATTTTTTTAGATTATATTGTACTAGTTGTATAGGTAGTTGACCCTTGTTTTATATGGCAATGTATTACATGGGTATCATTATGTTATTTAATATTAATGCAATCAATTCTTGATAGTTACACTTTAGTAGTATTTTATTATTTTTGAACTCATATGTTATGATATTAATTTTCTGATATATTATCATATTTGATGGTGCATATAGTATAGTCTCCCTTCATTGGTTGTCGACACTCACCACTAGTCGATGGCCTTTGGAATACGAGTATGAGTGTATGAGGTCTTTTGAAACTCTATATAGGGTATTATTCATGTTATTTATGCAAGGATGTTAAAAAAAATCAATCAATGAATTTTTTTAATTGTATATGAATATGGGACTAGTATTGGGATTTAACATGTGATATTAGAGTTTAGGAAAAACCATTTTCTTTGATTTAGCTAAACACTCTCTAGATAAATTCTAACATATTATTGATAATATTTTTATTCATTAACCTTTTATATTATAATTGAGATAATAATTAAGGTATTAATTTATACGTGTGTTTTTATTTATCATATTACACTTATCCTAGGGAAGTAAGAAGGTGTGGGATCATGAATCACACTAGCATCATATATATCTCAGACAAGTGTATGATGTCTTGTTGATTGAAAATGGATTGAAAAATGTATAATGGTTTTATAAAAACTTTGTAGAAGGAATTATTTTGAAAAAAATAATTAGAAAAGGTTGTTCAATTTTTTAAATCATCAAAAAAATAATATTTTTAATTTTCTTAGATAACAATTTGTTGAATCTTTACTAAATTTATCTATTGTAGTGATTTTAATTTATTTTTCGTGATATGATTTTAGTTATTCTCATGATAGATGACAAATATCAAGAAGGTAGGTCTTGATATGTGATATATTGTGTTCCTCATTATATTTGATTTCTTAAAACCGGTATGAGAGGTTTGGGTCCACGACATACCCTTTATAGGGTTGATATTGTTGCAGTGATTCTATGGTGAGATAATAGTTTAGATCTCTATACAGTGAGTTTATAGAGTCTTGGGGTAGGGTTATTGATTATTTCCTGATGGTTCTATAGTTATGGGTTACACGGAATGTGGTTCTTGTGTTGTGTTCGATGTGAATGGAAGGATTCATCCAACATTGAGATAATCATGGGTAGATCTTCCAGGTGTTGAATTAATTCTTGGTAAATGATAGATATTATGTTTAGTATTTTTAGGATTTTCCTTAAATATTTTTAGAAGGATTGCTCCATAGAGAATTTTTATAGGTATTTTGGACTTTTTGAATTGGGTAGATTGTGACTAGATTTGTAGTTTCACTCAAAAACACAATGTTGAGTTGGGGTTAAAATTAAAGATATGCGTTATAGTATATATAATTTAATGTAAGTTGAGCAATGAACTCATTGTTATAAATATGAAAAATAATTCTCATAAAAACAATTTTATTATTTTTTGGTGGGTTTTTCTTATAAAGGTGATAAGAACATTAGGATATATATTGGATTATGTTATAAGGATAAAAGGATGGGTCTTTATAAAATAAAAATCAGGTGAATATTATGAAGCCAAAAAGTAATTTCAATAGGCAGTTTCTCCTTGAATAAAGAATATTCTCAATAAAAATATGAAATGTATTGTTTCTTAGTGACCCTACCACATGATAGGGTTTATTTTTAATATTTTTAACTGTTGTTGTTAAGTTCGCATATTGGGATATTTAAGTGTGTCATTAGAGTTCTTATGGAGAAATCCAGGTTACCATTCTGATTTCTCACACAAAACATTCCCTATTACCCAATTTGGGGATATTAGGATCTAGAAATTTTAATATTAAATAATTATTTAGAACCGACTATGGATTTTATTCTATTATAATGTTTCAAAATTATTTTCAATATTACATTAAAGGATTTCTTCTTCTATTAAACTTTTCAAAAGTATAAATTCATTAATTTCTGATTTTGGGATGTAAATGTTGGTTTGGGTGAATTACTCCACTATAGGGGTTGTAAAATAGTGGCGAGTCCAGCAGTTTTTTCTTCCATTTTTAATTAATGATTTTGGGTCTCTTTTTATGATCGATTCTAGAATATCTTATTTTTTCCATGTTTATAAGATGTTAGGTTGTTTTTGTATTCATGAATTTTGTGTTTATGATGGATTACATATGTTTGATGATGATATATGAGGTTTTGTGATGAATACAAGTGTGTTTAAATGAATAATTCATATTGGTTGGGTTTTTGTAATTTTTTCTAGAAGGTTTTATTCAAGGATTTTGGGTGGGCCTCCATTGGTTTCTTATATCTTATCAATTGTTCTATTAGGGTGTTCCTTGGTTTTTATGGATTTTATTTTATAGAATTAAATTCATACTTATTGGTAATTTATATAACTATATATATATACATTGATATTGGGTGGGATGATTTAAGATTTCCCATGTCTGAGGAAATTAGAAGCATGGGGTATACAATGTTTCTGTATTAAGGAAAAAACATTTAGTCACTAATTGTAATATCATTATCTTTTCATTATTAATTATCATTAATTTTTTATTTAATCAGTAATATAAACCTCAATAAATTTTGATAAACTATCTATTAAAAATATTTATACGGGTAGAATATGTTATAGTGGGATGAAATGTCACAGCATGGCCACTAATTTTCTTATTGTTTAATTTAATTAATTAGTTTCGTCTTCATTTTATGATTTTCATGGTTACCTTGAGTTTATAATAATTTTTCAAATCATTATGTTCAAAAATATAGGTGTTCATGGCCATTAATGGGGTGTTCATGTCACTATCATGTATATTCCCAATCTTATAGTTTTGAATCGCATGTAGGCCACATCCTCGAAATGGGGTATCATGGAAACAAGCTCCCCCTTAATGTGATCTACCAACTTTCAAGTGGTTTTTCACACAATTTCATATTTTATCATTCCATGATGTTGTTAAGTTTGAATTATGTAAGACCATGATGAATTCAATATAGCCACTATAAACAATGTGTTTGTTTTTAATTTTATGAAAATCAAAATTTTCCATCATCAAATTAAAAACCATGTAAGGTCTCTTTTCATCCCATTTAAACTTCCTCTCCCATAATAATGTATCATAATGACCTTATCCTCTTGTATGGAAATTTACTATTATTTTTAGGATGTATAGTAGATTCCTCGAGGTAATACCTCGTAGACCTCCAATTCCCTTTATTGTATTCTCTTTCCAACATGTTCTTTCCCTAACATGTTCTAAGTGATTTTGGGTATCATATGGATTAATATTAATTTGGATTTTATGGAATCAGGGTTATTTATGGTTTCTTAATAATGTTATTATCATTCTATGGTGGAGTAACACCATATATTATTATAGATATGAACTCAAGTTAAGTTAATGTATACTTGAATCATTAAATTTTGAACCATGATTGTTGGGTGATTTAAACTCACTGTTTTGATTAATTTATAAATGTTTCTAAATAGAGAAAATAGATTTATTTAATTAATTTTTTACCACATTAATGTCATGAAATTATAATGTTTGTATATATATTAAGGTTATTTATTAATATGTTTTCATATTTTCGCTCACATAAAATTTTTATAAATTTTTTAAAATTTTCCTTTCAATGTAATTTCATAATTCATGGGTGATGGTATGATTTTTAATTGAAATTCACAGGTTTTTGTTCCTAAATTAATGGAATTTTGGGATTCATTAAAAAGATTATACACATTAATTATTGAGTTTATTAATGATGCTAAATTGATTTTAATTCAATTCAATATTGTTTTGGTATAATTGAATTTATAAAAAAGAATCATACAGATTTTTCGATACCATATAGTAGTGATTTCTTAATGTAGTCTTTCCATAATGTATGTCCCTTCATATGTTTTTAAATTATTTTAAAAATATAAATGTTGTATAATTTTTCTCGTATTGGGATGTAATTATTTTTACATTATGTGGGAAGTTTCTGTTTATATTTTCAGGGTTTGAGGGTGAATGTGATTTATTGTTTCAATTTTTATTATTATAATATAATGGATTGATTCTATGGCTCACCTCCATTTATATGCCATGTGAAGTCATTGGTTTATTGGTGGTAAATAAAGGTACATCTGTTTCACAAGTTTAAAATCACACGATGTCTAGTGAAATTTAATCTATAATTTTCTATACATATGTGATTTGCCCATATATTTGTCCTGGTTTGATATAATCTTGTGTTGGGGAAAGTTGTTTCATATTTATTGTTTTTCAACATTTACTGATGATACTGTATCAATATTCATCATCATCCTCTACTCTCTTATATTCTATTTATTATTGTGATTTTTTATCCCTATTTTTGTTGTTTATGGTATTAGAAATTATTATTAAATAATTTCTTTTAGAGTTATATTAAATATTCTTATATGTAACTCTAATTTCTTAGAATTTCATATGTATGTTGTGAAAACAGTTTTATGAATAATCATATTTGAAATACTCATTAATTCATGATTTATTACATATAGATACATTTAATAAAATCTATAAGATCATATGGGCTGGTGTATTTGAGAAATTAATTATATATAATAATTATATCAAATATAGACAAACTAAATTTGGTACAAACACCAAAACATGATCATAAAATCCATTGATTTACTAATACTATAAGGTATAACCTATGAATTTATAAAATAAATAGGTGACATATATAGCCTAGTAAAGTAATAATAAATTCCTAACATTTTTAATTTAATAAAAATAATTCAATATTAATACCATGGTGAAAAAAATGGGTAATAATCATAAAAATGGACATTGAAGCATGATATAAGATGAAAACATCAATTAAACATAATAATGTTGCAAAACATAAAATTTTCATTATAAACAACATCAAGACTAACTAATAAGAAATCATTACATATTTGTCTGAGTACCATCTCTGATGCACTATAAATGATATCTCATGAAATAAAAAACATTACAGAATGAATTAGAGTGATAGATAATTTTTTTCACACTTATCTCATTCAAATAGTTTACATTCATTTTTTTCATAAATCATACAACATAAGAACAACTTTTTTCACTTTTAATACAATGAAAAACTTTTTGGGGTTATATATATATATAATAACCATACTAATGAATGATAGGTAATCCTTTGTGATCACCCTTGAGTGGAAATGGTGATGTGTATTCACTACACAAATGTTTGGCTTGGAAAATCAAATGATAATTTCAGCAACATAGAATGTGTATAAAATGATTCAATGAATGGTTAAATGGGGGTGAAAGGATTGTTATAATTACATGTAAAACATATTGATATTAATGTCATGTGAATAAAAATATTCCAATATGATCAATTGGAAATCATAAGGCATAATATTGGGAAATTTCTTGAATAAAGAGGAGGATAAAATTATATATTACCTTCATATGCTGCTTATAAAACATTTGGAGGATCTTCAAAGGAGAATCATAACAAATTTTAAGATATTTAGAGAAGTATAGATAGATTAATTTCATGATCAATAGATTTTGAGTGAAGAATATTGGGAGGTTTAGTAGGTATTTATAAAAAAGGTGGGAATTATTTAAGAAATTCTAAATTTATGATTCGGAATCTATATAATAAAATAATCAAAACCAAAAACCCTCAAAATATTACATGGTTTATACCAAAGGGGAGTTAGTATAAATATTTTATTATTTTATGAACCTATGGTATTAAAATTATACTAATACTAATGATGAAGTGAGTCATGTTCATAAAGAGTTTATTTTAAAACATAGAAATAAAATACGTTTTTTGTTGGTTTATTAAGGATTTATTTAATTAATAAAATAACATAAAAAACAATATGTTTTTAAATTGAAAAATATTTAGGGTTTTGGTACCATATATTGAATATATTACAGGTTCTTTAGGAAATTTTGATGTCATAACACATATAGTATATTTATACCTTATCTAAATTTTATTGAAAAATTTGACTATCTCCAAAAAGATTGAAAAATCCATTATTCGAAATTTTTATAATCCAAATTTAAAAAATATATTAATTTTTATATAATAATTCTCTACTTCTAATAATTTACTAATTTTATTAAAAATCCAATTTTATTGAAAATACATGTTTTATGACAACATAAATTTTTTATCCTTATAATGATTAAATTGGACTTCATTTAATTATATTATAATTTATATTTAAATAAATATTATTTAATAATAATATTTCTTGAAAACATCATTTATTTCAAATTTCATAAATTTATCAAAAATAGTGTTTTATATAAAACCATATATTTTCTAAATATACAATTTTGTATCTTTATATCAAAATATAGTATTCATCAACATATATATAATTTTATATATAATATATTAGATAAAAGGGGTAAATAAAACAAATATTTTATTAAGAATGAGAATATATCAATTCATATTTTTAGGATGTAGATTCATAAACCCTTATCACACCATACAACAACCAAATGGTAAGGTCTTTGATAGTGGTGCTTTCTTAGTGTGGTTCAAAAGTCATGTATTGTTTCATGATCACTTCAAGTTTGAACTTATCACATAAATGATTTATCTTGAGCTCCAATTTTTGAGTCTCTGTATTGTACTATTGAAGGGTAAAGCCCATTGATTCCACCTCCCTTAGAAGCTTAAGTAATTGGGATTCATAGGGTATGATGCTTCTGGTTTAGGAAACCATTTTTTCAGTATCTGTTGATTAGAATTTATCATAACCCTTGATATATAATAATATTAAGTGTTATTATACAATGTTAATATAATCAAAATTTATAATGATTAACGATATTTCAAACTCGACCTAATATAATTTATATTGGTCTAAGACAACCAAATTAGTTCATCCAATTTCAATTACTATATTTCATAATAAGTAATTTATTCATTTAAAAAGGGACTTTCATCTATGAAGGTATAGGTCGTTAGTCTATTCTTCCTTTAAAAAATTTCACACCAAATTTAATTTAATATTCTAAAAATGAGGGGGATTCTTCAATTTCATTGCCTCTTATGGTTCCCTAGTTATTCCATAAACCTACGGTTTCTCCATAACACTTTGATTGGGGGAATTTTCTTGTTTCATACATATTTTTCAATATAATGTATGATCTTCATCAATTGTTCCTAATATGAATGATCATTCTCTAAAGCTACAACCTTTGGATTTAGTTAATGTGAGGTGTCTATTTTTTATTTCTTTATAATGTATACATATAAAAAAGCATGTATTCGGGATATGTTTGATGTCTATTCTATTTGATATGAAATTTCTCCACTGGTAATAAGGATCTCAAATGGAATGATGTATCTTCGATTAATATTTAGCATATTACCAAAACCTCATTCCATTATTCAATGGTGATATATGATAGAACCCATTATCTCCAAACCCAGTCATTAAATCCCATCGATGAATTTATATGTATATGTTTTTCTTTTTTGGTGGATTTTATATGATGCTGAATGTTTTGAACCATCTATTACATTTATTATATAATATCATGTCTCATCCACTTCCTCTATACAAATTCATCATAACATGTTAGATTATGAAACAACGTTCCATAAAGATACTCATAGTGATCAATTTGAATCCAAGAATATAATATTTTATGATATTAGAACACATCTAGGGGAAGGTGTTAATCCCATCACCATTAGAAATAAATTGAACATTATATATACATATACTTTAAAGGTTGAAATGATCTATCAAACTAACCATCCCTATAATGGTTATAAAAAGTAATTATACATAGTTTTATATCATACTCATGCTGATGGATTCCCCCAAATCTCGAGGTAAAAAACAGATCATGATCATATACAATAGAGAGTGGAACTCCATGATGTCTTACTATTTATCCTATGTATTTAATGGAATGTTGATATAGATAGAAATATTATTTGATGGAAATTAAATTCACATAATTTTAAATGTATTTACTACCACTATGACAGAATTATTAAATTTTGGTGTCCTAGGAATTCCTATAAGGATATCCATGATTATTTTTTCAAATTCCAAATAGTTATGGGCACTATTCTTACCATATACGCATACTTGTATAATTAATCCTTGACTTTTGGACATAAAAATTGTTGAGAAAAAATATTCAATATCATTATTCATGTTACCCTAATAGATATTTTACCACAGAACTATACACATATTGCTTCTTCCATGATGAATAATGATGGATTAACTATAAACAAAATAAAAAAGTTCCCTCTTATGATTTCATTTTTATTGGATACATATTCTATTTCTAAATATTATTAATTTATTATTAGAAACGTTGAAATATATAACATTACCTTATTTTGTATTGCTCATCCCTATCTTTTTTGGCACCCCTAATCATTTCATGAATGTATCATTGATTAATTACTTGAGGAATGTGGGATTAATATCATTTTTTTATTATAATGTAAATCTTTTAATTTCTAATAATATTGTATCCATTTATGACCTTATCATGGATAGGGTTTTCATATTAATTCTTCTTAAAAAATCTATCACTTTTTATCTGTATGTATACGATAGTGGATTGAAAAATCATAATCCTTGATTGTCACAAACCACCAACATTGTACCATATTTATATTCTTTTTGGTGAATATATAATAAAGTATTTTATGATCCTTATATTTGTCAAAATTATTCCTATATTTGTAATATCAGCAATGTATCTACATGAGGATCATTGTATCCAATTATAGACCATCATTTTATTTAGTTAAACTCATGGATCATTAATTGGTTGGTAGAACAGCTAATGAAATTTTCATATATCATGAGCATATAAGCCAATCCATTTTTAGACACATCATTCTAGATCACATATCCTTACCCACTAGTGGTTAATTTAAGAATATGTTTATTAATTTTCTACTTCCATTAGTATATAAATATATCATCACATTAATTAAATATAATTCCAACAATAATGTGTTATCTTGGTTAGTGGGATTGAAAATCCTCATACTTTTCTCAAAAATTGATGATAGTATACATATATTCCATGTAATATATAAGTTTTTTTCATAGATATTGGTTTGGATCACCTTTTACATTCTTCTATTGTTTAAGGATCCAATTATATCAATTTTATATTGATAAAATTCCCCAGGAATGTTAATTTTTTCTTCTAGATCTCAAATTTTCAATACCTTCCATGAAACGTATCACTTTTACAAGGTATTAAGGATGTAATTAAAATACTACTTTTTTAATATATTTTTTGTTTATTAGATTAGAATGTTATATTTAAATACTATAAAATATTTATCAAGTTAAAAGATATATTATCTTATAGTAATTTCTAAGAAGTCATTTGGAGGATTAGTGTGTCCAAATGGAATTACTATGAACTCATAGTTCCTGTAGAATGTATAAAAACATATCATGGTGATATGGTTCTTCTTCACAAGTAATTGATCATATCTTGGCTAAATAACCCAATTTTAGAATTACTAAGATCTTCATAGTTGATCAAACAAATAATCAATCCAAGAAAGAGGTTACTTATTCTTTATGGTGTTCTTGTGGAGCTTGTGTTAATCAATGAATAGGCACATTGACACATCCTCCTTCTTGATGAAAATGATCAATGCACCCTATAGTGAAGCAGTTGGGAATATAAAAACTTTATCCATATTCTCCATTATTTTATTCGTTATTTATTTATGTTATACAATGGATATTCTATAATGAGTGTTACATATTGTAAAACATTTAATTATAATTTTTATTGTGAACTCAGTTTCATGGATTGGTATAAGACCGATCAATTATTTAGGAAGAACATTATAATATTCCCTTAGAAAGTAAATGTCATCAAGTATGATATTTTCCATAGTATCATTAATTTTATCTATATAAACTTTATCTTCATGAAGTAATATCCATTCTTAAAATAATGGTTTAAAGGCTATTCATTATCATACTTTCTCTTATACAGAATCAGAGGTTTATTTTTGATACATAGGGTGATTTCGTCCTCTTTGAAATTTATGTTGGCCATGTACCAATAAATATAATCCATACCTAAAATAATGTTGAATTCTACTAAATAGAGAATTAAAATTATTTCTGGGAAGGTCATCCAAAACAATTTGACTGGGTATGAATTATATTCTCGGGATGAAACTATTGACCACTATTTATATTTTATCAGCAATTTTAAAACAATTAAACAAAAAAAAGTGAAATGATGAACATGGAATGGAAAGATAAAAAATAATATATATTTCTCAACTTATGAATTTATATTTTTCAATTTAATTATCAAATATATATTTCCTAATGTAAAAACTTTATGGATATTTTTTCCCTTAAAAATTATTCATAAAGAGATTGTGAGTTTTCAAAGTCATATCCCATAGGATTGTAAAAACAAGGAGTGAAGGAAGGCCTATTTCCCCTGAAATATGGGATGATCTATTAAATACCCAATGCACACTTTTGGGTTTGTTACACATAGGTAAGATTTTGATATAACCACATCCACATGTTGTATCTAGATAAGGATTTGTTACTTTTAAACCACTCAGACTATACTTTATCAAAAGTTATGCATATTTTCCCATGGTTATTCCATATCTGAAATGATTTAATCATGATTTTCTAATATTAATTCCAAAAATAACTTGTCTTTTTTCTAATACCAACTATCAAATTCAAATGTTTTAATTCACATTAATTCATATTTATTACAGAAATATACATATTTTGAAGTCCAAAATGATTGTGAGGTCTTGTGTCTTCAAGAAATTAGTTACATAACACAATAACTGGACACATTGGGCCAAATAAACTACATAAATGTATTTACCAAGCACATTTTATATGTTAATCTAAAAATAATTCAAAAGAGAACTTGAGGATGTATATAAGAAGTGGTTAAGATATAAATCTTAATAATGGAATAATAAAAGCATAAAACGATGGAAGGAATTCATGTGTGTCCATGAGCATATCTAGGTGACATAAAGGGGTGAGAATAACAAAAATTAACAAAAAAATGATGATATAAGTGGATAATATTAAGGAAACATAGAAATGTAGAAACAACATAAAACATGACATCCTAAAAAAAATGTCAAGTATAACGATTGATACATCATACTAAAGTGTACTTAGGATATTATAATGTTTTTCATACATGGTATCTCATGGGATAGAAAATCATTACCCATTGTGTTGGAATTATATATAATTTTTGCCCCACCAATCACATTCATATCATTTACATTAAATTTTGTGCCACAATGATCATCTAACATAAGAATTATTCTCATAACATTTAATATGATGGTAAATGATAATGGATTACATAAATGGAGTTCTATAATCAATGAAGGATATGTACATAAATATTAATATAAATGATTGGAAATATGGATGGGTATTTATAACACCAATTTTGATCATGGAAATTCACATGTTAATTTTGGTAGCGCAAATGGGGTACATAAATGTTCACAATAGTGTTCAATGAGTGTTAAATGAGGTCTCTCATTACATATATATTGTAATTACACTAAATTGAGGATTTCAATTTAAATATTAAACATTAATATAAAATAATAATTTTCATAAATTAGTTATACTATCAAATTTTTTATGTCAAAAAAACTGAGAAAATAATGTAAAAATAATAATCATGTTGTTTTCCTAGAAAATATGAGAACACTTAAAAAAAATAATATAAATAAAAATTACAA